>JACSVZ010000004.1:41014864-42314050 GCA_014706295.1 Lycocorax pyrrhopterus obiensis | reverse complement strand
TTGTGGTTAAGGTTAGGGTTACGGTCTGGGTTAGGGTTGGGGTTGACAGAACACAAAGCCCACTGCTCCAGGGACACTGAAGCTACAAAAGACATGCACAGCCCAGCGTGGCACAGCCCCAGCATTGCTTCATCCACACTTTTCTCCTTGACAACAATGTTAATCCAATACGCCTTTTAATCCCCCGCCTAGGGTTAGGGTTACGGTTAGGGTTAAGAAAACCACAAAGCCCACAGGTCAAAGGGTTAGGGTTAGGGTTGCACTTCCAAAAGGCAGGACAATACCAGCACCACAGTGGCCTAAACAATGCTCCCACACACTTTTGCCTTGGCACACGCCTTACCCCCATGCGGCTTTTCTGCTCCGCCTAGGGTTAGGAGGTTAGGGTTCGGTCTGGGTTAGGGTTGGGTTGAGAACCACAAAGCAGCTCCAGGGACACTGAGCTCAAATGGCAGGCAGCCACTGAAACTGCCCAATTGCTCAACACACTTTTCTCCTTGACACAAACCCCATGCGGCGTTTACCCTGCCTAGGGTTAGGGTTACGGTTAGGGTTTAAGAAAACCACAAAGCCCACTCAGGGACACTGACTGCAAAAGGCAGGCAAGCAGCACCACTGCCTAAACATTGCTTCCCCACACACTTTTCCTTCACACGCCTACCCCATGCGGCTTTAATGCTCGCTAGGGTTAGGGTTCGGCTTAGGGTTAGGGTTGAGAAAACCACAAAGACAGAGTCAAGGGACACTTCAGCTCCAAATGGCAGGCCAAGGCCACTACGTGCCTAAACAATGCTCCCAACACTTTTTCAGTGACTCCACACTCACCCCATGCGGCGTTTACACCCGCCTAGGGTTTGGTTAAGCTTAGGGTTACGGTCTGGGTTAGGGTTGGGGTGAAAACCACAAAGCCACTGCTCCAGGGACACTGAAGCTGCAAAAGACATGCAAGCCAGCGCACAGCCCCAGCATTGCTTCATCCACACTTTTCTCCTTCACAACAGTCAACCTGCGCTTTTAATCCCTCGCCTAGGGTTAGGGTTAGGGCTAGGGTTAAGAAAACCACAAAGCCCACAGGTCAAAGGACACTGCACTTCCAAAAGGCAGGACAATACAGCACCACAGTGGCCTAAACAATGCTCCCCACACACTTTTGCCTTGGCACACGCCTTACCCCCATGCGGCGTTTACTGCTCCGCCTAGGGTTAGGGTTCGGCTTAGGGTTAGGGTTGAGAAAACCACAAAGATCAGAGCTCCAGGGACACTTCAGCTCCAAATGGCAGGCCAAGGCCACTACGAAACTGCCCTAAACATTGCTCCCAACACACTTTTTCAGTGACTCCACACTCAACCCCATGCGGCGTTTACACCCCTGCCTAGGGTTATGGTTAAGCTTACGGTCATGGTCTGGGTTAGGGTTCGGAGAGTGAGAAAACCAACAAAGCCCATTGCTCCAGGGACACTGAAGCTGCAAAGCATGCAAAGGCCAGCGCGCCACTGCCCCAACATTGCTTCCTCCACACTTTTCTCCTTCACACCAGCCTAAAACCCCATGCGGCTTTTAATCCCTTGCCGAGCCTTAGGGTTAGGGGTTACGGTTAAGAAAACCACAAAGCCCACAGGTCAAGGGACACTGCACTTCCAAAAGGCAGGACAATACCAGCACCACAGTGGCCTAAACAATGCTCCTCACACACTTTTGCCTTGGCACCTGCCTTACCCCATGCGGCTTTTCTGCTCCGCCTAGGGTTATGGTTAAGGTTAGGGTTACGGTCTGGGTTAGGGTTGGGGTTGACAGAACCACAAAGCCCACTGCTCCAGGGACACTGAAGCTACAAAAGACATGCACAGCCCAGCGTGGCACAGCCCCAGCATTGCTTCATCCACACTTTTCTCCTTGACAACGTTAATCCAATACGCCTTTTAATCCCCCGCCTAGGGTTAGGGTTACGGTTAGGGTTAAGAAAACCACAAAGCCCACAGGTCAAAGGGGTTAGGGTTAGGGTTGCACTTCCAAAAGGCAGGACAATACCAGCACCACAGTGGCCTAAACAATGCTCCCCACACACTTTTGCCTTGGCACACGCCTTACCCCCATGTGGCGTTTACTGCTCCGCCTAGGGTTAGGGTTCGACTTAGGGTTAGGGTTGAGAAAACCACAAAGATCAGAGCTCCAGGAACATTTCAGCTCCAAATGCAGGCCAAGGCCACTACGAAACTGCCCTAAACATTGCTCCCAACACCACTTTTTTCAGTGACTCCACACTCAACCCCATGCGGCGTTACACCCCTGCCTAGGGTTATGGTTAAGCTTACGGTCATGGTCTGGGGTTAGGCTTGAGAGTGAGAAAACCACAAAGCCCATTGCTCCAGGGACATTGAAGCTGCAAAAGACATGCAAAGGCCAGCGCGCCACTGCCCCAACATGCTTCCTCCACACTTTTCTCCTTCACACCAGCCTAAAACCCCATGCGGCTTTTAATCCTTGCCGAGCCTTAGGGTTAGGGTTACGGGTTAAAGAAACCCACAAGCCCCACAGGTCAAGGGACACTGCGACTTCCAAAAAGCAGGAACTATATGACCAAGCAAGCCACAGTGGCCTACGAACAATAGGCTCCCCACACACCGTTTTGCCTTGGCATCACCCTTACCATCCCCAGCGGTCTTTCTGCTCCGCCCTAGGGTTGTGGTTAAGGGTTAGGGTTACGGTCTGGGTTAGGGTTATGAGGGTTGACAATACCACAAAGCCCACTGCTCCAGGGATACACTGAAGCTACAAAAGACATGCACAGCCCAGCGTGGCACGCCCCAGCATTGCTTCATCCACAACTTTTCTCCTTGACAACAATGTTAATCCAATACGCCTTTTAATCCCCCGCCTAGGGGTTAGGGTACGGTTAGGTTAAGAAAACCACAAAGCCCACAGGTCAAAGGGGTTAGGGTTAGGGTTGCACTTCCAAAAGGCAGGACAATACCAGCACCACAGTGGCCTAAACAATGCTCCCCACACACTTTTGCCTTGGCACACGCCTTACCCCCCATGCGGCGTTTACTGCTCCGCCTAGGGTTAGGGTTCGACTTAGGGTTAGGGTTGAGAAAACCACAAAGATCAGAGCTCCAGGGACACTTCAGCTCCAAATGGCAGGCCAAGGCCACTACGAAACTGCCCTAAACATCGCTCCCAACACACTTTTTCAGTGACTCCACACTCAACCCCATGCGGCGTTTACACCCCTGCCTAGGGTTATGGTTAAGCTTACGGTCATGGTCTGGGTTAGGCTTGAGAGTGAGAAAACCACAAAGCCCATTGCTCCAGGGACATTGAAGCTGCAAAAGACATGCAAAGCCAGCGCGCACTGCCCCAACATTGCTTCCTCCACACTTTTCTCCTTCACACCAGCCTAAAACCCCATGCGGCTTTTAATCCCTTGCCGAGCCTTAGGGTTAGGGTTACGGTTAAGAAAACCACAAAGCCCACAGGTCAAGGGACACTGCACTTCCAAAAGCAGCAATACCAGCACCACAGTGGCCTAAACAATGCTCCCCACACTTTTGCCTTGGCACCTGCCTTACCCCATGCGGTCTTTTCTGCTCCGCCTAGGGTTGTGGTTAAGGTTAGGGTTACGGTCTGGGTTAGGGTTGGGGTTGACAGAACCACAAAGCCCACTGCTCCAGGGACACTGAAGCTACAAAAGACATGCACAGCCCAGCGTGGCACAGCCCCAGCATTGCTTCATCCACACTTTTCTCCTTGACAACAATGTTAATCCAATACGCCTTTTAATCCCTCCCTAGGGTTAGGGTTAGGGCTAGGGTTAAGAAAACCACAAAGCCCACAGGTCAAAGGACACTGCACTTCCAAAAGGCAGGACAATACCAGCACCACAGTGGCCTAAACAATGCTCCCCACACACTTTTGCCTTGGCACCTGCCTTACACCCATGCGGTCTTTTCTGCTCCGCCTAGGGTTATGGTTAAGGTTAGGGTTACGGTCTGGGTTAGGGTTGGGGTTGACAGAACCACAAAGCCCACTGCTCCAGGGACACTGAAGCTACAAAAGACATGCACAGCCCAGCGTGGCACAGCCCCAGCATTGCTTCATCCACACTTTTCTCCTTGACAACAATGTTAATCCAATACGCCTTTTAATCCCCCGCCTAGGGTTAGGGTTACGGTTAGGGTTAAGAAAACCACAAAGCCCACAGGTCAAAGGGGTTAGGGTTAGGGTTGCACTTCCAAAAGGCAGGAAAATACCAGCACCACAGTGGCCTAAACAATGGTCCCCACACACTTTTGCCTTGGCACACGCCTTACCCCCATGCGGCGTTTACTGCTCCGCCTAGGGTTAGGGTTCGACTTAGGGTTAGGGTTGAGAAAACCACAAAGATCAGAGCTCCAGGGACACTTCAGCTCCAAATGGCAGGCCAAGGCCACTACGAAACTGCCCTAAACATCGCTCCCAACACACTTTTTCAGTGACTCCACACTCAACCCCATGCGGCGTTTACACCCCTGCCTAGGGTTATGGTTAAGCTTACGGTCGTGGTCTGGGTTAGGCTTGAGAGTGAGAAAACGACAAAGCCCATTGCTCCAGGGACATTGAAGCTGCAAAAGACATGCAAAGGCCAGCGCGACACTGCCCCAACATTGCTTCCTCCACACTTTTCTCCTTCACACCAGCCTAAAACCCCATGCGGCTTTTAATCCCTTGCCGAGCCTTAGGGTTAGGGTTACGGTTAAGAAAACCACAAAGCCCACAGGTCAAGGGACACTGCACTTCCAAAAGGCAGGACAATACCAGCACCACAGTGGCCTAAACAATGCTCCCCACACACTTTTGCCTTGGCACACGCCTTACCCCCATGCGGTCTTTTCTGCTCCGCCTAGGGTTGTGGTTAAGGTTAGGGTTACGGTCTGGGTTAGGGTTGGGGTTGACAGAACCACAAAGCCCACTGCTCCAGGGACACTGAAGCTACAAAAGACATGCACAGCCCAGCGTGGCACAGCCCCAGCATTGCTTCATCCACACTTTTCTCCTTGACAACAATGTTAATCCAATACGCCTTTTAATCCCCCGCCTAGGGTTAGGGTTACGGTTAGGGTTAAGAAAACCACAAAGCCCACAGGTCAAAGGGGTTAGGGTTAGGGTTGCACTTCCAAAAGGCAGGACAATACCAGCACCACAGTGGCCTGAACAATGCTCCCCACACACTTTTGCCTTGGCACACGCCTTACCCCCATGCAGCGTTTACTGCTCCGCCTAGGGTTAGGGTTCGGCTTAGGGTTAGGGTTGAGAAAACCACAAAGATCAGAGCTCCAGGGACACTTCAGCTCCAAATGGCAGGCCAAGGCCACTACGAAACTGCCCTAAACATCGCTCCCAACACACTTTTTCAGTGACTCCACACTCAACCCCATGCGGCGTTTACACCCCTGCCTAGGGTTATGGTTAAGCTTATGGTCATGGTCTGGGTTAGGCTTGAGAGTGAGAAAACCACAAAGCCCATTGCTCCAGGGACATTGAAGCTGCAAAAGACATGCAAAGGCCAGCGCGACACTGCCCCAACATTGCTTCCTCCACACTTTTCTCCTTCACACCAGCCTAAAACCCCATGCGGCTTTTAATCCCTTGCCGAGCCTTAGGGTTAGGGTTACGGTTAAGAAAACCACAAAGCCCACAGGTCAAGGGACACTGCACTTCCAAAAGGCAGCAATACCAGCACCACAGTGGCCTAAACAATGCTCCTCACACACTTTTGCCTTGGCACCTGCCTTACACCCATGCGGTCTTTTCTGCTCCGCCTAGGGTTGTGGTTAAGGTTAGGGTTACGGTCTGGGTTAGGGTTGGGGTTGACAGAACCACAAAGCCCACTGCTCCAGGGACACTGAAGCTACAAAAGACATGCACAGCCCAGCGTGGCACAGCCCCAGCATTGCTTCATCCACACTTTTCTCCTTGACAACAATGTTAATCCAATACGCCTTTTAATCCCCCGCCTAGGGTTAGGGTTACGGTTAGGGTTAAGAAAACCACAAAGCCCACAGGTCAAAGGGGTTAGGGTTAGGGTTGCACTTCCAAAAGGCAGGACAATACCAGCACCACAGTGGCCTAAACAATGCTCCCCACACACTTTTGCCTTGGCACCTGCCTTACACCCATGCGGTCTTTTCTGCTCCGCCTAGGGTTATGGTTAAGGTTAGGGTTACGGTCTGGGTTAGGGTTGGGGTTGACAGAACCACAAAGCCCACTGCTCCAGGGACACTGAAGCTACAAAAGACATGCACAGCCCAGCGTGGCACAGCCCCAGCATTGCTTCATCCACACTTTTCTCCTTGACAACAATATTAATCCAATACGCCTTTTAATCCCTCACCTAGGGTTAGGGTTAGGGCTAGGGTTAAGAAATCCACAAAGCCCACAGGTCAAAGGACACTGCACTTCCAAAAGGCAGGACAATAGCAGCACCACAGTGGCCTAAACAATGCTCCCCACACACTTTTGCCTTGGCACACGCCTTACCCCCATGCGGCGTTTACTGCTCCGCCTAGGGTTAGGGTTCGGCTTAGGGTTAGGGTTGAGAAAACCACAAAGATCAGAGCTCCAGGGACACTTCAGCTCCAAATGGCAGGCCAAGGCCACTACGAAACTGCCCTAAACATTGCTCCCAACACACTTTTTCAGTGACTCCACACTCAACCCCATGCGGCGTTTACACCCCTGCCTAGGGTTTTGGTTAAGCTTAGGGTTATGGTCTGGGTTAGGGTTCGGGGTGAGAAAACCACAAAGTCCACTGCTCCAGGGACACTGAAGCTGCAAAAGGCATGCAAAGGCCAGCGCGACACTGCCCCAACATTGCTTCCTCCACACTTTTCTCCTTCACACCAGCCTCAACCCCATGCGGCTTTTAATCCCTCGCATAGGATTAGGGTTAGGGCTAGGGTTAAGAAAACCACAAAGCCCACAGGTCAAAGGACACTGCACTTCCAAAAGGCAGGACAATAGCAGCACCACAGTGGCCTAAACAATGCTCCCCACACACTTTTGCCTTGGCACACGCCTTACCCCCATGCGGCGTTTACTGCTCCGCCTAGGGTTAGGGTTCGGCTTAGGGTTAGGGTTGAGAAAACCACAAAGATCAGAGCTCCAGGGACACTTCAGCTCCAAATGGCAGGCCAAGGCCACTACGAAACTGCCCTAAACATCGCTCCCAACACACTTTTTCAGTGACTCCACACTCAACCCCATGCGGCGTTTACACCCCTGCCTAGGGTTATGGTTAAGCTTACGGTCATGGTCTGGGTTAGGCTTGAGAGTGAGAAAACCACAAAGCCCATTGCTCCAGGGACATTGAAGCTGCAAAAGACATGCAAAGGCCAGCGCGACACTGCCCCAACATTGCTTCCTCCACACTTTTCTCCTTCACACCAGCCTAAAACCCCATGCGGCTTTTAATCCCTTGCCGAGCCTTAGGGTTAGGGTTACGGTTAAGAAAACCACAAAGCCCACAGGTCAAGGGACACTGCACTTCCAAAAGGCAGCAATACCAGCACCACAGTGGCCTAAACAATGCCCCTCACACACTTTTGCCTTGGCACCTGCCTTACCCCCATGCGGTCTTTTCTGCTCCGCCTAGGGTTATGGTTAAGGTTAGGGTTACGGTCTGGGTTAGGGTTGGGGTTGACAGAACCACAAAGCCCACTGCTCCAGGGACACTGAAGCTACAAAAGACATGCACAGCCCAGCGTGGCACAGCCCCAGCATTGCTTCATCCACACTTTTCTCCTTGACAACAATGTTAATCCAATACGCCTTTTAATCCCCCGCCTAGGGTTAGGGTTACGGTTAGGGTTAAGAAAACCACAAAGCCCACAGGTCAAAGGGGTTAGGGTTAGGGTTGCACTTCCAAAAGGCAGGACAATACCAGCACCACAGTGGCCTAAACAATGCTCCCCACACACTTTTGCCTTGGCACACGCCTTACCCCCATGCGGCGTTTACTGCTCCGCCTAGGGTTAGGGTTCGGCTTAGGGTTAGGGTTGAGAAAACCACAAAGATCAGAGCTCCAGGGACACTTCAGCTCCAAATGGCAGGCCAAGGCCACTACGAAACTGCCCTAAACATTGCTCCCAACACACTTTTTCAGTGACTCCACACTCAACCCCATGCGGCGTTTACACCCCTGCCTAGGGTTTTGGTTAAGCTTAGGGTTATGGTCTGGGTTAGGGTTCGGGGTGAGAAAACCACAAAGTCCACTGCTCCAGGGACACTGAAGCTGCAAAAGGCATGCAAAGGCCAGCGCGACACTGCCCCAACATTGCTTCCTCCACACTTTTCTCCTTCACACCAGCCTAAAACCCCATGCGGCTTTTAATCCCTTGCCGAGCCTTAGGGTTAGGGTTACGGTTAAGAAAACCACAAAGCCCACAGGTCAAGGGACACTGCACTTCCAAAAGGCAGGACAATACCAGCACCACAGTGGCCTAAACAATGCTCCTCACACACTTTTGCCTTGGCACCTGCCTTACCCCCATGCGGTCTTTTCTGCTCCGCCTAGGGTTATGGTTAAGGTTAGGGTTACGGTCTGGGTTAGGGTTGGGGTTGACAGAACCACAAAGCCCACTGCTCCAGGGACACTGAAGCTACAAAAGACATGCACAGCCCAGCGTGGCACAGCCCCAGCATTGCTTCATCCACACTTTTCTCCTTGACAACAATGTTAATCCAATACGCCTTTTAATCCCCCGCCTAGGGTTAGGGTTACGGTTAGGGTTAAGAAAACCACAAAGCCCACAGGTCAAAGGGGTTAGGGTTAGGGTTGCACTTCCAAAAGGCAGGACAATACCAGCACCACAGTGGCCTAAACAATGCTCCCCACACACTTTTGCCTTGGCACACGCCTTACCCCCATGTGGCGTTTACTGCTCCGCCTAGGGTTAGGGTTCGACTTAGGGTTAGGGTTGAGAAAACCACAAAGATCAGAGCTCCAGGAACATTTCAGCTCCAAATGGCAGGCCAAGGCCACTACGAAACTGCCCTAAACATTGCTCCCAACACACTTTTTCAGTGACTCCACACTCAACCCCATGCGGCGTTTACACCCCTGCCTAGGGTTATGGTTAAGCTTACGGTCGTGGTCTGGGTTAGGCTTGAGAGTGAGAAAACCACAAAGCCCATTGCTCCAGGGACATTGAAGCTGCAAAAGACATGCAAAGGCCAGCGCGACACTGCCCCAACATTGCTTCCTCCACACTTTTCTCCTTCACACCAGCCTCAACCCCATGCGGCTTTTAATCCCTCGCATAGGATTAGGGTTAGGGTTACGGTTAGGATTAGGGTTACGGTTAAGAAAACGACAAAGCCCACAGGTCAAGGGACACTGCACTTCCAAAAGGCAGGACAATACCAGCACCACAGTGGCCTAAACAATGCTCCCCACACACTTTTGCCTTGGCACCTGCCTTACCCCCATGCGGTCTTTTCTGCTCCGCCTAGGGTTGTGGTTAAGGTTAGGGTTACGGTCTGGGTTAGGGTTGGGGTTGACAGAACCACAAAGCCCACTGCTCCAGGGACACTGAAGCTACAAAAGACATGCACAGCCCAGCGTGGCACAGCCCCAGCATTGCTTCATCCACACTTTTCTCCTTGACAACAATATTAATCCAATACGCCTTTTAATCCCTCACCTAGGGTTAGGGTTAGGGCTAGGGTTAAGAAATCCACAAAGCCCACAGGTCAAGGGACACTGCACTTCCAAAAGGCAGGACAATACCAGCACCACAGTGGCCTAAACAATGCTCCTCACACACTTTTGCCTTGGCACCTGCCTTACACCCATGCGGTCTTTTCTGCTCCGCCTAGGGTTATGGTTAAGGTTAGGGTTACGGTCTGGGTTAGGGTTGGGGTTGACAGAACCACAAAGCCCACTGCTCCAGGGACACTGAAGCTACAAAAGACATGCACAGCCCAGCGTGGCACAGCCCCAGCATTGCTTCATCCACACTTTTCTCCTTGACAACAATGTTAATCCAATACGCCTTTTAATCCCCCGCCTAGGGTTAGGGTTACGGTTAGGGTTAAGAAAACCACAAAGCCCACAGGTCAAAGGGGTTAGGGTTAGGGTTGCACTTCCAAAAGGCAGGAAAATACCAGCACCACAGTGGCCTAAACAATGCTCCCCACACACTTTTGCCTTGGCACACGCCTTACCCCCATGCGGCGTTTACTGCTCCGCCTAGGGTTAGGGTTCGACTTAGGGTTAGGGTTGAGAAAACCACAAAGATCAGAGCTCCAGGAACATTTCAGCTCCAAATGGCAGGCCAAGGCCACTACGAAACTGCCCTAAACATCGCTCCCAACACACTTTTTCAGTGACTCCACACTCAACCCCATGCGGCGTTTACACCCCTGCCTAGGGTTATGGTTAAGCTTACGGTCATGGTCTGGGTTAGGCTTGAGAGTGAGAAAACCACAAAGCCCATTGCTCCAGGGACATTGAAGCTGCAAAAGACATGCAAAGGCCAGCGCGACACTGCCCCAACATTGCTTCCTCCACACTTTTCTCCTTCACACCAGCCTAAAACCCCATGCGGCTTTTAATCCCTTGCCGAGCCTTAGGGTTAGGGTTACGGTTAAGAAAACCACAAAGCCCACAGGTCAAGGGACACTGCACTTCCAAAAGGCAGGACAATACCAGCACCACAGTGGCCTAAACAATGCTCCCCACACACTTTTGCCTTGGCACACGCCTTACCCCCATGCGGTCTTTTCTGCTCCGCCTAGGGTTGTGGTTAAGGTTAGGGTTACGGTCTGGGTTAGGGTTGGGGTTGACAGAACCACAAAGCCCACTGCTCCAGGGACACTGAAGCTACAAAAGACATGCACAGCCCAGCGTGGCACAGCCCCAGCATTGCTTCATCCACACTTTTCTCCTTGACAACAATGTTAATCCAATACGCCTTTTAATCCCCCGCCTAGGGTTAGGGTTACGGTTAGGGTTAAGAAAACCACAAAGCCCACAGGTCAAAGGGGTTAGGGTTAGGGTTGCACTTCCAAAAGGCAGGACAATACCAGCACCACAGTGGCCTGAACAATGCTCCCCACACACTTTTGCCTTGGCACACGCCTTACCCCCATGCGGCGTTTACTGCTCCGCCTAGGGTTAGGGTACGGATTAGGGTTAGGGTTGAGAAAACCACAAAGATCAGAGCTCCAGGGACACTTCAGCTCCAAATGGCAGGCCAAGGCCACTACGAAACTGCCCTAAACATCGCTCCCAACACACTTTTTCAGTGACTCCACACTCAACCCCATGCGGCGTTTACACCCCTGCCTAGGGTTATGGTTAAGCTTAGGGTCATGGTCTGGGTTAGGCTTGAGAGTGAGAAAACCACAAAGCCCATTGCTCCAGGGACATGAAGCTGCAAAAGACATGCAAAGGCCAGCGCGACACTGCCCCAACATTGCTTCCTCCACACTTTTCTCCTTCACACCAGCCTAAAACCCCATGCGGCTTTTAATCCCTTGCCGAGCCTTAGGGTTAGGGTTACGGTTAAGAAAACCACAAAGCCCACAGGTCAAGGGACACTGCACTTCCAAAAGGCAGGCAATACCAGCACCACAGTGGCCTAAACAATGCTCCCCACACACTTTTGCCTTGGCACCTGCCTTACACCCATGCGGTCTTTTCTGCTCCGCCTAGGGTTGTGGTTAAGGTTAGGGTTACGGTCTGGGTTAGGGTTGGGGTTGACAGAACCACAAAGCCCACTGCTCCAGGGACACTGAAGCTACAAAAGACATGCACAGCCCAGCGTGGCACAGCCCCAGCATTGCTTCATCCACACTTTTCTCCTTGACAACAATGTTAATCCAATACGCCTTTTAATCCCCCGCCTAGGGTTAGGGTTACGGTTAGGGTTAAGAAAACCACAAAGCCCACAGGTCAAGGGACACTGCACTTCCAAAAGGCAGGACAATACCAGCACCACAGTGGCCTAAACAATGCTCCCCACACACTTTTGCCTTGGCACCTGCCTTACCCCATGCGGTCTTTTCTGCTCCGCCTAGGGTTATGGTTAAGGTTAGGGTTACGGTCTGGGTTAGGGTTGGGGTTGACAGAACCACAAAGCCCACTGCTCCAGGGACACTGAAGCTACAAAAGACATGCACAGCCCAGCGTGGCACAGCCCCAGCATTGCTTCATCCACACTTTTCTCCTTGACAACAATGTTAATCCAATACGCCTTTTAATCCCTCACCTAGGGTTAGGGTTAGGGCTAGGGTTAAGAAAACCACAAAGCCCACAGGTCAAAGGACACTGCACTTCCAAAAGGCAGGACAATAGCAGCACCACAGTGGCCTAAACAATGCTCCCCACACACTTTTGCCTTGGCACACGCCTTACCCCCATGCGGCGTTTACTGCTCCGCCTAGGGTTAGGGTTCGGCTTAGGGTTAGGGTTGAGAAAACCACAAAGATCAGAGCTCCAGGGACACTTCAGCTCCAAATGGCAGGCCAAGGCCACTACGAAACTGCCCTAAAACATTGCTCCCAACACACTTTTTCAGTGACTCCACACTCAACCCATGCGGCGTTTACACCCCTGCCTAGGGTTTTTGGTTAAGCTTAGGGTTATGGTCTGGGTTAGGGTTCGGGGTGAGAAAACCACAAAGTCCACTGCTCCAGGGACACTGAAGCTGCAAAAGGCATGCAAAGGCCAGCGCGACACTGCCCCAACATTGCTTCCTCCACACTTTTCTCCTTCACACCAGCCTCAACCCCATGCGGCTTTTAATCCCTCGCATAGGATTTAGGGTTAGGGCTAGGGTTAAGAAAACCACAAAGCCCACAGGTCAAAGGACACTGCACTTCCAAAAGGCAGGACAATAGCAGCACCACAGTGGCCTAAACAATGCTCCCCACACACTTTTGCCTTGGCACACGCCTTACCCCCATGCGCCGTTTACTGCTCCGCCTAGGGTTAGGGTTCGGCTTAGGGTTAGGGTTGAGAAAACCACAAAGATCAGAGCTCCAGGGACACTTCAGCTCCAAATGGCAGGCCAAGGCCACTACGAAACTGCCCTAAACATTGCTCCCAACACACTTTTTCAGTGACTCCACACTCAACCCCATGCCGCGTTTACACCCCTGCCTAGGGTTATGGTTAAGCTTACGGTCATGGTCTGGGTTAGGCTTGAGAGTGAGAAAACCACAAAGCCCATTGCTCCAGGGACATTGAAGCTGCAAAAGACATGCAAAGGCCAGCGCGACACTGCCCCAACATTGCTTCCTCCACACTTTTCTCCTTCACACCAGCCTAAAACCCCATGCGGCTTTTAATCCCTTGCCGAGCCTTAGGGTTAGGGTTACGGTTAAGAAAACCACAAAGCCCACAGGTCAAGGGACACTGCACTTCCAAAAGGCAGCAATACCAGCACCACAGTGGCCTAAACAATGCTCCTCACACACTTTTGCCTTGGCACCTGCCTTACCCCCATGCGGTCTTTTCTGCTCCACCTGGGGTTATGGGTAAGCTTAGGGTTACGGTCTGGGTTAGGGTTGGGGTTGACAGAACCACAAAGCCCACTGCTCCAGGGACACTGAAGCTACAAAAGACATGCACAGCCCAGCGTGGCACAGCCCCAGCATTGCTTCATCCACACTTTTCTCCTTGACAACAATGTTAATCCAATACGCCTTTTAATCCCCCGCCTAGGGTTAGGGTTACGGTTAGGGTTAAGAAAACCACAAAGCCCACAGGTCAAAGCAGTTAGGGTTAGGGTTGCACTTCCAAAAGGCAGGACAATACCAGCACCACAGTGGCCTAAACAATGCTCCCCACACACTTTTGCCTTGGCACACGCCTTACCCCCATGCGCCGTTTACCGCTCCGCCTAGGGTTTGGGTTCGGCTTAGGGTTAGGGTTGAGAAAACCACAAAGATCAGAGCTCCAGGGACACTTCAGCTCCAAATGGCAGGCCAAGGCCACTACGAAACTGCCCTAAACATCGCTCCCAACACACTTTTTCAGTGACTCCACACTCAACCCCATGCCGCGTTTACACCCCTGCCTAGGGTTATGGTTAAGCTTACGGTCATGGTCTGGGTTAGGCTTGAGAGTGAGAAAACCACAAAGCCCATTGCTCCAGGGACATTGAAGCTGCAAAAGACATGCAAAGGCCAGCGCGACACTGCCCCAACATTGCTTCCTCCACACTTTTCTCCTTCACACCAGCCTAAAACCCCATGCGGCTTTTAATCCCTTGCCGAGCCTTAGGGTTAGGGTTACGGTTAAGAAAACCACAAAGCCCACAGGTCAAGGGACACTGCACTTCCAAAAGGCAGGACAATACCAGCACCACAGTGGCCTAAACAATGCTCCTCACACACTTTTGCCTTGGCACCTGCCTTACCCCCATGCGGTCTTTTCTGCTCCGCCTAGGGTTATGGTTAAGGTTAGGGTTACGGTCTGGGTTAGGGTTGGGGTTGACAGAACCACAAAGCCCACTGCTCCAGGGACACTGAAGCTACAAAAGACATGCACAGCCCAGCGTGGCACAGCCCCAGCATTGCTTCATCCACACTTTTCTCCTTGACAACAATGTTAATCCAATACGCCTTTTAATCCCCCGCCTAGGGTTAGGGTTACGGTTAGGGTTAAGAAAACCACAAAGCCCACAGGTCAAAGGAGTTAGGGTTAGGGTTGCACTTCCAAAAGGCAGGACAATACCAGCACCACAGTGGCCTAAACAATGCTCCCCACACACTTTTGCCTTGGCACACGCCTTACCCCCATGCGGCGTTTACTGCTCCGCCTAGGGTTTGGGTTCGGATTAGGGTTAGGGTTGAGAAAACCACAAAGATCAGAGCTCCAGGGACACTTCAGCTCCAAATGGCAGGCCAAGGCCACTACGAAACTGCCCTAAACATCGCTCCCAACACACTTTTTCAGTGACTCCACACTCAACCCCATGCCGCGTTTACACCCCTGCCTAGGGTTATGGTTAAGCTTACGGTCATGGTCTGGGTTAGGCTTGAGAGTGAGAAAACCACAAAGCCCATTGCTCCAGGGACATTGAAGCTGCAAAAGACATGCAAAGGCCAGCGCGACACTGCCCCAACATTGCTTCCTCCACACTTTTCTCCTTCACACCAGCCTAAAACCCCATGCGGCTTTTAATCCCTTGCCGAGCCTTAGGGTTAGGGTTACGGTTAAGAAAACCACAAAGCCCACAGGTCAAGGGACGCTGCACTTCCAAAAGGCAGCAATACCAGCACCACAGTGGCCTAAACAATGCTCCCCACACACTTTTGCCTTGGCACCTGCCTTACCCCCATGCGGTCTTTTCTGCTCCGCCTAGGGTTATGGTTAAGGTTAGGGTTACCGTCTGGGTTAGGGTTGGGGTTGACAAAACCACAAAGCCCACTGCTCCAGGGACACTGAAGCTACAAAAGACATGCACAGCCCAGCGTGGCACAGCCCCAGCATTGCTTCATCCACACTTTTCTCCTTGACAACAATGTTAATCCAATACGCCTTTTAATCCCCCGCCTAGGGTTAGGGTTACGGTTAGGGTTAAGAAAACCACAAAGCCCACAGGTCAAAGGGGTTAGGGTTAGGGTTGCACTTCCAAAAGGCAGGACAATACCAGCACCACAGTGGCCTAAACAATGCTCCCCACACACTTTTGCCTTGGCACACGCCTTACCCCCATGCGCCGTTTACCGCTCCGCCTAGGGTTTGGGTTCGGCTTAGGGTTAGGGTTGAGAAAACCACAAAGATCAGAGCTCCAGGGACACTTCAGCTCCAAATGGCAGGCCAAGGCCACTACGAAACTGCCCTAAACATCGCTCCCAACACACTTTTTCAGTGACTCCACACTCAACCCCATGCCGCGTTTACACCCCTGCCTAGGGTTATGGTTAAGCTTACGGTCATGGTCTGGGTTAGGCTTGAGAGTGAGAAAACCACAAAGCCCATTGCTCCAGGGACATTGAAGCGGCAAAAGACATGCAAAGCCCAGCGCGACACTGCCCCAACATTGCTTCCTCCACACTTTTCTCCTTCACACAAGCCTAAAACCCCATGCGGCTTTTAATCCCTCGCATAGGTTTAGAGTTAGGGTTACAGAGAGGGTTAGGGTTAAGAAAACCACAAAGCCCACAGGTCAAGGGACACTGCACTTCCAAAAGGCAGGACAATACCAGCACCACAGTGGCCTAAACAATGCTCCTCACACACTTTTGCCTTGGCACCTGCCTTACCCCCATGCGGTCTTTTCTGCTCCGCCTAGGGTTATGGTTAAGGTTAGGGTTATGGTCTAGTTTAGGGTTGGGGTTGACAGAACCACAAAGCCCACTGCTCCAGGGACACTGAAGCTACAAAAGACATGCACAGCCCAGCGTGGCACAGCCCCAGCATTGCTTCATCCACACTTTTCTCCTTGACAACAATGTAAATCCAATACGCCTTTTAATCCCTCGCCTAGGGTTAGGGTTAGGGTTAAGAAAACCACAAAGCCCACAGGTCAAAGGACACTGCACTTCCAAAAGGCAGGACAATACCAGCACCACAGTGGCCTGAACAATGCTCCCCACACACTTTTGCCTTGGCACACGCCTTACCCCCATGCGCCGTTTACTGCTCCGCCTAGGGTTTGGGTTCGGCTTAGGGTTAGGGTTGAGAAAACCACAAAGATCAGAGCTCCAGGGACACTTCAGCTCCAAATGGCAGGCCAAGGCCACTACGAAACTGCCCTAAACATCGCTCCCAACACACTTTTTCAGTGACTCCACACTCAACCCCATGCGGCGTTTACACCCCTGCCTAGGGTTATGGTTAAGCTTACGGTCATGGTCTGGGTTAGGCTTGAGAGTGAGAAAACCACAAAGCCCATTGCTCCAGGGACACTGAAGCTGCAAAAGACATGCAAAGGCCAGCGCAACACTGCCCCAACATTGCTTCCTCCACACTATTCTTCTGGGCAACAGTCTTAATCCCATGAGGCTTTTAATCCCCCACCGAGGATTACGGTTCGGGTTAAGAGAACCACAAAGCCCACAGGTGAAAGGACACTGCACTTCTAAAAGGCAGGACAATACCAGCACCACAGTGGCCTAAACAATGCTCCCCACACACTTTTTCCTTGGCACCCGCCTTATCCCCAGGCAGCATTTACTGTTCTGCCTAGACTTACGGTTAATGTTAGGGTTAGGGTCTGGGTTAGGGTTGGTGTTTAGAAAACCACAACGTCCACTGTTCCATGGACACTGCAGGTGCAAAAGGCAGGCCAAGGGGGGCACGAAAGTGGAATAAACACTGCTCCACACACATATGTTCCCTGGCTCCAGACTTACCGGCGAGCAGCTTTAACTTCTCCACCTACGGTTAGTGTTATGGTTAAGGTTAGGGTTTGGGTCTGGGTTAGGGTTGGGGTTGAGAAAACCACAAAGCCCACTGCTCCAGGGACACTGCAGCGGTAAAGGACATGCAAAGGCCAGCGTGACACTGCGCCAACATTGCTTCCTCCACACTTTTCTCCTTGACACTCGCCTTAATCCTATGTGGCTTTTAATGCTGTGCCTAGGATTAGGGTTAGTGTTACGGTAATGTTTAGGGTTTAGAAAACCACAAAGCCCAGTGCTGCAGGGACACTGTAGCGGCAAAAGGCAGGCCAACGCCAGCGTGGAAGTGGCCTAAACATTGCTCCATACCCAGTTCTTCCCTGGCTCCCAACTTACTCTCATGCGACTTTGACTGTTGAGCCTAGGGTTAGGGTGATGGTTAACGTTAGGGTTAGGGTTTGGGTTAGGGTTTAGAAAACCACAAAGCCAAGAGCTCCAGGGACACTGAAGCTGCAAAACACATGCAAAGGCCAGCACGACACTGCCCCAACATTGCTTCCTCCATACTTTTATCCTTGGCAACAGCCCTTAACCCCTGGTGGCTTTTAAACCCCTGCCTAGGGTTAGGGTTTAAAAAAAACAGCCCACAGCTCCAGAGATACTGAAGGTGCAAATGGCAGGGTTAGGATTCGGATTAGCGTTGAGGAAACCACAAAGCCCACAGGTTTAGTGATACTGCAATTCCAAAAGGGAGGCAAAGGCCAGCACGTCAGTGGCCTAAAAAATGCTCCCAACACACTTTTTCCTTCGCACCAGCCTTAACCCTATGCGGCTTTTACTGCTATGCGCGAGCTCAGGACTTCTGAACAACGAATCAATATGATTTCGCAGAAGCTGCTTTATTGTCCACATAAAACTCTACTTATTCATTTTACAACTGCTGTACACATGGAACTCATTACTTGATTTGTCCCTTTCTCTTGTCTACGTGCTCAACTCCTGTACATGTGGAACTCATTACTTGATTGGTCCCTCTATCTTGTCCACGGGCTCTGCACACACCTTTTTGATAATATAATTGGTTTTAGTCCAGTGCAGCACAGTCTTTCTTTATCTATTTCTTGCTGTCTTGGTATTCTGTTTTTTAGCTTTTTCTTTCCTAATTTAGCGCAGTTTACATTTCAGTAATTTTGATTAATTCCTGAGGGCTCTGATAAGAGTAACTAAGGGTGGTTTGGCTGGGGCACACTATCTGGGTTCAAATACATTACAAAAATTCCCCCTTTTTCTTTTTGCACCAGCCAAACCCTTTCTATTATGTTTTCCAAATGCTATTCCTTCCTGTTTCTTTTGGATACGTTATGCTTGATCTTTTGACCCACTCCTTCTGTCCTCATTATTCATACCTTAAGCATCTTAAAAGAAAAATACTGAGCATAACTGCTAGAACCAGTACTAGGCATTTAAAGCATATTTTTAACACATAAAGGAACATGCTGAGATGGATTTTTCGTCAAGAGTGAAATAAAAGAAGAAAACCACAACATCTTACTCGAGGCTACAGGCTAGGAAAAGCAGAATGCTGCATTTTAGCTCTGTTTTTTTGACAGATGCCAGAGCTCTGGCACAGCTCAGCCTCTTTTTTTACACCCTAAGGACAGAAACTGCTCAGCAGCGCTGGGGATGAGGCACTGCAGGACCAAAAGGCATAACTGTTTCACCAGAGACAGCCCAAGCTTTAAAACAAATAGGGTCTCACTTTAGAAACATTTCACTTTCTTTTTCTAAGATACCACCATGTCATCAACTCTACCTTTAGATGCAATCCAGAGTCTCCAAAAGACAAAACATTTTGACTTCTACAATCTCTTCATGCCAATGCCCCTAGCAGAACTTTTCTCTTGCCAGGTGGCTCCACAAAACCAAGAAATTCTGGTGGTGGTGCAGCAACTCCTCATCTCACAGCAGCTCCTGCAGTACCTGAGACCTCCATTTCCTGGCCTGGCCCACCTGGCTGGTTTAAATAGTGCTGTGGGGCGGAGCTGCAGAGCAGGTGCTTCCCCTTAAGGGCCTTTGATACACCAGAAACCCCTCCTTATGTCAGCAAGGCTGTGGGTCATTATATCAAAGCCTCTCAAAAAATGTTTTGTTACCAGCAGAAAATAGTTAACAAAACTATATTCTTAAATGCCGTGTATCAAAAGTGCCATTCTTGGTTGCAGCAAGATTCCAGCCCCCAGGCGACCAACCAACTACCACAAATTGGGGTTTTTCCTCCTTTTTTTTTTTTCTTTTTTTTTTCTTTTTCTTTTTTTTTTTGTAAAACACTGATGTCTATGTGATATGTCCCATCATGTCAAACAAATGTTCTGTGCTGTTCCCATCTTAAGCACAGAGCAAGGCAGGACAGATTATAATGCAATTTTCTATCCAATTCATTGCTAAAATCTGTAAGGACAGCTGCTAATTAGCAGAGATCTAAACCACCTTAGTCTTTAGATTAAAGTGTCCCGTTTGAATTTGTAATGAAATAGCTTAACATTTTGAAGAAAAAAAAAATTATATTAACTAGGGGGGAAAAAGTAGTCAGTGTCTGTGGCTTCGCCTGCGATCTTCTCTTTTAGCACAATCTTGTGGACTTTTAATTTCACTGGAAATGCGGATGGATCCCAATTTCCAGGGAAATCGATTTCAAAGTTCCAAGTTGCTCGCGGAACTTGCTGGGACTCTTCTTGTCTATGCTCTTCCTCTTCAAAGCAGCGCAAACGCTTTGCTTTTGAATACTCGTCATTTGCATTTAAATCCTCGCTCTGACTAAGCCGCGGTGAGTCAGGCGGCGAAGGAGGCAGGGGATATACGCGCCCTCCTAATGCTATTGTTAACTCTTCAGGGGGTACCACGGGACACCCCGTAGGTAATCTCGGCTGTGGAGGGGAGAGCTCATCCACTTCTATTTTCTCTGGTTCTGGTGCGGGCTGCGGAGCCTGTAACTCCGTCTCCGAGGAGTGCAGAAGGTAAGGACGGTACAACTGGATCTACTCCCCCATAGAATTCTCGTGCGAGTGTCGGAAAGGAAGTCGCGGGACTGCCTGGCTCTAGACGGGCCGCTGCCTCTGCCGCAGCTATTTTTTTTGCTTCTATTTGCCTTAGCACCGTTATTATTAACTTCCATACCATACCAAGTCCCTTAGTTTCTTTTAAAGTCTCTTAGTTTCTTTTAATCCATCGCTTAAGGCATCTAATTTCTCTCACGGAGAGAATAAGCTGGAGGACCCTGAACGTGGCGTGTTCTTGTTTTGACAGTCCCTTTCCCATCCTCCAGTAGCTCACCTCTTCGGGTGCACCCGCTGCAGTGCACGTTTTCCGGAGCTCTTTTCCCACGAGCTTTCTTCTGCCCCCGAACTCCAATGGAGCTGTCCTCCGACTCTCCCCGCCCCAGTCCAGCCGCGGCGAGCTCTGACCAGGGCCTCCCACCTTTTCACTCCACAGAACCCCCTTCAGAATCCAAAGGGTCCGGTCTGCTTCATTATCACAACGTTTATCACATTGGCGGCACCAGCATGCGGGAGCTCAGGACTTCTGAACAACGAATCAATATGATTTCGCAGAAGCCGCTTTATTGTTTACATAAAACTCTACTTATTCATTTTACAACTGCTGTACACATGGAACTCATTACTTGATTGGTCCCTTTCTCTTGTCCACTTGCTCAACTCCTGTACATGTGGAACTCATTACTTGATTGGTCCCTCTATCTTGTCCACGGGCTCTGCACACACCTTTTTGATAATATAATTGGTTTTAGTCCAGTGCAGCACAGTCTTTCTTTATCTATTTCTTGCTGTCTTGGTATTCTGTTTTTTAGCTTTTTCTTTCCTAATTTAGCGCAGTTTACATTTCAGTAACTTTGATGAATTCCTGAGGGCTCTGATAAGAGTAACTAAGGGTGGCTTGGCCGGGGCACACTATCATTATATACATTACAACACTGCTCCGTCTACGATTAGGGTTAGGGTTAGGGTTAGCATTACGCTTAGGCTTAGTGTCGAGAAAACAACAAAGCCCACAGCTCCAGGGACACTGCATCTGCAAAAGACATGCAACAGCCAGGGCGGCACTGCCCAAACTTTGCTTCAACCACACTTTTCTCCTTGGCAGCAGCCTTAACCCCATGCGGCTTTTACTGCAACGCCTGGGGCTACGGTTTGGCTTAGAGTTAATTTTAGGGTTAGGATTAGGGTTTAGAAAACCACAAAGCCCAGAGCTCCAGGGACACTGCAGCTGCAAAAGGCATGTTGAGAGGAACCAATCTAATTTTTTTTTTTTTATGCCTCAACATATGTTTTTCCTATAAAGGTTGTACATGTAGTGGCAACCCTGTCCCGGGGAAGGTTTTTCTGGCAAGCCGTCAGGGCAAAGAAAACTTGCACGCTCAGCTTGTGGGATAAATGCCCGGATTCCCGCTATGAAAGCCTGGGAAATTGGTTTGTGGGAGGAGCCTTCGCACACGAAAAACAGTTAACTGCAACAGAACGAAAACCATTTTGCTTTTGGGTTTTCTGGAGGCAGCGGGGGCTCGCCTGTAGGGCCAGCTCCGCCCCCTTCCCCCCTTCGTTTTTTTTTTCTTCCCTGTGGCCCTGCTTTCCTGCCTGTACCTGTTTCTCCCTGCTTTGTCATTTCTGTGAACTAGGTCGTCACCGGGAAGACCTCGTGCTCCGCTGCCTCCCCGACGGGGCGGACGCTGCCGCAACCACAGCCGCCCGCGTCCAGCCGCGACTGCCGCTGCCGCCGTGTTCCCCGCGTTGCCCGTGGCAACGAACCCAGAGCAGGACCCCGCAGCACCCAACCTGCAGCAGCTGCGCCCAGACTCTGAGAGTCCGCAGCTGCTGCCGGAGCACGCCCGTAACCACAGCAACCAGTTCTCTGCCGACGGAAAGGACACGCAGCCTGCTCCAGTTTGGAAATCGCGCCCAGCCCCTCACGAGATGTACGCAGATGCACTGCGGCTCGCAGCACACACGCTCCGTCTGCTGAGCTGATGCCGACAAAGGGCTCAGAATTCCTGTGGTAACCCTGTCCCTGTCTTCTGTTTCTTTCCCTCTCTTTTTTCCTCTCTGTTCCTTTTTCTATCCCCCTTTGGTAATACTTACCCTTTTCCTATCAATAAATAGTTCTCAGATATAATATTGCTGTGTTTGCGCTTTATTTTCGTCCAAGAAATCTATCAAAAAGAATCCTCCCCGACTCCCTTTATATAGCGGAACAGGACACATGCCGAGGCCAGCATGGCACTGCCCCAACATTGCTTCCTCCACACTTTTTCCTTGGCACCAGCCTTACCCCCATGTGGCTTTTAATGCTCCGCCTAGGGTTAGGGTTAGGGTTAGGGTTATACTTAGGGTTAGGGTTGAGAACACCACAAAGCTCAGAGCTCCAGGGACACTGCAGCTGCAAAAGGTAGGCCAAGGCCATTGTGGCAGTGCCCCAACATTGCTGTCTCCACGCTGTTCTCCGTGGCACCAGCCTTTTACTGGGTTTGGTTTTTTTGTTTTTTTCTCCTGTCCCCCCTAAACAGGGTATGGAGTCCCAGAGCATGGATCCCCTATCTGTGGATAAGGGCATTTTACCCCAAACTTTCTGTCAGTGCATCCAGGGGCTCCCTTCCTTGTTTTCCATCTTCTTCATAAAAATGCAGCATTTCATGATCTGAAATTTCATTAGTAGCTGATGCTACCTTCTGACTTCAACAATAAATGGAATAACATTTAAATTATTATGAAGCTGCCACTTTCATTCTTACAGCTATGCCATTGGCTGTAGTGCTTGATAATATGCAACTACTGTCTTAAAAACATAATCTGTTTTGGAGCAGATTTCAGAAGCCTGAACTTATTTATGGACAAAAGCCCAACTGAACTGTGGCAAAGAAACTTGGAAGTGGGTTTATTTGTGTCTTTCCACGTCTGCATATTCATACTTAATTAATTCTGTATATAAACAAGTACAGTATTTAGATGTTAGAGCATCTGGAATACATACAGTATAAATGGATAAATACATGGATGCTGTATGCTAATATTCTTGAGGGTTATTTTATTTGTAATGTTATGGCATTTTCCATTAAGCTACAAGGATGCGTCACATATCAACATCACTGATAGCAAGCTGCTGGCATTAGTGCATTTAGATTAGATACACGTTTAGACCACTGTGAATGATAATGAGCTGCTGCGCGCTGTGGGATACGTCTCACATGATATGCCAAAGAGGATTGCAGTTATTTCCTAAGTGCCATCAGTGCTAACAATAAATCTAGAGATGGGACGTGGAAATCCTTGTTCCAGGCTTTCCTTAGTACCAAGGTTCATTTCCCAATTCCTCACTTCCTAATTCAACAGTCATCTAATAATCTGTTGTTCCACTTTAATGTTCCAAATTTTTATGACTGTTAAGAGTTGGACTGGACTGCTGTAATCATTTTATTCTCAAGTAGCAGCACCAGATCCTCTATTGATACTAATATATATTGTTGCCATTAATGCTATCTTTAAAGAACATATGGTTTGGATGTCAAAGTTTGCAGAACTGGACTCTAACCAGTAATGTCTTTCTTTTCTATAGGGCTGTAAGAAATGCCTCACAGGTTATAAAGTAATCCAAGAAATGGAATTGTATTGGTATAGTAGACCTTGTGGTTTTTTTTTTTTTCCTAAAAAAATAAGAGAGTATTCTGTCAGACTCTGAGAATTTATCCATCGCAGTTCATTAGTACTACCAAACCCTATTTTTAGCATTTCCATAGAGTTAAGAAGTGAACATATCCATCTGGGCTGCAGAAAGAAGAAACTTCCTCTAAGCATGTGTTTGCTTCCAAGGCAAAAAATCTTGTCTCAGTGGGACAAGCAAAGCTTGCCTGTGCTGTTGGCAGCATTTTTAAGGGAAATGTTGCTGATGAAGCTAGAAATCTCTGTGGATAGTTGTAAAATCTTCACTGTAATGTAAAAGGGGGTCTCTCTTGCAAAACTGACCATACAATTAAAAAATCTTTTTAAAGAATGAAGAGGTTCTTTTCTATAGTAAATGCTGCTTATATATCTGTTTTTTCAAGTTAATGTCTTGCATCAAAACACTGCCCTGCCCCTCCCCACAGCATCCAAAAAGGGAACTAGGAGCAAAAGGGAGACAATAAAATGGGAGCTGGAGGAAGGATGTCAGTCACCTCACATGGAATATATGAACAAGGATGAAATGTTGCAAGTTGTTAGCTTTCAAAAAGCTATGTTTCAAACACTAACTGCTTCATCTCAAAGCTAAGTAGAGCACTCAACAACATCACAAAAATATCTGATGAATAAGAAGAAGGTGATGGGAAATGTGCATCATTTCACTCCTTTCTTATCCTCTGTGTTTGCATTTAATCCTCATGCAGAGGGTTTACTACTCTGCCAAGCAAAAGCATTGCCCTTGACTGCTTTTCAAAAACAGCAAAAAGGAATGGCTTGTTCAGCATTACATCCAGGTATGCCCCATCTTCCTTCTGTGCTGTGGGCTCTTCTGGCTGATCTGTTCCATCACTGGCCAGTTTGAAAAAGGCTTTGTTTATTACCTGAAAGGAAAAACACATGAGTAACTCTGGAGTCATCAGAGCACGATCGTGATGGGACAAATGAGAGTCTGAGTAAATAATAAAGCACATTGTACTCCATAGATGTTTAAAAAAGGTGTTGGGAGTACTTGTCCATGACATGCAAAAGCTGTATAACGGCTTTTACACTGGGCTGGTTTGTAATCCTGTTACCCTTGTGTCATGGTTTAACCCCAGCCAGCAGCTGAGTACCACACGGCTGCTCACTCATTCCTCCCACAACTTGGCAACAACTGAAAACTGTTGTGTTATCAACATTATTCTCCTACTAAATCCAAAACATACACTGTATGTGATACTCAGTCCCTTACTAAGCATGTCCTCTACATGGCTCTGACTGCTTTCTTCTAGGTAAATTTATTCAGTTTAAGAGGCTGAAACTGTGCAGGATGCACGATTTTTTTGAATGCCAGTGATAGTACTGTACCTTTCCAACTGTTATACTGGCGTTGCTTATCTTACTGAAATCTGCCCCCTTCCCCAGCAGTGCAGGCAGTTCCATGTCTGCAAGAAGCTCCTGTAAATCAGAGCTGTCTTCTACTGTCAATGCCGGCAGCATTAATGTAATTTCTCTGCAGAGAGAGGGAGAGAGAGAGGCAAGTGAGTGCTTGTTCTCCACTGTGAAAACATCGTGGTTGGGCAGTCCTGGGGAATGGGCATGTGAAAACAGCTGCAACAAGTGCTTGGTGTGCAGGCACAAACACAGTGGGTGCCTGTTACTGTTTCCAAGTGTGAACTCACCCAGACTTCACCCTGGGTCTGCTGCTAAACCCCAGATCATCCCACTTCATGGGTGGGATGCAAGGGGACTTGCTCTTTTCCTTGAAACACCCCCAGATAAAAAGCTGATCCCACCAAAGTCGAGCTCCTTTGAAGTGAGCTCCCTGGCTGTGCAGGGGTTTCTCTTTGTGCTTGGTAGTAAAGCCTCCCTGGCAGGATCTGACCCTAGGTGAGCAGGCAGGCCTGTGTGGCTCACCCCCTCCCATCCCTCCCTGTGGGAGGGTGCACGTGCCCCTTCCCTACCTTGGGGACAGCCGCTGGAGCCAGGCTGAGGACTGCCACGTCAGCTCGGACTCCACGTGCTCCAGGTCACTGCCATTGACGGGCTGCAGCAGCACCAGCAGTGCTGTCTTGCTGATGGGGACTTCCGCCACGGAAAAAGCCCCACTGGCATCAGTTTTGTACTTGAACGTCCCCGTGATAGACAACATAGGGACCAAGACCTTTTTGTTTGAATCCACCCAGAACTCCTGAGGCTCTTTGAGCAGGAAGGCTTGCTTAACATTCACTGAAAAACAGATTGAGAAAGGAGAAATTGATTCTTCTCTTTTTTCCCTACTCTCCTCTGCCCCTTAGCTGGTCTTTTTAAGAACAACACACTGTGCCTTAGAGAAGGACTGCGTGTATAAAATCACATTTAGCTACTGTAAATATATGTATCCCCCCTTTAATCTGCCCTCCGGTGGCACCAGCTCACAGCACAGGGACTACGACCATCAGGACTGTGACCAAAGCTGCTGTATTTCTGTTGGCTTTGTGGCCTTTCCTGGGGACAGGAAAGTGTCTCTGCTTGCTTGGTTGCCTGCTTCCTCCCCGGCTGCCACATAGTCCCCAGGGGCTCAGAGGCCTGTGCAGAGGGTCTGCTTGATTTCCTGTCTGTCCCTCGAGTGCGGCGATGGCATGTTTGGAAGCACATCCATCAGGGCCAGCCCTTGCTGCAGGAGCACTCTCAGGCAGCTGGGTGGGCTCAGGAGAGGGAAGGCAGCACAAGCTCTGCCTGAGGTCCCACCCTTTACCATCTTACAAACTAAAGCAATGGGGAAGGTTGTAAGCACAACACTGAAGTGTTGGTTGAGCCAAGGAGGTTAAAAAGGACATACTCGAACACTTCGTAGACCTTAAAATAAATTTCTTTCCCAGTTCACAACTATGAGAAGCCTTGCTCTCACCTCCCACTGCTTCTGTGCAGCTTTGCATTTCAACATGTTATCTTCTCACTGCCACAGATCCGTGCTGCTGCCCAGTTGGACAGATAATCCTGTTAGCATTAAAGAAACTACTGCCCTCAGTGAGAAGGGCAGAGATCAGAAATCTAGAAATTGTTTAGTGGAATTACAGAATTAGGAGAACAGATGTATATTTTGTAGTAAAGAAAGGAGCTCCTTACATTAAATTAATTACTATTGGTATATTAATTTAAAATAGAAGCTGGTCTAGATGTACTGTTAACTAATCTTTCCTCCATTAAATCCAGATAAATGCTAGATCCTAACATATTTAATCTGCAGTAAGTGGTTTTTTAGCATATGAACACTTGCCTCTTGAATGGGCTTGCATTAAAAGAGCATTTAGGCACTTTCACCTACTCTAACTTCACCAAAAGAAGCAACAGATAGGAGATGTGGAAGGTGTAACCAAACTAAGAATAAGGAAGTAGAGTTGTTCACCTTTTTCTTTTGTATTTTATAAGAATAAGGAATGCAAGCAGAAAGGAGCCACTTTCACAGGGTCTGTATAATCAGAATTTGCAGAAGTCAAGACTGTAAGAAGGAAAAAGCACAGAGCCTGCAGGTAGCCAAACATAACAAGATGGGGTAGTAATTGCTTTTAAATATTCTTGGGAAAATACTGCAAAATTTCAAAGCTCTGCTACTGACTTTGGGAGTGAGTTCATTAATACTGTGCCAGTTGTGAACAATATTAAATCAGCAGCCCAATGTTTGAAATGGCTCCCTGCTAGGTGAGGGTCTGGGTGTCTGTGCCATCAGACACATAACTGGGTATGTAATCTCTTGAAAGGCTCTCATATGGCCATTTCCTTCTACAGAAGGTGAGAGCTGACACACTGGAAGAAGTGGCTTCTTACACGGAGATGTCTCACATGAGGACACAGAATTTGTAGGTTTGGCAACCCCACTGGGTCAGGAAAGAAACCTATGTCTACAGTATAAGATAATTGAGGTGAAAAATGCTGTCAGTCACAGAGCAAAGACGTAGCCTGGGAGGGTAAAAGAGTAGTTTGCAGTACTGACTTGGGAGTGCAGGAAATAAATGGTGGATTTCTTTTCTTCACATGAGGAACTCCATGTTCTATAATACAGGCTTTATGCCAGCCTGACAAATTTACTGAGAACATGATTTTCTGTGGGAAGTTTTTACTTAAAAAACAAACAAAACCCCAAAACAAACAAACAAAAGCAAAAAAAATCCTAACGATTTTCTAGTTAAAAATGAAGTTGGTGTGAATTGTCTGTTCAAGAGAGTTTAACCAGGAGGGGTGCTTAAGATTGTGCAGTCCCACAGTGCTATTTTCATACATTTTGTAATTATTTTGCAACTAAAAAAAGACCCCGAAGAAACTAAACACTAAGTCTATCAGTGAAACTTGCACCTGATGCTCTGCATTGAATTCTAAATGGCAGACCCTGCTTGGCAGCAAGTGTACAAATGTGAAAAAAACTGTGCAAATGAACAACACTTGAGACCATGGGAACATTTAGCTGTTGTTTTGTATTGGTTCCTGTCACTTTATCAATGCTATGGCTGTTAATAGCATCTCAGAGCATATATAACACATTCCAGAGGAAAAAAATGTACTTTTTGCATTCTGCAGCTGTAGGGACAGACAAGGAGCATGACAGCATCAGCTGTCGTGGATGCCCCTTCACAACCAAATAGCAAAGCAAATGCTTAAGTCATGTTCTGTGTTTATTAGAAGAGAGTTGCTTATATAATTCATTTGTTCTTGAGCCAATTTTGTCCATCCCACGTGTGGAGACTACAACATTTCAAATGCACCTTCTGAGAGAGAGGAGGCAGTAGAGTTGATCCAGTGAGGCAGGCCCTTGAGCATGTGTTTCTAAGTTTATACAAATTACCAGTTTCCAAAACAGAAGAAGAGGAAAAAATGGTTCTATTAAAGGAAAACTCTGCTCTTGTGACCGTGCTCGAGTCTGCAACACAATTACTTTTGCAGTATCATATCTATGCTAGACCTTGCAATGAAGAGAAAGCTGATGCACACAGCTTGCTGAGAGAATGACAGCACCCGTGAAAGACAAAGAAAACCTGACACCCAGTTTTGAGGTGGGAAAATGGAGGCACAAAAAGGTTTCCTGGGCAGCACAACTCCACCGTTCGCAGTAGAGGCCCACTCAGGAACTTAGAGCTCACTGCAAGTTTTCTGAAATACTGTTACAGGTAGGCAAGCTGTCTGAAGTGTGCAGTCTTTGGTATTACATTCAGTCATGAGGATCTAGGAAAACAGCTACACTCAGAAGAGAAAGCTCAGTTGTAGTGCAGGGGGATTTCTGGAACAGCAGCATGGAATGACTCTAGGCAATGAACCGTCAATGAAAATAATTGCCTTATTTCTTCTAGGTTTGTATAAGATGCCCTGCTTCCATAACTGATAGATTGTTTGATTGCTTCCTGAGCCAGATGTTGCCTCCAGACTTCTGTGTTTAATAGCCACTAGAGGAGTCATGCCCATTATATTTTTTAGCCTTTTTTGTATCTGTACCTCTGGCCTGCTACTCCCAGCTACTTTGGCTTTCTTTAAAGCTACACCCAGATCAACCTTGCTGGAGGCCCCTCTTGACTTTTAGTTCCTTTGCAGCCAGAAATGCTGGGCAATTCTTTCTCATGCATCTTCCCACACCTTTCCTAATCCTTAGTGTCCTGGATGAGGAAAATTTCTTGGATGCCATCCCCCCTCCTCCTCCTTCCCTGTTGCCCTTGCTGGCTCATGGCAGAGTGCAGGCAGGACCCCTGGCACAGTGGTGGGGAGCAGAGGTCCAGCCTTTCATCTGAGTCCTTCCCTTTCCCCACTGGCCAGGCGTGACCTCACTTTCTTCCCAGGAGCAGGGTTACCGCCTGTCCTTCCCCAAGCCTGTTCCCAAAATGAGCAGTGCTGCCTCATACCTGCCAAGCGGACATCCACCGCAAACAGCAGGTCGGCGGATGGGTCGATGTCTGCCAGCAAGCACTTGCTTTGTCCCTGGCTTTTGGCCTCCAAAAAGGCATTTATTTGTTTTGCTGCCTTGCCTGGATTTGTAAAGTCAACAGCTCGGGCGTAGAATGCATCAGCATTGGGGAGCAAGTGGTCCATGAACAGCTGGAATAGGGGTATGCCAGGGGCAGAGAACAGGCTCAGTGTCTTGGAAAAGAGCAGCTCCTCGTCCCCGCTGTTCACAAGCCTTTCGATCGTCCTCAGGCTGGAAAGGAAATTATTTCCGACTGCCGTGGAAGTGCAGTCAGGGTTTCCAGAGGGGGGAACAAATCCCAGCAAACCCTGCAAATCAAGTGCTGTCTGGTTTGAGGCGCCCAGGTAGAAAGACACCAAGGAGCTATAGAGGCTGGTTGGGGACAGGAGCACATTTTGGCCCCTCTGTGCTTTCTGCAGTGCGCTGTAAAACCGCATACCCAGGACGTACACCAAGTCCTTCAGGTAGCCCCGTTCCTCCTTCCCCCAGGCACTGAGGCTTGGGGCTTCCAACTTGTTGCTGTCATTCACATCACTTTCATATTCAGGTGTGGTTTGGGACTCAATGGAGACAGGGACAATAGTGTTTTCCTCCTGAACCAATTTTTCCACCTTGTCACAGTCACTCTCGAGGAAACAAAACAAACTGAAAGGATGGACGTAGACCCGGTCACAAGACACCACGGTAAGGCAAGCCAACAAACAGAGAAGATCTGCAACCAGATTCATGTTGGAAAAGTGCCTCCACGATGTCTGCTGAAAGAAAAAATTAGAAGGAAAGGAGACTGGTCAGCCTGTTTTAAGTACAGTTTCTCTTAATCACAGAGTGAGGTGCTAGTGCTGCGTTGGAGTTACAAAGGTGGGAATTTCAGTATTTAGTGGTTTTTGGTCTGACTCTGCCCCCTCAAAAGCCCAGGATGAGACAGACACCAGTTCCAACGGCAGTAGGTGGGAAAATGGTAAACACAGATGTGACTCCATTACCCACTGCAGTACTCTAAGGATTTAGCATGGGAACAGTTGTGGATGCTGGTTATGCCTGCAAACTAGAGCATGCTACTTCTGCAAAACCTTGTTTTGCAACAAATGCAACACCATTTGTTCCTGGGACCTGGTCAGAGGCATCTCTGCAAACTGGTGCACTGAGCCTTGCTGACACACGGACAGGCTAAGCAATGTGCCTGCTGTTATGCAGGAGGTGGGTTTGGAAACCAGTTCTCTTAAGGTCCAAACACGGAATGATCCTGCTTTGTATGTCTAGTCTGCAAAATACTTGGCACTAGCAGAGCATGTTATGTTTTCATAGCCCAGTGCAAACATTTATTCTAGCTTCTAGGCAAACACGCTCCAGGCACCCTTATACAAATGTGTGCACACTGAAACCTTCGATATCTGAATACAGAATTCGAAGGGTTAGGCTGGGTTTTACTTTGGTTTTCAGTCAGTCTTCTCCTGAGGTAAAAGACCACCTGCTGCTCTTGTTTTTCCTGACAAGAAGCAGAGAATTTTATGGTATGTGGATGTCACTGGTGTTTTGGCACAAAGGGTGTAGTGCATATTGGGAATGAGAATGTCATGGACACACAAACACACATGTATTCCCACTGACAGATTTTATATTTTTAGAATTCTCTCTTTTCCTATATCCAACTTTTTGGTAATTCTGCTGTACACCTTTCTTGGATTTCTAGTATATGACTGTTAATCTGTGTATATGAAATCCAAATGTGTTGAAAGTTACGTGTCTGTAACACATATCATCAGGCAAAATGCTGTTATTCAGAGCTGCATTTTTGTTCTACTAGTAATTCCTTGTTCATTGTAGCTTTGTTCACCCTCTTTCACCCATTTCAAGTTCTGCAGAGCTCATTGGATGGGCAGAACGCTATCAGCCTTGGCAGTACCCAAGCCCTGCTCGCTGCTTTCTTTCTCCAAAGCTTTTTGAGTTGCACCCGTCTGTCAGGTATTGTAATTCTGGTAGCCTGAGCCTTTTGAGAGGACACAGAGCAATGTCTGTCTCACCAACGCTTTACACAGGGTGGAAGTGCTTGAGTTTAAATCCATTTATTCAAGACCTGGCCCCTTCCCAGCCTAATTTACAACGTATAACCATATTCTTTCCCCTGAGGGGTCCCCAAATATTTAATACCTAATAATATCCCAGTATCACCACTCTCTTGCACATACAAAAATGGAGATGTGCAGATGCTTGGTAATCAGACATATCTTGCTAAGTACATACGCCTGCTAACATGGATATCTACATTCCCAGGCTGTAGGCTCGTATCTGACTGCTGGGTTTGAAAATGGAGTTGCTGTTGCTGTGATGGTCACTCAGGATGTCTAAGTGTCTTCCTACTGAATGCCTGTGGGTCAAACCTGAAACTATTTGCTCCCCAGAGGCATGCAGGGGAGGACCTGCTGTGGATCTCTGTCTCTGTGCCTTCACTCAAGGATTGTTCTTCTCCATTAACTCCCACCTCATCCTCTAAATTACTGTATGGGCAGCACAGTCATGCTGCTGTCACCTCTGCTCCCGGCCCCTCTTTGCCTCCCCAAACCCACTGGTAGCACGTGACATGCATGACAGAGCTTATTCATTGCTTATGACTGGTTAAAAAATTATCTTGGGAGGTGCCTTCCCACCTTCACTTTCACAGTTATCCCACCTACTGTGCTAGTGGATATCTAGACTACTCAAGGCATTTTTCACATTGGGATGCTCAGGAAAACAAACCAAAAAGCCACAAATTAGAAGGAATGCCCTCCCCATACCATTCTATCCATCATACAATTCTTTTGAGGCATTACTTAATCTTTCCTGCACAGCAGGGAGGGTGACCCTGTGCCACTCAGGCAGGCTGTGCCATTAGGCACCATTGGCACCGAGTGGTCACTTCTCTCTGGCTGCCAGAGCCCCCCCGTCAGCTTTTGTTCCACGAGCAGAAGCAAGAGGAGCAGTTCTCATTGCCAAGCACTTACCCTAAGCCCCATCTGTGGAAAGTCAGCATGGTTTATTTGGCTAAAGAAGAGAGCCCTGAGCCCTTTGGAAAAGCGTGAACATCTGAGTTGAAAAAGCAGCATTCAAACCAGATCCAGTAAGAGTGCTTACTCGCCTCTGTCCTGGGGGGTGTCGCCCCTTTGATGTCCCTCCGATGCTGCCGTCCCTCAGGCGAGCTCCTCAGGACACCTCTCCCCCCTGGGGCGGTGGGACTGCGGGTGGAATTCTGCCCTTTCTACGTGGCTGCGGCGGCATTGCGCAAAGCTGCTTTACATCACAGCCTGGGGGGCCGAGAAGAGTTACCTCAGGCCAGACAGGGCCCAATGAAACCTGAACCTGCCTTAACACCAGCTGCAGAGAAAGTTCCAGGGATGGATACACAACCTTTAGCCAGACCCAGCATACCTGTGTAGCCTGCAGTTACACATTTACTAAGACAGACACAGGCGTTTTACTATGCAGAATAACTGATTCTAGGAGCTGAAAATACCTCATTTTGTGCCAGACTGAAAGAATGCAGATTTCTTTGTACTTATATTTGTTGTACAGTTGGATCAGATTTTTGTCTTCACATGTAAATTGCCTTTAATCTCTACCTTGCAGCCTGGGGGCACACTAGTGTGTGAGGCGTGTATGCTACTGCAGAATAAAGTGATTTAGCTCTCAGCTTTTACCCCTTCTTTCCCTCTTGATCTGCTCAGAATGTCAAGGCTTTGTTCTTTCTCCTCTTGAACAAAACGTGTTGAAATGGAGAAGATGAAAGCCGGACAGGTGAGGTTGCCAGAGCTGGATCACAAAGACTTCATCCCTCCCAGTCTCAGTCTCCCAAGTCCTGTTTGGGAAAAGGGGTTGGGATTTGCAGATCTTTCTCCTGCTTTTGAAACAATCTTTCAATTTTGATGTGCCCTTTCTTCCTATTTAAGTAAATAAACAGTGAATCAAACCAGGGATAATGCAATTGATTAGACTGGGTCTTGTTCAGTGCCCCTGTTATTCTTAGTAGTTAAAATCCCATGGCTCTAACAGGAGCAGGGCTGATTTATCATCTGTGCTTTGATTTTAGAGGGCCAGTCAGGCATGATTTGTACTGCAGTGCCCAGCTACATGTTGGGTTCAAGGAGAGAGCTGAGAGAGGGGGATGTTTTCAGTGCGCTTGGGCAGCTGGAGCTGGTGGAGATGAAGGTGGAGACAGGGGCAGCTGAGTCCAGCCAGCTCAAGGGCTGTGTGCCAGGTGCCTAATGCCAAAGAGATGAGAAATTTCTGTCCCTGCAGTTCTGCTTTTCATTTAGACAAACTGATTACCTTCCCTCTAATAAGGTCCAAAAGTGCTTCTGAGCTCAGGCTTGTATAACATGCTATCACACACTGAAGGCTTAAACAAACAGCTTGAAATATTCAAGGTGTTTTGTCCTCTTGCTGTCCAAAAGTGGTTCTGAGCCCAGGCTTGTATAACATGCTATCACACATTGAAGGCTTAAACAAACAGCTTGAAATATTCAAGGTGTTTTGTCCTCTTGCTTCCTGAGCATGTCAGTTGAGGAAGCATCTGCCCACAGAACAATCCCTGAGCGTTTGCACCATCTGCAGACAGCTTTAAAATGCTTCTAGCCCAGCTAAGGATACAAGCAAAGGGAGAAGGAGTTCCTCCATGAAAAATACATTTTGCTCAGCTAAATGCCAAAAGATCAAGTTAGCTTTCAGGTTGCCATCTCCCTTCTTTCCCCTCTACCCTCGCGAGTCCTTCCCACAGGCAGACCTGGGGAGACAGCTGGTCCCATAGAGGCCAGTGGAGCTGCGGGTGGGATGTGAGCACAGCCCAAATCTTTATCTCCTGCACCACCACCCATGTGGGTCCACCTGAGGCACTAGGCAGGCATCAGCAGTGTGCACAAAGGGCCAGACCACGCCGAGCCTGTGAGCTGGTCTGCTGCGTCCCCCTAGATGAGGTTTCAACATAGGTAAAAAGAAAACCCAGCCCAATACTCTCTGTATTGAGGACACAAAAATAAAGGCTGTTTCATGGAAGGGCACCTTGTGTTTTGTAAAACTCTGAAAAGTATCCTTATTAAAAAGAATTACTGGCTTTGGCTAATAAGCTACAAGTGATGCTAATAATATATAGTACAGCTGTCAGAGCTATATGTTTGCTGTGGACAATAAACACTGAAAGGAGAAATCACAAACTCCTCAACCACTGTATTTTTTTTTTCCTTAAATCACGATGCCTTTGTGCTGTAGCATCCAGACAATGTTGCTGTTTGGGTATGTCCTGCTTCCAGCTCTCCTGAAGGTCATGACCAAGCCATGCTGCAGCTGTTGGTCGTCTTTTGCTGTAAGTACCAGCCCTACATCAGGCATCCCTGGCTGCAGGGAATGCTGGCTTGAAGAAGAGGGGGAGCAGGAGGCACCTGAACAACGACTCCAGCATGCTGGTCTGGTGGCTCTGCCACATAAAGAAAGTTCAGTTTAGTTGAACTTTCTCAGGGTTTTCAGCCAACTTGACCTTTGGGTCTCTTTTGGTGTTTATGCACTCAGTTCTATTGTTTTCTGTCAATAAAAAAAAGGTCAATGTCTTTGAGGAACACAGAACTCTGTCTTTTGCCCCCCACCCTTGCCCCCCATCAATAAAGTAATCAAATTAAAATACCTAGCTTTTTCCAGAAAGAGAAGTTTCACCAGGAAATGTTCAGTGTCCTGTTTTCACCACAGTGCTCCTCCTGCTTCGGACCACTGGGAATTTGGCTGGCCCCAGAACCTTTGATTTCACCTTATGTGAAAAACTCAGACACAGTTCCCCCCCTCATTTGCCAGTCACTTGTGCTCACTCAATTAATATTCCCCTATTAAGATGCATCACACACCAGCACACTTCTTAGATCTTTGTCTTTTATCTTCTAACAGTTTCTTCTAAAGGAGAAGGTTTCAGACTACGAAGAACATATCCTGCCACACCTGCAACATATTTCATCCTAGTAGTCCTTAACTACAGTTAGTCTTCAATTTTACTTCTGAGCCATTTTTAAGCAGGAGTGCATGAGCATTATTCCAATTACTATATGTGGACTCTGTTGTCAGGCTTTTTTTGTTGGGTTGCCATGGTTTTAGGAATCAGAGTGTGCTTAAAGATAGAGCTTCAACTTTAGAAAGCAAAGTCTCTATCCGGCCCTTCAGCTCTGGTGTCCAAGGATTCTTCCCCTTAAAGAGAGCTGTGCCAGAGAACTTGCACTGGGCTGAATGTGGGCAAAAAGCTTTCTGGCAACAAGGAACCAAAGAAGGTGAAAGCAAAGCTTTCCTACAAGCATCCCCTATGCAAAACAAGCCTGTGGCCCACACTTGTTTTCTAATGAATCCCTCCCTGCAACAGCCACAGTAAAGGTACAAAGAAACACAGACCTCTCAAACCTGTTCTTCAGCGGTGAGATGTGTGCTCTCTTTTTGCCCCACTCTCCGATTTTGGAGGGGTACTCGGCTCCCCCTTTTATACCCACTCTTGCATAAGCCGGGCCCACCTCCCCCCCGCCCCCCCCCCGACTACTGCCCTCGTTTCTCTTCAAAACCTGCCTCTGTTTTTCCTGCTTGTTATTCATGGTAGCTGCTGAGAGGGAGCAAAGACGGGTGGAAAAACACTGGTGCTGCAGCTATGGGTTTCCTTGCAGCCATCCTAGGGATCAGATCTCCTGGTCAGCCTCACTGTTCTGAAGTGCTAATGTGGAAGCACTGCCCTGCCCCATGAAAAATCCCTTGGTGATGGTGCTCCAGCACTTCTTCATGTAAATACTGCCAAAAAGGCTTCAAAAATTTTGACCGTGGCACAGGAACACTACTTCTACAGACAGCAGCATGTAATTCAGCCTTGAATGGGAAAATGTTTTTGTCCAAGATAGAATTTTGACTGATCGACCAGGTGGCTATTCTTTTGCCGAAGAACATTGCGTCTCCACTTTGTCAAAAAGTGTTTTCATTGATCCAAATTGTTCTGGGAAAAGCTGTATAAAATTCAGCACTTTGTGCAGAGACAATAGTAAATATTTTATTCTGTTTTGTTCCATTTGTTTTCCAGCTTTCCCAAATTTTGCTCTGAGACCTGAACTCAAAAGGGCCAGATGTGCTCCTGTGATGATGTTCTTGTCTGCTGTGAGGTGGCAGTCCTGGAGGAGGGATAATAAATCACAGGCTCAAACCACAGACCTTCACATGAGGTCTTCCTAACTTGAGTTGGCATGTCTGACATACATAGATTATGAATTAATATCTGGCTAATTTAGACATAATAGCATGTACATGGCATAGATAATTCATTACTAAATTTGAGGGTTTCTTTTATTAAGCCTAAAAGTATCTTGAGTGAGAAACAGGCCACAAACAGTTTGTTTATACAGCCTGTGAGTTGACTTCGGTAATCGTGACCCTCTACATCCCATCAACATTCACAATGTTCCCTCTGTCATCTGTTTTGGTAAGGGAACACAGCCTGGAGCCTTAACAAGGCTCCAAATGGAGAGGGCAAACAGGCACTGGGAAAAGGACAGGGAGAAAAGGAAAAAGAGAGTGCCTGTGTGGGAGGATATGACAAAAGGAAGATTGGAGACTATTGCTTCAGCAGCTGCTGCAGTGGTCACCCTAGGTGTGGCAGTCGGTCATAAGGATGGAATGGAAGAACCACTGTTTGCGAGACATCCAGGAAAAAAACTTTGTGGAGCAGTAGAGTGCTTACAGAGACCAAGACACTTTGATTTGGAAGAGAATCCAGTGGTATGGGAAGTGTAAACATAAAATGCAGAAGGTGAACAGAAAGTCTTGAATTGCTCTTTTGTAATATTGCCGGAATCAGTGCATTCCTGGTAAAATTATCAGACAACAAAAGTAAAGGAAGAACCCTTTTTCATGCTTGAACTGCAGGAGACACTGCCACAGGATGCTGCAGAGACCAAAGGTCTTGGTACAAAAAGAGATTAAATGAAGTAACAGAGGGCATGGTCATTGGCCTCTGCAGAACATGATGGTCCAGCTGTGATTGCTAACATGGGAAATCTCCAGACAGACAGCTGTCATGGATTTTGCTTGATCCAGCATCTCTCATGCTCCTCTCTAAGGGCTCATCTTCAACTTGCAACAGAAATAGAGATGTCTGAGATGAGGCCAGCTTATGCTGGCTCATTTTGCAGCACAGACTGAAAACACTCTTTCAGTAGAGCTATACTAATGAAACACTGCACTCAGCAAACTCGACCCTCAGCCTCAGCATTGTTCCTGTGCACAGAGCATTTAGGAACCTGCTGCTATCTCTTCAAAATCAACATAAACCCTGGAAAATATGAACAATTTTCAAAAACTGTGGGTAAGCTCTTAATATTAATTAGCCAGGTTTCAGTATTTTTCTCTTTTAAGCAGGGTACAGGTACTAACTGCAGCAGAGTTACTGCATTGGGCTCTGAAATGTGTCTCTGTCTCCTGCCAGACCTATGGGCTCTGTTCTAACTTCAGCTGCACGCAGAGTATTCGGTGACTTTTTCCAGAGTGAGTAAGTAGGAAAGGAGTACCACTTTGGCAACGTGTCAGGCAAGTTTCTATACTTTAGTAAACCAATTTTCCCCCCATTCTGTGAGAATTGTGGCAAGCATGGTCATTGGCCTCTGCCATGGGCCTGATTTTATTTATTTTTGCTGTCTCTGGTGGGGAAAGGCAGTGCAAAGTAATACATTTTTAGCTTTTTTAATAAAACAGGAATAGGTTTGCATGTGATTTTTCCTGTATTTTCTCTGTATGCCTGACCTCTGCCCATGCTGGCTGGAACCACTTTTCTGTGAAAGCTGCTGGTGAGCATGAGAGATGTACTCAGCTTGCCCAATTTTTTGTGTAAAGAGGATTGCAAAAATGCTTTTCAATAATAACATTCAAAGTACAGATGATGAAAGAGAGGGATTATCCCGCTCCTGCCATGGGTTCTCACAGCAAGGAGCAATGGAAAACTTGGTGACTTGGCTCCCATAAACCCCAAGGATCACGTGTGCCATTCCTGTGCTGGGGTGGAGGGAAACAGCACGTCTGCCTGGATGATGCCAAAATGCACATGATGAGTGGGCAGCCTGGGAGCTGACTCAGGTGGCCGGGGCCTCTCTGGAAGGGCTTGTGTGGCATGGTGCTCCCTCCTCACAGGAGAGGTGCCCTGGCTGAGCCAGCTGCCTGGCCTGCCATTGTCCTAGCAGTGACACAAATCCTCCCTGTTGGAGGAGGGAGCATCACCATCTTGCCGTCTCTTTCAGCTTCTCAATAAAGCTTATATTAACACTAGTACATATTCCAGCCTAAAATTACATTTGGTTTGTCACAGCTTGTGTTTGCAGGCTCTGAGAGCAAAGATTGCTTCGAATTTTTGTAGCCTTTTTTTTTTGTCTGTCCCAGTGGAAGACGCAGTTTTTAAGAGCATTTTTAGAATGATCTGTGCACAGCCTGCACATGCACACAGAGGGCCCACTGTGCATGTGGGCAGAGGAAACCTCCTTCCCTGAGGATCTCAAAATACTTTGCAGTCTAACAGTTATATCAGCAACATATAATTGATTTTGGGTCCTTTCCTGTGGCACATGCTGTGCCTGTGAGGAGCAAGAGACAATCCCAGACTGAAGCAGCCAGGACAGAGCAGCCTGTCCTGAGAGTGAAAGTGGACACAAAGAGGTGACAAGAATCACCTTCAGTCGTGCAATAGGTTGGCAACACCTCAAGGACAAACAGCCAGGTTTCTCTGCTCCCAGCCCAATGTGTTACCTTTTTGATCGTGCTGTATCTTCACCCCTTGGATAAGAGCTGTAAGGCAGAGCAGCACAGCAAAATGCCTGCCTGAAAGAGCTGGTGCCAGCTTTGTTATCAGAACTCTGGTAGATACCTTTGTTTCAGGGAGAGATTTTGCACTGTCCCAATATTTGCCAGCTGGGTCAGCCACTGAATTCTTCAAGATGTTACCCAAGTTGAGCAAGGGAGGCAGCCAGGTGTCCACTGTCTGGGAAATGCCACAATATTCAGCTCCAAAAGCCTCCACCACCAAACATCCAGCTCCCCTCAGTACTGCAAGGGTGCTGCAATAAGCTCAGCAGAGATTTACTCCCTGGGGATCTCCTAAATAATACCTTGGGTGGCTGATCTTTTCTGGCAGTACTGAGATTTTGAAACTCTGGTTTGAATTTCTGTACCCCAGCCAAACTGTCCACAGGGCATTATGCACAATATCTGTTGTCTCCTAGCCTGGAAATTCAAAGCATAGCCATAGAAAGACCTTTGGAAGATGGGATAGCTGTGTTCCCTGCACAGACTCAGGTTCCCCTTTGTCTTTTCCCAAGCCTCTCTGGACACCTCCACCCCTCCTCCTGTTCCTCTGCCTGGGTGGGCAAATAGTTGCAATCAGCAGGGCTCCACTATTTTGGGTTCTATTTGGTGCTCCTCTGAGCGGACTGTCTGTGGTGGTCTCTTGCCTCACTCGAGGAGTGTTTTTAATCACATGCAGTTTGTGCAGTTCATTAGTGAGAAACAGACTGGCTCCTTCCTCACTGCAGGCATTACAGGACTCTTCCATCTTCTGGAGCCGTAGCAAATCCTACTTAGCTAGCTACACGAGCAAAACTGCAACTCTCTTGGGACAGCAGCCGCAATTTTCAATGCTCCAAATACGATCTACAGACTCTTTTGCGACCTGAGATAAGGGCGGGGCTTTCAGACTGGCGTTAATTTGAGGGGTGCACAACTAAGTAGTGTTTGGCTATGCTGGACTCTCTCCTGCTTTCGGACCCTGCTAGAAAGCACAGTGACTGAGCCGGGCAGTATTAGGGCTGCCCAGTTTGCAAGACCCTCGCAGGATCTCCCTGGTCGGGGTGCTAAACAGACCCACCCACTCCTTCAGGAGCAGCTCCAGCCCTGCCACGCAGAATTGGGAACCAACTTCCCCGGCCAGCGCTGGTGTGGAAGTGTCGGCAGGTCTGAAGTCTGTCGGGAAAGGAGAGCAGTGTGCATCCCGGCACTAACCCCGGCGCTGCTCCCGCGGCCAGCGGACCGCGGCAGATCCTTTCCTTGTCTCCTTATCCGAAGCTGCCGCCGTGCGGAGGCGCCCTCGCATCGCTGCTCCCGGCTCGGCCGCGGCTGTCACGGCCAGCAACATTTGGTAATGTTATTAGCTTGCTGCCCTTTGGTCACCAATAATTCTGGAAGCAAGAGGAAGGGAAAGTTAAATTTATATCCAGTAATTTTTTTGCTACAGGAAATAATGAAAGAGCTCGTAACTTAGTTTCTGGGGTTTCAATAGAGTGGCAAAAGTCAGTCTCCAGGTAGATCAGAACTTCCTGCTCTTTTGTTTTTACTGGATGATCTTTAAGCAAAGGCTTAAATGCTGCAGTTTTGGGTTCATTTTTATTTTTACTTTGCTTTATTTTTCTACCTTTTCTGTTTTAACTGTAAAAACATGAAATAATAATTTAGCTTACTGCTTGAGGGATAAATCAGAGGAACAGTGTTATCGAGCCCAGAATATTCATGATGAGAAAAGGATTAAGATTGCCTTCTGGCAACATACCCTGATGAAAGCCTTTGAAAACCATAACTTCTCTCATTAAAAAAAAAAAAAAAAAAATCAGTGGGTGCTCTTAGAGCTATTCTATTACTCCCAGGAAAAGCTGAGCTCCCTTAGGGACTGCCTCTGACTCAGGGATCTGAAGACATACTGCAACTTGGCTCCTCTCCCATACTGCCACTTGGTGTTTCACGGTCTTAAGAAAAAGAATAAAAATAATCTTAAAAGCCCTTTTTTGTTTGTAAAACTGCTGCTCCCCCAAAGTAATGAATTAATGCAGCAGTGTGTGCTTAGCTCTGACAAAAGCCTGGAACAACAGCTCAGAAAGCTGTGCTGTTTGGCTGGGTAAAGCGCTTTGATAGCTGTCTAATGATGATACTTCAGCTGCCAGCACAGATAATGTTGTCCTTACTTACCCAAGCACATAAAAAGATGTTTCACATTTCTGGGTGTGCAAAAGGGGTAGTGGCCTCAGAGAGGCTGGGCAAAAAGGGGACAGGCAGAGCAGAGCTGCCTCCTGGCAGTGCAGTGCTGTCAGCATCAGGGTAACCCAGGTAAGGTGGGCTGTGGTGAGGGAGCCACCTCATGGGGTCACCCTCCCTCAGGGTGACAGCTCAGCACCCCCTGCCCTCGGCCCTGCAGTGTGGCTGGGCCACACCAGCATTTCATAGCTAGCCACAGCAGTGGGCAGTGATGGCAAAGCTGCAGGTGGTGTGAGCACACATTAATCCTGAGACCACATTGGAAACTGATGCCTCTTTAGGAGAAGGACCAATTGCTTTTGCACAGCACAGTGAAAGCAACCAGACTTGTTACATTCACCGTTATTTTAGGATCCTCCCTGGAATGAGATTTTGATATCCTACAATTCCTCCAAGATATTTTTCCCCTTAATCAGCAAAATTTTCAAATGGCACTTCCTAAAAACCCTCCCCTTGATTTCCTGTACCCTTTTACTCATTGCTCTCTAGCATTTTTCACCAGGCTGTCCACAACATTTTGTGGGGCTGTCCAGTCCTCAGGTTATCTTGCAGAACCCCTAAAACTGACCTTTCTCACCTCCCTTCCTGCTGCCTCACTTCTGCCTCGAAATGAGGGAGAGAAGGGTACTCCAGCCCCTCTGTAGTGAACCATGTCGCCTCCAGCGAAAGTGTGTATTACTTTATTGCCAGAAGACAACAGAAAAGTCAAAACCAGCCCCGAGCTGGGCTCAATTATCTGGTCTCAGTTGTTGTTAGAGCAATAGAAGATGTCCCCAGTTAGTGAAGACGTGTGCAGGAGCATGTGCAAAGCCTGCCAGGCTGCAAGCCACTGGGCAAAAATCCATGCACTGCATTGAGCCAAAGTAATGGAAAGTATCAGAAACAGCGTGGTTTCATGTGACTGTGGCATTTGGATTCAAATCAATGCAAAGTTCAGAGGGTGCCAAGCAGTATGAAATGAGACTAATCTCAGAGACAGAACAAAGATGTTTTATGTAACTTCACACAGATTCGGAGGAGGAAGGACAGAGCTGCTGAGTTTCACAGATGGTACCTCAGTCCACGTAACCTCTCCCCTTAAATCTTCGCAAATATAAGGAGAACAATAAAGGCACCTAGACAAAACCAGTCATTTCTCTCAAACACCTGGAGAAAGAGCACAAAAATGAAATATTCTACCCTAAACCAGTCCCTTAGAGGAGGTCAGATGACACTGAAGGGGCTTAGCCAGCAGGCAACAAGCACTGGAGAACATGAGGTCAGTCAGGCCAGAGGCTACAGATAAACTCTCCAAACTGTTAAACTGTTGACAGGGCAGGAGGTGTAATGACAACAGGGTTATGAAAGACTTAGTCAAGTTGCTGTCATTTGAATAAACAACTTTAAATCCTGAAAGACCAGAGTCTACCTGATGTTAATGGGGAAGGAATTACATAAGTGTGACTCAGAAAAAGCACATGCCAAATGCTGAACAGCAGGGGATGAAAGCCAGAGCTGTAGCATGACGCTAAGCAAGGATGCCAAGGAGAAGTGGAAACCATAGGTGTTTCCTACATCAAGCCTTTATGTCACCTTCTATCCCATGAATTATGCTGGAAAGTGAGTAAGAGTCTCTTCTAAAATAAAAGCTGCTCAAACCACAGAAAACCAAATCAGACATTCTGCTTTCTTGAAGAAAATAAGAAGTCCATGGAAGTCTGACCCAATAGCAGACAGAAATTACACTGTTCCTGTCAGCAGTAGGTGTGCCTGAGATTCTGCTCTTGGCAGAGGATGCTCACCCTCTGCCAGAGCCACTGCTTCTTCTGCACAATGCCCAACTGGCCCCCTCTGTTGGTGTCCTGGGATGAGAAGTGTGGCTTGGCAGGAGGGGGGTGCCTGTGGGCAACTGCAATTGCACTGGTGTTCACACTCCCTGAGTGCTTTGTTGCCATGGCTGAAGGTAATGGATAAAACTCCTGATGTGTCAGGAACAGGCATTTAATGACAGTACTTGAAAGAAAACCTGGTGCTCAGCTTTAACATATGTTGCCAGCCTGTGCATCACTCATGCTGTTATGCTGTCACCTTGAAATCTTGCCTGGTCATGGGGCTTGTAGAGAGATCTCTGCAGTCTGCAGGAGCCTAATGGTGTCCAGAGAAGTCCCACTAGGAATTAATTGCATTCGATCTGACAGCTCACTCTTGGCCAGCAGCGCTTTCACACACTGGCAGGCACTCACTGCCTTCACAGACCAAGGACAGACCTGCACTATCGCCCCTGCTGGGAGAGGCTTGGTGGGCTGGAAACCTACAGTTCCTGAGACAGTAGAATCATGGAGGAAGGACTTTATTACTCAGTGTGACAAGACATCAGTATTAATACTGTCTTGTATTGCTTAAATGTCACAAAATGTCTGCTGCAACAGCATGCCAAATGAAAATGTACACAGGCTGGTGTTGCAGCCTCTCATCGTCTGTGTTCACCTGCTGTTCCAGGGAGTGTTAAAATACATCCTGCTCTTGCTCACTGGGCCAGGACACCTAAGGAGCAAAGATGTTCTAGGTCAGCGGCTCAAATCCTGCCCGCCACTCTCCTGAGCAAGTAGGATCGTGTTGCTGGCGTCTGTCCGTAAGAGACTATCACAGAACATGTGTTGCATTTTCCTCCCGCCCTGAATACCTGCAGAGAACACCAAGTGGCAGGAATACCAAGTCATCTAAGGGAAGAAATGCTCTTTCACTGCTTTCAAAAGGAGATATCATTGTAAAAAAGCAAAACTGATTAGTCCTTGTAAAACTCTGGAGTGGGGTAAATATGTAAGTGATATATAGATTAGTTTGTTTCTGTTCTTCCAGAGATGAGCCCATGATTCTTAACATGTAACAGGCGAGGTATTGTATTTTCATAAGAATTGAAACATTTTATAAGTGTTTTCTGCTCATTCCTATTTTTTCCACCTGGCCTCCCCAGGCACCATCTCTCCTGTGCACTTTTAGTGCCTTGACACCAAGGCTGAAATCTCAGAGACATGAAGTTTCCTGCAGTGTCGTGACATGAAGCAGCAGGGTGAGGAGAGGGAAAGGCTGTCCCTGCCCTCTGGGAGACAGGCTACAGCGTGAAAACATTTCTTACTGCACACCAAAGTGTTCCCATAGGAGAGAATCTGCCTACATTCCCCTGCAGCAGGAAAAGCACCCATAGAGCTCAGCCCACACATGTTCATATGCAACCGAACTCTGAAAAGAAGAAATTTCCTGAAGTGATCCATGGTTGCTCTCCTTGAGACACAGCAGGTGTGCAGTCTGTGTCTAGGGCACTGAACGTCTCCTTCCCCAGTCAGCATGTTACTCTGGTGTATGAGAATGTGCCTTGGCCCACACAGAGGTGTTGTGGATAAAGTTCCTGGTTTTGCTGCTGGCTGAATGTGGGATTTTGGGTACTCCCAACCCTGGGCTTGCATTGGCACTAAAATGCCTTTTACCTGCCTTAACCCCCTGTCTGGGATTCCTCTCACTTGACTGTATGCATTTAATCTGGGCATCTACCCTAAGCTAGTCCATGAGGGTCTGTCTACAGGCAAATGAAAGACACAGTCATCTCCAGAGGGATCTTAAGGATGAGTCCACAGTGAGTCACTTTCTGGAGGTTTCGATCTTCTTACCAGCTGTAGAAAAAGCTGAGGTGAGTAACTTGGATTCTATTTTGCAGACCTAAAGTTTGGTCAAATGACGGCCAAGTTTGGAGCACCAGGCCTACCTTTTCTCACACATTTGGACAGTATCAATTTATTTGGACAATGGGAACTTGGTCTCAGCAGGGAGCCTGTAGACATCAACAGTGGAGGCAATTATGGGGGATAAACATGGGAATAAATGCTCTGAAAAAGAAAGCTTTCCTCACAGCACTGCTGTGAAAAATAGCAGAACAGAAAAGAACTAATTCTGTTTCACCTAATTGCTCTCCATAAATCATCTCTTGGCAGCAAGCTCGACTGGTCCACCAAAGAGCCAATTAAAGCAAGGGGAGGCTGAGCGCTGTTTGTACTCAGGGGTGTGTTTTATACTTCAGGAACTGTAATTTTTTCCTAGAGGGTGGTATCTCTTCCCTTTCCAAGCAGAGAGGAATATCCATGTCAGGCTCTGAGTGCTATTCCTTTAGCACATCCATGGTGCATTATCTGTCATCCTCTTCAGCCAGTGTTTTACTGTCCAGTGTGAGACACAATGGTGCAGGTGAACACTAGTTAGCAGAAAAAATCACAGAATCATTTAGGTTGGAAAAGACTTATAAGATCATCGAGTCCAACCACCAACCAAGCACTGCCAAGTCTGCCACTAAACCACGTTCCGGAGCACAGCATATGCACATCTTTTAAATATCCCCGGGGATGGTGACACCACCACTTCCATGGGGAGCCTGTTCCAATGCTTGACAACACTTTGCATGAAGAAATTTTTCTCAGTATCTAATATAAACCACCCCTGGTGCAGCTTGAGGCCATTTCCTCTTGCTCTACTGCTTGTTACTTGGGAGACAAGCCCAACCCCTCACCTGGCTACACCCTCCTTTCAGGTGGTTGTAGAGAGCAATAAGGTCTCCACTGAGCCTCCTTTTCTCCAGGCTCCCTCAGCTGTTCCTCATAAGATTTGTGCTCCAGACCCTTCACCAGTGGTCAGACCTGGAAATCAGTGATAAGGACGTATGTATTTGTTTTTAAAATCACGTGTTACTGTGCACACAGAACTCCTTCAGTGTATGGCCCATCAGAATCCCTCCTCAGGGTAACATTTTCTAGCATTGTTCCTGTGTTTGCCCAGGATGTGTCCTGCTCTGAGTCCTCCCCACTAGCCTTGCACACCCCTCCTGTGCTCACCCAGCCCTTGTTCTGCGCCCAGGCCCCTGCCAGCAGAGCAGCCATGGCCACGGCCATCTCTCGGCCCTGCTGTCCCTCCTGCATGACGTCCAACGGGGACAACACCTGCCCGCCAGGGCAGCCCTGCCGCAGTCAGGCCAGGCTGCTCTCCCACCTGTGAGAACCAGACGCGCTCGCACTGCGGCTGCAGCCCGCCGTGGGCTCTGGTCTCTCTCTCAAGGCTCAGCTCAGTTGCCCTGGCTGGATTCTGCATACCTCGAAGCCATCCTGGCCCCGTGGCACCTCCCGCCCGGCCCGTGCAGGGTGGGGAGTTGTGCCAGACCCACGCACACCCTTCCTCGCCCGGCAGGCACGGGGGAGGACAGGGCAGCTCCTGGCCGCTCCCGCTCCGCTCCCAGGCTGCTCAAGACCAGCCGCCTTCCCTCTCTGTTTGCTTTCAGGGTGTTTGTCTCTGGTGCTGTGCAGAGCAGCCGGGAGGTCAGTCTCACACAGCAGCAGCTCAAGGAAGTGAACCGGAGGAGGGCTGGAGGATATTGCCGGGTCCCCCATCACCCAGTCCTTTCTACCCCCTTTTCGTTCACGAGGCACGTGAGGTATTCTTGCTTCCCTCTCTTTTACCACCTGTTCTCCTCCTCATTCTGTCCCCACCACCAGCTAAGCCTTCTCTCCCCGGGCTCTCTCGGGCAGGTGGGAGGCAGACATGCCCTACCTGTACCAGGACTCGAAGCCGCGGCCAGCTGCGCATCCCGGGGGCGCCCGTGCCACCCATAGCTCGGGCAAGGGCTACGAGGAGCTGAAGCGGGAGTGCCTGCGCAGGGGCGTCCTCTTTGAGGACTCTGACTTCCCCGCCTGCAACTCCTCTCTCTTCTTCAGTGAAAACCCACCCATTCCCTTCGTCTGGAAGAGGCCTGGGGTGAGTATGGCGTTGTGTTCGTTCCTCCCGTCCTGCCAAAAGTCAGGCACAGCTGTGCTTCGTGGTTGCACCAAATACGTGGAGGGTTCAGGGAGATGTGCAGATGAAGTGTGGGGGGAAGTCCTTCCCACCTCAGGGGCAGTGGCACAGGATTGGGATGCGACCCACAAAGAGCTCAAGCTGCAGGATGAGAGGGCTGGAAGACTTCACCCCATGTTTCAGGTGTAGCTCGTTATACAGACACACTTATGCATGTGTATTTATGTCTATGCATAAAGAACTCTTAATGCTTCTCTCTTAGGGTATTGCCAGACAAAAGATGAAAAATAAAGAGGGCATGCAGGGAATTACGGGTAAAATACATTATGATAATGTTCTAGCTGTATAAAACTGGGTGTTGTTAATGTAGGAAATTCATAATTAATATTAAACTTAAAAAATTCAAACCTTTTAACTTCTAGAGTATAAGAGTCTTACACTTACTTGCTCGCTTCCACCAGGAAACACTGAGATTACGAATGCATGCCGTGGTTACTGAGCCATTCAGCAGTAGCCAAGGGCTCAGCGAGTATCTCTTAATGCATCTTGCATAACAGTCATTAATAACACAGTGAGAGCCTGAAGCTGCACCAGTCACATGCTCTCAGATTACAGACCCAGCATCACTTCAGGTTCCTTCTCCCCACTTCACTCTGTAACTAATAACCACAGAAAAAATGTGGCAACATTTCATTTCTTTGCTGGGGAATGATGTTTATTCTGTGTTGTTTTTTTTTTTTTTTTGATAGTCTGAAAGCTTCTTCCTTGGTAAAAAACTTTTCTTTGGTGATACTGATACCAAGGGAGAAAAAGAACAAAATAAGCTTAAAGAAGGGTTTAAATTATCTTAATTCATAGTGATAGGCATTCAGTGCCTCAGCATCTGGTAGTTACCATAGTGCTGCTACAGAACAGAATTAAAGCTGTTACTCCTGGACAAGTTTCAGTTATGAAAAAAATTGGAGATCCCTGCACATGGTAAGTGCAGCCCCCACAGGCACAATCTGTGCTCCGAAAATCCAGGGGGACTGTGGGGCTGCCCCCCCTCAGCACAGGAGAGGGCTGTGAGGCTGATATGCTTCGGGTGTGGTGACTCTAAAGTGCTGTGGGGCATCAAAAATGCAAGTGGCTGTGACACTAAATCATGAAGAATGGTTTTCCTTTGGCCAGCTGTTAGGTGCTAGTTTGTCTTTTTAGGACTTCAGAATAGTTAAAAATTTGATGTAAAATGTGATCAGGAGTGGTGGAGAGTTTGTGTGCCCTTGTGTATGGTACACAGGGGCAGTGGAGAATGGTCTGTTTTCTTCAGGATCTTTGTATGCTGAACTGGAAACATTTCCAGGATGAGTAAGTTACCTCAAATGGCATCTGCCTTTACACTCCAATTCCCCCCACGCACTTTTGTGAGCTGCACAGCGAGAAATAAAACTCAGGGGAGGCTGAGAGGATGTGTAAGGACAGGGTATTAGTTATGCTCTGCTCTGGCTCCTCAGCGTTTAAGCTAAATCAGTTTCATCTCTATTATCCATCAGGAGCAGCAGCAAAATAGAGGCACTGTAACAATTTCAATTTAACACAGTTTACTTTGCAAGGGGAACGCAGAGCTGGAGCATGCGCCAGGTGAGTTGCCACAGCTCAGCTGGCAAAGCTGTGATGCTGGAGAGGGTGAGCACAAAAACATGGCCTCTGTGTAGGGTATCTCTGTTCCACCTGCTTTTCATGGTGACTGGTTTTTACTGCCTCTCCCACCAGTATTTTACAGTAGCTTGGATGAAGTGTAGCACAGTACATGCGGGTAATTGCAGGGACAAATAATCTAAATCTTCTGATTTACAATCTGTTAGAGTTTAATCTTTAGTAATGAGAGTAGAGAAGCCTTTCTCATTACTTTGACATGCATATATCTGCATATATGCATGTTTGTAGCAGCATGAGCAAGACCTTCAGCTAGCACTAATCTGTAAATCTCCCACTGCAATTAGTGAGCTACATGGATCTGCATCAGATGAATAGCTGACTTTCTACAAAAGTGAAGTGCTCCAAGATTCAGAAAGCCATTTAGTGATTTTGTTTAGCAATCCTTTTCAATTACAAATTGAACATTTGAAACTGTCCTTTATCAAAATTGTAGAACAATTTGAAGAACAGAAGACCCTTTTCTCATTATATTTCTTTTGCTTTCCTTCTCTTTCCTTCTATCTAAATTCAACTGCTGGGATGAATTCAACAGTTCAGTGTCTGGGAAAGTTAGATACATAAATTGAAGAATGAAAATAACCAACCCAAAAAAGGAAAGACAAACAGGTTTTACCAATGTCAAATGAGTCTATGGTCTACAGGAGGAAGTAAGAAATAAATATTTGTAGTGTGAACAGTCACGGGCAACCAGTATGACAGGTTGGGACCAGGCAGAGAAATGTAATCACAGAAACCACCTAAACGATCCCACTCCCAGCATGTTTTAGGTCTCTGTGCACCCCCTCTAACAGTGAGACAGGCACAGGGATGGAGTTTGTTTTCTTTTGGGTTTAAAGAAACACAGTTTTAATGCAGCATCAGGACAGTCACAGGTCACTATGTTTCATCTCTCTGAAGACTGCATGTTCCTACTTCTAGGCAATATCCTTGTGCAGGTGAATCCTTAAATTACTGCATGCTGTGTGTGAATGCTGGGTTTTGCCCTTTAACATGCTGAAGGGCCCGATACATTATTACACCATCTGAAAATCCTTTTAAAATGAATATTATTTTTGCCACACCCACTCAAAAACTGTAGAATGTGTTTTCTTTTGTGTAGCAGAGAATTGGCACAAGTCCAGTCAACATCCTTTCAATTCCTTTTTATTGATTTTTTTAAATTCTTTTTGATTGGTTTGGACATAGGAGGCTGAAAACATTTTTCCATATGTCTGTTGTGATGCGTGATGAACAATGAGTCATAAATCTAATGTTCAGACCCATGTCAGTCGAAAGGTTTTTTGCCTTGTCCCTTGCTAACACACAGGGTTTCTTGGTAACAGCTAAATGCACTACTTGCAATGAGAATTATGTCTCCTGGGAGCAATGGTGCTAAAACAAAGCGTGTTGTTGAAGATCAGCTACTTTATCAGCCATTGCTATATCAATATCTAAAGGCAATGAGCTGTGGTTTTATTGTTCATGCCCAGTGCCAACAAGACTGAACGTATTTAACAAGCAGGCGGGCCAGGTAAGGAGGAGCTGCTGTTTGATTTCCCTTTGCTCCACACTCTGGGGACATGATGTTCTGTGGTACCTCCTTCCCAGGGCACCTGTGGCTGAGGCACAGCCCGGCCACCACCCCCTCCCCAGCAAAGGCAAACAAAAAATATGCAAACCAGCTTCCTCCTGAATGTTGCCTCTGCGGGGGCAGCTTCGCAGCAGCAGTGCTGGTTCACTGAAGAGAGTGCCCCGGCTCCAGCAGTGGCCAGCAGCAGACGCTTCAGCAATGAGTGCAGGAAGCTGAACAAAACTATCTATATTCTGCCCTATGATCTAAGAAAATGCAGTGATATCAACGCAAAGCAACTCAATTTCATCTAGGCAAATGCAGAGATTAAATGACTGAATGTGCTCTTCTATTTCCACACTCCTCCCCCACCCCACCCTCTATTAATTTGTTTCATTTGCCATTTAGGCAGAAGGATCTGCTTCATGCCATAGGGTCTGCAATAATCTATCAGGGCAGACTAATTAACTACAGGCATATTCTTCCAGTAATATATTAGATACTCTCCTCTCCCCTTTTCTATTCAGTTCAATCAATTACTTTCAATATACAGTTCATGGGAAAATGGAGAAGAGAAGAATTCCTGCCACATTTATTGGTTTATCACTGTAATTTTTCTATGCAGCCATGGTACTAGTAATTGAACTAAACCAGCTAAATGAATGCTTGAGAATTGCTGTAATGCCACCATTAGCACCAGTCCCTCTGACTACACAGGGGTGGGTAGTGTTAGCTCCTCCTAAAAATTAACAGGACTGAAGCTGTCTTTGTTGTTTGCTTATTTGAGGAGGAAATGGTCTCATGGTTGTCAGACACTGTATGTTCCAGCTATTACATGCAAATAAATAAAAGGCTTAATAGTTCAGTTAAAAGTAAATTGCCAATTTTATTTTTTTCAGCCATTGGAGGAAAGCAAGCAAATAAAAAGCCCTGTTAACCGGAGCTGCAGCCTGACATCAATCTTCTGAATGAGTTTGTTCTATGATATTTTAACAATTGCCTACAGATGAATTAAGAATACCAGCCTTTCATTAGCAGCCAACTAATTATGAAAAAATGAGGATAGTTGATTCTTTAATTGCTCTACACTGTAATTAATTAGTAAGGATTCCCCATCTCATTCTTTGTGGTGGCAACACTGCTGCAGGATAATATAGCTCATGTGGCACACAGAGTTTGTCAGCATTGGTGCAAGTCTGGTTCAGAGTGATGGTGATATTCTCCTGGCACATTCTAAGTAATTTCTCTGTCTCACTGTTGCAGGACATTGTCAAAGACCCCAAGTTTATCCTTGGTGGAGCCACCAGAACTGACATTTGTCAAGGGGATCTTGGTGAGTGATTCCCCCTGGGTGGATGTGTTCATGTCCTCACACGAGGGGATGTTGTCCCTCCTGAACTGGTGGGAGCAGTGGAGCTGGCGGTCCTGCCCAGGCTCACCTGGCCCTCACCTACTTCTTGGATAGCTCCCTCCCATCCATGCCAGGGACCATCTTGGTGCAGTGGGATTCAAGATCAGGAAAAGATCTCCACTCGAGGGTACTGTGAGCCCGAGGGACTCTTTTGTCTACGAGCACCTCCAGACTGAAGCACAGTCTGCCCTGGCCAGGCAGGGACACCCTTTCTGGGGACACGCAAGTTGTCTTTTGGATTTCAGGGGAAGTGGCAGCTAACTGTCATAACATCTCCTCTGGCCCCTTTTTCTCCTCTTTTCCTCTTCTCAATCCACAGGTGACTGCTGGCTATTAGCAGCCATAGCTTCTCTCACACTGAATGAAAAAACACTAGCAAGAGTGGTGCCACTGGATCAAAATTTTGGGCCAGATTATGCTGGAATATTTCACTTCCAGGTAAGGCGAACGTCTGTCACAGCATGAACACATCTCTGTCTTCACATTTCATGGTCTATTTTGCAGTGAGGTTGCCAGATATTGCAGAGGAGACACTGAAAAAATATGGATTGTTGAGCTTACACTGTTGTTCATGTTTTGAGAAACAAACTAGAGGGCTGTGTCAGCCTCATACAGGCACAAACACAGCCACTCCTGTTCTGTGAACAGATACATGGCTTTAGAAATCATTTCACATTTTCCTGGGCACACAGACCTCACTTAGGGTTTAAGTCCTTAAAGGAGTTGAACTGTGATCTGTAACACCTGTGTGTCCTAAAGGAGTCTCGAATCATGTGGTGAACACTTTTGTAGCTATGTGAGTGACATTATCCAGACAAGGAGATACAGTACGGATCTACACATTTAGTCTTGGTGTTTTCTTAAGATAGACTACCCTTCCTAGAGAGCAGCCTTGCATGGCAGTGCGGGAACAGACAATTTACATGTCTTCTAATCAAGCCTATGATTGTCACTAACTTACAATTAGAAATACTGGGACACCAGAATCCTGCTCTCAGGAAATGCCATGCTGTCAGCAAACTCATGCCCTATCCTTTCTAAACAGTTTTGGCAGCACAATGAGTGGCTGGATGTCGTGATTGATGACCGATTACCAACCTTCAAGGGCCGTCTGGTTTTCCTGCACTCAGCTGAACTCAATGAATTTTGGAGTGCCTTACTGGAGAAAGCCTATGCCAAGTAAGTCCCACTGCACATACATAATCTGCTACTTGTACATACATTATTTGCAATTTGTTCATATGTTATTCACAATTCTAGTGAGCAGCTTCTAGCATTTGCTGCTGCCCTTGCCAACCTGACAACCAGCACTGAAGAAAGAAAAGCCCCAGGCTTTAAGGATATGGAGAAATTGATGAATTAAAAATGCAACTAAAAAAAAAGCAGAATGACACTAATACTCCTGCTTGGGTACACTCTGGGGTACTTATTTTGACTTCAGTGCTATTGCTGCAATTCTACATGTGTGCAAGAAAGCTCTCAAACACGGATATCTTGAAAGCAATTCTCACAGTCAGCATGTGTTTTCCAGGTTGAATGGCAGCTACGAGTCTCTGAAGGGTGGCAGTACAATAGAGGCCATGGAGGATTTCACTGGGGGTATAGGAGAAATGTATGATGTTAAGGCAGCTCCTGACAATTTCTATGAAATCCTAGAAAAAGCCCTGAAAAGATGCTCAATGGTGGGCTGCTCTATTGATGTAAGTAAGAAATGCGGTTTCAATTTCTCAGTGCCCTCAGGCATCTTTGGGGTTCAATGTTTTCTGGTTTGAGTTTCACTTTTTCTCCTGACGAAGATTTGCTGCTTGCAAAGAGTAGTTAAATTTTTATTGAACCAGGCAGTGTGATACTCAGCTGGCTGATGGGACCCTTCACCACCATCACTGTCCATTGAAGTATTTTAACAAGAAATGAGACCATATCAACACCTCATCTCAGTCTGAGGGTTAAGATTGGGGTCCTAGAAATGTAGATGGTGCTGAAACAAAATCACAGGGGCAGAGGAGGAATTCCACCCTGGAATTTTTGCTCTGGGTGAACAATGCTTAAAACCCCCGTGTTGTTTCCTAAAAGGGCACCATTGCACCATGGTTGAGCAGAAAGACAAGTTCCCTCTTCTTAGTACTGGTTAGCCTGGTGCTTGGAAGGGACCAGGTGGCACCTCTTGCCAATCTCACTCTGAAGAGAGAGATTCATTCACATTTTTTTCCCCTATTCCAGACCAGCAGTGCTGCCGAGTCAGAAGCCCGAACCCCTTTTGGCCTTGTGAAAGGCCACGCTTACTCTGTGACTGGCATTGAGGAGGTATGTCCAGCGGCACGGGGCAAGGAGACACCTGGGCAAAAGATAAGGGAGTGTCCCCTCAGTCTCACGTGACAAGGGAAGCTATCCTGGGGAAGTTGTCCAAATTCCCATCCACCTTTTCCTCACACATCTGCTGTGGCAGTCTGCACCTTTTGCCCAGCTGTCAACACCAGCCTCTGCACACTGGAGAAGCCTTGCTCCCTAGATCCCGACACTTGATATTTTCTCTATTTCCTTCTTCCCCAGGTGAGCTATCGGGGCCGGCAAGTGCAGCTCATAAGGATAAGGAACCCCTGGGGGCAGGTGGAGTGGAACGGCCCTTGGAGTGACAAGTGGGTGCACTGTCCCGTACACACCGGCCTCACAAAGGCCAAATCCCAGCTTCTGCTCCACAGCTAGCTTCCTGCAGCCCCAGCTGCTCCACAGGAAATTAAACCAAGAGTTTGCACATGCCTAACAGTATTACTGCCCTACAACATCTCTTCCTCAGCATATTCAAAGCAGCGCAATGCAGGGATACTGTTGAGGTTGTTTAGTCCCCAAAACCTAGCATTAGCAGAAATCATGCATTAATATAATGAGATAAGTTAATTTTAATACACTCCCAATTGTAAACATTATACATTTGGAGTGATTTTTTTTGTTAAATTTTTGCGAGCCTGTTGCTGTAGTACTTGTAACACATCATCCATACTTTGTCCTACTACAGATAAACTGAAACTGATATTGTATTACCCCCTCTAAATAGCTTGTGTCTCTCTGTTTATTTTTTTGTTTTTTGGGGTTTCTAAACACATCAGGAATAATGTAGTAATAATAATATATGACCATTAAATGAGAACCTCTCCATGTGGTACCTGCTTAAAGTTGTGGAAGGACCCAAAATCACAATAGGATTGGCCTGAAAACCAGTCAGGGTTTACTACCAAAGGTAAACAAAGTGCAAAAAATACAAAATAAAAAAAAAACCATAATAAAAAAATCAACACTACATTCCTCTCCATTATAAAATTTGCACATATTTTTGCACAGATGCATTGTTTCATTTTTGCTTCACCTTTTCTACTGAGGTATTTTTTTATTCACACAGATGCAGAGGAGAGGAACCATAACCTGCCTGACCCTTTAATATTGCTGAAACATGTAATCGTTTGTAGGACTACTTTAAATTTCCCTATGCTTATCATGACTCAGAAGTAAATTAAATATGTCCACATCAGCTCAGATCCTTTGTTACCTTGAAGAAAAACATGGATAATTGGCATGTATAATGAGTTCTTAAATCTGAAAAAGATGGAGAGATTATGATCAGGACAGGCATCTGGCAGTTTATGCTGTTCATCAAAAAGGCTGTCTCTGCAAAGCAGAGCTCTGACTCTGCACTTGGGAGGCTTTCTGGAACTCAAGATGCAGAGGGGCTTGCAGATCAATACAGGAGTCTGTATTAACATTTTGCAGTGGTTGCTGGAGTTAAAAACCACAACACAAGGTGCCTGCTACTCCATAAGTTTATTATGTCGAATTGGAAATGCAGTAGGGCACTTCCAGGTTTTCTGAAAAGCTTTATCAGGTTTTTGTTTGGTTTTGATATGCCACAGCTGTAGTTGATGAGGTGAGTGAAAAGGAGGCAAAGACTTTACCTGGGGCCCCAGTTACTCCACCAAATCTCTCTGTGTAGGGGAAGGAGCCTATTCAGTTCCCATTGACTCAATTTTGAAAAAAACATCTGGCCCTAAATTAGCAACAAGCGTAAAAGAGAAGATGGTGCTACAGATGGAATACAGATTTAAGGAGAGGGTTGACTTACCAACATCTTGAGGTTTACCAATAGCCCTATTATATCCAACCCAAACACCTGAGAGCAGTCCCAACGTCAGTAACTCACATTAAGACCACTCTGGAGCAGCTTTGGAATCTTTGGCCTGGTGCTGCTTTCAGCTATATTAATTGGGTCTCTGCAACCATGAGTGCTAGCAGGATCAGGAAACCTCTTAAAAGTGTCTGTGCTTGTGTAAGCTGCACAAATAAAACACATGTGAGAGAAGAACAGACTGCTGTTATGTCCAGCCAGTCATTCTGAGCCAGGGAAAATTAATTGCCACATACCTGTAGTAAAGCTTGGCTTTGTTTTCCTGCAGCTCTCCAGAGTGGCGCTCAGTCAGCCCATCGGAGCAGAGACGCCTGTCTCAGGCAGCACGGGATGATGGAGAGTTCTGGTAAGCCACAGGTTTTTAAAGTGTGTGACTCTAATCAGAAGTCAAGGTGCAAGTGGCCGAAACAAGCAACAAGGAAGAAGCCTCTGTGTGAGGAAATTGTCAGTTTCTGCCTAAGAGAGGGCAGGTGGAATGCTCACTTTGTTTTCTGTGTTTCATGTGTGCCCATATCTGTTTTAATAACAAAAGCCCTCTGAAATCAGTTTAGTTAATGGCATTGGTGTATTTCAAATACTGTGTGTCTCCCATGAACATAATACCCTTTAAATCCTTCCCACAACCAAAGGCGGGATATACAGAAGGGAGCATTTTGTGGCACTTGTATCAGCTATGAAATGCCTTTAGGGTTGATGCTGGGCATGCACTGGAAGAGAATGAGTCCTGAGAAGCAATACTACTAGTAGCATAAAGTAAAAGAGCACCAGGATATGTGTGAAATTGTGGAAAATTTGAATAAAAAATGAAATGAGATGAGAAGAAAGAAAGAAACTAACATGGTGGAAATCGCTTTAGAAGTGTGAAGCGTTCTTCATACCAAATTCATGATCTCAGACAGAGCAGATGGCTGACTTGCACATGACCCCTCCCACATCGACCATGCTGTGCTCTGTCTGGTCACATTTTCTAGGCCCAGATGCTCAACTCTTTTACACAGAGGTAAATCTAGAGAGGTATGCAATGGAGCTATTCCAGATTTTGCCTGCAAGTTAAACCACAGTTCAGCTTCAGGCCTGAGAAGTTATTTGAGATAGACAATGCAGCACTTAAGGTCACACAAAATTATTTATCCCAAATTTTCATAACTGGAGGGAAGTAGGTCCAGTGGCTGTTCCATTACTGTATTTTTATACAGGATATTTTGAGTTATTTTGCTATTGGTATTGCAAATGCATTAGGACATTTCCGGTTTCTCCAAAAAGCTTTTGTGTTTGTTTGGGTTTGGGGTTTGATGGGTTTTTTGTCTGTTTTTGACCTGGCTACAGCTGGAGCTTATGTGATGAGTGTAAAGGAGACAAAGACTTCACATGGAACTCAAGTAATTCCAGCAAATATCTCAATACAGGGCCTGACCATGTGATGGAGGTAGAAGTCTGCAAGTAGGCATCAGATGAACAGTGAAATTAATGAAAAAAATCCCTTTTTAGTCCCTTTTGTTCTTTGGACTTGTGAGAACTGAAAAAAATCTTCCTGGTAACATGTTGAAGGCCTTCTGACCTCATTAACTACCCCAAAGATATTTTGGCTGCTTACTAGCAGTTCGGATGGGTCTTGTACAGGTGCTCCTAATAGATGCAAAGGGGCATCCTGCTGTTGGCTAAAAAATCAGCTTCTCACTCACCCTAGTGCCTTTCCTCCTAAAACCAGTGGGTCAGAGTCTTCTTTTCCCTTCATGAGTACAAACCCAGAACAGGTCTAGGGAAATCAGAATAGATGTTTTACCTCTTAGAAGTCAAATCTACTCTGTCAAGCGTAACCCCTTCCTCTGCTTTGCAGCACATTTCCAAAGAGCCCAAAATTGCACAGTGTGGCCAGGAAACCAAGCCATTTAGAGACAGATTTTGCTATGCTGCCCCTGCTTTAGTGTCCTGAGCATCAGAGTGAGAATTAGCAGTGCCTAGGGCTAGCAATATCTGGGAATAGCTGACAAGAAAGGACAGAGCGCAGCAAAGCAAACTCTGCTGTTTCTTTCCACACCAAAACCAACTTGTAAAATGGCCCATAGCAAATGTAAATTAATATCACCACAGACATCTATCTGTTATGAGGAAGAAAAATGGAACTAGCTGTGTTGGATGAGGCACACTGGGGGCTAGCTGGGTCCTATCTGCCACTGCCACAGATAAACCTGCATCTTGTAGGGCTTTTGTTCTCCTGCCATTCCATTTTGTTGTTAGGCATCAGCCACAGGAGGAAAAGGATAGTTATAGAAGCTTGTGTTAGGGAGGAGATCAATTTTTGTGTGTTATTTCTATGGTTCAGGGAGAGGGGGTCTCTTGCAGATAGCAATTCAGAGCAGAGAACATATCTGGATGACAAATTGCCCTCACAAATGCCTAATGCATCTGCTCTTTTACAGAGGGACGTTCAGCCCACCAAGGCTACCCTCAGGCTTGGAGTAGATGTGCCTCCTGTCCTTGTGGTGCACACCATGCAAGCTGCCGTCTGTTAGACGGCTTCTGTGCGGTTTCCTTTTGCTCAGGGCTGTACCCAATGCCCAGTGGTGCATGGCTCTGGCTGTCCCTTCTCTTGGCTGTTCGCTGAATCCTGAACTGACTCCTTGGCCAATGGCACTGTTGGTATTTTTTGTCCTTGTACTTGCTAGATAAAATCCCATGGCATATCTGCTTCTCCGTTTGCTGAGCAGGCTAGTTTCAACCAGCCCAGCCTAGCAGCTCAGAACTACCCATATTGTGGCATTTGCTCCCTCATTCCCATTGCCATGCACATGTCTCCACCTTGGGCATAAAATATGTGCAGTGCAATCTGTGGGGCACAGTAGCAGTCAGCAGTGTCTATGCTGCCTTCAAGGGCAGGTTAGAGACATTTCTCAAGTCCAAACACACTTTATCTCTCATGTTTGGTATATATTTTTGCTAGAACAAGGTCCCTGGCACCCATAAGGGAGGGGAGGGTGAGCAGCTTGAGCCTAGGAACCTTAGCAGAGACACAAATGTTACTTTAATTGCAGTGCAGATAAGTAATCATACCATGGCTTGACTAATCCATCACCATGTGTCCCTGGTAGTGCTATCATTGTGGCTGACATTGAACACACAGATGATTTGTATGAAGACTTAGCTCCTGCACGTGCCAGACAATCCTTTGGTTGGGTATTCAGCAATACAGATGCAGCCATTAAGGCCAGGATTCTGTTGGTGAAATAACTCTTTCTACTGTAGGTTTTGTGCCAGTGTCACTTCTGTTTCCTCTTATACTCAATTGTAACTGAATGAAAGAAAGGTGTAAGAATGTCAGAATGAGATGCAGACAAAAAGGATGCTTGTGCTTTATGCCACAGTGAGTGAAAGCTAGTTTCTCTGCTGCTGTACACTGCCATATATCCATGGTCACCAAAACTACTGGTGATCTGGCCCTGGGACTCTGAGGGATAAATACTTCTGCTAGGCATCCTTCACCAAAATGAATGGCTGCCTGTTCCTTACCACCTCTTCTGCTCAGGATGAAATTTGAAGACTTCAAAGTGCATTTTGACAAAGTTGAGATCTGCAACCTGACTCCAGATGCCCTGGAAGACAGCACTGCCCACAAATGGGAAGTGACCATTCACCAGGGAAGCTGGGTCCGGGGTGCCACCGCAGGAGGATGTAGAAATTTCCTAGGTAGGTACATACCAGTTTGAAAATGAGAAGCAGGCACCGAAGTCTTTACCCACCCTCAGCTATAGCTCTTCAGGGAGGAGCTCTGTAGCCAGAACTGTGGGTGCAGGACAGTTCAGCTGACAGGAACCAGCCAAAGGGATAAATCAGGAAACTCAAACCATGGGCTTTAAGAGTGCTGTGCTTTAAAGATAAGACTATTCTGTGACTGGCTTTTTTGAATGAACAAACCAGCAAAGAACAGAGGGATAAATGCTCATATGGTCCCACTTGAGACTTTGTGGTAAAAGAGTTGCTTTTTTTTGCTCTCAAGTTCATTGGATATGGTTTACGTCTTAATGACATTTGCATGAGCAGGACTAGGTTCAAATAAGCCAGTTAAACTGCAGCAGCAAGTGTAAAATTAGACAAAAAGCCCAGCTCAGCCAACATATTTAGGTGCCTCTGAAGGTGTATCATGGATCTGAACTGTGTTACTGCAGACTGGCACCAGCACTATGTGATCATTGTAGCTGTGTAGTTTTAACAAAATTTCATCTGACAGCTTCATTTAAACCATGGTAACTTAATAAGGTACCAGGTCTAAAATCTTTTCTGCACGTCGTTCCATGAAGGACTTTGGGATTTGGCTTTTTTTTTTTTTTGCAAAGCTTATTGGAAAGAAGAATAACAACTAATGGAAAAACTAAGTTTGAGTGAAACTTCAGCTTAATTGTATTTTTTGGTTTGTTGGGTTTTTTGGGGTTTTTTTTAGTAGTAGTAGTGGTGGTTTATATTCTGAGTCAAGAAACTCTCTGGTGTTCTTTACATTGGCAGAGACTTTCTGGACAAATCCACAAATCAAGCTACATTTGACAGAGAAGGATGATGGACAAGATGACTGCACATTCATAGCAGCACTGATGCAAAAGGGTCGCCGTAAACTCAAGAAGCTTGGAGCTGAAATGCTGACCATTGGCTACTCTATTTATGAGGTACTCCTTTGCTGCTGCAGCACAGGAGCTGCACTATTGGTATTTGGAACCTTCTCAGGGTTTGTATCCCTGCCAGTCATCATGTATTTTTAGGGCCCTTGCTCTTAAAATAATCTTCTCAGTTGCATCAAGCCCCCTGGAAGACAGAATCCTCTCAGAGGAGAATTTACGAGTCCCCACGGGGCCATGGGTTCCTAGGACAGACCCCTCAGCCCCATGATTCTGTCACCCCCTGCCTGGCTCACACAGAGGGAATGTTGCTTCTTCTGAGCATCCTGGGGCACATCACACACAGATGCCTGTCCCCGAGTGAGGCTGAAATTGGCAAATCTGTTGTCACTGCTCTGTTACACCCCATCTGGGATGGTGGTGTTTAATGGCAGGGAATGTTTAAGTAGGAAGACAGTGTCCCAGAGAGACTCTGAGACTGCCTTCTGGGTGGGAAAGGGCACTGGTAATGGGTCCTTGCTATAAGGTGGGAGCTAAATTGCTATAAGCACCTGGGAGAGGGAATGAGAGTCAGGATCACAGCCTGGGGTGATGCTTGTGCCAGGCAGAATTTGGCTCTGGGATTAGGAAAGGGGTGAGTACAGCCTTCAGCTCACCCTGGCCAGTGCAGCACTGCCTTTTTTTCCCCTCCTAGAACCCTGGCAGAGATGGACACTTGGGCAAAGACTTCTTCAGGTACCACTCCTCCAAGGCCAGGAGCAAAACCTACATCAATTTAAGGGAAGTATCCCACCGATTCAAGCTGCCACCAGGTGATTACATTCTTATTCCAACCACATTTGAGCCGCACCAGGAGGCAGATTTCTGCCTGAGGATCTTCTCTGAGAAGAAGGCCATCACTGAGTAAGTCAGCAGCAAGCTTTGGGCCCTCCTGTGCTCCCCTGCACATGAGGTTGTTGGCTGCTGGGGGGAGTGTGGCTGCCAGGCACCCAGCCCTACAGCAGAACCCTGGCATGGCAAGCTCCTGATTGTTTGGGGTTTTTTTGTATTTGCTCATTTTTGCTAAACCTGACTCTTTTTTTGAGAGGAATTGAGAAGGTGGGGAAATAGGGCATGCCATGATGAATCTGCTGGAAGCTTGACAGGGAAGGGTTGCTAGCTGCCTGGCACTGTTGGGGACTCTGTGAATACAGCAGTGTTTGCTTCCTGTTTGTTTCCTCCCAAAGTTTGTCCAAAAGACAATTTTATGTTTAAAAAGGGTGCTGAGGAAAAAATGTGCTCACAATGAATTATGAATAAAGGATGAGATGAATTCTTTAGCAGATGACATGCACAGCTGTGTCCTCCCTGAATCCTGCCTAATGTCTGTTTTAAGGGCTTATACCAGAATTTAAACAGTGCAAAAGTCTGATTGTGTGATGAATTTTAGCTAAACATAACCTGTTAAGTAAAAAAACCTGTTTTATCATTCACCTGGGGAAAAGGTAATAAGCAAGCTTCCACCCCAAGCAGATGTTGAATACCTTCAGATACCAAATAAGGTTTTGTTTTCTCCAGGGATCTAGATGAAAGCGTTGCCATTGATCTCCCTGAGGTAAGTCTACAGAGTTAAAATAGCAAGAGAATAGCTCAGCAGAAGCCGGCGCACATTGCTTTTACTGTCTTTGGCTAAACCACGTTCATTTCACAGGAATGTTACACAATTGCCAGCTTTGTGTATGTCGCTGAAACGCTAAGCTCTGCTGAATATGGTAAAAGAGCTGTAACAATCAAAATCGTAATTGTTAGGCTTCACATCCCCTTGAAGGCAGTCGGTGCCAGCCAGCATGAGAGTTGGGTGTCAGCCACTACGTGTGCTGGGAAAGCACCACCCCTTAGCACTGGGGAGCCACATGGCTGTTCACATCTTTTAAAATGTTATTTATCGTGAAAAAATAAGAAGCAAGAGAATGTCTAATAGACCTACATTAATTTTGCGTACAAATATCTTTATTTTACTTGTCAGTATCTGCAGGACTTGAGGGGGAATGCTTACACATGCACATGCCTACTGAAATGATTGAATTCTTTTTGCTTTTGAATGGCTTGGTCTGCCTGCTGAGCAGTAATTACAGCTGGGTCTGAGTCAGCTCCTGTTGAAGTGTGTCCCTGCAAATAAGCCATTAATTGTGGTGTGCCTTTCCATGGAAACAAGCTAAGCCAAGATCTCATTTGTCCCTCTTTAATAAAATTCTTCTCCAGGGACCAGCTAACAAGTACATCTTCATTTCTGAGATTTCAGGGCCATGTTCTGTAGCAAAATAAATCTGTGCTGGGTAATATGCTGAAGTGCAGCCACCTCTGGCTGGTGCTCCCAAGAAGAGCCAGGGGTCCCAGGATGATGCCGCAGGAGAGAGCTCAACAGAGTTATGGTTGTTGGAAGCCCAGGGAAACAGAATGGTGCAGGGTGGGATAAGAAGTGTTTTCCAGGATGGCTGCTCTTGTTTTTTACCAAGGTAATGGCACACTACACACTTGCCCAGGTGAAGGAAATGAGAGGATGAGACTCCCCTGGGGCAGAGAGATGGCTGGGAGGCCTCCAATCTGGTGCAGTTCAGGAGTGTGTGTACCTTTATTTTAAGATGCACAGTGGTCCGAGGTGCACAGAGGGGCTGTTTGCAGGAGAAGTGTCATGTTTTACAATTCTTATAAGGACTTGTGTGGTTGGTGTTGCAGCCTCTACACCCAACCCCAAGCCCACAAGAAACTGAAGAAGAAAAGCAGTTCCGGGCACTGTTTGAGCAGATTTCAGGAAAGGTGAGTGCAAAACACTTTGGGTCAGAGTAAGATGTGGAAAGAGGGGAAACACTTCTGCTCCCACCCAGGGCCACGTGAAACAAACCCAACATACTTTGGGAGTATGTTTAGTTGCAGTGTGTTGTTTGGGCACCAGATGTCACCATGCCTTATGGCTCGATGCATAAGGGTGCAGTCCCTGGTGAGCAAGCAGGAGGATCAAAACTAGAACTCGAGCTCTGAAGGAGCCTACCTGGTTTAGTGTTCAGCTGCAGTTGATTTTTCTTTGAATCAACAGCTCCCGCTTGAGATGTCCTTCAGACAGACTTACGCAGCACCCCTGTATTTTTCCAGCCCTTTAGTTTTCAGCCTTTTCTGGGTTTTGTATGGTTCTCTTTTGGTGAGTTGCAATAAAGTACAGATGAGTGATGTTTGTGTTTTCTGAGGTTTTTGGTATGTCTGATTACAGAAACATTCAAGTAACAGATGCTTCACTTCTTTTTTTTTTTCTGCAGGACATGGAGATATCTGCAGAAGAACTTGAATATGTTCTGAATGCTGTATTAAAAAAAAGTAAGTGCTGACAACTTCCAAGTTAAGGGTTGTATAGAACTTTATAAAAGCTGCCATTAAATTCATTTACGTATAGAAAATTAAAGGCTGTCTTATGACCCCCACCTAGTGTCCTTGAGCCAGCCAGGGCAGAGTCAGGAAAGCATTTGGTCCATGGTCTAACTCCGAGCTTGCCCTGCCTCCAGCATGATCCATGTCAGCTCAGTGAGGCCAGCTCTCTATTGCACTACTGCTCTGCTGTGGAGAGACAGGCACCAGGCTGGGACTTTTAAGACCTGGATGTAGCTCATGATCCTGCTACAGGCCCTTTGTACAGTGGGAAACCTGACACTCTCTGAACCTCTGATTTACAAAGCAAAGACAGTATTTCCTGTCATGTCTCCAGTAAATGCCTCTTCTGTCTGGACTGAGACCTCTCTGTAGTGAGAGCTGCCTTCACCTTCCAGTGCACAGGTCCTCCCACAATGAGGACTAAGAGTCAGCTATCTCTGTTCATGAATCCTGTTTTCTACTTTCGGTTTATAAAAGACAGCTTTGCCCAATGATTTCTTTCCTATTGTTGTTCTTTTTCAGCAAAGAACATAAAATTCAAGAACTTAAGTCTCATTTCATGCCGAAATATCATTTCTCTTATGGATGTATCCTTTCAAATAAGTGCTTGCGAGGCTAAATGAAGAATGAATATAGTTGTCCATAACATTTTATGTTGTGGATATCAGAGATGGATTTGGTAATGTCATGGCAGATCACTAACCAAAGGAAACAAAAATACATGACTGTTTTATCCTGATTTTTATTTTAGAAATTTAGAGTTAGGAGTTTCAAGACAAACTGTTTTCTATTGCAGACTTAGAGGCAGATGCTTTAATGCTGAGCACCTTTAGAAGTAAATCTCAAGTTATTTCTGTATAGAACAGTGCATTTTTCAAGCTGTGGTTTATTTGAAAGAGACCTAGAAGACATAGCTCAAGTCTGCTGTCTGGAGAGCTAAATTCACCAGAGAGAGTTGTACATGCAAGTTATGGGTCAGAAATTAGAGATCAGCAGTTGTGAAAATTGCTGATATGAAAGCTCTTTTTTGACAATCAGTTTAAAAACTGGAAAGTCTGGTCTTTCAGCTAGTTCCCGGGACTCCAGGAAACAGACATGTGGGTGAGAGTTGTCTGTCCAAATTTAGGCATTTGTGGTGTAGGCATCTACATCTAAGCTAGCTTTCTAGACTTCCTTTGTAGATAGTGAAAGGGGTGATATAATTAATTGTTCAGGATGTACCTAACTGAGGGATGCTAAATGACTGCTCAGACATCAGGTGAGGTGAATCACAGCCTTGGTGATTCTTCCCCACCAGATTTGTCCTTTGCAGAGTTCTGGTCCCTGCTGAGTTTGCTTAGCATGGCTTCTCCCCGGGTAGACTGTTTTTGCAGTGTGCTTTCCCAATAAACAGTTTTGTTACACATGAAACAAAACAGTCCTACCAAGGCAAGTATCTAATGTTTGGTTTATGTCTTGCTTGTTCAGCTGAGATGTTCTTGTCTTTTGCTTTTGTTACTTCAGTCCATGACAGAGGTAACATTCACTCAAACACTCTAAGAGAAAATCAAAACAGTCAAAACTTTATCTTGTTAAAGCTAGTTTGTAATATTAAAATTCAGTGCAGATTAGTCACCCTGCACATGCAATGAGAAACAGGGGACCAGTCCTAAATTTCCTCACTTAAAAACCAAGCCTCAGTAGGGAGGCTGGTCCATGTTCACATCTCATCCTTACATGGTATTGGCACAGAGCCAGGACCCACACTTGACCCTGGAGCATGGCAGCCATTCCAGATTTACTATTTAGGATACAACTAAATAGTTTCCATGATTTGCAATGCTTCCAAGCAAATCTCTGCATAGTTTTGAATAAATGGGGAGACATCTCTTCCTCTGCTTTGGAAGCACAAGGAACGCAGACACAGTCATCCCACTCTGGACATGCTATTTGGAGCACAATGGAGGAGCAAAACCATAAAAATGCAAACCCAAGTCAATGCTGGCAGAGTCTCCTCTGTGTCACATGATACTGAATTCCCTGGCAACGGTCACCATGTGGTGGTGAGGAGCAAGGACTGAGTTCTGCATGACCCTGGGAAGAAGAACCTGGCTGGGTTAAAAAACTCTTTGCAGAAGTGAGAATGTCCTTGGGATCTGTGGGTGCCCTCAATAATGTCACCAGCGTAGGTGCTAAAATAACAGCTGGCATTAGCTAGACCCCACTTGGCATGTTTTGACCTTTGTGAATGCTCACTGAGCCAGTGTCCATCTAAGCAAGGGCTTTGTCCTGGCAAGATGGAAAAGGGAAGGAGAATGGGACCATTCCTTATTCCAGAGCAGGTGCCTCATCCTGGAAGTGAGCTATGCTTGCGGGACATCAGTAACTCAGTGAAGTAAGTCCCTCACTTCAGGCAGAGGGAAGGCCAGGCAGATCTAATCACTGCCTCCTAGAACTGCTATACAGGCATTTATTTCAGACCATAAGGACCAGATTTTGCCAGTCTCACCCCACTACTCCCATTAATTTTTGGTTGAGCCATTGCAACAGAGCCAGGTCTCTAGATAAAAGTACTGAATAGCACATTGGTTGACTAACTCCTTTGGGTACAGTAGCAATTTGTTTTAATCAGGTAATTTAATTCTCTGAATCATTTATATCCCATTTACATCCAAAACTGTTCTTGACTTGGAATAATCTGTCTTTCTTCCTTATGTAGAGCCTGAATTGCTCAGCTGTGTTTTTATATCACATAATGTTCCTCCAGTATCACAGCCACAGCCATGACTGTAACTGCTGGAGCTCTACCTCATGAGAAATCCTGATGCCAGTTTCAGCAGTGCCATAGGCTTTCCGGTCAACATTTTCTGCTTAAAGAACTACTCTGATAAGTTCAGACCGAATTTGGACTTTCATATAACAGGTCCTTTTCCTTAGTTCATATTACCAGACCAGTGGCAATGGGAAACTGGAATTCAGTGAGTTCAGAATTTTCTGGGAAAAAATGAAGAAATGGATAGTAGGTGACATTATCCATTGTAATTTTTCCTCCATTTCATTAGCTACTTCCTGAACAGTTTATTAGGTATATGCAGACAAAAACGGAGACAGGAGTGTGGTCAAGCCATGAATTTTAACACAAAACAAATGTTTTAAAAGCATGGGGTTTGTTTTGGATAGTCAAAGACATTCTTAGCTTCCCATGATACTAAACCATAATGGTTTTCTGGAAATAACTGAGATTTTTGTAAGCTAGTCAACTATGTTTGGGATAAAGAATGCAATGGACACTAATAAGCAAGCCAATCAAAAGGAAAATTAAGGAGTTTCCATAACTGCTGTTGTACAGAAGAAGAAAGTGATGATTCATGACGAGTAGGAAATAATAATTTCCTAAGTCACTGCATTTTCATTACTGATCTCTCAGGAGTCAACTGCACTGAAGTCTGGGAAAGTGTTGATTCTAATTTTAAACACATTTCCCTGCCACTGTATATGGCAGTAAGAATAAGTAGGCTTGCAGAATCAATCAGACTGAATATTCATATAAAAGACCTTATAATTGTTTCCTTATGGCCATTAATAGGTTTTTCTGAATTCATGCCTCACCAAAGCATTCAAAATATGCATGTCTTTGCTTCTTGTCTAGCCCATCAGAAATGGCCAACACTTTTTCTGCGTACTAATGCCACATCTCTTTAGACAAAGGACACACTGTGTTTTTACAAGGGCCTTGAGAAATCCTTGTATCCCGTAGGAAGATTTGCACATGTATTTGCTGGAAAATTTTAAGCTGAGTGTGACGACAGCTCTAAATAGCTCATATTCCAAAGGAGAGTCGTATTTGTTGTCTCAATGAAAGGATGGAATTTAACTCCAGCTTAAAAATTGCTTAATATATAGGTCAAGATTCAAACTGTTTGACCAGTTCTCTTGGTGGTACCATGAATGTGGCTATTCAGATCTTTTACACTTAGAAGCAAATGAATGTATTTGTGACAATCTTAACATCCTGTTAAAGAGTTTGTCTCTAGTGTTCAGAACTATGGAGAAAAACATAAACGGAGATTAAGAGAATGTGTCAGTTAAGAGTTAGAAGAGAACAATCAATCCTTTTCAGTTAAAAACACTTTTTTAAAAAGAATTAATTTTTTTTAAGAAGAGCAACTCATTATTTTTTAATGCTTGAATTTGGCAGTACTTGTTTAAGTCACAAAAACCTGTTCATATGACAAAGAAACTTGGGACCAAGATTTGCTTCTCTGTTATAAAATCAGACTGGATCTAGACCAAAGTCTTTTCAGTTTTCTTAAATGCTTACACTATGCAGTTGGAGATAAACACCTTGCCTTTCTGTGCCATATCTGTGCTCCCTTTCAAATGCCAGTACTGAGCTTTCTGTGTGCTCCTTTCATAACAGAGTATCTTTCTTCAATTTGACGTTGATAAATCTGGCTCCATGTCCTCTTATGAGCTTCGTGGTGCTCTTAAAGCTGCAGGTAAGGCAAGCACTGCATTTTATCTGGTAAACCTGTCGGGCAGATCAGCCTGGGTGAAGAGGACAATCAATCACACAGGCCAGGTGCTCCTGAACAGAGAGGAGGTCTAAACCCCAGAGAGAACCTGGACACATTGAGTAGGCTAATTTTGCCCCAGATACCCCCAGTCCTGAAGGGCAGTCAGTCAGAGCAATCTCTGTATTTTATCGAGCTCTGTTAAACTCAATAGGGCTGCACATGTGCAGGGTTAGACCTTGAAACAAACCACTTCAGAGTCCATCTACATTCAAGGGCTGAAGGAACAGTGAGTAAGCTGCTATGAAGATCAATCACTGCATTAGTATTTCATCACAAATTATTTTCATTAAAGCAGACAGTTTTGCAGAAATCCCTCCAAATTTCAAGAAGACAGAGTGGTCCCTCATACATCACAGCGTGCATGGACTAGAAACTGCAGTGCCTGAAAAATTTCTTGTTCAGAGTTTGTTATTCATTGCAAACTTGAGGAACTTTGTGGTTAAATCTCTTTCTGGACAGATGTGTGCCATGGAGTATCCTTCCATTAAGTGGTTTTCAAGATTAGTTAATAGAGATTTGTAGATTCCCCCTGACCTGTGAGGTTGCTCACTTTTTCTTTGTGTGTCTTTGGGAAGGATACCAACTCAACAATTACCTGCTGCAACTGATTGTCCTCCGATACTCTGATGAGCAGTTCCAGATTGAATTTGATGATTTTCTGAACTGCCTAATTCGCCTAGAGAATGCAAGTCGTGAGTATCTTCTTCCTCTGGAATTTCATCCCCTTTGAAAAAGAAATTGTTCTGCTTTCGGCATGTTGTACAATATCTGAGATCGAGTACAAGGCTAGCAGAAAGGAGCTGTGTTTAGCATTTGCATTTAGGATGGCTTTTCTCCTGTAAAGTGAGAAATGTTCTGCTGCTAATGGAAAATTTCCCCATGTGAATAGAGCTTGCTGCATAAACTCTGCAGCAATGTTGAAGGCATGTGAAGAATGCTGGTAAAGCCCATGTCGTAACCCTTCTTGTGGCTCACCCAGGAGCTTAATTTGGGATAGGTTCAAGGTTCAAATATTACTTGTGCCTCATGGAAAGAGAAAATTGGCATGCACTTGGGCAGGTATCTCCTGTACCTTTTGTGTAACATGTTCTGTTTTGGCTTCAGATGTGGTTCCCTGTACATCAAGGCACCCAAGGTCTCAGTTCACTTCTGGTACAGGGTCACTGTTGTTACAAAGCAGCAGTAGTAGAGATAGGTTAAATGGCTGGATAATTGCTGAAATGATCATAAGTGTACTTCCAAATTCAAATAAAACCCAATTTACTCTATGAGAAGAAAAATCAACTTTCTTCGCTGATTTTTTTGTTTTGTTTTGTTTTGTTCTTCTCTTTACTTTCTGGTTTGACTGTAGCAATAGAATTAGTAAACTTCTGAGAGATAAAAGTTCAATAAGATATGTAAAGAAATGCAAATTGCTTGGCTTGATTTCAGAGTATCCTCCAAATCTGACTGTTTAGCACATTCAGGACACTTCTTCCAGACAAGTCCTGAAGTGAGACTTGCATAAAGGCCTTAAGTCAGCAAGACATTTCCTCTTGCAAGGACTTTGCTTTGTCAGAGGAGCTACCACCACCAAGCAATCCTGAGCAATCTGCCTTTGTGCCAGGCCTTCCCTCTCCTTGGCATGGCCACTTGTCGTTGTGGGATGGAGAGCTCATGTATGAATATGAATGAGGTGTATTTATAGCACTGGTGTCCTGTTTTTCATTTCAGGAGTATTCCAAGCACTGACTGCGAAAAACAAGGAGTTCATTAACCTGAATATAGGCGAGGTATGAGCACAGATTCATAAACACTGACAAAATGATGGGGTTTCTCTAGAGCTTTGTCCTCTTGTAAGAACTGGAGTATTTCTGCATGACGCTTCAGGTGTCCGTGAGAGTGCAGGGGAGTATCTGCCATAGGTTCCACCATGGCTGGAATTTTACAGCCCACGCACTGATTAAATCTCCTCCACACTATTTCCTTCCTTCCTTGCCCTGTGGCATATTGACAGCTTCCCATGCCCCTTTCTAGTTTCTCTCCTTTTTTTCTTTCCTTGGGTGCCAGGTTTCAGTGGGGAAAGAGGAAGGAGCAGATGGGGATGGGAGGGGTCTTTCACTCCCCCTGAATCCTCCAGGAATTCAGCCTCGTTTGTGCATGTCTGTCATTTGCTTCTCACACTGCACAGCACAGGTTTCTTATTTTCTTGTGCTCTCTTTGCCTCCCTGTTGCTGTGAGCTGTCTCTCATTTCACTAAGCCAAAGCTTCCTGGGGTGAGGCACAATGAATTCCCAGGCAAAAGAAATGTGGGAACCCATGTGAACTGCTGGGATGCAAATAAAATAACTGCTGTTTCCAGCATCTAGTGCTTGGAGAGCTTTGCCTTATTCCTTCCTGCTGGCTGAGGTCTCTCCTTAATGACAGGATGTAAAAGCCAAGTGAGCAAAGGTCCTTTTCCCTGCGTGGGGTCAATTCAGAGCAAAGCACTGCTTTGGAACGGCTCTCATTTGGGGAGAGACATGGGGAGGGAGAAGGGGATGAAATGCTTTATTGTAAAGTTAATCTTTTTCTTATACTAGTTTATCAACCTGGCAATGAACATCTGAAGAAGTCTGATTTGGATGCCAGGAGTTTCTTGCAACTTTGCTGCCAAGACTTTTGTCCCAAGAGCTGAGGTCCCCTTCACATGCAAACTTCACCAGGAGATTTCATGCAGAGGAACATGCATGCTGCCCACCCTTTCTGTTCTCCAGCCCTGTGGATGAGTTCAAGTGTTAGATCATGTGGTTTTGGTAGGGCTGATAACTGGATTTAGCACTGAGCATTTGGATGGGGCACACATACCTCTCAAGCATGCTGAAACTGATGTTCCTGAGTGACCACAGGTTTTTATTAAACAGGATTGTATTTAGTTTCAGCACAGCACAGACTACAGTGATGAAAAGTCTTTATTGCTGCTTGGCTACCGATTAGTATAAGGTGCTTTTGAAAATACAAGGTTGCATAAAACTTGTTCAGTTTGAAATTTATTTCCAGGTATAATGTGTGGCTACATGAGAAGTACCCTATCATAGCCACATGAATTGCAGTGTGGTGAACTGTGGACAAAGAAAGACTAGGGAATGTATGGATGAAAATTCACTTCTTAATAGTTGTGAGAGAGGTCCCAGGTCCAGGGTTCCTTAGAAGGATGCTTAAGCAAGTGTTTGACATTCATCACAGATATACTTTAGGGAAAAATTATTGCATCTCACCTTTTCTTAGTCCGTCCTCTGCTACCAACAAAGTTCCTCTGCTTCACACTTTGCTGTGTAGCCAGTGTGTCCCATAGGCCCATCTCTGCAGAGTTGCACACAGTTTGTCATCATCTTCAGAGAAACACGTGGCCTCTGAGACAGTGAGCTCTTGCATGGGGACGTTTTCCTCCAGACAGTCTGTGTCCCACACCAATCATGCTCCAGAAGAACAACTATAATCAGTTTAAAATAACTAAATGTACCCATTAGTAAGGTCCTGGTCTCTGCAGCTATTGCTATTTTGCATCTGTGACTTATACAGTATTATTCATGTGATGTGGGTAGCCAGTGCTGACTTTAAAAAAACCAATAGCAGCAGCCAGGGACTTAAGATGTCTTCATAGGATTTGTTTCCATGATTATCCTCATAACTTACGTCTATTTTACAATGAATCAACTGTCTGGATTTGTTTTCTAAAACCTTTCTTGCAGTGAAACAGATGGCCTTAGACTAGCCTTGCATTCCCTACTGTCCGGGATCACTGAGACAGACAGGGTTTTGTTTTCTCTAGATTTTGACCTAATGAGCAATTCAGGAAGGAAAATCAAGCTGCCATAAAGGTGAAGCTCAAACAATGAAAAAACATAGAGATCATGGTGTTTAAAATACCGACTTTCTTTTTTTCTAGCAGTTATAATCTTGTAACTATGCAGAAGATACTCTGGCGCTAGCTGGAAGCTGAGCAAAAGCTGATGGTCGCAGTATTTGATTAACTGAAGTACTCAGCCCCATGAGGTGTATTGATTTTCAGATGTGCTGATTGTATGCCCTTTTACAGCACCAGAGACAGCTGTCTAAATTTGTGAAAGTTTGGATTAAAATCTAGACTGTCCTGTAAACATTCAGCCAGATACTTGAAACAAAAAAAACCCCCCCAAATCACAGATCCTTAACTGATTCACTGTACAAGCTTAGATGTGGATACAAATTTGTTGTAATATACCATTTTTCACAAGTTATGCAGAGGAAAAGAGATGTCTCAGTACCTGGCATTACCAGTGTAGCTTTCTGTTCCTCTCCACAGAGCTAATAGTGTCTTGAGAAATCAGGATTGCTATATGACAATGATAAATAAAGATGGGTGCAATGAGGTACAGGCAAAAATCTCTTCTGCTTTTGAAACAAAATTCATGCATTTAAAAAAAAAAAAGCCACCCAGGGGAGTTTTCTGCCCACTTGGAGCAGTTGCCTGCTGACTGTACCACAAGGAACTTGAGAGATAACATCTGAGTTCTTTAGGAATCAGCCTCTTTCTTGGCCAGCCAGCTCTCTGCAGAGAGCCCAGTCCCAGTCCTGCCTCGGGGCTGACACAACACCCACAGCCACAGCAGAGGGCACATAGGGGAGTTCAGCCCAAGAGAACTTGTCAGTACAACCGGGCTGGTCCATGGCCACTCAGACTCTGTTGCAGCACAGTTCCTGTCTCACCACTTTGGCTGTAAGGATATTACAGACGCCAGTGCTGAAAGCCTTGCCAACATCAAGGGGAAAAACAGTAATTGCTCCCCCTTGTCCTGTGTGCTGGACCATTTACTTTCTGCACTGGAGCAAGGCCCGCCTTAAAAAGGGAAGAGTAACTTTGGCAGTCAGTGCATGTGAAGATGGAGGATTATATAATCCCTGGTAAAGTGGGGGGTTTTTTGTGTGCTGTTATGCTGTTTGTGTGAGTGACTGAGTGGGAGAGTGAGACGTTTGATTTCACAACTCCACCTGAACACAATCGTCCTTCTCAGCACTGCACCTACCTGGTGTTGGAGCAGGAGGGCAGCTCTGCCCAGAAGCAGGAGTCTGGACTTGCTGGTCTTCTTTGCTTTTGATCAAGGTTCTGGAACTTTAAGCTAGATCTTGCTGCCTTCTCTGACATGAGATGAGATGCAGATATGTTTGGCTCTGCACCATTGCAGGAGCTATGGCCAATCCCTTATGGTGCTCTGAAAGCTGTGAGTGGTACATTCCCTAATGTGGTGCACACAGACCTTGTTAGCAAGAATGGCTCATGCTGGGAAGCCCTGCCTGTCTGCTAATAGCAATATTAATGGGGAACATGAGAGTCATTTTTCATAATTATATGAGTGGAAAAAACTAAGAATCACTTAGATACAGGGTTGCTTTCCCACTACATCATAGAATTAAAAATCTCACTCTAAACCTGCTGCTAAAGCCTCAGGTTAGATGTTAGCAGGGGCTGGCTGCTGCCTTGGAGCTGATTGTCTCTCCTCTGCTCCCCTGTGTCCTCTCAGCCACCTCAGCATCCCAAGGGTTTGGGCAGTGCTCTGAGACATGGCACGTTTCTGAGTTTAAAGGAACAACATCAACTCAAGGCATAAGCCTTTTGAGAGGGTATTCATTTGGGGTTTGCCCCGAGCTCCACCACACTAACCACCATGATGGCAATGGCATTTTCCTGCTCTGAAGTAGGTTTGCTTCCCAGCCTGTTGCTGAGGCCAGAAGGGACATAGATAGTGTAAACTACCGCTACTGCCTCAAAAAAGTAAAGAAAGTGAAAAACAGTGAAATCGCGTTCTGCTTTTTCTCCATACAAACAGAGACAGAAACCATCAGTAAACATTGTGGGCACAAGGGTGGTCAGAAGCATCCCAAACTTCTTCAAAAAGCTTCCAAGAAGTGGCTCAGCAATGCTGCATCTTTGTTTTGGTTTGGGTGTTTTTTTGGTGGGTGTTACGGGTTTCTTTGTTTGTTTGCTTGTGGCTTTTTTGGTTTTGTTACAGACCTATTTTAAGCTCCACTAGGTCTTTTGGGAGCCTGCAAACTCATGTGTCAGCACAGGTGGTGCGTGAGGCATTGTGGGGGGAATGAGGGGGAAAGAAAAAAGTGAAATCTGGCCATCCCACTGCTGGCAGATCCTCCATATTGTGGTGCTGTGGCATCAGGTAGGAGAAATGCTAAAAGTGATGTGGTAGTTCACCCCATTTATAACAGTTGTGGTTGCTTCTAGTCATGAAAATTAAATATTTGTGGATAGATATGAGTTATCTAAATAATTTTCATTTGAACTGCATTATCTCTCCACTAGTCCCCAACCTCCTCCCTGAAATATGTGAGTCTTTGTGCTTTTTGACTTGTGGCAGTGTACATTTTGGAAGCACATCAGAGTGCTGAGGGCAGTTTGCAATGTTCCCAGTAAGGCTGGAACTTCAGCATTTTAAAAATTAATTATAAATACTTGCTGATTGAGGTAAACACACAAGATGTCAGCAACTGCCAGCAACTATCTTTTGCACGTTAGGCACTTATAAGGGCAAGTGTGTTATAAATTGCTTTCCTAAAATCTCTTATTTTCATCCTTTGCCCTTTGCATGACTCTTCAAGGGAAGTGAGCTCCACTGAGCAGGATTTGGCCTCCTGGGCAGCCTGGATACCTCTTTGAGTATTATCCACAGAGGCAGAGGACTCAAACAGGGCAAAGACAGCAGCAGGCATTAGACACATGCCTGTTCTTCTTCTGGCCCAAGGAATGTATAGCCACAACTCTTCATTGCCTTTTTTTTTTTTTTTTTAATTTAAAAGGCCCTGAACCAAAGTGAGATGGTGCATTCATCCCCATGTCCCCCAAGTATACAGCAGAAATGGTGAATATTTTTCTTTTCAGGTACTTCACAGGACTGCTTCAAGTGGGCTTTTTTTCCTGGTCCTTCAGAGTGGAAAAAGCATTTATCCACAGATCCAAAAAGTGTCCATGTTTCATTTGCCCCCGGGGAGAGATGGAGCTGCCTACATGCCTTACCTGCAGTGTAGCGTTTGCCATGCACGAGGGCCAAATTCCCTCACACTTCAGGAGAGGCGTCCCAGGAAAACAAGGACAGGGATGGGGGTCCCCTCATGAGTGTTGTGTGGCCACCTCGCCTGGCAGACAGCCCCCCCAAGGACACAGCCCAGCCACTGCCCTCGTGAGGGGGGCAATGCCAACATTTTGTGACAATTTTATCCAGTTGCTAAGCAGCTGGGTCCCAGGGACACAAACAAAGTGAAAACAAAATGTCACAAGGGAAAGCAGCCATGCTGCTCTGGGAGGGCACTCCAGCTCCAGACTCATGGCTTCCTCTGTCCTCCTCACTCAGATGCACATGGTTTTGTGGGGCTGTGCCAAGGGCTGGGCCAGGGGCTGGGCCAGGGCCTGAGTGAGGGTGATGGCATGTGCAAGGCTTTGGGAAGGGGCTCTGGCAGCCAGGGTCCAAGCGGAGCTGGCTTCTTTTCTCTGGGGGGGTGGGAGCCCACACCTGCCTGCAGAAGGCTGACTGAGGGTACCCACCTGGCTCTTCCAGCCCCCCAGCTCCCCCTGTGTCTGTGCAGAGCACTGAGCACTGCTGGAGACAGAGCAAATCTGTGTCCAACTCTTCAGCCCAGCACTGAGGGCAACCAGTGCTGGGATGCCGTTTCTGTGCCTCTAGACAGTTAAGTGTTTTATGGCAAGCATTCTCCTTGTCTGACTAGCAGCACCAGCAAATTATACTTTTAAATGCTTACATACTCCCTCCATCCCTGTCCTCTCAAAGAACTGCCCAATTTCACTGCAAAACGGAGTAGCTCCAGCACAGGGAGCTGAGAAGATCCCAACCACCACACCATGGTGCCTCATATCCCAGTGCTTAGAGCTGAAACACGAGATCTGGACTCAAAACCCTTGATTAATTCAAGTAGCATTTATGTCTCTCTCCAGTCTCCTCTGATTGTTAGACACTCAGCCTTTCTACATCAGTTTAACACCCAAATTCAAGGCTGTCATCCATTCAGGAAATAATCTGTGAGACCTCATTGCCCAGAGAATTCGTGGAGTCTCCCTCACTGGATATGTCTAAGAACTGCCTGGACACAATCTTGTGCCAGGTGCTCTAGGATGACCCTGCTTGACCAGGGAGGCTGAACCAGATGACCCCCTCTGGTCCCTTCCAACCAGACCCATTCCATGATATATCAGCAGGGCATTTTGGGACACAATACTGTGTAGCAGAACCATTTATTGTACAAAGGGGAGCCAACACAGCTTCAGGGATGCAGTCACATTGCACTACAGCCCCCTTGGTCATCCAGCAGCAGGCTGCCAGCATGGGCATCTCAGCACCTGCTCCAGCTTGAAAGCAGATTATCTGGTGCCAGAGAAAATGGATTTATCATGACTGATCCCATTCATTTCCTAGAGGAGATGCCAAGTGACTGAAATAGAAATGGGGTCAGCAATTAATAGGGTAGATCTCAGTCACTGTCACCATATGTTGATATGATGATGGCTGGTTTATCTATATACCTGATAAATAGCTTACTGAAAGTTTTATCAGAACACGGGTCAAGGAGAGTGGAGACAAAACTCAAGGGGGCTGTTGTACAGACAGTGACATCCTCATAGCATTGAAAGTTACATAAATATTTCTCCCATTTCTGGGAGGGTTTCTTCATGTCCCTGGGGAAAGGGGAGTGGATGAGTCACAATCAGCTGCAGCCTCAGCTTAGCTTTCTGCCCCACCAGGTTCAGCTGAAGACTGTCTGACTTTATTCCTTACAGGGACATCATATATGGTGTATTTTCTTGAAGTGGGGTAGGCAAACTTTTGAGCACAAGAAATACAGATTGAGAAGTGTCTTAATGAAACTGCCACAATGGCTGCAGCCCAAGTTGTGTCTTGCGTTGTTGGAGCCAGGAGTTCTGGTACATCTTTTGTCCCACCATGACAAAGGCTGTTTCAGTTTCTGATCCTTACAATAAGTCCAGCTTTCTCTGCAGCTCATGGGTAATACCTCTCCAACAGAACCCACGGCACTCTTTTAGAGAGATGTTATTCCTTCCTGAGGCAGGAAATTTCAAGCTTGTCAAAGCACTTTTCTGAGCCAACAAGGGCTACAGCAGAAAAATTTTGATCAAAAACAGGTGCACGGCTGGCTGGGAGGCTGAAAGAGAGTCACTGTGCAGTTTGCATAACCCCTGGGGAAAAGATATGTAACTCAGTGCGAGGAAAAGAAAATGAGCTCTGCGTTGAGTGTGGGATGGTGAATCTGCAAGGAGCCGGAGAGCGATGGCTCCCTCAGCAGCTCGCACTGCAGTCTGCAAACATTTCACAGCAAGTCTGGCTTAACTGGCTGGCATTACAGCTTGCCTAGCCCACTAGGGAGCAAATGTGCTGCTCCCTTCCTCCAAGATGATGAAAGACTGTAAGACAAAGAGCCACAATTATCATGGGTTTAAGTCTTGGGAACCAGAAGCAAAGGCTCCATCACCACCCAAAAAGTTCTGAGGAGAGGAGACTCATTTGTCAGGGGGGGCTGAGGGTCTCATAGAGCTCATTGATGTCAAGGAATGATGTATGGGGCAAATCCTTCTGGGTAAAGAAGATTGCCTGTATGCAGTTTTTGGGGATGGGACACTTTCCTTCATTATTTTAGCCTATAGAGACCTCTGGTAAAACCATTTAATCTGATTAATCAAACGCCTATGGAGAGCATCGGAAAGAAACTTTCCCAGCTGTGTACAGATTTTGCATTTAAACTGCCCTCATGCTCTTCAAGGCATATCCTCGAGGACAGCCACCTAACTTCTGCATTTCCTAAAAACAGGTGCCTGTTTTTGAGTATAAAAAACTTCCACAATGCCAAAGCCCATTTGAAGAGCAGCGAGAAACAGAGCAGCTTTGCTGCCGGGATGCAGCCATGTTGCACCCCCCAAACATCCTGATGAAGACGGTGTGAGGGGCTGGGTAAGCAGCAGCTGGAGCCCACTGCTGTGGCTGGATGCAGGGGTGTTCCCAAAGCACAGGGACAATACGCCTGCATAAGGCAAAGGCAGCCCTGTCCTTATTTCCCTCCATAGACCACAGCAAATTTCCCCATTACCGCACCACACCTAGGACCTAAGATGGCCCAAGAGACAGCAGACATGGTACCTTTGCCCTGCTTATGGCAGAAAGACATGACCCATGATTTGGGCTCAGTGAAAAGATGCTCTTTGCCTCATGTGGGGTAGAAATCATTCCACTGCTGCTCAGAATTTCAGTCTGGATCAGAAAGGCGCCTTCCTTGCTGGCAGCCTTTGCAGTTGCACTGTCGGTGCCATAGAATTTCATCTCCTCCAGAAGCCTCTGAGAAAGTGAGAATTGTCAGGATTTTTACTGGAAGTTCCAGATTTTATGATTACTGAGAATATCTATAAAATGGCATTAGAGCAGGCCTTGAAGATTCAGAAAACTAAATACAAATAAAGATCAATCCAAATTTATTATTTTTGAAGTCTAAACCCTGTTGATAATTTTTGTGGCCCTAACTCATGTTTTGTGACTGTCTTGATGTGTTGTTACTGCTCCTGACATGAAATAACCCTACACTGGCTTTGTTTACAGGCAAGGATTTCCTTCTCTAATAAATGATTGAAAGTGTTCAGTCAATTAACTCTCCAGAGTTGTTAATTTAGTAGTTTCCTGATCATTAACAACCAGTTCTTGAAAAGCATTAACACCAAACTACCCCAAGAGCAGGAATTTGTGGTTTAGACCTATGAAGGCCTAACATCAGTTTTCTAATGTTGCATTGTTTAACTGAGCAGTATTCCTTTTCTCTCCGTAGTCTCTTTGCTCTTGGGCAACTCTCCGATGGGGAGATACGGAAGGGAGACATGGAAATCTACTGCTTCAGAAGCATATTGATATGTATGTTAAGGTATGCTTATATACATCATATAAAATATGTAATATAAATAATGATTTTTATATAGAGATATACGTGTGTTTTAGGCACATGTAGCACAGCTTGTATACAAGACTTCAGTCACAACTGCCAGTAGTGAGGCAGCTGGTCCCCTGAAGGTACTGGCAGCCAACATTTGGTTCTCCATGCATGGATTATCCAATTTCACAATTAACTGGGAAAGGGTACAAAAGCCCCAAGTCTACCCTGCACAGAAAATTGCCCGTAATCGCAGACTCACCTCTGTCCCAAGGGCAAAATTCTATTTCTCCAGTTACTCATTAACATGGAAGGCAAAAATATTTCCCATGTGTTTCATGGACCTCTGAAGGGAAAGACATAGGCAGGTGCATGTGTATCCATGTGGGAACTGGGCTGTGGTGCTGTAAGGAAGAGCCCCCTGTGGTCAGTACAACAAACCTTGTCATGGCAAAGGCCTATCAATCTTGCACCATTTGTTTCGCCTCTAAATGAGAGCCAGACTTCAAAACCCTAAATATGGTCTAAGTGGCAGGGCCAAGCAGGCAACAGTGAATGCAGAACTCATTGTAAAAAGCCTTTTTTTTCCAGTTGTTCCCTTTGCTGTGTAGGTTGTTGAAGGCTCAATTGGTCTTCTTGAAAGAAGGAACCAGCTGTCCCTGGTGTCCAACCACAGACCTGAAGGACGTTCTGCATCCTGCAAGTATTTTCTCCTTATTTCCATGCTTCTAGCTTTCACCCTGCATATACACTGCACACACAGATTTCTTCTCAGTCAAGTTTGCATGAGACAGCAAAACAAAATATCTCAGGCAATTTTGCCTCTTCTTCGTGTCTCACTTAGTTCGCAGTCCCCACAAGCCTCAGAAGCCCTGGGTAACTACTGAAGGCAGACACCTTCAGCTCCAGCCAAAATTATGTTTAACATTCAGCACAGCCTTTCCCATCTGAAAGCCAGCTTTTGGCCAAGCGGCATTGACTTAAACGATTTATCAAGGTATGTGGCAACTCAAGAGGGCTTTCAGGGCTCTGGAGGCTAAAATTAGACGTGGCAGTTACATCCTGGCATTGGCAGCACACGATGCCCTCCTCTGCTCCAGCTGGCCCTGCTGGCTGTCACACCGGGGTGAGATGCTCCACAGTGGGGTGACTTCCAGAGCCCAGCAGTGCCCCCCTGACCCAAGGGGAACTGCTCTGCAGGTCGCTGTGAAAGCTGTAAAACTGGCTTTCGGTGGGACATCATTAGTGAAGAAACCTCGTTACTGCCTCTGGGCAAGGGGCAGGATGTTTAGCTGTGTTTGCAAAGGAGGTTCACAATAAACAAAAAGCTATAGATCCCTGAGTAGAAAGTGCATCCAGCAGAAGCTCCAAAGCTGGCTCCAAATGTGCACTGTGGCAGGCGTTGTGGAGGTGCTGCCTCTCTCTGTCAGCATGAGCACTGCTGAAATTCCAGATCTGCTTCACTTGGAGGCACAATAAGCCCCTGTTTTCCAAGCAGGAAAACATTTTCATTTCAGGGCAGCAACTGCCTGCCAGAAACACAGCACATAGAGATATGAGGGTGAGTGCCTTTGCTGAGAGCTGGGAAGCACCTCCTGAGAAAGGGGCCACCACCTACACACAGCTGGGATGTGCCAGGTCCTGTCCCACTACGTGTGAGTGTCCTGAAACATCTGTGGGCTATGGAGAGCTCTTTCTCTGGCACATTTGGCAGCCTTTTCTGTTTGCAAGTGTATTTTGAATTTAAGTTTCTCCATAAACTCTACTGCTTCAGCAAAGACTTGCCTTTATTGCATACCAGTGGGTGCCACCTCTGCATGACACCTCAGTATGGGAAATTATTTGTGGCTGCTGGTGGTAGACTGGCCAGCCACAATTTCATCCCACAGCAGCATTCCTGTGCAGGTCCCAGCATGGAGCCTATCACAGTGTGGGGATATTTACTCCACCAGCAGCCTGTGCCTTCAGCTAGTGTTCAGAAAGGCATCTTTGTCACCATCTCAAGTGACTTTCTTGTCCTTCCCACCATGAAGCTGCTTCCAAGTGGCTTCAGCTGATGTTTTTTGCAGCTTTTCAGGAGTTTAAAATGATGCTTTGAGCTGTGTGCTGGCATTCAGCCGGAGGTGATGCCAGGATCAGAGCCCACTGCTTTCACTGGAAATCTCTGAACAGGAGTCTTGATGTACTTTGCGTTGTCAAGAGAATATCCAAAGGATTTCAGTGCAGAAAAGTTCTTTGGAATAACTTCAACACTGGAAAAAAATGATGTCCTGTAATAACAAAATTGTCCACATTCATTCATTGGGCTATCTTTGGCTGTTCACAGAGAAGAACTGTGGGCTGCGAGTAATTTGGGAAGGGGAACGCTGCCATCCATCAATGGTCTCACTGAGGCTGAGACAGGCCAGGAGGGCCATAGCACCTCATCTTTACCATGGTTATTAGCAACTGCTCCAGACAGGAAGTTTTCATATTCTATGTCTATTTTCATTTTCTATTTTATATGTAAAAACCTAATTCACAGGCCCCCTTGGTCTTTATCTCGCTGGTCCTCACAAGATGACAACAAATGTCAGTGTTACTGTCCTTGGGCTTGTATGTGTTTACACACCCACATGACCAGCATCCCTGCAGGACAGCCTGTAGGGGCATCTCTAGGTGAAGCGAGGGATCTGAGGTCACGCCAAGTCAGCAGGCAAAGACTTCAGTAGAGGTGTCCCACAGCAATGCCTCAGTCACTGCAGCTTGGCTGTCCACAGCTTCCATCCCGGGTCATCCCTTCGGCACCAGAGCACGAGGAGGCGCTTCGGGGTGGAGGCCCAGCGCTGCTGCCAAAAGGGACAGCAAAGAGCTGGGCTGTGCCACAATCTGCTCTGGAAACATGACAGATGGAGCTGACTCTGATCCTTGGAGTTTTGCTGAGAGCAGAACCGCTGGCAGATTTTCAGTGTTTCAGTTGCTGTTATAAAGAGTGAGCATTTCTAAGCCCCAGTTTCTTGAGTTTAAAAATATAAGTATATCCTTGTTCGTATCCTGTTGATACTTGGTGTCCTTGAGGACTGTGAATGCCCCTTCCCTACAACCACCACTGGTTTTGAGTTGTGCTGTCTCCTGCAGTGACTGGGCATGGAAAGAGAACACGTGTTACACAAAAACGAATTGGTTGTTGGTGAGAGGTCTTGAACTGACCACATTTTGTAGGTAGCTGGTTGCAAGTGCTGAGGCTGTTAAACTCCAAAGTGATTTTAAACGTGGCAAGAGTAACTTGAAGCCTATGAATTTTTAAAGAGCAGAGCTCTGGATCAATTAAAAATCTTTCAGTGCACCTCTCCAGTAACTTGTTTATGTGCCATGTGCTTTCCCTCTCTCTTTAACTGGGTTAGAATCACTCTCTTTACAAAGCTATGTGTGGTGCATGCACTTGTATGGCTTGCCTGCTCTTTTTGAGGCAGTCTGACAGCTGGCACCTGGTCCTCTCGTCTCAGGAGGGTCACTGCCCTCACCAAAGTGGGTTTGGAGTCTCTCAGCCCTGAACAGCCTCAAGAGCAGAGCAGAGACTGAGCCACATCACTTGTGTGCCAGGAGGATGTTGGAGCAGTTGGGTTCTTTTTTATTAATTTTAACTGTGAAGAACCTCAGCCCTATCTTAAGGCAGTGGGAAGCTCTGAAATGTTGGATTTTCCCCTTTCATGGGGCAGGAACCTGTTTTGCTCCCCCACCGGTTGCAGTGCCGGACCTTTGTCTCTCCAGGGTGAGTGAGGATGTAGGGTGGGTGCTGGTCTGGAAGCCGAGGCTCCACAGGTGCTGTCAATCACCTCTCACAGCCCTGTGGGAGCCACTGGCAAATGCAGCTTCCCTGGAGCCCATGTGTGCTCAGCCGGGTGTTGGCCAGGTTGGGCTGACCAGCCACTCCAGAGTCTCCCTGTGATGGACATAACAGGGAGGCTGCTGCAGAAACACTGTGTGCAATGTATCCTACAAAAACAGCTTTTTAATTGGAATTTTAATGATTTCTTCTCGAAGTATTTCTACTGCCTGGCCAAAGTAAAAGTGTCTAAAATTAGCTTCCCCAGATAAAGACATTTTTGTCATATTTGGTGCATTCCTATCCGAACACTGAAAGCCAGCTGTTTGGGCTGGATTACAGAGAGCAATCTGTTTGTAACTATACCGATCTGGCATTTCTGGCCCTGGAATTAATAGCTTTTTTATCTTTCTACATCCTAGGTTCATTTTTTCCATGCTAAGAGAGCGCCAGAAGAAGCATTATAAACACTATATAATTAAAACCAGAAGTGCCTCACAGTGAACTTAATTTTAAGTGCTAGTGGCATTTCTAGCAAAGTAATACCCTGGGGGACTCATTGCAAATTAACTAAGAAGAACTCCATGATGTTGCTTCTATGGATTTTAACTGAATCTGTACAGTTAAAAGGAGTCAGGAGTTGGATTTTTTTTCCTGTCAGTTGAAATCCTCTGTAACTGGGGTCACCAACAGCTGGGTAAAACCTGTGAGACCAGATTCAGAAGCCACTCCTGATTCTGTTTTTTATTATCGTGTAACTTCCCTTACCAGGACATTACCATTACAACCCAGTTTTTCCATCTGCTCTTCTGGCTCTACACTGGTGAAAGTCATCTGACTTCAGGGAGGGATGTTGGAGTGAGAAAAGAGCTGGGTTCCAGTGTGAGGAAACGGCAGGGGGGAGGCTGGGACCTGGTGGCTGGGCTGATGCCAGCAGAGGGACCAAGGGTGCTGGCTGCACCCTTTAGGAAAAAAAAAAAAGAGAGATGTTGATAGAGACAAAAATAACATATTTAAAGAATGCCCACAAAATTCCAGTGGTCTCTTAATGGCTGTGCTTTGCAAATACTTCTGTGCCTGATTTTCCAGGCGTGCGTGAGAAGCCTGCCCAGGGGTTTTTAAACTGAGTGTTTTAGGAGACTTTGCTGTAACTGGTGAAGCCTTCCTGTGGCCTCTCCACCGAGGTGCTTGTTGCAGGGCTGGGGGCTTTGGCAGGAAGGCAGAAAACTGGAGAGCGAGTAACAGCTCAAGATGAAAAGTTTTTCTGTGCTGAGGGTCACGAGGACGGCACCAGTGGGCTGCAGGTGGGCTCTGGTGCCCGGCTTATGGGCTACTGGCAGCCAAATGCCTCAAAGGGAAAGCATCCCATCTTGGCACAGGGCCCTCTGCTAAGCTGCTGCTGCAACAACAATCCCTGCTGCTGGGGAGTGAGCCTGGGGGGGAAAGCTTCCTTTAAAAGGGCAAGCCCAGTGCTGGAGCAGGCTGGACTGGAGGCTGACAAGCTAGTGCCCACCTTGCCAGCTCCTGATTCTTGCTCCATCCATCAACAACAACCTACCCCTTGAGTCCTGGAGAGCCCAGACAGCCCAAAAGGGACAGCTGTCTGCTAGGAGTGACCTAGACCAGTGACGGGGCAGGGGGAGGTCTCTGTCCCTGGCTATAGGCCTGAGGGGCCTGGCTTCATTCTTTGGCAAGTTCATGCCATGCTGGGAAGGGGGGGGAGCGAATGTCATTCCTGGCAGAAAGGTGCTGGACACATCAGCGACAAGGAGCTGCCTGCGGCTGGAGGGGAGAAGTTGGTTCATCTAAGACATAAGCAAGATTTTCTTGCTCCCAGCCAGGGCTGGTTTTGAACCAGCTGGTGAAAAGTACATCTAGAAGGGTACTTTGCTTTTTGCTAAGCTTGTTCCTAGTCACTAGTGCTCCTGAAATGTTACTCGTGAAACCTTAGTGATGAGAAGCTTCCCTGGGACTGTTGTGGGATTCCCACAGTCAGATGATTTGATGCCAAAGTTAGCTGGTTGACTCAAAGCTTGGGTCAAGTCTGGGGGTAGAGACCAACTTGACCAAAGAATGGGCATTCAAATTATTTGATCTGGGATTTTTTTCCCCTTTCTCAACTCCTTTTAGTGGTTTCTGGAGGAAAAGCACCCAAGATCTGCGTGAAATTTAACATGCCAGGTGTGCCCCAGTGAAAGCAGGTCCCTGATGCCTCGTTATTAAAATGTCTTGCAACTTTACATTTTCTCGCTAATAAGACACTGCATGACTCTTATTGACTGCTAAACCATTCTCTTGCTGAGACGGCAGCCAGAGAGGATGAAACAGAGGACAAGCAAGAAGCAGTACTCCTGTGTTGGCAGGACGGTGGGCCAAGAAAACTCTCGTCTGTTGGTACTTTTGTAGGGACTTTGGCCAGACTCAGTTTCTGGAGCCAGCTCAGTGTGTCTCAGACTGCAGGCTATGGGATGTGCTGGAGGGCTTAGAGGCAGTGGCACAGCCCCGGGCAGCAGCTCCCAGCACCTCAGTCCCTCCAGCAGTTGCTGCCTGCACTGCTGCCAGCCTGGTGGGAACACAAAGGTGTCCTCCTACGTGCTCTGACTCACTGGCAGCAGATCAGTTTCTCCAGGACAGAGAAGTTATTAAAAAAAGCTTTAATTACTGGCCACAAACATTTGCAGTATTCTTGCCTTGGAGCAACTGAGCTGCAGCCAAACGGGTGGAACCCAAAGGGATCAGCACAACACTCAGGCCAGAGCAGGGTTTCTTAAATATAAGCTTATAGGCACACACCAGAAGTTTCTTTCTTGGCAGATGTAAGGTCTGAAAAATGTGGCAAGGAGAGCAGGATGTTCAGTCAGAACTTTAATAACAAACAGCTGTAATAAAGCCTGGGCTTCCTACAAGTCAAAATAAATTTTGCCACCAAGCTAAGTGGAGCCAGTGCTTCAGATCACATAGCTTGGAAATATCAGGGTGGAGAGGATCCATGTGGTGAATTTTCTCCTCCCAGCTGAACTTTGTTTTTTCTTCCAGCACCTTTTCTTCTTCTCCCATCATCATTGTGATGCCACTGCATCTTTTCATAGCAGCTGGCATTTCACAGCAACAAAAACATTTCTCCTGAGATAATTTGCACCTACTGCAAGTGAGAGAGTTTCAAAGACTGCCTTCAGCTCTGGTTATTAGACTTCAGAGAACAAGCTCAGGAGACAAATGACCCATTGAACTTCAGGGTCACTGGCACTCAACACTTTTGGTAAGAAGAGAAGCTAGGGCTCAGGTCAGGCCCTTGTTTAAACCTCTGGTTGGTCACTGAAGTTGAACCCTGCAAAAATCACAGAAGACTCTTTCTTTCCCACAAGCTTTTAATTTTTTTCTTCATTCCCTTATTCATTTTGGAGACAAGCATTATAGGAAAACTACAGTAAGCTGCTTTCAGGACAGCTCTATGTTTTTTGATTTGTTGGCATCCCAGCCAAATCCTGACCGGCCAAGGGCTTTAAGCCCTGTATCTTGATCCTGTATAAGGTCCAAGTTTCACAGCCATGTGCCCAGCCCCCTCTGGGTGAAGAACTTTTTTCTAATACCCAACCTAAACCTCCCCTGACACAACTTCAGGCCATTCCCTCAGGTCCTATCACCGGTCACCACATTATGGCTTTGATCTCAGAGGAATATAAACATACTGATTCAAGTGGGTGATGGGCAAACTTGGACAGCAAAGCCCAGGGGTCTGTCTGTAAATAATTATGAAGTTGGGTTTGTATCTCAGAGACATGACGTGCAAGCTCTTTGGGGGATGCTGTTGCTGAGTGATCAGCAGGACTCTGCCTGCTGGGTGCTACACCAGCACCCACAACCATGACCTCAAATGCTGTCCCAACCTCAGCAACTACCACTGAAGTCACCACTAAATCAATCAATCAATCAATCAGTCAATCACTATTCTTCAGTAGGCAGCCACAGCATCTTTTCTGCTCTGCCCTTACAAGTCTTCACTCGTACATCAGACCTGCTGGCTCCTCGTGCTGAGACAGTGCCCAGCTGCTGTGGATTTGCCTTTAGTAGAGAGAACTTGTAAAACCTGAGAGGGAGCTTAGACAAGATTGAAGCAAATTATGTGTAGGCCAGATCCTAAGTATAGTTGGAATAGCACCCTCACTTGGCTGTGGAGTCTTCCCAAACCAAATTCTTCTTCAAATGCCTTTTTAGCTGTTGGAAATTCAGCTCAGGTATAAACCAAATTGTTTTTCCAAATACATTTCTGGAAGAAGTAGATGTGAGCATACAGAAGAAAAGCTATCCTTGTAGCTGCACATTTGATTCTCTTACACTTTGAGAACTTGCTGCATAGGACAAAAGGCAGGAAGTGAGACTATCCAGTGGCCTCTGCTAGCACCTTCCTTTTTGTGAGATGCTTTTACATTCTGTCCCCCATCCTGCTTGGGGGAAGTGAAGGAACAGCTGTGCGGTGTTTAATTGACAGCTGGGGCTAAACCACAACATACAGTTTTCAAACTGCTTCTGCAGTAATGATCCAGACACTGCTTTGGATTACCTGGACATACTGGTGGGAGAGTGTGTGTGCTAGGTTTAAGTCTATTACAGTGAAGATTTTAGTCTTTCCCAGATGTCATCCTGTCCCCAGTTGTCAGAAGAAATGATAAAGCAAGGATACTTCCCCAAACAGATTCACTTAAAGGCTTGAAAAAACAGCTGAAGTGCGTTGATTTTTTTTTTTTTCCTGATCTAAAAAATTTGGTTTCTAAATTCTGGATCAAATCATTCTTGGCTGTTTCTCAGGCAGATTCAAGATGCCCCAACCAATTCCAGTGACACTGAGGAAAGCAGAGTATTAAGGACAACACACAAAGCAGCACAAAAACCTTGACAGTTCTATTTAAAGTGACTTTATTAAAACATTGTTAATATAAAATGTGACCAAATACAATTTTTTTTTGGTAAGAATGTTTAATAAAAACATATTCAAGAAAGAAGGAGCATCAACTCTTGTCAAAGCACAGGAAAAACCTACCAGGATAAGTAAAAAGTTCTGCAGCATGTTCTACCAGCTGGTCCCAATGTGTCTTAGGGTCGAGTTAGCCGATGGAAGAGACAGGCAGCCCAGGTTCTTCCCTAAGAAGCTTTAAGGTATTACCAGAGATTTGAAGTAACGCTCCTCAACAGTAGGAGACTTTGTTTTCAGATCTCCCCAAATCAGAGTAAGATTAGAATGTGTATCTTCATTTTGGATTTACAACTTTTCAGCAGCTGAATGTACAGAAAATCAGATTCACTGGTAACTGTAAACCCCAAGATTAAAATTTGTTAGTTTTAAAAGGAAGGTGCAAGTCAATACTAATCATACACCTAAAGAATTTGTGCTAAAGTTGTTCTAAGCTGTATTAATTCTGGATGCTTGTAGCAAATGCTACAAAAGAAAAAAACAGCGGTGAAGTCCAGGATGGTAATAAAAAATATTTTCTGAACTGCTGACTGCAGAGATAATATCCACGAATTACAGGAGTTCGTACATCTCAGGAAGAATGTAAAGAAGCTTTCAGAAACCTACAAATGAGAGTATGCTATGCAATGACTTCTACTCTGTGGCAATCTTAGCCTTTAGCTAAGGAACCTTTTAAGAAAACACTAGAAAAAGCGGAGGTTTTGGCCTTGGTGGTTCTTTTTTTTTTTTTTTTTTTTTGGGGGGGGTAAGAAAGGGGTGGGGGATATGCTTACAGCATCTTCCTTGTCCAGCAAGTAAATTTTAATGCTCTATCAGCATACTCTGCTTGTTCAGAGCACGCAGCACACCAATTAGAGGTAAGGATTCTTCCAGGACATTGCAAACTCTTCCTGTAACAAGCAGAAAAAAATCCTGCTGCATCCAATTCTGCACATTTAACTGCCCCTGGCACTGAACCAAATGTCAAGTGCTAATCCATGAGAAGCCTAGCACAACTATGGCTTAGGAGATGGTGACCTTCTTACAGCCTTGGCTGGGACCCATTAGAGCCCTGTGTTTTGCCTTCTACCCCAAACAAATGCTATGGGACTATTGCTGAGGTAAAGGGAAAAGTCAAACCTTTGGCATTGGAGCAGACCAGTCACTGGCTGTGCGTAGGGGAATTAAGGCTTCAAGGTGAGGTAAACACAGTGAGAATCAGTGTGTAAATCATGCTGCATTTCAGAGACAACAGATCCAAACGACAGCTACTCTTGTTCTCTACATTTTAAACACCAAAGATCATTCAAAAGCAGAACTGGAGGCAAGACTGCCAAGGGCCACCTTGAGATGCCTCTCTGCACCTTAGGAATAAATGTAACCCAGATGTTGAACACTAAAGAGGATGTACCCACAAGGAGGAAAAAGCACCAAAGTTGATGAGTCCTTGAGACGATAAGCTACTTAAAAAACAAAAAAGCCTCACACTGCTATGACCTCCCATAAACCTAGTGGTTTACTGACACAAAGGTAATCTACACTCTAGAAATTCTCAGTGCTGTAGTTCCAGCACTAGTGTTATGAAGAGTTATGCTCTAGTAACGAGGCAGTGAAATTGTGTTCCCTGAAGAATTTCTCCAATTCATTAGGTGTTGTCCCATTCCCCTCTACCCACCTCCAAGTCTTCAATCCAAAGACCAGAAACATCATTTCCCCAGATCATTTTCCTAACACTCTGAAGTTATTTTAGCAGATTTGTAGGGTAAAAACACAGTGCTTTTTTTGGATCCATCATTTTGGCAATGCCTTTGCCTTCTTCAGAAGAAAAGTGTTTTCAGTAAGTGGTACAAAAGGTACTTTCAAACTAAACGAAATCTACAAATCAATGCAATTCTGGATGCTTGCTTTTCATACTGTTTTTGCTAGCTATCTGAAGTATGGAATGGTTTTCTTACTTGGAACCACTGCACGTGCAACACTCTTTCTTACAAGCCATGCTAGCGAGCTTTCAACTGAAAACAGCAATCTGGTCCTGTAGGTTCCAGTCTAGGATACAGAGACTCTCACTTATATTTCTTTAACATGTGTACAGTAACCTCTCCCATCCTCTCAATACAGTAGCTACTAAAAATTTTAACAGATATTAAAAAATATCCAAATGAAACCACACTTCTATCACTGTTTAAAAAACAAAAACGCATACGGTATTACAAAAGTTTATACAAAGGCAACATTTAAGAGTTTGAAAGTTACTTCTAGAAAAAGACACAAATGCTAGTAAATTAACATACAAGGAGAAAGGTATTTCACTCCTTCCCCAAAATTGGTTTGATCTGTTTTGAAGTATCTTTTACCAGTTGTCTAGAAAATCAAAGCCAGTCTTCAAGATAACATTGCTTGTACTAGTCTGCAAGGTAAAAAAAAAAAAAAGAAATAAGATGTAGTTGTTAATTATGGTATTACAAACTCAGTGTTTGACTGCCTATCTACAAAATAAAGCTTAAAATGTTGCCTGCCAATATTTCAAGGTCTTCTCCATGCCCTAGGATACCTAAGTACCTACACCATAAAATGCTAGACATGACATGGAAAAATACTCACAGTGCCCAAAAAGGCAATTCCAGATAAAAATACAATTATTCTTGTGGTCTGCAGGCAAAATGTTATTTTTTTTCCTCATGGAAAAAATTCATAAAGATCATTTTTTTAAACTACAGTGGGAATTGCAGAGAATGAAACAAACACAGAAGGCAAGCATCACTAATTCAACGGATTGTCTGTTGCAATTAGACCCAGTTGTTTCCAGAAAACTACACAGTTTAAACTTTGATGACAAGTTATTTACTATGCTATCAAGAACATGCTCACTCCTGCAGTGTTAGCCATGACATTTAAGGTGATTTTAGTGTTCAGGAAGAGTGTTCAAGAGGCGCAGCTGAGTTTCTGGATTCTCTTCCTAGAGCATGGCTTCCCAGGACAGGGAAGATAATCCAGAAAAGAAGAAAGGAAGAAAATTCTTATCATACATAAAATTCTCTGCTACTCTGTTCACATTTTGACATGGGAGGGTTGTTTCTCCACAGAGAGAAAAAACAGGCTTTTCAAACTATTTCAGTTATCTTGAAAATGTTCACAAAGGAATTAAAACTGTTAATTTGTAAGAAGACATGATAAAGCCTTTAACTTTAAAATTAAAAGATTACCATGTTCACAATTTGTAGCTAGACAGCTCAGGAAGCATTATCCCTCAGCTTCAGAAAATGATAACTAAACATAGGGCTTCAAATACCAGAGTGGCTTAAGTACTGCTCTCTCCTAAGTGCTGCCACTTACTGCTCTTGCAACTAGTTACCTCACCCTGCATCTTTCTGACTTTACATCATCTTGTTTGGAATTCAAACAATCACAGTTGGGAAAATATAGTAGAGCAAAAGCTGTGTGATGTGCTGAAGGTGTACAGTAATGTGTCAGGCTATTGCCAAAGTGACGCCACAGATTTCAAACAGAACTGCAGAGCTCTGCTTGAAGTACCACTCTACTTCTCAGTTTTCAAGCTTTTGATCTCTTTCTTTTTTTTCCCTCACTATATCATATCCTGCTGTTCCCTTTCTTTTCTCACAGATCAGCATCTGCTTTTTAAAATAGCTTCAATTGGCTATTGAGCTGCTTAAGGTCACTTTTTGTTGTTGGGTTGTTTGGGTTTTTTCATTAAAAAAAACATTGAGAAGGCTAATTCTGGAAGCTCATTCTATTTCTATTTTGGACTTTAAGAGAAAACACATTTGAAAGCAGCCCAGCTGCCTGGGACAAAGCACTGGGAAGTGGCTGTCAGGCTACTGCTTAGAAAAGCTGAGAAACTGGTTCACCATTCACCACTATGCTCTGTGTACCAATAAAGTATCCTAGACCCTAGTTCACCTACTTTTCTTCAAGTTAAAAGCTTATTATTTCCATTAAGTGTTTTGCCTTTTCAAAAAAAAAAACCCAAACCCCACAGCATCTTCTATCTGATACAGCAATTTGCTAGGCAGCTTGCTGTCAATTAGCTACTTGGTGCCTTGTCAGCATTTCTGGTATTATATTTAAATTATGCCTTTATCCCATGTGTTAAAAAGCACTTAATTGAAGTTAACATGTTAAACAGACTGTTACACAACAGGTTAAACAGAGTTCTTCACATTTGAAAGATAAAAAGCCATCAAGCTTAGCTATGGCTTAGTGCTTTATGGAGTCCCTCAACTTCCAGAGTGGCCCTGTCACATTTTAATGTGCTCTGCAGTTTTTAAATATAAGGACAGGGGGTATAGCAGTACTTACCTGTCCAGGCATTTGTGGGTCTGTTAGTATAGTACCATCAGTATCTTCCTTGTTTGTCCTAGAAGATGCCAGATCCTGTGGTGGATCAGGAAGAAAGAAGTCATCTAGAGAACTAGTAGGGAGTTGAGTAGGTCGAGGTTTCTCCCATTCGAGAGATACAGAAGGTGGGCTGGGGGCGACAGACTTCTCTGGTTTGGTTATGCTGGGCTTCTCAGCTTTGGTCATCTCCTTGGGAGCAGACTCTTGTCTGTAAAAAGAGGGAAGGGGCTTCTCTCCTTTCTCCATGGACTTGATCTGGCTGGGGGTCAGGGACTGGAACTCAGACTTGTCTCCTTCAAACTTCGAGCGTTCTGCATTTATCTTCCAGAAAGACGACTCCTCTTCCTTTCTGGATGCTATCAACCCATCAGAGCCAGGGGTCTTATTGGCCTGAGAAGATTTAGGGGCTTGGATGCCAGGTGCTGCTTTAACAGGCTGCCTCTGTTCGTTCTGGGCACTGCCTTGCTCTTGTATGGAGAGAGATGCAACGCTGAACTCCATCTGACTCTGTTCAGGGACAGAAAAACAGTATTTCAAAGCCCTTCACATAGATACAGTTTTGACTTTCTGACCCTGGTGCATATAGATAACACCTCTGCCCACTGCGAGACTGCTCTCAGACAACAGATACCACAGGAAAGCTAACTTATTTTCTCCATAAATGTCTATCTTCGTAGTTTCATAAAAATAATGATTTTTAGAAGTCTGAACTGCAAGCAAACATAAAAGTCCCAGACCTGCTGCAGAGGAGTCAGAGAAAGCAATTGTATTGGAGTTACTCAGGGCCATCTAAGGTAGCAGTGCACATCATGCACAGCACTGAAACATTAGAATAGCAGCACTAAAACATTACAACAGCTGCAGATGCATTTTGAAAGTCAGAGATGTTTTACATGAAAATTTTAAGCAAAAAAAGCTTTAGAGTGTAGTTCAAAAGGCAATCTTCCATTATAGTCTTTGGAATAGTTGGCTACAATTCCATCTATTTCCAAGATAAAGGATTAGATGTAATGGGTATGCGTAGGTAAGTCATTTTATAATTCTAATGCCCCTCTGAAGGAAGAGAAACAACTCCAGGAGGGACAATTCTTCACCTATTCCAGAGCCTTGGTTTGTTTTCACTCGCACTGCAGATAGCAGTACTCATTTCTGAGAGCTAACACTGCACCAAGGAAGCAAGTGACCACAGTTAATGCACAAAAGAATCTTCCAAGTCACAGAAAAGTGAACAATACTTCAAAACGTTCATTTTACTTACCAGCAGTAAAATGATTCTCAACTAGATAGACACTCTTCAGGCTAATAAAAGTTAAGCCTTATTTTACTCTGAGAAACATGTAAGTGTATGTGCCAGGAAAGAACAACCTAATGCCTAGACTTGTGTTTGTAAAAAGGAAAAAATAATGCAAGGGAAAAAAAATTGCATTTACTGTTAAAGCTGTGCTGTTGTCACCATGGGCCTGATTGGGTTTGAAAAAACTCAGAGGACTTGTAGCTTTTGTTACAAATGGTTAAAAGATACTTTGGAAGTTCATTACAAATTTGTGATGTTTTCATTCTACTTCATTGCCCAGCCTTTCCTGAATAAAACTGCAATAGCATCTATGGGCTTCAGTCTAAAACAAGTCCTAGTTGCATATCATTTTCACTTAAGTGTTTGATCTTGAGTCCTTCATTATTGCGCATGTTAAGTTCAAAGGGACTCCAGATCTAGCAGGACCCACACGCCTAGCAGTTAATATTCAGAAACTTCTCATCAAAGAACAACTGTTAACCCAGCAACTGATTATTTATAAAACAATTTTTTAAACAGTCAGCAGCTGACTACACATAATTTGATTCATGGACTTAGATCTGACCTTTCTAAAGAATTAGATGCATCATTTTTCCAAGGTTGTAGGCAAGAAAGCACCAAGCTCCGTGTTTTCCTGAAGGATATACTGTGCTATCAAAAGATACAGAACATAAACAATCTGCAAGTAATTATAGCTCAGCTAAAATAAGGCGAGTACAAGGATACACTCAAGTTTTACCAAACAACTCAACACCCCACCCTGTCTGCAAAAAACTACAAGGAAAAACCTTAGTGCTCTGATTTATTTTTTTTAAACAAGTCATGACGTAAAATTAAGAGCAGGACATTTATCCGTAGATAAATTTTGTATAAACAAACCATAGATGCAATGGTGTTGAGGATTATTTACAGTGACTGCCATTCCCTATATTAAAATATAGGGATTTATTTCCCTAAGCTCATTTGGCAGTACTACTGAATAGTGATTTACCACCCTGAAGTTAAGATGCTTTAAGACTTTAGAACTGATAAAATCCCAGCTTAAAAAACCCACAACACAATATAAAATAGACCTGCAATTCCCCAGTAGCCAAGAGAAAAAATAAAAGACAGATTTAAAAAATAAAAGACAGGCTAAAAAAAAAAAATCCATCTTGGAAGACTCAAGTCATGTAAAACTTGTCATGTAGGAATTAAAACAGTGCTACTTTTTGTCCTTCAGCAGTCTGCTGTCTTCTGAATAGCCTGTCCCAGGGCTAACACTAAGGATGACAGTAGCTAAAGGCCACCACAGCAGCAGTCACTTTCAGTAGAATGACTCCTTCACCCCCCAGCCCAAAGGAGAAGGAAGATCAGTGCCCAGAGTGCACAGCGGCCATCACAGCCCCCAGGTCCACCAGGACAGAGTTGGAAATAAAATCCAGGAAAAACACCAGTGGAAGGGAAGCATGTTAGAACAAAAATTGTCTGTTGGAACCAAAATTAGAAAAAGTGAACCAACGAGATGGCTCTGCATTTCAAAAGCAGCCAGACAGACAAGCAAAGCCAGACCTTCTGAGAAGTTCTTAGGCTGGGGAGCTAAAGCCACTGACTCTGGTGGTATCTTATGTTCTTTTTTATGGGTCAAAATATCAACTCAGAGATGTGGTTTGGAAGTGGCACATCACTCCTAGTGCGGAGAAGAGCATGGCACTGCAGCAGCACTTCAGGCAGCTGTACCTTTCCAGCCTGCTCGTGGATGCGTGCCCTGGAGAGGATGTCCTCTTTGCCCTTTTGTACAGAGACCACGGGGTGTACCCATTTCAGAAGACAGGACCACCTGACATTTGAGACTGCATATTTGTGTCACTGTATGCTTTGGAGATCAAACAGTTCATAGCCTGACACGGAATAATCCAAATGAAAATACTTCTTCAGGAGTTTTCGTTCTCCCACAAGGAAGGCAAAGAAGACAAGACTACCCCGACAGGTTCTGAAAGCGCTGTGTCTCAGCGTGATGTAAATACAGCTCCAAGAGGTCAGACAGATAATTCTGCTTCTAGCATTTAACTCCAGAAGCCAAGAACTTCTGTGGACCAGTCACAAGATATTCTGTTTTCCCTGAAATATATATTGCTTCTATTTGACTTTTGAGGTTATTTAACACAGTTAAACCCCTAAGAAATGTAGCTGACGAAAGAAAATGATTAATAGGCAGTATCTTTCCAGTCAAAAAATTGGCAATAAAACACCCTCCCTCGCAAGGAAAAAACAAACCAAACAACAAAGCAGCAGCCTAAGTAGGAAGATAATTTCACGGAGATGGAAAAAGCTCATGTGTGAAACACCCTATGCTGACATCTAAGTAATGAGTAGTACTGTGCACTCTAATGAGTCACTAGACACTACAAATGTGATTTTAATTAGAGTTCTGCTCTCAATTTCTTACATCAGATTGCAAATTGGCAATTGGTTGCGTCAGCAGGAGAAGGAAGGAAACGATATTTAAAAGACAGTAACCTCCCCCTCCTCCCAAAAAAAATGTCCTTTTCCTTTAGGTTTGCCAGCCATGAGAGTATCTTGATGCACATCTCTCCTGGCCCCAGCCAAACTTAGGGTTGCAGCTCACCTGTAAAGGTTTGCCTTCCCCGGGCTGGGGCAGAGTTGCTGTGAGCTGCACCTGCACGTGCGCTGGCTCAGCAGCAGAACAGCGCTTGTGGCACTCTACCAGCTGCCACCTCGGGGAGGCAAACACTGAACAGTGGGGTGTGATTTCATGATCAAAAGTGAATTGTCTTTTAGGCACAGTTTGGGATTCTAGAGAGAGGGTTTCAGTCCCCCACTGCTTTCATTGATTCTGCATTACTTTACATGAGCTGCAGTTTCTGTACGTATAATTCCCCATCTGAGGAATAAAATAAAAATATTTTCTTTTTCCTACCATCTGTCCAAATGATATTCTGGGAATTGTTCAGCCCAGAAAGTCTCAAGAGTTTACAGACAGACTAGTACAGTCCCAACTGTAATTTCTAGAAATTATTGGAATTCAAATAAAAGCTATTCACAGCAGTAGTATTTTCAAGATATTGCATGAGCAAGTCTTTCCCAACACATTAAGAGAGAGGGGGGAGAGAGTGCACATGAAAGCATGCACAAAGTAGTATTTTGAGGTAGAGCAAACCTAGAAGTCTGTGTTCTTTTCAGTCTTATCCCTCTGGTCCCAAACCACTGCAAGGGTTCAAATAAAGGATGCCCTGTCTTGATAATTTTTCTGTATCATAAATATAAATAATATCATAAATTGCAGGTTTTAGGAGGTTGCATGTCCATCTTTCCTTAAAAAGATGATATGAAGGTATTTAGAAATGTTGTTTACTGGATTAAAAAATTTAGACCAAACTTCAGTCTCACAGCAGCAATAATCCACTGAATCATAATAGTGGCTGTATATACTCGTGGGAAACAATGTTTGCTGAAAGAGAGGCACCAGACACTGAGAATGCCACGATTTAATACTATTGTAGGAAATAAGGTCTCAGTTCGTAAGTGTATTTTAAAAACAAGATGACCACAAAGAACCCAGGAACTTTTAAAGCATCTTATTCACTCATCAGGAATGTGTAGTATTTTACTGAACAGTCACGCAAATACAGCCAAAACAAATTGTTTTGCTTGGCAGGCTGAAAAATCCAAATTGTTGAGACAAAGACTACAGAAACACTGTCAAAAGCAACTTGTTTTAAGCACAGCCTGATAAATGCTGAGGTAAGAAAGCCAACTTTAAAAGATTTAGAAGATGACTTTGCTTTGCTGAACAAACAAAACCAAAATAAATATAGGGCCCAAAGTAGCTGCAGTTTTTGCTTTGTTTCCTGTGCACACCGTGGGTGTTTTCAGGATCTTTTCAGAGTCAGAAAGAAATCCTTAGGTCAGCAGAGGCAAATTACAAGGGCAAAAAATAGAGCAAAGCACTCAAAAACCAATCTAAGTAATTGTAGTCCATACAGAAAGACAATGCCAAAGTTATACAGCATGGAGCTTTGGAGGAAATTCCATTATATACTCTGGTGATATGAACTCAATGCAGTCCCCCACTGTTCCTGGCTAGCTTGAGCACGCTCATACTGACGGTGCCTGGTTTTATGCTCAAAACCAGCAAAGATTGATGCAGGTAACTGGATCGTTACACTTGGCCATACAGAATAAAATAAATCCTGAACACAGCTTTTATTACCACAAGTTGCGTTCGTTTGGTGGGGCTTTTTTTGCTCAAGAACTAATAGTCAACAGAAGTTTTACAGCACTGTGTTTTAAATATTCGTAGTGTAAATCAAAAAGGGAAGGCTAATCTCAAAAGCTCAGGGATCACTCTCCTTTCACGGAAGCATTGCCATTTATGCCAGCTTGGTAAAAATAATCACACCAAATTATAGTTTGTAACAAACAATTATAACATCATGCTGCTAAGGAAGGAAGGAAAACATTCTCTTCTGCCACCGTCTTCCTATTTAAAACAAAACAAAACACCAACTAGGACTCGTACAAAGAAGGATAATGAAGACTGCCTCAATTTTAGACAAAGGAAACAGTTTGTAAACCACGTTTATTATAAGTGGAACATAATTTTTTTCTTCCTAAATAATTTCTGGGATTAGATCACTTCTGCACCAATATAATTAGGGAATTCAGACAGGGAGGCAGCAACCAGATTATTGAAGGGATTGAAGTTTGTCATGTCCTCATTTTGGTTTTTTTTTTTGTTTGTTTGTTTATTTTAAACACACCTCAGAGACTTCTTTTTCCAACAAATACCTGAGGACCTGTTGAAAATAGAAGAGAGCTGGCAACTATTCTACCTGTATCAAGAAAAAGAAATCTTTAGATATGCATGTGTCAATTTCAAGCATCTGGAATAAAACCTATTTGCGTTAATACCATGAATTACAAGTAGATTGCAATTTATTCCCATGTTGCTCAGTGCATTCCGTGTGTTAACTCAGGTGGCAGACTGAAATATTTTCTGCCTCCTACTAAATTAATTTAAAAATACCCCAAATCTAAAACCCATAAAGTTCTGAGTTCAGGAAGAGTTGCAGAGATGTTATACTTCCAAGCTCAGGCATGATTCTTGTTTTCCATTTATATCTTGAGGTCCGTGCTGAGTTTCACTGGATTTTTACTTCAAACAAACCAAGAAACCTCAAAGGCTAAACTCAGCCAAAATGTCATCTTTGATCTCATGTAAACCTGAACCCATAAATAGAATGCCCTGAATTCATAAACCTGGCTAGAGCTCCAGTTAAAAATGTAACCCACATTTCAAGACATGTTATGTCCATGAGGGCTCCACCCATGAACCAAATCACTCCCTCCAATTCAAACTTTGGCTTTAAAATGTCAGCCCATTTGCAGTGCCAAGAGAACTCACTGCTTCCCAAGTTTTCCTTCTGAGAAGTGTTATCGTTATCTACTAAAAATATTATTTTAAATGCTGTCTAACAGCTAACTCAGCAATTTACATAATATTTCTACTTTGTTTGCCATGTTTGAGGATTTAAAAATAAAAAGGTGAGACAAGAAATACTCATCTAACAGCTAAAAATAGGAGAGATATTCATGCAAGTGTTTGTTGTGATATGAACGACTGCAGCCATAAATCACATTACTGTTTAAAATGAGAATACAGAAAGTTTACTTGTGACACAAGTGAAGTTATCAGGCCCTTCAACAATGTTGTGCACAAAATGACAGCAACTCAGTACACTGTTCTCTGGGTACGTTTGACTGCCATGGAAGTAGGGAATCCACTGCACTAGCTACAGAGAGAAAAAATTGTCCATACCTTATCAACTAGAATCCCCATTGACATCACTGTCACAGCTGACAGGTTTCAGTCTGGGAGAATACATGCCCTCCCCTCTTCTCTACACTTCTCACTACCCTCTCAGTTTCCCTCATGTTCGTTATAGAAAATAGTAACTTTGCTGCTTTATTTTTCTGAGTCTCAGTGTTTTAAAAAAAGCCTATTGGTTTTACTGATTTACGTCTCTACTTTCTTCTGCTCTGCAAAAGCCACATTCCCTCCCTCGGGTGAGCCAGAGCACGTTCATGCACATTCAGGCAATAACATGCTAAAAACCCAAACCAAACAAAAAACTCTGCACTAAAGGGAGATCAGGGAGAAGAATATTATGGAAAGAATAACCCATCATGGGCAGAGCTCATGGAATGGAAAGAGCCTGACAACCTTAGGTAACAGTGGGAACAGATCTGGCTCACAGGACATTGAACATGCATTACAACACATCAACCTTCTCGAACAGCTCATTCAGGTTTCCTCACATGGGGACCACTTGAGTAAGGCTACTTTTTCCTCAGCTGGTACCTCACTAAAAAACTGCCTTCCAATCTCATCTCGTAAAAGTACTGGTTAGGGAAGACCAAAGAGTAAGCACAAAGCAACATCTCCACTTTAGAAAAGGAAGACTCAGCAGTGGAAAGATTTGGTTGAAAGACTGATACAGTATAAGGCACTGGGGAGAAACCAAAAGGAAGAACCCACAGGAACCAACCAACCAACCCACATCCCATAAAGCCAGACAAAATGGATTCCCTAGACTTTTGCTAAAGGAAAAGGTCATGCAACATTTCAGCCTACAGCTGTGGCACAGCTTTTATTTCTGGTCAGCAAGGAGGGAGATGGGAAAGAGGGAAACGCAGCTTGATCAGCCACGACAATTACTTCTAAAGCAGATTCCCCCCATCCTTACTTCTCTTCAGTGAACACAAGAGTGTTCCCATATCATTCTGTGTTCCTTGATTCATGGCAGTAAAGAATGAAACTAGTGCATTTATCCACTTTGGTCCCTCATTTTGAGACACCAGGAGGACAGTAGAAATACCCTTCATCAGCAAGTGATAAACCACAAGCTGGGCTTAAAAACACTTCAGTAGACATACAAGCATTAAAAAGAAAAGAAGACTATCAATTAAAGGGAAAATCCATTCAAGTGCAGATGTATCTCATCATGGGACACTAGTCAGTGCATTACATGAAGCATTATCTCTAGGAAGTTCAAGTATTCAGAACTTACAAAATCTTATCAAGACAGAGCTTAAAAATACGATTACAGCTGCCGCATTTCCAACCCTGAGGTTGTGGGTTTGGACCGATAAGGGAGGGAGAGACAACACTGCTGTCTCCAACATATTATTTATTTCATGTTACTGTCAATGAGGTCAACAGTTTTCTCACAATTTTTCCTTTCTTGGCAGCTTCACCCAAGTATTTCCACGTTAAAAACCTCTTCAATATTATACTAAAAGCCAGTGGCTGCTTCTTCTAAGAGCCTGGAAAGACAGGAGGGCTTGCCTGAGCGACCAGGCTTCCACTGCAGGAAATCCTCCACTGGTTCCTGAACCATCACAGCTTTTAAGGGACTTCTAAGGCAAGTGAAGACTGGCACAGGTTTCTCTTAAACTACAGCACTGCAGGCGGCCAGGACCCAGGAGTCACATCAAGTTATAGGTTAATCAGCTTCTGCAAAGCACAGATGGGGTGCAGCTACAGGCAGTGACCTTGAGCAGGGAGGGCGAAGTCTCGGGTCAACTGGATTAATTTAGTATTCACTGGCACTTCCAAATAATTACTCTGCATTAGGCTAAGATTATATTCATAAGGTCGTACATGATTATCTACATAGTTCAAGGGCAAAAAAAAAATAAAAAGAAAGAAACAGGGAACAGGGCAGCAGCAGCTTTCTCTGGTAGATAAAAGCAGAAAAAAGTCTGAAATGTGTGACTAAATTAACATGCCTGCCATACCGAGTTGAGAAAGACAATGAGCTATGACTTTGCTCCCAGAATTTCTTCAACAAGAAGAACTAAACTTGATTTCCCACCACACATATGGCACAACTATGTTTCCTCACACTGCAGGTTCAGAAAGATGAAGAACTCTGGCTCTGTGTTAGCCATATGAGAATCCCATCATAAATAATGCTTTAACAAAATACCAGAGGTAAAGTGAGGTATAAAAGAAAGCCCAAAACAACCCACCACAGAAAAATATGCTGTTTTTTTAAGGAGCCTTTTGGAGAAGAAATAACATAATGCTTCTAGCACAGCCCCACATTAACAAGTTTCACTACATTTGTCCTAAGACAACATTCTAGTTCATAATAAAAAGATGAAGTACTAGATAGGCTTTCAGAAAGAATTCAATGAAGTTACTAGATACCTGCACCTTTCTCACACCATTTTCTAGCTACTTTACTCCTGACTTCAAAAGTGAAATGCAGCAATTTTTGCAGAGTATCTGAGACACTGGTCTCACTAAACATGGAAAGTTGATTAAAAAGTTTGCAACAAAAAATCCAGTAATTTGTAATGAATTGGTTTTATACCTGCACTCCAAGCCAGAACATTAGTTCTTGAAGTACAGTTTGTGTTTCTGCTGATGTAAATCAAAGCATACCAGTTTGTTTCATTTCCAGGATGGTCACTTTGTACAGCTTTCATAGAATAAAGGTGACATTAATCTATCAAGTATCAAAATGAACACAATAAATGCAGAAGGAGCAGTGTAAAACGACAAACCAACATTAAAGAACAATTGCTGTTTATTTACCTTCGTTTCCCAGGAGAATGGAGCTGAGTGTTCATCTTGCCAAGTTATGTCCTGAAACAAAATTCAAGAATGACTAAAAATCAGAAGAGCAGCTTCACTTTCTCAGAAGCATCACACAGATGACGTTATGTTACACGGCTGGAACTATAACAAACACTGCTACAGAACTGACTAAAAAGTGAAAGCACTACTTAAAGATGGCACTGATTACATTTTAAGACTGACTGAAAGCAAGTTCTCGGAGGGGAAGGTTATCAATACTATACCAATTTAATCTACAAAATATATGAAGGTTTAACCTGGTCTAAATCTCCTGAAATGGTTTCTCCACAAATAGCTTTAAAATGTATTATATTTCCAGTTTTCTACTAGGCATTTCTTTGGTAGCCACTAGCAACACACAGGGACAGAAACAACAAAAGGAGAAGGGGCCTCAGGGAAATAAAGTCCCATTTCCTCCCTTTGGCACACCAAAGGAGCACATGCACAACCAGGCAGTCATGGGGCAGTGCAACAGCTGTGTGGCCATGGGGCCAAGCCACAGCTGGATCCGGCCCCAACAGGACACATCATCACGCCACGTCAGTGACGGCCACTCTGAAATACATGTTCAGTGGTGTTGAAGGAGCTGTAGCACAGCATCCACAGCACAAAAGCCCCATCTGAAATCCATTCTTTTAAGAAGCTGCATTTCTGAATATAATCCCAAACTGAGAAATTTAAACAATCTCTTCATACATGGCATGCCCTCCAGAAATACATATGACCCGCACTGAAAAAGAAAGGGTGAAATATAATTTGAAAAATGGTTGTTGTTCATATTTGTTGAAGAATTACAACAAAATGATCGCATTTCTTTTCCTAGTTGTGGCTGGGACTCATTGCTACACTGGATGGTCCCACGGGCAGAGGTAGTGAGCTGCACCTTCCATACTGAGCACATCACTGCTTCTGGACACCGCAGCACACCAGGGAAGGAACAGGAATCGGAACACCGCATGGAAAGGGAAAGGCCAGGAGTAACCACGCAAGACTTTCCTACTCCTGCTGTTCAGGGAATAACAGAACTCGACCATGTTTTAACACAACACAGAAACCCCGCATTTCACTATGGCTGCTCTTTTCCTCTTATTTCTGATCTCTGCCTTTCTAGGAATATATTTCACAGACATCTGATAACATTCTCCTGATGTGCCATCTCGTATTTCACTGTAGGCAGATTTTCATGGCCAAGAGCTATGAGATCATGATTAGAAGTGTCTAAAACCATTTCCTGAACATAAAAACATGTCATACTCCAGCTATTACTCATCTGTGAAATACAGGGTTTCTAGCAGCAAAGTATTTGTGGTATAAATGAGGGTGATCCCATGCTCTTAAAAAGAACTGGGCTGATAGAGTTCATCTAAGAGGAAAGGCCTGGGCTCTGCTCGATCACATACTGTGGCCAGAAGAAAACTTGATACAGGAAATTTTTGCCTAGAACACAAATTTAATACCAGGTTCTCTCAATCCAGGAAACAGATACTCAGATATACTAACATTTAAAGGAAAAGAGGGAGTTAAAGTCTGCTTTTTAGTATCTATCAGCATTTGCACTGTGGTGTGCTGCTGTCTGCATGGGAATGCTACACCACTCAATGTGTGATGCCTCACAGCAGGTGTGTCTAATTATTTTAGACTCCTCCTAGGACAATATCCTTTGTCTCTGAAATGGAGTTGGCACTTCATGTCTGAAGCATGCATGAGACGGGAATCATGGCCCAGAAGGGAAGAGAGGTGGGAGAACCTAACCATTGGAAGTGAGTCTCACACCCAAGGCAGGACCATAACACTTCTGTCTGCATGGGGTCTGAATAAATCAGGGCTTGACTTCAACCACAGCAGTAAAGGACAGAAGTGAAGTCCAGAGAACACTGTTACACTCCTACGTGCAGTCACAGCACCTTAAAGCTCCAGATGTGTAGGCATAGCTGTCAGTGGGTTTTATCTAAGAAGTTTAAAGGAAGCTCTGTCTTCTTGCCATTTACAGGACAAGCAAACCAGCTGGGGACCAGTTTTAAACTCAGCAGTGAGCCAAGTTCATCCTCATCCTGGATCCAAGATATACAGCTCCTTATTTTGCTGTATGCGAGGCAAGAGAAGACAGCACCGGCAGGGACACCTCTTCACCCAGTGCTCCCTGCACACCCTCAACTCAGCAATGACACCGCTGGCTGTGAGCGAGCCCTGATGACAAAAGGCCAACCACGGAGGGATAAAAAAGCAGAATGGGGAGGGGAGAGTGAAGGCATGAAGCTGTCATGCAGCAGGATACATTCTCCCTGCAGGACAGAGCAAGTCAGCCTCCCACTTCACAGAATCTGATGTCTTCTCAACCATCGTTACCCTTGATGGCACTGCAACTTGTAACCTCAACCTCCAGCACAGGCAAGCACAAAATTCCTGAAATTACTTAATGTTGGTAACAGTTGTTAAAAGTTCTGGTCAGAGACAGAATCTAAGAAAGTTTCATAGATTATAAAAGATGGTAGTAGTAGACACTTGTTAAGCAGCAGTTCCCTAAAGGAAAAGGATATTTTTTTCTTTTTTTTTTTTTAATTTGATTTGAAAGGATGGCTCATTGTATCTTGGGCTGCACAGGCCAGCACTCCTCAGAGCCAGTAACTCTGAGAAGCTCTGTCCACATTCAAAAGATCTTCCATGGGATATAGCAAAGAATAAATAAGACATGGTTGGAGGATACAAACCTTCAAGCAACTGATGTCTGTGGTTATTTGAAGAGTACTTGAGGCTAGGATGAAGGAGACAGTTGACAACTTCCATCCATTGTCAGGGAAGGGATGGAAGTTTGTGGCCTCCACCTCTTGTGCCCTCACACAGAGGACATGCAGAGGACCAAGTGAGAAGATAGGATACTATTGAACTGTGTTGTTCTATCTAAACTCCTGATTCATGTTTATCACCAACAAAATATGAGAAGTAACTTTGATTTTTTTGTAGAATAAACAAGTTCTTACATGCCTGAAGAAACTAGGAGCAAAAGAATCAAGTATTTCAATAATAAGAAAAGTGAATTATGAATGGAAATTCTAGAGAAAGAGGCCTCAAGGCTATTTATCATCAACATAGATTAGAAAAAATCCATATCTGATCATCTTTTGTTTTCAGCACACAACAATGCCTTCTTCCAGCAAGAAGCCAAATAAATACACTTTTGTTCACCAGGGTTAAAAAAAGAACCTATTTGTAAGAAATGGGGCCTCATGCAACATATTTCAAAGTGGAAAAAGATGAGTGAGAAAGAGAGGCAAAAATCTGGTCATACACTTGACTTCAACAACCAGCTGCAAAATACATAAAAAAGAATCACAAATTACATTTGCTATATGTAGGCAGCGTGCTGCAAAACAACATCTGAATTTCAAAATGGAAGACACTGGTAGAAACGTGCCTGTGTATCTGACATGAGCATTGTTTGGCACAGCTGACAGTAGCTGGGCAAGACACAAACCCACCAGCAAATGCATCTCAGAAGTATTATAAGAACAGGACTTGCTGGTTATTGAGGTTTTACTGCATTCAAAAGCTGCCTTTCATTTCTGGGTGTTTAAAAAGCACAAATCTCTTAACAGGCCCAACTTAAAAGTTTTTGCTGTATTGATTACTTGTTGCTTTAAAGCAATTTTAAGTAGGGAGGTAAAAGGGTTGATCCTTTGCTTGGTGCCAAAGTTCTGAAGGCTAAACAAAACAAATCCCATCTCTGCCTGAAGGCAGGTAAGTCAAGCTTCCCTATTAAAACACAATGAATGAAGCTAACCAAACTCTCTTACCTGTCTTTCCTCCACATAAAATTTGCCACTTCCTAAAGCATATGGCATTTTCTCCAATGAAAAGTTTAATTTCACGTCCAACTCTTTTACTGCTCAAATACTGATTATCCATTTAAAGAAAAAAAAAAGAATTTTAAAAATAAGGAAAAATCAGACCTTGATTCCATGTGTATGTCACATGTTTATGGATAAAGAGGGACAGTATTAAGAGAACAGTGAGAACTTGTTGTAAACTGAATATCTGAACTATCTTTAAACTGCACCAGAGAGAACCCAGTGGCATCAACTGACACCAAATCAGCGGCATTATCAAAGGCTGGCCACTACAGCAGGCAAAGGGTGGTAGCCTCTCAAATACTGCTGGTTTGCCACCTATTCCCCTCATGGTTTATGTCATATTTCAAAAATAATCCATCTATATTACATTCATGTTCAATCTCAGCTTGTATTTCCAGATTTCTATCTGCTCAGTTAACCTTCATTTCTACCACTATGGGCCTTAGAATGAAGAAATTATAAATGGAGAAATGTCAGCAATTGGGAGGCTTGTTAGAAAGGAAGAAGCTCTGTTGCAGCATCCAAAAGCCCTTGGTTGGGAGGCCTGGGCTGTCTAGACACAGAAAATTATGGTGAAGCAACAAATAGTCTACTGGTGCTGGGCTCATGTGTAATGATAACAAGTCAATCTTCAGTAAAAAGGACAAAACCTATTTCACGGGGGTGTGAAATGACCCTGTTAGCCTAATTCTCTTTCAAAATTGTGTTCACAGTGCCTTCAGAGCTTCTAACTCCATGCCTGGTGATGCTGCAATGAAGATAAGATGGAAGAGAAGGAGCAGTGACACTCAGCTGACTCTAGGCATTTGCTAAGCGTCACACATGGTGCTGCAGTGCTCCAGCATTATAAAATGACTGGATCATGGCTACAGGACGCCACGGTCCTGTTACTGCACGTCTATTTTCTGTAACACCCTTCCCACACAGCCAACATACTCAAAGGTGTTTTGAAAACGTAAGCGATGTTTATAGTTTGAGAACTTAGAGTCCTGGGCTATGAGTTCAGGAGATAAATTTGGTGTTAGAAGAGATATATGGGAAATGGCGGGGGAAAGAAAGAAGGAAGCAACTGTCCAGAGATGCAAGACCACTACATATATCCTCTGGACCACCTTAACATAATGGTCAAATGCATGAAAATGGGACTGAAATAGTGAGAGGCCTGGACCAGTAAATCAGTATCTTCAGTATTCATCCTTGGTTTGTTTTCTACCAAGTCCTCCAAAGAACATGAGGTGAAAGAGATCAAATTTCCATGCTTAAGCAAGCACAGGTAGATCACTACAGATTTCAACATCAGTTAACAGGGAAGATGAGCTGTGGCTGGAAACATGAAACTTTTGGAGCAGGTATATCAGCAAGAACATCATCGGACCAAAACACTCTCACTGAAAGCGCTGCAAGATCCACAAGTGATTCTGAGATGTGCAGGCTACTCTCTGTTTCCCTGTCTTAGGATACCATACATCAATAGACAGGGAGAGAGAGCAGCCAGGACCGATCTAATTGCCCTGAGCGAGGGCTGGGTGACCACGGTGCGTGCAGCAGCTGAGTCTCACAAAGCCAGCAGGGGCACGGCTCCCTGAGCCGGCTGACCAGGAGACAACGAGATAACAGAGTTCTGCAGGCCAAGCGTTTGCAAGCCCAGAAAGTTGAACCGAACTGGCAAGAAACCGGCGCAGTGGCTCTGCAACAGCAAGACAAGGAGGAACAATTTGTCAGCCAGGGCAAACGTCCAACAATCAGGTCGAACGCCAGCAAGGGAGCCAGGGGAGAGGAAGCTATCAGATAAAGAGCCAGGAAAGGCTCCGAGGCTCAACAGAACAGCTGGAAGAACTAAATGAAAATGGAGAATGCCAAAATGAGTGGAATCTCTTTTCTTCAGAGGAACAATTTATATTAACTTCTGCGTAGTTGTCAAAGAGGAAGTCAGTTAAGGCAGATGCTTCCAAAATTAAACACTTTGTATCAAGTATTTGGATGAACCATGCCTTCTTTGGTTAATGGCTACAGAAACGCTAACATTATGCATATTGTAACTGTATTTGGGGAGAAAAGGGAAAAGAAAACAATTTGCCAGTTTCAGATGGACTCTAGCTGCTTTGTCAAGCGGGAAATTATTATTTCCATACAGTGCAGCACAACAGCCTACAACATACTTGCTTTCCTTCCAGAGCCACATAATTCAAAGCAGAAAGCACATCAGAGCTCTCCGAGACTGGGAAAACTCAACACACTTATTTTCCACACTCATTAACCTAAATTCTTTCACATCTAACTTCAGATTTAAGTTTCTTTTCAAAGGTGGTTTGCACAACCAAATTTGTTGTGCTGTGTCCTTCTACACCTCTTTTTCGCCATTACTATCAAATATGTATCTAGAATTTTGGGTATCACGGACTAGACAAAACTGAGCTACATCCTATGCTCTCTAGCTCTAGATATGATGTGTGTGCAGCACAGCATCACACCTTCCTGACAGGGGAAACACAGGCAGCAGTCTGTCTCCTGGCACAAAGCTGGTTGGGAACCATGATGCCCAATATCAGTGGGCCCCACATGCTTCTTAGAAATCCCATTGCAAGGGATATTGGAGAGGAGGCTAAAAGTAGCACGGCTCTCCTTAAACTGGATTGATGATTCCAAATGCAGAAGCAGATTATTTTTTTTCTGGTAGAAACCACATAACTTAATTAACAATAGGTCACTTAAAGTTATTATAGGGACATAGTGAAAGAAACCAGCTCTGAAATCATACAAGAATAAAAGAATAGAATAGAATAGAATAGATAGAATAGAAATGTAAAAGAATAGAAAACAAAGGGAATCAATACACAGAATAAAAGACATAGTATCTGAAGAGTACTGTCATATCTCTTCAAGGATTGTTAGACCTTCCTCTTCAGGGGCTCACACTCGATAACATGACCCATTGCTCCAGACAGGCATTTGTATACTATGGATTTCCAGAAGGGCTGCCACGCTTCACCATTAGAGAGATGGCTCTCAGAAGGTTCAAAATCCATACTTTCTCTCATCTATCTTTCCACACCCTTGTTTTTCCTGGCATGTGACATGGAACAGGCTGCATTTTTTTAAGGTGTCAAACATGCCAAGAGCTGGAATGTTTTCAGTGTTGTATTTTTAACCGTGTCTAAAACTAGAAACGAAAAGGAAGAGATTTAATTCAGTGTAAACATTCCCTACAGCCCATTTTCAGCAAGGGACTATGTCCAGCGCCAGCCACGGTTATGCTCCGCCGTCGGGGGAGCTGAGACAGTCCCCTTCTCCAAGTCTCCTTTCCTCAAAATCCACTTCAGCGCTATCGCTGCTGGCGCCTTCCCTGCTTTTACGGTGTGACCCAGTGCCTCTCGCGCGGCGAACATCCCGCTCTCCCGCACAGCCAGGGAGCGGGGAAAGGAACAAAGCTCATCACCGGGGCAACTCGCCCAGCTGCCGACGGCGCGGAACGCCCGCGACTCCGGGCAGCCCAGCGCCGGCGGCACCGGCGGGCGGGAGCGGCAGCCCCGCAGCCCGGGGGAGGTCGCGGCCGCCCCGCCCGTGCGGCGGTGCCGGGGATGGGGAGCGCCGCTCACGCCCGGACCCCGCCGGCGCCCCTTCCCCCCGCCCCGCCGTGCCCGGTACCTCGTCTCCGAAGCGCACCACCTTCTGCCCGGTGTTGAGGCGCAGGCTGGGGTAGGAGGCGGGCGGCGCGGGCGGGCGGGTGGTGCCGCGGTGCGCGGCGTAGCGGGCCTGGACGTGCGGCTCCACCAGGCACTTGTCGATGATCTCGTCCTGCTGGCGGGGCGGCAGCCGCTCCCACTCGGGCCCGTAGCGCTCGCGGATCCGCTCCTTCTCCGCCATGATCTTGCGCGCCATGGGGCTCAGCGAGGAGAAGTAGCTGAACCGCTTGCGCTCCCGCTCGTCCAGCGGCCGGTTCCCGTTCATCACCGCCGTGCGGGAGGCGGCGATCGCCGCCGCCATGGAGGCCATGGCCACCCCGCCGCCAGCCCCGCACTCGCACGGGGGGAATGGGGATGGAACCGGGAACAGAACCGCCTCCTCCCCTCCCCTCCCGCAGACACCGCCTCCCCTCGCTCTCTATAAAGCAGGGCGGCCGCCGCCCCGCGCTCCCCGCCCCCCGCACGCCCAGCCCGCGGCAGCCCCTGCCCGCCTCCCCGCGGCGCCGCCCGTCCGCCGCTCCCGGCGGGGGGAGCCGGCCTTTCTCCCGCGGCCTCGGGCCGGCGGGGGACGGAGGGAGGTGGGGACGCCGCCTCCCGGGCTTGCTTCGGTCTCGGTACCGTCGCGAGCGTGGGGCTGACCGGGCACCCGCGGCTCCTGCCCGTAGCGCTCGTCTCCCACAGCCCTTGCCCTTCTTTCCCGAGGAGGGAAGCTAGAGTAGTCCCACGCTGCCGGGGCCAGGAGCACCAGGAAGGACTTGCCTTAGCCAGCAGAGGAGCACCGTGCCCAAGAACCTGCCTTTCCTAACTCCTAAATAAGTCGTACGTGTTTCTTAACACGACAGAAGGTCCAGCAGCTGCTGTCAGAAGAGACAGAATGCCTGGCACAGGCTATTTTGTCCAACTCAACCAGTTAGGGTGCAAGATGGTCCGAGGCTTCTGTAGTAATTTGATAGTAAAGCTGCAGCCTAAGTGTAACAAGTCTATGCAGTAGGCATTAGTTATATTGGTAAAAGAGATTTCCTACAGGCTGTAATTATTAGGCTTTCTGGCCTCTTCCTTTGCTGTACAAATGCTCTTTGCCTGTAACAAGTCCTTATTTTGGCAAAGGATTCACCGAGGTCCCACAAACAAACTCCTAAAAGAGTCTCCTGGGGTGAGGGAAGTATAATTCCTTTCCACTAAAAAAAAAAAAAAAAAAAAAAAAAAAAAAAAAAAAAAAAAAAAAAGCAAGCTTCCCTAAGATAGGCGAATACATCAGAAGATTGATGTGAGACTAAAGCTACTTTGACTTTTGGCCTAGGTAGTTGCAGGGGAATTTTTATTATCTTCAAAATATATTACAAAGTAGCACAAATACTGAGGATCAGATTAATGGTTTTTCATTGCTTAGCCTATTTTTTTCCTCATTCTGCTTTCTTTAGTACCATTCTTAATGGATAAATGATTGGAGCTGCAATACATTAATGTTCCCATTTAAGAGTTCAAATGGTATCGCTAGACCAGCTAAGATGACACAGAAGAGGATGGAAAATGATAATTAGATTTCTCCACATACTTGGTTTTTAAGAGGTAATTACAGTTCCCCAAGTCATCACATACCAGCCTAGTTATATAATCCTGTTTTGTTTGTTAAACTTGTTTGAGAGCACTTGACTTGAGCTCGCTTTCTTAGTCATCTGCATCACGCCCAGAGAAACAAGCCTTTGAAACGCGTTTGCAGGCACACACACACTCACAGAGGTGTAATACATGTCACACCTAACCCTCCCGTGATCTCCCATTAACCTCTTTTGTCTGCCACCAGGGCGTGGGTATGAAGTCAGTCGCAGGAGTAAGAAATGAGGACAAGGAAACCCAGACAACTGTATATGGTTTGTTTGCCCAGACAGTTTTTTCCTTCCCCCCACCCCTTCTCCACTCCCTCTGGTCTAATCCCTAAACCAAAAGCCCTCCTTTTCATAGTTCCAAAGATTTTCTGGTCAAGTGCCAATGCTGATTCCCCTTTCTCAATGAAAAAGACAAGGCATAACAGAACTTACACACTTACAAGACAGATCACAACGTTAGAACACAATCAAGGCATAAGGCTAGGCATATTTTCCAGGCTGCTGTTCTTCCAGGAAAGTAACAATTCCTTTCCTCCTTAATGAAATGTAGTAGAGGTTTCTTAAACTTCTAGACTTTTAAACAGAAGAAGCAAATAGTGCTTATTTCTAGTGGGATAGAAGGTACTTAAGAACAGAATGTTGGGAAAATATGTGTGTCACAAATGGGACAGTAACCCAATTATTTCAATGAAAACTCACAAGCCTCCTTTATCCTTACTTGCAAATACCTTTTGCCCTTTACAGAAATTCTGATCAACAAAGTTTAGAATTCATGTCCACTAGTACTAAACAGACAGGTGGTCAAATTTGCCTTTTTTATGGTTTGGTTAATAACCCTTGGGTCTGCACAGGAAATTCCACCTTTCTTTTTCTCCTGATGAGTTTTACTTACTCAGAATCACACTTATCCTTCCAAATTACAAAGTGTGTCAGTGCTCACTACATCTCGGATTCCAAACAGCTATTTCCCCACTTTTCTAGATTTCCTTGTGTTTTGGGCACCGACCTATTACACATCCCTCATCAGATATATGTACTTGAACTTAATAAGCAAACAAGAAGAAAAAAACGGGTTTAGACCATTTGCTTTCTGGTATTTGCAAAGCAAATGTTAATTTCTACAGTTCAAGATGTTGCACATTAGATCATTCTACCCTTGGCTGGATGTTGGGTCACAATTTTTAATCAAATCGAACCCTGTTATTTACCAGTGTAGCTCCAGTACAGTGCATGCAAACTTTGAAATAGATTCTAGACCTACTTTCAGACATACAAAAAACAGGATTAAAAAGTGAACAAAATATCTGCTTCATACAGTGTTACTTCCCTGTGCTTGTAAATCTGGTAACAGTACCATAAATTAAAGCAAGAAGTTAGTATTTTAAGAGTCTGTTCTTAGAGAGGAAGCAACAGCAACATTTTTTTCATATGGAAGGAAAGCATGTTCTTTCCTTACCCTTGTGTTTTCAATGCACAATCCTAGGATATGAAAATTCATGAAAAAAACTTCCCATAGGTACATATGCACCCTGGGCTAATTTGAATTTGGAGCACACTTTTGAAGTGGGTCTTCTCATTTTCTCCACTTACCACATTTTGGTTCACAGTGCTGAGAGAGACCTGTTGTTTCATCCAATAGATAAGTCCAGACTGGAATATGCATTGCTAATATTCAGCCTAAATGCAACAAGCAGCAAGTTCATCAACTAGACAAGCAGACAAAAGTAAAACTCCAAAATGCCTGTAATGTATTTGGGATACACTGCTTCCCAATGAAGATACAGTATGCACCCATTTTCTGGGATTCATTTTTTACCTCCACGAAAATCCTGCATACAGAAACTTTTAGGTCTCTAACTACCCATAGCTGTCCTGTTCTGCAAATAAGGTAACAAATAGTGAAATCTAAATCAACAGAGCTTTTCATATAATGGATGTCAGTATTCACCACAGCTTCTAACCAACCTTGTGGCACTTCCAGCCCCTGTACTTAAACACACGCACACAGAGCCCACTTTGAATCCAATAAATACTTTTGTGGAATAATCAAGAAGAGACCCTCCATTCCATAAATTCACCCCATTGTCAATCCCACTGAAGTAAGTAACCTGTATCAACATTCTTGATGCTTTGCTGCATTCCTTTCTTCATTAAAGAGGGGACTGAGATTGCACGGCACTGTACTCAGTAAAAAGCAACCACACCACTGCTATTGGTATACCTGGGGTATATGCAGGATCTTTCCCCCTCTTCCTTGGTAACTAACTTATTCTTTTGCATATTCCATGTTACATGGTTAGGCCAGGTACTTGCAACTGACCAACAAAGCCCAAACCTCTGGGAAACTGAAAGAAACTAAGCAAAGAATACTCATGTAGAAAATGACAGCAACAGAATCAAGTTCAGACCATCAATATTACAGCAGTTGAAAGCTGTATCTGAAACAGAACAATTCTGTAGATTTTCTGAAATAATGAATATTCAGGTAGGAAAAAAAAGTTTATCAAAGCCACTAAGGAAACCAGATATTTGACCCATGATTGCTTGCTGTTCCTGAAATCACTTAACCTGATAAAGGGCTCTAAGGTCATGGAGCTGAAGTTAAAATGAGTGTAATTCAGTAAGGACTCACCAGAAAAATCATCATCACTATTACAATCAGAAATTGGTTCATGGTACTGTCCATGCTATTTGGACTGAAATAGCCCTGCCCTCAGGAAACCTGCTTTTCCAGAATGCTGCCAAGTCTGTCCAACAAAAACAACTCAAGGAACCCTAGCTAGTGTTCCCAGTATACTTCAATCCTGTCAATCCGTTGCTAACTTTTGCCAACCGCCACCATCACTGGGTACTTGGAAAGGGAGATCATTGTGTTTCTGACATTTACTCACCAAGAGCCTGACTCCAATATGTAGTATTATTTTGTTTGTAATTATATGTAATTCGTTTGCTTTTGTTTCCAAATGATGTTTCCCTGAACCCCATTCTTTTAAGCTGACATCTGTTCCTTCACTGGACTGCACTACATGAAATGACTGTGTATTCTCCAGTTACTCACACATGGTACAGCTCTAAGTTTTCTGTGCAAAATTCAGAGGCTTTGAAAAAAACCAATGAGTAGTATAGCATTACTTCCAATGAAGATAACTTTTTTTTTTTAATAAATTTTCACCTGCAGTATGTTCAGTTCATAACTGTGATCAAGTTTCTTACTGCTCTTCAGTTTGGCCCCTGAATAACTATTTCTGTTAGAGCGTGTCTTAATATGAAAAATCAGTTCTACTTCTTTTTTCCTTTTTAATATTATTGGTCACAGAAAGATTTCTTTTGCTTTGGTGATAAATAGTCAAGTAAGTTTGTTCTATTAAAAAAAAACAACCAAAAAATCAAACCATTTTGACCATAATTTGCCGTTCAAAATAATTTATGAAGCGGTACCTCTTGGCTTTTTATTTGTATAAATTATACAACAACTATAGTTTTTTTTAGACAATGAGATGAGTCTGTATTTAGTACTTCAATCATTGTTCTCAGGGTTGGAAAAGTCTCTGATACTGATGGTAGACTCTTGTAAGAAGGTGAAATACTGAAAGAGAAAAAAAAAAGTTATTTTTTGATGAGTTTTATAATTTACCTGCAAGTTAACACATTAACTTAGACTTCTCTTCATCCTCTTCTCCACCAAATTTGGGACCTGTGTCAAGAATCAACCCCATGCAACAGGCTTGGGGCAATGTGGCTGGAAAGCTGCTGGGCAGAGAAGGACCTGTGGATGCTGGTTGACATGAGCAGCTGAACATGAGCCAGCAGTGTGGCCAAGAAGGCCAATGGCATCCTGGCCTCTATCAGCAATAGTGTGGCCAGCAGGACCAAGGCAGGGATTGTCCCCCTGTACTTGGCACTGGTGAGGCCACACCTCAAGCCCCATGTCCAGTTTTAGACCCCTCACTGCAAAAAGGACATCAAGGTGCTGGAGTGAGTCCAGAGAAGGGCAACAGAGCTGGTGAAACGCCTGGAGCAGAAGTCTTAGGAGAAGCAGCTGAGGGAGGTGGGGTTGTTTAGCCTGGAGAAAAGGAGGCACAGGGGCCACCTTACTGCTCTCTACAACCACCTGAAAGGAGAGTGTAGCCAGGTGGGGGTTGGTCTCTTCTGTTAGGTTAACAAGGGGCAAGACCAGAGGAAACTGCCTCAAGTTGTGCCAGGGAAGGTTTAGATTGGATATTAGGAAATATTTCTTCATGGGAAGGGTAAAGACATAGGAATAAGCTGCCCAGGGAAATGGTGCAATCACCATTCCTGGAAGCGATCAAAAAGTGTGTGGATGCAGCACTTGTGGACATGGTTTAGTGGTGAACACAGTGCTGCTGGATTAGTGGCATTAGAGGTTGGACTTGATGATCTTAAACGTTTTTCCCAACCTTAATGATTCAGTGATTCTCAGAATGTTGTTCACAACCAGCTCTTGCTTTTCATGACGCCTCTGTCACCATACAGAATGAAAACAATGACTACATAGAAGAGCTTTCAAAAGCAGAAGTTAAAGAAGAAATGTATTGCTTTAAGCCTTCCAGCCTTATTTAGCACATCCACTATTATTTTTCTACCACAGACAAATTAGCCACTGAGGCCAATTACCTTCATATTATTACATCAAGTCCTTTGGGCTGTAGTTCTTCAGATGTTTGTTTTTTTTCTCTCAACAAAGTCAACTTTAGCATTTCCTCCAGTCTGGCTCATTTCCTCACCTATTATACATCTCTAATGATGTCAGAAACACATGGGTAGCACTGAAATGGCTTAATCTGACTTTATTCCCAAAAGGGAAGTTTCTCTTTGGTAAAGATATGTCTTCAAAAAAAAAAAAACAACCCACAAAACAAAAACCAGCATGAGGTTTAATAAAGAAGAGTACATAATTAAGAGAATTACAGAAAAAATTGTGGGAACCGTAAATATTTTATAGTTCTAAGACAAGCACGTCTCAATATTTGTGCAGACTACTTTTAATAAAAAACACAACTTGCTACACCTGTAGTTTAGAAATGTCAATCCTTAATGATTACTGAATTTGATTCATTTACTACTACTACTATCTACTCAAGTAGAATTTTAGCCTGAGTTTGACAAAGATGTCCTTGAATCTTATTAGCCTTCTTCATTTAGGAAGGGATTTTATAGTCTAGTGAAATTCACCAGGCTCAGAACCCCTGATAATAAACAACACTAATCAGTATGAGATACTTGGCACTAAGAGCAGCTGCAGAGTTCCACAGTCTCTAGGAAGCTGGGCCAGACCTCAGGAGATATGTGATCTAAGATCGTGTTCAAAGCAAGGTCAACTGAGAAGTGAAATCAGGGTGTCAGGGCTTTATTCTGCCAAGTCTTGAAAATCTCCAGCGGTGGAGACTGCACAGCCTCTTTGGGCAGTCTGCTAATGAAAAGATTATGACAAGTCTAAACATCATTTCAACTCATGCACATTTTTGTCTTCACACCAAATGCTCACAGGTCCTGCAGAGCTGCTGTTAGATCAAAGCCTTATCTTCTCCAGGCTGAACGAGCCCAACTCTCTCCTGTTAAGGCATGTGCTCCAGATCCCTGGCCATATTGGTGGCTCTCAACTGAATTTGTTCTGGTTTATCAGTCTTTACTGCAGCTGGATGCAGTATTTTAGGTGTGGTCTAAAGTGCTGAATATCCCCTAAATCTGATTATCCAAACACCTTCTTAATCCATCTGGTTTGTCCAGACCATAATGTGCTATCTTGATATGAGAGTACTGAGGGACTTCTTGCTGAAGTAAAAATAAACAACATTGATTGCTCTCGTCATCCCCCAAAGTCAGTTTTTACCACAGAGAACCATCACTGGGTCACAGAACATTTGGTAAGCTCACACTGATTGTTTTCTGTGACCTTTTCCTTCACATAAACAGAAATGCTTTCCTAGAGGACTCACTTCATGACTTTCCCAGGGACCAAAATGAGGCTGACCAGCCTACAGTTTCCCTGGGTTTCCTTTTGGCCTTCCTGAAGAGGAACTCAAGACTTCCTTTCCTGCAGTAACCAAGAATGTCCCCTGATGTGCACCATGTTTCCAAGATTATAGATGGCCCTGTAAGGACCTTGGCCAATTCTCTCAGAACCCTTTAAGTGTCTTGACCCTGACTTGGAAGTATACTAGAACTGATGGTGTGTCTGGCCTGATTTTTAGATTTTGTAACCACTAGGGGACCAATCAAATGCACCAGATTCATAATATTAATTCCTTGTCAATACATGCAGTATTAAATTATAAATTCACATGAAAATCAAAATTTTAAAGCATTGCACAAAAGTCATGCACCTATACTAAGTAATGTAATTCTCCATACTCAAAATGTCCATCTACTTTGAAAACACTTATTCTCCGAATCAAAACAGCACTAAAGGATAAGCAAATTACTTTGGATATGTAGTTTGAAGAGATCCGTAAGAATTTTAAAAAAAGGTCAAAATTTCCCCTTGCTTTGTTCACTCATTGCCAGATCTACTAATGATAAGCCATAATATAAAAAGACAAATTTGACCCGCTGGACAAAATGAAGAAAATATTAACTCAAATAATTTCCTCAGAGGATACTACTCACATAACTGAATGTCTGGACTACTAACTACTCTGTTAGACTAGAAATACACTACTGTGTATGTAAATGCAAATCTTGTCTCATCAATTCCTAAACAGTGTTAAAAAATACACTGAATCCTTTACTAAACTCATAATTTCTAAGTAACATTTCTTAGTATAGGTTTGAATTTTACATAGTCTTCCATATTTTATTTCCCCATTCCCCATCAGAAGAAAAGGATTTACCTTTTTAGATTCATCCAGCTCCTTGCTATTTTGCTAAAAGCTTCAGACCCTGGTGCTGTCATGGCTTCAAAATCAACCAGCTGAAAATGCAAGAAAACAAAAAAGATACTAAGAAATTACAGAGTTTTTAAGCTCTCTAACTTGAGGAAGGGCTTTGAGGGCTTTGCTATGTTCTTGGTAAGACAGGAGTAAGCTTACAAGCCAGTCTGTGCCCTGACTGCTTTGTCCCTCACCATCAGTTTGAAGTCAGCATTCAGGCCAGGCACAAAAATTCTCTGTGGGGTTTGCACACCCCACCACAATACTGGAAGCCACGCTGGCCATGGCTACTGAATGACCTGCCAGGCAACAACAGGACTCTTGACTACTGTGCGCCTTTGACTTCAGAGCAGCCTGAAAACGTGTGCTGTCATAAGCCTGGGACCAGCTTAGACCTTCTAACAACTCTGGCAAAAAACAAATTCCAGTTTCATTCAACTGGGGAAAACAACCTCTTCCACACTGTGAAAACTTTCCTAAAAACAGGTTTATTCATATTCAGGCACTCTTGTTTCAGGAAAAGCCCTCAAATGCAAAGATGTCCCCAGTGTTCCTGTAGGTCAGAAATCCTGCTTAGTAGTAATCCTGAAACTCTGCTTGCCTGCATAAAATCAGTCAGCAAAATACTACTCTATCAAGTCCTAAGAAAATGCTTAAGAAAGCCCATGTAAGTGTTTTACCTTAGCTTGAACTCCCTCAGAATGGGGAAGATACCAGCTTCATGGTGTACTGAAAAGCTTTCTTGCTGCTAAGCAAATGCAGTTTGCTCTTAAAAGCTACTAGAGTTCATTGTACTCAAAGGAGTACATTGTTTTCAGGGCTTTCTAGAACAAAAGAGAAAGTCACCCTTTCTTCAGTTATCCATGCAGGACATTTTCTTCAACAACTTGGATTCTTTTGACAATACATTAAAGAGACAGGGGTGTTCTCACTCCTTTCATGCTGAAAAGGTAATACAGCTAACAACCCCTAATTGCTGAAGAACAGGAAATCCTTTACTGAGAAAGGTGGTATAATACTCAAATGTAGTCACTTTATTGAGCACCAAGGTATAATATTCAAATGTAGTCACTTAAAAACTAGGACTTAGTTTAAATTCAGCAGAATACAGAGGGGAAGGAAAAATCAAGAGAAGTTGAAAATCAATTTCTACTTACCAAGCCCTAAAAGCTCTACAATACACTCAGAGTAGAGACAGAAAATCTGTGCTGTGTGCCAGAAGAGTCACTTATTCTACCCCAGCATTCTCAGAACCCTTCTCAAAGCAAGCTGAAAAGAGCATCTCAGCCCACCAGAAATGCTTCACTAACAGATCTCTAATTCCTGTGGGACCAAACTGCTACAATTTGACTAATCCAAATTATTGCACATCTCCAAATTCACCTGCTGTCAAAATAGCAATGGAATTTTCAAGACTCTCTCAGGTTACAAGACATCACAGCAAGCAGCTAACTCATCTCCAGCAAATAAGCATGCAACTTTTTTTCATTCTTACAGCTCTTTCCCCACACTTACAAGTATTACTTCCTCCATCAAAACTGAACTAGTGTACTTTGGTATTTTGATACTTGCCTTTCCTTTAGGGATTTTTCCTGATACTTCTTTTCCACTTGCCATTAGTGCTCCCATTATCACTGAATAAGCTATCACACTAAAAGAATAAAATTAAAAACAACAAATGGAGTAGAAGTCTTTCCATAATGCTATTTAAGACTACAAAACAAATGGAATATAGTATTGTTACATAGAAGGCTAGTAAAGATTACCATGCTAGTTATTTTAGAAGGAAAAAAAAAAGCACAAAACACTTAAAAAGTGAAATCACTGAAGTTATGAACCTATGGAGTTTTACTACTGTTTCTACATTAGTTAGAACCATATTTTCAGACTTTGGAGTTCTTAAGACTCCACAGGGCTGAAAACAAAGCAAGCTCCTGTTCCCAAGATTAGCTGTAGCCCAGAAGAGTTTATGAACTCTACTGCAATAGAGCTAGAGGCACTGTAAAACAGTTCAGTTATTTAATTTTTACATTCTATAAGAAAAAGGGAAAATCTGATTATAAAATCCCAAAATCTCAGGGTTTTTTTCATATTGAACTGTATCTAGTAGTAAGATTAAAGATATTAAGTGCTTTGTGGAACAGAAATTCCTAAGTCTTAGATGTGAGATGTTAGTGTTAGATGTGACCAGGTTAGCATTAAACTAGAATTCCAGTCGAAGAGTTCTGTGACATATGGAACTTTATCCCGTGTTTTCATTTGGTGACCCTAACAGTTGCAACAATTTACTAAAATAATATTTTAGTGTATTTTATTAAAATAAGTTATGTCAAAGTGTATGTCATCTTAAATACACATTTCAGAAAAGCTTCCTAAGTGAAATTAGTGGTATAACATAATACGGATTAGAAAGCCAAGCATTACAATTTAAAAATGACGCTTCTCAATGTGTGAGCTGATGTCTATAAATACAGACTACTCATCATTTTAAATATACATGCAGCTATGAATAGCTACCATCAGCAATTACAAACTAGCTTTTAAAACAGTACTAAGTCAGTTCCCATTGTCATGGCGGCACAAAAGGAGAGACTGTGAAGGGCACACAGGTCTATTAAAAATAATATTAATATTAAAAAATATATTAAGATACTGCAACACATGGACATTGTACAGCATGCATCCAAGGTAACAGACATGATGAATACAAACACTAACCTAGATCCTCTTGAAAGTGGCATTAAATTATAGAAGTAATAAACTAGTGACAGGATCAAGTTGCAAACAGCATCTACTTCCTGAGAAGAAAAGAAAGTGTGAATTAAAGATAATTTAATAGCCAGGTAGTAACTTATAAAGGTACACGTATTGCAAAGTCTCATGTGACTGCAATTATTTTTTTTTAAAGAACCATTTCAAATGAGAAAATGTCAAACTGTGAAGTTGAAGTCTGACTAACAGATGTTTAATCAAACTACTTTGTTATATCCCAAATGTAGTCAGATTCTCCTTGCACATCAAATCAGCACACAATTCTAGTGCTTGTCATGAATTTGTGTTACTCATCTTATGTGTAACTACCATGTGCCAAATCCTACACAGTACTTATAGAGACGATCACAAAGGTGAACACAGACCCATGAGAAAAATAAGAAAAAAACCAGAACACACTGTGATATTGAGACCTTGCCTGGACACTGTCTTGTAGTTCAAGCAAAGCACAGCAAATTTTACAGTAACAGATAGAATTATAGCAACTTCTTGTGGTATTTGTCATAATTGGGTTTAAGTAACTTCATTACTTAAGAACTCTGTCCAAAAGTATTAGAATAGGGACTACTAAACAGAGAGTATAAAAGCATAAAAGGATTTTTTCAAGGAATTAATAATTCCTTGAACAGCCTTACCCCCAGCTCTGCAGACAGAATTAGAATTTTTCCTTTAGCTGTTAGATCCTTATATAGCGCATCTATTTCTGCATGATACAGCTGTGTTCTCTCTTCTGTCGTCTGAGTCTCTACTGAAAATAGTATGTTCCCCACTCTATTAAGCAGATGGAAAAGAAAAGGAGGAAAGAAATTTTTTGAACAGAACTTGATGCATGTCCAAGGTAAATTACTAATCTACTACAGTTACACATCACCTTTCTCCTATCATCTTCCTTAAGCAGGAGATTATGTGCATTACTTCCCCAAAAATCACTGAATTAAAAATGCAACATCACATTCTAAGTTCAAAACAATATATAAAGACTGCCACCTAATCACAGATGAAGTATTTCCATTGAAGAATACCTGACAAGCATTAGTGTTTCACTTAAATTGTGGGTAAAAAATAAGAAATATGAAATTTTAAAGTATCTTTACAGGCTTAGGATTTTGGTATAGAATGTAGAGTGTAGTTTTTCTTCATTTCTAAACTACCAAAATGGGATTGTTTTGGTATTAAAGCATAGTTACAAACTATGGATCAAAACAGACTGAGTGATACTGAACAAAGTTTGTCCAGAACAAAGTTAGGCTATTTACTGACGCCAAAATACTTTCCTCAAAATAGTGAGGCCATATACTTAATGCCATTTCACTGTATGTAGGCCTGTGATTTAGGATGTAAAATGAAAAACCAAGAGATACATTAACATTTTAGCAGGGAAGTTTGGCTTCCATGCGACTCATTGAAAGCAGACAAATTCTGGGAAAAATCCCTATGCATAGAATTTTAAATTTAATTTTTAAAAATTTTTATTTAATAGTAGGACAGCACTTCTAGCTTCAGACTTGCTCATTCTTCAAAAAGACAAGGAATCAGAATCCATAAAGTGAGTAATTTACTATCTCACCCAGAGAATGCATTCTCATACATGCAGGTACTATTTAAATTTTCACTTACAGCTAGAAGGTCTGCAAACATAAAAAACATAAAAAAGGCCAAAATCTCGAATAGAAGAGAGTGTCTTCTACACTTAGACCACAGAAATTTCCATTCCATTCAGGACTTCTCAGTCAACACAAAAGACAAGGTCTCACAAGAAGAAATGTATTTTGATACGTATAAAGACTGAGGTATTTGATATTTTTCCCCTTTGGGCATTTTACAGTCTAAGCTGAAAAACAAGGTCTCTTTTCAATTTTGTGCTGTATGTTAGAGAATCAACTCAACTAGGCTTACTCCATCAGTGTTATCTATATTCCCTTTCTGTGGAAAACACAAAAGGAATCAAGTCCTCAAATGACTAACCTTTAGTTATTTACAAAAATGCCACTAGTGAAAAACGAAACCCACCTTATGCAAACAGAAATGGCATTTCAGACAATTAATTGCTAACAGTTCATCATTACTTCATGTACCCTAAGCCCTGAAAATAGCAAACATACTTATCTCCCGTTATTGTAATTGTGAATCCATCATATTCTTTCCCTTGATCCTTCAAGCTGGGGACTTTTGTGTTCACAGTGAACCCATCTCTGGTTTTACTGTTAAACTGCTTTCAAAAGAAAAAAAAAAAGTAATATTAGAGGTAGCAGAGCCAGACTGCCTACCTATTGCTTCGAAGCACCTAAAATACGTGGAGTAGAAATGAAAATGGACAAACTTAGGGAACAAAACAAAGTTTCTGTCAGCGACATTATTTCATTCATCCTTTATTTCCTTCTGAATGAAAACCAGAAATACTGAGTGAGGCATTCAACTTTATAACTAAATAGTGAATAAAAAGTGCTGTTTATCAAAAGCAACTGTACAAAGCAGTTCAAGTTGTACAGATCTCTCCCCAAGTTGCATATTGATGGTAACCTTTTGGTGCAACGATGTAAACGCAAAAGCAGGAATTTGAGACTCCATTTTATGTTTACACTAAGAAGTGGCTGAATTAGTCCAAGTGTGAATTCCAGAATACAACTCAAAGCAAAAGTTTCTTAACTGTGATCTAGTTTCAATTGATGTTTATCCTCATCAGAAGGAAAGTATCTCTAGGTTTAAGAATTTTACAAAGCTACATTATCTAAGAGTAACACTGTAGCCAGAGACTTGTATAAACCAGGCAGAACTGCATTTAAGTAAAGCCAAAACCCCAGCTTTCCAATACAGCATTCCCCAGCTACCCAAATAACATCACTATTAGAAAGACATTTATTTTATATAGGCACTAATAATGACTAGCATGCACTAGTGTTTACTCAGGCAGTTATTGATAGTAACCCAAAACCTGTGATCCAGGATATTTTGTTTTAAGAGAATCTGCATTTATTTTAAAGGAACAAAAAGCTTCTAATGAGCCAGCATTCCACTTTGACACAGTTTGGAATGGGATGCAGGAGACAAACCAGACCGAAATGTACAGGTATGGAAACTGGGAAGAATATTTGCTTGCTGCCAGTTGAGACATTTACTTTGAAATAATAATATACAGTGCACTGTGTTTATATATTTTCATCATTCTGTTGGGAGTAACCTGTATTTTTAACTCCACCAGTAGCTTTTTTTTCTGGCCTACAATTCAAAAGTAACCATATTAGATGCTCTACAGGGCCCTACTTGCACATCTGTGTGTCAGTAGGGAACACTTAGTTGTTCACTCAAACCAACATCTACTACCTCTTCAGCAAAAGCTTTTGTTTAGGTTCAGTTTGTACCCACTTGGCTTCATCTTTCAAGGCCAAGAACAAGACAGTAATATAAAAAGGACTTCTGAAATTAGGGTGCCTTCAAAGAACATACTTTCACAACACATTATAAAAATCCATAGAAAAATTTAGTGCTTAAGCCACGTAGCTCCTGCAAAGATAACTGTAGTGCACGAGTGAGCACTACTTCCAAGAACACATCCAAACCCAGACAGTCTGTCAGGAGTAGCAGCAATGCAGCTTCAGAGAACTCTGCTCTATGGCAACCCGGCTGCTTTGCTTACATACGGAATTCCAATGTGCACACACAAGATAAGAAAGCAATGAATTTGTCTCTATTCAGCATGACTGTTTCTTCCCAAATTTTACTCTGCTCTATTATACAATCCTTCAAAAAGATATACTTTGTAACATAGTTTCCCCATACCCAAATACTTACGCACTGCTCACCCTAGATTAATTTGAAGGAATTGGGGGGGAAAAGGGGAACACCTTTTACTTAAAGCCAGCTCAAGGCTTACTACTTAAGTTAAAAGTATAAATCATTTTGCAGGTCATATCCAAAGCTGTTCTACAAAGACCACCAACAGCAGGAAGAAAACCTGTAAGTTTCCCACTCTTTTTTTGCCAAGTCTTCTGAAGCACAAAAATGTTATCCAGTATTTCATTTTAGCTATCAGTCACTAAGGGCAACTATTCCCCCACCTCCCTGTGCCAGCCCCACCACATACTGACCTGCACCAATGAACCTAAGTAAAAACAGCTTCCATATTCCTAATCTTTCAGGCACACCAATCAACTTTTTTTCCTTCCTATTGTACAGGCACAGAGTGAGCCCACTATGGAAGATCTGATCACAGACCCTCTCGGTTGAGAAGGCTGGCTTCAAAGAATTACATTCAACATTTTGTTTTCCCATCATTTTGTTACCAATTCAGTTAGGCCAAGGATTTCAAATATACATCACCCATTTGCACATATCAAAGGGAAGGTCCAACCCTACATATGCAGATTTGGAGTAACCTGAACTACTATTTCCAGTTACTCATTTTAAGTTTATACACAATGGTTTTATTTTGAGGAACTGAATATCTCCCAGAACACATTTTATTATTTTTACCATATGTTAAAGTTTTTTTATAATTTACCTTCATTATGGGAAGAAGATCTTCTACTTTATGTACCTTTTCCAAAGCTTCTCGAACCTCTAGCAGTCCTTTTGGATTATTAGCACTGCAAAAAAATGAAATATGCAATACAACAGTTGAACACAAGTACCATTTCTGGAAATTCACATACCTTTAACCTAATCAGCCAGAGTGAAGTAAGTTATTTAACGTTAATTATTTATTTTCTGGAAATTAGTTCCTTTATACCTGTCCACATGCTCTCCTGTATTTCAAAAAGTATACCAGCTCAGCTTATTTTTTTCATTCTATTTTTTTCATTCTATTTTTTTCTTCAAACCTCAATTTGAGTATTCAGATTTATGTTACTCTAATCAACTACTCTATCTTACTCTTGCTATTGGCCACTCTAAAGCATCAAACAGTGCTTGCGTGAGTGTGTGTGGGCAGGGGGTTCTAGGTAAGGAAAGATGGAAGTAGAAGAGACTTAACACTAGAAATATTCTTCACAAAATATACACATCTGTGTAGCCTCAAAGGCAAGTAAATACTTCAGATGCAGGCACAGCTGGATCATGAAGACACCTGTTGAATTACTGCTCTAATAATCATTAATTACACTATACCAGATTTTAAGAATAGAATTATTTTAGAAATCACAGCACAAATTGGTCTGGTTTAAGGTCAAATGCTACTGGGCTTACTCTGAACAAACTTCCTAGCAACAGAGGACAGACTGCCAGTTACTACAGAACTTAGATATTTTCAGCAACTATCACAAATTTTCTAAAACTTAAATGTTTTCAACTATTATAAGGATTTTCTGCACTTTCATTTTTTGATATTTAAGTAGCATAATGAGATTGAAAAACAGAACTCAGTATTTAATAGAAGTTACCAGGCCAAAGGAAAATTAGAGGATTTAAAGCTGAAAGAGCTTTTTAGTTTATGTTATCAGAATACTGAGCCACAGTATTCAGTACAGATGCCAACACCAATTTTCGTATTACCTTTAGTCACATTATTTCACTCAAGAGTCTACGACTCTCTTCAATTCCAGGACAGCATCTACCAGCCCCTCTATGTAACAGACAGTAAAGATTCTCTGCGCGTTTAAAACTACTTGCCAGAAACCTGTTTCAATGAAAGTTACCTTCCACATCTTCTTTTCTCTTTTTTCCTCACTTCTTAATAAATTAATCTCAATAGTCAGAGTAACTGTATTTGATTCTACCAGGAGGAAACTCAACATCTTTAATAAATTATATGCTTAGAAAGAATAGAGATCAATCATGACAGAACCATGGCTACAAATTCAAAACAGTTATTAGTTTCTAGGCACACTGTAATTCCCAGTGGTTTTTTTCCTATTAGTTTAAGTTCCTTTATGTGGCAATGAATAGGATCTTCCATTTCCAACAGGAATTAAAACAATTATATCTACTAAGAAAACCAGAACTTAGTAAACGAAGAAAAAAATCTTTCAGACTTTCTGAAATGAATATTATGTAAATTTCAGATCACTACTACCAGGGGAACGAAACAGGGGGAAAAAAAATTGTAATTTACCCATGATAAACAAGGATCCTGTCTTTGATAAAATGAAGAATTTTTTCAAAGTATTCCAGGTACCGCATGTTAATGACCTGTCCCCTACAAAGAAAAAAAAGGGTTTTTTGAAGTCTTGTTTTTCAACTCAGCATTCCAGGACACAAATATTACTTATTAATATTTGACACAATTTTATTCACAGTTGCTCTGTAAATTAAAGGAATGAACCACGAAGGGTTTATCTACGTGGTGAATTGTCAATCCCCCATTTTAAATATGGATTACATAGTGAACTTGCTCAAACTCATGTATCATTAGAATTTTTGTTCTCTGATAAACTACATTCCATGCATATTTCCCCATTTTCAGTGTGCCTAATTCCAGTAAATCTTATCTAGATGATAATTATCAATTTGTACAAGATATAATCTTCCCTAGACTCACAGATACAACAGAACTAGAAAAGAATTCTCAATTTGCACATCTAGAGAACCAACACTCTCCGGTTTACATATTTGGCAATATACATACATGCCAAACATGCTGATCTGCTCTGATTGTCCACATACATTTTTCTTTATTCACCTATGTCCCTCTATATTGAAGTAATTTTGCCTTGAATCCCAACAGTTGCAAATAGTAACTGAAAAACAAAAACATTAAAAAGGTGTTGCTTTTTCCCTTGGACTACTAAGTAAAAAAAAATCTGTATTAAAATGTGGTAGAAACCTGTTAGTATTATAACCACTCTGAGAGGAAAAATTACATACCATTACTGCATTTGTGGGAGTCCTTCCTCTTCTCCCAGTCTACAAAACAAGATTTTATAAAGCAAGCGTTATCGCTCTCTAAGGAAGCAAAACCACTGTCAATCACAGGAAGCTGTGTACACCTAGCTTTTTCTTTCCACTTTAAGTGATTTTTGGCAGCTCAAGTCCCTGTGTAATGCCTCACTTGACAGTCTCTCACCTTAGGAGGCCTAGTCTCAGAAAACCAGCAGACTCAGTCCTCAAAAACTGAACAGAATTAGAACACATACACGTATCTGCACACAGGAAAGGGAGGCAGGGAAAGTGGAAGGATGAAGACAAATCTAATATACATAATTTGCCCTTGTTGTACGTCCCATCATTTTCCATCTGTATTAAAAAAATATCTGTACAACAGGCAGTAGTGTGTCAGTATAAGAAAGTGGATTCTCCTTTAGTGTCATATTGGAAAATACATCCAAAGCAGACCTATCATTCTATAAGGCCATTTAGAAGCTGTCGTACCAAGAAAGACTTTTCGTGGGCGGACAAAAGTGATTTGTGTTTATTCCCACTCTTTCTCCTTGTTTAGCAAACACTACCACCACGAATTCAAAAGTTGCAGTGTTCCAGAGTGTCTTTTTTTTTAGTAAGAACATTAAGCGTATCATCAATGTTTAGCTGACCACAAATCCTTGCTTTGTCTATGAAAACAACTAAAGCTTTCAAAAAAATTTTCTCTACTTTAAATCAAACTTATTAGCTTTGATCATTTAAGCCAGAAAGGAGATAAGGCAAATTCACCCTTGTCTATAGATCAACAAAGAAAGGGACAGCTGACACACTTGCATCTTCAGAACATTCAGATCTGAAAGCCTATCAAAAATTGTGAAGTGCAAGATGTTTCTTCTGTATCTTTTAAAAAAGGTCCCCAAATTGACACAAAACAAACAAAAAAAGTTTTTGTTTTCTGACACACTCCAAACATATTGCCATTCTGGAAAAGAAAAAAAAATAATTCAGCAGACACTGAATACTAATGCCTCCAGGACAAGATTCATTTGACAGGAATCACTGAACAATACTGGACTTCCAATGCAAAGAATTTGAGTAAAGAAAATGGTTATACTAACAGACAGGTAATCCAAGTATTTCTGCCCACAGAAATTCCTGGTGTACAATTCAGATGAAATAAAACCTAGAGACAGCTTGCGCTCAGCATGACTAGATCTGTTACAAATACTAGAAGAACACCCAGCTGCTGTTGCTGTTCTTGTTTGACTAAACAGCTTTTATCTTAATATACATTATAACCATGTAAACTGCTGTTTGTCAGTCTAAATCTATTGTTACACCTGGTTGTCAGGTAGCCATGCTATTATAGAAAGAATTCAGCCTTAGTCATATGGGTATGGGAATAACTTTCAAATCATAACCTAATTATAAAACAAAGTATATCTTCCTGAAGGACAGTCAAAAGACCATAAAGCCATCTCAGTTATCAAGAAAAGGGTATTAGCTCTGTGCCCTATTAGCCTCTTCAACCAGCAGCGATTTGACAAGCTGAGTAATGTAAAAAGGAAATTATACAAATCTGCATTATTTGTTAAGAAGAAATTATCATTTAGAAATCATAGTGAACTAGAACATGCTTCAAAACTAAAATAAATTTTAAAAAGCAACCATTACCACTTAATGTGTTCATTTATTTTATCCCTCACATCATGTGAAATCATCAGGATGGAGCCAAAAGCAGAAACAAATCACAACAGAAAGCCAATCAAAGAAAGTGGCTATTACTTAAGGCTGAAGAATGACCAAACCAGAACAGGTTTCCAGAGTCAAAAAGAATGCAATCACCAACCAGTACTAAAGCGTGATAAACTCCTAAGGCAGTGGTATTTAGGCTGCTTCAAATCTACTGTTTCTTCAAAACAGGTGCCAAACCAGTATTTTTCAGAATACCACTACTCAGCTATCAAATAAGCACAACCAAATTGCTGATGAGATCCCCAAAAACCAAGGCTGAGCCAAACCCAAAAGGTTAGAATTAGGTTCACTGTGGACCTACAATTCTGAATGTTCACAAAGCTTATTTCAGACTTCTATAAAATGACCGAAAGAGCTCTAACAGTACACTGCCAGTTTTGCCAGCATTCTCTGATGAAAGGTAAACAAGTAAAGTACTTTGGCCACTGCAAAACAAGAGTTCCTGACAGATTCTGTACAAGGACATATCTCCCCAGGTTAAAAGTGCAGTACTAGTTTCAGGATATTAATTAAGTGTTGTTACATTAATGCCTTTCTGCCAACATAGATCACCTAGAAGTTAGGCTTTTAGTCTCCCATTTAAAAATAAAACCATGAAGAAACAGGTGAAGCATGGAATGCATCTCTGTCTCAAAGGACAGATGGCTGTGGTTTCTGCTGCACTGTACATATGACAAAAGAGAAATGCAGCAACAGCAAAGATGGAAAGAGCTTGGAGCCGAAATGTAACACTTGGCTTGAGTGAAGAGAGAAGCCGGAGCACAAGACTGTTCAAGAAGCAGCACATCTTGCAAAGTAACTGATCTGCACTGGAGTTTAATGCATTAACCACTCCATAAAGAAAAGCAGAGTCCCTAGCAGTGGTAGGGTCCATTTCACAGAGTGGAAGGAAGAGTAAGGACAAATCCTCATTAGCTTCTGCATATGAACATTAGAATGTCACTTTTTTTTCTCTGCCTGAAATAATTCTTGAGAAGGCTTTGTTTCCCTTATCCTCCTTTTTCAGTACAGCTTCTCAAAGAATAAAGAGACAGACATATATAAAAGCAGAATGACAGATCAAAGATTTAGTATTTCCCATGAGGGGGTGGAATAAGATGAAACCTGGCTACATATTTACTTACACAAACACACTCTGCTCCTGTGATTGACAGTGATGTTGCCACATCGAGTCTATCACACTTGTACCACTTCAAGGGAAGTAGCACTGTCATGACTACAATACAGAGTTTTGCAGCATGGGAGAAGATGGAACGTACAACAGTGGTTGAATCTTTTAAATTTTACCTTAATTTGAAAGTGCAACTGTTACCTTCCACAGGTTACTTATTTTGTCATTTTTGCTTTACTCTGGTCTACCTTGAAAATAACTATAAGAACTGTTTTTCTTCTCCACTGTAAATTGGTATTAAAGCTAATAGAACAGCATTGTTTCAATACTGATGCCACTACCTTTCAGAGGCAGCATTTGCAAAAATTACAACTATGATAAACCTAATCAAATTTTTACATTTAAGGTTATTTGGGAAACAAAAACAGCATGTGAAAATAATGCGTATTCTGGAACCTTGTTAGATACTGCTATAACTCAGTTGTACAATTGAAATTCAGGAAAAAGAGGAAATGTCAAGAGGGAAAATTATGCACAAATGCCAAATGTTCCACTAGAAAACATAAAATAAATATTAAAGTAAAACAATAAGTACATATGCATTCAATACTGTAAAATGCTGTTTCACAAACAGCTGGTAATTTTTGGTACAATCCCTTAGTGTGTGTGGGAATGCTGTTTGGTAAAATTCTCCTACCTGATTAAGTTAATGTGATTATTGAAACCTCTGCTTAGGCTCCGGGCAGGCATTTGGTCCAACCAAAGCACAGGCTGGTCAGGGTCAGCTATCCTACAAAGACAAAGGACAATAACACTGGCACAACATTTCAATCCATGTGATATTTTTAACAGAGCTTTATTCACAGACAGAACAATTTTAGGCAAAACTAGAATTCAGAGATTACGGAAAATAACTTTTCCTGAATCATAGGGGTTTTTCTTACAAAAACCATACAACTCAAATATTTTATGCTTTTGGAGTTGAAACTGTTAGTTTTTGTTTGCCTTAGCTGCAAAGGATCCTATGGTCTCTCACAGCTTTGCTTCAACTGGAAAATGCTATTCTGAATTTTTCCTTCCTTTATAGAAGAATAAAAATGGACTATTTTCAGAAGTGCACGCCATCCTTTTCTTTTATCAGAACCCTTCTTGTTACAGAATGGCAGCAAGTGTTCCTTTTCTTCTCCATGACTCTGGCCCTTTGGTTAGTTGGAGCATTCACCATTATTACAACCAATACAGGCTTGCTTTCTGTCCTCTGTGACCATTACCTTCGCCACTTCACAGCAATATCAAACATATCTCTCCACTGCATCAGTCTGGTTTTCCCATTCATCCGAACTTTGGAGTTTGCCCAAGTCCGCTGCACAGCTTGCATTACTTCTAGAGTGGCCAATCCCATTGCTGAGGTGAGGCAGGAGGAAAGAGGTACCAACAACAGAAACAGGAAACCAATTAGAGCCAAATACCCAGTTTTGCATAGACAGGAAAACTGACAGGAAAGCAATGTATTTACAGGAAAAGAATGGACAACATCAAAAAGTCTGGGAGATCCTGATTTCCAGTCCCCAGCTAGCTCAAGAAACTGCTGACATAATGAATATTTTAATTTTAAACTTTCTATTTGATTTGAAAGAAACAATTATCACTACATTGACTTTTTTCCCCCACTCAAATTTACAGAGCATTTTCAGTATACCTCTATGTATCCTTTTATTTGGAAGAAATCCTGGCGTCTCATACTGCATCATGGAACCCAGATGATCAGCTACACATATGAGTTCTTGCACATCAGGCTTATAGCTTTCAAAATTCTGAAATAACACATCTCTTACAGAGGAGAAAAACATGCATCAGACACAGCTTGGCTATAAAAGTCCTGAAAGCATTTGGCAAACAAATCTGTGTTTTACAAATCAATACCACTTGTGTGAGAAACACTTAAACACAGGATAAAGAACACTCATTCCTCCTCCCAGCCAACTGAACATACACAGTATGTTGCAGTTACACTCAATATCTCAAATGAATTCAATCTTACTGAATTCAATGGCAGATCTTATTACTGTCATAACCAGTACTTCATTTCAGACTTGCTCATAAATGATATTAAATAAAGTTCACAGACAATACATTATTCTTCACTATACACTCACCCTGATTAACTAAGAAAAGGAATTCTTATTCCATTACCTTCTCCCGTAGTTCTGTAAAAACTTCTTGTGCTAAAAAGGTGGATTCTATCCCATATACACAAAAGCCATAAATTTTTAACAGCAATTTTTTTACACTAAGTGAATACATGACAATATACTTAGAAACTGGTTTACAGCAGGAGAAATTGCTATCTTTCCTTTAGCTACACAGTTTTGAAGTCTGTTCTAGTAAATCCCCTTCTTTTTTGACTGAAGTCACCCTCCTCCTAAAGTTACTCCAAAGTTACTCCAGAGAAGATGTTTACCCAGTGAAACCCAGCTGCCATTAGAGATATATTAAGTATCTAGAAATTACACCTGTAACGAAATAAAAACCTAAAACACAACCAGAAACTGTAATAAGGGTACCACGTAACACTACACTGAGCATTTCAAACTTATCAACTCCTTAACATTAATTACAAAAAAAAAAAAGAAATACAAGAGTTAATCAGTAAGGCCACAGAATATGAAACAATATGTGAATATTATTATGTGAAGAGAGAAGTGAAGAACATCATCCTAAGTTTAATTCTTCCTCCTATGAGATAAACCAACTCTTACGATATACAAAAGAACTTATACACTCAGTGGAATTGTACTTCCATATAATATTAAACATTATAAAAATGCCTCAGAATGGCAATTTAAAACTGAATCCCTCTCCCCCCCCATTAGAATAGGCTTTAAAAAACAAAAATTCTCACTTTATATGTGGCTGTAAGCCTGGCTGTTCTTCATAATTTTCTATAAGAAAAGGAAGATTTTTGGCCCAGTGATCCTTGAAATTTCCAGGAAGATCTGTATCAGTATTATACTCTGTAAGAGGGGTATCCAAATGTGCATGCAAATATCTAGAATACTCTGGAGGAAAGAAATAAAATTAAATACTGTTTGCATAATCAGTTTACTTATGCCATTACACAAAAACAGTAACCAGGTTATATGCTTGTCAGTTAAAGAACATGACTTTAATAAGTCATTATTTTTAGATAATATAATTTTGCTATTAGCCAATTTCCAAGAGAGAAATAAGTCTTTTTCAACTAACAGTCTTTACCTTTATATAGAAATGTATATTCCATTTTTGGATCTAGTTTTTAACTGTATGAACAATAAGAATCAGTGTACTTTTTTTTTTAACATACATACTCAACAGTGTTTATGAGAATGTACACTGGTTTATCTAAAATGACCATAACTTCAAGCAAGCTTGCACTTTTAGGGTCCTTGAAGCATTTAAGAAAATTAAAAAAAACTAACCAATTCCAACTTACCTCGGAGGTATTTCACTTTCAGATATTCTGGACTGGCCTTCTGTCCTGGTAGTGGATCATTTAACATAACTTTGGTCTGAGCTTTTATGCCTTCGTAAAACTGTCCCATTGCAACATGGCTGAGACCCTTCATGTACTGGCACACTTCATTGTATGGTTCTAGCTGTAGACATCTCTAGGAGATTAAAGGAACAAAGCACCCATAAATCAATATACGGAAAGAGTACCTTCAAATAATCCAACCTGTCTGGTCAGAAGATGTGTGAAACCACATATTGATTATTAAAATCCACTTCCATCATAATTTTCTTTCAAATGCTGCTGAGCACTTAAAATGCTAGCAAACGTAAGAGAAAATATTTTCAGCTTTATTAAAGGGGAAAAAACCTGAAAACCCAGACCCTGCCAGTGCAAACATGCTTTGCACACTTGGCTCTAACAATATTAGCTCAATGTTAGCTGAGTGAAATTAGACAAAATATACTCCTGACAATATAACAACTCATTCTGGGTTAGTTATACAGATACATATCTTTTCTGTCATTTCCCCCATTCATCTCTTCACTACTTCATGAATTAGTACACTCTATGTTAGTCAGCTATTTACTGTATGTTAAACACACAGCAAATTCCTGTTTATAATTCAGAAATGAATGCTCCGATTCTTCCAGCAATTACATGTCTTTAGAAGAGCATCTCCATCTCAGAAGTTGAAGTATCTTTTCAATTGCACCAGTATCTACAAATCGAGTTATAGAAGGTGAATATGTAATAATGCACATAAAGTGTTCTCCTTGGGATAAGCACAGACTTGTTTGCAAAGGGATCTTATTTCATTCCTTGTTTTAAGAATATGGGCATACAAATAACATCTGCCTTTTTTGTTCTGTCTACAAAATAAGGCAATTATTTAATGCCAACAGAGATAGGCAAGATTTTGGCAACATGAAAATTTTTGCAAGCAAAATGAATCACAACATATGCTGAATTTTTTAGAAGAAAATACTCTAGAAAAACTAGATAAACATTGTAACTTATTTTCAGCTTAAAATTACAGACTAGTACATTTTATCTTTCATCCGATATGAAAATAACTTTAGGTTTCAAGTCAAAGTATTAGCAAGAACACAATTACCAGTTTAAGAAGAAAAGTAACACGTCACCCACAGCTTGGTTTCACAAAAACATAAAACAGTTAAAGAAACTACCTTAGTTTTAGCAAAATTAGGTTTTCAATTACAAACTGTTAAATTTTATCTTTTAAGATGGACTTCACAAAAAAATACTTCTAGTTCAAATGCACACATATTCAGAATGAAAAACTTTGAAATTTGTCCATTTTGTTGTACGTGTATTCAACAAGTCCTCGTTAAAACATTTAAATTTTGTGTTTACTTAGGGCCTGCTTACCTTAAAATTCTTTAGTGCTTCATCTAAGCTACCATGATGATAAAGCATCATTCCTTTGAGCTGTAACGTCTGAACATGATTTTGATTCAGCAGTAAAGCCTTCTGGAAGCTCTCCGTAGCAGCATCAAAGTTGCCAAGCTCTCTAAGTGTTTCCATAACATGGAAAGTGAAAAATACAGAAGGCGACAGTGACAACAAAATTACTAGTTAAAGGTTGCTTTAAGGTGTCCAAAGGGGATATCATTGAAGAGAAACACAGTACTAATGGAAAATTTCTATAACAAAAGCAGTAATTTTGCAACTATTCTTCTGTGGTAATAACAGAACAGCTGCACAGAGTTTGTTGCTCCCAGAAATATGTACTCTGAAATACAAACCCACAAGACCTCAAATCTTCACAATCCTCAGCAGACATTAAACTGTAAAAACACATACCTACGGTATTTCTTCAGAAACTAAAGTAAACAAAACTTCCACACAAAGCATTCTTGGAAAACACTATCTTTGAGAGGTCTTTCTAACTTCTAAGTACAAACATGTTTTTAAAAATTTACCAACTACTTAAATGCTAAGTAAGATAAAAGCATATGGTGTTTGAAAACCGAAACTAACTAAAAATGTATTGACTGGAATTACTCCATTTGCAAGGACAGCTGTACATGTAAGCACACAGTAAAAACAGTCACAGAGAAACTGTCATGAGAAAATTAAAACAGAAATAGTATACAACTCATCTTTTTTAATCCAGTACACTGATTTAAGATTATGAAATTCTTTCCACATCAAATTATATTAGACAAAATTAATCCAAACCAGAGTAACACTAGAAAAACAAACAAGATCTACTAGTTTTAAATACATCTGCTAAAAAGAGTTTCTGGCAAAATAGTGATTAACCACAGCTCTTTAGTTTCAAATAAATGTATGAACACCAAAGCCACTATATTTGAAGCAGGATTTAATAGGCAAAATGCTATAGCTCATGTAGTATTAAACATTTCCATCATTTAAAAATCATCTAGCATACCTAAAAAACTCCTTACTGAAAACTGTCATTTAACCTTTGAGTCTGGGAGACTCAAAGAGATACCAGAGATAAAATTAAAAATACAAAGCAAACATAGAAATTATTTATATTAAACATATTCTGACATAGCCATACCAGCTGCTGGAGCTACCAAATACATTTGGTTCTGCACAGTTTTGTAACAAGGTGTAAAACTTAGAGAGCATTTTAAAGAACATAACCAAATGAAAAAATTACTTTAAAACTACTTCTGAATGTGAGTACCTGTAGGCTTGTCCCAGACTTTTATACGCATCTATGAAGTCTGCTTTCTGCTTCAGAGCTTCTTTGAAGGATTCAATGGCTTCCTGCAGAACGGGACCCAATAGAAAAATTTGTAACTTATTATATTCATTAAATTTCAGCATCCTAGTGGTTACTAGCCATGGGTTTACAGTTATATATCAAAACCTTTGGAAGGAACAAACAAGGCATGAATTTATTACTAAATCTATGGAGTAAAAATTATTACATAATAAATGAAATACCGGAACATTCTTTACAGGACTGACAGAATTAGCTGGAATTCTTTTGTCTAACATGCAGTGGGAATGAGAAATTCTTTTAGCATTTAATAGAGTTCAGAGATGAAATCCCTTCAGAGTTTGCTTTCAAAGCTCAGTCTGGTCCGTAAGGCAAAGCAGTCTCTCTTTACAGTCTTCCTTCTTCATTCATACTACACCTCTTAAGTTTTGGAGGCCAAAAGACTCCTTCAATTCTGCACTCTGCCTTTAATTGTCTTATTGCATTGTTTGTTACTTCCATGGTTAGCAAACATTCTCTTCAGGGATTACAGAGTAAGTGATCATTTTCACACAATAGCATGTACTGTTGCTATTACTGCTATTACTGTTGTGAGGAATACAAGGTAATAAAAATAAAAGCTAACAAAATAAGCATAGGGTTAAAGAAATATTCCTCTTCAAAGAGTCTGATTAAGAACTCTGCTTTTCAAACTAGAGTGGCTACACAAACTGGCATATTCAATCTTGAGACTTAGAATTAAGGATGGAATAATCAATTACTTTATATTAATAAGGAATGCCTGAAAAGTATCTTGAAGTCTACAGTGCAATAAATTAGATGCTGTAAGAAAAGAATCACTGGTATCTTCAATCGATTTAGAAATTCTTATTTAGAAAATCTATCAAATATATTCTGAGCACTACAACACGCACAAAAATATCCACTGAACAAAAATGTAGGACAATCACCTACAACTACTGATAGGCACATATCCTATAGGTAAGTTTTAAAACCAAGATGATTATTCCCAAAAGCAGTGATCCAAATCAATCTCTTTTCACTCAAAAATGAACACAGCCACCCTCAACCCAAATCTTCAATTTTCAGCAAGCCTTATAAAACCTAACAGATGACATTCACAGCTTTCCTTTAAAACGCAGCCTGAATCTGACTGGAAGCTAAGGTGTACCTGGGGATGAAAAACCCCAGTGACAATCTCTCCAAACATGAGTATTAGAGTGGGAAAATGCTTCCTTTGAGAAAAGAAACTGGGGGGAAAGAGGTGGTGGTGCAGAAATGTGCTGACCTGTATATCAGAAAGAAGAAAACTTTGCTTCTATTCTGCAAACTGAGACAGCATTTATTTTTTGTCAGCTGTATTTTCACTATCACTTTTTGGGGTCTCTGTTGCCTACACCAAAAATCAGAAATTCAGACTATTATTTGCAAGTATCTCTTCTGACTACAAGAAGATACAGACAATAAAAGTTCAATGACAGTCTGATGTTCTCACAGCATGCAGTGAGACTGTGGAAAAAAATACCTGCTTGGGTACTAAAAAAGTGAGGAAGCAGACAGCAAAAAAAAAAAAGAAGAGAGATAAAAAAATAGTGATTGCCTATGAAAGGCAGTGGGCTGAAACTTGCAAGTCCTCAGTTGTCTCCAGGTTCTGCATACAACCCTTAATGAACCCCAAGCTGTTATGAGAGGTCAAAAAAAAAAGACAGTTTTCACTGTTGGGATTTCAGGAATCACACCACTGCATCTTCAGTTTCCAAACTGAGGATATCAGACAACTTGACTAATTACTCTCCCCTATGAAAAATGGCAGCAGTATCTCTAAATACTTTACAAACAAGAAACAGGGGCAATATTACTACACCTAAAACAGAGAAGTTTTGAGTTACAAAATGGTGAAAACTTAAAAAAGACATGGGAAGAACTTACTTCCCTGATGATTTTAGAAACTGAAGGAGCAATTATGTTCCCTCAAGTTAGATATCATCCTTCCAGAAACAACATATAACTGAAATAAACTTGCATAAATGCAGGGCTCTACCAGCACTTTCCTTGATTACTTTCTAGCTCATTCAAGGAAGAGTTTAAAATTATTTTCCTCTTCATCCCTCTCCCCAAAACCTAAAAAATCTCCACTTACTTTTGAAATTTTGAACATAACCGTACAAATACTAGCAGAGGTGCTAAATACAAACATCTTTCAAAGCACTCCTTAAACATGTCTGTTATCATTGATCTACTGAGATTCAGCAAGACCTGCAGTATTTACATATCATATAATGGAATCTTTTTATTTCCCTTGCACTCTTCTGCCTTAGAAATCTTCCTTATGTGAGAGAAAATACATATATCAACACCTATGATATTTCTACTATTTTATGGAAGTAACTTCAAATAAAGGGTATTGTTCTACATGAACTATTGTTTAATACACATTTACCTTCAAAAGTCCTCTGTGAAAGAAGGTTAAGCCTTTATAAAGCATAGCTATAGGCTGATTTTTGTTCAGTTCCAGTGAGTGCTGAAAATCTTCATGGGCTGTCGCATAATCCTGTGATAAAGAACATTTTAGATGACAGTGGAAACACAAGACAAATAAAGAGGAATACATATTTTTCATAAAAGTAAGCTACAGAATTTTGTTTAATATATTAAGTCAGTCTCAGGGCTAAGCAGCAATGATTATCAACTACCAATCAGAACATCAAAGAATGCACAATATACTTCCAACTTTTACAGGTAGTGCTGTATAAAAGATAGTAAAGTAAATGGAAAAACAGCTGGAAGCAAACAGTGAAATCAGAAGAATCAAGTAGGAAATCAGCTATCTAGTATCCACACAATCTTTGAAGATAAAGCTACTTGTTCCACATTAAAGCTTTAAGAACAAAACACACAGATCACATAGCAAAATGGGACGTTAGCATTTTGCTACAGGTTTTTTATTTGTTTATTGTGAGGAGTGTTTTTTCTTAAGTATATAGATGACTTACTACCTTGGCCATAAGTATTTTCCTTTTTAGACTGGTGTTTATCAATACTAATTAGATGCAGCCACAGGTTATAAATCAAGTCAAAGTCTTTATTCACATCCTACTCCTCAAACACAAAAGAATCTGAGGTGTGCATGCAAGGTACTTGTCCTCTGATTCTCTGCATTAACTAAGGTGTGCATGCAAGGTACTTGTCCTCTGATTCTCTGCATTAACTAAATTTGCAAATGAAATACTAAGAGAATACCTCTGAACTGTCAGAAAGCCACGTACAGGACAATCAGTGCTTTTGTTACTATAGTGGTCTGGAGTTTTTTAACTAAATACGAAAGAAGCTCTAGAACAAAAGTAACAACTAGCACAAAAGTCAACAAAATAATCAACAACATCCCCACAACCAAAGTCAAAGAGAATCCCCAAAGTCCACTAACCTCCGATATGAAGTAAAGGGTACCTCTGTGCCTGTAGAGCCTTGCTGATGGTTGTAGCTGAATAGCTTTGGTGAGATCAGATAATGCTTCACTGATTCGTCCTAGTGGGGACAATATCTAAGAGTATAAAACCAAAACACAGTTTAGAGCAGAGAGACTGAATAGATTTCTTTTAGAAATCTGAAGATTATTCTTTTCCTTGTTCAGCTGTAACAGAGTAATTGTATTTGCTAGAATAGGCTGGAAAGTTCCACTATAAATTATCGCATTTAAACCCCTATGAAAGAGTAAATCTGGAAGAATTTTTCTCAAAACTATCAGTGTACATAAACATCACCAATAACATTTGCAGAAACCCAGTATTCCAAACTAAAAACAAATCGGTCAAAGCAAAATACTCAATTTCAAGCTATTTCAACATATTCAAGTGAAAATGTAATTAAAGTATTCTCCTAAGCCTTATTTGAAAAAACATTCCCCCAATGGAAAATAGTCCATTTTCCAATTATCTGAATGCCTTTCACATTTTTAGGTCAAGGTTCACAAATGTACTACGAGATCACTAAAAACATTAAAGCTGTGGATATTATGGCAGCTATCATTATACACTATGCTGACTTTAATATTTATGCTTTTGGTTTGCCTACAAAGCTGCTTCTTGACATCCATTTTCTGTAATTTAGTTGGCAAAGCAAAACTTGATTTTCAAAATAAAAAATATATGTGGGTTGGAATGATATTTAAATTACATGCACAAAAATAAACCCAAAACATTTCATTTTTTTTAAGTTTGGTATTTTAACAACTAGTATTAACAACAGATTTACTAAGTTGACAGAAAGTGCAAACAGTAAGGGTCAAGTGATATTTTGATTCATTTTATAAAAACCTCTAAACACAAATCATCTTGCTATTCAGCATGTCAAAAACAGAACACATAAACATATATGCCATTCCATTGGCTAGAGTAACTCCAGATGGTCTATACCTTATTTTAAAACTAAATATTCCACAAATTACACTGTTTGAGAGGAAATGCGTCTATTTTAAAAGAAAGGAGGAATGTTCACAGAAGAACACTAAGCTTTTGTCAATAAATCAGTTAAAATATAATTGCAAATATTGTATAATTGCAACTTCTCCAACAGTCTGAAAAGACAGAAAAAATGCTCACTTCTGCTCGCTGTTCAAATACTTCAGGATGATCTGGTTCTAGACTAATCACCCTACTGAGCTCAAACAGAGCAAGTTCAGCATTTTTCATATCCTGAAAAGGAGAAAAATAAACAAGGTGAACAACTGTGCACATTTACACTAATATACTCTCAAGATGAAGGACAAGTAGATTGGCTAGGTGTCCGAAAGTGTATCACTTTATATTAAAAGCCCTTCACACCTTTGCTAATAACATCAAGATGCAGTATTCTGCAAATAGCTGGAAAAACCATCTGTCTGCTACAAACAACAAAACTAAACTTTGTTTGTACACATCATCTTTGTGTTGTACCTCTAATAATTTATTAATATAACTCTGTGAATAAACATTAGGTTTATGGCTCTAGAGGTGCCTTTCTCAGCAGCAAACATGGCTCAAGCTCCCACATGAACTCCAATGCAGAGGCACACTCACACCCACCAGTGTTGTCACCGTCACTGTCTGCAACTTAAGCCAAGCAGTACTGATAAATGCGTTGATGCCAACAGCATCTTGCCTATCTAAATTTTTTAATTGTCCTCTATGAAGTGTAGGATGGAAGTAGTTACTTAATTAGAAAAAACCTAAGTAATTATATAGCAAGTTCTGTATTAGATTTCATTGATCTCTTCTTTATCAAAGCAAAGAAATTTTGTGCTTAACATCATCTTTGTGTCTTGAAGGTGCCACTCAAAAACTTTAAAGTGAAGCTGTATCAACACCTAGCTCAACTGAGAAAACGAACTCATGCTGATGTTAAAAACAAGCAAATATGAGGGACTTCAAGCTCTTGTCAGCATCCCTACATAATTTAATGTTCTGTACAAGAAAATTTTCAATATTCAATTATTCATTCTCCTAGAACTCTTTCAATTCAATTCAATTCAACCATTCAATCATGATTCAACAGGCCACAAAGTCAAACTACAAGGACCATAGTCTACTCATAAATTTCTTTCTGCTCAAGAAATTATTTGAGCAGTAAGTATTGCAACTAAGTAATTTAACTATGAATTTTATTTTGTTTTAACAAATTCAAGGTGGTATACTTATCAAGAGGCATAAGCAATCAAAAAGCAATATGAAGTCTACTGTACTGGAAGAGCTGACAATGTTCCCAAGCTGCAATAAAAGACTTTTTCATTTCCAAATACAGATTAGACGTGGAGATGCATTGAGTGGGACTTCATAAACCTGTCTAAGAGGCAAGACACTGCCTGTTATCTTAACAGGCAACTCTGTCAAGAAGCCAGGGCTCACATCCTTACTATCCACCACTCACAATAGTGCCTTACCTTCTCCTTTGGCACACTTATGTCACGCAGCTTTACGTCCACAGTCTCATAAAGCAACTGTACCCATGGCTTGAGTAGTATGATCTACTAGATCTCTCAATGTTATACAGTGCACCCACCAAGGGACGGACTCATCATGGAAGCAGGACAACACAAAGACTTTGAGGAGTACTTATGTTCTAATCAGTCTAGTTACTCCTGTTACAGGCTTTCTTATAGTTCAGACTCAAATAATTCATTTGGATATTAATTTAAATAATTATCTACTCACATGTAGTCCTTTTTTTCCGTATGCTATCCCTCGTCCATAAATAGCACTAACCAGCTCAGGTTCTTCCTGTTAAACAAATAAAATATTAACTTGTGGTGTGGGTTTTTTGGTTTCTTCAATATGTATTTAATTCTAGCCGATCTACAGTAGTAAGCAATGAACAATCACAGCTGCCAGGCAAAGAAATTTATTGTATTACAGTCCATTCTTTCATATGCTCACAACTTCCCATTCAATTTAATGGAATTGTTCTGGAGTATTTGTCTGGTAAAAAAGTCAAACAGAGTGCAGTTATAGTGCCAGTGACCACCTACCAGAAGCTATTATACAGTATACATTAGAATAGATTAGAATACACAGTATTCATTAAAATACTCTTGTTACCCATCTTCATTAGTTGCAACCTTACTGGTAATTGTATAACTTCTTCTGTCTCATGTCACTGAACTGACAAGAAACATACAATTTGGCCACTCAAAGCTTATTTTGTATGCGATTTAAATTTGAGATTTAAAATTTGGAAGCAAGATATTGTGACATCCTGATGAAATTTATATTCAGACAGCAACTAAAACCACAAGTATTCTACCAAAATAGTTCTGTAAAATACAAACCAACTCTCCTTGGGTTAGATTTAATTTCATGACTTTCCTACTTGGGCACTCAGGGGGGATGCATCCTACACAGTGAATCTACTTCTTGTTTGATGTCATTTACTCCAACCACAGTTTCCCATTCAAATTTCAAGAACTACACAGCAAAACTCTTTTGTTAACACAACAATGCCTATGCAGTCAGTTTCTCTGAAAACCAGTCAGGAATCACACCATCTTCACACCTGCAAGGAACACAACTGTGCTACAAAAGTTTGTAGCACAGGCCTGGTCTTATTTAATTGGGACATCTGCCAAGAAACCAACTCCTTCCCAAGAAACAAACTCTTCCGTGGATAAATCAGTGCTGGCAGCTTGCCAGACTTGAGCTGATTCCAAGTTTACACTTGGCAATGTTAACATCAATAGCAGGTAACTTCCTACTTTTAATACCATGGCTAAGCAAGGCTGTTTTATTCAGTTAAATGTTTTAATGCTCACTTTATATGTATTTAAAATTGCCTTACGGAAAACAGTGTGAACAATCATGATCAGTTTACAGCCTTTCAGGCATACTATAGGCATGACATCAAAGCATACTTTAAACTGAGATGTGGGCATTGCAGAGGTACTCTATTACATAAACACTTCTCCCAGTATCTTTCTACTTGGGCATCTTGCTTATCTTCACTTATATTAAGTCTCCTTCTGAATAAAGACAGGAAACAATACATAAATCCAGTGGTTTTGGAAGCAGGATTTCTCACTAGGGTAAAAAAAATTCCTCACATTAAAACAAATCAAAGACAGATATCACTAAACACCTATATCAACTCAACGAAAATAATAGCACACAAAAACCCCAACACTCCTGTCCTCAGATAAATTCCCTGGAATAATTCCATTAAATTGTCACACTTCCACTCAATTTAAGAACGAGCCATATGACACTTAAAAATACATGCTATTATTTGCAGTATGGCTTTCAGCTTGCATTTGTGTACTTCAGTTTAAATGAAAAAATATGTCCATGCTTCTGGATGTTCCAGGTTTTTAGCCATAAAAATACAGTATTTGAAATCAGCTTTAGTTGAAGCTTATAAATTGTTGGGGCTGGTTTTGTTTTAAATGTGACTACCTCCTACTTAACTGCAGAAGATTCTGAATTCTTTATTTTGGTCAGGAAAAACACCCCCAATATAAGTATTAGTTATGTTTTATTTATATATTAAACTAATCAAAAGCTTACCACTGAAAAGGGACAAAGCCAGCATACAAAATCATTCATCATCATGAAAGCAATGTGTTACTTGCCACTAGCAATAAATTATCTCTGTCAGGGCTTTTTTTCTCATGTTACTGGCAACATGCTGTCACCCAAAAAAATCTACTTTAAAATATCTCAGCCTACACAATAAGCAGACAATCTAAGGAACTTCAGCACTGCAGAGGTCAGGTTTCTGAAGACACGTGCTTTTTTGGTCAAAGTGCCATAAAAACTTTATGCCTACAGATGAGAAAAATACTCACCAAATAACCAAGATACTGATCACCCAGTTCTAAGAGTATGCTTATGTTTGGATGGAAAAAAAAATGAACAAACAGTAGAATAATTACTCTCATTTAAGAATTCTTAATTTTTTTTTTATTAAAGCCATATGTGGCAATGAATAATTTCATTAAGTTATTTTTTGGGGTCCAAGCAGAAAACTTACCTGCAGCATTGTAGAAAAATGTCGTATAGCTTCATCATACAGGCCGTTGCCAATCAACACGTAAGCAATTGCTAACAAAACATTAAAAATGTAAATAAAATGGAAAAAAAATGACTTTTTTTTAATATTAAATACTACCAAATCATAAAATGTTTAAGTTCCTACATTGCAGTGAAGATTAAAATAGTCAGAGGATTCCTGAACAGCCACCAAAACAACATGATTTCCCTCAGCCACTACCTAGCACTCATTAATTACTCAATTCATACTGTACTCTTCAGAGCTGCTTTGGGGTTTTGTGATTTGTTTGTGGGCTTTTTCTCTCCTTTTTACAAGCTGTTCAGGAAAGGGTCTGTGTTTGCTTCTAAAATATTTAGGATCAGGAAAGGTACTATGATCCCAATAGAATAGCCCTGGATGCTTTCTCAATTAAAAGTGTTACCTGGCTAACACTAACTTTTTTTGGCAATTCCATTAGGGAACTTCTACTTGTTTGTACATATATTGCTAAACTTTATTAGTTCACAATAAGGTTTTCCTTCATTTGAATTAACTAGAAATACCTTAACTAAACTGATTTCATTATTTATGAAATTGAAACTGAAAAACAACTGAGTCTTTACCTATATTATAATTATGAAAAGCTTTAAAGTCCTTGCACAACCCCCCATTTTGAAGTAGAAGCCAAGTGTTTGAAAAAGAAACAGACCATTAGAAATACTTTCCTGTAATCTCCATAAGATATAAAAATACAGTCAAATCACAAGACTGGAAAGCTGTAGTTGTGCTTGCAAGACTGAAGTTCAGTTCTGATAGCTGAGTATCTCATGATTGTTTCATTTTGCATGTTTTAATCTCTCACAGTTCTTAACTCTGAACTAAGCTCTGCCTACACTGGCAACAAAACCCTATCTTGAAGACCACAGCTATGGAAGTTAGAGGGAACTTTTCCCCAGGCAGCTTGTTCAAACAGCTGGCAGTGGAACTAGGAGCAGGATTTCACCCTTCTCCACTTACAGTGAATTTAGGAGTCATCCAAACAGAATGGAAGAGGCAACTCTTATCTTAATTATTTATTCAAACATGAGAAGAGACAAGTCAGTTAAAGCAAAGGCATTTTTAATAGGACACAGACACTTATCTTTCAGGCAGGCAGAGCCACATTGTTTTGGCAGTGTTGCTAAGCACAGTTCATTAAAGAAGGAAAACAGTTAAATGAAAGAGAAATAAGAAATGTTTAATCCAGAGCTTGTCTCATATTCAGAGCACTTCTATTATGAAGAAGGAAATATTTGTATGCAACATAAGCTTTCTCCTCAATACATAAAGAGCTTCACTTGGCACAAATACATAGTACTGCCAAAAAAGGGAAAAAATGGGCAGGGTGTGAAGGACAGGATGAAGAGCTCTTGAATTTTCCTAATTTCATTATTCTATAAGACTATACTATAGAGCACCATCTTTAGGGTTCCAATCCCAGAACACAGAAAAGCTGGCATGTAAAATAAAAGCAACTCAACCATTCCAGTATTAAGAAAAAAATTGGAGGAAGCAAGGTAATGAAGACTTAATACTGTCACTCAATTGTCTTGCTCATAATGACTGTATGTAGTTTATACAAGACACTCAGCAAAATGCCAAACTGAACGATGAACTGTCGTGAACTATGTCTGCAAAACTATGGCAAGCGGTTGACAGCTGGTAGCTGATACAGTTTCAGCTTCTTTTTAAATGGTATCTTTTTGATTTTTTAATCTTTAATATTACAAGAATACAAGTAAGTACTTCATTATGAAAAATCTAATGGTTAACAATGGTCCATTAGCCAAAGTATCTCAGTACCAACATGGCTTCAGAAGGCCCCATACATTCTGCATCACTTTTCCTCAGAACAGTTAAAAGTAACATGCACAAACAAGGACCAACCCAGGCTCCTCACACCATGACATCCTTGGACTGAAGTGGGTAGACAGGTGCCAGCCTACATGCCAAACATGAGGACAGAGACCTTCTAGCATAGTCTTCCAAATCTACAGAAGAGATACTAAAAGTATCAGATACTGTCATCTGAATACAGTTTGGTATTCTTTGCAGGATTCTACGAACATAACTAGGTAGTCTAAGAATATGAAAAAAGATTAAGCCCCCTAATTTTCCTGCATAAATCCATGAAGGTAGAAATTGTATCCAAAAAAACCCTACTTAATTGTTTTAAGTTCATTAGAAGGGAATAAAACCTCTCTTTGCTCTTAAATAAAAGATGGTCTACTGCCTTCCTTCACACACATCCTCAACAATCTCTTTGCTGCCTCGTAATACCTCTGCATTTGAAGAAGCAGTACAACTCCATTCTCAAGTCCTTTAAGAAAAGTATTTCCTGTTCATTTATTTGAAATGCCCCCATTTTTTTGCGCTGAGTGTGCTTTGAAAAACGTCAAGTAGTAGCCTAGGGCATAATTCAGAAAGTCTTCCTGCTGCCTATAAGTGTTGATGGGAGGAGTGTGGAAAGGGGAAACAGATCCAAGATCTATTTTTATAGAAAGCATATTGCATTGGTAAAATTTTATGGATGTTTGAAAAGTTTTAGTCATCAATAATGACAGAAAAAGGGAAACAGAAAGTAGCTAAGCCTGTTAAAAAGGACTTAATCATAATCCTTTTTGAACATCTGCTTAAGCAGACATGGTGAAGAATTCTAGTGAAGAAAACAGGAATAAACATCTGCTTTATATGACGAGAGAAAACTTACTGTATTTCCAGACTTATTAAGATCAATTTGAAGTTAATGCATCACTTCAATCATCAATTTTCAAAACATTTAGTGCTAATAATTAGCACATCATTCACCTGCACAAACCTTATATAAAGCATCTTACCCAATTCTTCATTTGTGTTGACATTATCAGTAGCAAATGGAAATCGTTTTTGCTCTGCAAGCAACTTCGCTTGACTCTGTAAAACATCATGTTTTTAAGTCTTCAGCAAACAACAATACAGAATTTAACAGAAAATCCATGTCTTAAATCCTTAAGAGAATGCCTTAAACCATGAAGTTAAAACTAATGTGATTTCACTAAGGTAACTGAAACCGAGTTCATTCTTAGTCTTCCACAGGGAGAAAAGCTTCTCTTTAGTCAGATGCTGCTGTTTTCTGCTCTAACATAAGGGTAACCAAGCTTCAGAAAGAACATTGTCAGCATTTTACCAGGAACTGACGTTTCTGTACTGCACTTGCTTAAGCTGAAGTTTTTAAGTCTTTTTAAGACACCTTACTCCATATGAAAGTTTATACTCTTTACCCTATAATTATTCCTTTGTCTCCTGCAAAGGGAAGGGTACCGCAGAAGAGAAAAACACTGAAAATAAACACTGAATAGAATATCAGTCCATCAATATAGGAACGTTTAACTTCACAATGCCATACTAAAGAGCCTGTCCTTTTAACAATGACATTCTATCAGTTCTACACTTTGTTCAAATCGTAGCCTTATCTAGGATGTCTGTTCCTTAAATAACACATCTATAGAAACCAATACTGTCAAAGACAAACCCCTCAGAAATGTAGGGACACTCAGCTCTGTTTATTTTCACAAGTATTTTCCATAGATAGCTGTAAGTCTACCAGAGTAGTTTATGTTAGAAAAATACAAAATGTTCATTTAAATTAATAGGTCTTTCAAACTGTTTTAGGAAACAAGAAGGGGGAAAAAACCATCTGTCTCCATTCAGTTCTCTTCTTTCAATTCAACTAAACAGCTCATTTCCTCCACTGTCCTCCTTTCAGGTTGTTTTGCCTGTCCAATCAAAAGTAGCCACAATACTTGTGTCCACAACACAGATATTTTATTTGTCTGCAAGGTGCAAAAGTAAAATGGTCAAATCCCATTGCACACTTTTTGCCCTGTATGTCTAATGATGAGGATAATGTTTGGCCTGCTCAGAGAATTTGAGTATTTTGGAGGGCATGAATGATTACCAAATGGATTTTACAAACCTTTTTTTTTTACTGCAATTAAAGATGATGTATGAGCTTTACATTATACCATAACACCCTGAAAACTGTCACTCCACCTATGTCTGCACTTCTACAACAAGAGAGTGCAGTAGTCATTTCACTTATAAAGGCCAGAAAAAAACAGCACAAAAATGAGCAGGGTTCAACAGGTATAACAATAAGAAAACTAAATCTTCATTGCAATCCATGTGCATCTACAAACACAGCCTTTTTATATCATCAATGGCCTTCGTGTAATTTCCAGAGAATCTACTTCAGAAAATGACCTTTACCACTTAACTCTGCAAAACATTCTTCTTCTATAATTGTCTTAACATTAGGAAAAACACCACAACATTTTTACTAAAGGACAACCTATTCCTCGGTGGATTTACAAAAATAGGTCCACACATCTTTGTCTGTAGATAAAGATAAGACATAGCAAGATTCCACACCGGGTATTAGAAATTAAACCACAAGCAGAAGAATCTTACAATACATTACAATAACTTCCTATGGATTACTGAGCTGCATGTGGCAGCAAGAGAAGTACCACGACCTCACCTGTTTTGTCATTACAGAGTAACAGAACAGTTGGGGTGGCAGAGAAAGTGGTTTCACACTTCCTCAACAAACTCTGAATTCAGGTATAGGTTAAACATCCTGCAACTCTACATGCAAAAAACTGTCAGTCATTCTGCCTTCAAGACACAGGAGAATTTTCATCATAGCACCATATCCCAACAGGTTTAATTGTTGCTCGTTGCTTTCTTTAAAACAACTTTTTTTTTTTGTTTGAAACAGGGAAATTTCTTACCAACAAATACACATTTCACAGTGTTAGAAAGAACTGGTACTGTTGGACTAGACTAGACAGATCTTCTGAACAATATATGATGAAGTCTAAGGAGAATATTCAAGTTAAATAATTGGCTTAGTGGATTTGCAGGATAGTAGTTTTAATTCCAAGCGTCACCTTTGGAGAAGTTGCTTTCAGTTTTAATATTGCTTCCACACTCCCTCATAGCCAATAATTTCTAAAAATTTGCCAAGGCTTCTTTGAATATTCACATGGAAATTATGTGAAGATTTTCAACACCTGTACTCTACTGGACTGAAGATGTAACATCAAACCTGTGTTCTGATGTACTATATTTGTTCAAGATCAAAAGGCTAAGAGTAGTGGTGCAAGAAAACCCAAATTCCAAAATCCTCTTGAAGTCTCTCTACCAAAATATGCTCTTCTTTTCTTAGAATATTCTTCACATGCCGGGTCTGTATTACATTTAGTGAAATATGGTCTGAAGCCTTTAACTCTCATCTTTGCACAATGTTACTTCTGTAGCGACTAGAAGTCGTTACTCCTACTTCTACATATGCTTTGTGCTGAATTTCAGGAAGTTACTCTGGGTAGAAACTATAGCACCTCCCCCTTTTTCAGGCATAGCCCCTGCATCCCTAAAACAAAAAAACTGGTTGATTAACTGAGGTGAAGGTTAGGTCTCAGTGACAACAGCAGCTTCAATTAGTTGACAGCCCTAGAGACTCATGACGGATTGCTACGATGTAATATTTTTATGAGCAACTTGAGTTTATTCATACTTAAGCCTTTCGGGCAGCTATGCCTCCTGATTAATAGATTCTATTTGCAGATATTCCCCTGAACTTCATTCTAAGTGGTTATGCAGCTGAAGTGATCTGCAACTTCAACAATCTATAAAAATTGTTTTGTACATTATATTCTTGATGACATACCAGAATTTTTTCTGTATTCAGGGAAAGCATAGATTCACAAGATGATGACCCTCCTATGTCACAATCCGATTCATGGAAGTGCAAAAATGATGAATCTGGGAGAAAAGAGAGAAAATACCTTTAGGAACTCGTAGAGTTACATAAATGTTCTATTAGCACATCTCACATTTCACCACGTTTGGCTGAACAGCTTCTCCACTGGGCATCCCACAGGGCAGAACTTTCATGAAGTGCTTTCTGCCCATAGCACTACATACGCACAGCCACGGAAGCAACAGCTGACATGACAGCTTTTATATAATTAGTTGTATCCCTACTTATGCTTTTGGCTAAAAATAGATAAATAAAAACGTGCTAAAAAAATGGGGCAGAGTTAAAAAAGGAGGAAGCTGGAAGCAAATAAAAAAAGCTTGGGGTAGGCATGTCCCCTTTAAGCATTATGATTCCATTCTCTCACCCAAGAAATAACAGAAAAAATTATCATTCCAATCCCAGAGAGGAAAATAAATGGAATTGACCGTAAAGAGGTAGGGAAAAAGCTGCAGGAAACTGAGGTATAAAGACTGTGAAAAGCAGCCAGAATAGTGAACTGTAATTGACTGAACACATACGAAGTTACGCTACTAAGAATGTCATTACGAAAAGTGTAAGACTGATTCATTTCCATAAAAAGTCAAACACAGCTTATTGGCATAGCAGAGAAAAAGCTTAAGATATCAAACAAATAAACTAGTAACAATAATAATCAACAACACCCCCTTGGATTGATAGACTATAGAAGTCACTTCTTCCCCTACACAATGCTTTTAATTGCTATTCCAACAGAATTGTTAATTTTTGAATCTTTGGATCCTAAAGCTTCTATCTTCTTTAAATATTTCAAGAGTAAACAAGAAAAAGAAAATATACAGTATTATCTCCTTGAATCCATGCCACAAATACCAATTTTATCATCTCCCTTAATGTTTGTAAATCTAAGCTTGATGCTAAGTTTGAAAGGCTGGGGGGCAGGGTGTGGTCTTATATTTTGACTTCTTAAGGATTACAGTTAGTTAGTTCCCTATCTCTCACAAGCACAGAGCTAGAAGAGAAAAAGACAGTCTTCTTATAAAGAGAAGTCAAAGTAGCATCTAAAATCATTTCCTGTAAATAGGAACTTGGATCTACGATGAGCCATAAATGATAACCAGTGGGAGAAGTTTTATAACAAAAGCAAGAGTGGTAAAAAGCAGAAGGTCAAAGTTTAAAGTCAGTCCTGCAAGAACAGTGGCAAACCACTCATAGTTTCCAAAAAGAGTGTTGCCAGCATGAGGTTTCATCACTGCCCTTTGTTCTTCACATTGGCCAAACCCTCCTGTGCTATGGCAGCATTACTAACACGTTACTTGCTCCTGTTGGTGCTCGTGAATCAGTGACTTAAAGAGTTTTGGCTGCAGACTCACTGAGAAACTTTCACTTCAGAAACCAAAACAAAGAGGTGCAGGCATGGCCTACCTCTGGAATAATTTTCTCCACAACAGCAAGGATTTAGTGATGGAATTTTTTGTAAGGTGGTAGGCAATAAGACAGCCAAGCCATAAGCTCGATACTAGGTACAGCAGGGAAAGGCCCCCTCAAATCTTACAGCTCTTGGGGCAACAAACTGCTTCACTCATAGGGAAAAATGGATCTGCCTTTGTCTGCAAGTCAGACACAATCAAAACTGAACCACATTAACAACTTCATGAAAACCTAGAAACACCAACCAGAGAAAGTACTTTAGACCTTGTAGTAGGCTACAGGGAAAACTATTTGAGACAAAAAAAAAAAAATCTCAGCTTCTGTGCAGCTAAGATGTACTAAAACAAAGGCCGAGAGCTTAAGGGAATTTTTCAACTGGCAATTCATTTAGTCCTAACACTTAAACAGCAAGGAGTGAATTGGTATACAGCTATTTCAAGGTAAGTATGTTGTTCTGTAACTAAAGGGCTATCTTATTATCAGCGCATGCAAGGTACCTGAGATACCTGATGATTTAAGCAGAATTCCTTGTATCAATCCGAGTTACACGGGTTTCTTTAAAACAACATCCACCATTAAATTAAAATCTAATCTCCCAAATCTGCCTCTGAAGGAGTGCCTTGAGTCAATCATTCATGTCAGGTCTAGTAACAGATGTAATCAAGTGCTTCGCCATTTATTAACTTGTAGGGTACACAGATTTTTATCTCAACACTGGGTGAAAGTCTTCTTGTTTTATGCTTAAGCTTGAATAATTTGTAGCAACGGTTACCTGAGATAACTTTCACGATTTGATTTCATGTTTACGTACTATGGCTCTCAGCCATGTGAGCCACACACACACACACACACAAAAAGATGATAAAAATGAACCAAAGAACTTTATAATGTGAAGACAAAAGCAGATATACGGGGGAGAGGGGAAAGCAAAAACATAGGTGCAGGAAACTCATAAAAAGTTATTTCCTCAAAGTCTGTTTTCCAAGTGGATCATACTAGTTTTATATTAGTTGTTAGGGACCATGGGAATTGTTGATATGACCAGAGGCTTTATGAAATAAAGGGTGGAAAAAATCACAAAACCATGCTGACAGCTAAGAAGCCATGACACATCATTGCTTATTCTCCTATATATAATTTACTGTCACATTCCAAGCAATTCATAAACCTTTTTCTTCATCTGTATTATGTGTACATTGTGATTCAGACTGGCATTTTTGTATGGCCCATTCACACCATGCTCAAGATCTACAACTGTAACCGATTGAACCACATGATCCAGATACAAAAGATACTCAAGCACACAAAAATAGTTTTAACGATGCCTGTATTACAAGACATCAATTAACCTGAGAAATAGCAGATGATCTGCTACCCAAACTTGGCACTCATAAAGAGAAGCATCCAGTTCACCAGCAAAATACATATAACTGCAGCTGAAATTAAATCAAGCCACATCCCACTCACTGAAACACAGAACTGATAGAGTTGGAAGAGACCTATGGAGATCATTCAATGCAACCCTCCTGCAGGGTCACCTTGAGCAGGTGACACAGGAACACGTCGAGGTGGGTTTTAAATGTCTACAGACAGGGAAAATCCACAAGTCCCCTGGGCAGTCTGTTCAAGTGCTCTGGCACCCTCAACATAAAGAAGCTCTTCCTTAAGTTGAAGTGGAACTTCTTGTGTTTTAGTTTATGGCCATTGCTTCTCGTCCTGTCTCTGGGCATCATCAAAAAGTCTGGCACCATCCTCTTGACACCCACCTTTGAGACATTTATGTACCATAAAGAGATTCCTCTCAGTCTCCTTTTCTTTAGACTAAACAGGTCCAGCTCCCACAGCCTCTCTTCGTGAGAGATGCTCCACACCCCTGGACCCTGTCCAACAGCTCCTTATCTTGTACTGAGAAACTCAGTAATATGAGCGCGGGGTGCTAGCATATCCCCGTACTACTGAATGCAGGAATTAAAAAGCGGGCAGAATCCAGCTGGTGGGCTCGGGAGGTGAGTGAGGCAGCAGGGATCCTCCCGTGTGATCCCTAAGGCTTGCCCGTCCCAGGGATGAGAGGTTTTCCTCGGCTCGCTGCCACAGTCTCTGTGGCTCCGCGCCACACAACGGCGCGGCGCGGCTCGGCGGTGCAGCTCACACGCGAGATGCCTCGCTGTGAGTCAGCTGAGCGGCAGCGGCGTGCACAGCCGAGGGGCCACCGGCACCCCGCACCGCCCCGGGCCGCCCACCACCACCGCCGCCACCGGCCGCCGGTCCAGTGGCCTCGTCGCTGCCGCCCCGGGGCTCCGGGCGGTCACCGCGGCGACGCCCCCGACTCACCGCACTCGGCCGAGTACTGCTCCGCCCACTCCCCCGCCGGGCCGTGGCGCTGCCTGTGCCGCTCCTGCTGGAGCAGGGACAGCGCCGGGTAGCGCTCGGTGAGGGCGAGCGCCGCCCGGGCCAGGAGGGCCAGCACGGCCAGCAGCACCCACGACCGCCGCGCCAACCCGCCGGCAGGTGCCATCTTCCCAGCGCGCATGCGCACCGCCTCGGCCGGGAACACGGGGTGCCCCCGCCGCCCCTCCTACGGGGCTGCCGCCCCACTGCCCCCTGGGACAGGGAGTTCCTCACTGGCGCAGCCCGGCGTACGGCGGCAACAGGAAAACCACAACTCCCGCGATGCAGCGCGGCGCGGTCCGGCTCGGCTGCGCTCCCGAACGCGGAAACGAGGAGGCGGTTTGGAAGCGCTGACAGGGTCGGGGCGTGCTCCTGCGCGCCATGGCGGCGCTCGGCGCCTACCGCTGCATCGAGTGCAACGGGGAGGCGACGGAGCTGTACCGGGACTACCGGCGCGGGGTGCTCCGTATCTCCATCTGCGTGAGTCGGGGCGGCGGGCAGTGGGTGGGGGAGGCGAGGAACGCACGTGGGAAGCTTTGACGTCAGCAGGCGGCAGTGGCGGCGCGCGGCACGTGGTGGTGGGCCCGGTGGCACGCGGGCGCCTGAGCCCGTTGGAGCGCCCCCTGCTGCCGGGCTCGGGCCGAGCCCGCGCGTTGTGTCCGCTTTCCCTGAATCCAGGTGTCTTATGAGCAAAGGCTGAGAGAGTTGGGCTTGTTCTGCCTCGAGAAGATATGACTGAGAGGGGACCTCATTAATGTGTATAAATATCTAAAGGGAGGGTGTCATTAGGATGGAGCCAGGCTCTTCGTGGTGCTGCCAAGCAATAAGACAAGAGGCAGTGGGCAGAAACTGATACACAGAAAGTTCCAGCTGGATATGAGGAAGAAGTTCTTTGCTGTGCAGGTGACCGAGCATTGGAACAGATTGTCCGGAGAGGTTGTGGAGCCTCCCTCACTGGATATGTTCAAGAACCATCTGGATACAATCCTGTGCAGTGTGCTCTAGGATGACCCTGCTTGAGCAGGGAGGTTGGATCAGGTGACCCCCTGTGGTCCTTTCCAATCTGACCCATTCTGTGATTCTGTAGGTTTTCCGTCTGCTCTGCTTCCCAGTGTCATTTCCTCCCATTCCTTGAGTGCACCTGTGCAGTAATCACGCAAGGGCATGGACTTCACACACAAGATGGAAAGTGCAAAGCCTTTATTGCGCACTCAGAATTCCCTAAAAACCAGCATCTAACAGGATATAACATCATATAAACAGGAAAGATGTTCACCACAGTGTCCCCCAATCACCTGGGGTATTGCACAGACATTACCTATTATGGTACCAGGCAAACAATACCCTATAAGGTCACAAACTACAATTATCACGTCTCATAGGTCCAGCACTGTCCACAAACCCACAATCCTCTCTCAGCCCATCCCCGGTGACCTGGATGCACTCCCAGGGTCACCTCCGGGCTCAGGAAAGAGGCTCTCTCTCCGGCCCTCAGGGCCTGTCTCTCTTCCAGCACAGAGTGCACCCCAGCACACCTGCGTGGTAGAGCTGTCCCGACTGGCCTGTGTGCTTCTGTACAGGGCCCTGCAGTGCGTCTGCCGCTGTGTGTGCTTGGCCTGGCTCTTGCTGAAGGGCGGATCTGAGCATGGCTCCATGGTTGAACACAGCTCCTATGCCACTGGACCTGAATGTCAGGGTCTGAGTGATGATTATTCGAAGGGACTTGGGGGTCCTGGTCGATGGCAAGTTGGACGTGAGTCAGCAGTGCCCTGGCAGCCAGAAGGGCCATCCATGCCCTGGGATGCATCAGGCACAGCATCGCTAGCCCGGCAAGGGAGGGGATTGTCCTGCTCTGCTCTGCACTGGGGCGGCCTCAGCTTGAGTGCTGGGGGCAGTTTTGGGCAAAACAATGTAAGAAAGATGTAAAGCTATTGGAGAGCATCTAAAGGAGGACTACAAAGGTGGTGAAGGATGTAGAGGGGAAGCTGTACAAGGAGCGGCTGAGGTCATTTGGTGTGTTCAAGTCTGGAGAAGAGGAGACTGAGGGGAGACCTCACTGAAGTCTGCAACTTCCTCGTTGCTTATTAATCTGGTGGTGGTAAGCAGATCTAAGGGAACCTGGGAGCCAGTAGATGGCACTCGTTCCCCGTAGTGTTTAACCATTTGAGGCCCAAAGATCCCAGTCTTTTGGAGCTGTGGCATGCCATGTAGAATCAAAGACTTAAGTCCCACTTGCTGTATTCATCACAAATGCCAAACTCATATAAAACGAGTAAAGAACTGAGTAAAAGAAAGAGCAAAGAATCACACATTCCTAGCAACTTGGAATTCTGTCCACCTTTCTCCATGCAGTCCCAGATCTGTACCATTTTTCACTTACTCATACCAGTCTGTTTCCTCTGGCTATGTTGTGGGTTGTCATGGTTCAGTTTCAGTTCTAGTTGCTCTTATGTAGTGCATGTCATATCATCTCAAAGCTTTCCCTCAATTTCTGGCCACCCAGGAGATGCTGAGAGCAGGAGACATGTTAGCTCAGGGTATATAAAGTGGAGATGGGAATGTTAAAAGACTGCCAAGATCAAAAGATTCTTTCAGTTGAACTGATGTGACTTCAGTTTTATCTACGTATGGCAGGAAAGCCCTCCTGTTGTCTCCAGCTACCAAGAGACCTCGTGGTTTCTAATAGAGCAATGCTTGGTTTACTTTTTCCTTTTAATCTGCAAGAACAGTTCTGTCACTGGACCAACTCTCTGCAGACATTCTCTTCCATGCAGGCAAGGCTGTGCTCTGGCCAGAGACCTGGAAAGTTGTTCATCATCAGGCTGCTGACTAAAAAAAATAGTCAAGTACCAAATGTCATTTGATACCCTTCACAGACTTTGATGAGTAGTGATAAGTACCAAGACACGATATAATGAGTTATGAATCTTCTTGATGATGAAACCTGAAAGTAATGATAGCTTAGAAGTCTTCACTTAAAAATATATGAAGATCCCACTTATCTGTGTGAAACATCATTTCTATCAGTTATGTATAAAACTTAGTGCAGGCCTTTAAAAACTCAAGCTGAAGGTATTCAAGAAAATTGAAGGTCTGAAGTGACATTAGAAGGTGTGATCACTCAGCCTCAGAACATTTTTCATCTGTCTTTGTGGAGTGAGAGCATTGAGTACTGCTACTCCACTGTAGCATTAAGAGAGAAGTAGTGAAAAATTGTTAGAAAGATTGTATATTGATACTCAAAGTGAGGCCAATGGGCATCATCTAGATAATTTTTTTTTTGTTAAAAAGCGCTTATGTTTCATTCCCATTTTCAAGTAGTACCTGGAAATACTGACACTTTAAGGAAAAAAAACAGACAACAACCCAACATTTGTTCCATATGGTAAGTAAAATAGAGGGTCCCAGAAAATTTGGAACAAGCAGAACATTGTCAAGATCATGACTGTTTCATACTGACCTACAGACTTTCCCCAATACTATTTTAAAGTTATCCTTGATACATTAATAAATCTGCAGCTAAAAGGTCTTTGCCATTCTCAGGACAACCCTGTAATTGAACACTTTTTGGAAGATTATCTCAAGGTTGAAGAAACTAAGTTCTCCCAACAGCAACTTCTGTCCAAACCTACATTTATTTTAGGATGTGTTTAACCTGATCTGGGTGTGATTTTAAGGTGAAAGATTTAAATTTGAATGCCTAAGCAAAATACCACAATTTTGTATTCTGTTACTAATTTGTTGAAGGGAAGAATGAATTTTTTCCAGAGGCAAATACTAAAAGTTTCCATCAAGGAACATGTGCTTCCAGCCCACAATATTAGAGTACAATTTTGGAAATTCAGCCTAATGTTGCTTTAGTTTAGTTCCCGCAGCATTTTTATTGCTCTTAATAGAATTAAAAGTTTCTTTGAACTCCATATTGTAATTTTAATGTGGGCAAGCATTAAAGACCTCACAAGTGTTATTATCCACCCTGGGAATAAATTTGCAATGGATGCTAAAGAAACTAAAGAAATTTTCCTCTATAAAACATAAAAGTCCACACAGTACGATGACACTTGGGTTGGAAAGGTGATATATTTTCTTAATAACTCTGCAAGGTGGCTAACTGCCACAAATTCCTCAAGTTCTGTAACTTCTTTTAAAATCTGTTTTGTTTAATTAAGACCATTTTCAGCTGAAGCTTAGCCCAGACCTCTGGCATTGCACATTCCTTCTTGCTCGAGATTTCCATTTAGTGGATGAACCATTTTCTCTTCCTGCATATGCTTCGCTGTGGAAGTACCATTACAAGAGACAGACGGACCTCTTCAATATGCTTTTTGTTCAGTGTGATAACTGGGGAGCGACAGGGGAGGGTGTGGAGATGTGTGGGCATATTAGGATTGCCTCCAGTGGAGGTGATGTTTGGCGGTCACTTTGCTTCTCATGGGCCTGGGTTTAGTCCTAATCTGTGAACGTACTGATGTGTTCCCTATTCTGAGCGAGAAGTGATGGTGAAAGTAAGCCTAGGTTGCTCTTTATAGAGAAAGGTTTTGTTAATTGAGATCCTTAAAATTTAATTGATCTGTAAATAACACAGCAAATCTTCACTGAATATGTTACAAACCAACCATTAAGAACAGTAAGAAAAAAATACTGTTCAAATAACACTGCTACTACAGTAATAATGCTGGGGCGGGGGGTGGGAACACATTTGGCTAACCTGGAATAAATTCTGTGAAGTGCAATGAATATAGAAAGAAATTAGCAAACTTCACTTATTCAAAAATAGAAGGAAAAGCATGCAAACATTTTTAAAATCTGGTTTTCAATTTCATATATGTTGTTGTGTTTAAAAATAAAATGTTAAAAATGTTCCAGACCATAAAAAAGGAAAAGAAATTACTCATTGCAATATGTAGAGCTCAGTCAGGATCCCCCTTGTGTTTTGTAATAAGGAAGCCAAATTGCATGAGCAGTGCACACTTCATTTAGCTTTTCTGCAATTAAAAAATAATTGAAAAGCTCTTTTATTGCAGCAAGGCAGAGAGACCAAATGCTTTGAATGCAAAGCATTTATGTGGTATGGTAGAGAATCTGTCTAGAGTACGAAGATCATCCTGGAAAATAACATATGCTAATTTTACAGAAATCTATTTACAGACCAGCTCACTACTGGAAAATATACAGGAAAAAATTATAAAACAGTATTTTTAATTTATTTTCTGAAATGGAATGCATCTGAAACTGGGCTGCTTTGTTTATCAGTCTATTATGACACTTGGCTGCATCTCTAATAAAGAATCCATTCCTGAAAGCAGCACAGCTAATGTGTTTTATTATTTAAGGGTGCAGTTGGGATTAAGGGCACTCCCACAAGAGTCTGTTAATTTGCCCTATGAACCTATGTAAATTGAACCATGCTCATGTGGAATCTATGTAAATGTTGTCACAATTTGCTGTATATGTAGTCCAGCAAAAAATTGTAGCTTAATTTTGCCAAACTCCAAACCCTGGGGAAAGGAATACTATAATGAGACTGTTTCATTGATATTTCTAATGCCCAGAGATTTGCAAATGTATTCCTGATGTGGTTTTCATGGTATTTTTAGAACAGGATGAAGCTTTATTCTTCAGTGTGTACTTTTACTTTCTGTCATGTCCTATGGCTTCCTCTTCAAGAATTCTTTTACTTTCCACAAACCCCATCCCAAAATATTTTTATTTAAAAATAAGTAATGTTTTAATATTGGAGAGATGACTCCAAAATAGTCATGCTCATATACTTTAGGAACTTTATCCTTCAGAGACACAAGGTGTTTTCTCAAATATTTGTACACTGTATTGTATTGGGCACACATTTGTGAACACTGTTTGCAAGTTGAGTATCTTTGATGAACAAAGTAAGAGTTATGTCTTTTGAGTAGTGTTTTATAAAAGGCTGATAAACATGCAGTTTGAATTAACATATCAGTACTTTTTTTGGTCATATTTAATACAACTGAGATGTTAAAATGTATGTTACTTTCCTTAAATGTTTTGGATTGCTTTGATAAAAAAAGAGTCTGATATACTACACTATGAAGAAGATGGTTGTACTAGCTTTTGAAGATTTCTTTTTTTCTTCAGTCTGCCCTTGCTAATTGTTTTAAATTTTTTTTTCTAGATAATTAAGCCAACTTCTTAGTTATGAAAATGGAAGATTTTTTGAAAACAACAGACAAGCATAGTCAAATCTTCCTAAATATTTGATTAGTCAAACAGTTCCTAAAGTAATATCCATTTAATTTTGTTAGAATATTGATATACTTTTAACATCCTTTTTTAGGAGAGCACAGTATCTGTTGGACTTTCGTATGCCAGTATCAAACATTTGTAATTTTCCTTAAATTTACCAGATCAGAAGAAGATGTGTAAATAGAATTTATGGTGTGAAGCTTGGCTTTTTTCTTCTGCAATGTAATCTTTAAGCATCTTTTAATCAAACTAGAGTGTATTTTTTTAAAGAAAAAATACCAGTTACTTGTTTCTGATGTCAATTATGTATTTAAGGCAGAAGTTGAAAAATAGCTAAAAGCGTAGAGAAATCCAATTGTTTTTATCACTTTAGAACTGGTTATGATAACTGAGGCACATCTTCAAGAAAGTCCAAAGAAGATGAAAAAGCTCAGGTTTCTTAAAGACGTGCCTTCTTCACTCACGCTGCCCAGGCCACTGACTACAGCTGTGCAGAACAGCAGTGGGGAACGAGACATGAGCACCAGTATTGTAGTTCACACTAAACTACCTGACTAAAAAGCAAGCAGTTCTCCATAGCTGAGCTGCTCATACCAATCTTCTCTGAAAGTGTTAGTGATTATCAGTGTGCACAAACTTACATCCCTTTAACTAGCTGAAACTATCTAGTGAAACAGATGTGTACTTAAACTGCATCAATCCTTGCTTGCACTGATTTTGCTGAAGTCAGGCTTCAGTCACAGGTTTCCTTCCTAGGCATTTAAGGTTGGTGTCAGATGTTTTAGTTGTATAGCTGGAAAAAATAATGAAAAAGCCAGGTATGGAAAAAATTCTTCCTAGAGGGCATATTAATTCTGCAGTATACTAACAGTATGGCAACCATCATCAAATTAGTCTGTAGCAGTGCACACATGCGTCTTTTGCAGGAAGGGTGGTTTGTAGGTGTCACAAATCCCTGGATGAACTCATGCTGGCTAGGTCACTGGCTGGATAAGCACAGAGGACTTTTCCTTCTTGCAACAGAGACTCAGATAGAAAAAAAGTATATTAGGAATATAAGATATATGAAGAATAGGGCTCTCATCTAGCTCTAGAAGACAGAAACACTAAATTTAACATCATTTTCACAGCTGCAGAAGATTCGGTGTAAGGCTGCCAGAAGCTCTGGTGCAGAAGGCACCACTATTTGTGTATTCATTTGTAGCAGTCTCCTTATATATCTGCAGTAAATTTCTGTATTGTTGGTTTTGTCTGGCCAGATGGTCTGATAAATTTTCACTGTCTAAAATTCATGTCAGCTGTCAGTGAAAATTTTTCAGTACCTCTTAACTGCAAATTTTTTGATCAGTGTTCGATTGGCATCTTCCAATTGAAAATACCATTCTTTACTCAGAAAGATTTTTGGTCCTGGTCAAAAAATGTTCTGTTGTAGGAGAATTTGAGAGCATGATAAAACTGAAGGCATGTAGGATTTCCTTCATCTAACCTTTATGACACCCACTGTGTTGAATAATCTTATTTTGTATGGACTTGGCCAGCGCTTGTGGGAATAAACCTATTAAAAAAAAATTACACTTGTCCAGTGCTACATCAACCCAGAGGTTTGACATATGCAAATTACCACCTATAGGAATATCTGTTCATGATTTCCCAGTAGAAAGAAATGAAGCAAGACACTGCCTCTAATTAAAGTGGCAATTTCTTTTTCACTCTATTAAATCCTGTAACTGTAGTCTTGTGTTAGTGTCCTTTCTTCCATCTCACTCACTTTAATTTTAGACCTATCAAACCCTTGTTTAATTCAGTGAGTTATTTAATTCATTACCTCTAACTTGTGTACTGTCATACACAGTGTTTTTTATCCAAATGAATTGAGTTTTTCCTTGAGCTGGACCAAGAAACACTGATTAGAGGTTGCAGCATTCCCTAGACACTCTCTTCAGTTTATGCGTTTGTTTTAATGTTTTTCTTGACATTGATGTTGGACTTTTGAGTCAATTTGCTGGTGAAATTTTGCATTCTTAGATTCTACAAAAATAATTCTGTTAAATAGCAAGGGAATGTTAACTTCGGACACTGTCCTAGTTTTGGCTGGTTTAATTTTATGCCTAGTAGCTGGTACAGTGCTGTGTTTTGGATTCAGTATGAGAATAATGTTGATAACACACTGATGTTTTAGTTGTTGCTATTAATGCTTATCCCAAATCAAGGACTTTTCAGTTTCCCATGCTGTGCCAGCCAGCAGGTGCACAAGAAGCTGGGAGGGAGCACAGCCAGGACAGCTGACCCAAACTGGCCAGAGGGATACTCCATACCCCATAGAGTGTCATGCCCAGTAAATAAACTGGGGGGATTTGGCCAGGAGGGGACGATCACTGCTCAGGGATGGGATGGACACAGGGCAGGCGGTGGTGAGAAACTGAGCACTTGTTTCTCTTGGGCTTTCTCTCTCTTTCTCTTATTATCTTCCATTTCATTACCATGATTATTATATTTTACTTTATTTCAATTATTAAACTGTTCTTTTCACAACCCATGGGTTTTACCTTTTTCTGAGTCTCCTCCTCATCCCATTGCAGGATGAGTGAGCAGTGGTGTGGTACTTAGTTGGTTTTTGTATGACAGACACAATGAATCTGTATAAAATTGAAAAACCTGTATGTTCTTTCCTGGGAGTTTGTCTGTAGGTATGTGTTGTCTGATGCTGCATTTTTGACTGTTCCAGCATTTTAGAAAGTGGTGTGCCAACATTTCTCTTCTGGTAGTGCACCACCATGCACTCACTAAAATGGAAGTAGAGATAATTTCTATGACTGTTGTGTTCTCAACATGGCAGCTAATGTGAAGGCCCAGGGGACCAAAATTAGCTGAGGACAGCTTGGAAGAAACAAGTAGCCAGACTGGAGGATTAGCAGCAGGAGAAAGCTGACCTGCAGGAAAGCACCCTTCTGCAAGTGCACTTGTTTGAGCTGAAGCAGTGGCTGCTGTTCCTCTGCTGCTCCTCAGTTCTCTGCTAGAAGTTATTTTCCCCTCAGGTCTGCTAGATGAGTCTTTTGTAAGATTGTTATTTAACCCTCCTGCTCACAGTATAACAGCCTTTTATTAGCTCTAACTCAAATCAAGGAGTGATTAGCCATGCAGGTAAGTCAATAATGCTGGAGGGAATTGATGACAAGCAGTTCCCAGTGGTCTGGGTGAAATAACCTCTCTAGCAGACACAGCAGGAACCAGTAGCTGTGTTGGAGAAGTGATGGTCTAGTGTCCTACCACTTTTTAGTGGCAACTGACTCCTTGGCTGTAGATCTGTGTGAAAACTACATTATCAGTATTCTGAATATATTAGTGTTTGCTCAATGATGGAAAACTGGTTGAAACATTCAGAAAATTTAACAGTATGGAAGAACAATGCAACAGCACAAAACATTTACTTTCTCCTTGAAAGAAAGAAAAAGGTAGGACAGGAGGATAAAGCATCTCTGAAAAGAAGGAAGTGATAGAAGAAACTAATTTTGTTTCTAAAAAATACCCAAAATAACACAAATAAAATACCCAGTAGATGAGCCACGATCAGTTAACCTTTAGCATGATACAGGTGCATTTCTTCAGTCTTGGGAAAGTAGTTTGGTTTTTTGCATCTGTGGAGCATAAAATGATGACGAAGTCCATTCCTGCATAGTTCATTATTGATCTTAATCCAAAGCCTGTAAAAATCAATAATAAATCTTTCTGTTTTATAAGGGAAGCATGTGTGTTAACTGTCGTGTCAAGGGAGGAGAAGCAATTTTTCTGGATGGATAGAAACTGTATTAAAAATGAAGATGACATTAGGGAAAGACTAATAATAATTGAATTGCTAGTTTGTATTTATCCAGTTGTACTAAGATTAGAGGAAAATTTCATAAACTCTTCCTGACTATTTTTTTTCCCTAATTCTTCTTATTTTGTGACTTTCAGAAATCCTGCCAGAAACCTGTGGATAAATACATTGAGTATGATCCTGTTATAATCTTGATTAATGCTGTTTTATGTAAAGCACAAGCATACAGGCACATTCTTTTCAATACAAAGATAAATGTAAGTTGCTATGTCCCTACCTTGTGACTTTTTTTGTTAAAAATATATTTAAGTTTGGTAAATTGGTTGTAATAGTTGTAAAACTTTAGAGGCTCGTTCGTCTCCTGCCCTTCCACAGATTTCAGCAAGCTGAACCAGTTATATCATGAATAGAACACATGGAATCTCAAACTCCCCGTTACTAAGACAGCTTCTGTCTTCACAGAAGCGATGCCACAGTACCAGCAAATACACAGTCATCTTACATGTTAAAGAGAAGGAACTGCAAAGAACTGTTCCTGCAGTTTTCTACACTTTCTAATCTGCCTATCATGTTAATTGATGTTAAAACAATGATGTGCTAAATTACACTGTAAGAGAAAAATCTAATTACAAATTAATTTCCTGATTAAATTTCTGTTGGAAACAATTCTTTTTGAAATGAGCAATAGGAGTATAACATAGCAAATTAACAATACTATGCCAGTTAAACCTACTGTACTAATTTCTCACAAGTTTCTTCCTGTGTAATTAACCATGCCCTCAAAGCCAGAACAAAAGGTGGTGGCTTTCACTTGAAGTGTTGTTGATGCAGAATTATGTAGTTGGGCTAGTCAGGCTGGAGTGTAGAGGTGGAGCTTTTTCGTATTGCATAGTTTTACTGTAAGGACTGATTTCCCAGGAGAGGGAAGCTAATCTAGAGCAAAATCTCTAAGCATGAGTGTATGCTGTGTTCATGTTGGCACATCTTAGCCGGTCCAGTTTAAGCAGTGTAGATAAATACACTTGCCTCATCTTTCAAGCATAAATCTAACTAAATATTTTTAATTAATTCAGTGCTTCTGGAGACTGGTAATGATGTTCTTCTGTGAGGATTCTGTCTGTGAAAACTTCATCTATTCAAATAAATTGAGTTGAATTTTAAACTGGCAAAGCCTATGCATGTATGTGCAGTTGGCATAACTTGCCTCTAATGGAAAAAGTAGAATCCATGCACAGAAATTGTTATGGCTTATTTAAATCTATAAAATAAGAAATCACCTCATATATGCACTGTCTTATAGACTGTTTAATGTGGAAACATGCTAACTATTGGCCCTCACAACATAATTTTTGCGGTCACTTCAGAGGATATTTTAAAGTTTTGTTTGGTTATATTGCTCCCTTTATTTTTGATGCCTCACCCTTATATGAACTAAGAAATACTTTGGTATAACTACACTACCAGTTTCTTCTAATGGAGATTGTCCCAGGGAAAAAGAGAAACAAGGGTACTTAAACCAGTTTGCTGAATGGAGTAGTTGCCCTTAAACTGAAATTTTAGATAGTATAATTCTACTAGCCATGGCACAATTTTCATTTTTCATTCCTAGCTGAACAGCCTTCCGAATTTTAAAATAGTATGGATCAGGCCTTAGAAACCACAGTTACATATCTTCTTCTGTACAGAACTGTTCATGCAGTTTTGTACATGTTGTAATTTGACTCTCGTGTTAACAGATGTTAAAAGGATGATGTGCTAAACTAGTGGCTCAACAGAAGTAATTTTGCTTATATTCTAAAGAAAAATAATACACCTACAGACTTTGTTTGTGTAGAGGTATTGAAATGTATTTTAAATACTGATTTCATACTAATGCTTTAATTTATGCTGATTTAATACTAATACTTTTATTATTCTTTAATTTACCAGATTCATGGGAAGCTCTGTGTATTTTGTTTGCTGTGTGAAGCTTATCTCAGGTGGTTGCAACTACAGGATTCAAGCCAAAATACAGATCCTGATGACTTAATCAGATATGCCAAAGAATGGGATTTTTATAGAATGTTTGGCATAGCTTCTTTAGGTAAGATTGATGATATGTATTATCTACTCTTTAAGCATTGAAGAACTTCAAGCCCATACTGCAAAAATTGATACAGAATGGATGTGATGTCCAACCTAGTATGGTTATGCAATTACATACTCTCTAATTTGCCTGCATTTAATGCAAATGCCTTTTTGATCCTCATTACAGTTCAGACTGATATTATCAGCATTAGATATGAAGAGACTGAAAAGTGGCAGTATTCAGAAATCTTCACCTGAAATCTGTTGACATAGTTTGAAGGTCAATGTAGAGCTCAGCCTTATTCTACATTTCAAGTTGACTTCGAGGTTTGTTATTCATTGTGATACAGCCTTACTAAAGTAAACAATTGGATAAAGCTGTATCTGTTTTGGGTTGTTTTTGTAAACAAATACACAAAAATACAGACCAGTGTCATCACCAATAAAGAGTAAATACTTCTGTGCTCTAAGACTACACTTGAAGGCAGGGGAGGGGTTTTGTTCTATGCTGGTTAGAACATTTTTTCTTATACTTTTTCAGACGATAGTGTTTAAATCAAACTTGCACACTAAAACTAGTATTTTTCTTCCACATTCAGAGTTTAATTTAAATCCTTTATTGTCTAATGTTGTTTTAAGTAGGTTTTTATAACATGTCAGTAAAAATATTGAACTCATTTTTCAGTAGTGACTCATCTATTACAGTTATTGTGGGAGTTTCTTTGACATCTGCATTAATGCCAGCATATCACAGGAGTGGTGTCAAAAGAATTCTGGTAGCTCAGTGGTATTTTCACCTTGGTGTTCTTTCTCATGCTGGATGAAAAGGGTTCATTGCTGGTGACCTTTTGCAAGGAAGACAAGTACTGATTTTGTTTTACAGCCTAACAGACAGTTGAAAAAAACCCTCTCCTGTTGCTAAAAAGTAAAAGTGAAGAGGTTCTTATGCTTAAATTCCTGTGCTATATGGAGTCAGCAATCACAAGTATGATAATCCTACAGGTAGAATTCTGTGATAGAATTATTCTGAATGTCATGATACTGAATTGGTTTAAGTAATATTTGGCTATTAAAATGAACACAGGAGATGGAGGATGTTTGTATTTGCCTATGGCTTTTAAAAAGTGACTCTGTTGCATTTAGGACATGTCATTTTACTGAAATTCATTCAGAAGTGGACTTGATTTTTGGCACTTCATTCTCTCTTTCCAACTCCTCTTATTTCCTTTTAGAACAAACTTCATTTTTCATTGGCATTTTTATTACCTTGTGGTGGATGACACCTGAGATGCTGAAAAGAAAGTCTGACTTCATTCTACTTCTCAAAGCACTGCTGTTGTCCACCTATGGAAAGCTTCTGCTAATTCCAGCTGTTATTTGGGAACATGACTACACGCCTTTGTGCCTTGCGTTTATAAAAGTGTTTGTCTTGATATCAAACTCTCAGGCAATTAGAGGTACATTTTTGCATTTCTTATTACTGCATTATGTGTATAGAACATGTGTGAGAGACTGCTGATGTTACAGAAGTCATTATTGTTGTTATCTTTTTTAATCTATATCAGGTACGTGACTGAAATAGCTCTAGCTTAAAACTGTTTTACTTAAACTTTAATAGAAAGTGTTTGAAACAAAAAAAAATTAAAAAAAGAAGAAAAAAAGCACCTCTTATCTCACCATCATCTCTTTGTATATGTGGTATTATATCCACCAGATCCATCTGTTACAATTTGAGGCAACTCATCGTGGATCATTGAAGCATAAAATAGAATTCTTTTGAGTTTCTGAAAAATCAAAATTTCATATTAATTTTATTCATGTCTTTGGAATGCAGACTTTTAACAGATTTGTGTGATTTCTTATACACACAAATTAGTATGAATTCTCACATGATTTCTATGATCTTCTTAAATGGTACATGATAAATTTGTTCTGTTTTCTTTTGCAGTTACATTGAACTTGAACCGAATACTCCCTTGGTTTGCCATCTTCTTTGGATTAATTTTTGAAAATGGTGTGGTCTGCTTGTTCCAGAAAATGGGATGGGATGTTTGAAATGTCAGCCCAGATGTGAAGAAATACCAACAACATGATGATAATTTTCTAGGAATGATCTCTGCCAGCAGGCTCCAAAACCACTGTTTTCATAGGGATAAAGAAGGTGACAGATAACAAAAAAACATTAGAAGTTTGGCTATTTACTGTGCTGAGCCATAAAACTTCAGCCTTAGGTTGTTTATTTTCCCATTAAAAATATGAATGTCTCACTATCCTAACAGTTTTATAAATCTGGCTGCATAGCTGTGGCTGTAGAAGAAAGGTACACTAAAAAAACCCAGCCCTGCTACCAATCCCTGCATTTTGGCAGGAAGAGGAGGATGAATTGTTCCCTGAAGACGAAGGGAGTCAGTGGAAAAATGTAAAAGCCAAAATTTATATTTCCGCAAAACCAGATTTTCAAAGAGAAAAGTGAACATTTGCAGATAGTTCATTAGAGAAAAGGCAAGTATTCCAGAGTAAAACGACAGTGGGAAAACGAAGCTGCATTCTCTGGAAAGTTTATGTAATGCTCCAAAATAATAAAGTATGTAGTTCTAGATTAATCTCTAGGAATGATAGGCTTAAACTGGCTTGAAATTTTATGTGATCTCATAAATACTTGAAATCTTGTGTTATCTCATAAATGCTGCTTAGTTCTGAAAGCTGAAGAGAGAGTGAAAGGACTGATCCCCAACATGCAGGGTTGTTCGGGATACTGCTTCTTCTGCATTTAAGTCACATCCCCCACACCCAGTCCTCAACTGGCTGCACATTTAGTGGAAGCAAAAAGTGAAATATGAGGCCATTCAGCAATAGAGAAGTACTTTAAAAAAACAAACCAACCAAAATGTTTAGGCCTAAATTAGTGAAGAAACATTTATAGATGTTCTGCACCTTCTTCCTCAGCAAGCAAAAGGAGAGCTAAATGGCCCACAAAGGAACTGACAGAATCGGTTTCCACAAGACAGTAGTGAGGACACAAACCCACTTTTGTGCAGACCAGTTTCCATTTGTTCCATCCAGTATTTAACTCTACTGCTTGAGTTCTGGAAGGGTGTACTATCCATAGGGATTACTTCCATTCTTCGTTTTCCTCAGATGCTGTCTTATGTCTGTGTTTTCCAGAATGAATCAAAAAACCTTTTGCAACATCCTCACGTTAATTCCCAACAGGTTTAGAGTAAGTCTAGATTATGAGCACAGAAGACATCAAACATGTTTGTCTGAGGCAACTGCCTATGCTATGCACGTTACTTGACCAGAAAAGCAAATGGTTGCTGCTTCTTTTTTATTAAGTCAAAGGCTGATAGCACTTTTGTCGTTTGTGTTACACTTTGCAACTTTCTGAGCATGTCAGAGAAAGCAAAAAACCCCAAATTGCACCATTTTAAAGTATGCAAGAATCTTGATTTGACTGGTAATAAATTAATTTCCCCAAGTTGAGTCTGTTTTGTCCATGACAGTAACTGGTGAGTGAACTCTCCCTGTCCTTACCTCAACCTGTGAGCCTTTCCTTATATTTTCTCTCCAGTGCCCAGCTGGGGAGTGACAGAGCAGCTTTGGTGGGCATCTGATGTCCAGACAGGGTCAATCCACCACAACTCTGGATGTCTCTTCAGAAAAATATGTATGATTTCTAATGCCATTTTAGATGTAACAACTGTGCTTTGGTTTATTCTTAGGTTAGATTTTTTTTATATTCGTCATATGTGTCATGGTTATACATACCCCCCACAACAGGGAGTTTTTGTTTGGTTTTTTTTAGATATTTGGTCTGGCACCGGTTTCAGTCTTAAGGCTGAGTGAAGCCCATTTAAGTGTAACTAATGCAGGTTATTATATGTAAACATGATCTCGTCAGCAGCAAAATTGTAAATACAATGTATATAAATTTTATCTGGGGACAGTTTTCTGAAATTAAACTTTATTTTGAATTTAAAAAAACTGATTTCAGGTATTTTCTGAGGGTTTTTTTCAGAACACCTAGAATGGACACAAACACATTCTGAAAGCAGCAGTGTTTACCTATTGTGTCACATAGACTGATAACCTATCAGTTATGCATTCTGTAGTGCTGCCAGGAGCCACCACTGCCTTTACACAACTTTGAAGCAAGAGAAGACAATTAAGAGCTACAGAGCTGTGGAACAAAAGCAGGTGTGGTACAGGTTCTCAGTCTTCAGAGGCATCATTAGTAATGTAGGGCATTCAGCATTGTTTGGTGTTAAAGCTACTCATGTACCAGAACTAACATGACAAATACACTGATATTTCATAAATCTACGGGGAGCTTAAGGACACTCTCTGGGTGGGGGCAGGTGTGTGCATTTTTTATGCTTTTGAAAAAGCGTTACATATGGTGCTTCAGAGAGAACCAAGACTATTTTAAGGTTCTGCCTGTTGAAAACCATCACATCTCTCTTCCTTTTACTCCTTTTTGTCTTTTGAACTCATCTTTTTTCCATAAACTTTTTGTAATGAAACAGTTACCTGTGCTGGAAAATGGATGGCAAATAGCCTGCCCTTTCTATGTATCATCAGTTGCTTCATTAACTTATAGGAGAGGATTTATTCGAGTTAAAAATAAACCAGCCTGCAGGTGAACCTATAGAAACTCTTTGAGTTTTGCTTGGAATCAGAAGGGGTATCGTGGCCTATGGAGCAAGTTCAGAACTCTGTTGCATGAAATGCACAGAAGAACCAGGGGTGTTATTGAGACTTGGATTGAGCAATGGTTTAGTGATTCCGCAGTGGGAGTTGGGAACTTAACCTGGGTCCACGGGTCATGTAACAAGTATTTAGAAATCAGTATATGCAAAATTGGAGAATTACAGTAAAAGCTAAGGAGGGTTAAAAGAGAAGGTAGGAGTCTGGCAGACTTCTACAAAGTTAAGATGACAATAAAAACTAAGGAGATGGCATCTCAAGAAAAATATGTAAGAAAATATGCAGTATAGATGTTTATGAGTGTATCATTAAGCAAATATAAAAACATCCTACTCCCAAGTTTACAAATTATGAACATGAAAGAAGAGTCATATTCAGTGTAGACATTTTTGTAATAGTCTAAGTGACAACATGACATAGCAAAAGATGTCTTCCAAGCAGTAAAGTCTGTGGGTTTCCCTAGAAAAGATACCAGTAACCTTATTACTTCAATGGTTTGCACTACAGCCTTGAAAATACACTTTTACAAAGCAGAATTACCAATTGTGCAGCCATAGAATTAGTCACTGAATAGGAAGAGCTGTGCAACAGCAGAGCTCCTCCCTCCATTCTGCATTAGTGTGTGCTGCCTTAGGCTTTGCTGGTGCAGGCAAGGGCTACTGTGCTTGTGACCTCCTGCACGTACAGACAAGGGAGCCCTTTCTTCCACACAAGTCCTATCTCAGAGGCATAAAGCTGCCATTTGTTACCCCAGTCTTCACCAAACTGAAAGTAAAGTAGGACATCTGCACTGGAAAACTATTAGCTGATTTCTCATAAAACAAGCAGGCCCTTGTTTCTCAGGGGCTCGCCTGCTTTTGCATTCCTTCGGCTCTCCCCAGCGGGGTGGTGTTAAGCACTGCAGTGCCATCTGGAGTTGATAAGGAAACCACTATTGATTTCAGAACTGGAAGGAACACACAGACACTCTTACACACATCTTCTTTGATTAATTTTTGTTTTTTAAAATCACAAATTCAAGCTTTTAAAAAATGAACATCCATCTTCAGTTTGGAGAAATGTGAGAATGAAATTAGTGATGAAAAACAGGTCTCAAAATATTTGTTTTGGTGACTCAGTATCAAGGTCAATTCAAGATACAAACCATGGAAGCTATAAAATACAAATTATTTCAGGACGACATCTCTTTAAAACCTAAGTAGTCCCACAAGCTGGGATTATTCTGAGTCTTGTTGAGCTCTGCGAAAATTCATGTGGCAAAAGAGAGAATGAATGCATTCCTCCACTGCTAAAAATCAATAGGATTTTTGTTGCTGAATTAATCTGAAACTCAGGTTTCTGCAGTTAAAATTTGCAGGAAGCTGTATATAACAAGATTCCCATTTTGTCTCCTGTCTCTTAGCTGTTCTGACCTTCTTAGTCTTTCCAGTAATGCTTACTGTGTTACTGAGGTGGCAAGAAAGAAGATAGGAACATAAGGAGCTTCATAAAATCTTTTTCCTAAACATGATCTGCTGTCCTAAATTTTTAAAGCTTTTTTTGAGCTCTGTATAGACAAATGACAGGTCTGCAGAGCAACTAGGAAATACTGCTAATGATGTTTTAATTGCTATTCATTAGAATAATATATATTGTTTGGGTTTGTTTGGGTTTTTTCCCCCTGGGTAAAAATGTGGTTTAAATTCCTTTACATAGAAGCGTAAGAGTGTGAATTTAAGAGTTTTTACATGTGCTGGCTGCTGCTGGAATAAATCCAGATGATCCCCTTGATTTCTTACAATCTCTAACTGTAATTCTGAGGACATTTTTAGGCAAAAGAACAGTTGTCCATAAGCTGCACAGAAGTGCGTGCCATGGCTCTCTGAGCACAGGACTGGGGACCTGAATTAAGACCTGAATCCTAATCCTGGCTCTAAGACCGACCAGTACTGTGACCTTGAGCAAGTCATATGTGTGGCTCCATAAAATGATTGTATCTCCACCATCACAGGATTTGGGGGAGGATTAATTTGTTCATGTCTGCTTAGAAAGATGAAAAGCATTAAGTCCTTTCAGCTGCAGGTTGTTAGGAGTCAGTCAACACCGTGAATGTCAGATATGAAACAGACACTCCAGGAGCCAGAGAATGTGAATATTAAAGGTGACATGTTTAAAGTCTTTGTTATACTAAGGGAAGCTTTAATTCTGACCCTCACTGGCATGCAGTTCTATAATGTACACATCTGAAGACTTCTAGGGGTATGTACAGCAAATCACTAATCCCTTATTATGATTTTGAAGTTATTGCAGCTGTTGTGTGCCAAAATAAATCTGAAATTAGTTTAAAAACTTGGAGCAAAGGGAACTGGCACATTAGCTCATCTTACTTTCAGCTGTCTAAAAGAAAAAATAAGGTACTTTATTTGACAGTTTGAGACTTTGAGGTAGAAAGCACTGGTACCTTTTGCAGAAAAATCTTTCTTAAAAAAATACTACAAACCATTGGTATATTTTCAGTAAACAAATTCAGTAACATTTCATAGATTTAAATAAGAAAACAAAACCTCAACAACACAGAAGCACTTCTACTCACCTTGCACTCCTTCCTCAGAACTGCTTATTCACCCTATTCACTGTAAGCATCTGTGGGTGTTACCTTTATAGTGATTCCCTGCCAGGCAAGCTCTAGCCCATCTGATGCTGTCATACATGCATCACTCCTTAACTTTGATCCTTTCTTTGGTCTCACTCCACTTCCAGAATAAAGCTTTGGTTCTAACCTTCAAAGCCACATATGTATCATGTCTTGGCTACAGTAGAGATAGTCTCTCTTTCTCTCAGTAGGACTACAGCATTCTTTTGATCACTGAAAATCAAAAGCCAACGGAAGTGTAATAATAACTAGGAAGAAAACATTTCCCATTGGGAACATCCACTGGATAATAACATGCCACATACCAGCACCAGAAAAAATGGCTTGGATTTTCCAGGATAGGGACCAAAAGTGCATGTATCACATTGAGCATACACCTTATAAATTTTTCCAAAGCAGGAATCTGTTTCCCTCTAAGGATATTTCTCCTACTTAGTAGTGTGAAAATGGCAGATGGATTGCACAGCAAGGAAAGCACAATCCATCTCTTACTCATTTTGTCCTGGGAGAAGCAAAGTGGAAATAAAACACTGATGATTAATGAAGAATTTTTTCAGGAATGGTGGACATTATTTGAACCCTTTTCTTTAGAGAAAGCAATTAACTTTGCTGTGGATGAACACAAGGGCAGATATTAATTTCCTTACACAACCACATGACAAGATTTAGTTTATACTAAAATTCTCATCTTTTCAAATGCATTTTGCGCTTCTTTAAGTGGATTTCTCCCAAAAATAGTTCCCTGCTCAACTGAATTGTGCAATTTATGTAAATGATGTGTGTGTGTGTAGATGGAAGGAAAGGGAAGGTCAATCTTTTTCTTATAGCCTGTGCATTTTCTGCCTTATCTATGTATAAAGTTGTACAGCTTCTGCCTGTTTAAAGGTCCTACACTGAAAGAAAAGGCCACCAGTGAGAAAGGCACCTTCTTCCCACAGTAGTTTGATTATTGTGCAACAGAACAGATTGTATCAGTTTGAAAAAAAAGTCACGTCCCTGATAAAACAGCATCAGAAGCATGTAGAGATCACATCTCCCTTCCCTCATTGTTACTCAGCTACTTTTATGTAACAAAATGCCAGCATGGCGATTCTAATCTAATTCAGCTGCACAAGCACTTTGACTGAAAGTTGAGAGAGGTGTTTTTAATCCTCTCCAACACGTCCCAATAGAGGAGGGCAAAACAGGAAGCCCTCGTGCGCAGATCCTTCCCTTATAATGGCAGGGGGGAAGGTGCCATCTGTCATTTCATGCCATTATATTGGAAAGTGCTGTCTTCTCTAAACTCCTTGCAGCAGCTGCTCCCGAAGGCTCAGCTCTTTGTCCTGGGCAGGCAGCTGCCTCTGCCACCCCCTTGGGAACAGTTTTGTTTTCACAGAATCAGACAGGGCTAGAAGTGATCTCAGAGGTCATCTGGTCCTTCCGCCAGCCGCTGGGATGGATAGGCATTCCTGACAGATGTTCTCCCTGGCGGGCAGAGATTCTGGCTCTCAGAGACCAAACCTAAGCTGCCTTTCCTGAATTAGGAGACCTATCAGCTCCTACTGCTTGTAGTGACAGTTTGATGCCTGGTTGGTTTTCAATTATGACCATTTATTCAACCAGTATGATTTTGTGAAAATACAAGATTTTACTTGAGGAATCCATTGTGAAGATGGTGACTTGGTCTTTTAGAAAGTTTCTGTCCTCCACTTTTATTCTCCCAGTTGCATGCTTCCTATTCACTGCTACCCCCTGCTTAGCCTTGCTAAGCCAGCGACAAGAAAATCCATCAGACAAATTCCTTTGCTGCAGGACCACAAAGCATTAAATATTTCATTTTAAATGAACAAGGCAGCCTGCACGTCTTCAGATCCACTACAGACTTTTTGTAGGGACATAGGCACTGGGTAACACACCATTAAGCTGAAACAAAAATACAATCAGTGCCTACAAATGAAAGTATTTAACTCAGAGAATGAGAGAATGGACATGGTGCATTGAGATCTCTGTTTCTGGAGAATAAATGCATCCATACAAACTCCCTCCTAATTTGCAAAAGAAATTGTAGTGTAAATTTTCATTAGGGGGCACACTTTAGCAGATGCTTATACAAATAAACGTCTGCGGGTAATAACGAGATATGCTCGGCTTCTCTAACACTGATTGATGTATTCTGCCCATACACACCTGCATTTGAAAGCACAGAAAAGAGTACTATTCTCTATTAGAAGAAGGAACATTGAAAGCCTAGAACAGTCCTACATTTGCAACAGAAACAGAAAGGACTTTTTGAATGACTGGCTAGTGATAAGTGAAAAAAAAGTCCTATTGTGTAACCACACAAAGCACTGGAGACAAGACAAACCTATTTACATATGAGAACTCAGACCTCAAGCAAATCGTGTAAGAAAGGACATGAGACAGGATAAAAGAAATGCATAAAACAGAATTCCTTCTTCCCCACAGAGATTACTGCAAATTTCTACTTCTCTCATTTATCCTTAAGGGTTAATCCTGTATGCAAGCAACTGTGCAACGACAGTCTCCAAAATACACTAGAACTCTGTTCATAAATGTCTTTCCTCTTCTAAAAATGCACACAAATTATACATTGAATAGGTGCTGTATATTCCATTCTGTCTACAGCTTATATGTATGATGCAAGGTATTTAAGGAAAGGCTTCTCCAATTTGAGCATCATGATGAAGTATCAGTCAGAAAGAGCAAGGGTATTTTAAAGATGCAAGTCAAGATCGTGTATGATTTGTACAATACTAACAGAAGAAACAAGAACAGCAAGACCCTTGGAAAGAATATAGACAGGCTGTGTTCATACAGGACAAAAAGCAAATGGTAACAGAGCTTTGATATTCTAATGCTATGAGAAATTAATTTTCTCCCTGATTTGAAATACTATTTTTTTTCAGCTGATTCTGATAAAATGTCCTTCCCCTATACCAAATTATTTTAATATTTCAGTCGTTTACCTTTTGTGCAATGTAGCATATAAAAAGGAATTTTATTCCACAATCAAACAGCCTTTGATGTTGTTTAGGAGTAATGAAACAGGTTAAAATGTGGTCCTGTTTAAGATTGTACTTTACCTGTTCAAAACTTCGCTTGTTAGCACACCTCTGCATGCAATGTTTGAATTTTCCAATGTCCATGAGGGCTTTCAGTACAAATAATTAGTGCTTTGTTAAAATCAAGATTCAGGTAACCAAATAATGTAAAGGATTGAGAGAAAAAAACCCAACAAAATGTACTGTCCCTGTCATCCAGGTGCTTTTGTAACTGAAGTAACGACCTTATTACACTGCCTCCTTGTAAATTATTTAAAAGGTTCTGCTGTTTGACGAGTCAGAAGAGTTTAAGCAAGAACTGGTAGGGCTCAGACAGGCAACTTTATTGTTTGTGACAGCGCCTGGTATCCTGAGCCAAAGGGAGCTCACAAGCCCTTACTCATGTGTCTAGCCAGGTAATCACAAGGACGTTTCTGACCTGTGGAAGAAATGCTTGTGATTTCTGAAAGTGAGTAGTTAGCACTGCGAGGAGGATTGAACTGCTAAGATGAATTTAAGGCAGTGGTTTGACATAGAACTGAACTCTGTGCGCTCACAATTCCAAGCAGTCTGCTTCGGCCACTAAATTCTAACAATCCATTATTTGCATAGGATTTCTTCTCTCATATTAAACTGAGGAATTCTGAAAGATTACATTCTCTTGAAGACATCTTAATAAAGTCTTAGCACAAGTACATTTAAAATCTGTAGCAAAAGTCCAGAGAAGAGCCAAAATAGTCACAAGTCTGTGTATTTCAGTAGCAGATGGCTTTGTCTTTCTAAATTGCATACCAACCTTATCTGAAAAATGTAAATTCTACTGTTAAAAGCACATTCCTCTGAATTCAGATGTGGGCTTCATTACTTAGGGCTGGTTGCTTCCACATTCATTTAATTAAGTTTTGTGAATAGAAAAGATGAAAGAGAGTGGGCCAAAAAACTAAGGGAAAGAGACTTTTGCAGTGAATATTTATCCCCTCCAAAGTTCCTCTGTCATTTAAAACCAAATAGCCAAACTCCCTTCTGAGTGAGTCAACTGAGTGAAAACCCTTTGCTAATCCTCTTCATTCCCTACAAGGTGCAATTGCCCCTCAAGCTGCAGGTGCCAGTCCAGCACACATCCAGCCTCACCTAGGCTTTAATCCTTAGAGCACACCTATCTGGGTTTTGTGAGGCCATCTCTGCCCTTCCAGACCACCTCAGCTCAGGAGGGTTTGTTCCTGTGCACAGATCCCCCAGGCTCTTTGAGCCATGGCAGAACCCAGCCCTCACAGCAGACCCTGGCTGTTTGTAAAGCTGCCTGCAGAGTTGGAGTTGCCAGGATCATAGAATAGGCAGTTAAGAGGCTTTACCACATAGGGAGCTTGGAAACTCACAGGAAATGTTAAAATCGATAGAAGATGACTTTGCAAATAAGAGAAATCTTTTAACTACTTTGCTAAGAAAACAAACAAGTTATTTCCTTAGGACATGCAGTGTTGTCTAGAGTTAAATGCAGTAACTTCAGATAAACCAAAGATAATGGATGGAAAAATGTACTTCTGAGTTGTTGTTTTCTGAGAAAATGCGTGTAGTATATGAAAAGGAATATGAACCTCAAACTGCTGTGGTAATGTATCCTCTACAGGCAGGCATCACAAAAACAGAGTAAATTCTTTCTAAGTGACTGAAGCTCACAGAGCTGTACATTGGAGAAAAGACCTGTTGTTAGGGCTCCCTTTGGCATGTACCTGATTAATCCTTCCATTTCACATTCCTCCCCAGCGGTCAGCTGAACAGTACAGTGGGGGAATTAGTTTCCTTTACCTCACAGCAATCTAATTCCTCGGGGAAAATGGATGGCTTTAGCTAGGCAGCTAAATAAAGTCAAATAAAACATGTTCTTTCCAGTTAAGCAAAAGTGCATACCTGGAACAAATGACTGTCACATTAAAAATACGTGACAAATAGCGTAACCCCAGCATCTAAAATAGATCGAAAAAGGACATTAAAAATCCCCCAAGGTGTCAGCAGCAGAACTAATCAAACATGGGATTTTAAAGAACTCATGTTCCAGGACCTCAGCATCTCCTTCCAAACTGTGCCAAGCTCCCACCTCTGAGAACTGTAACATTCCTCCCCACTGCTCTTCCCTTCCAGCATCCCATTGAGTCCTGAAGGCAGCACCTGGGGTGTCCCTGGGGCCCCTTGTTGGATCTGCAGTTTTCATCCTCACTCTCTAAAAGATGTGCTAAGTCTCTCCTCCTTCCCACACGCCCCACTGGCACCCAGCACTGTGGTGCCCTGGCTACTGCAGAGCTGCCAGCAGGTGCGTGACCACCCAGCTTTTGCCTTCTGGCAGGCAGGTGGCCAAACAGAAGCCAAAAGGGGAGTCTTACCTGTGATCCTGTCCAAGAAAGGAGAAGTAAGTCTCTCTCCTCCTCCAGCTCCAAATTTTTACAAGGCTTCTAAAAACAGAGCAACTCTCCAACTTCTGTCCTATCAGATCTAGTCTACAGCAAACAGACTGAGAGAAAATGCCTGGACAGATTTACTGCATAAGCTTTGTTTCCTTAGGAGGAAGGCTAAATGCGACACAAAACCTTAGGCTTATAAATAAGTACTAAGTGGATCAATTATAAAGACTGTTCTCTTCATTGCATTTAAATTTTTGCAAACTATCTTATTTACAAGAAATTGTAAATTTAATTTAAAAAAAGTCAACTTATTTTAAAAGTCACAAAATGATTTGGTTACCTATGATTGGGAACTAAATTAATTACAAATACTATCATAATTTTTGCATAATTCTTCTCCTAGTCTTCCAAATTCATGACTACACCAAATATTGTACTAAAGTCTCAACTTTAGCAAGCATCTAAACTATGTATAAACTGAGTGCAATTTTGCCCCACCTTTACTGGAAAACTCTTTCTTTGAAGCAACATTCATGCTTTTTACAAGTTTATTCTAATGATTGCCTACTGCATTTCAGTGCATTAAAGCAGTACCTTTTAGTAGTACATTTGTAGTGTGTTATTTGAATATCTCCTGTATCTTAGTATGTAGCTATTCCACAGTCTTGGAAATAAAACACACCATGCAGTAATTCTGATTTTAGGAAAAGATCCATGCTTTGAAGTCCATCCCCACTAAAGTCAATAGCACTGACAGAAACTTCACCAGGAGTTGAAGCTGAACCTAAATGCTCATCTGTTACATTTGCCATGGTATCAGCCACCCATTACTTTTTGGCACCCACTTTCTCTAGAGTGGAGCACTCCTTCCAGACTCTTCTCTTTTTGTAGACTAAGGAAATTTCCAGGGGACTAAAGTGTAATGTAATTATGACAGGATGACTCTGCAGTTGTCATAGCAATGGAATGAGGGTGATATGCTGTTGAAGTAAAAATAAAACTTCAAGTACAGCTACTGGAAACCTAACAATTATTTCTAACTGCCTTACCATATTTATGGGCCCTTTGGAGAAAGGTCAGTGAAGAGTTACCCAGGGTAGATTGTCTTCTGAACTGCTGTACTCAGAGTTTTCCATCTCTGGGCAGTGGGAGCCTGACTGTTCTTGGTTCCTTGTAAACCTGTCTTTTCCTGGGCCTGCTCATTATTGGTTGTGCGATGTGGGACTGGGAAAGTTCTGCAGTGTTCACTGGGTAGAGAAGCGTCCAAGAGTTTCTTTCATTATATCCTTAAAAGGTACCCTTAAAAACTTATGTGTTAAGATGAACTGGGGTTATGGAATCAAAATGGAAAGCTGTGTTGGGACGTGGTTTGGACCACAGGTAGGAAGCTTTTGTAGTAACGTGACTCCGTTCCGTCACGCGTACACTGCACTCAGACTTGAGCTGCCTGTAGCAATTACTCGAGTACTTAAGCTGCACTTTCCCACCAAGCACCTCTCTTCCAGAGCAATTTCCCTGCTTCGTGCTGTTACAATGTGGTAAAGAGATACAACTCACAACTGCAACACCAGGCACAGAAATCAGCCTCTGGAACAACTGCTTATTGAGTTAATAACAAATTTCTTCTTTTTACAACCTTCATCTGGCTAGCCAGCCCTCATGGCATTTGAGTTTTCCTTAAGAATATAGACTATAACTTCCCTTCCATGCAAGAGAGTGTTATTAAAAGGGACGGGGTGCTGAAAACTTAGCAAGTCCTTATAATCCATCCTGTTTTTCAGTCCAGATGTTGTGGAGTGATGCTTTAAGACTTTTATGCTTCCCTTGGTACAGGGAATACCAGCCAAATATTACATGTTGCCCAAATCACGAGCATGATTAGAAACATAAATCATATCACTTTTTAATTTATGTAAGAGAAAATACTGTGAATTTTGCTCAAGTCCATTCTCACCACTGCAACTATTAAGGAATGGCACTCTAAAGATCTGTAAAACAGAATCATTAATTTTAGTAGTAGAAACAGGATTTTCTCCTGAATTTAAAAACAAGTAAAATCCAATTAAGACAGAGAAGCAGTAAATTCCATTCCAAACAGAGGTAGGTGGAACCTTTTCCACTGTAATTTAAAAATTGCTTGCTTCAGTCCAGGGTGATGACTAGTCCTAGTTTTCTTATGGGAGGGTTGGGAAGGGGGGTGGGGTTTGTATTCACTGAAAAGATAAATTAAAATACACACAACATTAAGAAGTTATGCTAAACATCATGCTTTTTATTTTGGGGGAAAGAGCAAGAAAATAGCAGTACTTCAACAGACTAGAAAAAGCCTCATGTAAATACCAAAAGCATAGCAAATTATACTAAAAGCTGATACATTCTTAAGTCAAAGCATAAAGTTGCATGTAAATATGTGTGTGTATATACATTTATACATGTATACACACACAGGCACACAACTTTTAAGTACAGATGTAGCTATCTGGATTATCTGTGTTTTCCTTATCATTCAGTTTAGTTTTGGGTGAGTGAAGCAATTAGACCAGAATTAACATAAAAAAAAAAAATATCCAACCATTGCCACAGACTAGATTAAGAACTTATACACATACACAATTACAGCACAGTCTTTACTCTTGTGGCCTTTAAATTCCACTAAAACAAGCCAGTTTTAGAGGGAATGCACCCTGGAAGTCTCTTGGCTTTTATCACCGCAACATCCTAGCCTTTGCTAAAAACTAACAGAGGAGCTACCCCAGAATGTGATCTCCAATTCTTCCTGCAAACTGCATGCATGCCAGATGTGAACCATGCAAAAACCCTTTGAGGTTTAAGCCCTTAATTATTACCTTGTGTCAAGATTCAGGCACTGTGCTTTACAGCAATCTTCAGAATTAAATTTAAGAAACAAAAATCGCACTGGGAATTGATTTTACTTAAAATAGAGAAGGGTGAAGACTCAGATAGTTGGCAACTCTCAGCTGATTAAGCATTACATGTACACATTATGAATTAATAAAAACTTAACCAAGTGCTTTAGTAAGTTCTGAAAACAAAAATAAGTTATATTTCAAAGAACAAGTTAGTATAAAAAGTTTTAACATATGCAAAGTATGTGCTCAAAATACTTATTTCGCATTTTTAAAAAGAGCTGTCATCTACCTTACAGCAACAAAGTTCACCCAGTATAAAATATTGCAATTTGTCCCATTGTGTCATATGAGAGGTTTCCTTATTCTTCATATGATCAAGAACACTTGCACAAGAGTTCATGTTATTCCAAGCCACATAGTGGCAGACAGACTACGTTTGAAAATGTGCTTTTACTATGCAGTGCAGTAAAAGCTAAGCAAACCATTTCAGAGCAGCGTTTAGCAGGTCAAAGAGCTACGTCGATGCAAGAAATCCAGAGAAGAGTATAAAAGTTAATGCCAAGTGGCAGTACCAAGAAAGTGAATTAAATCAACAGAAAAAAAACCCCTGCTGATAACATTCACTATCACATGTACAGCTGGTAAGCTAGGAATAAATTAGCTTCAGGAGAAAAAAAAAATTAACTGTGTAAACAATTCACCCAGTACAAAACTGGATGCAGCCGGTAAGAGCAGAACTAGCTTAGTAGTGCTGAGGATGTGCGTGCATCCAGATGCCTGTTCAAAATGCATTTTTCAATGCCACTGACCCCCCCAAAAATCACCTACAGCTATTTACACCACAGCGGAGGCTTCCCTCCCCCCTTACAAAGTTATTACAACTCAGGAAGTCACTGCTGTCTTCTACGATTAAAATTCCAGTTATAAGCTACCAATGTTTGTAAGATGAAAACACCCACCTTGCAAATTAAATTGAAAACTCTTGTCAAGCATGTCTGAGGACTCTCCAAAAATTAAAGTACAGCACTTTGCTCAAGTGGTATTTGCATGAGTAACTTGTACTGACAGCCTGTTAAAATAAGAGAATTTAACACAACTCGGGGTAGCTGGGTGTTCCTCCTCAGGAAGAGGGATCCATACAAATTCCAGTTGTTCTTGTTGAGGTGTGTTACAGGGAGAGAAGGACAAAAGAACCTCAGTTCAGTCAGCCTCGAGGGGTATCTTCCTCCTTCTAGAAGTATTCCTCCTCTTCATCAAAAAATCCGTTCTCCAGGGCGTACGAGCAGTCTGCGTTAGAGTCAGCTTGGCAGGCACCTTTGTATTCTTGAATGGATTCGTACAGGGAGTAGAGCTGACACAGCAATGACATATCCAGCTGCCGAAGGCCAACCTGAAGGGGGAACAATTCAAACAATCATTACTACAATTGTCTTTTTATGGCTGGATAATGCTATATATCTTTTATTGCTAAACAAGGGGTTCAAGCTTCTTTCCACCTTGAACGGTTATGAAATACGAAAGTAAAATTCATTTTCTAAGGTGGCAGATGGCCCATGGGATAAACTGGACAAAAGAACAAGGAATGATGTGATGCAATAGTGCAGAACAAATGCAAAGTGTTCTTCAAAATGTTGTATTACAACACTGTGCTTAACTTCCAATAAGCAGTTCACTCCTATCGGAACCATGGCAGATAAATTCATGAAGTCTATATTCCTCATTACGCAAGGGAGATATTTTTCCAGAAACACTGTGTGTCTTTCACACATCGTTCTCTCACAGCATCACAGGCGCTCTGTTTTTCTTTAAAATAGTCTGGAGTAGAAGTTTTAAATGGGACTCTGGTTTTCCCACTTCCCAGCTGAGTAGTTCTACTCTAATTTTCTTTTCTATATTGACATACATAGGCATCTGACAAAGCCAGGTACGTCTAGCACAATACAGCACACTACTTTCAGGTGGCAAAACTAAAAGAGAAGTGACGCAAGGACATATGTCATATCTTGCAAATCTTCAGAGTATTTTCACGTGTCACTCAAGCATAGGCTTGATTATAATTAAGCACCTAATATTTTGGTCCTTAAGCTTCTCAAATACTAGTTCCAGAGCTAATTACAGATTTGGAGAACCATTAAAAAAAGGCTACCTTGTGGTCTGCATCTTTATGTCAGGTACAAAGCCAGTATGTTGCACTGCAAAGTGAAATAAAGCTATTCATTTAACTCGAATCAGTCTCCCTCTCTGGCAACAAAATGGAGAGTTCACTTGACATTGTCACCTATCTAAGTCAGATCAAATTAAAACAAGGTTTTGTCTTGTAGCAAATTAAAACCACTACTCAAATAGAGATTTTAGAGAAACAGCCATTTTGGCCTTATTTTTCAAAGAAGTATTAAGCCGACAGGCTGTTCCTAGTGAGCTTCACTTTCATCAAATAAAAGGTTTTGCCACAACTCATGTCAAGAGGAAATAAATAAATAAATAAATAACGTTAGCAGCCTTTACTGCAACCTGAACACCAGGCTGTATTTTACTCAGAATGAGAACTCTAACCTCAAAAGTCTCTCCTTATGCTTCTAAATTCTCAGGACAATATACTCAGCACAAAAGAAAACCACAAGAAGCTAGCATGATGATCTTACTTTGACATTGCTGAACTATCCTACCAGCAGCTCTTTCTGAAGGTGAGGAGAAAAAAAAAAAACATACACCACAATGCCATTGAGAAAAAGAGGGTACGACACCTTTCAAGAGCACCACAAATTACTTGGTGACACCATGAAGCCAAAACATGGCGTCCTGCACAGGCTAAAGAAGACTTTAGGACAAGTCATGGAACACTGTCTTAGCTGCCAGGACATTACTGGTAAGTCTTCCCACCACCTCAGATCTATGCTACTTTTCCTACTCATCTTCCTTTATAACCTAGACAAACTGCTCACCTCAGGTAAGAAAGGATGCCGTGAAGCTGGACCTAACACTATGACACGCAAACATGAGACCCACCTGGCAGACCTGCATGAGAGCCAAATGTTTGAGGAACAAGACTGCAGAAAAAAAAGCAATCAGGAGTGAGTTGAGCCAAAAAAGTCAACCGGGAGACAGGCGACCTTTGTCTCCCAAAGAAAGTGGGACCATCTTCACCAGCAGCTCTCCTGTTTCAGCTCCATAAAGGACTTCAGCGCTTTCTGCGAAGTTTAATCCTACTGACTGCCAAGCACAAACTTCAAGGGAAAAATTGCTTTGCAGAATTAACATAACAGGTCTTAAAACCAAATGGTTATGTTTACTATCTTATTTTTCTGTTGCTGTCACTAGTATGAAACAATCAAACAAGAAGCCTACTGAGAAAAATGCAGCCTCTTCTAAACTTTCAAGTATGATCCCTGAGGTAGGAAAAGCCTGACGAAATGTCCAACCCTGATAGCATTAGCACAGTTTTTAATGCTAGCCAAGCTGCATTCGACTCCTGAAAAGGCAACCTACGACAAACAGTTCCATGCAATCAACTCTGTTCCTCACAATCACAGTTCTGAAATGACCTCTCCTTTCTTCCCTCCCTCTCCAAAGCATCCAACTCCATCCCTTTCTCAGCTTTAAAAACCTACATACACAGTACCTTGCTTGACCCTGCAGGGAAAGATGGTGCTGTGCATTTCTTCCTCACTCACTATGGAAAATTTAAAGTGAACCCATGACTCAATAAAAATTGTATCTTTGCTGCAAGAAAGAGTGTTCAATATCAGTAATAAAGTGCTTTTATCTTCTTGATGAAAGGCAGCCTTTTAGAACACAAGAGTCTCTTTAATTTGTACAGGCCACAAAAAAGTACATCTGGAACCAAGGAGCCTGTTGCTTGAAAGTCTTGGATGCGTTTAGAAGTATCTTTTTCTTCAGAAATATTTTATCAAATTATCATCAAGGATAACAGAGTATTAAAGGAAAGTTGAAAAGGGAAGTCTAGTTATCAAATGACTTTGAGAAGTATCTCATTTAATTTCCCATTAGGAAAGAAATAGATTAGACTTGTCTAATGGGTTATCTTTGCTTTTTTGGAAAGGCTTAAGACTAAGACTATATGTCCTTGTTTCCCGTCACGGCATTGCAGAAGAAAGCCCCGGCAGTTGACAGACCCATCCTTCCTGAGCTTCAGTGCAAACTGGCAATTCTAATACACAGTTTTAAGAATTATCTCTAACTGTTCAAACACTGGTGGCAGACTAAGATTTCAGCACACTCCCGTCCTTCTAAATCCACAGAAGGACCTTTCAAAAAAGCTTCTTGTCCTCAAGCATCTTTTTAGCCTGAGAAAAACAGTCTTGAACCGGGCAGATTTTCAGCAGTGTCATATTTTATATGCTTCATAGAGTTATTAGAGTTGGAAGAGGCCTCTGGAGATCATCCAGTCCAACCCTCCTGCCAAGGCAGGGTCACCTCAAGCAGGTGACATAGGAACACTTCCAGGTGGGTTTCGAATGTCTCTAGACAGGCAGACTCCACGAGCTCCGTGGGCAGCCTGTTCCAGTGCTCTGCCACCCTCAACATAAAGAAGTTCTTCCTCATGTTGACGTGGAACTTCTTGTGTTTTAGTTTATGGCCATTGCTCCTCGTCCTGTTGCTGGGCACCACCGAAAAGAGTCAGACACCATCCTCTTGACACTCACCTCTGAGATATTTATATACATTAATGAGATTCCCTCTTCTCCAGACTAAACAGGCCCATCTCCCGCAGTCTCTCTTCATAAGAAAGATGCTCCAGCCCCCTAATTATCTTTGTGGCTCTCCGCTGGACCCTCTCCAGCAGCTCCTTGTCTTTCTTGCACTGATTCTTCAGAATCCTCAGCGCGCAAGGCTTAGGCTATTATTAGTCATTACAGCTGCAGCTTGCACCAGCAAAGCACCAACACCCAATTAGTGTTTAATCAAAAGGTGCGCCAGGTCGCCCGGAAGAATTTCGCTATAATAACGCTGTGCTACAGGATCAAAACAGAGTCCTGTAGAAAACTACGCCTAATCACAGACACTTGGACTGCACGAATCAGTGCCGACACTGGGGGTATTTTTTAACACCAGCCTTTCAGCTGGGTGCCGGGTCCCGGTGGGTGCCGCCGGGCGCGGTAAGCGGCTCCCCATCCGCACCCGGAGCTCTCCCGCTGCCCCCAGCCCCCACCCCGCCGCCGGTACCGGCAGCCGGGCCGGGTTACAGGGGCTGCACCGGCCCGCGCCCACCCGGGGCTGGGGCCGGGGCGTCGTTCTGGCCCCGGGGAGGTGGCGGCGCCCCCGCCGCCGCTCGCCACGTCCGCCGCCCCCGCCGAGCCCCAGCCCGCCCCGCTCACCATCTCCTTGCGGAGCAGGGCCAGCGCCGCGTCCAGGTTGGGAGGCTTGGGCGGGCGCGGCGAGCCCCGGCCGCCGCCGCTCAGCTCGTCTTGGATGCGGGACTTCTGCGCGTAGAGCCGCTCCAGGTCCCGCCAGCGCCCGCCCTGGCCGCCGCCGCCGCCCGAGGACGAGGAGTTCAGCAGCCCGCTCAGGCTCTTGGGCAGCGGCGGCAGCCCCGCGCCGCCGCCGGGCCCCAGCAGCCCCGGCCCGCTCATGCTGCAGCCGCGGCCACCGACGGAAGGAGCCGCCTCGGCCCCGCCGCGGGAGGCGCCGCCCGGAGCCCGCCCCGCCTCCGGGCCGGGCGGGGGCGGGGGAGCCGCGCGGGGCCGGAGGAGGGAAGGGAGGGAGCGGAGCGGAGCGGGGCGGGGGCGGTGGATTGGTCGCGCTGCAGGTGCCCCGAGTTAGGGCCGGGGTCGTGCCGCGGCCGCTTTGTCTGAGCCGAGGCGAGTTCCTGCGGGCGCGGCCTCAGCCTGTGCCCCGCAGGAACGCCCCCGCGGCAGCGCTCTGTCCCCGGGCAGGGGGAGGCAGAAGGACCCTGCGGCAACGGCGCTGAGCCTCCCGGCTCGGCCCGGGGGCTGGGGGAGGGATGAAGCGCAGTGAAAGCAAGCATGAAAGCAGATTAACTGCTCCAGGCGGAGGGTGACCAGTTCTTCTGTGGCGATGGTGTTGCATCAGTCGCCTGATAACGCGACACTGCTCTTCCTTTCCATCAAGATGTTTCTTTCTGCCCAGGTTTGGGCTGGGATAGATGTCTTCTCAGTAGCTAGTACAGTGCCGTGTTTTTGATTCAGAATGAAAATAATGTTGATAACATACTGAGTACAGTGCCGTGTTTTTGATTCAGAATGAGAATAATGTTGATAACATACTGATGCTTTGATTTTTGCAAAGTCGTGTTTATCCTAAGTCAAGGACTCTTTTTTTGTCCATGTGTGTCTGTCTCATGCTCCACCAGGGAAAAGGTACACAAAAGAAACTGGGAGGGAGTGTAGCCGTGACAGGTGACCCAAACTGGCCAAAGGGATATTCACCTTTTTTTATTTGTACTTCGTTTTCAATTATTAAACTGGTCTTACTTCAACCTACAAGTTTTACTTCTGATTCTCCTTCCCATTCCACTGGGGTAGCGGGGGTGCTGAGAGAGCAGCTGTGGTGTTTAATTTCCAGCTGGGCTTAATCCATGACACTTTCACATCCCCACAGCCAAGTTTTGTACCAAAAGTGTTTTATCTCCAAGCATTGCAACTACACAAACCTAGGTCTATCTGCTCTCTGAGTCAAATTTCTCAATCTGAGAGTTAGCTCGCTGTCTGTCTTCCAGCTTTATTCACAGAGCAGGTTATTGCTCTGCTTTACAGAAATACCCAGGTGCTTTCCTGAGAAGACTGTGGAGAGGGAGCTGTGCTCCAGGACGGGGGATGTGGCACAGGAATCCCCAAAACTGCCAGTGCAGCCACAGTTCTGGTACCAGTGCAATACAACCTCAATGTGCCAACTCTGATTTTGTGCCTTTTATGTTTCCCCCCTTTCTCCTTGACGTGTTTGCATGTCTGGAGCCTCTTGGAAAAAAAAAATTAGGGCAGTTTTGGATTATTCGAAATCCAAACCAAAGCAGGGTATAAAATTGGAGTTCTGGGAATATGCTGCCAATGCAAAGCCAGATTGTTTTAGAGGTGCATTCCTATTCCCATGACCCTGCTTTGTTTGTGGGGTTTTCTCTTCAAGAAATACCCAGATATGGTGATTTTGAGTTAAGCCTCTACATACTTTCAGTTTTGTTCCCAGACTCGCATCGCTTTTTCATGGTTTAAATGTCATCAGACCCCGTGACAATTGTTTGCAAACTGCTTACAGTGGAGGAAGCTTTTGCCAATCTTTGTTCATGTTTACATGCCACTTTAGGGATTGATTTGTCAGACAACCTGATGTGCTTTTTAATGCTTTTTGCACCAGAGAAGATTTCCCCCCCGCCCTGTTAGGCATGATGCTACTTCTGCCCAGGTTGATTGTGAAAAATAAAATTGTGCTGATAGCTTTTATTAAACTAAACACATTTTAAACCATCCTTATTGTAGAGTAAAAGTGTCAACAAACCCCTCATCCTTCCAGGCCCAAGGTGCCTGACTGCAAAAACATTGTTTTGGTTTGCTAAAGAAGTACACACTTTACTATCGTCCTGCTTATTAGCAAATATATTTATTTGTTCTCCTTCCACCATCCCCCCCTTTTTCTCCCAGATGACAGCTATTTGGAAAAGCTTGTGAGTGTTATTTTATCTAGACCCCCTTATCTTAATTTTTTTTCAGTTTGCCTGATCTCATTAAATTCTGAGTGCATTTACTTCACACTTGTGTCCTTTAGTCACCTTGTTGCCATGTTTACCACTGCAAAGATCTTTATGCTGTCTTACTGCTCACCTTTGTAATCTGAAAAATAAAAAAAAAATTTTGGGGGTTTTCATTGCCTCTTCTCTCAACTGGCAACCTTATCTAGCCTTCATTCATACTAAATTTATGACTATCCTTGAAAATCTAAATCTAATGCTTTATTTATTCTGACCTAGTTATAACATGGTGATAATAGAAGATGGAGTCTTTTGCAGTTACGTCTTTTGGTTATGAAGCAAGCTTTTGTTAGCTCTACAGACCTCTTGGTCTTTGCTGGTTTCCAGAATTGAACTACAGAAACATGTTACTTGTCAAAACTGATCTTTGCTAAGGACGTTACCTCAAAAAACCCCACATGAAAAATACATGTCACTGTGTCATAAAGAATTAGAAAGTTCCAGAAGAGTGGTGTCCCATACCATCTCCTTACAGAAATGCATTACAGCATGGGTTTAATTTTTATGTTCACATGTGATGTTTTGCTTTTCCTAATTCATTAAGAGGATACACAATGCCTGTGTATCATTTGTGCGTCATTTACTAACAATCCTCTCTTCATATGTGGTGATCTATGTGCATTATAGCATACCTTGAATTGATACATTAAGACTGTTCCCTACAGCCTTTTCTCTGATGCTTTCCCCTCTAATAACCAAGTTATCTACAGATGTTAATGGAATTCCTCGTAATGACAGCCCTGTGTTAGAAGGTAGTATTGTTATCCACATTGGAACGAGGACACGAGGACACGGTGAGCTGAAGGTAGGTTGTGGTAAAAAACATCGACTAACTTTAAGTGCCTGGTTTGTGGTTCCTAGGAATGACTTTCCAACCAGCAGAACTGACAAAAGGACATGTGCCTCTGCTTCACGCTACCCTGCGCAGAGCAGCACCTTTGCTTAAAGCTACCTTTATAAGAAATTTAAAGTAATACTCCAGAGTTTGCAGCAAAGTGGCACGTGTCACATTTTGTCAGCTGTGCATCAGGGATATCTCAAAACTTGCTAAACAAGATGCACCAGAGTGAGTATCCTTTTTGTATTGGGAAGATGCCTCTCATTGGGTTAGCTTGCAGTCAGAATTACTTGTCAAGGACCGGTCAGGATCCAGATATCACAAACTGGGCATAAGCAAGACAAATTAATAATTAGTTACATGCTTTACTCTTCCATTTGCCCCTGTAGTTGAAGTGCCTGAACACACTCTGTTTGTCATGAGGTCTGTGGCTTTTATCACTGATGTGGAGGAACGGAGATCAGACTGTTCTGTGGTGCTTTGGGAATGACGTGAAACTCAGCCACTTGGCGGAAGAGAATTTAGAATATGCTGGGTATAATTGGAACCTGATATATGGTGCCATATAGTGGTACATCCAAACAGAAATGAGATTTTCAGCTAAAGATCATTCCATTCTTATGCATCATTTTTTATCAGTTTTAAATAAAAATGGTCCTAATTTTGACACTTTTTTCCCAGGTATATTTTTATATTCTTGCCTAAAAGGTGAAACCCCAAGTATATTCTAACACATATTACAGGGGCTTCCAGCTAGGCCCCTAGCAAAGTGGTGTCCTTAGATCTAGAGCAGACATTGTCCTCTTTAAGCTGCCTGAGTAAACAGGAGCAACAGAAGGCTCTTACCTTTTTTATATGTGTGCTACCTTGTAGATACCCAAGAAAGACTCTTCAGCCTGTGCAGTGTTCAGAACAAGGTGCTAGAAACACAAATATGGAGGTTTGGGGATCCAGGCTCCAGTTTAAAGTTCTTGATGAAATGGATTCTTGTGGCTGTAAACCCTGGTACACACCACTTGCTCTCTCAGCCTGCTGCTGTTGCCCTTGTTGTTGTTTTTTCACCAGATCCTGTCCTTGTCCTGGCATAGCCCCTGTTCCAAAGCAATATCCCCTAGCTATGGTCTCCAGTGCCGTAGTTCCTATCCCTTTCTTTTCTTGCTTCAGCTGCCACACATGGATGCTTGATCTGTGTGTCTCTGGAGAGAGATCCTGGACAAAGAAATCCCTGACCCTTTATAACCTCACAGTCTGTGCACCAGATCTTCACGTGCCCTGTGCCTCTGGGTCCATTGGCAATTTATGGGGTCTTCCAACACCTCACTGAAGTCTTTCTCCATGCCCACGTGGGCAGTTCTTATCTTACAGCTTGGGCCAGCCTTGTCGCCCTCCAGGGTCTCAGTCCTTATCTGAAGATAACCAGTCTTTGTTTATCCTCTGTTTAGCCATTCATGTTAACAAACAGAGTTCATTTAGAGTTCACCTATGCTAATTTTTGAGCAGGACCCACTCGTGCTGAGCAAGTTACAGTTAAACTTATGCCTACACAATTAATTTCTAATATTCTATAAGTAAACTTATTTTATTCCTCAGCACTCTTGCTGCTGCCTTCCTCTGCTTCTCTGCCATATCTGATGCTAACCTTTAGCCTGCTGCAATGAAGTCAGAGTGCTAATTCTTCCTTTTTTGTGGAGGAACAAAAAAAAAATCAAAAATTTGACTACAGGAGAAAGAATTTGTCTAGGGCATGGGAGGTAGGTATGACAGAAAGGTGGTTAGGACTGGGCAAAGCAAGGACAATAGATTCAACAGGAATCAGAGGTTACAAGGAGTGACTGATCTGTAAAGATCTTCCAGTGTGTGTTAGTAACTGTTTCATCACTGATGGCAACTCCCAGCCAGCAATAATGCACATGCAGGGTTTTGTTTTTCTTGTGGGGTTTGGTTTTTTGTTGTTGGGTGTTTGGTTTGGTTTTTTTAAGTGGCAGCAGCTCAAAGCAGAGCTCCCCTCTCCTTTTCACAATGAGGATGGTATGGATTTTTGAACTGATTTATGCCCATCAGTTAAAGCAGTGAGAAGCAGTATGGAAATCTGAAGATCATGTGCATGTGGCAAATAGGCAGTTACATTTCTGCAATGATGAGTGGTCTAATTTCTCTCTCTCACTGTATTTTTTTACACTGCTGTCAGTTCCAAGCGCTGCTGTTTTGTGTTGTGAAGGGGAAAAAAAGACTCGAAGTCTGTACTTTCATATCAAAAATTCTGGTTCAGGATTATAGGAAGGATCATGCTAAGGAGAAATAAGGATTGGATCTGAAAGTAAAGTTGATGGGACCTCCAGCTGAGGTAACCAGCTGTTTGTTTTCCTGATGATGCCAAAACATGGTTTGTTCACATCTCTGTTTAACCTTAGATCAAACTATAAATCTTCTCCAGAGTACATCACTCAGTGCACTGTTTTAAAATCTCATTTTCCTGTCCTCTCACTTTATTAAATTAGATGTAGTGGTATCAGTCTTTTTTTTCCACTACCTTTCCAGCCTCATAGATTCTTCCCCATTATGTGAACTCTAGAAAAAAAAAAATTGTAATTTAGACCACACCATATTCATAATCCTATAATGTATCCTTGTTTTCAGGATTTCTGTTGTAATTAAGAAAGCAAGCCATTTTAGTATTTCTTACCAGCTGGTAAAAGTAAATCCCCCAAAATGAAATAAGAAACAATGGTAGGCTGTAGGAATTTATAATTTCAGTATTATATGAAAAGTCATAGCCAGCACAGTTTGTGAGATAACTGCATAATAAACTAGCCTCATGCCCACAGCTCTTAATGGCTCTGAGCATCTTCTCTTCATCTCCTTTTGCTGTGGCTGTGTCAAAAATACAAAAGAAAAGAAGAACTTCAAAACACTTTGGAATATTTTCCCCCTCTTTCCTGTGAGTTCAGTATAGTTCCGATAAGCATTTGCCTCTTCCAAAAGATGGTTTGAGGGGGCATTTATTACCAGCCTCTGTACTTAGTTCAGTTTGTTAGCCTCACAACAACTCATTTCTTACTGTCAACAGTCTGACTTGACTTACACTAACAGCTTTCCAGAATCTGATTACTGAAAGCAGATCGCCAGGGGATCAGAGCTACAGGCTTTAAGGGTATTTGTCTTATTATCCCAGTGACACTGAGCAGACCCTTTCCTTTAGTGAGATCTGCATTGGGGTCAGATCTGGAGGATGCCATCTAAGCTGGGCTGAGGTCATCTGAGGTAAAAATGATGGGAGTTCTAAATCTGCAGGCGGAACGGCACAGCAGAATGCAAGCTGCTGAGCAGGAATGGCTTCGGGTGCACAGAAGTAGGAAGGACTTGTGCTTGCAGAGTGCAGTTTATTGCAGATTCTCTAGCAATTTGTATCTGCCTCGAAGCCTTTTTGATTGAGGAATTGTCATTGGTAATTTTTTAAAAAGAGTTCTTTATTTCTCTGCTAAATGGTCATTTGGAAACAAACATGGAAGTTCCTATGTACTTATTATGTCAGCTGATGTTAGCAAAGAGATCATATTTCTTGCTTCTTTCTCCTGTGTTCTCCCTTAGCAAATGTGTATATGAGATTTTTTTTTCCAGGCTGAATATGGAAATCTGTTAGGTAACATATTTTCACAAGATAGATGTAGATGACGCTGCTCAGGAGATAAACATTTCAGCTGTAAATGGCCATAATGCTGGCTGGGGAGGGGGAGCACAATTTTATATTCAGATGTACCTGTGTTCTTGTAAAATGACCTTTCCCCTCCCACAATGCAAGTAGACAGATTTGTGCCCGAACTGAGTCGCTGAATAATTAAATTCAAAACTGAGGCCATAAAAAACCCCGAGTTCATACACTTCAGTTCAGCTGGTCCAAATGCTGTTGTCCCATACTGCCCTCCGCCTGCCTAGGGCTCTGCCTGCTGGTGCGAAAAGGCTGCACTCCTCTGCAGGCCCTCAGAAGGGAGAGTGATGAGCAAATTTCAGTAGGGCCTCTTCCTTGCAGCAGCTGGGGCTGCACAGGATGGATGAGGCTACAGCGATGCCTGAGAGCACAGCAGCCAGCCAAATTGAGGCCAGGCCAGTGCTTGAGGGGAACATCCTTGTGTGGACCTGGATCTCCTTGACTTGTGCTGAAATTGAGCCACCTCTGAGGTGGGACAAGGGAAATCATTTAACAGTGCGTAACATTATTTCTAAACAGTTTAGAGGAGAAAGGTACTCTCTGTAATTGAAAGTTCATTTAGGTAGAGAGAATGTAATTACCTGGCACAGTTAGAGGAGCAAAGCTATTGTGAGTCTGATGAAAGCTGTCATCAGTTGTTTAATGGCCAACAAGTGACTAGAATTTTTGTTTCATATTTCATACAAGAACAGCACATTCAGCAGCCCCAGTGACCCCCTAAATTCAGTGCAGGGACACTCAGCAATTACTGACTCAGAGGCAGATGTTCTACTAGCTGAACTATGATCATTGCTTCCTGCAGCATTTTCGTATGTAGCAGCCAAACAGCAACAAGTTTGGGCCTTATTTTGTATGGACAACCTGCTTTTGTAATGGTACAGACAAAGGAATAACTTTGAAATACTGTCAGTATTTAAAAATGAAATACATTCTATGCAGCAAACATAATGCTTGAAAATAACTTCTTGGTGTAAGTACATGGTACCAGATTTTTACCTGACATGAACCTGGCAGAGAAACTGTATCAAAGCAGTTCACATTTCAGATAGTGTGAAAACAATCCACCCCTCTTTTTTCCCCTTCTTCTCTATTAGAAAAGCCCCTCTCAGGCAGTGCAAACTGTGTGGTTGTTTCTCTGTCTCCTGCCCAAGAACTGTATGTGCCTGCCGGGAGGGAGGGTGGTCCTTCTCAGCACATGCTGAGCTCATGTGCCTCTCAACACAATCATTCTTTCAGTTTACTGCAAACAGACATGATTGTCCCAGACTGACATGTGGACTGAGAGAAACCCATCCAGCTCACTGGGGGATCCAAAGGCTCAGTTCATCTTCTCTACTTGAAGTCCCTTGAGCTTTTCAGAGTTGTTCTTCCTTGGTAGAGTCATTGGGGAATAACTGTAATGCCAACAGCTGTCATTGCCAGGTGGGAATTGTGCTGGAGTGCAACAATTCCTGCACACACCTTAGGCACCTGCTGCAACCTTGACGACAACTCACATGTGACAGGATCAAACCATATAATAATCCAGTCAATTCTTTGTCATTTTACAACTGGTGCCATCTGGAGCATGGCACAGAGAGAGCCTAACCCGAAAAGCAGTCTGCAGTAAATGTTGAGGTTGCAAAAGGAAATGAAAACTTAAAGTAAAACAAAAGACTAAAACCTCTGCAGGGGGAAATGCGACAGCAAATATCCGCAAAGAGGGGAAGCTGCTAAGTCCAAACATCAGTGCTGGAAATGAGATCAGATCAAGCTGATCCCTAATCACTCACTGACAGGAACAAATAGGTATACAAATGAGTTGGAGGGAAAAACAAGGATTTATGAAGTATTTTTGGCAAGTCTGGAAAAATAAGAGTCATTCCATTTGGCAAATGTAATCTAAAGGCTTCTTCACTTTTCTCTGTTGAGTTGTCCAGGGAAGATGGAAGCCTACAGAGACTGCCTGAATAGGAACCATCTAAAACACGATTGCTATCAAGTCCAACACTTGCTGTGAAAATAAGTCAGTTTTAAGGCACATCAATCATTTTATTTCCACTCGCATCTCTAAAGAATGCTAAGGAGATAGAAGTGGTGGAGATCTTTTGAAGATCCTGAGTTTACAGGTTGGACAGGCAAAAGCAACTTGTTCCTTCTTAGTCTCTTTTCTCTCTTAGCTTCTTTTTTAAAAAACTGTGACAGGATAAACAAAATGAAATATATACAAGGCCACAAACCCCTGTACTATGAGAAATAAGATGTGGAGTGCAAGGTATGCATGCTCTGAGTTCAACTTACTGTTTTTATATCACTTTCAGAGTGCAATTGCTCTTTAATTAATTATGAGTTTTCAGAACTTTTTGGAATACCTGTGACCTGGAATAGCTTTTAGATATCTCAAAATTATTGTCAATTTTAAACTGTAAGAAAAAAATATCAAGAACCATCTCTTTTATGATTCAATGATTATGAAAACTTTTAGAATAGAATGAACATAATTTTGTCAGTGCTTTGAAAATAGGTTACTTGCATCCTGTGGCACTCACTCTTTTGATGAAGACATACATATTTACCAACTTTATTCTTGTCAAGTCATGCTTTGCTCTGATACTGCTTTGAGGTGGAGAGAGAAAGACGTAAAATGATAATTTTATATCACTGGTGAACTATCATAGATCAGAAGATAAACAGTAACTCATAAATACCAAGATTTTTTAATAATTTCAGAACGTAAGTACCTTGCTGTCTCTGCTCTAGACTTGATTCTGATAATGAATTACTTTTAATTCTTATTCATTTAATGAAATATCAACAAAGCCATAACTAGCTAAAACTGCAAGAAATGCGCAATTTAAGATATTTCCCAAAACTTTCTAAGGAAGATGCTTCCTAATATGTTCTGGAGACCTCTGGCATTCCTAGACTAAGCCCCACTAGGCTTGATCCAAATCTCCTGAAATTTAGTGTCAGTCTGTCCACCGGCTTCAGCTGCAGAGAGAATTGGGTTAGATCCTACACCTGAAACAATGGGAGGCCTCTGCATGTCCTGCTCCTTGGTGCTCAGCCTCAAAGACGAGCCAATGTCAGTTTTTAGTGGAGGCAGCAACCTGGTTGTCAAATGCATCCCTGGAGCAGCAATGACTCTTAGAGCTGTTGGTATTACGTGAACACAGCACAGTAGAGCCAAATCAGCGCATTGGGGGATTTTTGAAGCCAGCACCAGATGCATCTCTATTGTCAAGGGAGGTATGGCCTCTTTAGCTTTTCATCCTGTACATCCACACTGTCCTGAACGACATCTTGGGCTGTTTGGGGGGAAAATGGGGTTTTGGGACTAGTGCAAACCTTTGGCAAAACAGCCTGAGACAGGCTGCTGAATCAGTGCAGGAACAGTTTTTAGGGTTTCTTGTTTCACCTCTGGAAGAAAAAAGCTGGAAATAGTTGATCACACAGACCAACCACTTCTCTCTGCTCTTAAAAAGCGACCAGATGTCTGTGGTGTCTGAATGTTGGATGTTTCAGAGAAGAACTGACAAACAATCTTGCTGTCAAGCTTTTCCTTAGAGGACCTTGGTCTTCAGAGTAATACTGATTTACCAGAGAGACCTGAGAGGTGCATAATAATCACATAAACAAGGATCAAGAAAGATGGTGTTATTTGTAATACTAGCCTGTGTAAAGGACACAATCAGTTTTATAAGAGAAAATGTCAGGAACTTGAAGAAGGCTTTCATTAAGCAGTATTAATAGTGAAGTTTTTTCACATTTCACAAACAAACACTAAAAGTGTAGATTTTTTTTTTAGCTGAGGGCAAGAACTTTACAAATGCTCCTTTTGATAATGGCAGTGATATGAGATGATCTGAAGAACTGCAGGTGACCATGTCCTGGATTACTGATGTATGATAACATCAGTGTTTTGCTGCCAAATACCCAAGTTGTGCAGGTAAAGTGTTTTTACTCTGGTCTTTGTTGGTTTTCACACTATTGCTCCATCTTGTTGATACATTTGAGTGTGGTTCAGCCTTTCTCAGTTTTGATCTTCATCTTCTCGGGAGTTTGTTTTGGGTTGGTTTTGGCTTTCTGGTTTGATTTGTGGTGATTTCTTCTAGGTTTTTGTTTGTTTCTTTTAATAGCCACATAGCAATACCTTTACCATCACAGACTGAAAGGCCTGGTTTTATATAATCACTCCTTTTCCTCAAAACGTCTCCTAGAAGTGTTAAGTGCACTGCCACACTCATTTGAACCTCAGCATAGCAGTTAGGTTGCATAATGCACTTCTCTAAATCAACTTGACCAGATGGGAAGGAAAATAACTTGAGCTAGCACAGCACAACTCCCCTTGGGCACTTTTCAGATGGCAGTGCAGCCTGGCAATGCCCTACTGTCTTTATTTTGTCCTCTTGAATGACAGAGGCAGCCTAGCCTGAACAAAGAATTATTCCCCCTGGCTCTTCCTCTCCTCCCAGTTTACACTGGGAGCACTGTACAACTACATACTTTTAAACATTGCTTGTGTGGTAATTTTTCTGTCATCACACATTGCTTCATTTCTACTGGTATTTAGGCAAAAAAGAGAGAAGATAAACAAAAAACCTAAATACTCACGTGAGATATAAACAAGAACAACATAGGTTAAAAGGTGATTAAAAGTAGTGGCATTAGTAAGTCTTTTTTTATGCTTATCAGATAGGAAGCCCACAGCTGTATGGAGAAATTAAACCTTGTCAGTTTATTAAAACTCCGTGGTCACCACTGGTTAATTTATCAAAAACAGAAGGAAGGGAACACTACCAAGCGAGGCCAAATGCATCACTTAATTCAACCTCACTGTAATCACTGAAGTAATGAATTTTTATTTAGCTGGCATCATCTGTTCTCTGGTGTAGAAGCAAATGGTTATATAAAAACAACGCAAAAATCAAGGTAGAACTGACTGTTTTAATGGACCTTTAGAGAAAACAAGCTCCATGGTAAGGCAGTTGTAACAGAATCCATTGGTTTTGAGCAAAAGTTTCACCTGGGAAATTTGTTAATGTGAAATTAATTACATGCATAAATGTCAGTGGTGGTGTCACAGGTTTTTAAGTACCAGGTCAGCTATTCAGAGAAGGAGGGACACATCCACGATCTGACCAGAGGTGCTGCTTATTCATGCTGCCTCATGAACAAGCAGCAGGAAGAGCTCAAGTCTGTTTAGTACCCTTGCCCCAGAGCAAGCCATGGCTGTACCTCAGAACCTGCCCAAAGAGCCATGAGAAGATCAGACTTTTCTCCTGTCCTTGCTCTGATAAGACAACAGAAGTGCCTGTCCTCTTTTTTTTTCTTGTACTTCATCCAAGGATGCAGTTCACTTCCAGCCTTCTTTCCTCATATAATTTATTGATGTCAGTGGCTGGGAAATTGCTAACTACTTTAAGCTTTTACAATTTTCAAAAAGACTACAGCCCTCTGTGCAAGAATATTCCCTTATGTACGTCCTCTGCAACTTAAAATGTGCTAGACCTAGTTTAGGATGACAGCAAAATGGGCCAAAGAACTGATAAAGCTACAGAGAGTTTAGGTTGTCAAATTCTTTATAGTCCAGGGACGAACACTGACTCTTAGGGAACCTGGAGCAGCAAAGTGCTGAGACAGATTTAAGCCTTTCTAAGCCAACTTGGTCCTGATATTCCATATATGCAACAGTTGGGTTAACTTTGAATTCACAGGCTCCAATTCCTCCCAGTCCCCTTTTTCCTTGAAGTTTCCTAAGTTTTATAGCACTCTGCTCTGTATCACATTTGCATCTTAACCCAGCATTGTCTATTTCGTTCACATTTCTGAAACTCTTAAATGAGTCATTCTGCGACATTTTGCTGTGCTTCCTTGTCTTGGAAAGGTTGAATGTATTTTTTCCTACCTTTCTGAAGCTTCAGTGTAATGTGAAGCACCAGGGGAGCCCTTCCAGCTTTTATTTTCTCTACAGGAGTCTGTGCTTAGTTTACTGTCTTTGCAGGAGACCACGTGAGCAGCAGAGTTCACGATTGACGTGAGAGGCTCAAATGTGCTCCCACTATCAGCACAGGTACAGCCAATGCATTTTTCATCACTTTGGCAAGGGTTTCTGTGGGTCTTGTGATCGTTGCAGGGTTCCTTATGGGAAATTCAATGAGGAGAGTCACGGGAGATGTTGGAAGATGATAAACATAAGGGCAGCTTTGAGGGGGTTGTTTTTGTTGTGGAAAAGAGAGATAATGACGTGGAAAAAGAAGCAGTGAAATAAGAAAAAAGTAAAGAGAGAAGAAAAGCCTCTTTTGAGGTTAGGACCTCAGCAGGGAAGGAGGAGCTCAGCTTAAAGGTCATGGGGGCTTTTGCTGGAGCAAAAATAATGAGGAGGAATAGGCAAATTTGAGGGGGACACTGCCCCAGTGGTATGGTGAGGTGTGTAACCAGTGAGACAATAAAGAAAGAAATAAAAGAAAAATGTGGCAAAAGGAAAGAAATGTTTCCTGGAAACAGTGCTGAGAAAAATAGCACCCTTAAAAGAGTTAGTAAAATTGTCAGCAAGGTGGAAAGGAGAAGCCAAAAGAAGTGGGAAAAGAGAAAAAGAAAAACATCTATGCTGAAATGCATGCAGGGGAGAGGGGCTCTGCTTCCTCTGTTTTTTCTTAAGCTTCCATTAATGCATGTAGTGAAGAGCTTTTATTTTTCCATTCACATTTCTTTGCACCTTTCCACATAACATTTCTATGTTTATGGATATATATCACAGAATCACCAGAATCACAGAATATGCCAAGCTGGAAGGAACCCACAAGGATCATCGAGTCCAACTCCTAGCCCTGCACAGGACACCACCAAGAGTCACACCATGACCCTGAGAGTATTGTCCAAACTCTTCTTGAACCCTGTCAGGCTTGGTGCTGTGACCACTGCCCTGGTGAGCCTGTTCCAGTGTGCAACCACCCTCTGGGCGAAGAACCTTTTCCTAATATCCAGCCTAAACCTCCCCTGACACAGCTTCAGGCCATTCCCTCAGGTCCTGTCACTGGTCACCACAGAGAAGAGAGCAGTGTCTGTCCCTCCTCTTCCCCTCACAAGGAATCTGTAACTGCAATGAGGCCTCCCCTCAGTCTCCTCCAGGCTGAACAGAACAAGTGACCTCAGCTGCTCTCCACATGGCTTCACCTCAAAGCCCTTCACCATCTTCATTGCACTCCTTTGTACGCTCTCTAATAGCTTAATATCTTTCTTATATTGTGGTGTGACTTAGAGATGGGGTTATCCCATTTTACATCACCCCGAGAGTTTCCAGAGAAGTTACAGCCTCAGCAGAACACAGCTGCATCTCATGCATGTCATGGTTTGCAGTGTGAGCTGATGATGGGCAGTAGCTGATTGTCAGCTGTTGGAGAGGTTTCTTGTTTTCTTCAGCATATACCTCAGCATTTGATTTTTGACTGCTGCAGAGTCAAATCTTTCATTAAGAGCTTTTGGGGATTCACAAACCATGGCCTAGGTCTAATGTGCCACAGCTATGCAACATTTCCAGTGAAGACCTCCACTGTGCCATGTCCTAGACTGGCAAGGACTTTTAGTGGCTGTCAGGGAAAGGTTACAATTTCATCTCTTTCCCCAGGTGTTTGTCTGCAGGAATATGGAAGGATTGGATAGATGGGCACTGTGTTTATTTGGTGCAATTCTGTCTCTTCTGCCCCTGGGCTGAGAGGGAATACATTTGGCAATGCCTTATTGTTAAACTATTTACATGCTCTCTGGAGAGAGTCTTGTACACAGGGTACTGTGTCTGTCTGAAAGAGGAATAAGCAGGTACACGCTACAGAGCCAGGATCTGTAGCAAGAACTCCACTCTTCATTGACAAGGAAAGTGCAAGTGACATTTACTGAGGACTTTGCAGTAGCTGCTCACAAGATATTACACAGAGTGAGAAAAAACATTCCCTGAAGAAACAGATGAAGATGCATTCCTCAGGGATTCCTGTGTGATGAAACTTCAGGAACAGAGGTCAGCACTGGTAGCCAGTGTCCCAAGAGCAATAACAGCTCTTTTGCCCAAGGCACAGCCATCACAAACGGGTAGCTCTGCCTCTGTAAAATTGTGGGGGGGAGGGAGACAGTTAAAGGCAAACCCTGACATTTGGAAATTAGTCAGCCACCCTGTCTCACTCCTGCTTGCCTGCCTGTTTGGCAGCAGAGCAGGCTGGGGAGAATGTTTCTCTGATCACAGACAGCTTGGAAGCAAACTGGCAGATCTACAACTGGAGCGTGTATCAGCATTACCCTCGATCAAAATGTTTCACTAAAGAATTCAGTTTAGTGGTACAAAAAATAAAGGCTTGGCTTTACATTTTGTCCTTCTTGTCCTTGTCTTGCTTTTTTCCCTGGATGAACCTCACACACACCCCCCCTGAAGGGGAGGTAGTTTCAACAAGCTACTTACTAAAGAGCCACACCCCTCCCAGGACGAGTACCTGCCTCCCCCCGTTCAGTCCCACCCCACAGTTCTCCAAGGCATCCAAGTATCCGTTCAAGATAAATTAATTCCAATCTCAAAATGTGGTTTATGTCCTTCTGTAGCCAAAACATGAACTTGAGGCTTGCCTTTCTTCAGGTTGTTGCCTACCTCGATGTCAAATGTTACCTTTGCAGAAATTCTCACCCCAGTTAATCACCTTTCCCTTCTTCCTTCTTGTCTCACTGTTGTCTCTCTGCCATGCCCCATGTGGCTCAGGCTCTTGGCAGCAGTTCAGCCTCCTTCCTGCAGAGATTATAAATCCTCAGGATGGAGAAAGCTGCTGCTGAGAGATGAGGAAGAGCTGAGAAGCAGTGAACCCCTTGCAAACGCGAGCTGGAGAGGGCTCTTCTCAGCTTTCTGCTCTCTCTCAGACGTGTTCTTGTCAGTCTCACAGCTCTTGAGAGAAAGTGGCAGAAGAGCTCTTTTTGTCTCAGTTTGGCAGACAGACAGGTAGGGCAGAGGGGTGCATAGCTACAGATTAAGAAACAAATATCTGAAGATGCTGGAATAAAGTCGAACAAAGCCAGAGAGTGATTGTAAAAGACAGAGACTTCAGACAGCTTTGCTCTGTGGTAACCTGAATCATGTTGAGAAATAGTTTTTTGCTATTGTTGCAATGGAATCCTTGGGTTTTGACAAATACATCTTTCAACTGCTTGTTTCTTCTTCCTCTGACAGAGCTCTTTTTCAATAATTCAGATAAATTCTCTCTGCATTTCTGTACTGGAATGATTAAGCTCTGAGATTATTCCCCTAAAGTGTTAGACTGTGTGGCATCAATCATATCTGCCCGCAAGACTCCTCTGCTGCAGCAGCAGGAGTATGGGCTCAGCAGTGGTCTGTGAACAGATGAGAAGCAACATAGGTAGGGAGACACAACACCTTTTATTAGACCAAATGACAGAGCTGAAGAAAGGCCTTTGTATGAAAAGTTGCCCATTTTCTCCAGTAGTGTGTGCTGGTCTAATAAAAAACAGGATTTCTTCCTGCTAGCCTTGTGTGCTTACATTACCTGTGCTTTGATCAGGGCCTGCAGTTCACTTCAAACACTTCCCCAGGACATTTGCTTGTTTTAATCACCACTGGCTGTTTCTTTTGCTATCAAAGGAACTACTTTTGCTAGCTTTTGATATGGGGAATGCATCACTCTGTAATCAAAGTGATGTTTAGCTCGTCCCTGAGCATCTAGAGAGAAACCTTGGACAGCAGTTACTGGCTAAATGTAAAATACATATTTATTAACAGCTGTGCAGACTGAGGGAGGGGTGTATATGTATATAGCTTGTCGTGCTGTATTTGTATTGCTGGAAGGTGAAGGCGGCTGCTTTTTTTTATATTACAGATTCAAGGCATAATTACTTTTTACACAGAGGTGTAAAATTAAAAAAAATAATGCACAGAAAAAATAATTTTTATTTCTTATTTTATAATACCATTCAACTAATGGAGTGTCTTAGAACATCACATATCCACAGTTTAATGCTTAGACTGATCTTGTGATTATCATTGTAATTATTATTAGTGGACTGACAAGTGGCTTAGTAAAAATATTTGAAATTTTAAATATTAAAGAGGAAGAGGCTTCTGAGGTGACCACAGTGAGATGAGAAAGGCACTCGCCTTCTGCCTGCAGAATTCCTGCAGACCTCCTTCCCCCTAATTCCCATACACCCTCTTTAGGTTGTGGTGGAAATACAGAAAAGCAGGCTGTAATTACTCAGAGCTCATCAACAGGTATGTCTTATGTATATACACCCACATAACAAATTTACATGCATGAAAAAAATTCTACTACTAGTTTTAGACCTCTGTTGTCTCAGATAATTATTTCGCTGATGATGTCCCTACCCACAGGTAGCAATATAGGCCAACCCATGTATTGCCCAAGTTTAAGCTTAGAATGTCCAGTCTTTTGCCTGAGCAGGGGATGTTTGTCACTGGCACTTGCACCTCAGATTAGAATATTGGTAATTATGGCTTCCACTGAAGAAATGGTCGAACACACTGCCCTGCCCAACCAGCCACAAAGTGATCCATCTGGTATTAGTGAGTTACTGAGAAGATGAGGAAGACCAGGGGAATGTTCCTCAGCATGCGAGAGGCAATAGAGAGGACCAGTGCCCGCAATGGGGCCAGCGCTGCACCATGTCCATGTGCAGGAGGAAGGCTGCTCCTGGCCGTGTGCCTGGGACAGACACCACAGAGAACCTACAGTCTCATCGAACCCCTGGGCAAGATGGTGACAGGGGAGATGGGCTCTCCAGACAAGGGTGTGTGGCCTATTTCGGTGTATTTATAGTGTAGCCTTCGTTTGTTCTGCTCTGTGTCCTTGAGGGATGAGGGTCAATTACGACTGAATGTCAGAGCTAACATCGCTACCCACAGTCATCGTATGAACAGAGAGGGCTGTCAGCAGGGCAAAGCAGGCAGGGCAGTGAGAGAGGCTGGGGATCTGTTGTGCAACCTGGCCTTTTGCCAAAAGAGTGATGCCCCCCTCCCTGTCTCCTCCGGTGATGACGTCTGCAGTATCTCTCCAGCCCCTCACTGTGGGTGCTGCTGTTGCTTCAGGAGGCAAAGCCCCTAGAGACAGCATTTCCCACACCCAGCTTGACCCACCTGAAGGGTGGGTGTCAGGTGTAACCTTGCCAGCTGCCTGGAGCAGCTTGGGCAGGGCAGGGTAGTGGGCAGCAGGCCACTGCAGCCGAAGGCACCTGTCCTGTGGAGGGACGAGCCATGCTCTCCAGGTGGAATTAATCCCACCGTCCATTTCTTGCTTGTGGACCTGCATTGTGCACAGATCATGAATGGAGACTCAGTTTTACCAAACCAGAAAAAAATAAACCCAACGCAGCAGTGTTTGAGCTGGAGATGTTCCAAATATTAGGAACAAATAGAAATGACGGCGCTCTCCTTGTACAAAACATTCGTGGTGCTGTTAAATGAGCCGCTGCAAACGCTGTAATGTTCTACTGATTCTTTGTTACTCAGCAACTACTGTGGTGGTTGAGCAGTGAATAGGCTAAGCTGAGTTTTCCTAGCAGAAAAACAATGAACGAAAATTGAAATCTCAAGTTTTAGAAAGAGACTGATGAGACTGGTGGCACAGCAGGAGGGAAATGAGGAGCAAATGGAGGCTTGGCAGTCTGGAAAGGTTAGGTTTCAAGGAGAGCTCCTGGAAAGAGGTCAGGGGTTCACCATCCTATTAGGAGATCAAGGGAAGGCAAGTCGTGAAGCCAAACGGAATAATTTTAAGGAGGCTAGTGAGAGGGAGAGATGGGGACAGCACAGCATACTACTAGGGCAGAGATGTGCCTGGTTTGGGACAAAGGAGTTTTGTAGGACTATTATAATCTTAATTTTCCCATTTACTGAGCAATTACAGAAGATACCAACACATACTTTGAAGATAGATAATTTCAGCTTGAAGTTAAAACTGGTTGAATCTTAGGGGCAGTATCTCAAGTTAAAAGAAAAAACAAATTAAAAATGAATGGTTGGCCAAATCCCTGCGGCTCTGCCTGTGCAGGCAGGACAGCTGATCTCCTTTGCTGCCATCAGGTAAGGGAGCACTCGTGCACAGCCCAGAGCACTGCTCCCTGTGAGCACTGATCCTGTTTGGAGCTGCCTCTCTAGAAATCCATGTGTGCTCATCCATGGGAATAAAGCCTCGCTCTAACTAAGGGAATTATTTTAGTTCCTCCACCTGCTTTAACCTATTTCTCATCTTCCTCAAATTCTCCGTAGCATTTTTTCCCCATCTGTTTTTTGCACTTCTATTTTGCACTTCCCTCTGTACCCTTTATTGGCTGCTGTCAAAGATAAGGTGGACCGGGTTCATTGTTAGGCTGATGTAATACGGCCCTTTTTAATGTTCTTCCTTGGATAACAGCTTGCTAAAATTAAATCATTTAGTAAAAGAACAAATTAAATCATCAGCTGGGGTTCTTTTTTCCGCGGGTAACATAAAAGGATGTCTGTTGCATTTCATTTGAATTAAGGATATAATCATATGCACATTGCTGAAACTATTATGTTTCATAAAGTGGTCTTATTATTTTCTGCATATTTTTCTTTGTGTGTGGAGTCTTTTTCTTTCTATTAAATTGCATATCCATGGAGGATTTGGGGGCACTCAGCCAGTCAATCCAATTTGGAGTTGGATGGTGGCTGTAGTGGACTAAGTCCCTTATCTGTTCCCTTCAGCTGTTTTACTGCTCTGCTATTGATGGAAACATAAAATTAAATGTGGAATCAACTCATAGGAAGCAAGAGCCCAGCAAGAGACTTAGGAGGGAAAAGTTGAGGAGGGAGATTCTGACTAATCTCTCTACAGCTGGGGTAATGTGCTGACAGATTTGATTTTAAATACACATGCAGTAGATTGGGTATTTCACAAATATTGCCATTTCATTTATCTTAGTGGGTATCAAAGCAAGTACAAGAAGAAAATTGAAATCAGATTGGTAATGGTTTGGGGGTTTTTTGAGTGAGATTTATGGAATTCTGGTTTCCCATGTGATGTGTACTGGGAAATTATGAGGAATGAACAGGAGGCCTGAAAGTGGATTAGCCATTCCTACAGGACGATAGCAGAAGCATACAGAGGAACTAGCCAGTGTTTATACTTGATTCTGTGCATGCTTCATGTTATGTACAGGCTATGATGAAAAAGCAGCTCAAGCAATTGAAATGAGCGGTTGCAACGGTGCAAAGTTTGATGTAAATGAGAATTAGAATATAATGGACCAGACTGTCTGGCGTGTCTGTGGGATTCATAGTTCTCTTTGTACCTTTTGACTCTGGACCAGAGAGGGCCTTGCATTTCTTCTACATTAGTATTTCTCAGTAGGCTAAATGGCTTCCTACATCCCTCCATGACCCAGATTGCTGGAGCTGCACAGGAGTCGAGTGATGCTGCTTTCTTTATCTTTATGCAAGCCTCTCTGCTGTGCTTCTGTTTTGGGCTGGCATTTGGCAATGCACACTGACAAATAAAATCTCTTATGTAAGGGGTTCTCCCCGGGGAGGATCCTCCGCCTCTTGTATCACAGTGACGTGACAAAGAAAACCTCATGGTCAGCATCATACCCCATCAGCAGGCTGGTCCTTCTGCAGTGAGGGCAGAAAAAGGACAATCCTTTGTGCCCAATGGACAGATAGGCACATCTTCCTTCTCTTGATGGGATAAACCCCACCTCTTTCTCGGATTCATGTTCTCCAGATCACTTCCTTCTTGTCCATGGGGCTGACAAAGGTACACCTAGGTCTGGATTCGGTGTGAAGTGGGGAACAAGCAGACCTTTAGAAGGAGGAGGCCTCTGTTTGTGAGACAAGCAGAGGGAGAAGGGCAGAAAGGCTGCAAAGGTGTCAGGAGGGGAAGGTAAAGGATCAAGGGAGTTTCTCTGCATCAAGGAGGAGTGAAGGGTAGCAAGGGAAAGCAACATAAGGGAGAGAGAAGCAGAATCTCTGTACTTACGTAAGAATATTAAAAGATGCTGTCATAGATGAAAGGAAAATATAGCAAAGGGGAAGAGGGGACAAAAGCAGAATGAAGGTGTTTTTCAAATCAGGAAATGTAATGCTAAATGAAGCAAAAAAAATACATTGCTGGTGTGAGTGGGATTGATTTGGCTGATGTCTGCTTGTTCCCTGCTACTGGGCAGCTCAGTGGGCTTCTGAAGAGAAGGACCCATAAATTTCATGTAGGTGAGGTGTGTTGATGAAAAAAGCTTGGCATCTTGTGGACTTGCCTCCCCACTTGACTGATGCTGATGTCTCAGACCACAGACATTGCTATTTGGATCTTGTACAAATTCTCAGTGGTGCTGCAAGAGGCCATTCCTCCCCACTCCTGTCCTTGTGTAGGCATGGGCACCTCTGAATCAAGATGCTGATGCTGAAAGCTAATTGTCCTGGTCTGGATTAATGCTTGTGGCTGTCTGAAAGCTACCGTAAGTGCAGCAGAGGTGGTGAGAATGGGCAGCTGGGGGTGGTGTCAGAAAGAACCTTCCTTTACAGCGGTGACACCGATTTATGCCGGATTACAGTGCTCATTTCATCACCAATTGGCAGGACCTGAGTCTCCATGCACGTAAGAGGCCTTTCCTGTCTTGATTCTCTGGTGCATAGCAATGTGGGAGTTCTTGTTTACTTATCAGAAACAAAGCTGAAAAGAGGAAGCTCAAGACAGCCTCTGTTTCTGCAACCTGTCAGTCTGGCCCCACTCACAGTTATAATCTCCTACGTTTTTCTTGGCTCCTACCCCTCATTTCTCTATGCAGCTTCCAAGGCTCTCCATTTTCAATGCTCCTGCACGGCATTGCAGTACATAGAGGAGGCTTTGGTCAAACCCACTAGAACTCCATGTAAATTTTGTCCCAGTACCTACAGCAGAGGCAGGTTTCACAGGTCTCTTGGTCTTTCAAATGCACATCCTGGGCTCACTTGAGCTACTTGCAGAATAGAAGCCCATCTCTTGAGGTATTTATAGATCCTTCATTGCTCAGGGAGATTTCCTCGCTAGTGGTCTCTTGCTAAACAAGAATAACACTTTTTGTCTTCTCTTACAAAAGAAAAGACATATATAGTATAGTAAAGTAGAAAAGCCACTTGGGCCTCCCTTCTTGATAAGAGACCTTTCTCAGTGAGTCGCACTTGGATCAGGTCCCTAGCTCTGTTCACAGAACACTGCCCACCCTTTCAGGGACAAAACTTCACAACCCCCTTTATGTAAGGATTTTCTTTACATGTGAAGAGATTGCCACATGGTGGCAATTTACCTCCATTTTACAGTTGTGTATACAAGTGCCTAACCCAGTCTAGATTCTTTTCCAAATATGTTTTCCTCCAGCCCTTCCTTTGCTCTTAGGAAACACTGGTGCATCAATGCTGAGATTACTTATTCCTTGTTTGGTTTTGTAGGGGTGTGTGTCCCTCTTGTCTATTCCCTCCCTCTCCACAATGCTTAGGATGCCATTACTTTTTCCTTCCTCCTTCCAGCCTTCCTACCAAAAGAGAATATTGGGAAGGGTTTGGATTTTATGTAATCCTTGACTACTTTCTTAAAAAGCAATGTAAACTTTTCTTAACAGGCATGAATGGAATGACCATAGGGACAGCTGAGGGAGCAGGGAACCATGTCAGGACAGGTGCAGAGGGTTGAGGCAGACTGCAAGCCGGTGCTCAGAACAGCTTCCTACAACCCTCTCTCCTCAAGATGGCCCAGGGAACAAATGAAGAGGCATAACCCAATCTCTGCTGTAATACCATTGAAACCAAATCATCTCTATGAGAAGTTCACGCAGTTACTTTAAAAAAGGCAGCAAACATGACACGAGTACTCTGTAACAATCATGCTGTGAGGATGTTAACCCTTTGGTGCTCTGAAATGGGTCCAGAGCAGGGCACCATTCCCTGCTGTCCCTCACACGCAGCTGCTCAGGGTCCAGCGCTCCCATCCTCTCGCCTCTCAAAAGAGCAAGCACTCCTGAGGATGCTGCTTGCAAGTTGAACTGTAGCACTGAAGGAAAAGTATCTCACTCCACTGCACAAAAACAGCAAGAAAGAGAGGATTCCTGGCACAGCAGGAAACCAAGAAGCCCCTGGAGTAATTCCAAAGGCTTTCAGGCTGATGCATTTTTACAGCATCACAGAAACATGAGATCTTATTTTTCAAGAGTCCTAATTATAGGTTAGTGCCTTTTGTGCTTTCTTTGTGCTTTCTTTTCAATATGAATTTGTTAAGAAGTATTGAAAGTGACCTCTTACTGAAATTTGGTCTGCGCCAACCTACCCCTTTTTGTTGGCATATATGTTTAAAGCACTATTTTTCTCTGTATTGAATTTCATTCTTAGATGGCTGAAATAGATTTAGAAGTGTGAGTATTTATCAAGCAATGTTTAGGATCAAGCACCATTTTTTGCTGTTTAACCATCATAACAAGCATATACTTAGCAGACATTCTGAATAAAATTCCATTGTATGGAATTGTCCTCAGTTGTGAATTATATTTTTTATGGCAGATTTACTCCTCTGACAGAGAAAATTCAATATGTAGCTGCATTTCTATTACAGATACAGTCTTCTGCTAGCCAACAGACAAGCTTTTTATCAGCAACCATGCTTCTGTGGCACTCTTCTGGGCTGCTGCCAAGCTTTGCCGTCCTTCCTTTCATGAACAGATCAATGTGCAAATATTTGAAAATCCTAAATAATATAATAGCTACTTGCATGCATGTTCAAAAAAACCAAAACCAAACAAAACCCAAAAACGACAACAAAAAAACACACCCAACCAAAACAACACAGAGCAAGATCAATTTCAAAACTGTTACACCTACATAATGTACCTAATGCAAATCTACAAAACCAAGGAGAGAAGGGAAAGGGGTAGCACACAGCTACCATTTCCAAAGCTGACCCACGGACCATATAGATCAGCTTTTCCTCTAAGCCACAGTGGAAGCCTGTGCCTTCCTGTGCCTCTTTGCCACATTCCCCCTCAAACAGAGCATGCAGTGCCAGCTTCAGCCAGAGCCAGTAATGTTGGGAAGACGAGTATGGGTAAAGAACATGATGAAGAATAAGCGGACAGGAGAGATTACACTATGTTGGGTTTTTATTATGCATAGGAGCAATGCTGAGGTGTGTGGGGTGTGTGTACAGCCACCGGTTAGAATCCAGCCTAAAATTCAGAGATGACCAGGAGGTGCAGCTGTGTTATCCACAGTGGTTGCTGAGGGCATCCTCTGCTGATAACTGAGCACCCTGCATTTTTAACGAGGCAGTGAGACTCTTCAGCTCACACCACCACACAAGCTGCTGGCTTCAGCCCAAGCGCATTTTATCTTCTCTGCTCTTGTGAACTATTTCTCTGTTCTCCTTCTTGCAACGGAATAAGAACCTGTGGAGATAAGATCCTTTTTCTTCTCTGTTGCCCTTCAAATGAGAGGATGTGTGCTTGGAGTGATGCCCATTAGCGGAAGCGATGTTGGAATAGTGGAATCAAAAAATACCCCATGGAGAAACAGCAGTGGTAAAAGAAGAAAACTGAATAAAGTGAAGTGACCTTGGTGGACAGCTATTGAAGGGGAAAAAATTAGAAAAGAAAGAAGGAAAACTATCTGGAAACGGGCTAATGTGTGAGGGCAATATAAAATATAAAAAAGTACAAGAAAAGGAATGGGAAGTCAACAAAAATGTCACAACAAGCAGAATGGGAAGGCATAAGCAATAAAGCAAGAGAGGCAAAAAGATTATTCAAATCTCTCCTTATTGCAGGGTTGTACCACAATTTGCCTTATGGTTTTTTTTAATGTAAATCTATAAATAAACCTTGTTGGCTTTTTTCCCCATTGCGGGGATATAAAAGATGCTAATCAATTCTTACAAAGGGTAAATAGTTTAAGGGGATGATACTAGCGATACTGAAGAATTGAAATGAAGATCAAAGCTAGGACTTCCAGTATAGGCTTTCTAGGTTATCCATACACTGCTACAGCTCTAACAGATTAAACACTCATTTGAACATAAAAAGATGAAAAATCATAGGGATCATGGCCATTATAATAATGCCTTGATTACAAAACATAGTGAAGACCCAATTCTTTCAGGCTCAGACCAAATAGTTCTTTATTAATAGTTCCATTAAAATTAGTGGAATCATCTTGGTGGGATCTGTTCCTCATCAAGAGTAAGGGTGTCCAAGGTCAGTCTGCTCAAGCTCAGTGACATTTTTCAACTCTTAGACCAGTTTCCATTCTGACCTCTGGAGCAGTAAGGGTGACAGTGATGTTCTGACTGTTCACTTCCATCAGCAGCAGTGCACTTACAGTTATATAGAGAAACACTTTTCATAAGGAGAAGAATCTGTGCTCTGCAACCTAAACTCATCAGAGCATTGAATGTTGTTAAAGTAGGTGCTAGTTCCAGCAGCAGTCTCTGGTGCCATGGGGATTAAGGTTTCTGCACTGAAACTCTACAACTCCTTGACAACAAGAGCTGTTCTGGGACCAGTAGGACAGGTAAACAAGTGTAGCTCTCCCTGCTCTCAAAGCCATAGCTCTCCTGGGCATTAACATTTCAGACTCACTCAGTAGGTTAAAAAAGACCCTGAACAGCATAAAAGTCACACCACAGAACAGAGAACTGATCGCCTTTTTAATCTCCATTTCAAATGTCCTCCACTACAGTGATATGCTCTCAGGTCAAGTCAGGTTTGTGGACAGAAGAAAAGGTGGGTTTGAAAGACAGTGTACTTCTGAGATGGTTTCTTTCTTGCCATTTCCCATGTCAAGTGCCAGCAATTCTAGGATTTTACATAAACTCTAGAGTAGGATTGGAAATGGATATGTAAAATTCAGTGTATTAGGAACTCTGGAAGTTGCAAGCCCCAGCTAAAAAACAGCTATAAAGGGTAGTTGCTGAGGTTTGGTGTTCATACCTTTACATTTCCACCATTTACCTGTCTGTTCATTTTTTCTCCGATGTCTCAGACCTGATGCACGTTTGATTATGCACGTTATGATTACTGTCACCTTACACATAGGACAGGTAATGAAAGAAGGCAAAAGTCCATGAAAAAGCTACCATGGCTTTGAAATTACCTTTAGGATTATGGCTTCCAAGACAGACTTGAAATTTGTGACTTGGATTCCCCTATAGGTCTGCAAGAAATCTTTAGAGTACATCCTCTCCCGCTGCTGACAGATGGTAGAGCAGAGAACAGCGACTATGAAGATAACAGTATTTCACCCACGAGTTTTTCTTACTATGTAGTAGCATAAGGTAGCTGTGAAATCAATGATGTTTCAGAACACTTCTTCCTCTACTGAGTTTTCTGGCTGGAGGTAGACCAAACACACAGTCAGTCTATAAACTCTCAATCTCAGCACAGAGGTCACATAAAAGAAAAAGATACCTAGCCAGATGACAGGCAGGTTTATGTGGGTCACGGCTGTTTCTACTATGTGCCAGAGGCCAAACCTGCTGCTTTTCACCCTGAAATGAGGAACTACAAAGCTTTAAACCCCTCAGGGCTTTTTTCCCCCCTCAGCTTGTCATGAGAGCGGCTGGGCAAGATACAAAAAGGAACTGCAGAAAGACTGAAAAAAATTGAAGCTTTAATATATTCCTACTCTCTGACCCCATTCCTCCTTTTCCGTGCATCAACAGTTTTAATAATCTGGCAAAAGCAAACCCTGAAACTAGAAAACCCTTTCCTAACCAGTGTCACAAAAACCCTTGTCATTTACTGATGAGATTATGATGAGACTCAATGGTTTTCATACGTTATCTCTTCTTTTTTTTTTCTTTTCATTTGATACCACTTAGTTCCTCATTTTTTAAATCGCTGTTCTGAAAAGACCAATTTGCATCTTAAAACAAACAAAAAATTAGGATCTGCTTATGGAATTGAGGTTTATATGGTAGTGGCTGTTAAAAAAGATAGACGAATAACAATAATAAAAATCAGTGAAATCACTCTTACGTATAATGTCTTCACTATGAAATAAACCACTGTTACATCCACGCTAAGCGTATGTAAACAAAACAGATGGGGGATTTCCCACTGCTGGTTTCTTTCTTCTAAGGATGGTTATTTTCAGTTCACAAACTCTCAGCTGTCATCCCTGATTTATCTTCGCAGCAGATTCCTGTTGGGGTCACAGGGCTGGGAGCTGGGGCGATGCGGCACGTCCCCTGCTTGCTGCGCTCTGCCTCCCCTGCCAGGAACAGTGTTCGTAGCTGGGGATCGTGCTTCCCTTTTAACCCCTATCTCAGCCCTCCCTCTGTCAGTGCCTGACATTTTGCGCATCTTGGTTGTGCTCCAGCATGGTGAGAGCCGTGTGAAGGAGAGGCATGAGCTTAGTTTGTTGATGAGCATCCTCCTTTAATTCGGGGAGGAGAGAGAGGGCTACTAGAGATAACGAAACCCCGCCTGCGTTCAATGTGCTACCCAAACAATGGCTTTATTTAAAGATATGAAGACATCGCTGTGTAGAGATCCTTTAAAAATGTTTTAGCCTTTCCCAGCCGTCGAGAGAGCGACCACTTTATTTGCTGGAAAGGGCTCTTCCCGCCCCTTCCTACTCCTGCCCTCACTCCGCCCTCCGCCTCCCTTCCCCATATATTATTGCTCTATGCCACCAACGTTAAAACAGTCCCACCGCGCTGCCTGCCCTGCCACGGCCGGCGGGCAGCCTTTCCCTGGCCCCGAGCAGCCCGCGGCCGCCGGGCGGCTCCCCCGGCGCCGGCCCCGGCCCTGGCCCGGCCGTGCGGAGCTGTCTCCCCGCGGCGGGTGCTGAACCGCGCGGCGCGGCAGCGGCGGCCGGAGCCCTCCCGGCCTCGCCCCGGCGCCCGGAGCGGAGGGAGGCGGCGGAGGGGGCGCCGCGGGGGATGGGGGGAGCCGGCGGAGACCCCGCGCCGCCCGCCTGAGGAGCCCGCGCACAAAGCCGCGCCGCGGCCATGGAAGAGGAGCTGAAGTGCCCGGTGTGCGGCTCGCTGTTCCGGGAGCCCATCATCCTGCCCTGCTCGCACAATGTCTGCCTGCCCTGCGCCCGCACCATCGCCGTGCAGACCCCGGAGAGCGAGCAGCACCTGCCGCCCCTGCTCCACTCGCGGGGCCCCGCGCCTCCCGCCGCCGCGCCGGGAGCGGGGCCGGGAGCAGCCGCGGGCTCCGCCGCCTGCCTGGACTCGGAGTGCGCGGCGGGCGGCGGCGGCGGCGACCACGCGGACAAGCTGAGCCTGCACAGCGAGACCGACAGCGGCTACGGCTCCTACACCCCCAGCCTGAAGTCCCCCAACGGCGTGCGGGTGCTGCCGCTGGTGCCCGCGCCCCCGGGGGCGGCGGCGGCTCCGCGGGGCGCCGGCCCCGCCAGCTCCTCCCTCACCTGCCCGCAGTGCCACCGGAGCGCGTCCCTGGACCATCGCGGGCTCCGCGGCTTCCAGCGCAACCGGCTGCTGGAGGCCATCGTGCAGCGCTACCAGCAGGGCCGCGCCGCCGCCGCCGCCGCCGCCAAGTGCCAGCTGTGCGACCGCAGCCCGCCCGAGCCGGCCGCCGTGCTGTGCGAGCAGTGCGAGGTGCTGTACTGCGCCGCATGCCAGCTCCGCTGCCACCCGGCCCGCGGGCCCTTCGCCAAGCACCGCCTGGCCCCGCCGCCCGCACACCCGGGCGCCCCCGGCGGCGGCGGGGACGGCGGCAGCAGCGGGAAGGGGGCGGGCGGCGGCCGCAAGCTGCCGACGTGCGCCGAGCACGACCTGGAGAACTACAGCATGTATTGCGTGAGCTGCCGCAGCCCCGTCTGCTACCAGTGCTTGGAGGAGGGCAAGCACAGCAAGCACGACGTGAAAGCCCTGGGAGCCATGTGGAAGCAGCACAAGGTGAGTCCCAACAGCCGGCTGGGAGCTGGGGTGATGCCCAGAGCTGGGGTGATGCTCAGCACTGGGGTTGGTTCATCCCAATGCCCCAACAGTGGGTTGCAGTTTGTGGGACATGAGATTCTTCATGTCCGTCATCCTCTCAGACTTCCCTCCCTTTGGAATGGTGCTCTGAGGTCTTTGGCCCTTCCTGACTTCCCAATGAGCCTGCAGCCTCTGCTCAGGGTTGGAAAACCCAGACTCCCTCTCATGTTGGCCTCACCTTAACCAGTGAGGCTCAACCAGGTCTTGGGCAGACAGCTGGAATTAGCAAGTCCATCTCACTAACTTGTTTGCCTTCCACAGGGTCCTTGGCCATCATGTCCTCAGCCTTCCCATCCTCTTGCAGTGGCAGCAGCTACGTGTGAGGAGACAGGATGGTTGTTCCTTCTTTTCACCAGCTCCCTTTCATCCAGAACTCGGTGCAAGCTGCCACAACCGTATGTCAATGAGGGAGAGTGGCCCACAGTGGTCCAAATGTTTTAGACAAGAAAGCATGGTACAGATAGTTGTGGACATTGGGTTGTCTCCTGGGCCTTAAAGAGGTCTCCCACTCTGTTCCTAAAGAAGCCAGGAGTAATGGCTGGAGGGACTTTATTGACACAAAGATAAATAAGGAATCATAGATGGAGACTAGGGACAAGTAAAGCCTTTTCTGATTCACATCTTGTCACTGTCTGATTCATGCTTCCCTGCAAGTGATGCTCCCTACACCTCCCTGGATTCCTTTGTGGAGAGGTCAGAGCCATCTGCTTTGCTACACAGGGGTTTAGTGAGGTCTGGTAGAGCTGGTGGGTCACTTGGTCGTGCTTTCCTTGCTAAAAATAAGGCTTTGCAACCATATGAATAAAGAGCAAGAGTGGCCTTAGAAGTTGAAAATATGTATGAAGTTAGTTCTTTCTTGCTGAGAATGATGGAACCTGGAAAAATGATTAGTTAATACATCTGAACGTACAGAGGGGACTTCAATACCTGAGAGCTGAAGACAGTCCTTTGGAGCTTCCTGCTGTACTGGGGATAAAGGACTCCTCCCACAGCTGTGCAAAGAGCACTTGACCAGCTCTGCTGGATGCCCTTCTTTTTACTCTCTGCTTGCAGTTAGCAGTAAAGAAAGCCCAGAGAGATCCTTTCAGACACTGCAGGAAAGGTCAAAATCAAGACCGTTGTCATTACCCCTCAGCCAAGGAGTGGTTGAGCACAAGCTAGGCTAAGGTATTTGGCAGGGCAAAAAATTGACTTTCTATTTTAAGATCCAAAAAAGATGTCCCTTGGGGTGATCTGCATTGTTTATCCATCCAAGAAGAAAGACAAACTTCTTCTGTAGGTGTTTCAGTTGGAGTGCTCTGCCGGTGTCTCAGCCATCGTTACTCCTTAACATGAAGAGTGTTTGTGCAGAGAAGTTCTCTTGGCCCAGAAGCATCAGATTAAACATTTGCAGCTGTTGTTCATATCCCAATGTCAGAATCCACTTCTGAGCAGGATTGTTTTGATGAGCAGGGTCTGAGTTCGTGGTTCAAACATGACTGATGTTTTGGAGAGTGTGAGAGACAGCTTGTGATGTATTATGTTCTACCTTGAATTAAAACTGTTTGATGCCTTTCCTACTGTCAAATATTGAAAAAAAACCCGTTTTGCTTGTATTTTTGCTACCTTTTTTTCCTGTGACTGAGGTGTCACAGAACATGATTTTTCTCTTGATTTGCATATTCAATCAAAGTCAAAATTCTAGCAAAAAGAAACCCTCAAAATTAAGCAATTTGAAGACTCTAAAATTGTGCTCTTGTGAATATTATATTTTCCAGAAAAGTGTGCTTGGCAGAAAATAAATATAATGGAACTGTATAGCCAGGCAGCCTAAATCATCAGCTCAATTAATTCAGATAAATTGTTTTGGAATTAGATACTTCTGCTTAGAAACAGTTCTCTGATACAGCAATTTCTACAAGTTTATTACCTGCAGTTACTTTGGCCAAACCGTAAATTACTTACATTGGCTGGTATGCCAAATGTAATTTAAGGTTTATGTGTTCTCTGCAGATGCTCCAGGCATAGCTGGTAGAGGCAGCTGAAAGGTTTGTTCTTAGACCAAGAAGCCTTCCTTGTATTAGCCCTTTGTTTCGCTCCTCCTTCGTCTGGGCCTTATGTAGTGACCTAGTGGCAAATTAGAGAGTGTATAACCTTGTCCTGACGGTGCTGCAGACCATGCAAAGAAATGTGCACTTACCCTCTGCTGTGCTGATGACACCAAAGATATACTAGACTGGTTGGCGCCTGTTAGTGGTGGAGGCTCCCCATTACTTACTGCTGTGTGTAAGTTCTCCTGCAGAGAAAGTAAAATTGGTGTAAAATAACAACAAGGGTCCAATGGCACAAATCTGTGAAAATCCCCTGGTTTAGCTGGACTTCATTATATTCACTTGTCTAAAATGTGCATCTGGACCAGCAGTTCAAGGTCATTAAGCAAAACTCACAGTCTTCTGTTGAAGTTTAGACCTTTCATGTCTTCTTAGCAAGTACAGTGGTACTGTAATCACATTTAGGTAGGACTTCAGACCTATGAATATGAGGAATGATGGGGGACACATTTCAGCTCTGCCCATTCTAAAGGGTCACCTATATGTATGTACCGAAATGCTGAAAACACCCACAGCTGGATAGGTCTGTGAAGAGCAGGCAGGCAGGGAGTTGCAGGCAAGGGTAGGAGTCCACATGCCTGCTTTTACTTCCTGATCTAAAGACTTGTGTTCCCAAAACTGTGTGGGCTTTATGAGAATTCAACACCAGGACAAGCTTATCTAATCAATAATCAATCTGCTGCTAAAGAGAGATGGAGGGAAGGCAAGCTAAATGAGCATGAACTGTTTGGTTGAAAAAGGACATGGGCATTATCTGGTTCATTTTCTGAAATCAAAGGAAGCATTGGTCTTCCCTGCCCATCTGGGTTTAATTACCCTTGTGATCTCTGTGTTCCTGTAATTGATGGAAATAGAAACTTGATATCCATTTCCAGCCCCCACATTATTGGTTGCAAGACTAGGTATTAAAGTAAAGATAATGCCAGGTAGAATTTGTCAGGAGTTATTAATTGTCATAGTCAATGGAGCTTTTTACATCTCAGTTTGGCTTACAATAAATATTTCTTTGGTGTGAAAGATTGTTCTGGGTGTACAGGGTGTTTTTTAAGGCTTGGTTGATTTACTGAGGGCTTAGTCATGTAGCTCCACTTGATTTTAATGAGAAATGCATGACTAAATTCCACTGCTTTGCAAGGTATCTTTTACAAATGCTTGGAAAAACAAAGCTATTATCTCTTAAGTGGGTTTCACAAATGGAAATCTGGTCTCCTACTTGGCTTCATGCTGCAGTCGAGTTAATGTAACCACAGGTTTTAATGAACAGATCAATTTGCTTATGAGCCTTTTAGACAGTGACATGGCTGAGTTTCTGTTGCAGCTCTTTGCGATGGGAGTGTGCCGGGAGCCAGGAGTGACTGTGCTGACTGCCACTGGTACATATGCTGCTTACAAGTTGTCTGTGGTGGTTTTCTACAGCTGCTGTGGTGCCCACATGCAGCTTTTGTCTCTTCTGATCTGGTGAAATGCACTTTGAGATGATTTGAGAGCTAGGGCAGATGTTGGGAAAGTGGAAATTTTACTTTTGTTGGGACCAACCATTGGTTTTGAATTGAAAGAAAGGAACCCTTGCCTCCCTGGGACAATTTGGTCAGGACATTCAGTGACAGAGGATATAATGCTTTTGCCACCTATTTCTTTCTTGTTTACACCCCAGCTGCTTGGTCATATGCTGCTTTCCCCTTGTTCTGTGTCAGCTTGACAAACCAAAGGCTCAGATGTGCCTTGTGAGAGGAGCAGGAAGTGATCAAAAAAGGTGGGCTTCAAACTTTGGCAGACATGATCAGCCTGTGCAGAGCTGACCTCAAGTCCTGATTGTCTGATCTGGCAGAAAACAGGGTCTCTTTCATGGACCTGGAGTTTGCTTCTGTGACCTCATGTAGTGTTAATATCAAACATCATAATTTCAGGTTTTTGTGCATTTACAAGAGTTTGTGTAGGAAAATAGTAAAGATTCAAATATTGAGAAATAGACACAGTAATGTGTCTTCCCTTTACATTTGTTACAAATGAATTTTATAAAGCATATTTTCATTTAGAATTTAGCACTAATGTGCTTTCTAAGGGCCCCTTTCCAGCCTCTTGTTCCCCAGTCTTAACATACATCCAGGGTTGCTCCATCCCAGGTGCAGAACCCAGCACTTGCCCCTCTTAAACTTCATATCCTTGGTGCTTGTCCAGCCCTTAATTTTTCAAGGTCTCTCTGCAGGGCCTCTCTGCCTTTGAGGGAGTCAACAGTTTCTCCCAGTTCTGTGTTGTCGGCAAACTTAATTAGCATAACTTTGTGTCCTGCATCCAAGTCATTTTTGAAGGTGTTGGAGAGCACTGGCCCTAGATCCCCACTCGTGACAGGTCACCAGTCTGATGTCACCTCATTTACCCTTTGTGCCCAGCTCGTGAGCCAGTTGCTCACCCATATCATGACGTGTTTATCCAGCTGTGTGCTGGACATTTAGTCCAGAAGGATCCTGCGAGTGTCTGTATTGAAAGCGTTACTGAAATCCAAAGAGATGACTTCCCTTGATCACCTAGGTGGGTTACCTTGTCATAGAAGGAAATCAAGTTTGACAAGTAGAACTTTCCCCTTGTGAAGCCATGCTGACTGTGACTGATGACTGCCTTGTCCTTCAGGTGTTTATCAGGAAGTCCCAGAATAATCTCCATAATTTTACCAGGCACTGAAGTGAGACTGACAAGCCTGTAGTTTCCAGGGTTTGCGGCAGAATGAATGTTGCCTTTGTGTGTAGGTTTATGCCTTTCCTGAAAACTGGGGCGATGTTTGCCAGCTTCCAGTTGACATCTGATTCCCAAGACCATTCAAAAATAATTGAGAGAGGTCTCGCAATGACATCAGCCAGTTCTTTGAGTACACTTGGTGAATCCTGTTGGGACTCATAGACTTACAGGGATCCATCTGGAGCAGCAAATCCTGCACAAATTTGGGATTGACTGGGAGTTTATCATTCTCAAAGTCATGGTCCTCCAGCTCAAGGCACTGGGACCCCCTGAACCCATCACTGGGTCTGCCAGGGGCAAAAGCACTGTTTGTTTCCTGTCCTTGAAGCTCATCGACAAGCCTCTGGTTCAGCTTAGGTATCTCAGATGTCATCTGAGGAAAGAAGGTTGGGCCTTCAGTGTGGACTTGAAAAAGACCTACTCTATGTGCTTTACCTGTCAAAAGTTAGAGGAAGAGTTTTTTCCAACTTTTCCAGAAATATTCACCCATTTGTTGAGTTGGGGCATGGGAAACTGGAGCCCCAAAGGGACATTACTATGAAGTCTGAGAAGGCAGATTTGTCTTTAAAGTCCTAATGTATCTCAGGTTTGGTGGGATCTACCAAATTTATAAAGATTTCAGACTTGGATGAAAAAGAAGTGTCATTTTGGAAAGCACTTGGGGATTTTTCAGCATGACAGATGCTACTGTGGAAGTGTAAGACTATTACCTCCTTATACATGTGGGTAGCTGTCTTATAAAAAGGTATTTTGACTTACCAAGTTGCTGCAATAAAGTGGAACATGCAGACACAATACTTGACTGCCCCCACATGCATATTTCACCCTCATTAATTCTTACTACAGTAAAAATCTTGACTATTCTTTTCTAGCACAAACACTTTGTGGAATTAAGAATACATGCAACAACAAGTAAGCCTTTTAGCACATTATTAATCATCAAATCCAAGGATTAGTAAGAAACACATTTGCATTTTATCACTAACTTTTTCTTTTTTCTCCTCCTTTTTTCTCCCTTGCAGGCACAGCTGTCTCAAGCTTTAAATGGTGTTTCAGATAAAGCAAAAGAAGCTAAAGAATTTTTGGTTCAGCTGAAAAATTTATTGCAGCAGATCCAGGTAACTGTAGAATATTATCTGTTTTGATAATACAGTAATCAGTAGAATTGAGTGAGTAATTTATTTGATGATTTTGTCTCCTGTGCTATTCTCATCTTTCCCTTTCCTGGAATCATCTGACCTTTCTTGAATGGATTTGCTAGGTAAAATTATTCAAGAAATAATGCCTGCTAGCCCGTCTTAGCTTGTAGATTGTTTGCTGTTTATTGCAAAAAGCTGATACTCAATACTGGACATCTGAGCTATGTTGATTAGTATTTGATTGAATCCATTAGTCATGCTTCTGGGCTCCTTCCTGACGGCAACCGCTTGAATTCGGCATTTAGGATAAGTTCTCATTTTAACACATTCAGAATTTACTGCTAGCTTTTCATCTTACATTTCCTTAAAATGTACTAATTTCTGCACAAAATCCAGTCAACCTGCCTATTAGAGTACTTGTAGGAACGTCCTACACATACTCAAAAATACAGGAATATTCTACTGAAAAAAAAAGTAACTGCTGCTAAATCAATGTGTTGTTTATTGGAGCATAAGTTATTTTCATGCCTGTAATTGTCCAGATTTAATAGTCAGAAAAAGGGCTCATGGTGAGTGCAGTAATTGAGGGCACAAACCCAAAATGAAACAAGTCCTATTTCCAATCAAATTTAGACTCATCAGTGCTGGAGGTCCCATGATCCTCAAGGGCCTTCTCGCCCTGCCGAGTGTACCTGGAAATGTGCCACTGTAGTTGGAGCTGCACAGTGCCCAGGAGGGGACAGTTGTTTTCTGCTGCAGCAATGCTCTACAGCGATGGGATATACATCCTCTGCTCTTCAATAGCCCACTCTGCTGCTTGCTCATCTTTCATCAACAAGTCCTGTGCTTGTTAGTACCAGAAAACCAAAGCAGAAATTCAAAAACTGTATAATTTAATCATTAAAGTATTCCACTTAAAACCCCAGAGAATGAATTCATACCGCAAGAGCTGCCCAAGCTCTTGGGTTGCCTCAGGGCAGCCTAACTACCCACCCTCACAGTCTTCCATGGCCACGTGGGGAAGGGAACAAACCAAAACTGAGAAACTGGTAAAATTAAAGGACATTTAACTGAATGAAACTAGTGCAGAGGCACTGACTGGCACCTGTAATGTGCTGTATTTTGGCTATAGTGTGAGGTTTCTCTTGGCTGACTTACCCATTTAACAGTTTTGTCGCTCAGTTAGTCTGCTCATTTAGACTTCACTGACCAAGGAGAAAAGACAGGCACATCTAGAGAGCACTTCTTCCTGTAGGTATTAACAGCTATTTTAGGATGGGATAACCCATCCAAAACAGCAGTCTTTCGCCAATCTTTCTTGAGTCATCTAGCTCTGTTAAAAATGTATTTTTCCCTCCTGAAACCTAGAAGTGGCCTATTATGACTATTTATGACTATGCTGTAAAATCCTTTAATGTGTTTCAATACACTGCCAAATTGCTCTGCATAAGGGAGCTGCTACAGTTAGATCAAAAGACCAAGCCATTTATTTGATGCTGCTCATTGCTTAAAATGCTAGAGGAGAGCTCAGAAGAGAAAATTATATCCAGCAGTACCCTCCAACATTTAGCCAAGTCTGGGCACAAAGCTGAATCTGACCCTCACACGTTGAGCCAGTCTTCATCCTGAGCCTGAGTGAAACATCGAATTTCAGCAAACCCAAACAGCAGGACTAATCAGCTGCATATGTATTCCTAAGTAAAACAAGGCTGGGGCATGGCTCCAAGATGATCACCCACACACTTTAACCCTTAAGGAGCTCCGTGGAATAGTTTTCTCCTGTGACAAATTGCACCCTTCTCATGCGATGATCGAGCAGCCTTTGGTGATAGCACATACCAGGGAATGCTCCTGGTAGTCAGGTTTGGTACAGCCACACTCTCTGAGGGGAAAGGGTTTAAGATGTGCCATGAGCCAATCTGTGCCTTTTGACATTTGGACCAAAAAACAGTTCTTGTACTGTTATTTTGGGGGGGAACAGATGTAGCCTTTGTGCATAGCTTTGTAGCCAGACCCACATATCTCAGAGCAGGTTATTTCCAGTAGAAATCTTATGACACTCGCATATGGACATTTACCCCTCAGCAAAAATGCTTTTTAATAATACTTTTACACAAAGGAGCAAGTAATATGTACATTTTATTATCCTGTCTCAATGCACAGCAGACCAGCCAGCCATCCACACTCTTTATCTCCTCTCTGAGTTTGCCAGAGCTACCAGGAACTGTGCTTTTATCTTACCCGGGGCAGTTTGCAAATTCATAATCTGCTTTTCTTTTCCCTGCTTTGCAGATCTGTTGTTTCCCCCTCTTTTTTCCTTCCTTTCTCTTCTCTGGGGTCATTTTTATATCTCTTGGTCTTTTCTTTTCAGATACTGCCTGTTCCTCATTGCTCCTGTTGCTTCCTTGCTTCTCCTTGTTGCTGTCATGATCTGATTTTCACATTTTCCCATCTGCTGTAACAATTTCATACTTTCTCACTTGAAGGAGGCATATCGCCAAACACCCCATTTGATGTGTGAACAGAAAATGAGGAGAGAAATGATGCACTGCAGCCATCGACTGATTCAGGCTCTGTGCACAAACCAGCACTTCAAGAGTAATTAAGGGGGAGCTGGGTGAGGTATGAGCCGAGGAGGGAGAGATGCAAACAGGAAGAGTCTAAGACAAACCTGTGAGCAGGAACTGAGCCGTCTGGTGTCTCCCCACCGCCAGATAAACCCCCGCCCACATCTGGCTGGCAGGTCTAGGACTGCAGTGGGGGCCTCTGTGGGAACACTGACCCCGCATCCATCAGCTGGAGAATGGGATGCACGGGTCACAGTGAGGGAAGGGAGTACAGTGCTGAAAATTTTGAACTCAAAGTAAAGAAGACAAAGCAAATGAGTAGAAAAGAAGAGAAAAACAAAAGAGCTAAGAGATAGTAATGAGTTAGGGGAGTACAATGGCTTAGCAAAGAGGTGCTTCTCCTTCAGTACATGTTTAAAATCTTCTCATATTTAATGATGCTTTTTTTTTCAATTGGGGTATTTGGGAGGAAAGCTGTTAGCACACCTAAGCATCTACTTGGAAGAGGAGCTTGAAAACTTTCTCCTTCTAGTCTCATGAGCAGAGGAGGTGAGGGAGAGTCTTCCTTGTAATGGGTACTACGGCAGCAGTTCCAGGGATTTATATAATGCTCAATTGTCCCCAGACCTTACTAAAGGCTCAGTGTTGTATACCTCATGCTGGTTTCTGCCTAGCAAAGAATTTTACCATAATGTGAATAGAAACTTGCCTTTTTTTTAAAAAAGCTAATCAAGTACATAGCTCCACTGCCAAGTGCTAGCTATTTTAAAAAAAGTACTCGAAGCAACACACAAACCTTAGAGCTTTGTACCTCATTAATTTCCTTGTAATAAGCCAGTAGACCAGATTCTGGTCCATAATTCTGTTCTAATTGCTGTGGTATAGAGCCAGTGATTTCAAAGTTGCTACAGTGGGATAATTAAAACAGATTGGAGCAGAATCCTCTTATGTATGTATGCACTGTGTATGTTGCATTTAGCATTTACATTATGTTGTACTACATCTGTTGTCTGGAAAGTGCCAGTAAATCAAGGTTTTGAATAAGCCCATTCGTGGCATGTCATTTTACTGTTTCATTTTATAGCATGCAGCTATTACTGGTACAGCTGTAATGAAACCAGAAAGGCAACAAAAATGCTGAGGGTCTTGGAAGGAAATCTTTTCTGAATAGAAAAGCGGGTATGAGCAATAGCTTGAGCTGCAAACTATGCTTTCTTTGATGAGTGTGACTCTCACCTTGTTCTAGGAGAACGGGTTGGATTACGAAGCCTGTCTTGTTGCTCAGTGTGATGCCTTGGTTGATGCGTTAACACGGCAAAAGGCAAAACTGCTCACAAAGGTCACCAAGGAACGTGAGCACAAGCTGAAGGTGAGCGCTTCTCTCATCAGCTCAGCACAGCTGCTGATAGATACCTGGTGTGTTTTGTCAAGTTCCCCATGAAATTTCCTGGTAACCAAATTCTGAAGTCCTTTAGCAGGTTACAGTTCAGCAGTTTAGTGGAACTATGCCTACACACTTTAAATGATGGATATACTTCAGCAGTTTGTTAAATCAGGCCATCAATCTTTATTTATCTGATGGTTTGGGGCTATCTTTTGAGAGGTGCTTATCAGTGAAACCCGTGTATGGTTTGGATTTTGGGACCTTCTGCCCAAGTAAACAGTTGTGATTTTGATATCTCTTGAAATCTTTAAATTCGGGTAAGCCACCTCCAGAAATGCATGAGCTACTCAAAATATATTAAAGAAATTCAGTAAAAGGAGATGGCAAAAAGAAATCTGAAATGGTTGAATGAAATGGCAGTCAAGAAATATTTAAATAGACACATTTCTTAAAAACTTCATGTGATTTTGAGGTACTATAGTGCCATTCGCATTAAAAGTATCTAAGACAGAAGGAAAAATTGAAGTGGATTGTCTCACATATCAGTTAACAAAATCTACCTGAGATCAGTATTTAGCTTGCTTAACAAGAACCAACGCTTTGGACATAACTGCTGACAGCACAGCAAACCCTGCAGTTGATTGCTGTCACAAGTTGTCCTGCAGAACACAGTGCTGTTAGACCTAGTCCACTGCCATGTGGCAGCAGAATCAAGGCCAAAGTCTGGAAAAATGGGATGCAGCTCTTTTATTTCTTAATCCCGGCAATGTGTTTTTCAGCAGAGCAGGTTCAATGATAAATTGTGAAGAGAACGTTAGAGTGTAATCTGCAAGAAACCACTCCAGGAGTTTGCCTCTAAAGTGAAGGACTTTTTAAAAGCTCAGATGTTAGTGAAAGTGTGACTGAAAATGTGAACACTGCAAATGCAGAAACATGTTCTGTGCCCTCTCTGCCCCAAGCAAGCCTAATCTTTGAGCAATTAATCTGCTCTGAAAATTGAGATTCCCTGTGCACAACAGTTTGCCAAGCTAATTATCAGTATTTACAATACAGAGCAAGAGAGTGAAGCTGATGGAGATACGGCAATGGCCATATGGCAGCTAAATTAAGCATGGATTTAACACACTCTTCCATTCCTTGTCTCTTCTGAAATAATTTTATACAATTCACTGCGAGCTGAGGCAGTCATAGAACTGTACTGATGTTTGTTTTCCAGGTTGTTTGGGACCAGATAAATCACTGTACACTGAAGCTACGCCAGTCAACAGGGCTTATGGAGTATTGCCTAGAAGTTATCAAAGAAAATGATCCCTCTGGGTTTTTACAGGTATTTTTCTTCCTAATGTTCTGGGGAAAAAAAAAAAAGGAAAATATGTTAAAACTAAGTCTAAAAATGTGTGGCCTTGTTAATTAGCCCCTTCCACCTCCGTGGCAGGTTCACCTTAACTCCTATAAGTACTGTCTGAAAACTCAGAGAGCCTGTGACTGCATGAGTGTCCCAGCAAAGAGATGCCTTTAACAGCTGCACCCTGACTGAGGCGAGGAGTTAGTGGTCACACCACTCCCCTAACTCCTGATGTCTTTCCTCTTGCCAGCCCTTCCTTCTGGGCTGAAAGAAAGATGCTGTGCCATTAGTGACAGTTTTTTGCAGAATATTATTTTATTCTCATCTGAGAAACCCAGCACAGGGCCCCACAGAGCTCTCTGATCAGTTTGGAGATGTCAGTGACTCAGCAGAGTAGTACTTCTCCCCCTTGTGCTTCTCCCCTTTGCTTTCCCATCTGACAGAGTCCTTTCAACATCTCCCCTGTAAGGAAATCTACTCTGAAGGGGCTTGCATATAGCTTTGCTTCCCTGAGATTGTTGCATCTCATGTGGCTTCGAGACCTGTTGTAGCTCTAGGTACCTTTTCTTTGCAAAATATGGCATAGCCAATAATTGCCTTAATTTGCAGGATATTGTTTCTTAGGTGCAAACAGTGAAAGTGTCTGTTGATGAGACAAAACATTACAGTGTCATTTTCTCATAAATTATTTTGCTTAATTTATTCCAATATGTTTATGAATGATTTTATTTTGCCCTATTATTTTTGTTGCCTTATTAATTGCCTAAGAAGAGAGGCACATCAAACAAAATTACCTACAGACATGAATGCATGAGTGTCGGGAATCTGTCAGAGCATCCCTGAAAAACAGGATGAGAATTAGCCAATTTAAACCCATTAGCACTCCAGACTGATTGTTACTGTCATGTCTGGTCTCAAGCAAGAGAGGGGAATGTGTGGTGTAGATTAATCTCAAGATTACACAGATTTTATCAGGCTGTTGGTTGGACACTACAGGACAAATTAAACCTTTAGGTCTTACCTACATGCTATCTAGGTATATGCTTTATTTTCTTTTCAGCATACTTTCCCTGTAACTTTTGGGGCTTTGTTCTTTGCAGCCCCCCTTTATAAAAAAACCCAAACAATTTTTGTTTTTATTTTTCCTGGTTTATCTAATGATGCTTTCAAGACAGCCAGCAGACACTCAGGCACTGCGTTACTTTGAGCAACTACTCTGGCAGCCAGGATATTGAGACACGCCAAGGGATCCAGCATCCCAGTAAGAGACTCCAAGGTTGCAGGAGGCTATGGGATGCTTCTCCACTTACTGCACAGACTGATTAGGAGCTGTTGATGCAGGGGCTCAGACAGGAGTGTCCTCAGTAAAAGTAATGCGGAAGAGTATCCGAATTCCTGCAACAAAGGAAAACTCCCTCTGATATATGCAGAAAAAAATTGTACTCCGTGTGACTTACAGGAAGTTCACTGTCAGGGACTCCAGATGTCCAAAAGGCAGCTTCACTGAACTCAAGGACAGTTGAGTTCATTGATTTCGACAGAGCCAGGATTTCACTTCCAGAAGTGTCTGCTGTGATAATTTTAGTTTGATTTTCGGCCTAATTGTCTGCGGGCTGAGTGAGAGCAAAGCTTTAAAAATTAAATTCAGTTTTAATGTAATGGTAGAAAATCCATCATATACTTTGAAAATCTATCTGACAATTTATCACCCTCACTGTGAGTAATATACACCTTCCTTACCATTTGATTTTTTTAATCCTTTAGCTTTCATCCACTGAATCATCTCTGCTGAATGGAGAGACTCTAACATTTAAGCCTCTTTTTGTGCAGCTTCTTTTTAAACAGGAGAGCAAAAGTAGACTGTGCAGATCAGAGAACAGAGTACAGAATTATATGTGGCTTTCAAAGGCATGACACACAACATAATCTTAACAGGCTTTATAAATGCAGTTTTTACTTTCCTAGCCTAAGATGAGATTTATTTTGAAAAGACAAGATGAAAGGATGCAACATAAATGGACCGCACCCCAAAACGACCAGATCCCATCTCATCTGTTGTGCTGTCTTAATCCTGTTTCCTTTGTGCTGTATTTCACAGGCATTCTGTCATTTTTAATGTGTGCATCTGCCATTTCATTATAAACCTGATACTCTCTTTCAGATTTCGGATGCTTTAATCAAGCGTGTTCAGATATCTCAGGAACAGTGGGTCAAAGGAGCCTTGGAGCCAAAAGTGTCTGCTGAGTTTGACTTGACTCTGGATAGTGAACCCTTACTGCAGTCAATTCACCAGCTAGATTTTATTCAGATGAAATGTAGGGGTGAGCTTTTATGATTTTCCTTTTTCTGTTTTTCATGCATGTGTTGAAACAGTGCTGGGAGGTGTGAGGACACCGAAGGAGGAAAGAGGAATGACTTGAATTTTCTGGATAGTTTTAAAAGGTTTTCAGCCAAATTCAGATTACTGGGTGTTTCCTGGAAAGGTGTGCTCCCCTCACATGTAGTGAGCTGAACGAGCTCAGATAGAAATACCAGATGCACTTAAAGATTGTAAAGATAAATTCTTCAGAGTAGGACTTTGAAGATTAATAAGACATGAGCTGCATGAAACTTCATGCCATTTTGTAGCATTCCTAGACTTGACATGATTAATTCAAGATACCAGTTACCCCTATCTTGTCAGAATCAGCTGAAGTAGAAAATAGATATTACTCACACACACACACACACATGCTTGAATAGGGGAAAAAAACCCCAGCCTTTTACCTTTGACTTGTATCCAGACTGTGCTGCAAGCAGTGCCCATCTTAATAAAAAAAATCATGAGTAAGAGATTCACAAGGGGAAAGTAGTTCCATGGTTATACCACACAAGGGGAAAGTAGCTCAGTGGCTATACCATTCCATGGTTCCAGGTATCTGGATAGTTCTGATGGGTAAGCTAAAGGGAAATGAGGTTAAAAAATGTATCTAAAAGAAGCTGATGAACAGGAGATGCCATTGACATAAAAAAAAAAAAAGAATATGAACATCATGAGCTTGTAATGAGGTTAGTTTATATGGAGCAGGTTGAGAACTGCATCAGAATTAGATAGATCCATAGAACGGTTGGGTTTGAAAGCCATTGTGGTCCCTGGGAATGATGCCATTAACTTCCCTCAGTGGTGATTCAAGCTTTAATTATACATGTGGGTGACAGGATAGAGACTGCCAGAAGTCAGTGAATGAGTTAAGGATATCCGTGTAGTGATGTCAGATGTGCTTTTTTTTTTGTTCTCAACAAGCATAAAGAATTTTGTTCAGTTTATGTGTTCTCTCTGGGCCTAATTCTGCATCTAAGACACCCAAGATGAAGTAATTAGGGTGGATAATTTGGCAGATATGTGGAGAAACAATGTATAAACAGTTAAAGGCCGGAGTCTGCTCACCAAGAATGGTTTGCATCTTGGCATAAGCAAGCTGTGTTAAAGTTATTCAGTAAACATCTGTGAACTGCTCCTTTGAAATGTTGTCAGACAGGCAAGTGGAGTCAAGAGAGGAATATCACTGATAAAACTCCTCTGAATGCTTTCTGCACTTGTCTTTTTAAAATCAGTTTATATTTAATGCTAGCCATATTTATTGTGAAATGTATTTAATACTAATCTCCCACCACTCTTCTTTACAAACATATGAAAAATTTAGTTAAACTAGTCACATAGATTGCTAATTAACCACAGGTTACCTGAGGTGAGAGCAGCTTAGGTATTTGGCTTGTGGACATTCACCTGGCCTTAAGCTTGAAGACTTACAAGAAGACTTACTTTAATTGAGCCAGATTCACTCATGCTTTATGAAAGATGGTCTTGTCAGCTACGCTCTCATTTATCATGAGATGGCAGGGAAGCTCTGGTACCAAGTTAGACACAGTCTGAGGAGCAGAGAAGAGGACAGGACTTTTGCTGTCCAAACCTGTGCAGAGCTTCCAAACACCTTTGGGCTTTGCTCCCCAGAGGCAGGGTTAGCCCTCAGGAAGGGCTTTTGCTTGAGCTGTCTTGGTCTTGACCAGGGATTGTCCCATCAGGTTGGTCGGCACAACCGGTGTGACCATGCACACACCATGCAAATAATAGTGGAAAGGGTGTTAACCTGGCCATCATTCCTTAAGGTGCATCAGGGATGCCATTATTCCCCTTCACACCTCTGTGTGCCCAAGCAGAACAAGCCACCGACCAGTTCCAAGCTATCATTCATAGGTATTGAGGATTGTTTAGTATAGAGACATGTATTTATCTTTCTCCATTTATGACAGCAAGTCTATTTCCATTGGCTCCGTCTGACACTTTGGCCTTTTTTTTTCCTGAGATTTTACTTCTGTGACCTCAACCAGCTCTGTGTTATCTTAGAATCATAACATGATCTGAGTTGGAAGGGGACCTTAAGGATTGTCTAGTCCCCTGTCACAGGCAGGGACACCTTTCACTAGATCAGGTTGCTCGGAGCCCCATCCAACATGGCCTTGAACAGTTCCAGGAATGGGACAGCCATGGCTTCTCTGGTCACGCTGTTCCAGTGCCTCACCACCCTCACAGTGAAGACTTTCCTCCTAATATCTAATTTAAACCTACTCTTTCAATTTGAAGCCATTCTCCCTTGCCTTATTACTACATGCCCTTGTAAAAACTCCTTCTCCAGCTCTCTAGCAGGCCCCCTTTAGGTACTAGAAGGCCGCAATATGGCCTCCCTGGAGCCTCCTCTTCTCCAGGCTGAGCAACCCCAGCTGTCAGCCTGTCATCATAGGAATGTGCTCCAGCCCTCTGATCATCTTTGTGGCCCTTTTCTGGACCTACTCCAACAGTTCTGTGTCCTTCCTATGTTGAGGGCCCTGGAGATGGACACAGTACACCGAGCCATTGACCACAACTCTTTCAGTGCAGCCATCCAGCCAATTCCTTATCCACTGAAAGGTCCATTCATTAAAATTCTAGTCTCTCCATTTTAGAGACAGGGATGTCATGTGGGACAGTGTCAGATGCTTTGCACACGTCCAGGTAGGTGACACCAGATCCTCTTTCCTCATCCACCACTGCTGTTACTCTGTCATAGAAGGCTGCCAAATTTGCCAGGCATGATTGGCCCTTCTTCAGATGCACTGTTTGCATTTTCTTATGCAGAGTGGTCTTGCATCTGGAAATAGAGGTATCACAGAGTAAGAAACTCAGCATTTCAGGAGCAAGCACCCAAACTAATTGGGAACATCACTTTGCTGACTAAGGAGAAGCTGCAGTTGCATGGTGATGTTTTGCTACTTATGACCATGAGCACTGGAACAGATTGCCTAGAGAGGTTGTGGTATCTCCCTCACTGGAGATATTCAAGAACTGTAGGGACACAATCCTATGCCGTGTGCTCTGGGATGTCCCTGCTTGAGCAAGGAGGTTGGATCAGATGACCCACTGTGGTCCCTTCCAAAGTGACCTGTTCTGTGATTCTGTGACTTGCGTATTTCTGAGCATCCAATTTCACAAAGAAAAAATGCATATGTCTCTTCACATCTGCTCCTCTTTCTTCAATCCTGCCTATGCCAGCACACCAAGTCATCAATCTTTGCCAAATATTGGTGTTGAGGTGAGTGTTACTAAGTCATTTTACTGGTTGATCTGACAAGAGCAGGTACATTAAAGATGTCGATGATCTGTAAAGGAGGTTTGTGAGAGATCTAGGAGAACAGGGCAAGCATGGCTTTTCCAACTGCCAGTTGTTTTTTCCCAAAAGCTTTGCAATGTAAGATCTGTATTATTGTTACATTGTTATCAGTTCTTAGTGCATCACTGAATTTCTATTTTTGTTTTCAAACTCTGGCCTCATTTAACCTCACTGAGCTTGCATGGGTCATTTAGAGTGAAAGTATGCTTGTAAGTAAACATTGATTCACTGTGTTAGACAAAGAAGAATGAAAATGAGAACAAATCACATTACATTTGCTTTGATGACATGTTCATCTACATTACTGATGCACTCTCTGTAAGCACATATCTAAAGCTCATCTCAAAAAATAAAGATCATAGGGTTTTCTTTTTTATGGAAAGAAGAAGCAATTTGAGAACAAATTAAATGTGCAGAGATGTGATAGGTGCAGAAGTAATGCTTAGGCAGTCATGTTGACCAAAGGGTCTCACTGAGTCCCACACTCCCTGGGCCAGCTGACCTGAGACACACTCACACAGCTCTAGTAATTGCTGGCATTTTGAGCTTTCCCAGATAATTTTCTCTGTCCCTGTTTTCTTCCCTCTGTTGCTTTTACTGAGTGCCTTGGCACAAAATTCCTGTCCTCTGATGCCTGGCTTAATGTGTACTAAACATTCCCTCAGTTAAAACTATTGGCACAGGCAAATACGTGTTCTGGGTTTGTTTTGTTCACACAGCTGGAACTGTCATGCAGTCTTGATCGGTTGCAAAATAGGACTAGATACAAAATAGGAAAATACGTAGCTACTCTACTTTTCTGTACCACCTCTGAACATTCATTCATATACCCCTTCTTCTTGTCCCAAGTAACTCCTTCCCTCTTCTGCAAACCATGAAGATTCCCCAGACACATCTGCCACAAACTTTCCCTGCTTCTCCAGGCATGAGCTGTACAGCCCTGATAATTAAAGGACAACTGTTTCATCGTAGGCTTTACCTCTTGTTCTTTCTGCTCTGTGTCATGGACTCAGCTCTTCGGGGTCTCTCCTTCTCTCTCAGTAATGCTGCTTGTAGGGCACTTGCTACAGCAGTGACTCAGCCTATTCCAGGGCTGTACTGCAGTTTTGGAGGAAGTCAAAGTTTTCATGCTTCTGGGGCTCCCATTCTTTCAGTGCATTTAGTCCTTTAAAAACTACTCTGGGAAGGTGGATGGCATCATTGCACCACTTGCTTGACAAGAGGACAACAGTCAACATCTTAGAGCAGCCCTACTACTGTACCCTGTGAGGGGACTACCCTGATCAGCTGTGAGATGCAGTGAACAGTGTGTTTTGGGAACTGCTGAGTTGACAAGAAACATCAGTCAGTGTCACATTTCTAATTGAAGAGTGACCTGCATGAAGCACTTTTAAAATAGCAGGACATCATTCAGACTCATTAATAAGTCCCACTGTGTCAATGCAGTGTCATTTCTCCCTTTATATTTTTAATATTTTCCTTCAAAAAGTCTCTTGAGAACGTTAAGTTGGTCAAGAAGTGGGACAGCACTGTAATTTAACTTCTGAGTCTTTTTCTTCCCTGGCACTTTGCCTATATTTTTCTTTTCTTAGTCCTATTCCATTGCTTATTGCTGTGAAGTGTACACCAGTGTCCCGATTATTCAACTCCCTTTGCACTTTCCTATGATTTTTACAAGTGTTCATCTTTTCTCCTCCCAAAGGGAATTCGGGATCGAGGCAAATCTCTGCCCATCCACATCCAGTGGAAGAAGCAGGAGGGGAGGCACAGAGAGCATCATCCTGCAAAGCTGCACAGCTGCTTGGCGGGAGCTTCTTGCCTCTCCTGCAGAGAGTTGTGCAGTTCAGGCCACAGGATGGCTCAGAGAGAGCAGGAGGCTGATGTGGATTACTCACAAAGCCTTGGATATCCAGCAACACATTAAAGGAGCCAAGGCACTTTGCTATGATGTGTGTGACTGACAAATTGGGCCAAAATTCACACTTCCACTGGGAAGTGGGTACAACAGCACTCTGCTGGATGAAAACATATTTTATTCCTAGACAGCATTCCTGTTTACATAATTAAAAGGGAATTGTAAAACACATACCCTCCTCCAAAAGTTCTGCTCTTTTTTTTTTCAGCATTGTGCATTACGTGAAGAGTTCCTGAAAGTCTCCCATCAGTGTTCCTAGGAGTTAGGAGTTTTTTTCAGAGGTTGGAAAGATTAGTGGTTTATTGAGAGGTGAAGGGGCATTGTCTCTTTTGCTTCTTATAAACTACAGGAATTAGGTTTTCATCCAGTCTTGCAGAAGGAGTCTCCGAAGTGGGGAGGACCAGACAAATGCCTCCTGAGAGGGCTAACCAGCTGGCAAAAGTGGCAGGTGTGTGGATGGCTGATGCAGCCCTATCTTCTCCCAGGCTTGTCAGTCACCAGGAATACGTAGGCTAACAAACACAGACAAAACTCTAAACTTAAAATGGTTCACTTGAAAAATCCCATTACCTCTGAAGTCCTCATTTTCAGGTTTTTGACTCGTCACATTTCTGTGACTTCTCCAGACACAGTGTCTCCTAGAGAAAAGTCTGAACTTTCCATGTGAGAAAACAAGCAGGTTTTTATTTATGACACCCTCTGAATCATCCTTAAATATCAAGGAATAGGAACAAGGCTTCCTTTTCACAGAGAAACCTTCAAGAGCTAATTTATAAAAGCTCTTTTGTTTCATTCTTCTGGGCTACCAACCATCTGCGTTCACTGTGGTGATGGATAATGCCAGCGGAAAGCTGTGGTAGCTTCTGCACTGTTTATCACAAGTGTGAAGTTGACTTTACGTGTCACTTCCAAAGTGGGGGTGAAGCCTCAGCCCTGTCACACAGTAGCATCCATTTTCCCACAGTCTGCTTGGTACACAGAACATGAACAGTCCTCTTTTATCCAGAGACATAAAATAGGACGAAAGGAACAGCTCAAGGGCTTAGCTCTCATGCAGACAGAAGGAGGAAAATAAACTAGAGGGCCAAAGCAGAGTAGATAAAAGAAGAGCAAACCGATACTGTTAAGCCAATGAATTCTCGGAGTACTCAGTTTCTTCTAAGACATGATTGAGCTCAGCAGAAACAATATTGAGATACTGAATGGTAAATTTAGCCTTGGGCAAAAGACCAGGCAGGGTCTGTGCATCATTTGCATCCTACTTAACCTGTATGGTTTCAACAGTGCACGAGATGCATGCCAGGTCTGTCCAGAAGACTGAATTTTCACTTTATAATTGCTAGCAAAGAGTGAACAGTGAGAGTTTAGTTGTGTTTAGGAGAGGTGGGATAGGGGTCTCTTTCCCACAGAGACACAGCTGAATGTTTTACTATGTTTCTTTTTATTTTTAAGATGCTGGTCTGGTAAACAGTCTCTTGGTGTTTCTTCTGAGCAAGTCACTGAAAAGGCACGTTGGTAGAAAACGTTGCATTTGTAATTTCCATGAGGAGTCTCTTGTGGTGCAGGAGTTCCTTTTGCTACCTGAACCATGGGATTTAGATAAAGTTTGCAAAGGGAACAATTTTCTTCAACAGTTTATTTTAAGTATGGTTGCCATAAAGATAACATAGCCAAGGTGGTTTTGATGAAAAACTAGGGGGAGAGGGAGGGGTGGTAAATTAGATTTTTAAAACACCCCACAACTATAGTGAAGAATTGTTTTCCTGCTGTTGGTGGAGTTCAGGCTCGCTCTCTCAGCTGTGCTGGGAGGAGTGGCTGCTCTGCTTGTTAACAACCCAATTCTTTGTTAGTGCACTGGGCTCCCTGGCAGCATTGCATCTGCCATGCCACCCTATGGCCTGAGACACCCCCTGCCCTTCCTTTTGGGGACAGTGGGTGCTCTGGTGTGAAAAAGAATTCTTCCAGACAGTGACTCCTGGGAAGGAAACCACACATGGATTCCCCAGACTCTAGTTCTTAAGAGACATGACAATCAAGTCCGGATATGTTTCTGTTTACATACTTCAGTGAAATGATTTGTCTAACTGGGTAACAACATTTTGTTATATAATTTTTACTGCCTTTTATTTCAAGGAAGAGAATGGACTCTCTTCCTAACAAACACTGGCTCCCCTGCGAGGGGAAGGAGGTGAGCAGTTGCCATGCTGCTCACGGCACAGACTAATGGGGTAGGGCAGAGTTACACTAATCTGTACCCAGTTCCTGTTTCAGTGCCACCCGTCCCATTACTGCAGCTGGAGAAGTGTTGCACCAGGAACAACAGTGTGACATTGGCCTGGAGGATGCCACCTTTGAGCCACAACCCAGTGGAGGGTTATATCTTGGAACTTGATGATGGAGATGGTGGCCAATTCCGAGTGAGAATTTCATTCAGCATTTATTTGTGTTTCTTTGTATGTGAGTTTCCTCTAGATATGGATTTGTTTTCTGTCCGAGGGTGGGCAGAGGGATAGGGAAGATGTGGGTTGTCAAAACTTCCCTAATTCCATTGTGTTGATGGAGAAAGCAGTGCAGATACTGCTTAATAGAAGGACCACTGGCTTAGGTAGGAAGTTTGTTTGAGGTTATTCTCAGGGCTCTCACAAAGAGGGCTTTGAGGTATCCCCAGTGCATTCCAGAGTAGAAAATCCCATACGAGCCTGCAGGAGCTGGAAGTGGTTCATTGCACAAACCAGAAATTTCTTTGAAGCCCCTACTCTCATCTGTCCATAGCACTCTGTTTCAGCAGCAGACATTCTTGGTCCAGAAATGCAACTCAGTCTTTCCTGATTTTCTGAGTAAAAATATGATCCTGCGTAGAAATACAAAATTTGTAAATCTTGCCCCTGGGAGTGGATGAGACCAGGTGGAAGCTTTTTCCACTGTCGTGCTGTGATGGGATTGATAAATGTGGAAGGGCTTCCCAAGTGCTGTCCTTCCAGATCCTCAGGGTGATGCCACAACATGATGCTCCTGGTTGCAAGTGCAGGGTGCTTATGGGCTCCTATACTTTTTTGACACAGCCTGATAAACTAGAGAAGCAATTCAATCAGCTTTCTTCCAGCCATGCCCTCCTAGAAGCTGTGGCCCCTCCTCCTCAGACAGGCTTCATGCTCCTGTTGCTCAGGACCAGGCTGGCCCAGTGCTTTCCCTAGGGACTAGTGCCTCGAAAGCATCTGGAGATCATTGTGGAGTACAGCTACTCTCTTCACAAATGGGGAATTTTGCCAAAAACATGTGATGGCATTTCTTCAGGAGCTGCTAACTGGCTCCTCACTGGAAACCTAAAGATTTCTCAAGCTGAAAATGTCCTGGCATGGATCCACCTAGGGAACTGCCATACCACTACACCCATAGCCAGCAAAGGTACCTGATCTGGACACCCCTCATTAGAAGAGGCAGCAATATTGGCAGGGCATTTTGAAGAGGGCATTGTGGTTTTGGAAGGTCTCCTCAGTTCCTTGTTCCAAGTAACATTTCACAGGGATTTGAAGAGCGTAGTTTCCACTACTGAAAGTGTGAAAAGGTACTTTTGTGAATGGCTGCTGAGAGCTGCCAGTATAGTCAATGTTAGTAGGTAAGAGGGTTATCAGTGTGTGATGGATGAAGAGTTAGAATAAGGTGTTAGAATTCCAGTATATTTTATCCAGTTTATCCAGGATAAAGCTTTTAAAGTAGTATTCATGTCTTGTGAATAACAAGATTTCAGGCTGGTGTGTATCCAAGCTCATTTGTGTGGGCGAGTTTTGTTACTGCCAAAGGTTTTACGTTTGCCAGCAGTGCCATGTTAAGATTTTGGATTGGAAAAGATACAAAACTATCTCAATCCTTAAATCTTAAACCTTTTTCATCACATCCTTTTGGGTTTATATGAAAGAGCCTTCATCATCAGAACTATTCCTGGGCATTACTTAAGTCTTAAGTGAACTGGACCTGAGTGGTTTGCTTAGTGACAGGTTTAAGCGCTTTGGTGCCTTTGCTACCATAAAGCTACAGAAGTCACAGAATCAGAGAAGTCAGAGGTGGAAAGGAATTGTCTTTCAACCTGCTGCCAAGACAGGATTTTCTAGGCTTCTTTCAGTTCATCCTAGCCTGAATAATGTGATCTTCTTCATTGGTCTACCTAGATGTTCCTCCTCCTGAAGTATTTCACATTACAGAAGTACTTGCTGTATGATAAATCTTTGAAGACTTTTTTGATGTCTCTGTTGTCTAGTTACTGTTTCATCATGTGGTGCATGTAGTCCTAATTTTTAGGAGATAATTTTCTTCTGGATCTGTGTTTTCATGTGTCAAAATTATATTTTAACCTAGGCATGAGATAACCTTTCCAACAGAATAAAACTGCACTTATTTTTGTTATTCTTATATGCCCCCTTTTTTTTGTCTTTCATAAAATAGCAGCCACAGTGTGTCAGATACTGGGACTACTCTCTAAAATAGTGGTTTGGAGTAGATATTTAGGATAAGAGAAGCACGAAGATCTTTTTGTGTTGCCCTTTATTGCTTCACCCTTCAAGCTTCATGTTCACCTTAGTTTCTCCAGTGCTCACCATCCTCGATGTCTCTCATGCTGTGGCTGTCTGTGTTGTAACAGCTTAACTCATATATCCCGGGAAGCAAAGAGAAGCTGTTCACTTTTGGCTTGTATTTAGAAGTCTTAACTGTGTTAAACTATGTCCCGCATTCTCTTTCTCCCTCTCTCCTTTTTTTTGGAATGTTTAGGAAGTATATGTTGGCAAGGAGACTCTCTGCACCATCGACGGCCTTCATTTCAACAGCACTTACAATGCCAGAGTCAAAGCTTTCAACTCCTCGGGCGTTGGTCCTTACAGCAAGACAGTCATTTTGCAGACGTCGGATGGTGAGATGGGGTTTTGCCACTTTCTAAATGAAAAGCTGCAGGTCTCAGTGGCAGGACACTTTCATCCCTTTACACCCATTAATGTATTTGACACCTACTGGCATTTTCCATTATCAGTAACACTTCAGGCTTCATGTCATGTGATTTTAGTTGGCTGTAAAAGTCTGAGATCTAACTAGGATACTTGCTTTAGCATGCAGAAGCAGTTATGCAACTCACAGGATATTTTTTGTTCCACTTGGTCTCCCTTTCTCTATATATCTTTGGGATTTGCCTTTTTTCTTCACTACTGCTTTAATTTCCCAGCAAGGTTTGATAATACAGCGATGGGAATTCATGCTTGTTCCTCTGTAATTATACTTGACATCCATACGGACATTACAGGAAGTTCATCTTCATTAATGGTATTGTAATGAATCAAGAAGTGCATGCTATTATCACTTCCACTTTTATGCTGTGTTGCCAAAATAGGCCAGTATAAAATATTTATACTGTAAGAGCTTTCGGGGCATTTTTTTCTTTTTTTTTAAAAAAGCTTCGCTTTGATAAAATAGTGAAGTCAGTCCTAACCAGCATGGACACGATCCTGAACCAATTCACCTATGTGAGCAGTTTCCCTGTCGTGGAGAAGCCTTTGTCTCCTCAGTGACTTTCTTGTTACTGTGTGTGGACAGAATGTCACTACCCTTAGCAGCTAAATTTCAGGGGAACAAGGGCAAATAATATAAAGCACTTCTGAGCTGAAGAGCAGCAAGGTACCAGCTCAGATTAATCTTGTGTAGCTGCCTACAGTAACAAGGAAAGATTGTCTTTATCACCTCAAAGTGCAGTGGGGTCCTTACAAAGGCATAATTTTATCCTTCTTACTGAAGTAAAGCAGACAACACTTGGACACAGCCCCTCCTGAACCAATCCTGCCTTTCCTTTTCCCCTTCCACAGTGGCGTGGTTCACCTTCGACCCTTCCTCAGCTCACAGAGACATAGTGCTGTCAAATGACAGCCAGACTGCCACCTGCAACAGCTACGATGACCGGGTGGTTCTTGGCACCGCAGCCTTCTCCAAGGGCGTGCATTACTGGGAACTGCACGTGGACAGGTACGACAACCACCCGGATCCAGCCTTTGGCATTGCCAGGATTAACGTTGTCAAGGACATGATGCTGGGCAAGGACGACAAGGCGTGGGCCATGTATGTGGACAACAACCGCAGCTGGTTCATGCACTGCAATTCCCACACCAATCGGTGAGTGCTGCCCGGGCGCTTTTCTCCTTACAGGCATTTTTTCTGCCGTGCATCAGAGGCAGGTGTCTCAGCAAGCCATCTAGTCCAGCTCCCAGCTAAATGTTCCTATTTTATTCCTTCTTAAAAATCACTAGTGACGGTGATTGCACCTTAACAGTCTGTGTTGGTGTTTGTTATCCTCACTGTTACCAGTTTTTTCCCTGAGATCTTGCCTAAATCCCCCCTGCTGTGATTTAAACCTGTTATTGCGTGTCCCACCCACATCAGCAGACAGGAGCACAGCACAGTGGGATGCAGGACTTCTCGCATTGCTGGAGGGAGAAAGGGGGTTGATTCCCTTAATTAGGAGGAATCTTGGCTGCAGATTTATACAATAATTAGGCTGCAGGTGTTTATTTCCAGTTCCGACAGCTATTAAGGGTTTTGCTGTAGGTCACAGTGAGGCAGATCTGGACACAAGGGCCTGTTTGGCAGTGAGGGCTAAGTGACAGCTTTCGTTCTACTGAGCCATTGTACCGAAGAGCTTTGAAAAGCACCTCAACTAGTACAACCAACTTAGACAGGGTAGGATTTCAGAATGCCCCCAAGCCACTGTTACCGAGCCTCTCTCTCCCACCATTCAGTGGTTCTGTGTTCTCAATGCAACTGAGCAGTGGAGAGACATGTTCTAGCTGCAGGTACCTCCAGGGATGGATCACACAGAGAGAACAACTGTCAGCACAGATCCTGTGTTGTGCTGACACGGTTGCATGACTTTCAGTGCTCAGGATAGTTACCTCTGCCTAGTGCTGGCTTTTGTTTCATTGTAGTGATGCCAGACTGTGCAGGGGAGACATGGTTAACTTTGCTTGAAGCTCCCCAAGGTATCGGAGCAGAAGTGCACTGCCCTCTCTCTGTGTCCCATGAGAGGGTCAGCCTTAGCTGAAGGTCAGCTGGGTACTGAGACCCTTGAGGAGATCTCCTCTGAAGAGAGGATCCTAAGTCCCTTGCTTATTTTGGAAAATGGTGTATTTATGTACCTAATCTATCACAATGGGAGACTGATATATGAGTAAAGTGACTGACTAAGGATATGTAGCAGGTCTGTGGCAGAGCTGGAATCAACTTCTCTTTAGTTGTCTACTGACTGTCCCAGCAGTTTTTCTGTTATGCCAAACGATTAAAACAAAGTTTTGCAGTAATTTTTAGAACACTGAAATGCAGGTGTCTCCTTAAAGAGATAAGGTTATCCCAACATGCACTGTATCCTAAGGTTGGTTGCAATGTCTCCCACTGAATAGTCATTTATACTCTACAGCACACCTGTGCTTTAAGTAAGTACACTGCAATTGCTGGGAAGTTTTGTTTGAAACATGGTTTGATTTTGCAGTTCATTACAGACAGGCGGAAGAACCCTGTAGCTGGATCAAAAGGTTCTGAAGTCACTTGGATTGTTTTCCATGGCTCCAAAGACCTTAGATCATGTCCTAAGACAATATAGAGTAAAATAACATCAGTATAATAAATACACCAAAAAGTTGTCTGTCCCTTTAACATCTTGATTTGATTCAGGGCGGAAGTAATGTTAAGCTGTATTAATTTTAATGCTCTGTGGAACAGCTTATGTTTTCTGGAAAAAAAGCTGGCAACCATTCTGTACACCACTGTCCCAGAAACCTATTTTATGGATTTGGTCCTAGGCATGCTCCTCCCGGCTAGCAACACACAAGCTAAGCAAAAGCTTTTTTCTGGGAAGCACAAACAATGGAAACACATAGGACTTCCAATCATCCTGCTTAATCAGGAGAGCAGAGTGCTTTCTGTTGATGATAGTTTCCCGGTTTTTACCTGATAAAACACAAAGGCATGTGCAAGGCATGGTTAGACCCATGGAATATCTGTTCAAGGGAAGCACACTCGCAAAGGGCATGTAGTCGTATGAAATCACATGCGCTTCAATGAAATTAGGTCTAGGCATTGTATTTTTAACTGTGACAGTCAACTAGGTCAGTTTTTTAGCTCATTAGCTGTAATAGTCTTGTGGAAACAGTTATTGCTGCCTATTTGTTTTTCCCCACTGGACACGAGTGCATGACAGCACGGTATCACAATCCAGAGGGAATTCATAGTCAACTTTTAGCCTCTGGGATGTTATCGTGATGAAAGTTACACCTTAGTAATAGTTTCATGCTTCCTAATCTTCATAAGAATAAATTAGGGTAATTAATGAGTGACTAGTTTCAAGGATAACCTGAGGTAGAGCTTGAAAGACTAATTTGTGTGACCTGTCACATTTAGAGGACTTTTCTGTTCCTTTCCCTCACAGCATGCAAAATTGGATCTAGCATGACTTCTGTAATGTTGGAAGGGGCATGAACAGAAGACTCTAATGCATCCAGAAACAGAGAGATCCTTTTGAGAATAGGCTGAGGAAACTGTTTAAGAAAATACTTTAGGGCAGAGATACAGCTTTGGGAGGCACCTTTTAGTCTTGTTGTTCCTGGAAACCTGTGCCTGGGTAAATCATGGAACAGATCCTTCCAGAAGCTATGCTAAGGCACATGGAGGACACGGAGGTAATTCAAGACAGCGAGCATGGCTTTACCTAGGGCAAGTCCTGCCTTACCAACCTCATGGACTTCTATGATGGAGTGACTACAGCAGTGGACAAGGGCAGAGCTATGGGCAACATCCATCTGGGACTTCTGTAAGGCCTTTGACATGGTCCCCCACAACATCCTTCTCTCTAAATTGGAGACATATGGATTTGATGAATGGATGTTCTGATGGATAAGGAATTGTTTGGATAGTCACATCCAGAGGGCAGTGGTCAACAGCTGCATGTTCAGATGGAGGGTGGTGACAAGTGGTGTCCCTCAGGGGTCCATACTGGGTCCAGTTCTATTTAATGTCTTCATCAATGTCATAGAGAGTGGGATCAAGTGCACCCTCAGTAAGTTCACAGATGACACTGAGCTGAGTGGTGTGGTTGATACACCTGAGGGACGAGATGCCATCCAGAGGGACCTGGACAGGTTTAAGAACTGGGGCCATGGGAACCTCCTGGGCGTCAACAAAGCCAAGTGCACAGTCGTGCATCTGGGTCAGGGCAGTATGGAGATTGAAGGGATTGAGAGCACCCCTGCCAAGGAGGACTTGGGGATATTAGTGCGTGGGAGGCTGGTCATGATCTGTCAGCGTGCACTTGCAGCCCAGAAGGACAACTGTATCCTGGGCAAAAATTGTCAGAGGAATGGAACATCTCTCCTTTGAAGGAAGGCTGAGAGAGATGGGATTGCTCAGCCTGGAGAAGAGGAAGCTCCAGGGAGACCTAATTGTGCTCTTTCAGTACTTAGAGGGGGTTTATAAGAAAGATGGGGACAGTCTTTTTAGCAGAGCCTGTTGTGATAGGACAAGGGGTGATAGTTTTAAACTGAAAGAGGATAAATTCAGGCTAGCTATAAAAAACATTTTTTTACAATGAGGGTGGTGAAACACTGAAACTGGTTGCTCAGAGAGGTGGTGGATACCCCATCCCTAGAAACATTCAAGGTCACATTGGATAGGCCTTTGAGCAGATTGACCTAGTTGAAGATGTTCCTGCTCTTCACACGGGGGTTGGACTAGACGACCTTTAAAGGCCCCTTCCAATCCAAACTATTCTGAGAGGTGCTGTGTGCCCATTAACAAGAGGCACTGACATTCGATGCAATAGAACTGTTCCTTGGCAAAGTTCCCAAGAGCAGGGCTACCAGGTGCTACAGGCAATACTCCAGCCACTACATGTTTATGTAAAGAAAGAGATGTAAATCACGCTGAAATATTTCATACTGAAAAACAACAGGAAGTCAAAATTGAGAGTATTTGCATTTTTGTCTTAAAAAGCCCCTTGCAATCAGGAGAGTGTCTTGACTGACTTCAGAGACCTCAAGAGCAGGTTTTTTCATCACACAAATATGCTACGATTGCATGAAAAATGCTGCCATTGGCAATATATATAGTAAAGTTGTTAAGGTGCTGTAAAGATAGCACTTAAAAGACTGTTAATGGAGAGTTGGACTAATTATTCAGTTTATTAAATTGTTCATAAATTGTTAAGATTTTTTTAAAATAATAGTGAAACTACTCTTCTTAATTCCTCAGGCCAGTTCATGCAATCATATTCTGCACATTGTCCAAGCTGTTACTGAAAGCATCTTGGAATAACAGCCTCTACTGCCACAGGCAATGGCATTTTTCATGGTAGCCAAATTCCGCTTTCTGTACTCTGGCCTTCCAGGCTTCTGCCCAGCACTTCTGCACTCAGGACTTACTGTTGCACACAGAAATCAAAATGTGCAGGACAAGTGGGATTTACCTCAAAAAATGAAATAAGGTTACCTATCTCCACAACTGGATTGTCATTTAATGAATACTAAGTATTTATTGAGGGAGTATTGCAACAAAAAGGTTGTATTTTCCTTTTAAATGAAAGGTTACTGGGGTTGTGTGGTATAAGTGTCATTAAGTAGCTTAAAAATGCATTACAGTAAAGGAGCAGGTTTTTTAGATGGTGCCACAGAAGTGTACCAGGAGGGAGCAATGTCAGTTTGAGTCTCTTGAGCTATTTGGCTTCTTTTACCACAACAAAAGCATTTATTAGAAAAATTATCCTGTGATGCTGTCTAGATGGTGTACATAAGAGTGAGGAAATGCCTTGCATAAGTTTTCTCATAAAACAGACTCTCCCACCTCTCCTCCTAGAGAAAGCGACCAGGCAAATAGTTCAGAAAGTGCTGGAGTCCTCAAAGTACTGTTCCCGAGGAAAGCATGGGATGTTCAGTAAGAGCAGCTGTTCAGCCTCAGAAGAAGTCCAGCCTCCCTGGTAGCAGTGTGATGAAGAGCTCCTGCCTGTTTCTGCCCTCCCTTAATCTTGCCAGAGCCAGTTGCTCACTGTGGGGAGATGGTGGGGTAGGAAGGGGGCAATCTACCTGCTGAATTCCTGCAGGACTTGGGGCAGGAAGGAAGGGAGAAGGTCCCCATCCTTCTGCTTTGCCCCCACACCCCTGTGGCTCCTGTAGGGGCCTCAGCTGCGTCCTGCCCTTGCCTGGCCTGGAATCTGCAGGCAGAATCTATCTCCTCCTCAGTGGGGTTGTCCCCAGGGGCTGCAGAGGAGTCACTCAATGTCACTGTGCAGCTCACAGCTAATTAGCCTACAAGAAACAAATTAGCTTGTCATATAGGAAAGAACATCATAATCTCAAAAATGCAAAGTTGCTGTTTCTGTTTCCCTAAGAGAATCAATGTCATTTAAAAGGATGTAATAAAATCCATTTTAAGCAGTATGTAAAATTTGGTGTCCTGCAATCAAAGCTGTTCCCAAACAGGGAAAAAAGTAATCTATTTGTAAATAGCTCCAAATCATAGTACTGTTGCTTCCCACAATCTCATAATGAGTTTTATGATTGAGGGCTTTTAATAAAAACAGTCTATATAGTGAGATACTGAGGGCAGGTAAGCATCTTACGTTTTGATGGAAAATAATTTACTTTGCGGTTTTGGAGAAGAGCTCAAAGAGAAACCTATTAATGCTTATAGGACCAGAAATCAAGTCAAAGGAACCTGAGAACAGTGAATTTTCACATCTGACATGTCTCAGACACAATCTGCGATTCTTAGCTATTATACTATTATTGTTTGAAGAGCTTTAAGTGGAGAAGTCAGAACAGTTTTCTGTAATCTACCTTCAGATGAAATGCCACATGCCACATTTAGTCTAAGGGAAAGCAGTTTATGACACCTAGTGGACAAAAGGAAAATTTCTTACCCTGCACTATATGCTTCCTAATCATATTCCAATCCCCCCCCCTTTTTTTTTTATGTTTTGCCTACATATTGTGATAAATTTTATGATAGAATAGTATTAAACTTGTGAACGTTGTGTGCCTGAGGCGAGTGCGTGGGACAAAAGACAGCTGCTTCCTTTCCTACTGCAAATTATTTGAAATCTGATTTACCCTGAACAAATTGTGTCAGGCTGTAAATCCATCGCAGAGCCCCATGATATTAGCAGAGTAGCAGTGCCTGTGGCCAATCTGCATATCTAGTGGATATTTTCACTCAGTGTTCTTTAAAGTAATACTGAGTTTGACTAACCCCCAAGTCAAAGTGCATTAATGTCAAATCGCTCAAGCGTGTAATGGCTGGCTGAGTCTGTCCTGGCAAGCTCTGATACTGGAGTAGCTCTCAGCAGCTGCTCCTGACACAACCAATTATCACTGGTGTTAATAACTGTGTCTGTGTGCTCGAGACAGCTCCCAGTCCTATAGCTGAGCACCTTGTCAGTCAGAAGCTACACTTAGGCCTAACCAGACCCAACTTCCCTTCCTCCCCAAAACCACTGTCTGTTGTACCTGTGCTGGCTCCCTGAGCTCTGGAAATCTGGGTGTCCTTAGAGCATGCCAAGGTGAGTAGTTGAACTAGAAGTCTATCTCTTGAGCTGTTAGCAGGCATAGTGATTAGAAATGAACACCTAGCAAAACAACTTCCCACTTTTTCATTTCCTGCCATGCATCACTTCACTATAACAGGGATACTCAGAGGTGCCGTGGCACATCCACTGGCTCGCCTCCCGATTTGTCATTAGCCGAGGGGACCTGTTAGATCTGGACCCCATTTTCAACTCTTAAATTGCAGTTGCAGGAGAGGTGGATCTAATTTCTCTTTAGGATCCCCTCATCGAGCTCCCATGGATGTGGCACATATGCTTCAGATAAAGGTGTGGGTCAGTCATTGCCAAATGCCTCAGGGATAATAATTTCACTGTGCTGCTCCACGCTCCCTTTGCTTAGGAAGGCTGGCTTGTCCTAGAGAGAGCAGCACAGTGTAGCCCTCTGCCTTCACCAGCAGTACCTTTGTACCTTAGGACTGAAGGAGGAGTTTCTAAAGGTGCCACCGTTGGTGTTCTCCTGGATCTGAACAAGCACAACCTGACCTTTTACATAAATGGGCAGCAGCAGGGGCCTCCAGCGTTTGAAAACATCGAGGGAGTCTTCATGCCTGCACTGAGCCTCAACCGAAATGTCCAGGTAAATCTTCTGCAGTCCAGCCCCACTTACCCCTTCCATCTAAAGGAGCTGATACCATCATCTGTAGGTAGTCAGTACAGATAGGGGTTCTTCCCTTCTCAGACTTACTTCTAGGCTACTCACACTTTTTGGACTACATTTGACCTTCTGCCTTGCCTGACCAATGTGAAGAGTAATGCTGTAAAACAAGTAAAAGTACCTGCACACACTAATTCCTGCTCTGATTTTCCTGTGATGCTCCACTTGGAAAGCAGTGTCTCTAAATTTCCCCTGCCAGTTTGACTAAAAACCATTCTAATTCCTCCTAGATCTTATGTTTGGAGATAATTAATACTGGCAAATAACTGAAGTGTGAACAGCACAGTGGTAAGGAGAGCAAAGGCAACATAGGTCAGGGAATTAGTGCAACAAGAAGACCCAGTCAGCACATCATTCTTGTGCTCTGTGTACAAGAGGTTTTCCTCTTGGAGGACCTGCCTTTAAATATAATGCATTTTTACTTCAAGACCACTGCTCATGGCTAGAAGCTGGATGTGGTATAAGAGAGAACCTGTGGAAATACCCAGGAGCCTGAGGACTGAAGGAGGTCAGCTTAGGTCAGGCAGGACCAAGACAGCCAGGGTGGAACACTCATCATGTACGTGGGCTCCACTGTGTGACCTCTGTCCTGAAGCACTTGGGGTCCCTCATGCAGAGACCCCATCCACCTTGTATCTAGCAAGCAGCAATTCTGGATACGTACAACTGGTGGCTAGATTTGTGAAAAGGTACAGGCGCCTGGCTTCTAGGTCCCAAAGTGTTCAGGAGGGAAGGGGGAAGGAGACTTGTTTATTTCAAGGACTAGATACCATCACCATTAATAGTCTTGCTTTAAACTTGGACCTGCAGTCCTGCAGCCCTTTCCATGTCATTTACCTGCACTTTGCCTTCACAAATGCTCTTTGCTGAGGATGTCTCAGTTTTGAATCTAATGTTATTTCTTCTTTTCAGGTGACCCTGCACACAGGACTGGAGGTACCACAATCTGTAAAACAGCCCAAGTTGCCCAACAACTAATGAAGCCCCCGTCTGACACTGTGCTGGATTCTGTAAGATTTCTCAGTGTGTTTTGGCACTTTTCAGTAAGTCAGTAAAAAAGCATCCTCTTCCCTGACTTAAAACACTGTGCAGCATGTTGCTCACCGAATTATGGGCTGGTTAGAGCCAGGCCACTCCATTTTCAATTTAACAGCCATAGCAAGCACGTCCACTGAGCTGGCACTCGACTGCAGAAGGGTACTGAACATACCTGCTCTGCGTTGCATACGTATGTACACTCATGTGCACACACACACGAACACATCTGTAAAGCAAAAGGTTAAATGAGTGTATTTTCTCTCTCATGGCTGGATTTGTGCTTAAATATTAGGGATGCTGGAAAAAATGGGTGAGACTGAAGGACAATGGATGTTGGAGCAGTTTACCAGTAGATGAACTGGATTCCCTTGCCACCCGAAGTCCTTAAATAAAGCAAGCATATGTTTTGATGGCTGAAGTGGAGGTTATATGCTCAAGAATTCCTGGTTGTCAATTACATTCAGGGGCTCAAATGACCATGAATTATTCCTTCTGGCTCTAGACTGCAGTAAGCTAAAGGATAATGTTCCCTTAGAATTCAGTCGCAGAACTTAGCTTATTATCTGCAACAAGACCAAGATTGGTTCGCTAACACTGCCATGAAATAGTTGGCTCATTTTAGCTAACATCATGATACAAGTAGAATTCAGATACAGAAAGTAGAAAGAAAAACATCCTTGATACATTTTAGTGTTTGTTATTTAGGCGTGACTGTGGAGACACGTACAGAAGGTCTGATTGTGGTTATCAGCACAACTCTTGAAAAACAGTGCAGGGGAGATTCCTTTGAACTGAAATGATAAGAGATTTATTTAAATATGGCACATGCAAAGTCTCCCACATTGAGAAATGCTGCTTTCCAGCCTTGATCCTGATAAACCCTGTGCAGCTGTAGTTCCAATGTAGCTTTGAGATCTGAAGCCTTAATTTTCTATTAGATTACTGTGAGCTAATTAATGTCTTGATCGTAATGAAACACGTGAGACAGATTAATAGCAGTAATGCAAAACCTGTCCTTAAGAATTTTTCTGGATTGGGACATAAATCTTTTGCAAGACTTAACCTGTGCCTGGCATCTCCCATGAAAATGAGCCGCCATTTCAGGTGCTGCCCGTGACAACTGGAGTCTGACTGACAGTGATTGTTGTTCGCAGCCATGGCACTGTCACCTGCATGCAGTTGTCAGCAAACACACTGGTTTGCCTGTGTGCTTTGTTTCCTCTGAACCCAGTTAACGTGTGCAAGTGTGTGTGTGTGTATAGTGGCAGTGCGTGGGGACAAGATGCAGCAGACTGGGTGAGCCCATGACATCTTGGACTCTTGTCACTCTAACCCTATAGAAGTGTGGTGCTATCAAACAAGAAAAGCATAAACTCTCAAATCCTATCAATGTACTATTTCCTTTTTTTAAATCCTGCTGCTTATACAAATTTTCCTCTTCAAGCATACGTATACGCACACGCATATTGTTATCAGGCACGTAATTATTAAACCTGAAAACAAATATTCTAACCAAAATCCAGCTTACTGCTTTGCATTAAAGCACAGCCACAGGACAAACAGCCCAGGCCTGCCTTCGGGCAGCCTGCCAGCCCCCAGATATGCTGCTGCAGGCCCACTTCTGGTCTCTGTCTGAAGCACATCACTCAGGTAGTGCTGAGTGATGGCCAGGCTTCTCTGTGGCAGAGCAGCCAGAATCCTCTCTTGGGTCATCCCACCTCACAGCCATTGTGGGAAGGGGAAGGCAGCCCAGAACAGAACTTGGCTATTGCACAGACACAAAGCAGTCTGCCATCCTGCTGCCTGTAACCAACCAAGCATCCTGTAGCCCACCTCTCCTGCAGAACAGCAGCACACCTTCAGCAACGTCAAGACTGAAATAGGAAATAAAACCAACTATGGAGTAAAAATAACATATGCTTTTAAGTGAGAAAGCAACAGTACTTCCTTTAAAGTCTGGAACGGATTGTATTAGTAAACTTGTAGACAATGGAATAACTGTGCTATGCTTATCTTGGTTTCATAAAGAATATCAGAGACCAACTGTGTTACAATCTTTGGTTTCATTCAATACTATACAAACTCATGCAAGATTTTCTAATTAGCAGGTCTGTTTTAACCTACCTCAGCTAGAACGCTACCAGACCCCAAATTTCCTCTTGAGTATGCTCTTCTATGAACCTAACAGTTGTAATCATAGCATTGGCTTTGAGTATTGCCAGTCAGAGTAGTATATGGGAATATTGTACATAAATTGCACATAGTTTTTTATATTGGGAAACATCCTGTGATAATTTTAATATGGAAGACACTCCACTTTCACTTGAATTAAAAAAGACCGGGCATTGTTTGTTTTGGGATGGAACCTTTGTCTTTACTCCCAACCTCTGTAAAGGAAACGGAAATGAATTTACATCTTTCCAATCTTCATCCATTGCCAGATGTTTAAATTTAATTCTGAATGTGTTTTAGAAGTGTTTGCAGTACTCAATTTTTGTTTTCATAGTTGCTTTGGTGTCAGTTCCTGGTGTATTATATCTTGAGGAGAACACATTGAGTGACATGTTGTTAATTTCTAATGAATATGTGGACAGTAGGTAGAAACAGTGAGTAGAGAAGCTCAGTTTTTACCCTCTACACATTCTAACATTCACAAAAGTAGGGTAGCTACCATTATAGTCTCCTTTTAACCTAGCAGAAATGCAAATAAATTAAAAGGAATACAGTTACAAGTAGGCTACCTGCATTAGTAAGACTACTTTACCCTGGGTCAAAAACTAAACAAAGTGTTTGCATGTGTTGGTTGTGTACACAATCAAGGACTTACATTTGGCATGGCCTGTAGCAATAAACCAGTTATCCTCATAGAGTGCACTCTTGTGACTTCAGCTGGATACATTTTCATAGTTTGATTAACAGAAATAACGCTTAAGTAGTTAAAATTACTCTAGGAAACTAACAATTCCACACGTGAATATTTATGCAGAGCATGCAGGGGCCATCTGAACATAAAGCAGAGCAGAATTTTCCCTTTGCAGAACAGCATTAGGTGGGGAGAGGTGGGGTACTCCCACTGCTCTGCTCAGGCTGGAGGTAGTTTCCTTCTCTGCAGGCAACTTCCCCAAGGTTCATCTCATTATAAACCCACCAGTTTGCACATTCTTCATCTACAGTATCTCTTCTGCCAGTTTTTGTTTCCTCCAAATGCTCTCTTTAGGAGGGAGTCAGCCTTTAGCCTTTGCAGAAACTGTGTTGCTGACTGGCCAGGGAGAACACAGAGAGCAGAAGAATGGCATAGATACCCAGGGGGACCACTTTGTATGCTCTTCTTCCTTTTGTTTCCTCAGAGAATTTCTGCAGCTCTCTGGGACTCCAAGCTCCTCTGGCACCTGGGCCCACACAAAGCTGCCTGTTGTGGGACTCTTCAGCTCCTAGAGGCCAGGTTGCTTCTTACAAGCAGGAGAGCAAAGCCTTTTGCACTGGGATGAATCCCATCCACTATGGTACAGAGCCCACACAATGTAGCTGGAAATTGACTTAATGTTTCAAAAAACCCACCAAAACACAAACAGGCCCTCCTCTTATTAACAAAACAAAGCTTGATTTCTGCACACACCAGTTTGGAATCTCTGAACAGCTGAAAAATAAATACAGCAGTTGAACTTTCTGTCCTGCAGAGCAGCAAAGGACTCAGTTTGCACCTACCCCTGGGAGCCCCAACCTTAGCCTTTTGCGACCCTTCTTCCTGGCTCTTTCCTCTGCAAATTTCCGTTAAGTTCAGGAGCACTGTCAGACTTCCCAAGGGATGCAATGCTATACAATTTGCACTTCCTTCTTTTCCCTCATCAACTTGAAAAGAGCTCACAAGATCTCTTAGTAAGACTTAATGTCAATATAAGCACACACGTAGCTGACAATCCCTTGCTCCTTCTGCTGTGGAAAGGTATGTGCTATAAAATAAATGTCAGTGAGGACAGTAGCATACTGTGATGTATTACAAATTTGGAAAGCAATTTGGCTTCTAAAAACATAGAAAAGATAGGCAAACAGCACTGTCACCTCCTATACTTGCCTATGCACTTAAGATACATAGAGGAAAATATATTGGACTGAACAAAATAAATAAGCATGAGCTTACATATATCAGAGTTTAAGAGGAAAAGTATTAAATGTAATTTATTATACGCATAACATTCTGTCATGTTGTAAATAACGCCATGATAGTGTATTGCTGTAGTTTGTTCTTGGCTGGTGATAGAATTCTGTGGTAGTGTTGTGTAAGTTGTTTTTTAATTTATTTCTTTTTTCCTCAAAACATAGTTAGTAAAGATGGCAGAGAGCACCCCATACTCTGATTTCTGAGTTGTTCTAGAGCAAGAAGAAATGTGAGACGCAGCTTTTTTTTCTTTCTTTCTTACATGATAATATTTCTTAAACAAGGTAAGAGAGATGAGATTAAGGCTAAGCTGCCACCACCACTGTATGAAAAAGACTGTGTTTGCAACTGCCAATAAGAGGTAGTGCATTTCTGGACCACAATTCACATCACCTGTCCCTGTGAGAAGGGGTGCAAAATTCCACAACCTGGTAACAGCAGCTTTCTAGTGCCATCTAGTATGTCCTTTGGTCACAAACAGCAAGATGAGGAAGGAGAGTTGTTAGACCTTATCTCAGGCCTTACCAGCTTTGCAGCATTCTGCTTAAATAGCAAAACCAAGAATTCAATTTTGAACCAGGCAAGATAATATGAAAACACCAAGCATCTTGGCTAGATCAACTTTGGAAGGGAGATTACAGTTACAAATCAACCACATTGCAAATGCAACGGGCACTTGTCACTGAAAATTACCAAGCAAAGATGGAGAGTCTTTTTTTTTTTTTTTTTTTTTTGGGAAAAAAAAGTGAGCTGCTTCTAGTTTTTACTGACATTTCTGGTGATTCCTCTGCCCAGCTCTACTGAACGCTGCATACACCCAAGCAGGTGGAGCAGCAGCCTGAAGCACAAATCCATCATCAGTAAGACACACTTGGTCTTCTCAGGTGCAGAAGCCCATATGCAAACCTCAGAGACTAGATGTGTGGGGCTCCTGCATCTTTGCACAATACAGGAGACAGATGTGTCTTTCACTGACAGAGGCACTCAGCAGCTATTTTCTCCTTCTGTTAAACGACCTTTTTGTTACATTTGTTATTGCAAACAGTTCCAAGCAGAATTAATTAAAAAATTATTTTTGTGCTAATTGGAGAATTTCTAACATTTGCTTGTGAAGCATTAGATAGAAATATTCCTGAAGCCTGATTGCATTCCTTTATCCTCCACCTCCCTTAAATGTTGTCAATAAAAACACTAACCTTCCTAGGTAGCATGGTGAGAAGATATTATGTGATGAATATTATAAATAAATGCATGAGGTAAACCTGCTGTTATTTCTGATTGTTATATGAAGCATGAGTAACACTAATTTAAATGTTGGCAACTAAAAAACTGCAAAGGAGTAAGATAATGGTGTTCAATTCTGGTTAAACGAAAGACAAGAAGTTGTTTCTATGTCTTCTTAACTACAACATTTTTTTTCTTTACTGTCATTTCCCATAGCTTATATGAATTTGGAGCTGGTGAAATATACATCTCTGCTATATGTGTCTGTCACCAGATCAAGATGAAAATACAAACTTTTTATAATTTTGTACCTGTAGCAAACGTTTGTATTTTTTGAATTAGAAACAAACTGCTTTTTGTCTTTTGGTCCAACTAAAACTTTGTGTATTATTACTATTATTACCCTTTTGAAAAACCTGACATGTAAGTTTATGCTGTTTTACAGTTTCTAAATAAATTCTTATAACATTGCCAACAAAGTCAGCATCAGTACCCTATTTATTATTAAAAATTATGATGAAAAATATGCCATTATGTAGATGAGACATTCATACAGTTTGCATGCCTATCTCCTACTGTTGATACTGCTTTGTTACCACAGTCAAGAATAATCCAGTAAAGGGAGAAAGCCAAGAGTCCTTCCTCGGAGCAACCATCCGTGCCTCAACTCCAGACATATCCTGATTCAGTGCCACGAAAACACCTCTCTTTCTCAGCACCACTCTGTTAGCTCTGGCTCATGTTGAACACCTGGTTGCAGTTGCTTAGCTGTGACCCACCTTAGAGACTTCAAGAAATCACCCAGCCTCCAGAAGTTTCTAACACTGGAATAAGCAGAGCCTGGAAAGAACTATGGCATCAGTAGGATCGTATTGGAAAGCCCTTTGGGTAAGTGTAAAAGTCAGACTGGGCAGAAAGCTTGTCAGGGCAGGGAAGACACAGACTTTGTGAGATCGTCTCTGAGCTGCACACCTCTATCAAGCAGGTGGCCTGTGAGGGACTCAGCAGTGCTACAGAGGCAGCACACTCAGCACACCCAGCCCCTGCAAAAAGGCACTTGCAAAGCTACACAGCCTTCACAGATGTCTGTCAGTAAGGCAGAATAAAGCACTCTGACACAGCGACAGCAGCACCAGGGTAAGAAACAGGAACCCAGCCAAAACAATCAGGACAGGCAACAGTGCGGAGACATCATCCATCACAGCCTTTCTTTCTTCCGCAAGACATAACTTGTCGTCAACTCCTTTATGGCAAAGGGTTTGACTGGGAGAAAAGATAATCACATGTGGCTTAACATGTAGGGAAGCAGGGAATAAAGATAACTATAACAGGAAAATGCATGAGAGAGAGCAGATAAGGAGAAATCCTTGAGTTCTTCCTTTATACCTCATTGCTCTATGCAACTGCAGGCAGAGGGCAAAATAAGATGTGCCCTGCTCTCCTCTTCCCCATAATCAATCTGTTATTCAGTCAATCCTGGCTTTCATGTACCAGCACGTGCTCCAAAACCAACACAGCTTGCTGTCCATACACTGACATACTCTGTTAATCACCAACACACACCGGCCCAGAGAAACACTAGGTGCAACAGGTTCTCAACAGTCTTGTTTGCCAATGTTGTTGATGCATCTAGTAGCAAAGCAGGACTGAAAGTACATCTACCTCAGCACAGCATTCTACAAGAACGCAGCATGCCCAACTCAAATCACCTTGGAGACTTGATATGAAAAAACAAACCTATCTCCATGAAACAGAAGCTTTTCATAATGCATACACACAACATTAAAGTGTGAAAACGCAAAACTTTGAATAATCTTTTCCTTCCCTGTTATGATCCAGTTTTAAGGTTCTGAGAAATTCCTCTGCCCCAATTAAGGTGCAAACGAGACCATATGCCAGTGACAGTAGTAAGGGTTTTATTTGATGGTAAATATGAGAGAGAGAGAGAGAGAAAGAATGAATGAACGAAGTAGGAAAATAGGTGGGGGGGGACAGAAAGAGCAACAGGGACAGAATAAGGAAAATATCACCACTCCGTGGATCCCAAGATGTTTGATGATCCTCTGCAGCTGGTCTTCTTGGTGGTGAAAGTCCCCCCAAAAGGCACAGAGTCCGATGGGTTTATATGCTCAGGCTCGGTAGGCATGGCCGGGCATGCCCCTGGGAGGTGGGGGCTGCAGTCTCTCACGGCAGACTCTGGGTCTGTTGCATCACTTGCAGGCCTGTGGGGCCAAGCCTCTCACATGAAAGTCCCGTGGATGTGGCCTGTGGGGTTGGGGGTTCCACAGCCGGGCCGGTTTGTGTAATCGGAGGATGGGTGTTTGTTGCCTCTCACCAGAGGTTACACCATGCACCCAAAACCTCCTCCTCCCCCCTCAGCTGGGGGGAGTCTGTGTAAACCTGGCTTCTGTGAGCTGTGCTCTCCCCCCACCCCAAACGCAGCCGGGGATAGCTGCAGCTGGTGGCATCTTTTTGTGGATGCATACCTTTCCCTCAGCCTGGGATGACTGAACAATGTGTTTCCCTTTATCGAATCAGCAGTTTGACTTTCAGTTCAAAGTCCCAGTCTTCAGAGAGGCTTCTTCGGTTGCAGCTTCTTTGTCATGAACAAAACTTTCAATGTTTGAGGCATGAGCTATTTTCAGTCTCTGATATTCCCCCAAAAACTTTCACGTTCCACTGTCAACTTGGCATTTCAGTTTTCAACTTTTCAGTTTAAGAACTGATTTTTTTCAACTTTTTACAGATCTTACAAGCTTGACTGCAAAAATTGGACACTCCATTCTGACCAAATTTCACTCCGAAATAGCTTTTGGGAGCTGTGGAGGTGGAAAGCAAACATTTTAATTTACCAAAGCTGATGGAGAACATAAAGTACTGTATTATACACAAAGCGAGCTGAACAAAACTTGATCAAGAAGTGAGCAGTGAAAACTAAGATCAAGGATTAACCGGGAATTAGAAATTTCAGGTTATCCTACAACATCCAAAGCTCATCTGTTGCCTCAACAAGTCTTGATGCTCTGTACTCAATTCTGCTTAGTGGTTACACCTTCACATGCCATCGTGATTTGACATTTCTCTAATGTCAAATAAGTCATTAGGTCTGTAACCAGACAGGAATCTTAATTCCAGTTTGAATCTGCAGCCAATACTAAGAAGAAATCAAATTATGCAATTGTGAAATGTGACAACAACATTTAGCAACCAAATTCTGCACACCCCTCCTCTTCCTGCATGGCTCCAGAAACACTCCCTTCTGCTTTTTATCTGGCACTTGATCCCTCCAAGCCCTCTCCCTCCTCGTAGTCCTCTCTGTGCTGGCAGAGCACTTCTCCAGGACCTGCAAGTAAGGTGGAAGGTGTGGGGGAAGCAGGCTGCCAGAAAGCATCCCTGTCTGCGGTGTGGCTCTCCCTATCCCAGAACACTTTCCCATCCTGGGAGCGGGGCAGCCTCTGATGCTGCTGTTCTATTTACCTGCTGCAAGTTGACACAGACCTCAGGGTTAGGGATCACCTTGGTAAGGCTCCCAGCCCACAGGAGTACCAGTACAGCTAGAACAAGTTTCTACAGTAAGGGCTGTTTTCCTTCTCATGTACACATCCTTCACTGCCAGAGCTGTTCCAACAAGCTCCACATCTCCTTACAACACAGAACAAAACTCTGTTATTTAAGTTACCCTTATTTTTGTCTCCCCCTAAAACAGTGAAGTTTCTTTCATTTTGGAAGAGTTACTAACCATTGCCATTTCTAATGGATGGACCTTAAAAGCAACAAAATAAAATATTTAGCTACAGAAGACAGTGTTCTTCCAGAAACCCCAGATTGCTGAAATCCATATAGCACCAAAACACAGTTTTGGCAAAGATTTCGTAGAAAAGCCTTGAGAGGCAGGGAATCAAAATAAACACGAGTTAACCAGGAACAACCAGTAGCTATTGAGTGCCCGTGCTCATTTGGCTCAGTCTTCCATGGTTTTATTTTTACAAACCAACCAACCCAGCCACCAAACCACTCTTTGAAAGTGCTTATTTGGAGATCTCTACAGAGATCTACAAGATGAGCATGTAATTCTTGCCTGGGATAAAACTTCAGAAAAAAAAATTATTTTCATTCCAAAGCAGGTAATTTTGAAACATTAAGAGGTTTTGCTGGACAGAAAAATTCTTGTGCAGTTCCACTATCCACTAACAATTCATAAGGATACAGAAACAAATTTATGTCCAATAAATGTTTGGAGAACACCTACTTCAGATTGAGAGTGAATAAGATATTTCTTTTTCTATATTCCTTCTATATGAAGGATATATATATTAATCCATTAATTTATGGATTAAATGAGTATTTTACTTACAGCCAATAAGCTGATTCTAGAAAAAGAAATGTTTTCTTTAGCACATATTGACTAATAAAAATAGCCTGTATAACCTTCTTAATAAAAAGTCTAATTTTTATTTATAAAATGGTAAATTCTAATATTCATCTCAAGGCAGAATGGTACACAAAAATCCTGCAATAACAAGTAAGATTAAAAAATTAGGATATTGTGGGTAGGCAAAAGGCTCCAGAAGTCTGTGTTGGTAGCAATGTGAATTATATCTTATGCATATTGTCCATTTCACTCTGTATCATTAAGTTCATTTGCTAACTTTAGATGATTTAATTTTCTTTATGTCACGGTTTTGCAGAATCAAAGTCCCATTTCTGAATTTTCCAACTTGTCCTGCAGGCCAAATGCTAGGCACTGATTTCTTCCTTCTGACCTTCCTGAAACAGGGAAAGGAAAAACAATAATTAAAAGAAACAGCAGAAATACATGGTGAATATGGTGAAAAATGTCACCTATTTATACAGTGTTTGGTATTATGGAGTATCAAACCATAGCATGTAATGACTTCAGAACATTTTACCTTCACAGACAATCAAAATTTGCAGCATATTACAGCACAGTTTACATTTTTACATGTTTAGAAACACAAAGATTTTTGGATAGAGAAGGAAGATAGAGTAGAGAGGGAACCTGGTACACTAGGATTAGGAAATGTCAGCTCACTTTCAAGCCTCTGTATACTGTAGCCTGTGCTTTGCAGAAATTATTTCTTAGGGCAAATGCTCTGAGTAAGTGGTGTCTCATGAGTCTGCACACAGCGATTTTCATCCCTCTGACCTCCAGCGTAAGACTAGCAGTCTTAAGATGTGTTGGGGCAGAATGGACATACTTTCAGTAAAGCTGTGTTACTGAAGCCTCTGGAACTGCTAGGCACAGAGCAGTGTCACCATTTTTTGAGGAGCTCAGCACTTGGAGAATTTTGTTCCACTGTGATGTGCATGACTTCTGGAGTAAGACTGTGCAGTTACATAGGGGAGATACACTGGGGAGATCGTGTTAAAAACATCTCACCTCTCCTTCTGTTCCTTCTGCTTCTTCTTCTTCTTAAGAGAATCACCTTTATGTTCCTGCTTTTAAAGACACACATTTTAACAAAAAAGGAATAGAGCATGTTGGTTAAACAACCACCTGGACATAAAACACACAGTAGCCTTTGCTTCACAGAGCAGCAGGCACTTAAAGCAAGCTGGGAGACCTTCTGACAGAACAAGTGATGCAACACATTATGGAGCCACTGGCAGGAGTGCCCAGAGCCCTTCCTAATGCCTTACGGAAAGTACAGCCCACTCACAACCAACGTGCTGTCCTTGCCACGTGCAGAAGCAGCGGCTGCTTTCTTGGGCATGTGACATATCCTAGGGTCAGAAGACGGACTTGCTACCAGGCAGGTGTGTCCAGTCACCCAACTCAGGGCAGCTGTCAAATAACAGGCTTCAGCTGTGACTGGTCATGCACTGGATGCACTTTGAGCCACGTGACAGAGGAGAAGTAGGTCCCTGGGAAAGAGGGTGGCAGGAAACCGGCTGATAGAGCAATTACCAGCCCCACCAGCCTGCTCCCACCTACATGATAAGGCTCCTTGGCGAGGTAGAGAGTAGGCTTAGAGCCAGATGGGCTGTGCTATAGGATGGATGCAACAGAAACCTCACCCTTGCTTTAAATAATGAGTAAGATCTTAGATGGAATTGTGCTGATAAAAAAGCAGCTGAACATCCAGCTCTCTGTGGTTAGACAACACGCAACAAACTTTAATTGGGGACAATTTCGTTTCCTCTTAAGAGGAAAGGATAAAAAAAACCCCTGCAACCCTGCCGATTTTGTGTCATCAGTCTATCAGCCTGAAAGCATGAGGCAGTGAAACCGACCACAACATAAGCCTAACTCTGTGTCTTCATACTGCACACAACCAGCTTTTACCAATGAGGTTAATCCTGTGGGAGACAGGAAACCAATCCACAGGGAGCACCAGTTGTCAAGCCCGGGCAATCCTCCTGCACCTGAGGCATTATCTGTCAGGCTTTTGGGCTGACTCATACATGCTGCCTTTTTATACAGAATATTTCACACAAACCTTTTCCTTATCAGCATCCTTTGCTGCTTTTTTCTCTTTCATTTTCTCTTGGTAAGTCCTGTAGTTCATGTGTTCCTTTTTGGGGGGCTGCAACAAAGATAGGGAGGGATACCAGTGATTAAATTTTCAGATAGGTTCAAAAATTATTCACACACTTGCATAGACAGTATTTTTCAGGTGGCAGTGATGGCAAAATGTTAGAAATGCTTATTCCCTTTTGGGTTAGAGGAATGGACTTAAGGGATGTAAGGTAGACACAAATTGTATCTTTCTTGGTGAAGACAGTAGAGAGAGGCAATAATGCTCTGTTATCCTACAAGGTTTGCACACACACACAGAGCTAGGTAAAAACCCCACTTCCTGAAAAACACCAAAAACATTATTTTTCTTTTACACTAGTTATGATAAACTAAAAACTTTTCTCCACCCTTAACTCACTGGGAAAACGAAGTTTTAAAAAGTGAGCCCCTCTCTCCAACTATTTATTTTTGAATGGCCTGATTAAAAATTAGTAAATGTATTTTTCAGCCTGATCAGTCATATTTCATCTATATTACTTCCCTGATAACACAACCATACTAATTTTCCAATCCTCTACAGAAAATAGACAAGACAGAATGGATGATGTAAAAGTAAGGATGAAGTGAGAGAAGGGTCAGGGCAGGGGATCTTGTGTTTTAAAAGAGTAATGCCAAAGCCCCTCATGTTCTTTACTGCTTTTCTGCACTGTAACAGCTGGGTGACCTCCAGCACAAACCAAGGGACAATTACCTTGGCTCCCAGCATGATAGCACGCTCCTGTTCCCAAATGCGTTGCTCCTGCTTCTTGTAGCCAGTGATTCCAAACTTGTGCACTTCCAGGCGAGCCTAGGACGTTACAGAACATAGCAGTCATTTCATAATGTCCAACCTGTTGTAAAGTAATGCCTGGCAAAGTGCAGCAAAATCATGCTCCCAAAGAAATCCTGGCTACTACTGGAAATCGATGTGCTATAAAATAGAACTGAGTTCGGAGCTATACTGCAGAGCAGGTAACCACTGTCCAACTAATCTCTGGATGGTGAGGACTGTCAGGGGGACAATTTTCAATTCTCCTCATTTCACATAAAGTAACACATGGAATGGATTTCCTCCATGTAAAAAATGAGCACTTAAGCAGTATGAAACATGGATGGGCGGATGGATGGTGAAGTGGTTTGACGACACACATAGGTAGAGTTAACACTACACACAAGTACCTTGGCAAAACCACTAATGAAACCATAATTTTTTTAAAATGAGTGATTAAATCCCCACTCTTCTTAGCAGTACAGAGCTTCATGCAGAATCTCCAGTGAGAGATAGCACATCCCCGAGCAGAGATTAGGCACATAAAACAGCTTGCACAGATCTGTCAACAAATTAGTAGCTAAGGTGGCCAACGCTAGTTATGCTCATGTAAGAACAGACGAGAATAAAAAGACAAATGGAAAAAAGCCATCTGTTGTTTCAAAACCAGATGCCAATACACTTTTTTTTTCCTTCCCACATGAGATGCCAGAGATTTAACACCATGGGGCTGAAAGAGCTATGCTATAAATAATGGGAACTCAAGCACCTTCACACAGCTAAAACAGTGATCCCCCTCAAATTCTCATAGAAAGATCAGAAAGAAAGGCCACAGAGTTGTAACACACCTCTCTCCACACGGAGCAGTTGACTGCTGCCAGCCTGCTCCTCCTTTGGCATGGCATGCAGCCAGAATTACCTACTAGGAAATCCTCACCTACAAGAGGCAGCCATTTCTGGAAGGGTTTCCTATCAGTCCCACCGTAGCTTTCTCAAGTATACACATACATATAACTGTACACTAAACTAGTGACATGAGATTGGTCCTACTGACTTACCTTTTCAAAGTTAAATTCTTGTCTGACTGCATCTTTCTCTTCATTCACTATTTGGGTCTATAAATAAAACAAAACATTTCAAATTAATATGGCAAGTAACACCAGTTTAAATGCTGACTGGGATAGCTTTTTGAAGTCAGTTGCATGAAAGAATACACAGGTTTCCAGCAGTATTTTTTTCTAGGTTTATTACCTGGATCTATCAAAAGAGAGACAGTTTCAATGGCATTTTTCTAGGTAAGAGAAAAACTGCCACATGTGAGCTATGAATCACTCATATTTCCATTTCCAAACCTGTACCAAACTGCTAATGTAAGACAGGACATGAATTTTAAGTTATTTTGTTTGAGACAGCGCAGTGGTAATAGTGCATGTACTCACAGCTGGGGCAACATGCAGAACAAGCTTAATTCCCAACTGCACGGACATATATATGGATGCTGAAAAACTCTGGCAGAGAATTTCTTCAGCTCTCTGCAGCATTTTGTGAGAATTCTTTCTTTCCCATGCAAGCAAGACAAAACAGTGTTACCGTTTTGTAAACTTCTTGCAGGTGCGGATTGTTTTGGTAGAATTGTTATGGTTCTAACTGGAAAACATACTCAGAGCTGTGTGTCTTAGAACTTGACCAATCCCCTTAGGGGGTGGAGGGCGAAAGCCAATTATCTTATGCCACTTAATACTCTTTGCAAACTAACATATAAAAGTCTTCCGAAAATTCATTAAAACCTCTTCTTTCATTGATCCTTGCCTGGACTTCGTGTCGTTTCTCTACTCGTCCGTGGGGAAAACAGTGACACATATATTAATGCCCATATCCAGCTCCACTAATGCCAGAGACATAGCTCCAAAGGGTGCACTGTCAGCAAATGGCAGAACCCACTCAGCACTGTCTGAAGAAAGTACTTGCTCAAAATGAGCTCAGTGAAAACTACATCTTTTCTACTCCACAGTTTACATAGAGACCTTTCATCAGCAGTTCTCAGTTTGGAGGGGCACTCTCCAGGGGGAACGGACTGTATCCTAGAAAGAAAAAGAAGCACAAAATCCCCAGGGAGAGAGTTCCATGCTTGCTTGTTACAGGAGTGTCCCACATGGGACACTGTGGAGCAGTTACAAATCTGCTAGGGTTATTTTAGACTGTCTGATTTCAGGGAGGATGTGCTGAGCCACCTCTCTGGGTGGAAGCTCAGCCCACTCCCAAGCATGCTGATGCAGGCAGGCAAACTGTCATCTGTTCAAGAGATTCCCCTCTTCACCTTCCCCTGTTTGCTCCCAAGGGTACAATCCACTCAGAGGAAACAGGAGTACTACATAAGCATTAAAGCTGAACTGAAATACATTTCATGCATTTCCTTTTCACTCTCCAGGACCTCAGGGCACAGTGAGTCACAGGTCCAGGCCCGAGGGTTACACCAGGGCTTTCCTCTGCACCCCCCACAGTCAAACTCCTCAGCTCTGCAAAGGCTTCTATATAGAATTGCCATTTAGACCACAAATAAACCTGGTTATCTTCAGAGTGTTTTGCTAACAAGCCTAACAGCAGTCTTTTCAGGTAGAAAAATTTAAGCTGTAAAAAACTTAAGAAAATTTTTAGAGGAAAACATGCTGGAAAAAGCACAAAAGTTTATGGATTCAAACAACTGCTGGGTCAGTCTCTTGAAGTGCCCAATTCCAAGCAATCAAACCCCCAATATCAGTAGGTCTCTCTGAATTCAAGACAGCCATATGCTGGCCGATCAGAGCTTATTTTAGAATGGGCTTCTGATGTTATGACCATAAAGACAACTCAAGGAAAACAACCAGAGAAGCTATAAAGAGGGATTGGAGACCAATCAACCCCTCTGCTCAGCTTCCAGCCAAACCTATCCAGACCTCTGTGCTGAAACAACTCAGCTACAGTTTTTGGTAGTGTGAAGCAGTTTAGCAGCGACAAACCAGACCAGAGGACCGAGATCTAATACTGTTATGCGTTCTCCCACTGACTACCCAACACTGATCCTCCAAGACAAATGCTGCTTGACAATGGCCCAGTGCTGCTGGGATGCCAGAGGAGAGAAGCAAGTTTTGGCACCTCACATTCACACCTACTGACAGGAAGAGAGCAGCACAAAAAATTCCTGGGCACTGAAGTAACCAAGAGGCTTTGCTTTCCATTTCGTTCACTTCTTACAATAACATCAGGCCTGTCACCAAATCAATTTATTTTGCTAAAATACGCCTATTTCAAATACAGGATTCTTATCCAGGGTTCTTCTGAAAGTGAAAAAATTTGCCTTCAAGTCCTGCCCCCACCTCTGCTTCATCTTGCCCCTGCTTCCAGCAGCCCCACTGGAAATCAGCAGGGCTGGATGCCATCGAGCTGAGCACGCGGAGCACGCGGATCGCCAAAGCATCCCGAATTTCCAGGCAGCTGTATCAGCAAGACAGACAAACCTAGGCACGGCACGGGGCTGGCGCCGTGTCCAGGGAGCGCACCCTTCGGGAACGGGCGGCTCGGAGGCACCGGGGACCCCGCACGCGCCCGGCTCTACCTGTGCTCCGCCGGCGGGCGCTGCCGAGGGGCCGTGCCGCTCCTTCCTCTTCCTCCCTCGGAACACCACGATCTCCACGGCGGGCGGGGCGGCGGGGGGCGGCGGGGCAGCGGCGGCGGCGCTCAGCTCGGCCCGCAACTCCCCGAAGAAGCCGCGGGCCCCGCGCCGCCCGCCCGCCGCCAGCTGCGGCCCCCGTCTCTCCTCCTCCTCCTCCTCCTCTTCTTTCTCCGTCGCCGGCGGCACTGCTCTCGCTTCGCCGTCCTCCGCAGCGCCCCGAGCACCGCCGGGCTCCTCACCTGTGCCGAGCACATGCCGCGGGTCAGCTCCTCGCCGCCGCCGCCGCTCCGCTCCAGAGCGCCCATGTCCGGCCCCCCTCCCCTCCTCCCTCCCCAGAGAGGACGGCGGTGCCGGCGCAGCGCCCGGCCCGGCCCCGCGCACCCACCCAGGTCGTAGAGGGCGCCCAGCACCGCCTCCAGCCGGCGGCGCGGCTCCCGCGGCCCCATGGCTGCCGCGGCGGGCGGGCGGACCGGCATCTGACCCCCGGCGGCTCCCGTCGCACCCGACATGGCGCCGCCCATGGCGCGGTGCCCCCGCCTTTCTCCGCCGCCGCACCGCACCAGGCAGCCGGGCCGGGGCGGCGCGGGGCTATGGGCGCCGCGGGAGGCGGTGGCGGGCGGCCGGGCACCGCGGCGGGGTAGGACGGGCGAGCGGGGCCCGGGGCGGCGCGGCGGATCTCGCAGGACCATGGCGACAGCAGCGGCGGCGGCGCCCGGTCGGGCGCGGCGAGGGGCGCCCATGTACTCGGTAGGCGGCAGCGGCGGCGGGAGCGGTGCCGTGGGGAAGGGGCTGCTCACCTCACCCATCTCACCCACCCCCGTGCCGCGGCGGTGCCGCTCACTCTGAAGCGGAATGACGGCGCTTGGCGCAATCTGCCCTTCCACCCCTTATCCCCGGTTTGGGTCCCCGGGAAAGCGAGGACCGCGCTCCGGAGGAGGGACGAGGCCTTTCTCGGGGGCCGGACGTTTCCCCTCACCAGTTCACCTTCCCGCGCGCCCTTTTCTGCCTCGGCTGCTCCTTCGCTACCTGTCGTGTCAGTCGCGACAGCCAGAGCTCCCGATCCCGAGCGCCGCGTCTCCCCTCAGAGCTGCTGCGGGAGGCCCGCTGGGTTAGGGGAGCTGGGAAGTGGCTCTTCCCCACGGAGGCAGTGTCCCGGAGCGGCTCTCCAGGGTGGCAGCCGTCCGGGCACCGGGCGCTCCGCAGCGCCTCAGCCCCCCAGAAACCTGTCCTGCCAGCGACGGTGAACTCCGCGCCGGGAGACTGTCGTGGGGATGGAGTGGCCGAAGCGAGTTTTCCCGTGTTACATAGTGAAAATTACTTTATTGACCTTGTTTGTTCCCTGCAGCTCCTTTGCCAGCCTCGGACAAGGAGGTTTGGGTGTGGGGTGCTAAACCCCACCTCTCTACAAGCAGCTGGAGGAGGGGACTAGGGAGAGAGGGAAACAGCTCCTTGCTTCGGCAGAGATTCCTGAACTTCTCTTGTGTGTCTTGTCTGTATGTTGGTATCCCAAGGGCATCGCGAGCACCATCGTTACGTTGCATATCCTAGTTATATGGAAGCAGAGGAGTTCCAGGCTCCTGCTGGTTTGCTTTCATACTTTGCCGCTGTCACAGTAACTGTGCATGTCACTGAATTTCTGATATCCAGGTTTCCAACAGTGTGTTTTCTAAGTGTGTTCTCTACCAGTTGGCAATTGAAGCTGGAACAATGGCTTGGCTGTAATGTGTAAAAGCACAGTTAGAAATCTTTAGTGGTTGGTGAAGTGTGTGGTTTGGCTCCCTCAGTGCTCCTTCAGAACAGGGCGTGAAAATAACTATTGCTGTGGAGAGAAATCAGTTGCACATCAAGTCTGAAAATATCAGATGAGGAGCAGAGGCAGGGAGGTGATCTTTCAATGGGCCGTGGCCTTTGCAAAGCTCTGCTCACCAGTTGCATTGGGAAACAGCTGTAGCAGCGCGGTGACTGCTGATGAGGCTGATGATGCCTGTGCTGAGTGCTGGGTTTCTTTGTCTGGGTTTCATGTAGTTGCACATTGCAGGATTTGAACTTTAGTAACTGACATAAACATTGCTTAGATTTTCTGAGCAATGATTTGTCACATACTGATCTGAGTAGGTGATACTTAGAGGCAAATAATATTTTCTGCTACTATTCTGAGTTGTCTTTTTTTGCTGTTACAGAGCATAAGGGCTTTATTTCTGTTTTATTTTTAATCAAGGGGGTTGATATAAGGTGTCAACAGCAACAGATGGCTAATAGAAACTATTTCGTGTCATCTTAACAGATCTGAGCTTACTCAGCTCTTGCAAAATACCAACCAGTTGAAAGCTGTGGAAGAAGAGAGATTGAAAGCTGTAACGCTAAACCATATAGGATAAGAGCTCCTAAAAGTTTTACATTAAGAGAGGTCGGGGTTTAATACCTGTATAGGATTGTTCTGAAAATTCCTGGAGAGTTTATTCTGCAGTTACTGCGAGGTAATTCTTTAAACTGCAGTTGTGGAAAGAAAAGTTATACAATCTACTAAATGCAGTTATAGTGGAAGGATGGTCTCCAATTTGCCTGTCCTGTGTGGGTGAAAGAACTTGAAAAGGTCAAACGTTATAGTAGGATTTGTGTCCTCCAACAAAACAAAATTGACTTTTGATACAAATCAGGCTTTGAAGGATTTTCTGTCGTTCTTAAGTGGAGATATTCCTGATTTGGGTTTTTTTGTTTTGTTCCACCAAATTACCTTGTGTTGATGAATGGACCGGAACTAAAGATTTGCTCTCTACTAAATGTCAGCTGCTCTGATAGTGTTGCTCATGTGGCTGTGCTCGGCTGGCAGTGAAACGTGACTCCCTCTCCCAAGGCTGAAAAGCCAGCTGCCACTGCTGGGCATTTTGCTTATCTGTTCCTGGTTTTCCCCTGTGTGTTTGCTGGCCAGGCTTTCCACTCAGCACCAGAAAAGGTCACTGTAAGAGCCCGTGAAACGTTTTATCCTTCATTATCAGATTGGTTCTACACAGGTCATATATAGAAGGAGGAGGCAGAATGAATGAAAAGGTTGCCAGTGCTACCTTTCAAGTGGTACTCTGGAGGAAGACATAAGCATTTTTATTTGTAGCATCTTCTAATAAATATACTTGGTCATAACTAATGCTTTTTTATTTTTGTTTCATAGAGGCTTACTCCAGTTGTCTAACATCTGGTGGCTATTGCTGCTGTTTTGAAGTTTAGAGAAATACATTTTCAGTCTTGGGAAGACTGAGGGGTCATTCATATAAACTGTAGTGATATAGGAGATAATAGGAGACATCTGTCTCTAGCGCAGGGGTCTACTGGCTCAAAGGGAAGAGTTTTGTCTTTGAGTTTTCTGCAGCAGGATGGATCCACAATTAGTTCTCGACGTCCTGGGTATTTTTCCTCCTTAACAATGATATTGGTTACTCAGAGGCTGTGCTCTCTTTTTACCTATGTGTGCACCATATTGCAGTCATGTGGCTGACAGTGAGGTGGTGGTTTGTGGGGTTTTTTTTTGTTTGTTTGGTTTTTTTTTTTTTTGTTCCTGCCTGGTAATGTTTCATGTACCTTACATCCAGGCTTTGTGAAAGCCACAAGTCATCAAGGCCCCAAATGCAACTTTAAGTAGCAGGGATTATTTTCTGTACATTGGTGATTGTGTTTTTATAATGTCAATCATGGCATTGTCTTAATGAAGCTGTGAGATTTGGAATCAAATGTCTTTTAGTTAATACCTACTAATCACGGAGAGGCTGGAGGCAAGGCACTTCAGCTTTAAAAGCCCATGTGTTCTCTCAACTTCTTCCGGTTGGGCGGAATTATGTAACGTGGCATAGGGTGATTTGGGGATCTTTGCACTTGGGAAGGGTTAGGGTGGGGGGTTTTTTGGCGGGGGGAGGGGGGTGTTGTTTATTTTTCTTTTTAGTTTCCTCCTGGATCACTCTTCCAAGCAGGTAGTATTTGTTCCTGCAGTCACAGAGTGTAGAATGCAGACATTATTGAATGCTAAAAAGAAACCCCAAATGTTGCACAATATTGCATATCATTATTTTGGTGCTGTAAGCAAGCAGATCACCAAATAGCTTGAGACAGTGTCTCATTCTTCATTTGTATGTTCCTAGCAGAAAGAGCTCACATCAAAGAAAAGAGATGAGTTTGAGGATATCTTGGAGGAAAGACGATTGTCCAGTGACTTGAGATACGCGATGAAATGTTACACCCCAGTGATCTACAAGGGACTTTCACCTTGCAAGCCACATGCTATCAAAAGTGCTGTTCTCCAGTCAGAGCAAGTTCAGTATGTTATCAAGCAGGTGAGTCTGGACAATGCACTCGAAGATGAGGTGGACTGAACACAGCCAAGCTTTGTGTGGCAGCCGGGAAAAAGAGATTATTGCTGACCTTGTTAAAATGATAACTGTGGTTTGGAAGATGGTCCAGTAAATAAATAACTCTCTTTTGGCAGGAAAAAAAATACTGGCATTGCCACTAAAATGGTCAGATTCATGAAACAGTGTTTTGATTTTGCATGTACAACACTTCACCATTAACTTATCCAGTGTGCCTGACTTACTTTTTTTTCTTTCTCCTCCTACTCCACTGTTCTCACCACAGAGCAACATTGTGAAAGACATTAGCACTCTCCTTCTTAGTAGACATTTTTGTACTTTGAGGGTAGGAATTTGTCTTGTAGGAATTTTATAGGTTAGTGATGTATTTATGAACCAGTCCTAAATGCTACTTTCACTAAAATGAGAGTTGTATTTCACAGATAATTCTTTGAATTTGGAACACTTTTAAGACGTAACCATATTTTTGTTTTAACATGAAGGGCAGCTACTACTTTATAATGAATAAAGTATTTTATGGTTAGGCTGGCTGATATTTTGCACTGTGTTTAAATGCCTGAAATAAGTGTGTGTGTTAGTTAGTTAGTTCGTTAGTTAACTAATTTCAGTATCCATGAAAAATAATTCCAAGTGTGTAGAAATATCTAAGATGTTTTGGTTAGTCCTGAGTGACAGGCTACTGTAAATTTTTCTGTTTGTTTCTTTTAATGGTTAGTGTTTCCTATGATATATCGAAATCTGTTATAATGTGACAAAGTAAACTGTCACTCTACAACACAAAGTAGTTCTGTTCCATTATGGATTGCTAAGTAGTATGAAAGCCAAAAAAATCTTCCAGCTCTAGATACACTAAAGAACTTACTGAAAGAAAATACTTTACAGAGGATTTGACAGAAAGATGTTTGTGTGATGTTTTCTTCTGGAGTGCTTTTTTGATAGAAAATGGTTTTGATGGATATTTTCTGGGCTGGCATCAAGTGGTTGAAGGGGGTTAGCAGACCTGCCATTGCATCCTGGTTACCAGCTTTGCACTAGAGGTTACTGGAAGTACTCAACTGAGAGTGTCTTGGGCACTGTGCCCGGCAGTCTATGATTAGAGTCCCTCCTGCCTGGGCATGGTTTACACAGCTTTACACAGGCATACTAGAATTTGTTCTTATGCCAAATTGTTGAGGTTACTAAAGTTCAGTATGGGAAGTTAAGGTCATTTGTTTGTTTTAGGTTGCTGTATGTGACTGGTCTAGCTTTTTAAATTCTGCTTTTGGGAAGTGGTTAGTTCCATAGTGGATTTGCACTTAAATCACACAAGTGAACTGTATGGTAAGCCTTTTGCTGGCTGGTGAATGAGATCAAAATCTCTTCCTGGTGAATAACAAGAAGAATTTTTTGGCTTCCTAAGCAAGAGTGATTTTCTCAGGCTTAAGTGGAAGCAGTTTTTGGCTTCTTTAAGCGGCTAAAATAATCAGTTTAAACTACATGTGGAAATACTTAGGATGGTGGGTAATGCATTTAAGAAAACACAATTGAACTAGTAGATATGATAGTAAAATATATGGAGGTAGATTGGAGGAGATGGATTTTCTCATATGTCGCAAAATGGAAATAATAAATAAGCAGCACTGGCTTCCAAACAGAGCTGTGGTTTTGTGGAGGCTTTTTCTTCTGCCATTCCTTTTCTTTCCTCCTCTGTGTTGAGTAAAAGTTTTTTTCCTTATTCCATAACAGTAAAAGGTTTAACTTTTCAATTAAATATTTCTAGATTCAAAGTACCAAATCAGAGGGATGGCCATTATTTAAGTCTATTTCAAGAAACTTCAAAAGAGAATGTGCATGGCAACAGAAGAAAGATCATTGATATGCACAGTTGGTAGAGACAGTGCTTTGTATGCAATTCAGCTCTCCATTGCCAAAGTAAAACATTACAAAGAAATAGAAGTGTGATAGGGCTGAGGTTCTTTGTAAACTCTAACCCAAAAGCACTTAAAATATTTGTGTTTTGACTGTCTCTACAAACATAGGCTTCATTTTACTATTCAAAGGAAAAGGCACAGAGCCTTCTTTGGACTGATAATATAGGAAATATTCTTTGAACTTAAATCTCCCCTGAATATGCTACATGTTATAGCATTCAGAAGGTGTGTTTGCAGGGAGGATTGTTGTACACCCTCCCCTCCTCCCCCATTGACATCTAAGCTCATTTTGATTTTCGAGCAGCTTAAACTTGTTTTTGTCATGTTGGCTGGCACCAAACACTTCTGTATGATTAGATCCATGCCTATCACATAAAATAAAATCTTGTGGACCACTGCAGTAGTTCTCCCATCGTAGCTGTGATACATGAGAATGGTGTGCATGGGCAAGGAGAAGATAACAGCTTGTCACTGCTGTTTTGTTTCTCTTTAGTTAGCAAAAGAGATGGGAGAATCACCTGATATTATTCAAGAAGAAGCCACGGAAATCCTGGATGAGATGGGCCACCGTATGCAACTAGGAGCTGTCAGATTTTTTGCCTTCACTCTGAGCAAAATATTTAAACAGCTTTTCCAGAGAGTTTGTGTGAATGAAGAAGGAATGCAGAGAGTGAGTACTGGTGGGAGGGAAAAAGTTAAAATATTTTCATACCAGTCACTTGGACAAGAGCTCTCATCTTCAAATAACAAATATGAAAAATAACCTTTGAAAAAAAAATGACAGCACTCACTTTTGTTTATTAGTGCATTTCTTAGTAAATCTGGGAGGAAAGACAGATGATATACAAGTATTTTAGAGGCAAACAGCTATCAGGATTTTTTGTATATTTTCCAAATGCTTTCTATGGCAAGGAATACCATGTGCCTGTGATTCTGGTAGATCAGCCACTGAGAGAGTCTTTTCTATCTTATATTATAAAATAATAATGCATTTAGCTGAATTGGGGGTCAAAATATAATAATTACTTGGCTGAGTGGACTGGCTGTTCTGCAAAACCCTCATAAAACTAAGAGTGGTGAAACACTGTGCACCTCTGAGGTAGGAGATGCTTTAGGTTTGCCTCAATTTCTGGGAACCATTGTCCCCCTATTTCATTTCAGGATGTTGCTGTTCTGGAGGGTGCAGTGCATTCCCTGGGAGTCAGCAATGTCAGTCCTGGCAGCCCCTATTCGGTTTCCCATCCCCATCAAAAGGGATTGGAAGTAGACTATCCCATAATGGGTGGGGTGGCCCTAGTTTTTGAGTCCTTTGATGCTTGTGAACCTCAGGTTGCTACTCTGGAAACAACTGCTCCAAATTTCCTATGGCTTCCCTGTTGAAAGAGGTATTGATTGTGCAGACAGAGAAACAACCCTGAAGCAAATGGGGTTTTGTTTGCCTTAAGCCCTGTGCAGGTCTATATTTGCAAATTTCAACAGTCAGTAAATATTGGGACAATATTGTTTGCACTGTTCTTTTCCAGTTGCAACACGCCATTCAGGAGCATCCTGTTGTGCTGCTGCCCAGCCACCGAAGCTACGTAGACTTTTTGATGCTGTCTTATTTGCTATACACCTATGACTTGGCCTTGCCTGTCATTGCTGCAGGAATAGGCAAGTATGTTTTTAACAATGTTTTCAGGATTCAGGGAATTGGTCGCATTCTCTGGTAGCTGCAACTATAAGTAGTTGTGTTTAACTTCTGTGCCAAATGTGTCTTGTTAAATCCTCCTTGGGTGAGCTGCTTACAATGTCTGAAAGCTTCTCATTAGTGCTGAGTCCTGTCAAAAAGGTGACTTTTTTCATAGCAAGTTTGCCCAGAAGTACCCCATCTGTAGACCTGAGGCTGGGGTAGAGATAAGGGTTGTGAAGACTTTTATTTGCTTTTATAGCCTGGGAACAGGCAAAAACTTGCCCAGGTGCTACTGTGGATGCAGAACTTTTTGTGATACTTTATACAATTTAAAGTGCAGTCACAGTAGCCACATATGAAGTACCAGCCACCTCATGCTTGTTTCTGATGTGACTGATTTCTTTGAAGCATTGGCAGAACTTTGTGATGTGCTGACAACAGAGCTGGCTGGGAAGTGATATGTCGTATCAGACATAGGATTTTGGACATACTTAGTTGTAAAGCAGATGAAGCCAGTATATTTGTGGGAAACAGTTCTTGAGGGCTTGAACAGTAAATGTCTTCCGAGTTAATGTGCTTTTTGATAATCTGGATGCTGTCAGCATTTAACTTAGAAACCTGATCTTGGAAGTCTCAGGTATCAAACAGGTCTTCTAAGCAGGCAGAAAACCACTTCAGGTCTGGTGCAGCACTGTAATATGCACAGGTAAGCTAGCAGAGATCTTGGAACCACTGCTTTACTGTAGTCTGCTTTTCCAATCAAGAAATTAGGAAGACTAATAGAAGCTGTGAGAATGTGCTTGCTATGGAAGATGAGATTTCCCTGGTCTTTGAGTTTGCATCAGGGTGATGCAGGTTAGATTCACAAGTTGATGTTTCACAGCTGCCTTGATCAAGGTATTGCAGTTTGCCTGTTGTGTATTGTTCAGAATCTGCTCACATGCTGTTATAGGTATTGGTGTAATCCTTTGCTGACTTGAATTAGAGTATTTCTGAGTTTTGGACTTCAAAATAGTATCTCAAGATACTATTAGTTTAGCTTACAAGGATTTTTTTAATGATTAACATTTTTTGAGTGTTTTGGGTGCTTCAGGGTCAAAGTTCTCCTAAAGAATTAGGGGCTTGTAGCTTGATGCTGCCTGCACATGCATATTATTTTAAATTCCTTTGGAGAAAATACAGTTCTCTATGGCTGTAGTTATATTTACTGTATATCATGTTAGAGGTTCACAAGATGTGTTTTACAAACTCACTCTCAAAGCAGCACTTGTGCTGAGTGGAGAGACTCTCCGGATACAGGCAGTAAGTGCCTTTGCTTTGTTAGTTATCTCTTGGCTTCAAGCATACAGATATGTGGGGATTAGCTAAGGGAAGATAAACAGTTGCCAGTAACTCTCTAGTACATCCTCATACAGTACATTAGCAGGAATATAGCTGGTGCTGGAATGATGTTTCTGACACCTTCAGGGCAGTCACTGTCAGCGTTATGACTAGAAAAGTGAGTTTATTTTACTGAGTGAATATCTGTTCTCCAGTGTTTCATGGATTGAGGTGGCAAGGAGGTTGGAGTGGCACGTTGCCAGCTGATGTGTAGACTTGTTTTAAATGCTTACATAAGAAATTTGTTAATATTAAATGTTTTTTCCTGCTTTTGACAAGCATTGACTGTCATTGCTTAAAACTAAATAAAACCATAAAATAATTTTACGTGGTTTAGTGTACATCCCCCAAAATGATGAGTCAGGATCATAGATTGTCTAATATAGTTTAATTGGCTGCTTGATTTCTGTGTCTTCTGGGATACGTTCAGTAGTGACTGCTTTTTCCTAAAGATGAGTGAGACAATGTACTTCAGAAACTTAGTCTTTATTATGGTTGAAATCTGGCCATCTAAATTATGAAAATAAATTGCTCTAAGTGAATGCAGCTTAAAAAAAATTGAAAGCATATTATAATATGCCATTCTTGTCTATATAAGTCTTGCTAGACTATCTGAAAGCAGATAAATGTATTGGCAACAATGGAATCCTTGAAAGACATCTTCTGTGTTCTGGTAGTCAGTGTGCAAGAGGACGTGGTTGATTCTGCTGGCTGATATTAATCAATAAATTTTGTGTGTATGGTTTGTTTTTTCTTTGATTGTTTTTCAGATTTCCTAGGAATGAAAATAGTTGGTGAGCTGCTACGAAGGGCAGGTGCCTTTTTTATGCGACGTTCCTTCGGTGGGAACAGACTCTACTGGGCAGTGTTTGCTGAATATGTAAAAACGATGTTAAGGGTAAATAACTTCCTGAACTCTCACAATGTATACTTAAGAAATACTCTGTTGGAACAATTCATGTGAAATATGCAGGATGTTACGGCTGTGTGATTGAAAGTCTTCATGGTGATCTGATTAAGTGCTTTTTACCTCAGATTTACTGTAGGTGAAGACCACATGTGCACTGTATTATTATTATACACTTCAGTAAATGATAAACAAATTACTGCTCATCAGTTGCTTTGGATTGTGTGCCCATATCTCATGACAGACACAATATTTTCATTAATTAAACTATGTGGTGTGGCAAATACAATGGATGAATGTAGGCTTACAGATGACTGAAGTTAGATATATGTGTCTTTCATTAAAAAAAACAACTTACTTACATTTGAAGTACTTAAAACTATTTGTGGACAATAAAGAAGAAATGTTTTTTCTAACTAGCTTTTTGTTTGTTTGTTTTACTTTTGAAGAGTGGCTATGCCCCAATTGAATTTTTCCTTGAGGGGACTAGAAGCCGCACTGCCAAGACTCTGACTCCAAAATTTGGTACGTTTATTTAAGATTTGGAACTTATTAGTGTTTTCATTGGTGGCTATGCACTTTGTAAGTTCTTTGGATAGAAAGGGATGTTAGAGGGAAATTGGGGAAGTCTGTCAGAGTACTGGAAAACACTATGACTGGGTTCCAAGGCCATACAAAGAACAGCAATACATTTCACTTGCACTCTACTGCTTTTGCTCCCTTTGCCCCATTGTGTACTAAATTCAGTAACTCTTCACCCTTTTATTCCTAGACAATAGGCATCCCCTGGCCAGCAGTGAAATATTGTAGTTCTCATTGTAAAAGTAATTGGGAATCTTTAGAAGGAGGATGCTGTGTGAGCATAGAGCAGTCCTGTGAAAAGAGCACAAATAGCTGTCCAAGAGCATTGCTTCCATTTACCCTCTGTTTTAAGACTTGGACAATGTCTTTTGCTTCTGCTTGCTTGAAGAGAGAACAGGCACAGTGCACACCTGTTAGCAGTTTCTAAAATGCAAAGATATCCTTTTCAAAGTTAAATTGCAGTTGCTTTTCCCTCTTTGAAAAAGACAGGTGATTCATGGTTTTTTTCCCAACTGGCAGGTCTTCTCAGCATTGTGATGGAACCCTTTTTCAAACGTGAAGTCTTTGACACATACCTTGTTCCCATCAGCATCAGCTATGAGAGGATATTAGAAGAATCTCTCTATGCGTATGAACTCCTCGGAGTCCCAAAGCCCAAAGAATCTACATCTGTATGTAAATTCCTTAAGAACAGAACATGAGTGGACATACACACACCCTGTAGCACCAGAATTTAAGTTTTCCTCTTCCCGTTTTCATAGGGGTTGTTAAAAGCCAGGAGAATCCTCAGTGACAATTTTGGTACCATACATATCTACGTTGGCCAGCCAGTATCCCTTAGAACCTTGGCCTCTGGGAGGATCAATCGGTGCCCGTACAATTTGGTTCCCAGGTACCGCATCTTTCCATGGTGTATGCGCAGGAAAAACATTTGTTTAGTCTACACCTATGTGAACTAAGATGTCCTCTTTGTTTTTATCTTCTCTCACCTCCCTCCATCTGACTGTTCAAACTACTGAACCTCTTTGGTCTGAACAGAGGCTTATTGTGCTTGTGACTGGCTGTTTCTGAAATGAATTGTTACTTGTGTGGCTTTGCCCTGTGTTGAGGGGAGGCCACTTTAAAACTTAATGGTAATGCATGAACCAGGCAAAGCTCTGTTTTCTGAGAATGTGGTGCTTTTGCTGCTTAAAATTTTCACCTTTCTCTCACTTCTTGCATTATTCCTGCAAGCTGTTAACTGATCATGTGTCAGGGAGCTGTAGCTGTGACTGGATTGTGAGGCTTTTGCAATTTGTTATGTAAAACATAATGCTTTTGAATTTTGTTTGAAGATAGCAAATGTTCAGCATCCATACAGAGGTCTGTGCTTCAGGCACTGTCATGCAGCTACTGATGTTTTACTCTATACTTGTTTTACATAGCACATAGAATCACCCTCTAGATATTAGGTGCTGTAAAGTTACGGACCTGGGAGCAATATGGAAGAAATAAAGAGGGGGCTGATTTACATTCCACTTTTTGAGCTCTTTACCTTAAATTGCATTGTTTTTTTCAGGCATCTTCCCCAAAAGCCATCTGAGGATATCCAAGAATTTGTCAGTGATGTAGCTTATAAAATGGAACTCCTGCAAATAGAAAACATGGTTTTGAGCCCGTGGGTGCTAGTTGCTGCTATCCTGCTCCAGAATTTGCCAGCCATGGAATTTGAACTTGTAATAGAAAAGACTCTGTGGCTTAAAGGCTTAACACAGACTTTTGGAGGATTCATTGAATGGCCTGGTATGCAGAGAAAGTGTTATTTCTGTTCCTCTTGTTGCTTATGAAGGATAAATTATGTTTCTGTGGAAGCAATGTGTGGTAACAGCTTTACAGAATTCTTAGAGTTATAAATGGATTTTAGGATATGCTAGAAATTATGCTGAAACCTGACAGGTTTTGACTTAACTTGTTGAAGATAATACTTTAAAAAACAGTTTGGTGGAAACAGAACAGATATTTTACTGTTGTATCATGAAGTGTGGCATGAGAGGGAAATTATAAGGTACTTTATTAGAGTACTGGGGTTTGTCTAATGTCTGTCTTTCCAAACTCTGTGTAAGCCACAGGCAGTTGCCTGATCTGCACCAGTTAACTCTGTGTAATGCTACATTTCCTGCTTGGTACTGACTACAGTATGGGTTGTTACTGGTGCAAAGAACTAGCAGAAACAAATGGGTGGGAGGAAATCAAAACTCTCAGTTGTCTGTTTATTTTTAAATTTCACTTTATCTCCAGAAACAATGATGACTTTTGGAGGGAAAGCTTCTTTGGTGGTTTTAGTAATATACTTATACACACACACACTCTAATATATACATATATATATATATGTAAAAAAATATATATAATGTATATATTAGCTGCTGAAAGGTTGATTGTGCTTTCAGACTTTCTGTGTTAAACTTCTCTCAGTGAGCCAGAGTGACAAAGGCAATTAATTTTAGAGCCTCAGGATGTAAGTGGTAAAGCTAGCAAAGAACAGTATTGTAATAATGCAAGTACATTTGCCTTTCTGCTGTAGGTAGACTTAAACCAAGGATCTTTGCTTTTGTAGTCCTGTGTATAATCAAGGATCCCTCTCACTACTACAGTAAAGAATTAGGAGCAGGCTACTGGTATAAAAGAACTCTGTCATCTCTGGAAGAAAACCACTTCTTTCAGGGATCGGCACTACAGGGAATGCAGGCAAGGTCTGCTTCTGCCAGACTGGTAAAAGCAAGAATTTCATGGCAATATTTAAACAACATTTAGAATCTTACTACACAATAAACTGAAAAACATACCACATTCAGGTTTGCTTATTTATTTTGTTTATTTTCTTAGCAACAGTGAGTAAGCATTTGCTCTAGTGGAGTTGTGATGTAGTCAGGGAATAGCAAATAGGCATGGTAATGAAATGGAGGAATGACAACAGCTGAGTGGATTTTGTTGGAGTGTGCTGGCTCTGCTCGAGGCATCAGTTGCATAGAAACTGAGTTTGTTGTTTTGGTTTGGATTGTCAATTTGAAAGAATAAATACATTTTAAAGGCCAATTTGCTGATGCCAGCAACTACGTGTACCCTCTCCATTCTTTGGTCTCCGAACAGCTGGTTGTTTCTGCCTTTGTCGTGCTGGTTGGTTGTTACAGGCAGAATGTTTGCTTGGCTGTTAGAAATTTTATATTCAAAACAGGAACTGTAAAATTACTTGCTCAGACTTCTGCTTCCTATTGCACTGAGAAACTTGGGAGCTTTAGCAAAACTGGAACAAAGTAGGCTTAAGGAGGAAATCAGATGCAAGGAGACCGTAAATGAAATCTGTGTTAAAGGAAAAGAATATGGTGGGTTTTTTCTGTCAGAGGCTATATTGATTTATTGATTTGATATGCTTATGGTGCTGTGAACATGTAAAGTGTATTTTAGCTTTCAATATGAAGTTTTTATTGCTTGCCTGTCAAATTGATTCCAATTTGATGCAGGGAGTGTTTCTCATTGAGTAGGTATGTTATGTAACAATATTTATGTTAAGAATTTTTATTAATTTAATTTGGGTTGAGGCCTTGCTTGTGTATGAGAGTTGATGAAAAAGTTTATAAAGACCTGTACCTCTGAGTCCAAACTTGTAGTGTGAGAAATGCTTAAGCAGAAGTATAGTCTCCATTTCCTTACTAATTAATGTATCCATCCAACAGATCTATCCTTTTTATATTTGGAGGCTCAGAATACTTGTTCCAGAGACAAAGGAAGTATTTGTAATTGTTAGTAAGCGGAAGAATTCAAAGTGTTTTAATTATAGAAATGTCTGAAATTTGTTCTCTCCATGTCATACTATGCCTAGTTTGCCAATTCCTGGTATGGATTGTATTGGAACATCTCTCTAACTGAATGTTTGGTGTAGTGTCTGAAATACTGGTGCATTTTAGGCTGTTTCAATAGTTATGCTCCCTCTTGCAACTTCCTGAGTGTTACATTTTCCTCCTAGATAACCTGTGTGCCAAAAAAGCAGTCCTTTCTGGCCTCACCCTGCATTCCAACATCGCTCGCCTTGTCGATGGCCACGTGGTCCTAAATGACAAGGGAGTGGAAGATGGAGCCGTAGGGGAAATCGTCTTCAGGCGCGCGCTGGCCATGCTCATGTGCGCCACGTACAGGAACCAGCTGCTGAACGTCTTCGTGCGCCCGGCCCTGGTGGCAGTCGCCTTGCAGATGACACCCAGCTTCAGAAAAGGTACACTGGGGCTCGAGAAGCCGCTGGCTTTGCTCCTTGTGCCGTCAGCCGGGAGAGGAGCATAAGGGTCCTGTGACTGCTAGCGGGAGCTATCTGAGGCTGTTATACTTGGGATAAGGTAGATGGGTTAGGAGGGCATTGGGAAGTTTTGCTTGCCTTTTTTTTGTTTGTTTACCCTTTGATCCTTTTTTAGGATTTGATCGTGGCATTTAATGCATGTTCTGAGAAGCTACAAGCCCCTGCTCTTTCCTTTTCTTAACAGTTGAATCAAGTTCTTTGAGTACTTGCTGTTCTCTTGTGGTTTCTGCCATTGTATGTATGTTTTTAATGTCAAGTCCATATCTTAATTGAAGTAGGTACTCTCTCAAATAAGAAGTAAATGGCTTTTCACTTGCATTTACAATATTTTTTTAGAGGAAGTCTATAGCTGCTTCAGCTTCTTGAGAGATGTTTTTTCTGATGAGTTCATCTTCTTTCCTGGCATTTCATTGAAGGTAAAAACATGCTTTATACAAAAATACTGATAGTAATGCAGCCAACTAAAATAGCATCTGATTCCAGGGCTCTGCCAAACAAGGGCTTTGTGATAAACACCTATGGTGATATCACCTTGATCTGTAAGTGGGAGGGAGAACTTAAAAGGGGATCATTTAGTTGGTTGCAAAATATTGTCTGAATCCACAAGGTTGCATATGGAATTTTTTCCGCCGTTCCAGTAAAAAACCGAAAAATCCTGAAACTGCCCAATTCTGAACTATTAAAATAAACTGTAGCACAAGTTTGGCTTTTTTGCATAAAGCTACCAGCCTTCCAGCACAGATATGAAAATACATGTTAAAAACAATCTTTTAAATGAAGTGTAAATGCTGTCAGGGTTTCAGCCTGTGAAGGTCTTTGAAGTGAGAACTTTCGTAATGGCATAATAGTTTCCCTCTTAGAGTCTTATGGAAGCTTTAGTTGCATCCTTGTTTGCTTGAAAAGAGTTTCCCCTCATTTTACCTCCTGCTGCATGCAGCCATCAGTCAGACAAAGCCAGTATTGTTCCTGCATACTGCCTTATTCCAGGGCTCAGTGTGCCTGCATGCACCCCTAGCACAGCTGGATACAGGCAAGCTAGGAAAACTGCAGGCAGCACTTGGCTCTCTGCAGGACTTGCTCTGTCAGTTTGTACACAAACCTGCTGGGTCAGAGCTGGTTCTGGTCCAGCCTGCTTGAAATGCAGGTGAAAACAAGTTTATCAGTAAAAAAAACTGGTTCAACCTCACACACAACGTAAATTGGTATGTGTAGTTTTATATTTGGATTTTAAACTGATTGCATGTGGTTTTTATCGATGCTAAGGCCAAATACAGGATGGTGATAGTTGTAGTCTTTCCGGCATTAAAAAAGAGAGAAGTATAATTTTCACAAGAATATTGAAGACTTACAAATATATTAAAATCTCATAGATTTTTTATATAGAAGAGAATTGGGCCTTTTTTAAAGGCTGATTGGCTCTGTTATGTTAAGTTTTATTTGTTAGCAATTGTTGGCCTCTTGCAGCTTTTTTGAAATAGCAGAAAGTAGCAGGGAGCAGGAAGGTGGTTGGCTATGACTGACTTTGCTGGAGTCAGATGAAAGAGTTGCTGTGCTGTTAAGGGATCTTTTACCCACCCACTCACCCGTTTATTCGTTCATGTGTCTGTCATGTCCGTGTCCCATCCCCTTGTGTTATCTGTCCCCCTTTTGCCCGTATTGGCAGTAAAATGGTTTTGTCATTGACATTTCCATAATTTGTAGTTTTTTGGCCATTTTGTTTTCTCTTTGGTAGAGGGCAGGTCAGTGAACTGTATTATCATTTATTGAAAACAGTGGACATGAGAGAAAGGCAAACCCTTACTTCAAAAGTAGATCAATAAATAAAAAGCACCCACAGAAAAAAACCCTAAACTGGGCAACTTGACCCTGTTTTGACAAAATCCTGAGGGAGCTCAAGCTGGCTGCTGCAATAGCAGCTGGGCCACTTTCTTTGTGCCAAGGCCTGTTGTGCATTGAGGTACTGCTGTGTTTAAGAACATGTTCCCACTGCCTTTTTATAGGGGTATTTCTGGGAGATAAGAAAATTTTGGTTTGAGTCTTTTGAGAACTGAATGCAGAAATGGAAGTGGTGCCCTGTTGTGGTGGTTTCTGTTGTTGATTTTGTGGGAAATGCTAGTTGCACTTCCTGTAAATGTTAGAATTCCAGTTATGCATCTCTCTCCCAGGATTTTGAGGAAGGATGTTTTCTACTCACAAAATGTGATGCCATTCAAACGAGTCAACAGGAGATTTACCCTACTGACAAAGGAAGTGGTACAGTGTCTTTCTTGTCAGCTATGTTCAGACCTTTTGTGGAAGGTTATCAGGTATGTTGTCCTTCAGAAAATGATCTTTTTTTTTCCTGTGTTTTATAGGGAAATAGTTTTTAAGAGAGCTGTGATACTTCTGCCATGTAAATAGTGACTGTTTTTGTGGCTGGGAAATGCAAGAGTTGAGAAATAGCAGTAATAAATCTTAAACACCACCCTCCCCCCAGGATCTCAGTTTTAGCTTTTGGCTCAGACTTGTCCAATTTACCAAGGCAGTAACTACCGTGTAATGTGATGGCTCACTGTGGGTTTATGAGATTCATAGGGAGTGTGCTGCTACCAGGTTCATTGTTCTTTTTTATGAGGAGCTCTTGCTTAATTCATTTTATGTGGGCTGTCCTGCCAGGTGTGGAAATAAGTTTGCATATCCTATCTGATAGCTTTTATGAGAGTCATTAATTCCATCCATATCTCTTTAAATTCTCCTGGTTTTTCCAAGGTTTTGGTAAGATTAAACATTTACATTCCTGTAGTAAGCAATGTATACAAACCCAGAAGGCTAAAATCTCAGGTAAGTCAGCATGAGATTGGTGAGACTGTAGATGTTTAACATAGGGGAGTCTAGTTAGTGATCTGATGTGTGTGGTGGGTGGAACTGTACTGATGTGCCCATTTTTTCTCATCTTTAGAACAGGTATTGCTTTTAAAAAAAGAAACTGTTTTTGATTGTAAGAACAAGGATGTAAAATTAATGTCTAAGGTAGCTATTATAGAAATACTGAGTCTTATTTTAATATTGGGATTCTCTTGCCTGTAAAACAGTAATAAAACTTTCAGATGCCCTATGCAACAATACCTTTTGAGTTCCTCTCCTACGCTTTTCAAAGTGGAATAGTATTACTTACTTACAAGGACACATCTGTTTATAATTGATTACAAGCTGACAATCAAAAAGAAAGAAATGCTCATTTTCTTTAAAATGTTAGTTAATTTTCAGATACCTCTCAAAGGAAATGAAAGAAGCATTTACGGAGAAGCAGTTTATACCCGGAGTCCGCAACTTTGTTTTTCAACTTCTCGAGAAGGGTGTGTACAGCTGTTATGCAATATCATTTTACAAGAGTAGCCTGTTAATTGAAAATTATAAAAATTTTAATTGTGTTTCTGCTTTCTCCATAGGGAGTACACAGTGTTACGAAGCGCTGTCTTCTGACCTGCAGAAAAATGCCTTATCAGCTCTTGTGCAACTGGGTGCAGTGAAGAAGAAGAAAATGTAAGTTACATTAGATTTTTGGTGTATAGAAATCACTTGGCAGTCTTAGTGGCAATTCTTAATATCTGAGCTCCTAGTATGGAGCAGAACAGCAGAACCCCAACTGCCTGAGCACCAGAGGTTGACTGGATTTACTGCAGTCGTGGAGAAGACCCAGTAGTTCTTTTTAGTACATGATGTAGAAGTGGAATGGCACACCCTTATAGTGGAAAGACTCCTGTGGGCCCTAGCAACAAAATTCATTAACTCACTAGTAGGCTGCTTCTGACTCCCTTTACCTTTTGGTTTTCAACTTTTCTCCTGAGGCTCTGATAAGCAGAAAGAACAGCACTGCTTATTTGTAATAGAAACTCTGTGTGCTGCAGTAAGCCTTGTCAGGCTATGTAAGCAATAATCAGGAATACTGCAGGTTTTGGGGGAGTTCAGTGCTGAACTCATCTCAAAGCAATTTAACTGAAACCGAATCATTCGAGTCCTTTAACACAGTTAATGGTTTATAGGCCTAAGATTAAAACCCACCTGTTGCTGTATTATGCATTATTCTGTTATCAAATGAATTTGTGTTGTGGTGCTTCTTACTGTATTTAAAAGTATGACCATGGAAGTCCCCAATACAACAAGTCCCTGCAGTGTCTGGAGTGTTTCACAGAACATAGATGGCAGCTGATGACCTGAGCCATTTCCTTATGCCTCTGTTCCTGAAATGAACAGGTTAGGATAGATGTCTATAGCTAAATTCCCCTTTCAAGTAAAAGGAATAAATTGAGTGCAGCAGAATTTGGGGACTGTAAACAAGAGAAAAGATAAAGAAACCATGACTTCTTGAGTAGAGTCTGACATGTCCTTAAATTTAATATGCATGCTGGTAGGATGAAAAACACTGTGTAATTATGAAAATGTTTTAATTCAGATTATGTGTGTAGAAATGACTGGAATAAGAAATATTTGTTGAATAACTTTTTTTTTTTTTGTAATTGTAGGCCCAATGGTTTCACTTACAATGTAAATCAAGAGGCTGTTAGTAAAATCCTGGACATGTTTGGTAAGTGTTCTCTAATTAATTTGAAGAGAGCTTCTCAAGTTATAAATTACTTTGGACAATGCACATATGTTAGATGTAGTGCTTTTTCCCTAGTAGTTCCATAGATTTAACTGTATAAAAATGTTAGTAATATTTTTTTACAATACTTCTTCTGGTGTCATTAGCTGCAGCTTTCAGTCTCCCTTCTTTATTTCACATACTGTGCAACCCAGTGACCGAGGGCAATAAAGTAAGAAGCAGTTTATTGGTGTGATGTTTACAGCATGTTGTTCACAAGTGTTTAATGTGGGTTTTTTTGTTAGATGCTCGGATACCTGTACAGAAACCTGTGGCTGCACGACTCTAAATGGTCCCTGATGCTGTGAGTGGATGTAAGCTCCTGCTGAGAACATGGACCACTGTCCCACTGGAGCAGGGATGGGACTGGACAAGGTTGCCCTCTTGCCCAGCCAGCCTGCAAGCATGGGAGGCACAGAAGTGTTTCTTCAGCTGGACAGCTCTCTATTGCCACTTAGGAAATGCTGCTGAGGGGCTTAGAGGTGTATGTGCATCCTCGCTGTGTTTTGTTTTTTTAAAAAAAGTTAAACATTGTCTTTTTTTTTTAATAAATATTTAAAGAAATGTGCACAGTTATGGCTACCTAAATACATTTTTCTAGACTTGTAACAAGGAATGTGATTGGATTCAAGTATTTCATGGATGTGAAAATGTAACAGGGAATTAAAAGACTTGCTATTAAAATTATCATTTAGAAAAAAACATTGCTGGCTGGCTAAATGCAAGGCAAGGCCCTTATGAGTAAAGAGCACAAATCAAACCTTGGGCAATAACCAGAACTGATAAATGTGTTGAATCTTGTGGTTTGGTATTTTTTGTTTGGGTTGGTTTTGGTTTCGGTTTTTTTTTCTTTTTTTTTTTTTTAAGGCAGCTTGGCATTATTTTAATTACTTAATGAATGTTATATTTAAAGACTGAATTAAAGCAGCGTCGTTAACGTGTCTGTCGTGTCTTCCCCCCGCCTCACCGCTGACTGCGGTGTCCGTTGAGGCGGCACAGCTCTGCCTTCCCCTTCCACGGGTTTTATTGTCCCCAGTGCTCTCCCTGCTGCCGCGTTACAAAAGCCAAGGCGGGGCAGGGGCGGGGCCGGGGCCGGGCCCGGAACGCGGCCGGGCAGGGGGGCCGGGCCCGGAACGCGGCCGGGCGGAGCCGGCGCAGCGCCCGCCCCTCTCGGCGCCTGGCGGCCCACGGGCAGCAGCATGGCTCCCGGCGTGGAGCTGGGTTTCGCGGCGGCGGCGGCGGGTCCGGGCGGTGCCTGGCGGCTGCGCAGCGCCTGCTTCCCCAGCAAGGTCGGGGGCCGGCCGGCGTGGCTGGGCGAGGCCGGGCTGCCGGGCCCCGCCGCCCTGCGCTGCGGCCGCTGCCAGCAGCCCAGCGCCTTCCTGCTGCAGCTGTACGCGCCGCTGCCCGGCCGCCCCGACGCCTTCCACCGCACCCTCTTCGTGTTCGCCTGCCGCAGCCCCGCCTGCTACCGCCTGGCGGGCCCGTGCGGGCCCTTCCGCGGTGAGGCGCAGGGACGGAGGGAGGGATGGGGCGAGGGCCGCCGGCCGCCGCCCCGCTGACCGGCGCGTCTCGCCCGCAGTGTTCCGGAACCAGCTGCCGCGGCGGAACGACACGTACCCCGAGGAGCCGCCCCCCGAGGAGCCGCCCCCGGGCCCGGCCCCCGCGCCGCCGCGGCGGCTGGGCAGCGGCGCCGCGCTGTGCCGCGTCTGCGGCTGCCTCGGGCCGCGCTGCTGCGGGCGCTGCCGCCGAGCCGCCTACTGCGGGCCCGAGCACCAGGCGCTGGACTGGCGGCGCGGGCACCGCCGCTCCTGCGGGCAGCGCGCCGCCGGAGGTGGGTCCGCGGCGGTCAGGGACCTCTGAAGCGGGGGGAACTCGACACGCGTGGTTAATACTGCCCCGAGCTGCAGGTTTTGAGTTCTTAAATGCTGTTTGGTCTGCCTTCCACATCCCTTGGATTTCCAGAGGTTCAAAGCAACATGACGCCTGTTGCAGTTTTCCACTGTCCTTAAAGTAACAGTATTTCTTACCTTCAGGGCAGGTGTAGCAGTGATGTAAATCGTTCTTGCTCATGCAGTGTTTCTGCTATGTAGTTTGCTGTGTAGCTTTTGGGGAGGAGGACGTGAAATACGAGATGACATTGTGAAGTGGAATCTGTCTTCTGTTTTCTAGATGACTCGGCAGATGCCATTCCAGAGCATAACGAATTCCTTTTTCCAGAATATGAAATTTTGATAGAACCTGAGGAACCAGAATTTCCTGCTGACAGCACAGATGATGAACAAGGAGCTGTAGATACATCAAAGGACGCGAAAGAACAAGAGGAACTTGGAGCTGCAGGCATTGCAGGTCAGAAATAAAATGCTGCCTGTAATTCTTCCCAGTGATGCCTGGTCTCACATCTTTAAAATACTGTGATTTGTAAGTGTTCATTGTAAACTATTGGTGAAAAAAGGCTAAATCTGCAGTCATTTGCAATGCAAGTTTGTTGTAGACATCCCATAATATAAGTTGCTTTTACGGGAGGGACTTATTAAGCTCCGACCCCAGGAGCTGTTGAAGCAGCTGCTGCTGCAGATAGCTCGGAGTTACAGTGTGTCCCTGTGTGCTTCCAATAGGTAAGGAACAACTCGAGTGAGAAAGGCAGGACCCTGAGCACCTGCTTCTGGATGCTGTTGGAATCAGGAGATTGTTAGATGGTCTTGCCTTGACTTAGTTCAATTTGTCTTAATTTATAGAAAATAAAATTTCCTTGTCTGTGCTAGAAGAAAACTGGTTTGAGGGTATTTTAATTGACTTTGAATTAAGCAGTTGAAGTGCAGGCTCCTTCCTCCCCACTCCCCCTAAATTCATGATGGGTTTGCAGTGACCACACTGGCTTTGAACATACCCAGGGTGGAGAGTTTGTGGTGGTGCCAGGGGAGGATGCTGGGTTCCTGGCAGTCTCTTGCTATGGTTCAAAGCTGTCTCAAGAGTGTTTAGTGCCCCCAGTTGATGTGGGTGTTGGAGTGTAGCAGATCCACTCTTCAGTGCTAAAAACTAAAGTCTGGCACATGCGCAGCACGTGGGGCCTTTTTCAAATGTCATATCCTGAAGGTTCTGTGGTCTTAGTGATACTTCCTGGGAGCCATAAACTTTGGTAGATTAATTCCTTACCTTTCCAGTATTCTAGTACTGACATCTATGTTTAAAATGAAACTAAAACTAGTAATTGGGCCTGTATGTGACCGAATCTTAACATGCCATAAAAAGAAAGAAAATCTTAGATTTATGCCAGGAATGACTTATGAAGCAAAATTAAATTACATGTGCTAATACTGTTTTTAATTTTTTACTGTCTTGTATTAACCTGTAACTTTTACTGTTCTTTTTTCTTGCTTAGATGATGCACTTCAGTCCTTAGATGAAGAGACATTGGAAGCAATGGCAAAACATGAGACTGAAGAAGAAAAGATCTTTCGAATGTTTAAAAAACAAATAGCTGCTGAACCAGAGCAGGTCAGAAGATGGGGCGGCCTTAGAACTTAGCGGTTCTGGCACAGCATCCTACTGCACCTGCAACATGTTTCACTGCCTTTTGGACCTAGTTAGAAATGGGGATGCTTCCTCATCCTCCACACACCCAGCCAACACACCCTCATCTTCCTTACATGCTGAACTTAATTCGTGCCCAAGTAAGAGCTTAGCACCTGCTCATCCATCTTAAACAGCTGTTGGTCAGGATGAGATGACACAAGGGTGCTGAAGCCCCCACAGTGTGGGAAGGACTTGCCATCCTGCAGTGTAGTTCTAACCAAAAAACATGGAGAACCACTGCACTCTTCCCCAGCCTGTGGCCCTGTTGGCTGTCCTTCTCAGCACAATGAAAACTGCAGACAAGAGCTCTGTCATTGTCATCAGCTGCACTGGGGGGTGGTTTGGCTTTTTTTAAGGTTGAAGAAATCAGTGATGGCTTTAAATTTTCACTATTTAAAACAGAAACCTCCCCCCATGTTATGTTTTATTACTGCAAAAGGCTAAAAAGCTACATTGTCAAACAAAACCATGGTCCCTCGTTTCATTCAGAGAAGCCACAGGCCTAAATCCATCAAAGTGCTGAAGAAATTCTCTCCATGTTTTGCCTGGTAGCTGAGGGGTTAAGGTACACACCCAGAAAGTAGGAGACCGAGTCTGTTCCCTTCTCTGATTTAGGTATGTGCCTCACTCTCTCTGGCCATCTCTGTACTAACTGATCTGTCCGAGTGTCCTTTTGCTAATAATGCCCGATTTGGTAGTAATAGAAAAACAAAGGATATGTCTGAAAATACCTTACTTGCTTGTATTTAGATGCAGAACTGCAGATAGAAAGATCTGGATTGCACTCCTGACTGTGCAGGTCTGTGGGCTGATCTATCCAGCTGCTCTTTCCCTGTCTCAAGACTGTAGCACACACAACCTTGCGTTTCGGGGTCCCTTAATTAGGGAAATACAAATTACTGCAGTTTATCCCTGGATCACTGAAAAAATGCGATATGAATACTTGCATGATTTACATAATTCAGAAAACTCATATAAGCAACCTGTCTTAGTTAGAATACTACATTTACAAATGATATTTTGCCATGGTTATTACTTCAAGGAACTGACCTTTTTCTGCTCCATCTACAGCTTTGTCTATGTCACTAAACACCAATTTTATACCAAGATGAAAAGAGTCATGTGAACTTAAACTTCTGCTGTATTTCAGATAATTAGATACTGCAGAGGAGGAGAAGGTCCACTCTGGGTGTCAGGTGAAAACAGGCCTGAAGAAAAAGATATCCCAAATTGTGTATGTGGTGCCAAAAGGATATTTGAATTCCAGGTATGTAAACTCATTTAAAAATAATATAGGTAATGTATTTCAGACTCAGGATCTATTTGTGTAGGTGTTGGCTTGTAATTCGAGCAAGAAGGTTGAAGTTGCAACAAACTAACTATGGTAAATTACTGTACAGAGCCTTGATTTACTCTTGTAAGTGCTTTTTCACTTCATGATGCGCATTGTAAATAAGTTTGGGTGGAAGTATTCAGCTGTAGAATTTTGAATGCTAAAGGTGTATGTATGGCAAACGCACTTCATGTCATGCAAACGTAGTTATTAAGGGACTTTCAAATGGCAGGAGGCTCACAGAGCAGGCAAGGCTTCTAAGCTCAAATAAAACTTACATAGATATCCAGATTTATTTTATTTGAGCTGCTGTATACATAGTAGCTTCAGCTGGGATTTTGGTGTAAGAGAACATAAATTCTTTTACACCAAATGCAGGCTTGTTCTTCAGGAGGAGGAGTGGGGAGAGGGGAGAAGTCTGTGGCCGGTCTCTAAACATTTTGGTTTTCCTTGAAGATTATGCCACAGCTCCTGAATCACCTTCACGTTGACAGCCTTGGAGAGAGCATTGACTGGGGAACGCTGGTGGTGTACACTTGTGCTGACAACTGTGGTGGGGGAAACGAATACCTTGAAGAGTTCATATGGAAACAAGACTATTCCACGGGCTGTACTTTATGAAGTTGGGTCATCCAAATGGAATACTTGATTTGTTTCACTGCACCTCTGCACTATGCAAACAGGTAGTTGAACTAAAGTCACTGATAACTGTGCATCTTGTAACAGTGATAAAACTGCTGTAACTAGACCTTGACAGCCTCTCTTGTGCTCCAGAGGAGCTTTTACTTCGACCTGGTAATGAAGCCAAATACATTTGTTTCAGAGAGCTTCATTTCAAATCTCATTTCTGAAAGTTTATTAAATAAAGATGAAAAACTTTTGGATTGGTGAAATTATCTTTTGTTGGTAATGGAACTTCAAAAACTTAAAAGATGGTAGTCTGTCAGGATTTTCATTGGGCTACTCAAAAATTTCATTCAAAGAAAAAAACTCGAGTGCTTATGTTGAAGAGCTGTACAGGAGTCAGCTAAGACAAAGCTGCACAGCATTTTGCTGTGGAACTTAAATCTGCTTTCCTTTCTCAACAGGTACACTGAACCTAACTTGGGAGGTTGTTTCATGTTCTGAGCGGTTATTTGAGATAAAATGCACAAAAATTAAGTATTTTATCTGACTTAAAACTATTAGCCCCCCATGCAGAAGTAGTTTAAACAAAGTCAGCCCTACCAGAACACATTTGTCTTGTTACACACTGTCTGTAGCAGCAGATTTTCAAGCTGAATTGTACCTTAAGTGTGTCATCATTGAAGTTCAAAAACAAGTGTCCTCTGCAGGGATTCCTCCACTGTATGACTGCCATATAGCTGAGGCAAGAGAAAAGTGAAACCATAATGCTGAGCTTTACTGTGGTAGTTGCTTAACTACTCCTGTGGCTATGGCTGTATTTGCAGAAAAGGCTTTTTTGTGTGTTTCAGTATAGAATTGACTTCAGTTACATATTCCCTTATCCTGCTCCAACCATTCCTGGCTGCTTACCTGTGACTCTGTGGGGCCCACTGTGGGGTTTTTGAAATCTTTTGGATGTTGAAAGCACTCAAATGAGCAGGCAGAGAATGCTGTACCTGCAAGTGGTTTTGTTATCACAGAACTTAATTTCTAGCAGAGTAGTTTTAAGCCCTGGTGCATGTTGTGAGACAGCAAACTGTCTTAAGTCACTGTAGTGCAGCTCGACTGATTTTGTTGAAAACCATCCCATGGTTTCTTAGGGCTCCAAGCTTTCTGAAGAGTTGAAGAGTTTTGCACATAAGCTGGTAATAGTTCAAGTCCTGCAAAAGCATGGGCAGCCATACAGTTATAGTCAAGAGCTCTCAGTAACACTCATAAGCTCACAGCACAGAGTGGTGCAGCACTGAAGGCAATGCAGCGTTCGAGTATCTTGAACTTATCCTGCACAGCTACATTAATAAACAGCATCTTTCTGGTAAGATCCATGAAACAGGTTATCAAAACACCTGGAAAGATACTGCTGTAGACAGAAGACTGAAGATTAAAGTCACTCATGATTTGCAAATGGAGCAGTATCAAAGCCAGCCAAAACTTCATTTCGTCTGGAATGAAACACCAACTTAGTAATGAGACCATTGTTTACATTTGGGTTAGTTTCAGATAAAAGCTGTTTGAAATAATGCGTAAGTCATAGAGAGGTTACTATTAGTGGAAATTTACTGAAGAAAAAAAAGTTTATTTTTAGTTCCCAGCCTGTTAGGCTTCAAGCATGGTTCAGAAGGAAGATTATGTACATACTGACTCCAGTTGGAAGGGCTTTGACATTTTACAGGAACACTAATATAGTGAGGCTGTCACAGCTGGTAAAATACAAAAGTAGTAATTTAAAGAAATTCTAGAAGCTAAGCAGGGATCTTTTGCTTCAATTCAGTCAAGTGCAGCTATTTAAGACTTGCCTAAATCCCATCTGTTGAATATAAGGCAACACAAACACAAGCTTCTTTAACCAGTCATCTCTTTTGCTTTAACATATTGGAAATATTCAAGGTAGACGTTGCCAAGGATGTGACTGCTGGTATGCAAGCCAGAGCACTGCTAAGATTCTCTCAAAACTAAAAATCTCTTACAGTAGTGCATCTGCTATTAAAAAATCAATTAAATAAAAAAATTTGATGTATTTCATTCTACCAGCTGGGTAATTTTAAAATTTATTAAGACAGTTCCCGTAGTTGTATAAACAGGGTTTATTGTACATGTGGAGTTGAAGAAGGAAAGAGAAGAAAGGTATATATTATATATATATGTACAGTGAGCCATTTTAATTAATAAATTTATTCTATCTTGCTTAATACTGGAAGGAGGGAATGTGTCTGGCACCAAAGAAATTTAAAATTGAAAAAATTTAAAAGCTAAAGTTCTGAAAATTATAAAAACCATGGTCTTATGGAAGGAACTTAAAACATATATACATGGCAATTTAAGTGGTTTGTACACTGAGTGACACAGTTGCATTTGTCTTTAAACCAACTTACAGATTTTCTATTAAGAGAACTGGCATTAAAACTATTTAAAAGCTAGAATATAAATAAAAGTTGGAGGGACCGCTCCAGGAACAGCCCAGTAAAGCAACTCACAGTAACTCAGTAGACGTATTCAAGAATACAGTTCCCCTTGAGCATCAGGGAAGTAGGCACTAACTGGGAAATAGTCCAAGTCCTGGTGTTGCAGTTGCACTGGAAGTCCGTTTCTTGTTACTGCTGTGCCATACACAATACCTTTTAAAATATACCCCTGATTTCTCTGAAACATGTAGAAACTGTTACGTTGTCTTTCTGAATCCCTTTAAAATAGGATAGATGTTTTCAAATGCTTCATAGATTTCTGCTCGTACTTTAGCGCCTGGAAAAAGAGAAGGGATTAAATTAGTTTGTACCTTTCACCAAATACTTAATTTTAGCTTTTAGAATGTGTATTTGAGTGCAACTCTATATAAAACCTATGTGTATCCATAAATCTCTATTTTTACAATCCTTTTTAACACATTTCATACAGAGCTTACATTACCAGCCTTCTCTGTTTAATCTGACAACTGCTAAAACTTTTCAGTAGCATCTCTGTGATGATGCTATGTTGCACATGGAATTTTCATATACATAATTTCCACAGGAGACCCAACAACAAAGCACAGCCCTCCCTGTAGGAGGTTTGTGCAGAAAGGCCTGTTTTTGAGAGTGTGAATATCAGAGTGAGGAAGGTTTGGCAATGGAGACCACTGCAGAGGACTGCATTTCCCCACACTGCAGGGACATGATCCTTCTTTTGTCTGTGGGTCTTGTGGGTTTTCTTCTCCATAGTAAGACACAACGTGAGAGGAAATGGAAGGGAGTAGGTGGAGCACCAGAGCCTGAGGAGGTCCTAGAGCTCAACTATCTCCCCTTCTTTGGCTGCTGTATCATGACCATGGCAGCAGCCCACAGCCAAGCTGCCAAAGAACAGCTAGCTCAGTCACACATACTCAGCCCACAGAAACACTCTTTCAGATTTTGCCAGAAAGATCACCTGCATTCTTACAGCTTTATGGGCACCTGCATACCTGACTAGGGCTCATGATCATTGTTCCTTTGAGCTAGCCAAATGTGCTGTTGCTTTGTGCATTCTCATCTGTTCAGGAATATAGTGCAGGCAGCTCTGTGTGCAGTGGCGGTGCTGAGCTGCAGATTGAGCTGCAGGTTGAGCTCAGGCAGGACCCCCAGGCAAGAGGCCTGAACTGCTGAACCTTTGCATAACAAAGCCTGGTGCTGAGCCCTCAAGAAAACCTGGGCTGACTGTGTGAGTGGGGTGCATAGGGAGTCAAGCAGGGCACCTGTTGGCTCGCTGGAGCTGCCCACTGTGAACAAGCTTTGGTCCTACTGCAGCTGGTGCAGCTCCGACTGCTAGAGTGGCAGAGTGGCTGCTGGATGGCACAGGGAAGTTTCCTTAACATCACCATCCATGGAATACTCTATTTACTCTCCTTTCTCAGTACTGTCATCTCTAAAGGAACAGTACCTGACAGCTTAGGTATCCCTGTGCGTTCTCTGTAATACAGTCTAAATCTCACCTCTTGGAGCAAGATACTGTCTTCACTTACCAGTTAAAACCACTTTTCCAGAAACAAAAATAAGCAGAACAATTCTTGGCTTAATCATTCTGTAGATTAAGCCAGGAAACAATTCTGGCTCGTAGCTGTAAGAGAAGAGAGTGAGAGTGTTTAAACGTGCTTGCAGACACATGTTCCTGTCTATCTTCTGGGCCCAGTCTAGGACTGGGCAGAGCAGATGCTGACTTCCCTGAAACTTGGAGAGGGTAGCAGGGAAGGCAATTTTTACAGGTTCACATTGGGCAGCCTCAGTCACACCTGAGGCAGTGCAGAGACGGGAACAAAGATGCAGTTTTCCCTGTGGTGCAAGGAAATAATCTAAACAGATGTCACTCTCTAAGATAGTATGCAACAAGAATGAAACGTAAGCAAGCCTTTTTTTACCTGCTGAACTGCTGGTGTGTGAGTACCAATCCTTCCAGTCTGATGGGAAATTTCACATCACAGCTGCCCACCATATTCTGAATTTTAAAATCCAAAAATTTTGCGGGAAAACCCAGTTTCTGAACAACTCTTGCATACTTCCTTGCTGCCAGTCTGGATTGCTCCTCACTGAAGTGAGAAAAGGATATCCGTATTACTGCCTCAGTTAAGTATTACTTCAAGCAAACAGCATTAAACCACAAATACCTAACTGGGGAAAAAACTCTGTGTGAAGGGAGAGGGGAGTTCACAGGCAAAAATTTTACATCCAAAATTAACAACTAGGACTGGTTTTCATGCTAATTTTGGTAATAGGCTCCTGGTCACCATTAGTGTTGCATTCACTGCTTCATGAAAGGCAAAACAGTAAATTATAAATCCATCCATTTTATACTTTTAAAATATTGACCAGAGTCTCTCTAATGGGACATTAAGACTGTTACTTAAGTTTTCACCTTAGAACAACCCTGAACTACAACTGCTAGAAAATACGTATTTCTATAAAAATCTGTCAACTGCCAAAATCTTCTGCTTGATTCAGCCCAGGCATTCAAACATGGGTTTAACACAACTGCACAGCCTTACACACTGTTGCAGAATTCAGTTTCCTTCAGGTTTGTAAACAGCTGAGGGTCTGTTTGCTCCTGATGCAGACTAAGACAACTTGAATTTCAAGTGCCACCAGGCAGAGAAAGTGTTTCCCTGTACAGATCTATTCATTCATCTCTGCTCATTAGTATATTCCTTCTGGATTCCTAGCGACGTCTTCAGAGTAGAATTTCTCTCCTGCCCACCAGAGTTAAGCTTATGTTTAGTTTTCAATTCTTGTGCATCAAAGGTCATGTTAAGAACAGATCAGACTACAGGAACCAGAGATTTGGAGCTCTTGTCCTGTGATGAATGAAGCTATTCAAATATAAAATCCTTCTGTCACCATCCTTACACTTTAAGCAGTTCCAATGCATAGCTGCTGAATTTTTTAAATTATTAGAAAAAGTCGGTAACTGCAAAGCCAAAAAATTGAGTATAATAACCTCTGCAAACCAGTATATCAGACTGAATGAGAGCACTTCAGAAATAGAACTACCAGTTCCCCATAAGTTAGGAAGTCCCTTCAATCATAAACAGGCATTTTCTGTAGAAATGTGTATAATTTGAAGTAACCGTGAAGCAAGATTAGCTGTACCTGTGCAACTTTGATGTGTATATATAAACAAGCACCATGGTACACAAGACAAGACAGCCTGAATTCATTTGCTTGTAATGCCTACACATACCTTTTTGCTCCTGTGCACACCATTTTTCCAGAGCTGAATATCAGTGCAGTAGTACGTGGTTCTCTTATTCTCATAATAACAGCAGCAAAACGCTGAAGTGTGAGCATTGAGACTGTTAGTGACACACTGCTGTCATCGTTACATTAAAAGCAAATCTGCATCATCTAAGTAGCAAGTTACACTGCAGTGCAAGGAAAACTAAGGTCAAACATACTTAGAGATCACTCAAAGTTTACTTGAAATGCTTAAACCATAAGTACCTTCAACCACACACACTGAGAGGCAGAGCCAGGCAGGAAAGATATTTACTGTTGCATTCCTGTTCATCTCTCATTACTATATATGCAATATACAAATAATGCTAGCATTTGCACTAGAGCAATAGAAACAATTTTAAAAATAAATTTTAAAAACTCCTCCATATGTGTTGAAATTTTACCTCTTATAAGTAGGATGGAAAACTATCCAAAAAAAATGGACTGTTACAATACTAGCAAACAGAACAGCTGGAGATCAAAGTCCTGTGTAAACAGAAGTCACCTCAGCTCCCACAGTAGGACACAGCAGCTCAATTAGCTCTAGCTTTTTATTTTAAGTAAGCATTTCCAAATATTCTTAAGTTCCTTGAAGCAAGAGGTACTGGAAACTGATGTGGGCATCCACACACACACAAACCCCTGTTTGTTATATTTAACTTGGAACAGCTCACCATGCAGTCCCATGAATTGTTCTGCTGACATAACCAAGGCGGTAGCGTGGGTTACCCAACAGCACATTTGTCAAAATATGACTTAAATAATACAGCCAAGAAACATCTTTCTTTGATAGATAAATGTACTGACTAAACGTCAGGAGTGTGTTACATAACCCTTCTTTCCCTCTGCCATGGAAAACAGTGTTTCATATTGCTTATTCTAGCCTACAAGTTTTACACGGCCACCTACCCCCCTACCATGGGAGTTACTAAGGCATGCTCAAATTTTTGCTGCACTAATATCTTACTCACAATTATGTAACAGCATCACTGGTATAAACTTACAGTAACAGTCATTTATCATATATGCCTGCATGCGTGCTTTAACCTTTGAGAGCAGAGTTCAGGTCAACTGCAGCAAAATACTAAATGCTAAAACAAAGAAAACACACACACCCTAGGAAAACTGAAGCCTTCCCAAGACAAGCCAATTCAACTACACAACATCGAAACTTTTATTAGTGTCCAGCTACTGTTGTTGGAAAGATAACATTTTCAAGAGAAGCAACCCAAAAGAAACATGAAGCGACATAATTTGATAAATTGATTTTGATAAATTGATTTAATGCTCCAGGTCCTTTGCTGTTGTTTGGATGTCCCAAGCTAAAAAGAAGCTACTTATTTAGAGCTCCACTACTATTTAGAAGCAGCAGGCAACTTTGAAGTCAATATGCAGAAAAATCAATTTAATTTTGCTGTTCCACCAAACTTAGCTATCAGGAGCAATGAGATGGCAGAAATACTGGGGGACAACATGAGAGAACAGAGGGGAAGCAAGACTATGAAAAATAAGCAAATGCCCTGCGATCATAAGAATTCCAGAAGAGCAGCTAGGTGGAGGAAACCACAGCTCTGGCAGGAGCCCAGGACTTGAATTCTTCTTTCCTTTCTCCTTGTTGGGAGATAGGGAACAAGATTTCATCATCAGACATTTCACAGTAATATGCAAAAAGAGCTCTCTGAGCACTACAAACAAATATACCTATATGAACAGCAGCAGAAGCCAGCTGTACCCTGAAAAGCTTGGCCAGTGTATTACACTATTGGTTAGGTTTTTTCTAAATCTAACAACTTACAAGCTGGTGCACATCACAGCTACCTCAGCATAAAAATGCTTTTTACTAATTTGAACATTCCGAGTTTATTAAAATTTCCCTTTTAACTATATTATAAAACTGCATATATAGCAGGTAGGTTTTTCAGTCTATTGCAGCAGCCTGCAGTCACAACCTGTGCCTTTGATATACCTATTATAAGATGAACTCTAATACATTTCTCTTACCTTGGGATTATATTCAGCATTTCGGGCACGAAGTGCAATAGTTTTTAGGTCAAGTTTGCAACCAAGATTCACGGTGGACACAATATTCCTAAAGACAGATCAGAGAAATATATTAAAAAGACAGTAAGGAATTCATGTGTCTTCCTCATTTTTAACCAAGCCTAATCAATTTTAATTTTTTTATTACTTTGTTTCTCCAAGTGAGTTTGAATGGCATCTTTCCTACTAACAGGAGCACTGAGCAGTGTTTCAGCTCAGGAACCTCCTTTTGTAGGGCAGAAGCTCCTAAGGCATAATTGCTGATTCCTCCTTATCTGCCAGCTATTATGAAAAGTGTCCCATGAGAAGAACCTCTATTTCAGTTTGGCAGGAAAAATTATTGATGTTGAGAGCCCTCACCACAATCAGGGAAGGTGCTGGAAACAGGAGAAAATGAGGTATTACCATCCGAAATTTTCCTTGCTATGCCCTTCAAAGGAGGAAGGTGCAGAACTAAGTGGAAATGACCCAGGAGGTAAATCCATTGCCAGGAGATGGGGTAGCAAGTCTCCAGAAAGTTTAAAAGAAGTTCCTAGATAAAAAATTTTGTTTTCTGGGAAAACCCTGAAATTTAAAGGTCCTCAGTGAGGAAAAAAAAAAAAGAAAAATATGAGAAACTACTCTTTCAATTCATGTTATCAACCATTTCCCTTTGTCCCTTCTATAAATTTCTGAAATAGTCTCTTTAAAACTGAAGTTCACTGAAAATACTTCCATACCTAAACTTAGAACTAGTTCTAGGGTTTTTTCCCTTCTCACAAACTCAGTGTTAGCCATGCATTGGAAAAGGGAACATCATGAACTCCTAAAGTGCAAGGAGTTAAAAGTAACGATGGGGTTAAATGAAGACATATATAATCCTCCACTGGTATGCTCCAAAGATGTACCGTTGACAAATCACTGAGAAACTGTTTATATTACTAAGTGGTTTAGTGATGAAGCTAAGCTAAAAATAAAAGCGAAAATCACTCATATTGCTACAGGAGACTCGTAAATTCTCAGGACCTCCCTTCCCACCAAAATGCAGTACCTAATTCCTGATGTGACTTTGGTCCTAAGTCTTAAAACGGCTGAGAAAGGACATGATGCACTAGCATGGGGGAACTCACTGTAGTTGTGGCACTATGCCAGAGCTCTCTGACGCCGGTGTTGCAGGAGTTATTGGAGTCATTGGAGTCATTGGAGAGGGGTACAGAGGTGTGGTTCCTGGTAAAGGGGCTGTGGTAAGAGTTTGTGAATGGAAGAGCTGGGGGGTTTGACCAGATGTTCCCTGTGTCGCTTGCTGTGACGTGGATTGCTGTGCTGCTTGCTGCTGCTGCTGCTGCCGCTGCTGTTCCTCCAATATGGACAGACTGTTGGTGCTCTGGACAGGCTGCGGTGTCAGTCCTGTGCCATATGGCATCATCGGGCTAAAAATTGGAATTCCTGGAGTCATTGCACCCTACAGAAGAAAACGTGACACAGAAACCACAGATCATGTTGACTCCATTTTGTTTTTAAAAGACAAAGTTTTCAAGAGGAGTCTAAAAATAAATCTACATTAGCTGAGTTGCTCATATCAAACCTGAAGCATATAGTAGTAAATCATTAAAAACAGAAAATCCTTGAAAATGCAGCCGTTCTATAGAATAAAATACTACCATAGGAACCTAGGGACATGACACACTTCTCACACTACCTTGCAAGCATGTCTCAACTTTGACCCACAATTTAACTTGAAGTTGTTTGTACACCAACTGTGCTCACTGTACCCAGTGCATTCATAGCCCAGCAACAATCCATTATGTACACAGTTTAAGGAGCAACCACCAAAATTAAATTAATCCTTCCAATTTGTCAGTCACGTTTCAACTTAGAGCAACCCCATTAAGAAATCCCACATATATTCTTACACTCCATGTGTAAGAAACCGCATGTTTCTTATACTTCTGGATATAGACATCAGTGGTTTTAAAATTCTGCTTCATACTATTAATACTATAGTATTATTCGATACCTAGCAGAATTTTTCAGATCTGCAAAACAAAAAACGTGAAGCTACACGCAAGAAACAGAAAATGCTTTCATAAAAGAAATTCATATCATAGTTGCATCTTAAATCATTTGTTTTTACCTGAGGGGAGGCTAAGCCTTGAGCGTAGGGTGGCAAACTGTTGTTCTGATCCATGATTCCAGTTATTTCTTTGGTGAGGCCAGAAGTATTTCCTTCAATTAATTTAAATAAACTTTGAATCCTAGACAGTTTTTAACCATTTAAAACATTCCAGCAAAGTAGCTTTTAAAGCCAAGCTGAAAGTGTTAGGAAAACATCAGCTCCAGAGAAATATGAGTCTAGAACACTAACCAAAGCCTGGAAAGAAAAAAAGTAGTATCTTGAGAATAATATCTAAACACGAAGCCAAAAGCAAACCTATCAGCTGCTGACTCAGATAAGGGACACCCACGTAGAAAAACATATAAGAACATTCACGCGTACGCACACACGCATGCACAATCCATAAAAATAACCTTTTTCGGGCACGCTCCATAGAAGCTTTGCAGTATGATTCTGCTGAAGTCTCTGGCAGGTTACCTGACTCGCATGGGCAGGCCTCTGTCTAACCAAACCCTCCTGCACAAACAGCTCAAGCTGTTAATGCTCATTCTACTGCAAGCTTTGCTTTACCTGGAAAAGCACTGATTTTTTTAGAATTTAATTCCCCTGACTACTAACTGACAAGCTTACTGACACATTGCTTGTAAGTCTCTTCCTGGCCATTTTAAGGCTTGGGCTTTCAAAAATTATTTTTTCTATGAGAAAAGCATCGCTGGTCAAATCAGAGCTAGGAAAACCTCTTCCATCCAATTCCATAAAATAAAGCACTAACAGATTTCAAACTGCAATGACATGCATTTCATGAGAAAAAAAGAAATAGTGAAAACCAATTTCAAGTACACAAGTGAAACGTACAATGATTTTCTTTTATGTTTCAACTGTATTTCTGCTGCTGTGTTATGGAAATAAACAACACAAGTGGGGAATTTAAATGTTATGATATCAATGATATAAAATATTTTCCCATTAATTTGTAAGTTTCTTAACTATTGCTTAGAAATACTCAAGGTCATTATCAGGCCAGAGGTAGGCCACCTCAAAATCTGAAGACAGCCTATTCAGTGTCTCTTTTTTTCAAGATATAACAGCTTAGAATTACATTAATATTTACACTGCAGCTAAAAAGGCCTGCTTTTTTCCATCCATGACCAGAAGATACTATCATCTTTACCCTCACCAAAGGTATCAAGCAGAACACCCAGGTTTTACAACGGGGGTACATTAGAAGCCTAAACATTATCCTGGAAGAAACAAAGTCAACTCCTCGACAGCCGAGCTGTTTAGTAAGAAGGCTGGATACCAGGCATGCCAAAACCTGCAGCCAGAGCACCGTCTACGCAGAGGTGCCTCCTGTAACCACTTAACGCGGCTTGCTCGGATCTCCACTACAAACGTCGGGCGACGTTTTCATCGACGGAACAGAGTCCAGAAGCCGGAGACAGCCCGGAGGAGGCCCCGACCCACCCCCGAGGCCCCTTTCGGGCTCCCCACCAGCCACACAGCAGCGCTCGTCGTGCGGCCACAGCTTGCCCGCGCCCCCCCCGCCCCGCTCCCGCCCGCCCTCGCAGGGTCCCGCCGCTGCCCGCGCCCATCCCGCGGCCGGCGCCACGGCCGCCGCTGGCCCCCGAGCCGCGGCGGGGGAGAGAAAGGCGGCCGTCGCCTCCCCGCCGCGGGAGTCCCTCCCCGCTTCCCCCGCCGCGGCTCAGGCCGCCCCGGAGGTGCGGAGCGAGCCCGGCCCGCGCACCGTCCCCGCCCTCCAGGCCCGGCCTGCCCCGCACCATCGCGGCCCACCGGCGGCCGCCGGCCCGTCCTCGGGCAGCGGGGCGAGCGGCGGGCGCGGGGGAGCGGCGGGCGCTCGGTACCTGGCGCTCGCTCCGCTCCCGCCGCGCTCAGCGCCCGCCGGAGCCCGGCCGCGCCCCGCCCCCGCGCCACCGGCGCGCCCGGCGCGTCACTTCCCGCCGCCAGCGGGACAAGAGCCTTCGCAGGGAAGAACCTTCAGAGATTAAACAAGGGCAAGTGCAGGGTCCTGCACCTGGAGAGGAGTAACCGCATGCACCAGGACAGACTGGGCGCCAGCCTACTAGGCAGCAGCTCTAAGGTGAAGGACCTGGGGGTCCTGGTGGACAACAGGCTGTCCATGAGCCAGCAGTGCCCTTGTGGCCAGGAAGGCTAATGGTGTCCTGGGATGCCTTAGGAAGAGCATTGCCAGCAGCCCTGCTGAGGCCACATCTGCAGTGCTGTGTCCTGTTATGGGCTCCTCAGGGCAGGAGAGACATGGAGCTCCTGGAGCAAATCCAGCAGAGGGCTATAGAGATGATTAAGGGACTGGAGCATCTCTGTCTTATGAGGAAAGGCCGAGGGACCTGGCCCTGTTCAGCCTCGAGAAAAGATGACTGAGAGGGGATCTCAATAATGTGTATAAATATCTAAAGGGTGGGTGTGAAGAGGATTCAGCCGGGCTCTTCTTGGTGGTGCCAAGCAATAAGACAAGAGGTGATGGGTAGATACTGATGCACAGGAAGTTCCATCTGAATACAAGGAAGAACTTCTTTACTGTGCAGCTGACCAAGCACTGGAACAGATTGTGCTGAGAGGTTGTGGAGCCTCCCTCACTGGAGATGTTCAAGAACCATCTGGACACAGTCCTGTGCCAGGTGCTCTAGGATGACCCTGCTTGAGCAGAAAGGTTGCACCAGATCACCCCCTGTGGTCCCTTCCAGCCTGACAGATCCTGTGAATCTGTGGGGGTCCCTCGCAGTGCACCAGGCCCTCACAGAGGCTGTGGTTCCTCACGTTGGAGCTGTACAGAGTTCCACAGTGCGGTGCTGCCACCTTCAAGTCTCACCACTGTGTGTGCACGTGGAGACTGCAGCCACCACGGCTGTGCTTCCCAAGCAGAGCAACACACTTCTCCTCAGGAGCACCACATGTGTTCCCTGCGTCTCACTGTCCCCCCTTCATCCTTCTCCCCTAGCACCTCTTTGAGCTTCTACCCCAGCCCTTCCCGCTTGTTTCCACTTGTACTACGGTGCCTGGCACCACCCTCCATGGTGAGACCCCATCTGGAGTACTATGTCCAGCTCTGGGGTCCTCAGCACAAGAAAGACCTGGACCTGTTGGAGCAAGTCGAGAGGAGGGCCATCAAGATGCTTAGAAGGATGAAGCACCTCTTGTATGAGGAAATTTTGATTATTCAGCCTGGATAAGAGAAGGCTTCAGGGTGACCTACTGGAAAGGTGGAGAGGGACTTTTCACAAGAGCATGTAGAGACAGGGCAAGGGGGAATGGCTTCAAACTGAAAGAGAGACGGTTTAGATTAGTTATTACGAGGAAGTTCTTTGCTCTGAGGGTGGTGGGGCACTGGCACAAGCTGCCCCGGGAAGTTGTGGATGCCTCATCCCCGGAAGTGTTCAAGGCCAGGCAGGATGGAGCTCTGAGCAACTTGGTCTGGTGAAAGGTGTCCCTGCCCGTGACAGAGGGTTTGAGACTAGATGATCTTTAAGGTCCCTTCCACCTCCACCCATCCCATGATTCTATGATTCCCGACCCTTGCTCTTCACAGCGGTTCCAAAGGCGGTCTCTCTTACAGAGCAGGAGGCTGTCCACCCGCCCAAACATGAGGGGTGTTTGAAGGCCTCACCACAGCCACTGATCAGCCTGTGTGTTTCCACGAGCGGGCACGCAGGTGGCAGGGCTTGGCAGCGCTTGGACAAGAGTCGGTGCCAGCGCTGCTGGAGGCCTAGGCACACACCTTGCCCGCCGGGCTCCGCTCCACAGCGGCCCCGCCGCCCTCCGGCCAGGGCACGGCGCTCGCCGCCCGGCAGAGCAGTCGAGAGGAGGCGGTGCTGCCCTCCCAGAGCAGCTCCGCTTCCGCCTCCGGTGCCGCCATTTCGCCGTGAGACAGCAGCGATCGGGCCGCCGCGATGCTGTCCACCGCGGGACAGGGGCCTTCCCGGCCCGGGATGGGCTACGAGCTGGAGGCGCCCGTGCAGCACTACCGCTTCTCGCCATACACCTTCAACGGAGGGTGAGGGGCCGGGGCGGGGAGCGGGCGGGACGGGGCACCCTCGGCCCGGGACAGGGGGCCCAGGGGAGAGTGGCTCCAGGTTGGGCCCGCCTCGCCTTGCTCTGCCTCCCCCCGGTGCTCAGTGCGGGTTTATCTTCCCTCACGGTCTCCTCTTTGTAGAGAGAGCGGCAGCACAAGGAGGAGCTGGGCTCGGGCTTGCCTTGAGTCCTTGCAGCCTTTCAGGTGTTCTTGCCTGTCCGTGTGGCTTTTGGAACACTCGGGCTCCCTAAACTTTGACTGGTCTTAAAGTACACATTTTTTGTCCCCCGCAGAGTTGTTTCTTTATAGCGTCTTAGGAAACCCAGGTAGTGGTCCTATTACAGAATCACAGAATAGTTAGGGTTGGAAGGGACCTCTGGAGATCTTCCAGTCCAACCTCCCTGCCAAGGCAGGGTCACCTCGAGCAGGTGACACCAGAACGTGTCCGGGTGGGTTTTGAATGTCTCTAGACAGGCAGACTCCATGGCTTCCCTGGGCAGCCTGTTCCAGTGCTCTTCCACCCTCAACGTAAAGAAGTTCTTCCTCATGTTGGCGTGGAACTTCTTGTGTTTTAGTTCATGGCCATTGCTCTTCCTCTTGTTGCTAGTAAATGTGTAACTGGGTTGAACGCTACCTTGCTGTAACTGTTAAAAGTCGGGTGGTGTTTTACACACCTGAGTTGGTGACATGATCTGGCCAGGTAGGTTTTTTTTTCTTATGATGACTACTGTTTTTTAAAGGGCATCTCTTTGTAACTTAATGGTAGTACACCTGTGGTGATCACAAAAGTAGTTGTTAGAAAGTAATAACACCAGATTTAAAAAGTGATGTTTATGTAGGTGTAATTATACTGTTAATTAGTGCTTTGCTTGTTTTAGAAGAATGAATCATTGTCAGGCATATAAAATACCTCGTCCATTGGGTCTGGTTCTTGTCTGATGTAGAGTCTCTGTTTTACCAAGTTTCCATACAGTTTAAATCAAAGTAGAGGGCCACGTGCATATATTTTCTTCAATGTGTCTAGTGTCTTCTTCCTTCGGTGTTGAGTAGGGATGTGCATAGTGGGAAATGTAGCAAGGAACATAAGATGCTTGACAAAACGTGAGTCTGGTTATAGAATTACTATCTATTTTGTTTCTGTGTTGCCTAAGAAGATACTTGTGCTGAAGGTCGTGATTTATCAATACTCGTTTTTTAAGGACTGTGCTGGCGATTGCTGGAGAAGACTTCTGTATCGTTGCCTCTGACACCCGTCTGAGTGAAGGCTATTCGATTCACTGCCGGGACAGTCCAAAATGCTACAAGCTGTAAGTCCAGATCTGCGAGGATTGAAAAAGATGGAAAATCTTTTGTATTGCTGACCATGTCACCTGCCTCCTGCTTTAAGCAGAATTCTTAGGAGAAAAAGCACAGTAACAAAGTAGATTTTGGGGTCGTGGTGACCCTTGCTGTGATGCAAGATGTGATGTGATGTTGTAAATATAGACAGATTTCTTGTTTCGTGCTCTTGAAGTTAACTGAGAACAGAACTTTTTTAGTATGATACAAAGCTTGATGTGGGGTTTTTTGGCTGGATAATCAGAAGAATTTTTAACTTAACTGTAGCAAGACTTAATCCTATGATAACTCACTCTGCTTCATCGGGAGACCTGGTGATGGTACACAAGTGTGCCCACTGCTGCCAGTTGTAGTGTGTCTCTCTAGTTAACTACCTGGCACTTTGCAGAGGTAAACCTATCAGTAGTTCCATAACTTTCCATGCTCATTTTGTGCTTCGTTTGACTCACCTGGGTAGCATCTCTTTAGTGTACAACTACATGTTATTTATGTTCATTTTACTGCAGCAGGTGCTTGCCTTGGAGGCTGTCATCAACTGTGTAAATATTTTTTGTTTCTTTTTCTAAATTGATGACATGAGATCAAAATAACTTAGGTTTCTCCTGGCTAACTTGTTACTGTATGTTTGACTCTCTGATATTGCCCAAATGTACTCTGGTACAGTATACATACTGCACACAATGGCTTTGTGTAATTCTAGTGACAAGCTGAGAGGAGATTTTGTTTAAAGATGTTTTCTGAATGACTGCTTTGGGTTGGGTTTCTAGACTCTTTTCTGTTTCCTAGAATTAAAATTCCAAGTGTGTGTTCCTGTGGTTAGTGTTCATAAAACATTTCAAAACTGAGCAGAGAGCTAAGCTTCTCTGATGCATCTGCAGCCAGATCACTTCTGTTGTGCTGACACAGAAAGCCACCAACACCATAAATGTCATGTAACCATCTTGCAAGCTTAATGCAGCCCTCTGGTCTGATGGAGTAAAAATTTGACTTGTGATGGGGTCTGTGGCTCCCCAATATAAAATGGATCTTCTAGCAAGATTGAATTGCTGCAGCTGGAGCCAGGGGTGCATGAAGAAGTGGAGAATTTCTTTTTGTCAATCTTACTGACAGTTGAAGAAGGAAGTGGGTTGAAGAAAGACATCTGTGTGGTCCTGTGTTTAATGAGTCCTCTCCAAGATGTAGGTTGCAGGTGCCTTTCATACACCACAGATCTGTTAATACATTTTAGACAACTTTTTGACGGCACTACAAAAGCTGAAAATACATTTGGTGTTTTCATAATTATCTACTGTGTGAGAAATTGCTGTAGTTCATGCTAAGTCTAAAATTGCAACAAAATTTTACATTTTTCAGAACAGAACAAACGGTCATTGGATGCACTGGTTTCCATGGGGACTGCCTTACCCTTACTAAAATTATTGAAGCCAGATTAAAGGTAACTACTTATTATATTTAGAAACTTAAATTCTTAATATTACACTTGAGACTGATAATATGGTAAGTTTTAAACATAACTTCTGCTGGTTTTTTTCAAGTCTTTGTATTATAACTGTTTTGCTAGTGAAAGATCTGGCAGGGAAAATTGGTGCTGTGTTCTTACAAAGCATGACACCACAAATTTACAGAATGGAAGAGCTGGAGAAGATATTGTTAATGAGGCAACACCTATAATTACAAAACTTTGAAGATGTGTTAATCTCTGGCTTGTGAAAAGACTATACCATTTAGACCAAGGTGTTTTCACTGATCGTGCTGGTTAATTTTGCTTAGCGTCAGATTCTTCTGTAGTGAGGTTACAGAAAATGTAATTCTGATTGAGTGTCAGCTTTAGTGTTTGACTTTCTTCTTGGATGTGCTCTACCACTGGCAGATGTACAAGCATTCCAACAACAAGACCATGACTACAGGGGCTATTGCAGCCATGCTGTCTACAATCCTGTATTCTAGACGTTTCTTTCCCTACTATGTTTACAACATAATTGGTGGACTTGATGAAGAAGGTAAGACTTTAAACAGGAAAACAACAAAAAAAGAGAGGCTGAATTTCTCTGGGTGGATAGCTATTGCTTTACATCTCAGGTGTACTGATTGAATAACAAAATTTGTGTTCCTATTCCTAACACCTGCCTTTAGGCATTATGGTACTTACACAGATTAAATGCATATTATGTATCTGGCTTATTTCCTAGTTTTTGTTATTCACTTCATCTTTCATTTCTAAAGGTCTGAAAGTATAAAAACTATGTTATAATTATTTGTTTACAAATAAAATCTCTAAAGTGAAATAATTCATGCCTTAGACTGGAAAATTTTACAACAGTTTTGCTGGATTTCTTAATTGCATCTTTAAAGTAGATGTCACCAGTAAAATTGTATATGTTTTACTCAGACCTGTGAGTGTGGTAAAGGCTATTAAATATGAAGCCTTATTCCAGAGACAGGTTTCCACAAAGTTATTTTTAAATGTTAACTAACCTCTAATGAAAATCATGACTTCTACACTGTAGTTTTGTAGCTGTAGTTTAATGTACAACCCTTCCAGGACTTACTGGGCTCCTGTCCAGTGATTTGGTTGAGTTGCTGAAATACTGTGTTTTCTGGCTTTGAGAAGGAGCTCAGAGGTGGTCTTGTTTGGATGATTTTAGCCTTTCCCTGCAGTTTGTTTTTACCATTAAGTTACACTGCTTTCCCAGTCTTGCTAAGACATGTCTATGATTTGTGGGATCTGGCAGGGGATTAGTCTGCCCTGCATAATGGTAAATCTCAGATTATAAGGGTGTGTAGCAGCTGTTAAGAATCAGAGTGCAGGTTTGCTTGCATGGACTAAATTTGGGTCCAGCAAGATCGATTTTTGATTTGGCTGGCTTTCTCAGGGCTGTTCAGCCCCTGTGCTGTGCCGCCAAGGGCTCTGGCCATTTAATTGAGTCGGGTGCAGCCTGTCTGAACAGCAAGGTTGGGCTTGGCCAGCTCCTGCATTCTGACTGGCATGTCCTCATCAAACCCCGATGCTTCAGAGCTACAGTGCTTCTGTACCTCTGATGCTGGTGCAAGCCAGTAAACTTTGCACAGCCTGGCCTGGCTTCAGAGGGAAGCGTGCAATAGACCAGAGCATCATCCCTGGTTCTGGGAGTGTGATGCAGAGGCATCCAAGAATGCTTTCTGGAGGTAATTCAAGAAATGTATAGTTCAAGAATGATGTCTGAGCTGCTTGTTTGTGTTAGCCTTGGAACCCCTGGGGCTCTTTGTTCAGCACTACACTCTAGCACGTTTTTCTGCTTTGATTATTCTGCATCAGCACTTTTTCTGTGGTAAATACTGTAGGAAACGTCTGTTGTAGCATGGTTGTGGCTTAAATAGAGAAAATAACCTTGGGTATTGTACCAGGCCACAGCCATAGTGAGTTTGCTGTACAAAGCATCATCTGAACATACTCAGTGTTGTTTGGTAAAGGTTTACTGGGATCTGCAGTGTTACAGACACTGCTTATCCAGAGAGCTGGTTTTGTTAAAAATGCTTATCAGCATTGAGCATCTTCTGAATTGTGATTACATACTACTTTTTTTTTTTTTTTTTCCTTTCAGGGAAGGGAGCAGTTTATAGCTTTGATCCGGTGGGCTCCTACGAGAGAGACTGTTTCAAAGCAGGTGGATCAGCAAGTGCCATGCTGCAGCCTCTGCTGGATAACCAGGTAAAATAGCTTGTTGGGTTTTGGTTTGGTTTGGTTTTTTTCCCTTATCTCAGTAAACATTTGCGACATTCAGATTAATGTAGCTTAACTTCTGGGGAATACTACTTTTGAGAGAAGTTTTAAATCTATTACAGGTAGGATTTGTTAATCCGTACATTTATAAATTATGTGACTTTACTTTCTCAGGAGAAATCAAAGTTTTGCTTTGGGATCTGTTCAGGTTTTTAATACGTTATTAATAGTGCAGTGCCTGTTTAAAAGACAGAAATGTTTTAATTGGAGAGTTTCTCGTAGAAGTTGTTTGGAGGTTTTTTCTTGGCCAATAACATAAATGCCTGTTACTTAGCATGAATTAATACCAAATTAAGAACACAGAATTAATACATACATGTTATCATTTAACATACCCTTGGTTAAGTCTTCAGTTTTGTACAACGCAGATACCATTTTCCACTAAGAATGTTCTTAAATGAAACTGCTGGAAACTTATTCAGCTAAATCTGTCTAAAATACTTGAAGAATATTTTCATATTTAGTTGAAGCTGTTAATGATTGAATGGGAGAGATACCAAAGCACATTTTACTCGTTTTAATTTTTTGACATTGGTGTTGGTATTTAGTCACTTGAACCTGATGTCAGCACAACTTTTGTGCTAATAAAAGTAGTGAGCATTCTTGACTCTTACTTGAGAAAGGAATAGAATCTTTCTTCTTTTTTTAACTTTATTAACTGAAGGAAATATCTTCTGCAAAAAGCAAGTTGTCATAAACAATTTTTTTTGCTTGTGGGTTTCAGGCAAAACATGCGACTCTTCTCCTTTACCTGTTCTGATGCTTAAGTTGACACTTATATTTATGAGCTAACTTATGCTATTTAGTAGGACCAGATGTGCTCCAATATAGACTTAGTTTTGAAGTCTAGGTATCTTAAGAAATATTTGCATTTAAGAAATGTTCCTAACTACAAGTGGCCAGAGAAAAAAGACTCGTGCAGTTCTGATACTGCCAACCCAGTGAGAAGTTTGCAAAGAATTAGATCAGCTCCAAATGTTCATTGTGATCTTGTATGTGCTGAATGAGCAAGAGGAACTTTGCTGGCTGTGCATTGGATGTGCTTCTAGTTAATTTTCTAAGAGTATTGGTATTGGCAAAGCTCTCAACTGTAAAATGTGTGGAGAAATACTTTTTCAGCTTTAGGTTTTTTAAAATAGACAAGCCATTTTTTGTAATTCATCTAAATCTGTTCGTTTTAGTGCAGAGACTGAAACACTTTTCATAGATGGATAAAATGCATTTTCATCTTTTCTTAGATTGGCTTCAAGAACATGCAAAATGTGGAACATGTACCTCTGACCCTGGAAAAGGCTTTGCAGCTGGTTAAGGATGTCTTCATTTCTGCTGCTGAGAGAGATGTGTACACTGGGGATGCACTTAAGATCTGCATTGTCACAAAAGATGGAATTAAAGAACAAACTATCCAGTTGCGAAAAGACTAATTCAGTTCACATGTAAGCAAGTAATGTACGATTTACCTGTGTTATGAAGGCAGTTGTCTTATTAAACTTTTTTCAATAAGTTCAACTACTCTGATGCTGAGTATTTTCTGTCTTTGTTAGAAGTAGTAGTGTTTTTTAGAAACCAGAGCAGTTCATGGTAAGGAAGCAGCTAAAAGTTACAATTCAATTTCCTTCTTCTCATCTTAATCTATCTATCAGTCTAATTCTAATGCAAGTTAATCCCCTTCTCATAGTCCCTTATGCTGCAATATGGGGGAGTTTAAACTTAGTAAAATTTAGGTTCACAGACTATTCTGATAATTCTTTCTTGGTTTAGTGAGTAAAGCATTTTCTCTGTTCATGCTGCCTTTTCTGCTCTTCATAGCTTGCTTTTCCTATCTTCTCCTTTATTTCTCTGACATGCTGTCCTGACATTTGACTTCTGTGTACTTTTTTGCAAAGACTGTATGGGTCATCTGAAACCAGTATCACTGTGTTAGAGGGGAGAAGGAATCTTTCAGAGTTTGGTCCTGGACTCTGCATCTGGGCTCACTTCTGTGTGTTTCTGTTTGGTTAATGCCCAGAATTTGAAGCATTGTCCCCTTTTGTCTACTGTTGTCAAATAACTTAGACTGGAGATTCCTGAGTGCCTTTTAATGCCTGGGACCTTTGTTAGCCCTCCTACTGCTTTTGATTCTCGGGAAATTTCATCAAGCATGGTTGGTTTGATGTGCTGTATCACACCCCTGGAAATTGGCTTCAGTACTAGGACCTTTAGAAAAACAGACCTCCATCATCAAGGGTGAGATAATTTTCTTTTGTCCAAGAGTCCTTTCACAGTCTGTAGCTCTTTAAAAAAAGACATATTTTATATCTCGTTGCTTGAGGTGGCATAGTTGTTCCTTAAAAGAGCAATCCTGCTGATGTGCTTGGCCCTATGGTAGCCTTGTCTCCTGTTTGGATGTGCAGTTTGGGTGCTGTGTGTTACTCCTAGCTCTGGCTGGTCTTCAGCAGTGATGGTAGTCTCAGGCTTCCTAGACACTTTAGATAGTGGGTAGCATTTTGAACCTCAGTAATTGAAGAACTAATGCTTTTAAACAGACTCTGGCTGTGTTCAGGAAATCCACCAGGTTTCCCAGAGCGTTTGTGAAGGCACTTGACCACTGGGTGCCAGTGTTGGGCCGAGTAAGGAGGGAACAGCTCATTCCTGAGTAGTCGGGCAGTAAGAAAGGCACGACACAGTGTCTCAGTCTGCTGCGGCTAAAGTCACTTGGTCACGAAAGTAAGAACTTCCAGACATGTTCAGGTGTCTTAAGGGGATGTTTAACATTATTTGCAAGAGTCATCTTAGATGGACAAGGTTGATGGTATAAATGACTGTAGCTGTATGCTGTCTGTGCTGAGAAAACGGCGTACAATGCAGTAATTCTAAGAACAGAAGGCCTGTGCCTATTTAAAGTACAAATCAGCAATACCAAATTAAATACATGCTTTGTTACTTCTGTAAAATTAAGTTAAAGCACCTTAAGCTCAGCTGTCTTTGATACCAGATTTATGTTGAATTGCTCAAGCATTTCACAAGAGGCTGTTAGAGCTTCATGCAAAGTTGTTGAAATCTACTGAAACTAAATAGTGTTTCAGTTGCAAAGAAAAGCAGGAGAGGGTAACAAATTGACATGCCTGCCTTTGGGACGGGTCTGTGTGCAATATTTGAGGTCTAAACAGTGAAGGGAAGAGCAACAAACAAGGGGAACTGTCTAGTTTCTACATGAACTAATTTAATGTTCTTGCAGGATGCCAGATGTGTAGGAGAGTTGCAGTGATTTAACTCAAAAGTTTTGATAAATTTGGCTGGTCTTATATTTAAGGGTAAATTTTAAATCCAAAATAAATGCATGTTGACAGATTTTAGGAATTACTGGCTTTAGTTTGATGTGGCTAGGCTTGCCTCTATAAGCTCTTTCAGGAGAAACACAAGGTGATTAGAATTTTCAGGTGTCATTTGCAGACTCAGAAGAGGTACAAGAGCAGGTACCTGTTTTCCTGACACTGTCAGTGCCGTCCTCTTGGTGCGCTTGTGCCGATGTCAGATGGTTGTTTTGTCTCCTTTTCAGATTTCCCTGCAGAATACATCTAGCTGAAGAACCAGCAGGGAAAGGAAGCTTTTTCACAGGCTCATTGGACTGAAAATGCCAAATATCTTTCACAGAAGAATGTAGCACTGTGTTCACTCCCTTTGTGGATGGGTTTGGAACCAGTGAGATGGGAAGGTTTGTTTCCCACATTTTTAACTTTCCAGTTATGCCCTGCCCTGATGTCATCAACTGCTTGTGCTCAGAGTGAGGAGTTGCAGGAGTGACAGATGTGTGAGTACAAAAGTATTCACAGGCTGCTCAGCTAGAAGTTACTTGTTTATTAGTATTAAAATATCCCAAAATGTCAGATGTGTATTACAGATGAAAGGCACCAAGACATTTTTTTTTAATCCACTAAGTTCCCTAGCTCTGTTTGTGAAGCTTGTCATCACCTCAGGTTGAAAGGTGGGAAGGCCCTGACTGTCTGCAGCTCTCCTTAGTTCCATGCCTGTACTTCCCATGTGGAAGTCAGCTTAGTATTCATCTAGCACTGTGTCTACAATGTAAATTAACAGTTTATGAAGCATTTTGAGCCTTACTGGGTTACAGAACCGTCTAGGCAGGCAGGCTATAGAGGTGCAGCTAGGCAAAACAGTTGTAAATGCCACTCAGGGCTGCTAGAAGCAAAGGTCTGGGTTTGGCAGATCTACTTGGGTGGGGATTAGATGTCTTTAATACAACTTTGTATAAGAGAAAGGAGGGAGAGCAAAAATATTCATCTTGCAATCCTTTTATTAATTTTAAACATGTTACATGTACCTTCGAGAGAGGAGTGCACTGCAGGATTGGAGTAACCTTGGAGCGATCACTTCTAACTATAAGGGTGTATAACAAGAGCAGTGTAACACTTCACCTGCAGCAGTACTAAGGGCCGCCCGAAGGTGGCAATAGCTGCTTGCTGTCGCAGGCCTCAGCACAATCACATACGGGGTGGGTGGAAATAGCCATACATACTCCCAGTGTCCCACTGTCGTGTGCTTTGTGGTACTGTTTGCTGAGGAGAGGGGAGGCTTTATTTTGATCTCAGCCAAATGGCTGCGTACCTTTGCTTATGTAAGGGACTGTACAAGGTCAGAATCAGCCTTAAAAACTAGGTTTGTAAAGCAAAGTCTTCTTTATTAATTTTGGACGTGTTTCCAGCAATATTGTTCATGCATCAAATCCATTTTATATATGGAAGAGAGGGCTTGTAACTATGGAAAGTGAAAGTGCTTGACAGGACATAAATATTGCATATATGCTTCTAAAAGCTTAGTTCACTATATCAGTCAGTTATAAGTTTAATTTTCTTTTAACTAAAACCAAGACTTTCTTGAGGCTGAATCATAAGATGATGTTATATAAACCAAATACCAAGCTTTCTCACTCTAGGGTGACATTTTTCCTTTTTCGCTGAGATATGCCTGTAACATTACATATGCCTTAGTGTGATGGGAGCCAGGACCAGGCTGCTGACTAGAGAAAACCATTTAAGTGGAAATTATGAAATGCTATATGAAGTACAGTAGTTTGAAGTTGTCCTACAGCATCTTATTCCTTTATATTCTTAAGTATTTACTTAAGGGACAAAGTTGTAATTTTCCACATTTGGTAAACCTTTTTTTGATACCTGTAATTATAGAGAGCTGCTTTGGCAATTTTTTTCTCTCTTCTTAGCAATTCAGGGTTTTACAAATCTAAACTTGGAGGACAGTAGCAGGAGCAGGTGGGGACTGATTAAAGCAGCATTCACGTGAATCCAAGCAAAATAAAGTAGTCCTGTTTCTCTCAGTCTGGTTGAAGATAGTTTTTAGGAGCATAAAGTAACTGCTGCCTTATTCAGGGTTCCTTATCGAAAGTCAGGAACCACCTTTTGAGTAGAAGAGATTTGGAAACGACAGCTTTCAAATTCCTCTTTTCTCTTTCTTTCAGCCATTGCTTTTGTTTAGTGTGGATGTCCTTTGCTTTTAGGCCATTTGGGGCAGTCGTAAACCAGACAATAAGGCACATGGGCCTGAAGTTAACTAAGATTTGTCTCCAGATCTCTCTTCTCAAGCCAAATTCCTTCTGAGAAGGGGTTTTGTCTGTGTGAGTGCAACAGAGTGAGACCAGTTTTATATTCTTTCAACACTAATATGTAGTTAGTTTAATTATATGGACCATTTTCCGTGTACTTCCTTTTCCAAGCAATTTCAACAAAGTATTCATAATTACAAAAACATGGTTTAGCAGAAAAAACAAACAAAAAATCCTGAGTATCTTTCCTGTTAGGCTGTTCTTGGCCCTTTTCCTAACAGTTGCTGGCAAAGTTCAACTTCGCTGTTCATTTCAGAGGCTCAAGTGGGGGTAGGGATGGACTTCACTGTAGCCTACAATAATTAATATTCTTTGGCACAAGACACAGATTAAAGGGCTACTGGCAAGAGAGTAGTCACGGTATCAGAAATTTAACCAGTCCTTTGTACTTGAGCTGAAAGAACCATAAAAGGAACGTTAAAAAACAGGATTCCCTTTTGTGCTGAGGAAAAGCAACAAGGTGTCGAAGTTTGTGGTGTTGCACAGATACTTCACGGTTGAGGTAAAGTGCTATTGACTTTCCTGAGACCTGGCTTCCCTGAAACATAGATACTTCTGTTGCTTAGCTTTCTGCAGCTGCACAGGTTTGGTGATCTTGATGGTTCCACAAGAAGGCACCAATGTGCTGATTCACCAAGATGCCCACCCAGGTGTGGGTATGTGACATCCACAGTGCCTGGCCCACTGAGGTGGCTTAGCTGAACGGGATTACAGCCCCTCTGGACCAATCCTCTGTTTGACCAGGCTTCGTGGAAGCTGGCTGTGATCAGCTTGGCAGTCAGGCTGGGTGGATGATCAAGCTGGTCGTTGCTCTTTCAAGGCTACACTCCCATACTGGAGCCCCTGGGTGGCTCAGCTGAGCACCTCCTCTCCCACCTGGGCAGCTGATGGAGGCATAACCAGCTGGGGGTATCTGGCAGGTGAGAGATGCTGTAGAATGCCTCAAAAGTCTGTTCCCTACCAGGAGCCCATCCTCAAACATCCCAGCAGGAAACATACTTCTGTTTGTAGCTTGCTTGTGCAGCCTTTGCAGAGAACCTCATGCACTGAGATACCAGAAAGTTAAGAGTCCTGATGGGGAAACGCCCCACACACACACAACAAAAACCATGGATTGAAGTGGAGCCTTTTTTTCAGGGTTTATGTAAGTGACCGTTTTGGAGAAAGCTGCATTCCAGTGTCACTGCCTTGTGCTTGATCTGAACTTTTCTTGACATGTACCCTTGAATGCAGAACAGTTAACACAATCTCCACTAAGTCCCATGGCAAACAAACATTTTGGTGCGGCTGGTATGTGTTTGCTAGTTGCAGACAAGCCGATCTCATTAGAACTGCATTTACAACTTTTGCCAAGCGTTTTGAAACTGGTTGACATGCACAACAGCTGCCTGAGCTGGAATGGCATTCCATTCCCTGCCTCCATCTTATTAGCACAGGGGATGGCTTGATTAATGACAATTAGATGAGATTTTTAAAAATTAAAGATCATTTGTCTTTGGAAGGGCCGTGCAATGTGTTTTCATTCTCTGTTTTAAAATAAGTCACAAAGGCTAGGTTTTTATGGCTTTTCTCAAAAGCCAAGAGAAGTGCTTACCCTGAGCTAACCCACAAAATTTGAAGTGAAAACATTTTAAAGGGTGATGCAAAGTGTTTTCAGCTGGTGCATAGCTAGATCACATTTCCACAGGAACAGGAGGGCCTGGTTTCCCCTCCTTTCTCCAGGCCCTCAGTGCAGAGCTGTTAAGCTTACAGCCTTGAATAGAGAGACTCTTGATTCAGTGCAGGCTGTTACATCTAAACCACTCAATGTATTTTTTTTGGCTCTACAGCCTTTAAAGTCAGTGGCTGTGGTGCCCTTCATCTCTGTTAAGATGCCTCTCTGTCAAAGGGACACTCTCCATCAAACACTGCGAAGCACCAAACAGACAAGATGCTGTTCTCTGAGCAGCTGGGGAGTTACAGTGGCCAAAGCAGTATCTATATGCTGGCATTCATATACCTAATTTAACCCATAAAATTCCTGCACAAACATTTAACAGGGGTTTCTGGTGGTTTAGTTCAAGCCCAGTGCTTAGTTTAAGCCCAGTGTTAGCAGAAAAGCTACACTGATTTCACTGTCTGCACAAACCTAGAGCTCTGAACTCCAGTTTGTGCTCCCAGATAAATTTAACTATGCTGCTAGAAGTCATCATTGCAATTTAAATTAAAAAAGGACAATGAATCAGACTCCTGAAGTAGGTGAGGTCCTTTTGACTAGTTGGCTCAGGTTAAAATAAAATAAAAAATAGACTTCTCATAAGAGAATGCACTTGCAATGTTTTAACTAATATTTTGACCTGAACAGGTAGAGGGTTGTTTTCACAAATGTTCCCATTCAAAGACAAAATACATTTTGGAACTACTCCAAGAATTTAGTTTCGTTAAGAGGCTACACAAATCTGCCCTTTTCTTGCACCATTTCCTCCTCACACTCTTGCTAACAAAAGAACATCCAACAGGCCAAGCTATCCAGCAACAACTAGTGGATAGCCCTTGAGTGTCCAGTTTGAGATCCCAGCAGTCTTGGCTCTGGAGATTAAAAGCCACCTGTTTGTTGAATTTAGCTGAGTTCCTCCAGTTAGTCTCACTACAGAGGAGGTGAAGGCAGAGGTGGTCTGATACGTTCAAGCTTTATCTTAGGAGCTGTGGGATGAGTTCACGAGAGACACAGTTTTCCATCCACATCCCAACCCACGTGCAAGTGCTTGGTCAGCCAGTGTGGCTCCAGCTACAGTGTTGGACTACAGGACTGCTGCCTTGTAAATGCCAATTGTAAGTTTTAATGAGACAAACCAATTAGATGGCTTGACAGACCATCACAACAGTGACGCAACCGCGCTCAACCCCCATTACAGGAGCAGCAGAATTTCAAAGAACTGCTATTAAAGAAAAGTCACAGAATAGCTCGCACACAGCCCTGCAAACAACAACATCACCCACAGGCTGAGGAGCAAGGGGAAGGGCGGTGAGAGTAAAGCAGAAACAAGTGAAAGGAATTAATCCAAATACTGATTTTTCCCTTTCTAACTCGCAGCATGGGCACAGCTTGGGTTTCAGGTATCTTCTATGAAATAAAAGTGCTGTACATAACTCTCACTGTATTATTGGTTCTAGAGAGCCTAAAGAGAGCTATAACATGGCCTTTGCAAAAATGCACGTGTACAAAATCACATGTGCCAGGCAGTGCGTTACATTGTCCTACAGATACCAACCAATACACAGGGCTGTATTCACCGACCCTCCTACACCCACAAGGCATTTCCTTCCTGAAATTTTTATCACTCCACATCCTGACTCGCAGGTGTGATCCCTGCAGAGGATCAAGGGATATGGACTTTGGAATTTTTTCTCCTCTTCATCCTCCCTTGGGTACCAGTTCATACATCACCTGCTGTCCCTCCTGGTTTGAACTAGGAGTCTGGCCATCCCCACAGCTTGCTACAGGTAAGCTCTCTGGATGCTTCACCTCAGAACATTGGTTCCACCATGTTGAGCCCAACACCTTAAATGTCACTAAGACATAATTCAATTAATGGAGCGTTTGGGTGATGCTCCCAAGATAAAATTCCCTTTGCAGAGTGTGCATTGAGCAGTTCTCAGCAGTTACAGTCCTCTCCTGTTGACACTGAGGCATCAAATAGAATGTCCCAAAGGCATGGCAAGGCCCCACTTGTCAAACCAGAGAGCATTTAACAAAGCTCTTCTTTCCAAATGAGCCTCTTTGGCTCATTTTTACGTATGTGCCAAGGAGGATCCAAGACTAACAGAGTCATGAAAGTTGCTGGCTACTGAATTCACTGTGCCTTGTCAAAGTTATTTTCCCTAAATTAAAGACCAATAAACACACCCCTCTTGGACTGCATGACACACGGATCATAAAAGGAAATCTCAAGACTTGAGCTGATGCTGAGAGGACACTTTGTTCATGTTGATCATGAGAGCGAAGGGGACCCCTGTGATGCTGCAGTACACTGAGAGGGATGCAGGCAGCGGGAGCTCACATGACTGTGTGGAACATCTGTTCTGCCCCATGGATGCTGTCCAAGTCTCTCTTCTCAGCCTACTGCTAGTCATTATTCAAAGAAGTATTACACAGTGTCACCTCCTTTGCCATCAGCTCTGACCGAGCCCTGTCCCAGTAAGCTATTGGTGGGAAGCACCCACCAAGGACTGTGAGGCACCATACCGTGGTTTCAGTCTCAGATCCAGTAACCATAACATAGCTGGAGCTGCAATGCAGGCCACCACAGGCTGCAAACTCTCTCCCTGCTTTTCATGTTAGTATAAATCACTTGACACCATGTGAAGTATCTCTGCCAGCTCTTGACAGCCTCTCAGTAAGATCCAACAGACCACAACATGTCAGAGTGAGAGTTTTGCCTTAACAAGTCCAAACCGAGCTACCCCAACCCTTGTGAGCAAAGAGCAACACTTCAGGAGGAGAATAGATGAACTTTGTACACTAGAAACATGTCTGTATTTGTTTCTGTGGGGTAAAATATTCTGTCAAGCAGCAGGTCATTAACACATAACAAGGTAGTTTTCAATAAACTGGTGCCCAGCTACTGTGGCAGTAAATGATAACCTAGTGCCTGGTAGCATCAATGAAGCCAAAGGATGTGCCATTCCTAGCCACCACACAGTCACAGCTCTGGAGATTCTGATATGCACAGTAATAAATAATGTGCTTTAGAGAGAGGGAAGACAAGGCAGAGCAACTTGGCGCAGAGTAGAAAAGCTACTCTGCAGGCTGCGAGCTCACTGTAGATGCAAAATGTTGGCAGGGTGGGAGATACACACGCTGGAGCTGCCCTTATAGCCTTTGTCCCAGCCTCAGAGAAAGGGGTGTTCCTTGGGAGTGCATCCTCTATGCACGTGCATTGCAGACACCAGTGAAGAGCTGCTGTCACAGGGATGAGGTGGGCAGTACGCACAGTGACTGCTTTCCAGGGACATGGGCTTAACGAGGGGAACAGCTGAGTGCTGCACAACAACTGCCTCCTTTTCCGCACTCCATCCAGAGCGCTAGAGCCGGTGACAGGTCAGACCTCTGCAGACTTATGTCAAGGGTTAAACAAAAGCCAAATTGCTGTCAGCAGCAAAGTGAGCCTGCAACTGTATGCCAAAACGTGGATGCAGGTCCGCAGTGTGCTTCTCTTGCAGAGCACCCTGACACACTACTCAGGAGGCAGAAAATCAAGCCAAAACAAAACAAACAAAAAAAAAGCAAGACAGAAGAACAGCATTACATGTGGCTTACAAGGCCATTAACTGCAAGATGGAAATCTTGCAGGCAGTGACTTCAGGGTTGGTCCAGTCAGCGAAACTCGGAGCAGCGAACAGCAATGCTGTTTAGGAGGAACAGACCAAAACTACGGTTTTCAAGATCTTCCCTGGCCACAACTTTGATCCTTACTTTCCCCAGTAAAATGACGGAAATACGAACTTGAGATAACACACAGGCACAGTGCAAAGCTCTGAGGCCTTCCTGCCCACAGCCGCTTCCTTCCCGTTTACTCAGGCACCTGTGTAGTAGCGTCACAAGCTGTCAGAACGCAGCCTCGGTGCTTCATGCCTATCTCCCCTCTGCCCCCCAAAACCCGCCCGAATTTGTCACAATGGCTCAAGAGGGAGTGAGGCTCGCTTTCCTCCGCTGGCCCCCTCACAATAGAGGATTGCCCTATTTGTGTGTGAAGGAGAGGGGCTGCCGCCCCAGCCCTCGCATCTGTAAGGGCTGGAGACAAGCCGCACAGATAGGCAGAAATCAATAAGCTGGCGGATCAGAGGGCCTGGCGGAGGAGCCGCTCCTTGCACACGCACAGGGGCCGAACATCTGTCAGGCAAACAAAAAGCAACCCAAGCGGAACAAAAGAGAGGATTATTTTAACTCAAGTTCTTCTTCAGTCTCAGCAGGCAACGTTCAAGCCGTCCTCGTATTCAGACACTGAGGCCTTATGGAGTACGGGCTGTCCGGGAAATGCCAAACGCTGTTACCAGAAGACAAAAGAGGGGGAAAAGAAAAAAAAAAGTAGATATGGAAAATTCAGAATGTCTTGTTGAGTGCAATTGAGCAGGGGGAAGGTGGAGGGGCACCAATAAGGGGGCAGAGGGCAGGGAGGGGAGGAGGACAGAGTGATGGTGCAATGAAGAAGTTGATGACAAATCTCCACAGCAGTGCTGGGAAACAAAGCTGATCATATCAAATCTGCCAGAGAAGCATAAAATATTGTCTCACAGCTACGGATTGACAAGCACTGAGGCTGCACCCCCCAGCTCTCTCCCTCGTGTGAAAGGGCAGGCTCGCTGCAGCCCTTCCGCTTGTGCAGGCGAACCCCGGGGAGCTGGCAGAGCTGGCCCCACACCTCAGTGCCCTCCTCACCTGGAGGAAGCCCAGCTTTGACCACAAGCCCTTGGCACTTCTGGGGGAGCAAAGGATTTAGGATAAACTCAGAAGCAAGCTGCCACGCCCCTCCCTTGTGGCTGGTGTTAGCCGGTGTACACGGTTACTTTGCAGATTGGTTTCTCCAGCACAGCTGTCTCTTCTAATCAGTGTGTTATATATGTGCTAGAAATAGGTGCAAAACAGTGAATTCAAGATTAAACAGATCTAGTAAAATCAGATTTGGGCTTAAAGTGCCAGAAACCTTTATCCTTTCTGAAAGAGAGGAGATCATGTCATAGCTGAGAATGCCCTGTATTGCATTCACGTGCTACTGCTCTGTGCCCTTGTGCTGCTGTTGGCTTGGTGCATTTTTTAACTCAAGTGTTATTAGGGAAAAAAACCTTCTAGGTTTTGAGTTTTCTTCAGCAGTTTCACAGCATGTAAGCTGTCTTCACTGCTGAAAGCAGAAGCTGTTCTGGTTAAAGGTGGACTCGTTTAGTTGAAGATTCTGAAGTGGCAGTTCTGTGGCCTGGGATGCATGCATCCATCAAATACTAGACCACACATCCCACAAAACAGATACACGTCTCAGCCTTAAAAGTGACTTGGCATAAAAGACATGGGTTCTTAATGGCATTTTAGGAAGCATCACAAAGGTACTTTGAGCCAGCTTCATTTAATTACATTCTGTTTGGGGTGGGGGAGGGATGTGAACTGAAAGAGATTTTGACTTAGGGAAAACTGACTCCTTCATTAAAAAAATAAAAACAAAGTAATGATTTGGAAAAAAACCCCACCCCAAAACATATGCTTAACTGCTGCCTCATCTTAAAAGGTTCTAAATTAGCCTTACTTATAGTGCCAGACACTACTCGGCTGGCTGTCTCAACACACATGACCCTTAATAAAGAGTAATCCTTGTTTTTTTTGTTTTGCTCGAGAGAGCAAAGGAGAAGGAAGGGCTGCCTTGCTTACCACTGGGGAGGGTCTGGGCACAAAGCCCCAGCTGGCCACAGGTGACTTCCTGGATCTCTTGAATTCAGCCTCTACACAACAAGGAGGACTAAGTAAGATTTTGAAGGACTTATGCCACCTGTGTATTTTGCTGACAGGTACCACTTACCTGAGAGGAACCAGAAGCAGCAGAACAGGGACTCTGATCAGCAGCTGGAGACAGGTACAGCAGCCTGGTGCTGGCAGCACGCTCCTTCATCACCAGCAAACAAAGGCATCTGCCACAGATGCAGCTCCTTTCTCGGAAGCTTTGCTCAGATGTACTGTGAGCATTTCATAACCCACAGGCAGGACAGTAACCTCTGCCAGCCACTGCAGATGCTGCAGACCTGGGTGCCTTCACCACATGTACCCTGGAGACTCCCCAGCACTCATGGAGAGGACAAACAGAGGTTCAAGCAGCAGCAGACACACCCTGCATGCTGCACTGCAGGTCTGCACAGGGAGAGCATATCCAGCCCCCTGCACGTGTCCTACACAGATCATGCACATGCACCTGGACTACCTGCCCAAATACTGAAAGGGTTCACAATGCCAGAAAGATCAAACTCGCTTCCTAAAACACAGTAATTCAGATGCCAGCCTTTGGCATCTCCTTATCCAGGCTTCGTTGGTCCTGAGCCTTCACCTACAGGGAGTCTCATCCAGCTTCCCCCTGAGAAGAGCCCCAAACCCAGAAGCAGAGTCTATTTCCCACTGCTGTTTCTGGCCTACCCAGGCTGTTGTTGACTTTCCTTCATCACCATTTACTCAACTCAGCTGCAGCCTTTCCTGGAGGCCTCACTTCACCTGGGCTGCAGTTTCTTGTAAGAAGTGTTTCCAACCGACTGCTTGGTCATGTCAGGAATTTCAGAGGCCCCCTATTTTCCTTCTGCAAGCAGTTGTCGTACAGTAGCAAATCAATACCTTCTTATCTCACTGTTAAGATATTACTAATATTTGTCCATAGTCAATGTTTTTCCTTAAAGCCAAAGTACTCGAGTTTCTTCTGGTCTTTTGGGTTATTTTTCACAGGTCTTGAACCACATGCAAGTCCTATGTTAAGCCATACAAGCAAATGCTTCTGTAGAGCTAGGCTTTAGAGAGAGGCTGTAAAAACAAGGGGTTTGATGTTATGCTGGTAAATAATAAAAAAATAATACAAAGCTGAACATTTACCGGAGAGAAAACTGTTTAATGTGAGGAAGAGTTATGGTAAGGGAACAGTATTGTGCAGTAAAACAGGAAAGATGTTACCCTTTAGCTTCAATCACAGAAACATGCTCCTGATTGTCCTTGTGCACTGGCTCCTCCAGAAGCTGGATAAAAACCAAAGGAAAAGACAAGAAAGGAAAGTAGTAAAACGAATAATGTGCATCTTTTATGTGAAATTTTGCAACTTTGCCATTGGAAAATAAGTTTGCTTGATGTGTTTAATTTTGTTGTTGTCTATTAGCAATGAAAGAGAAGCCATTTCATCAGTAGGACCTTTCTTGAAGGGAATTAGTCCTGAGTCAATCTGGCTGTGAGAGGCCCTTGGATTAAGGTCTTTTTTGCACACAGTCTGGCATTGCTATTTCCTTAGAAAAACAGGCTTTGGGGTTGTTTTGATGCCCGTGAGGTTGCTCCACAGGCAAAGGATGGACCTGGAACATGCAAACCAGGGACAGGGAACCTAGACAGAAGAGGGCACTGGTCACCTGCGAGTGGAGGCTGACAGACACCTGCTCTGAGAGCAAATGTGATCTGTTGGTGTGATGGGTCCCCGTTTCCTCTGGAGCCACGGAGCACCCTGCAGTCTGTCCATGCTCCTTCTCAAAGCATTAGAGAGACAATGCCAATGTGTGATAGAATGTACATGATGTGTGTTAGAACGGCTCTGCAGATGAGTTGACATGGTCCGTTAGACTGCACCTTGGGCACTCCTGCTCCAATAGCCTAAAAGAGATAGGACTAACCAGCAACCTCCAGACAAGCAGCTGTGATGTGTGATCACAACGAATTGTTGGTGGCCACAGTTTTGACAGCTAAAACCAAAACAACAGAACAATCGGAGCAAGTTTTTGTCTTGTGGCTGCAATGAATTCCCTGGTGGCTGCACGCAGCCATTATTATTGTCTTTGAGAGTCACTGCCCTAAGAGATGAGTTCTTAACAAGTGAACAAATAACTCAATTAGAAATTGAAACAGTACATTCCTGAGAGGAGTTCAGCAGCCTCTTCTCCCATTAGCAACAGTGGGAGTTGCCATGCTCTGCACATCACCCAGAGATAGCTCTTCTCCTTCCTTCAGCAGACAACTCTGCTGTAACTGATTTCTTCACAATGTCATCCCAGTTTTCCTCTTTTGGGTACCAGTTGCTGATATGTGTGAATGTGCTGATTTTTGGGCAAGTTTCAGCCTAGAAAAAAAAATCATTTTACACAAAGCAAAGTAGAAAGGGCAGGGAACTGGAGATCAGATTTATGAGGTGATGAGTGAAATTTTGTTGAAAAGTACTTACCGAGTACTCACTTTGTGGATGAACTTGTTCTATCAAGGAGAGAGAAAAATAAGTAATTCTAGGATCTAAAACCATTCAAGAAATCAAACTCAGGCAGTTTGAGGATGATAGATTGGTCAATCTGAATTTTGTGAGAAGTACAGATATATTACATTTTCTCCAAGGTAGGAAAGAGAGAGAAAAGTATTTTTGTTAAATGTATTCAGTGGGCGTGGGAAGCCTCCTGCAAGGAATAAAATGTCCTTTGAGTCTATGTCGTGGTAGTGTGGTACTGAAAAACAGAAGGGGTGAAGGAATTGTGAACAGCTGGTGAGTGGCAGTCCTATACCAAAAGAATGAAGTGTGGAGGAGGGGAGAAAGCAATTTAAAAAACCAAAACAACAACAAAAAAGAGCTAAAACCCCAACAACAGTAAAATAAAACCCAAACAGAAAAACAAAACTGAAGTGTTGGGAGTGTACTGTCAAACACCAGCTTCCCATGGACTGCAAGAGCAACAGAAGAGCAACATTGTCCTCTCTTGGGGATGGAACATAGCTGTTGTGTGCTCTCAATCGCATTTCTCAACTAAGCCTGACACAGCTCTGACTCCTCAATGTGCTGGACGCTCCACAGAGGACGAGTGCACCCCTGCCTAGCTGGGGACATGATCTGTGAGCACTCACCTTCCTTTAAAAAAAAAAAAAAATTCCCAACAGTTAGAATGTAATTACTTCCTTAAGGCTCCCAGGTGAGAAATAAATAATTGCTCCACGGCAGGGCGCTGGGGATGTGGGACAGGGACTGGCAGCCAAGCGCGTGGCGCAGCCTGCGGCCGGCTCCAGGGAGGCGTTTGGGCCGGGGCGCTCGCAGGCGGCAGCACGCCCGGCTCCCGGGCACGCAGCTGGCACACGGCTCCGCACGGGGCTCCTGCCCTCGCAGCTGCGCTGCTTCCCGACAGCAGGAACACAGGGGTTTATGCCCAGCCTCGGGCGACGTGCGCTGACTTTCCTGGCAAGCTGTCCCCGCGGCACGGCGTTACACAGATTTGCCCTCGCGTGCTTCCACCTGGCACGGCAGTGTTTCCGAGGTTTGGCACTTCTGCAGGAGGGGCTGGAGGAGCTGCCTGCTCCCGTCCGGATTGCCGGGGACTGCTCGTGGCTCAGGCAAGCCCGGCACTTTCCGGAGGACGACGGCACAGCCCAGCACTTGCCCCGTGCTTCCTACCCCAGCTGCACTGGAAGCTGGGTGAGATACTGCACAAAGATGCTTAAAAGCAGAGGTGATTATTGAGAAAGGGGAGATTAGGCCGACAGACTGAGCAACAGCAGTGGCGTGTAACATTGTGACAGATACAGAGAGGCAACAAGGGAAAAGTTCTTCACCACTTCTCACAATAAAAATATTAACGGGCTTCACCTAAAACGATGAGACAGCGAGGTCAAAACAAACAGAGGATGAATCTCTTCCTGTATAGTATCAACTACAAACACAAAGAAACAAAGCTAGACAAGAATGGTCTATAAATGCAATTCAACACGAAGATAGGGATACAACATGAACTCAGGAATTCTTAAATCGCAGAATGCCACATACCAGGAGGATACACAGAAAGAATTGTCTCCCTTTGCCTGTTCTTACGCAGTTCTCTTGACCACTGTTGGAGGCTGGAAAGATCTTTACTGAACGCAAGTCTTGTTTTCTTCGATTTTCATTTTTCCTTTAGAACTTGGCATACTTAGTGATTAAGAAAGAACCTGTCTTTGAAATAAATATATCCAAATCACATGTATCCAAAGTCCTAGGTTAACCTTACTGCCACATGTTTTGACATTCAGTGTTTTTAAACTTTTTAAAAGGCTTCTGCTCGTGGATGGGCTCATCTTTTTCAGGGCATGATTGACAGGGGTCTATTTCAAAATACCTCCCATTAAGGAAAAAAAAAAAAAAGAAAAGAAAACTACCTTAATGGCGAAGCTGGGAATGACAGCAGCAGACAAAAGGTCGTTGCTTCTTTGTTCTTGAAATCTGAAGAAAATACACAGAACTCCATTGTATGACATTTTCATGCACAACATTGTCTCCCTTGACCCCATGCACATCTGCAGCCTGAAGTCCGCTGTTATCTCTGGATAACAGCTGTTGCATCACTGATTATTCATCAGTTCCACTTTAGTCTGCCTAAGGTGCTGTGAAAAGCCCACAAGTTTATGAGTTTACTAAGTGAATTCAAGATAAAACCTAAAATTGCTGGGAAAAAAATAGGAATAACAACAGATAACTTGTACTGGATATTTTGTTTTGTTGTCTATAGCACATAAGCCTATACTTTAACATATTGGAACTGAAGGATCTTTTAAAAATCTCATAGAATCCCCTAATCTTCTCACCTAACTCCTTTATACTTTTCATTTGGCTTTGGAGAGCAAAATGCAAGGGTGAGGAACACGTGCAGTCAGTACCGGAGAAACAAGCAAGCGCTTCAGTTATATGATGTGCTGAAGCAGAATTTGCAGAGCAATTAATTAGTGAGGATTTCGAGTTAAAAGAAGGGGGCCAAAGAGGTGTGTGCACAACCCAGCCCCTTTGAATGCAAATACTCCTTGATCTTTATTTGGGGCAGAGGAAGTCATTTCTCTTCTGTCCTCTCACACTTGCTATGGAGACCACAATTCAGTATGCACCTCCTCCCCAGGTAATTCATCTTCTGGACTCTTCCATCACCACCTCCCCCGATCATTTTCCACCCCTACCACTCCCCAGTTACCAATGCTCATATTCCCACATGGGTGCTAAATCCCATCAGTTTTTCTGTCCGAAGGATAAGGATGGAAGAGGATTTCTTTGATCTCCAAGACTCTTTCATGGGTCATTTGAGAGGTGAGGATAGAAGAAGGTGAAGATTTCCAGTTTATCAGCAAAGCATTGATAGCCACCAGATTGCTGGGAACATAACAGTGGATATTCCTGAAAAAAAAAAAAAAAGGTTGCTTTGCAGCCCAGCACTAAGTTGTTAATGAGCTCCTGGTGTAAATTCATGGGGTGCAGGGACTGACCCTAAGCAGGTGGCTCTGCAGTGACATGCAGCCTCCAGTTGTTTACTTACAAGTAAGTTGCACAGCTCCTGTCTCTGAAATATCTGCACACTAAATATGCGAGTTTAGGTTAGTGTTACGGAGCCCACAATGTGCTGGTCATATTACCACAAACATAAGCTCACCTTGCAGACTGTAAACCAGAGAAAACATTTTCTGTAGGAGCCCCAGAGGAGGCATAGGCTATATTGTGGGGTGGTCTCAAGCCCTGATACTGGTGGCTCTGTTGCCTTGTGGCCATCGGTAATGCAGAATGCTTAGAAGTCCCCAGTCTTTGATCTCTCTGAACATGAAGGTGCTGCACACACACCAATGTTGCAGGTAGCTGCAGTTTGTTTGTGGGAGTTATGAGTGCCATAGCTCAGGTACAGGATGCCAACAGCTAAGTCTACTGCAAGGATACAGAGGGACTGAGTTAAAGGTACATGTTCAACCTTTGTTCTAAATTCTCTAATTTGATTGCAAAATTACTTTTTTTCATGCTCTCAACTTGTCTTTCGTCTCCTCTGGTTCATCTGCATCACATCCCTTGCAATTATATCACACTCTCTTTGTCCTTATGCCAAGAATTTGCCAAGGACTTGCAAAATCCTTGTTCCTGATTGTTTACCTGTTTGGTACAGCATTTCTGCCTTCCTCCAGAAAGCAGTTCTGCCATAGCCTCCTTCTGTTGGGCAAAATTATGCAAATTGCGTAGATTAAATTGCTGTATAATGGTTGATCAGCTTTTCCTTATTGTTTGCCATTTGCTACACAGGATTTGCGTGCATTTAAGAGTTTTATGTGTTTAATAGTTATTTAAGAGGCTTAGCATAGCTAATACCTTCAAGCAGTTCTGCCCCTGCACACTAGAGAGAAGTAAAGGCTACCTCTGGCATCGATGGTTTTGACTGGAGGAGTTTTAAAAATTGTTTTAAAAGCATGAGTGGTGAAGATGCTGGGGAGAAGATGTAGTGACTGCTGACATTGTTTGGAGACAGTGTTGCTGTTTACCAAAACTCTCTTCTGTCTCTCTTTGATAAAAGGAGCTACAAAGCAGACCTAGCTCCCACTGGAGGAATGGGTCCAGCAGGATGCGAGTCTCCAAGTTCCATGTTTTCAATTACAGCCTGTTTCCACTCATGAACGTGTGAATGCTTGGATTCACTTTGGCACCAGCATAGGCTCCTATTCCGGCTCGAGGCTGGTTGCAAGAGAACACATAGGCATTTCCTCTCAGTTGCCAGATCCTGTTCTCGTTAACATTTTGCCAAAGCATTAATCATATCCCAAATCCCACGTGCCCCTGAGCAGACTCTCCCTCCCAGCTGCCTCATCCCCATTCCTTGATAGACAGACTTTCATCTCTCTCCCACTCCTTACACATCCTCATCTCTTCCAAGAGCTGCAGCCCCACCAGAGCAGGCAGGACAGGAACAATGAGTGCTTTGCTGCCATCGAGCTGGCTTTTAGGCATCCTCGCTGGCCGCATAGTGGAGGCCACTCCAGTGCACTCAGCAAAGCACACAGAATCCAAGCAATACCTACGGCTTTTCTGTAAGCAATTAACTGAAGAAGTCAGGTTTGGTTTTCTTAAACAAATTAGCCTTTTAGTATTGAGTTATATACACCGTTGAGAAAACAGAGAGTAAAGTAAATACGTCCTTGAAAAGCAGCCCTTCTCCCACGCAGCCCCAGAGAGTGCTACTCACACATTTGCCCACTGCAAACAGATGGGCCATTTTCTTGTGTCTCTATTAGGTAATAGGCTCAAGCTGTGAACAAATAAAGCCGAAAACACCCAATATGCCAATGTGTTAATTTTGTCTTCCTGTAGGTGTCCCTGTCGATTGCAAAATTGAGGCAGCCCCATCTTTTTCATTTCTTTTTTTTTTTTCCAACAAAGACAAGTTATAACCTTTTTTACTGGGCAAAATAAATTCTGAGCATTTTTCACAGTAACAGATATATGAAAGTTGTTGAATAAGCCATGTGTGAGAAACAACAAAACTAACAACTAGATTGTCTGTAGCTGTGCTATTTATTTAGATAGCTGGATTCTCCACTGAAGTGTGCACCTCTATACACATTCTTTACCAACCCAAAGTTTTAATGATGTGCCCAGAACCATTGTACCTAATGTGCAAATGAATATACACGGTATATATAAATATTTGTCACTTGCATGTGGTACATGATGCACTTCACTGGGGTGTAGCTCAGGGCAGCATCTGGCTCAGGCTCCACGGATCCTAAAAACTAGTTACATTTGTGAATGGTTCACTTTAATGCACCAGACTGTCCCCATGCTTGCACTACCAGAAGCTTTCTACAGGGAACAAAATGGAAGATAACAACTCCTAAAGAGGTCTAGATATTGACTAAAAAAACACTAACAACTCAATATTCTTTTTCCAAGGTACTCAGTCCAATTCTGAAGTTTTATTTATTTCGCCTGGAAAGTCTTTCTCCTTGCAGAGTCGAATTCTTCAGCCCAAGGAGGAGCAAGTGCTGAGTGCCACAGGGATTTGTGTACTTCCCAACACAAATTCAATAGCTCTTAATGCACTCAGGCCTGCACCCAAGAGGTATAAAGGTGCTTCTCTTTCTTTAAAGCTTAACCTGATTAGAGTCACTCCTATGACTCTTAATTTACCACTATCAAACTGCCTCTCCTATTGTTGTAACCTTTCTTTCTTTCACGAGGGCTCTTTGGAAGCTTTTCACATACTTGTTAAATGCTCTTGGTCACAAAGCCTGCTCAAAGTTCCCTTGATCATGTCATTGCTATGGTGTAAAATTGAATTACTTTTACAATGCGTGCTGTACCCTGGCAAAGCGCAGCCTTTCCCACAGTTAAAAGAGGTGGAAGGCCTCAAAAATAAATGAATAAGGGAGGACGAAAAAAAGAGAATTTTCATTAAAAGGGGGAAAGTAACTTTTTTCTTGAAATGCAGGGGCAAGCTCAAACAGCTCTTTAGTAAGTGTCTGCCAGACACATTATATCACTGTTTCAAAAGAGAAATGGACTGCTGGGGAGGGGTTAATAAGAGTGAAAAGTAAAACATTTAAAGTTTGTTTGATTGTTTTTTTGTGGTGGTTATAGACAACATCTTGCCTCCCAAGAAGAATCAAGAACATGAACAGCTTTTTTGTTGTGGAAAATGGCTGTGGGATATTGTAGGGCGGTGAATCACAACATTAGTTCTCATCCTTACTTGTGTCTTTTTTATAGGACTGGACATCAAATGAATGAGGTTATCTAAACCAGAAATAAGTATTAAAACTAGGCAAGCATACACTGAGAGCATACTCCCCATAGTCCCATAAGAAACCCTCTCACACATCCCTTCCTGGAAAATAAGCCAGGTTTTGTTACTCGTATTGTATCACCTAAGTAAAGGACTTTGATTAGCCCTGCTTGTTCCGGATTCTCGTTACACGGTACAATAGCAGGGCCAGACTGGCAGCCCATTCCTTCCTGCTGGAGATAGCAGAGTGCCCCTTGGAAGGCAAGGCTCTCTTTGGGAGAGCTCCGTGGCGTTGCCCTGTCTACAAGGTGTGAAACACACGCAGCAAAACACAGGACACGGCTAACATCTTTCTTGAGCTCAGCACAGTCCTCCAGTGACCCCATTGATCAACTGTTTTACCTGGTGTCAAGAACTCAGGCTAATTTTCCTTTGCCCTCTGTTTTTGGTGCCTGACCTGTCCTTTGCTATTATGTTATGAAGCTCACAGCCCCTTCTGTCACAGCCACAAGCGGCTTCCTTCACATTTTCACGTGCTTAGCAGCACATTCAGCCCTCAAGCCAGCAGGCCGGGACCAGCAGGAGCTTGTGGCCAGGGGTGCAGCAGTCATGGCCAAGGCCTTAACTGGAGAGGGTCTACATGCACCCATTCTTATCTTTGGTGACTCAGACTCAGTCTCAGGAGTCCATAAAGTTCATGACAGTCCTGAGTGGTTTCAGTCCTGCCTTTTCTGTAAAAGGGGCTGTGCTGCCATATCACAGGGCAATAGCCATCTTCCACAGGTGGTGTTCTTGCAGGTTATATTCTGCTAAAAACATGCTTTTGTGAGAGCTTGGTCCTGCCAAGAAGGGTGATTTCATTGTATTATTATCATGAAAGGTGTTTGTGTGGAGTTGCTTCCACAGCGCCCTGCCCTCTGATGCAGGCACAGCACATCTGGACAGATGTGACCCCTCTGTTGCTCAAAGGGATTCCCAGTTAACCAAGCAGCAAGGAGAACAATGGGAGCAACACCCTTTTGACTTGCATGGTTTTCATCTTTCTTTTGCTTCCCCTGGATTTTCTAAGGCAGGCTGTGAATACTGAAGTGTCACCACTTGCACTTAAAGCCTTTGCAGGTGATAGTGAGATGCTTGTTCACACCAATATGAGACGAACCCCCCAGCAGGAAGTCAGTTCTTTCAGACCTCTTTAGAAATGTGTGATAATCTTATAGTGTATCAACACTTTCTCCCTCCCTCTCTCCCTGCCTCTAATTTATCTTAAACAAGGCTATGTTGGTCTCTACGTTTTGATGCTGCTGCTGACATAGCTCTCCTTTCTTTAAATTTGTCTGTTTCACACCTCACTACTCAGTGCTTTGAGGACAGGTTTATGCATTCAGTCTACACCTAGCCTGCTGTGTTGCACTCTCCATGATGCTTTTTTTCCACATGCTTTGGAAAAGACACATTTGGTGATAGATATGCAGGCCTTTTTTTGTTCTCTTTCCTTTTTTTTTTCTTTTATTCCCCCTTGTGACTTGCCTTTTCTATAAGTTTTGGTCCATATTTAAAATTTGCACATATGAATCACGTTCCTCCTTTTCTTACTATGTTCAGATCCAGTCAGGTTTTTTTTAAACACAACCAGCTTTTATGATTTACTATAATTCTGAAGTTTTCCAGGAAAGGAAAGGCCCAGATTCAAGACCATCTCTGGAGTCAATGGCAATCTGAATGTGAATCCATATCCCATAGGAACACACTTACTGTCAGAATGATGTTTGTTCTATGTATATATTTGTTTCAATTACCAATCCTCTAAATAACCTTTGAAAGATTGTTTTATCTTGATGTGCAATAAAGTTGAAGGGTTTGAGAAGAGTTTCCTGGCCAGCTCTATTTATGTCACTATAATCTCTGAGTTTCTCTGAGAGGCTGATTAATTTGCTCATGCAAACAAGGCAGCAACTTGAGTTTAAAGTTGGGAAATAAAGACACAGAGGAAGGTTAAACAATTCTCCCAAGGTCAAACTCAAAACAGGAATGTGCTCTGCCACAAGGCCAATTGGGAACATGTCATACCAGCCTCACCTGTGCCCTAATCGTCCTCACCACAAACCTGAGAGATGAGAGATGAAGGGCTTCAGACCCTGGGCTTTGGCTGGGTTGCACTCAGTGCTACTGTTGTGTTTGATGCAGATGGGAAGCAGCTCAGGAGGAACACGTGTGAACAGGTAAGAGTGTGGCTAAACCCACACCTCTGAGAGCTGAAGAGGACACCTCTGTTCACTCCTGACCTGTAAAATAGAGTGAGTAACTCAGAGTAAGTTTGAAGCGTCTCTCTGGTGACAGGAGATAAGGTCCCTGTGGCTTGCTTAGGGAAAGACAAATTATGTACAGTGAAAGGCCTGGAGGGAAGGAGGGGAAACTATAATGAGAAAGACAATGCATTCAGTATTGCCCTGACCCTGTAAAAGAGAAAGGGGGCAGTGACCAAAGCCCTTATCTAGATTAGATCCAGAGATCTGGTTGAGGCTGCAATAAGATAATCTTCAAAGCTTAAGTCCTGATTTCAATATTTGTTTTCTCATCTTGGGTAAGAGCTGGTTTGAGGACACTGCTTCAGGCACGCCTTGAATACAAAATAGTGTGAAATTCAAAGTGATCAAATAAGCAGATAGGAATAAGTCATTATGGGATATGAGAACTTTAACCAACACTGAATGAAATTATACAGAAATTCCAAGATCAGTAAAATAGGGTATCTCATATTTTATCATGGTTAAATGCCTATTAGCATGGGCCCTGCCAGCAAGTGTCTTTTGATGCATTAGAAAGAATCGGCAAAAGAGCAGTTCTCATGGCTCTTTGAAAAACTCTTGATTTTTAAAAACTTAAGTAAGAGTTGGATTTCTGCCTGAAATCCTGTATCACAGATTGTCTCTCCCAGGGTGAAAACCTGTGTTCAAACATGTGCACATCTTTGCTATATGCAAGCCCTTTATTGTTATGGATTACTCTTTTTAGAGGTCCCTGAGGACTTTTAAGTAATTTTCTTATAATTAGGGGTACATGGTGAAGCATGCACAACAGCACTCAAAATGGAAATGTTCCTCATGCTGCATTATCTGGCACACTCCTTCTGAGGGGTGTCTGGTTTGGGCTGTAGGGTTTTTGTAGTTCGTGTTTGTAGAGTTTGTCATACATCAAAAGAGAACCAAGAGAAAAGGGAACAAAATCTTAAACCCATTCTCTTTCCTCTGCCACTACTGTGAAATATGTTCCCAAGAATGGGAACAAGAATAAGAGAAGGTCAAATTATTCAGCATTGGTATATAAGTGCTCTGGGAAGGGTTACCAGGGCATTTCCATTATTTGCTGTGGTTGTTCAGTGGTTGTGACATTTAGAGGGTACTTTGAAGAAAATAGCCCGGCTGGTAAATGACAGCAGAGAAAGGAGAAGGAAAGCAAATGGAGAGGAGGGAAGTTCACAGAGATTTCCTGACAAGATGAAAGGGGGAAGAAAACTCAGTGAGTTCTTATTCAAAAACCATTTTGGTGGCCTCTATTTGAATGAGAGAACTGTTTCTTAGCATGCTTAACAACTACTTGGTCCTGTCCAGGAGTACGCTTCACCAAACGTCTGCTGTGTTTAACACCACAGCCAACTTTGCAATGTGTGATGAGAATTATTTTTACAGCTGAGCTTCTTAAGAGAGGCCCACATGTGTGTAAATCCTGGTGGGTTTTAACACACCTCTGTTGCACTAAAGAGAAAAACGCTGATCTTCACCAGGTTTTATAAGGTATACAAAAGTATTAACATCTGACGTTTAAGCCAAATGGAAAGCAGCCTGGGAACCTGGTGTCCTCTTCAAGGAACCCAGAGTGTGCCTGTGTTGAAACAAGGACGATGACAGTACTTTCCCTGTTGATTCTCAGCACAGTTTTGGTCATGTTACATCCAAACCCTTACACAGACTGTTGCTAATGATAAGAAATCCTCTGTCCTTCGCTCATAACAATAAGCAAACAGTTAAAAGGTCTAGCTTTTGCTGAAACAATGGTGAAATGGGCAGTGGAGTTTGAAGGAAAGGAGGCCCAAGCCCTTCAGGAGTGCCTCCATGCCCTGGGCAACCTGGCCTCCTCTGTTTTCATTGCAGCCTCCTTGTCCGTGTGGAGCTCTTCACCCAACCATCAGTACACTGAAGGGCATAATTTCCTAACTTGCCCTGTAGGGTCCCCATGGGATTTACTAGCTCTCTCCTTCTGGTGATCTCATTTCCATGTGTATGGCACAAGGTGAGAGCATGGCCATTTCAAAGCCTCGGAAATAGACCTCCAGCACTGGGGTGCTGAAGAAGGACAGGGGAATCAGCATGAGAATGTTATCCTAACACCTTGGCAAGAATGAGAGCCCTCACACAAATGTTTATTCAGAGACAGAGGGATGGCCCTGCTGCAAAAATAAAATCCTGGCTGCATTTTATTTTTCAGCCTTAGAAGTGTGAAAGGGGGACGGGTAAAGAAATTTACAACTTGTAATTCCCCCTCTGAGACCTACGAGATGCTACAGAGTTGTGGAAACTCAAAAGGCTTTTAAGACGCAAGAGGGAATTCACTGCCCACGGTGAGCTTAAACCTGCAGCTTGTTCTTCTGACTGTGCTTGGAAAGAATTCAGACATAAAGTTGATGTCAGCAGAAGATGGATCAGAAAAGAGCAATGGGATTTTGCCCAAGTCATGGCTTTCAGAATCAAACAAGATCATTCTTGTTTGTGGCTGGAAACGTTCAGCAGCCTGATACAATCTGGCCATGGAGATGTGCAAGGGGTGAGGTACCTACCAGGAGATCAGCAAATCTGGTCAGGTAATGAAAGTTATCCTCTGCCTAGCAAAAGCTGTGAGGACTGATCTGGTGCTCTAGAGAAAGCACAAGGCATGCTAATTAGTGTCAGACACTAATGAAAGGCTAACATGGTGATTGCTGCTGAGCCACAGCAGCGGCTGCTCCTGCTGCTGCTCAGCGGAAGGTGCAGGAAAATGCAAAGAAAAGGTCTTGTGTTCTGAACCGGCCCAACCTGCCCTCAGCTGTGTCCTGGGAGCTGCCTTCAGCTTCCAATAGCTCTTCTCTTTCATGTCCTCCATCTATAACAAGAGCAGGACACATGGTTTTCCACATTGACATATCACATCTTTCTCCGGCATGAGTGCACATATGTGATATTTCTAAACATTTTGCCCAACTTCAGGAGAGTTTTGCAAAAAAACAAGCTTTGTCTGCCCCCACAATATCTCTTGGGAGACCATCCTGTACGTTTATTTGACATGCATGGAGCAACAGCCAAATATAATCAGGACATACTGCAGATAGGAGTATTTCATACCCAGAAAGTCCATGAGACTTTTCTGACCTGAATACTTGTGTCCCAAGGATCCTCAGGCATGAAACTTCAGCCCGTTCTTCTGTACTGAGAAGGGCTTTGACTTTGGGAGCATGATAAATTGCTGTGCCCTGAAGGAGATTAAAACAGGAAAACAGACAGCATGGCCTTATTTCTCACACAATTCGCACAGGAGCGTTCACCTCATTTCTAAGGTTTACCTGCCTGTCAGTGATAAGCAGTTTGCATTAGTTTCCTGTTTTAACCACCAGCCCCTGGCTACCTTGTGTCACAGTGTCATGCCTCTACTCCTGATCAGCGAGTCCATCCCATGAGCCTGCTTCTGTCCAAAGCCTGACAAGCTGAGGAAGAGCTGAAGTGATAAGCCTAGCACAGTAGCTTGATCTTGTTGACAAACCACTCAGGGAAACTGAAAGAGATTACCACATTCATCTGTACATCAGAAGACAGTGGCACATATTTCTAACTCGTGTTAATGTGACCAGGACTAGCATGAGCAAGGCCCCTTCTATGGAGTAATGTGTTGACAAGTTTCAATTTTTCATTATATTTAGCTTTTGAAATAAACGCGGGCCATTTAATTAAATGTATAGGCATGAATGTCTGTGTTCAGATGTCACAGCAGAGTATTTTCTAGTCAATATAGCATATATTTTCGCTTCATGATGTGAAGTCTAAAGCTTTTGGTATGGCATTTTTGTCCCATAGATGGTAACACTTACTCTTCCGTATCAGGGAGAGCAACAGGTCCCAGAGAGAGATTTCCAGAGAACCAACAGAGCTCCTGAGTTCTGCAAAAAGTCCTCTCTCCCTCTACTCTGGTATAAGACTTTAGGAAAACAATCTGGCTTCATCCCAATGCTATCTGAGCTGCCCGTTTCTGATAGTCAAAGGAAAAGCAGCACTTTCCAAGAACACATTAGGGTCTCAAGTGAACTGAATAACCTCTGCAAGAGACTGGCTTTCCCCCAGCTTGAGCAGAAGCAAAGGAACCATGAGGCTGACTGGAATAACACACCTCAGGGAACCAGGCCACTGCCAGGCTTCTAGCTTGTGTGAGCACTGCAGGCTCCCTTTACAGTCAGAGACAAAACAGGCACAGTTAGGCTCCTGTAGGAGAATATTTTCTCACCTGCTTTAGGAGAGGTTGAACTGCCCTCTGAAAATACCTGCTATGGCCTGGACTGGCAAGTGAAGAAAGACAGACTACCAGTTTGGATCTGCAGCTTTCAGCCAGCCAGTGCTGGATGAGTGCCCTTAGGTATCATAGGTTAGATGCCTCCTGTTGATGGGAATCTGGGCAAAATACCTTTGTCAGCCTCAGAGAGGAGCTTCACATTTTCAGAACTGAAACCCTTTAAAAAAGAATTGGAAAAAAATAGCAGAAGAGATAGATTCATACTGCAGACTACTTATTGGACACTTATATCTTCAAACTGAATCATCTTCAGCTATGTGACAGCAAAGCAAGAGCAACCAGAAACAGCTGCAGTGATTTTTGCTGAAGGACTAAGCCTTCCATCCCGGGCTGAGATCTTGCACACAGCCTGGTCACTCTGGCTAGTGCTAATCTCACCAGCATCTTGAAAGACCAGACGATAAGCTTGCACATCCAAATGGAATTTTCCGCAACAGCCACAGGCAAAAGTTATTTTCAGTGATCCAACCTCAAACTTCCAATCAAGGCATTTGAATTCCCGTATAACTGAAGACAGAGCACAGCTGGCTACTGCTTTTGGGGGTAGTAAAACTGTATGGAAAATTGAGGCTGTAGATATAAAACACTCAAATAATTATAATTAGACTCAAGATGCTCTGAGTTCCGTGCCTGACTAGGGAGAATCGTATGCAAACAACTGATAGTGAACCAAAGAAGCATTATACGTTCTTTGCAATGTTATAAAGAAGCATTCCTGATTTCCTGATAAATTATCAGGCTCAGCCCATATCTGAAGATAGTGCCAGGCAAACCAAACTGATGGTCTGATCTGGTGCAGCAAATCCCACTTTGTTTTGATTTCAGCCCTTTTTTTTCCCCAGCAGCAATAGTTAATGTTTGATATGCAGGGCACAGGGATAATTATCACCACATCTGTTTTCTCAGTTACAGGCTGCATTTTTAGCCATGTAATCACTTACAATTGGATGGAGGATTCTCAGAATATGTTTATCAAAGATGAGTATTGAGAGGCATCTGTTTCGTTTAGTCTGGAATGAAAAAAAAAAAGTCAAAATTGAATACTTACCCTGGAGCAATGCTGAAATTATGCTACACACTAAAGTCCAAGCTACTGCTCTATTAAATCAACTTCTAATGCCTCCTTGTTAAATCTACTAACCTTTCTTGCTCCAGACATGCCCAGATTTCGTGAACATCTTTGCCAATACTAGGAAGCAACTCATGGTAACCAAGAATAGAATGCAGCAAAATTTAATTCCCAGAGTCAAACCATCTTGTATTTTCCACTGTTATAATAAGCAAACTCTAATTAAGTGTACTAAGCAAAGCCCTGGCTTGCAGAAGCTCTGTACAGACTGCAAAAGCTCTGAAGGGCAGGAGATGCTTTATTTGACAGCTTCTGCTACAGAAAATAAAAATAAATACTTACAAGGAACATTCACATAACCCCTTGCTCATTTCAGAGTCTGTGGTTTGCAGATCATTGCAGACAAACTGAAATTGCCGTGCTTGGCTAAGTGAATTCCCACATATCTGTCTCAAAGTCTTGTTGTTCTTTGAAGACAGAGGAAGTTTCAAGTATTAAAATAATCTTTAAGATCTTTATGAGGCAGCGTGACAAGGTAGTTGGTGCTCGTAGGGAGATGAAAAACCAAATATCTGTTATTTTTTTTACAGCTATTCTTATGCTACTGGTAAAACACCATGGTACATGGAGATACTCTCTTCTCACCCATCTATTCTCCTCTCACCTCTCATCTCCCCTGCATCTCCTGGAAGAGTTCTGGCAGAGAACCTTGGGCTGCAGAGCAGAGACATCCATTGCTTGAGAGCTGACACTTCAGAGGTCTTGGTCGTGCCTCAGCTGTGCCCCACTCTATGCTGCTTAGTGGCCTGTAGAGGTGTCGGGGTCCCCAGATCCAAACCCTGAAGGATCAGGTGGGATAAGTTAAAAACCTCTCTTCCCGTAGGGAAGATCAGAAGTTGCTTTGCATGAGTTTTGTGTCTGCATTAAAACTCTTAGATGTATGGCAACTTCCAACAGGATCTGGAACTATCCGTCCATCCATCCATCCATCCATCCATCCATCCATCCATCCATCCATCCCTACCAGAGTTAACTGGTGTTAATAAACCACTGCACAGTATTTCAGTATTTAGAACACCCAGTAGTGAGAGGTCAGATTTAAACAGAATCACATGTTTCAAATTCGAACAAATGACCACCAAATGTTGACTTCATGTTAGTCTCTCAGCTGGCTGCTGTCAGTGCCATGAACTAAGCAATTCCATTTTTTAATGCCATGTAAATGATAGCGCTATGTTGTGATACATCAATTAAGTTCTTTGAATAAATTAATCAGAAAATTCTGTAAGGATGCTTCTTTGCTTTCTAAAGGGAAAAAATAGTAAACCCAAACACATCCCCAGGCTTTGTGTTTATCTGGTGGTTTGTTTTCCTCTGGAGTTAATTCATGGGTTGAAATCTCCATGCATATATATTCACACATGTAAATAAGGAATGAAAGGCTTCACATTCTATGTGAAAGGCCTCAAAACACTTCTCATAATTTAACTTAATAGATGCTAGCAACATGCCAACTAAATAAAGTGCCTTACACACATTTAGATGAAGCATCAGTTTTGCAGCTGACTGACTACTGCTCCATTATTTCTACTAATTACATATTTATCTGCCTTAAGGAGCAGTTTTACTATTGATTCAACTAGAAACAGCTTGCACAAAGCCAAAAATAAAGCAGCATTATGAAGTCAGACTTTTAGATGCAAATACAGGACACAGTTACCAGGGTATAAAGCAGCGGAGTCATGTAACTTCAGAGAGAGCTGCATCACCTCGTGTGACAGCCAAAATTGTTTCATCTCAGGTTTTCACATAAAAGCTCAGAAGCTGGTTATAATCAGAGGAACTTAGGAATAGCATGGTACGTGTGAATGTCCTGTGGCCAATGTAAACACAGCGGTGCTACACAAAAGAACAAGATTCATAAAGGCTGAGTATTGCTCAACATGGTATGAAGAGCTTGGGGCCTTCAAAAGAGATCAGTGCTGTGTTTTGAAAACAACCTAATTTCTCAAAAATTAATAGACTCTTATTTTTGCTTAATTACTCACAGAATGATCTGAAATCAAATCTTGGTTATGCTTGAGTTTTGCTGCAGTGTGACCTATGTTCAAACATTATAGGAGTCAACACCCTTCCTAGCTAAGTCTGGATTGCTGAATCAAATTTACATCTTTATGTATAATTTAAATCCTGAATTCCATTTATATAATTTAAGTCATAATTTTCAGTGCCTACAGCTTCTCAGGAGTGGCTCTGGCTATCTGAGGAAATTAGGGCAATGTTTATCTGTTGCACAGAACTCCCAGATGCTGATTTTGCTCACCCATCTCCAGGTATAATACACTTACATTAACTCACAAAAGGTGCATCCTATCCTTTGTCTTCCCCAAACAACCATACAAACCAAAAAAGAATGGAAAAAAGCAAACATTATCATATGCCCTGGATCCAAATCTCACCTGGCATGGACCAAGACACTGATGCTGGAAGTCCATGGAGTTGCACCAATTTATGCAAACAAAGAGACTACATGCTGAACTGCTGCAGTTTCAAAATATGTCCCTGTATTGTTCTCCAAGACTCAAAGCCCATAAACGAACATCACAGCCAGGTCAGGCAGCAAAAGTTGAGGTCTTGCTGGTGAGAAGAGTTTGGGAGGCTGCCTTATAGTGTGTTTTTCTTTCTCTCTCTCTCTCTCTCTCTCTTTATTTCTCTCTTTCTTTCTCTCTTTCTTTCTTTCTTTCTTGTTTTTAAATAATTAATGTATGTGTTTAGGGATTTTGACATCTAGCATATGAAAGGTATGTATGTGATTACTGTATGCAAAAGAAGAAAAGGTGTATATTGTATAAAATGCTGAAAGTGTATGCATGCATGTATAAATGTCCATACACGCTATGTATTTTTGGAGGAACACAGGAGTGCTTCTTCTGGAATAATGAAAAGAGCAGTAGATGATTGGGGGGGTGGAAAAGCCACCCCATCCCTTTGCAAAACCAAGCATCGTCTGTATTGCAGGCCGGCAAATAATAAGCATTAATGCCCTTAAACAATGTGTGCTTGAAGAAAAGGGATGGATGTATTGAGGGAGGGGAGATTTGCAAATATTGCCCGCAAATCATTCAGTGCTGCTTTCACAGTGCAGCACTAAAGACAGACTAAATTAGCAGTCCACTTCCCCCGCTCTCCTTCCCACTCAAGTCATGTCTGTTTACCCTCAGTAATGACAAAACGTAGACAACTGTCTGCTAGGACTGTGGTGACATTGGCACACACATACCAGACAAGCAGAATGTTGTGGGAAACAGAGATTGAAGCATCTTGATATACGAGAAACAATTATCATGGGAATTGTTGTTTCTCAATGCAACAGCTATAATAAATAGTTGCCATATGCTAAGCACAGATGCCTCCTTGAAAAGCAGCCCTGTGATGGCACAGCCCATGTTCTCCAGAGTCTGGGGCTTTGATGAAATGACTGGATTTTTGCAAGAACTGCTGCCCCAGAGAAAGGTATCTCAAGCCACCGAAGAGCTTAAGGGTAAAAAAAAAAATGGGCAAAGTAGCAGCTTTGCATTTTGCACGTGGGTTTTGCAGTGGAATTTGAAGCTGATTCCTTCAATCAGGTGAGAAAACTGGGATGCCTCTGGGTAACGTGATTTTCACCTCTGCTTGCTTCTCAGAAAACCAGATAAACAGAGAGGCACAGAAAACCTTTCTGAGGAAGAAGTACTGCCTGCTATATGCACGTATCAGAACTGCAAGAGGATTTGGTGCACAGCAGGGGTCTCAGGCTTTGTTTGATTTCAGGACTTATGGGTGGAATGCTTCATGTACATATATGCAGACACACACACAAGCAACTATGCACATATGCATGCATGCATGTATCCGCACCCATATATCACAAGACTGTTCTCCCAATCTAGACAGGAAAAAGTTATTTTTATAGCAGAGGAAGATAAAGAAGCAAAGGGAAGATGATGAGGTTCTTCCACCTATTTCCCTAATACATCACAGGAGAATTGTGCTGTTCAATACAGAAAGCAAAACAAACAAAAAACCAAACAGGTCAAAATAAACCAGGCAGTCTGACTTGCACAATATCCTGTTGAGGCTGTCAGACCTGATGCTATTTTATCACCACTCCCTATTTCGCATCTTTTTAGATTCCAGGTTCTTTAAAATCCTATCTTCCTTGCATTCACAAAACCCTGCAGGCATATTCCCAGCCTTTCCCCCAGCACAATGCAAAAGTTAAATTGTTTAGGTGCCTAAGAAGAGCCCAGCCCTCGGGCCATTCAGTGCCTGAAGGCAGCTAGCTACCAGGTTATAGTGACACTTAGATTCTTCTGAAAAAAAACCAAACCCAAAATCTTATCTTTATCATTAGGCATCAAAAACTTAAAAATAACCCCTGCCTCTGTATCCTTCAGGTTTTACAGCACTCAGAAGTCTCAACCCTTGCACTGTGCTACAAAAAACTACTAAAAATTTCTACTTCTTCACTTGTGCTAAAATGGAATTACAATCTCAATCTGGGAATCCAGGCATTATTGTAACAGAAACATCTGTTTAACACTTGGGTCTTCCCTGCCAGGATGCACAAGACCTGACACTCCAACAGGTTCCACTAAGTGAGAAAAGTGGATGGAAATCTAAACCTGCCAATGATGCAGGGGATGTGTGTGTTTTTGTGTGTGTCACTTTAAGAACACGGCAGGGCATATATTTGGAAAGCCAGCTGTAAACCCCTTAGATAGGCTTTGGAAAAAGCCAACCCATCATGCACAGCAGATGCTGGCTTCATAAATGTCACAGAAGGCAATGATGTAACCTGCTGTACTGTTTGGCTGACATAATTTATGTATGCTATCATACAGAATGCTAATAGTGTTTAAAATAAATTTTTAAAAGTGTCAGCCAAACTAAGAAATGTGTTACAAAAATATCAGCTAGTTTCTCATATGATTAACACAACAGTGTTTTACAGCTATGAGGAATTTCCAATAACTTTTCACATTTTTCATTCATGCAGTCCCTTTTAATAAGAAACTTTCTTTTATCTGAATTCAGTTGTCTGCTTTGCTAAGAACTGTTACATCAACAATACCAGGAACTTCCTTATTATTATCCTATTTATGCCAAGGATTCTGATTGCTACCCCCCACTCCCATCTCAAATTTAAAGGAAAATGGAAAACTGTTAAGGAAAATTAAACCCTGCCGAGTGGTTGCTATGCATTTTGAATAGCCCTTTTGTGCATGTATTATACATACATACATACTACATGAACCTTTTATTGGCTAAATTTGTATCTAGTGTATGTTTATTAAACAGCCCCAAAAAAAGGTGCTGTGAAGAGGCTGCCTGTTTTCAGTTCTTACTGGATTTGCAACAACACAAGATAGCTGAATAAAGGACAAATGCTGAAGTGCTAAAGATCCTTTTTTTTAGCATATGAAGACTTTACAGCTTCACACTTGGAGCTCTCAGAAGTGCGTCTGTTTCCAGGATCTTTTTGAGCTCTTACTTAAACCTGTCAAACTTTTTTTTTTAAAGCTGACCTATTGGTCATTAAAACAACAATAACAACAACAAAAACCACCAGGATTTTTCCCACCAGCCTTTCTATTAGCCTATTGAAGATATCATACAATGATGACAACATCCATACACAGGCTATTTTAACTCTGTGAATTCCACAGCACTGTTGTACATGAGGAACATAGACCCCATGGATGCACCGGGCTGGTGACAGAGCAGCCTTTTCAGTCTCTCAGAGCTGAAGAGAAGGAATTAAGTTCAATACTGGCCCCAGAGTCTGCTTGACTTTAGATCTGGGATTGGAGGCATTTTGCAGTCCTTCCTTAACCTTCTCCTCACAACATTTCTATGGAAAGCAAGGGAAGCACCAGCTGGAGTAAGAACCCCATCGGATTCAGCCTGTAGGTAATGCTGTGCAAAACAAACTTTTTGCTGAAATGAGGCTACCCTTGAAAAGTGTGGCACAAGGGAGCAGTTTAGCCTATGAAGTGCTACCCAGCAGTTCAGGGCAACACCTGCAAGAGAGAACTGAAGCTGTGGATTAGATGGAGAAGTTCAGTTACTCCAAATCTGGCTGGAATTTAGCTGCCATGTGCAAGTTGGCACTTGCCAGCTGTGAAAAGTAACAGAAGAAAGAGTCAGGACCCTGGCTTTACAGTCTGTTTGAAGGAGAAGTTCAGGCACATCAAACAGTATCTATGATAGACCAACTGTGTTCATAGAGGACAGGAAGCATTCTTCCTCTTTTAGCCTAGGCTCATTAAGGAGGGCAATTTCCTTCTGCTTCCTCTGGATGAGAAGGCTTGCTCTGGAGATATTTGCAAGTGAAAAATCTGACACTCAGATGAAGGGAAGGGTTAGAAAACCAGTAGCTGGTGGAGTTAATGACAAGATGTATCTGCTCCTGAGTGTTGAGTGATGGTGTGTGCCTGAGAGGAGTGACACAAAGCACTCTGCAGAACAGATCCTGTTGAACAGAACGACACTCACCTGCTGAGTTACACATTTTGCCAAGCCCTGCTAGCAGGAGCCCTGCCCCAGCCTCCCTGTACAGATCTCCTAGCTGAACACACTGGTGAATCAGCAACACACAGTACTACCAATACACAGCCTCAGGACCTAAGAGTTGGAGTTTTCAGAAAATATACAGCTCTAAACCATTTCCACATTTCTTCTCATGAGCTCAGGTGGAAGTACGTTTACAAGTAGTGTTATGGCACGCTGTCTGCAAGGAATTCTCCAGGAATGCCCTGAGCTTGAACTCTAAATGTAAAGCAGTGTCTCCACCACTCCTCGACCTCAGCAATGACTTGGAGCACACCCTGCTCCAAGTGTTCCCTGAGCTGCAGCAGCTGTGGGGCAAGAGGGCCGTCACACCCATGTCTCACCAGCCACTGGCTGCCATGAAAGGGACGAGTGTGAGTGGCACCAACATGTCCCACTATGGTCCAAATGCCACCACAATGGAAATATTGAGGGAACAAAGGGCTGAAAAAAGACAAGTGCAAGATGTTACTCTTCACTTCTGCCATAGTGCTTCTCTACAGCCGAACAATTTTGACATTTATTCCATCATCTCTAAGCACCTCAGATGATTTATTTCAGCAACATCTGTATTTTTTGTGGCAGATCAGACCTCAAATATTGTTGCACACCCTATTGGCAGCAGTTACCTCATAGCCCTGCTCTGAACGGGGGCTATCGCAGCAATCCTGAGGGACACCTCCGACCCATGTTGCTCACTCGACTTGCAGGGCTCCCTTTCTTTCACTTCCTCTGTCCCAGTGACTAATTTCTGATGGACAGTGAGGCCTCTGGGGAGCATGGCTCAGCCTGCTCGGCACAGTGGCTTTTGTTAGCTCTGCTTTCTGACACATCTAATTCAGGGCAGTCTCCAAAGCTTTCAGCTGGAGTGCCAAGAGTTCCTGTAGTGGGATCTTCATCTAATCTCCTCTGGGCTAGTCTCAAATGCCTTGTTTTCCCTTTTTCTTTTGCTTGGGCATTGTTCTTTTTGGTTTGCATGTGGCTAAATTTTCAAGTTGACAGCAGTTACTGAGAGTATGGGGGTAAATTCAATTACTTCTTTCATGGTGAGAAATTCCTCCTATTTTCCTCAGCTCTTCTTTGCACAGACTGAGTGGTTGCTTTGGCTAATTACCTTAATTTTTCTGCTCTAAGACAGATATAGTACCTGTGTTTGGCTCTCAAGTTTTCCAAGACATAGGGGAAAAAAAAGGGCAAGAATGACCAATGGTTTCAAGCATGCAGAGCATGTTTGAAACAGAACAAATCTCACATTTGGAGACCTATGTCTATGTTCATTTTACCTGCTTAATTTTTCGAAGGAAATAAGCTGTTAGAAAAAGTGACCTTCACATCAGAGCCCAAAATGGACACATCAGCAGATAAGAAATTGCCCAAAGCATCAAGGGTTCACGGCTGCAACAAAGGCCCTAGGAGGATGGAATATTATTGCACAGTGATAACAGCTTGATGTTTAACAACCATTTTAAGCCAAGTTTACTAAAAAAAGGGTTTTTTCAATAATTTTTCTGCATGTTTGCTTATCTTCATGTACACTCAACTCTCTTAGTGGCCTTCAAGTTAACAGGCCACTCTCCACCAGGTTTGATGGAAGTTGAAATTATACTACAAGTTATTAAATTCCTACAAATCCCATGTAAATAGACACTTGGGTTGAGGAAGGTGGTCCTGTTTGTGGCCTCATTGAAGACAAGTCCCTAGCAAATGCTAAAACTTACTAGGTGTGGGGAATGTGTATGGGAGACATTACAAATTTCTCAGTCATGGGGAAAACCCTTGACTAGAGCCACCATTTAATTACACATCAGAGTATACAAACACAAAGGAGAAATCCTGCAGACATCATGATCCTCAAGCTCCTCTACTCTTGCCATCAATTTCTTGCCTTAAATTTTTAACTTATTTTCTTAGGTGGATGATTCTCAAGTTTACCTGCCTTGCTCATTATGGGCCTTTTAAAACATCCAAATCAAAGCAAAAATACAAAGCATTATACAGGCAGTCAATCAGCCTTATTAATCAGATTATTTAGTTTTGTATGTTTGTCCACTCATTAATCCAAATGCAGGTGATCAAAGAAAGGTGAGTGGGAGAACTGTGTTAACAGTGTTCTGCACAGGATGTTGCTTTCTGAGGGTAATATATATTTCACTTATGGCACTACCAAATACTGCTCTCAGGGTCTAATGAGGGCACTTGTAATGACATAAATTTTTGCCAAATATGTTGTTTTGTTAAAGAGGAAATGCTTCCCAGGAACATATCCATTTCAACAATTTTCTGGTCCAGATCCATCTGGTTGCTTCTTATTACAGAGATAGTAAAGAAAGAATGGAAAGGTTACAGTTTTCAAGAATATATATATGAAAATCCAGGGAAGTTGTCTATCTGGTTCTAAAGGGGAGACAAAAATAATAAGAGCATCAGAAATTTATGTGAGTTGAATAAAGCAAAGCATTGAATGGAAGCAATTTTTTCTAACGGAAATCCATCTTTGCATTAATTTGCTGTTGCATCTTACTGAGATGTTGAATACTGCCTTTTTGCTAAAATTTCACACCCTCTGTGTGGTTAAGGGAAGTCAGGGATAGTGTAAAGAATATCTATATTCCTCCTCCTGTTCCTGTTTGAGTGTTCTCTGAGGTGGAAATAGAGCACTTTTCTTCTTAATCAATTACTCTCTTAATTAAGTGGTATAATTCAAAGGGCCAAATTTTGAGTTAGGAAGGACTAATTATATTTTGTTTTTATATTAATCATTAGACTTTTCATTATCTCTTCAGTTTGGCTGTTGTTACAGAACTTATCTACACATTTTAGCAGTTTGATGACAAATTACTGCTGTCAATCTGGTAAGCTTTTCCAAGATGGCAACCAAATAAATGAAAACTGTATGCTACGATGTCAATTTTCATTATACATGTGCTCATTCTGTTTACGTTTACATGATGGTGAACTTTGCTGCTGCCTCCTATACACATCTTTCATTGCAAATTTGTTACGACAATGAAAGTAAGCAGTGGAGAGAGGAGGAGTCAATGTTTCTGAAACAGCACAGAAAGCGCAGACACTTCACACAATTTTGGAATGCCAAGCTCTAAGCTAAAGTCACACTTGACTGTTCATTTGAAAATACTCTTCTGAAAGCTGCCTAAATCTGCAACCAGATTCTGTTTCAGGATGCTGCCTGAAGCTTGAACAAAAGTGAAGCATCACATATTCAGGATTATGAAAAGTATGAATAACCATGGCCAAAAATAGATCTGTTGGGGTGTCATTGGGTCAAAGAGTTAAAGCAGCAATGGCTGCAAAGGGAGACACTTCTAGAAAAACAAAAAACCAGGGTCCAAGTAGTATGAATTTGTCTTCAAAAAGAAAAGAAGTGCAAAACTTAAAACCCACAGCCTCCCAAAACATTGCCCCCACCTAAAATACTAGACAAGACAGAGGACGAGCGATTGCCTGTATGATGTAATACACCACGTGCTAATGCACAAGTAAGGAACATTGCAAAGAACCAGGATCCTTGTCATTTTCAATAGAGAAACTATGGCTGCAAGAGGTCACTAATTTCTGGTGGTATTGCTATTTTACTTTCAAGCAAAGGCAACCAAAATAACAGCACTGAAAAATACCAAATGGATAATCCAAATTCTGAATATTTCACAGGAAAAAACCCTTTTGCATACCAAGTGATCTTTGCATTTTTCACAAAGTGTCTTTGTCAATCCAGATGTGATAGCAACTTGTATCTCAAAACAAGAGTGGTTCTATTGAAAGAGAAAAAAATAGAAACCAATAAATAATAGTTCAGCTCAGAAACAAAACCTTTGGAGTCCAAAGGACGAGGTTTGAAGGAGGCACTAGGTATGTATCAGCTAGGGTGACAAAGGGAAAACAAATCACGTACCTAGACAACTTGTTGATGGATATGCTTGCCAAAGATAATTTAGTGCTGAACACAGAGCTGAAAGCAACCAAGTAAAAATCAATGGGCATCCAAGTGGTGCTGTGTAGAGCAGTTTCACAGAGGACAGCAGACATCAAAGTACGCAGTGAGAGTGAGCTCTGGCCTTTTCAGTCCTCAGAACTGAATTAAGTTGAACGCACATGGCTTCTTCATACAATGCTAACAGGATAGAAGGAAGACTTAAGCCCATCAGCAAGAACAGAGCAATGGATAAACCTCTTTGACTAAGACTTAGTTTATTTAGTCAGATGGGAAAAAAAAAGCAATCCACCAAAGCCCCCCTGAAACCATCACTATCCCATCTGTCTGTGTTATTAACAAAGACTTGTCCAAAGGCTGAGTGGTGTTAACAAGGCATCTCTGCTCATTTGAACTATACAAAGGTGCAGAAAGTCATAAAGTTAAAACATTGTTAAGCATTTACCAGACAATAACAACAAAATGTACTGAGAAATCCAAGAGGATCCACTACCCACAAATATTTCAGAGACACAACTGCAGGACATAAAATCCAAATTAGAGACAAATTTTTCTGTTGTCCCATAAGTAAGTCAAACCTCATGAAATTCTTTCTTTAAAGATGGGGCATATGTGTGTGTGTGTAAATCATGACAGTAAAGTACATCTCAATTCCACTGTGATCCTCTCTCTCTTCCTAATCAGAGACCACCACAAGAAAACAGGAATTCTCAAAGAAGGGAGATGCGTGTTATACTGCACGCTCAAACAATGGGCAAAACCCAGCAGAATTATAGATCTTGGCTAATGCATGAGAAAGTCAGAAAACAGACACAAAGCATCACTCACTGACAGTGATATAATAGCGAGCTCCCCCGGGACTGACGCATGCAGGGCGCTGATTGGCTGCACATCTTCTGGGGATGCAGTGCTCTTGGTGTTTTTTTCAGACAAAGGAAAACTGGGAGCCCTAGAACTCATGCAAAGAAAATGCCATTATCAATATAACTTCTCAGTGTTCGGACAACCCTGGGAGCTTTCATCAGGCTTCTTTCAGAAATTACAAGAATTCACGTGCCATCTGTTTGTCCCTAAAAGTGCAACAACTGATGCCATTATCAATCCTTCCCTGCCAAAAGGGATGAAATCGACTCCAGCCAGCTTCCCCCATGCAAAGATTGCTTATTCCAGCATGAACTGCATGCAAACCATTAAGCAGGAATTTGGAGATGAATCCTGCAATGTGAACCCACTCTGCTAGATCCAGCAAGTTATGGCTGGACAACTGATGCCAAAGGGAATTTGGACATTCAGTGGATGCCTGAATCATCATCACCCAAAACTGTCCTGAAGTTTATGAATTACAGATGTGTAATGTCCATTCCTGCCAAATTGATGAATGCTTATGTATTAGTAATGGATTCAAGTGCACAGAGATATGCAAGTTCGAAGCTATACCAAGTAAAAGACTGATGGTGAAAAGGAACAGTTTGCAAGATCACTTCAGTGAAGATTTGGCAGGGAAAGATAAAAAAAGAGAATAATTATGTTATACAAGATCTGTGAAGCAAACATCTGACATGATTCCACAGTGGGAAAATGTAATGTTGTTTATTATGGTATATTTAAAATTATCAGTTCCCTACTTGTGTTCAGAGTCCCTTTTTTACCCAAGAACTATGTACTCTGATAAAGTGAAGGTTGTCAACAAAAACATACTTAGCAGCACTGAACTACCCCACTGAGGAAGCTTTCACATCTAAACAAAGTCTAGAGGCAGCAACACCTGCAAGGAGCTTCAGAAGAATTTTGACCACAGGAACCATCAGCAAGAGGAGTGCCTGACCTTGGCTCACCAGATGTTGGCTGGACAAGACACTTGTGCTTTGTAAGATCACCTCAACTCTCTTCTTTTGAAAGGTGATCCAGCTGCTAAGAATGGGAAACTGTCCTTGTTAAATGGAAATCAAATCAACTTCAGTGGAGACAACAGGATAGTGCTAACATAGGGAAAAAGTGGTCCTGCTCTCTCTGTGTCCTGCATGTCACTGTCCATCCTGGTGGTACCTTGTCCTGCCCACTGAAACAAGGGCTGGTGTAGTCATGCAATGAATTAGACTGGGGAAAGTAGATTCAGGTACAGCCTTGTCCTCTCCCAGCTCCAGCTGAATCTGCTCCAGTTCACCATTAGGCTAGTAAAAGCACTATGAAAGGAAGAGAACAGCAAAATGGTGAGGACAAGCAGTCAGAAGCAGAGGAAGTGTGGATCTACTGCTTTCATCAATACTGACAACTTATGCCGGCTTAAATTATTTGTCTGACTACAATCCTGAGCTCTTCCAAATAGCTTCTCATTTCAGCCTATATATTACCACTCCATAATCCTGTCATCACCGCCTGAAGCTGGTCAAAACACTGCAAGGGAAGAGTTTTTTGGAAAAGAGAGTTCTTTTTCAAAAACTAAGCTCAAGGCTTTCTTCATATGTGAAAAGGACTGAATACCTGAAGACTACTCCTGCACATTCGGATCACCTCAAAATCCACCTTGTCTCATTGCCCTTGACAATCACTGCTGCCAGATTACTGAGCACCGAAAGTTTAAAGCAGAGAACATCCTACTGTGAAGATGATTGAAGAGACTGAGGAAAAAAACCAAAAATCAAAAGCCAAAGCTGAATAAATTGCTCACACTCATTCAGAGACCAGCCTAACTTAGTTTCAGTACCTCTCTCCCAAGTTATGGAAGCAAAACCATCCCCCCATTTCCCTCTTTTCTTGCATGCCGCACACAGTTTCTTGCTGAGCTCTGAGAGTGTGCAAACCCCCCGAAGGTCTCTCATCTCCAGTGGGAAAAACAAGCATTCTTCACACAGCTCTGGCTCACTCATTTCTGTTCACTAACTGTGCCAGACGGAAGCTTTAGGTCAAGATTTTAAAGAAAATGTCTTTCTGCCCATTAGAGCCCCCATCTCCAGGATGCTTTGATTTTTACATTGCTATACAAAAAAAATCCTTATAATTTTAATTTTATTAATTTTGTCACAACTTCTTAGCTTCAATTCATGCGTTATTAAAGTAAATTGGCTTTTGTAATCAAATTATTTTAAACACATTTTAATAAATATTTTGTTTTAAAAACTTACCATGATCTGCCATATTTTATCATGAATTAATATGCCTTTTAGTATTGCATTTTTGGGTATTTTAAAATAAGGAGCATAAAGAAACTGACATGACTGAAATAAGAATTTCAGCTTTACTGTAATAAAAATATTCAATTAATCTGAAGGAGTAAAAAGTGGTATATCTCTTCTTTGACCCAGATAAACACTTTTTCCTTCCACACTGATTCTGAAAATAAGCAAGCATGACATTCATGTCCCATGTACCCCCCACCCCTGCAGATCCTGGCTGTGTTGGCTGATTCAGTGGTACAGCGGCTGCTGCTGCATCTCCTTTGGACAAAGCAGACAGCTTCCAGTGCTCTCCCTGAGTTGCAGATCACTAGTGACAGCTTTATGGACATTTTTTTGGGTGAAATTGTTAGGCTAAGCTTTTGCATTCAGCACCTGCAGTCCTCTGATACCTGCACAGTCATTATCTTCACCTGAATCCAAAGCTGCTTTGAGATCAGGGTTTTTTACATGGGAAGCAAACTCAGGCAGAGCCAGATGATGATGTCAGCCATCTCAGTGTTCAGGGGATGGAAGAGGTCTCATTTCAATCTAATGATCCAAACCCACATTTGCTGTAGAAGCCTACTCTCCCAGGCAGCCTATAAGACTGTCTGGAAAACTCCTGGAGCTCTGCGAATCGTTCTTTTTCCCTCACACTCCTCTCCAGGCGCTTGCATCCGTGCTGAAAATAATACCAGAAACAACCAGAAGTTCCTCCTGGAGGGAGGGACGGTGCGTCCGGGAGGGCGGCAGGTAACGCAGTTCCCTCCTTCCCCCCAGCAGATCCTCCCCTCGACGGGAGCGCACACGAGAGGTTTTATGAAGTGACATATGTCTAATTGGCTGAAAGGTAATATTCAAAGGCCCGCCGCTCCTCTCAGAGCTCAGGGACTGCAGCTGGCAGAGTGTTAAATCAGTTAACAGTTGGGCCCTTTACTGCGCTGCACCACTGCTGCTGCTGCTGCTGTTCCCGGGGCCGCTGCCCAATTTGGCTCATTGAGCTCCCCAGTCAATGGAGAAGGCATCTCTATTGTGCACCTCAAAGCATGCTCACAGCCCCTGAAAGAGAAACAGGCCCCAAACTACTGGGGCAGATCGTATGACAGGATTACTTGCTTGTTGTTCCTCTTTCTTTCTTTTTTTCTTCTTTAAAGGACTTCTATTGGACTACAGGAAGGAATTACGTGAGGGGGAGACCGTATTACATAGTGACAGCTGGAAAACTGGGGATTGCAGACTAGTAAGGGAGCTGGGTTCCTTCTGTGCCGGCTGGGCACCTACCTAAGGCATCTTTTAATTAATTTGTGCAGAGAGTGATCTCCAGAGCCCAGGCAGCGCAGAGCAAATCCTCGCGCCACTGATATCGGTGGCAGCCTGCCCCCAGCACTGTGGTGAGGACGGGATTTTTTCACAAAAGCACACACAACAGCCCCTCACTGCCAACCTTAGAGCACAGAAGTGCAAGCATTTATTGTTCTTACAGGATCCAGACAACAAGATTCAGGAAATGTGTTAAAGCTGTGATTAAGCAGAGCTCTGAATGCCTGACACTCCAGCCACAGCAAAGATCAGGTTCTTGGCTGGCAAAAATCACTATTTCTCTAATGTTGTCAATAAACATTGCCCGGCTGATGAACTTCCCTAGCAGCCCAACAGTGCTTCTGCAACTGGCTCTGATACACCTGCCTAAGCAACATCAGACAGGCAATTTATAACCACTCCCTGCCTTCTGCAGGACGAGGCTGTGTGTGCACCTCAGACCCCTGTACCTGTGCTTGCAATAAGATGTCAACAATTTGCCTTCCAGTGCTGTAAACAGGCACAGTACCAGGGACCTCCAGCATTGCTTAAGAGGAGGACAGTAATCATTCCATAGGTGCCCATGATGGCAGCAAGGGAATCGTTGTCTGGAGTTTCAACATGAGCCTTTGCCCCTACCCTTCCCAGAAATGCACAAACATTGCACATTTCTGGTAAAGTACACATATATGCCTCATCTCACCTTGTTAGTAGCACCTCAAGGCTTCAAAGCTCTTTAATTGACCACCCTCACTGTTCAAATAGCACTCAGTTAAGCCACAGCATAATCTATCTTCCCAGCATGTGTAGAAAGCAGTGCCATCATTTAATCTAGGCCTAAAAACTGCACAAAATGTGCAGTCCTGCCCTGGGTAAAAAAAGCACTTTCAGTTGGGAACTACAAATCCTGCTGGGGGCTGGACTTAACAATGCCCTATGATATCAGTTTTCCTTCACATTTTTGGACTCAGGGAAAATCAAGCTCTCAAATCTTGAAGCGAAGTGTTAAATTCTGTGTGGTTTTGATTCAAAATGCAGAGTTGTCTAGGTCTGTAAAGATACCAAAACTCCCAAGCTCTATGACATTTTTGGAGAGGAGAAAAGATCGGCCCAACTTTCATCTACATGCTGGCACATTTGCACCACTCTGGCAACAAACAAGGACACCAAAGTGGATTTAAAAGCAGACTGGCATGAAACAAGTTGCCACAAGAGAGGGTTTGAATTCAGAGTGCTCAGGCTCTGTTGTGGTAATTGTGATAAGCTGCAGATAAATGCTTTTATCATACCCACAATAAAGGCAAGGTAAGAGACCCGGCTTGCAGCTCCACACCAGCACAGGGCACTACCTCACACGCGCCACAGAATAAGACCCAACGCTCAGGCACTCACCACAAAGCAGATGAGGCAATGTAAATCCCCACCCTTGCTGGCTTTGTGGTAATTTGTTCATGTGCTTGTCCCTGGGGTGAGTAAAACCAGCCTGTTCTGCCAGAACATCCTGAAATAGCAACATTTGCTGAAATTGTACATTATTATTAACACCTAGGATTACGTCAGAATGGATCATATCTTATCCAGCTCTACCACACGTCATGTAGTCTCTGAGCACACAACATTATTGTACTATTCAGTCATTTAATTAAAACAATAATTGATGCATAGGATGAAAAATAAAGAGCCTTTTTTCTGAAAAAACTTACAACTTAGCCTTATGAAAAGATGGTATAGATACCTGACAGGATGCATTCAAAAATGGGAAGAGGATTTTTGTGCTAGGAACAGAAGAAAAGAGGATTTTAGAAGCATGAGAAGTAAGGGGAGCTGGTAGAAAGACCAGCCAGAGTACAGCTGACTGGCCAGGCTACAGGAACGACTGAATTGAGGCAGGAAACAGAAAGGATAGGCTGGATGACAGGCTGAAAAGTTTGCTTTTGCAAGCTGGGGACTGCAAAGGGACAATATATCTGAGAAAAGATTTTCAGAAAACTTGAAAGAGGCAAGGCTGGGGGGAAGGGAAGTGAGAAAAATGGAAGGATGATGGGATAGTCTTCAGTTCCGAAGTTGGGGCTGAGAGATCAGGTAAGTGACTGCTGTCATCCAGGAACCAAAACTCCAGGGTCAGTGAGGAAAACACTGCAGAATACCAGCACAGAAAGTGAAAGACCAAGACATTTCACAACTTCAGAGCATTTAACATTCCCAAGCATCCAGACTTTCCGTATCCTAATGGCTGTCACATTTCACCCTATCTGTCCTGGTCAGCTTCACCAGCAGCATCCATTTATCTGATGCTGCTCTATTCCCTTCACATGTAAGATGGAAGGAACTACAGGACAGAGTCTTCCCAGCCCTCGTGTCTGGAATGCAGCTCCTCTTGGCACCGTGGCAGAGCTGGGGCTCTTGGTGTGTAATGAAGGGCAATCTGGTCTAGTGATCTCAGCAGGCGAGGCGGGGATGTGGGCATGCCGCGCATCTCGTGCCAGCTCTCACACTTGCTTCTCCCTCTGTAAAGTGGGAATACCACCTGCCAGCCCCACAGGCTTGTCATGAGGATTGATTAATGTTTGTAGACATTTTTAAGAGAGGGGGAAAGCTCACCAGACAGAGCTGCTAAAAGGCTGTGTGCGGGCAAATGGTTTTATCATCGCTATGGCTTAAACTGAGGCCCACACCATAAAAAAATTGTTACATTTGGATTCAGTCATGTCCAAAAGATTTGTGGCTGTCAGGCACAACTACAACATGCAGAACTCTCAGAACAAGTGACTCTTAACCAAGGGGAAAGTAGCCCATCCCTTGCCTTTTGCTTGGCACCAAAAACCCCTCTGTAGCCTTGCATGTCTTCAGAGCTATGGGTGTTTCTGCATGATGCCAGTCACAGTCTCATCACAAAAACTTTCTAACCACTACCAGACATGCTCTCTCAACCCTGGGCTCCCACTGGAAAGCATGCCTGCCCCTGTGTGCCAGCTGTAATGCCAACAGTTAATTCACAGGCACATTAGCTCTGCTGCAGCCTTTTTGTAGTTTGCCCCAAAACTTGCACCTTGAATTTTGACTGCGCTCCCCGCCCAGGTTGAGGGAAAATGTGGGGATGGGGTAACCCCTACCATGGCGGAGCTGCCATTCCAGAGCACAGATAAAAGTGAAACCTGAGTGGAAAATGTTTGCGGTGCCACTGGCAATCAAGGGCCGGGTTGTCCCAGCAACGGGAACACTTCATCAGCTCAGCTAACAGATGGTCAGTGAGCAACAGGCAGCATATGTTCCAATAAGCACTGACATCAGCACAGATGGAGGGTGGGCAGGAGGCTGGCCCTGAAACATAACCTGACATTTCCTTCTCATTTGGTGCTGCATTGTTATAACTCACACAGGAAGATTAGCAGGGAAAAGTGAATAGCATTAGGGAATCTGCTCAGGAACCGATTACTAACACTTCACTGCAGTTTTAGATTTTTACTTAACCAGAGTGTAACATTGTTAACAACATTCGGGGGCAGAAAAGGAAAATGCTCTGCGTTTTAACGATGGGGCTTTATTTTCATCACAGACAGGTTTTCCCAAGAACACTAATTAACAGATTGCCACCTTCTAGGAGTCTAGATCTCCAGTTCCACTATTTCTACAGCTTTTCCTTTTACTCCTTCTATCCCTCCCCCAACAATATGCACCCAAATACCCCACAGGATTAAATAAAGCTCCACAACACATTGTCACAAAGGACATAACTTTCCTCAGCCCAAAAGAAACTTTAATGCTTGCTACAGAAGACAGAAAAACAGCCACAAAAGGAAAAAAAAATAAAATAAAACATATATTCCTGCTGACAAACATTCAATAAAAAATAGGAATCAAAGGAGACTGTAGTCCTTGGAATCAACAACAGATTGATCTGGGACCCAGAGAATCAGTATGCAAACAGGTTACACACAAGTCGTGTATTTATAGACTTGCACTGAGGATAATGGGCAAGCATGCTGCATGGCTCCAAAGTGCCTCTTTGTGACAGACAGCAAGATGTCAAGTAGATACATCCAAATGATGTAAATGTACAGCTGTATCACAGGCAGATATTAAAGAAAGGCAGCATGTGCAGCCACAGCCTTCTGTTACCTCGTGAGATACCTTTAGAAGCCTTTTCCTCCGCTAGCGCGTGGGAAAGTTTAGCAGGCACCTCCCTTCAATGCTAATGGGACTTGTATGTACATCCATCTCTTGTGTCAGCAGAAGAACAGACCCTCCAGTGAAGCCTGTCTGCAGTCCTGGGGGACTGCCAAGCTGTTTTGGAAATGGCAAATGCTTCCATCTCTGCTCCTTGTGCCTTTCTTTGGAAAGCATGAATTTGGTCAAAGATTTGCAGTCTGGATAATCCCTTGTACATCCTCCTGTGTATTCACAGTTTCTTCTCTGGAGCTTTACCCAGATGCTCTGCAGTTGTATAGCCCAATTCACACAAGGATCTCCTGCCCTTCTTCAAACTACAGTCTCTCTGAGAGGCGAATACAGCTCTTTAGCAAAGAGCTGCACAGGGAGTCAACTGCTGGTATTTCCAAGTGGCTCCTAGTTTTGCACAGCTCAGTATCTGGCATCAGTATTACAGAGTTATTGGGGTAATATTCCACACATTTAGTGGCCATGCAGGGGCGGCAATCACTTCCCATCTCTCTAAGCTTCCTAGAAACTTCTAGAGATGGCAGGCTGTGCTCCAGCTGATGACAACGGGTGTCACAAGATTCTGGTATATCTTGAGCAAGGTCACAGAGTCAGGAAATGACAGATCTAGGAAGGTGCAGGGGAATCAATCAGGTTTCCTAACTCTGACCCTCATCGTAATGATTAGACTGAATCCTCTTACAGCAAAACAAATTAGATACTCATCAACTCTGAAAACAGGCGTTCAGTGAGAACTCCCTAATGAACAACAGGTGTCAGTGAGTGGACAGACACACACAAACTGCAGATTGCTGCATAAGGAGCGAGGCATCCCAAGCAAGTGCTCCTGTTGCTATCTTCCGGAGGCAAGAACTGCAACTCTAGCAAAGCCACTCAAGAACACTTTTAACCTGAGAAGACTGAGTAGCTGAGCCATTTTTTATTAATTTCAAGCACAAGGATGCCAAACTGCTGAGAGGTGACCACTTTATGCTCTGGGCTGTGTTATGCTTTATGCCATCAATGACTTTCAGTATCAAAAAGGCGATCTGCAAGTCTGGGACTGTGCTCTTGGAAGTCCATCTCTTTTAGTGCTCTTTGGGGAATGGTCTTTCAGTCTTAGGGGATAATTTGTTCCTTTCCTCCACTACCTGTACAACCAAAGCTTGTACACACTTAATATTTTGATGCAGCTTCACTGTCCCAATTACACCAAAAATTGTATTTTAATCACCATTTTTTTTTCTGTATCTCTATTTGCACTATGTATGTTCCAAAATATGAGGCAAGTGGGGCATTGGGATTATTTATCCAACAAAACAGGCCCTGAGTGTGCTATTTCTGGACAGAGGTAGCTTTTCTAGGAAAACCAGCAGCAAAAGGCTGTTAACATTGCTTAGATCTCCAGAAGTTCCTGCCTCCATGTCCATCTGTCAAGGAATCAACCTGGCCAAGGTACCTGAGCATTCCCTTCTAGTGAGTCCCTCAGTTCTCTGAAGCAGTATGGATAAGGACTTGAACAGATGGGTAATCTGAGCAAGGAACAGAAAGAGGGGAGATTGCTTCCACCTCTCCTTCACTCTCCAGCTTCCTGATCCTCAGAATGAGCAGGACATTCATGTTTACTGAAATAAAAGTTCTCTCTCTCTCTCCTATGCCCCACCTTCATTCTGACTCCCTGCAGCCATCATTCCTAATGTAAGGCACCTACTTGTCAAAAGTTGATCTGTATCGCTGATGACACTAAACTGGGTGGTGAGATGGACATGTCAGACAGGAGACACATCTTCCAGAAAGACCTGGACAGAATGGAAAACTGGGATAGCAAAAGGAGTATGAAGTTTAACAAACAGAAGAGCCAAGTCCTGCACCTGGGGCAACACAACCAAAGTGTCCTGTAGGAGCCAGGATCTGTGTGGCAGGGGAGCAGCCTTGCTGGAACGAACCTGGGGCTCCTGGTGACAACGAGCTGAACAGCAGTCAGTAGAATGCTGCAGCAGCAACAAAGGCAAGCTGGATCCTGGGCAGCATCTGCAGGAGCATTGCTAGCAGAGATAGAGACGCAGTTACCCCACCCTACGCAGCACTTGTCAGGCCACACCTAGAGTACTGTGCCCAGTTCTGGTCCTCATAGCTCAAGAAAGAGAAAAAAAAGAGTCTTTCACTGAAAGACTGGAGAGGATTCAAAGGAATTCATGAAGTTCATCAAAAGGCTGGAAACCTGCACTGTGAGAAAAGGCTGAAGGAGTGAAGTCTTTCCTCTCTGGAGAAGAGAAGGCTCAGGGGAACCTCAACACAGTATTCCAGTACTTAAAGGGCAGCTACAAAGAGGACAGAGGCTCTCTATTCCCAAGGAGCCATGTGGAGAAGACAAGGGGCAAGGGGTACAAGTTGCATCAGGAAAGGTTTAATCTCAATATAGTAAATAAATTCTTTATTATGAGAACAATCATTCACTGGAACAACCTCTGAGGGGATGTGGTAGGGTCCTCATCACTGGAGGTTTTCAAGATGTGATCAGACAGAGTGCTAAACAAACTCACCTGGGCTCCTTCTCCCATGGAAGGTTGGATCAGGTGATTTTACAAGGCCACTTCAAACCTGGGCTGTTCCATGATTCTGTATCTCCCATTGCTTAAAAAATAAAACACAAACAAGTTTTACAAAATGCTTTTGGGGAAGCGAGACTGGTTTCACCCTAATGTGGAACAAGTCCTTCCCCTAAAGGGAAGGGAAGGTTCTGTGTTCCCTCACCTGCTTCCAGCTACCAGCGTCCATCCCTTCTTTGTGCTGGCCACAGCAGGCAGATTAACTGATCAAAAACTAGTGCTTGTTGTTAGTCTCTTGGGGACGTCAGCTCTCAGTCGAGCCGACTCCCTGACTTTGTAACCAAGGCATGAGCAAAGAGAGTCTGTGGACAGTAGTTTTCAATTTGCTGTGAAACAGCCCACTGGAAATTTTCAGGACAGACAAGAGTAGTATCGTTTGACTTCATCTTCTGTGGACACACAGCCACAAACATGTCCAAGCATTAAGTGACGGACGCTGGTGGGTCTTGTCCTCAATTCTAACCACTGAAGCTGCAAAGTGCGGCCACAGGCAGCACCTATAGAGGATGTGCTACACCCACAAGTAAAATCTCATTCAGGCAGAGAAATGAAACCAGGGCATTGTCAATTCACTGGAGGCTCCCTGAACGTTTGCCTTGGGGACTCTGAGAGCAGGGGCCATAAAGTACAGAAGAGTCTTTACTGAGAGCATATCCCAGGGCACATCCTGAAAAAGCAAGGCAAACGGCGTAGCTTCTTCTCCTGATGTCCCCACCAACATGAGGGCTCCAGTGACAGGTTAGAGAGTTGCAAATAGAGAGATTCCAGCAAAACCTGCTCTGAAGAAGCATAAACAGAGCAGTTCTAACAAGGCTCACGCAATGTTAGGAGCATATTTGTGCAGGGACTGGCAGTGTCTTACAAGCAATTGCAGGTGCCTGATCTTAATGCTAGCAACTGCTTCTTTTTGTCTGTACTGTAGCCAGGACTTGTGAGCGTGAGAGAGATTGAATGCTTTGTAATGAAGGTATATTGTAACATTTCTCTCCAGGTGGCACTTTGTTAACAACAATTAGATCCTGATTGATCTTTGAAGGGCTAATTCTTATGTGGTTTGCAAGGGTCCTACAAGGAGCAAGTGTTGAGTGGGGGCACTTTAAAAGTATTAGTGAGGGGGGAAAAAAAAGAATAGTGCCATAAGAAATTTGCAATACAATGCCCAAGCCTCCTTTGCACCCCACAGTAATTTGTTCTTATTCCTGTTATTATCCCCTCGGGCACTAATGGTCACTTTATTAATTAGTTGAAAATTGCATTCTAGGTCAAATGGCAGCTTTTTTTCCCTCCCATTGTTGCAAATTGCTAGTGGTATGGCCCAGTAAATGGCAGTGTTACTGCAAAATGGGAAAGATCCTTCGCTTTTCAAGATAAAGCCTGTGGACCAGCTGCACTTTCCATGACATTTCTAAGCAGAGCATTTCCCCAGGCCTGCTTTTAAGCAGTTAGGAATTAAACAGAACTCACTGTCATTGTCAAGATTTCTAATCATAGGCTGTTACTGTATTTGCTCTCAGTCTCCTCACCCTCCCCCCCATTTTAATTCTAGCCGAGCCTGTTTTCTAAGGTGCATCTCTGCAGTGCTTAGCCCCATTTTCCAGCAAAGTAGGCAGTGGGTTTAGGTGCCTTCGTTTCTGGTGCTCTGATGGAAATACTTTAGAGACATCTGCTTTTGCAGGAGAGGACAGATGCTTAGCTTATTTCTGAGAAATAAGGCCATGTCTGTGGCTTCTGAAGTTAGAGACTCGAAAATTACAAATCACTCTTGAAAATATTTGCTGGCTACTGAATGTAGAAATAGAGCAAACCACAGTCTCAGAAAACAAAATGGAAATTACAGATTTTGTGAAAGTTTTTTCATACAGAAAACTCCTACTGAGGACAATGGATGTTTAGCCTTTAAACCAGAGGATCAGCCCACCAGAAGTGAACATCAAAGCAGTCTATTTTCCATTAACTACTTTCTGCAGCCTACTGTGCTGGATGCAATCTGTCATGCCAGTTCGTAGTCCAGCAGTCAAGGAAACTACCAGAAGTCAGAAGGCCTGGGCTAATTTCCCAGCACTCTCAGCCTAACACATCTAAAAGGATGCAGTTAACATGAAGTAAGCTGCACAAGCCATCTAAGACAAAGCATTGCCTTTAATTTCTGGGGTTTTTTTCAAGCAACCCTGGCCTCATATCTGTTTAATTTTCTTCTGTAAAGTTACTGTGATAGGCCCAACTTAAAACCAACAGAATTCAGGAAAAAGAAAGACCCTCCCTCTGGCCCTTCAGGGATTTAACTGAAGTCATATAAAGAGTAAGAAAACTTTTTGTATGCGAGAAAAAATGCTACAGGGTCTCTTTCAGAAACTTCACACATGCTACCCTCACATACCTAAAAGTACAAGTGTTTTGTGATTGAAACTATTTCCCCTCGAAGGATAGATCATATCCAGTACATACAGAGGCATCCTCCAGCAGGCTGGACACTCACCCTCTCAAAATCTAAATGCTGGAGCTGGCACCAGCTGTAGCCCCTAGTGAGCATTATACAGAGCAGTTAACAACCCCCTGAATCACTCACTCCTGGATCATAAGGACAGAAGAAAAGCTTTATTTCCCTTTTTTCTTTTTGCCTTCTCCTCTCCCTGCTCCCTTCCTAATTTCTAATATCATAAATGATCAGCCTTGCTAAGTTGGACTCTTTCTACAGGCAGATGGGGGTGTTTATGAGGGAGAGGGATGGTGGAGTGATTAAGCAGTAACACATTAGTGTAAACAAATGCACAGCGACAAATTTGGGATTTCGTTCCTACTCCCAACAAGGAAGTGTTAAGACATGCAAACTGGCTCCTGTTAGCACTTAATATTTTTTCTTTGATGCTATTTTTTAACTTGCTTGGAGCAAAAGTTTCTTACAGCTCTATTTGTCGCCAAGAATCAATATAGTAACCAGCAATGCAAAGAAGTAAAAGAATTCCCTCCTCAAAATAAAATAAGGCTGAATTTGCAGGTTATTATTTCTTTTGTTCAAAAACTTCAGGAAATCATTCAAAATCTAATCTTTATTTAAAGCACAAACCACAATCAATGCCTAGACGTGCACTGGTATCCCACAGTTATAAAATGAGCCTAGATATGCAGGTAGTCAATAAAAAACACAAACATTTCTGCATTAAGTGTATTCCAAACCAGTATATGCTCAAGGTTTCTGATTTGTTTTTAAAACCTAGAAGTTTTGGTCTAGATGCACTGGCCACCATCTAAAGGCTCTGTGCTACTGTACATCAGCTGAGTAGCTGCTCTCCCTCTTTTGTTTGGAAATGCAATTTCGTAGCGGATTTGTTTGAAACTCTCCTATTTGCTCTCCCTCTGCATAGGGAAGGTGCAGTAGAAATTAAATCACACCTACAAAATGAAGGCTTTGTTGAAGAGAGAAGTATTACAATTTGCTCAAAGATGGTGAAGATTTGGGGGCAGCCTTATCACCTTATTTAAGTGCGGTGATCTTTCATATGCGTATTATGTAACAAGAGGTCTGGCTTTGTCACCAGCACCCTGCCTCAGACCTCTATAAACTTCACTGGAATTGAAAACCCTCCAGCAGAATGTAGATCAGAAGGACTGAAGGACCTGATGGGTAATTAAACTAGTGGACAAAGATGATGATCAAAAGGCAGCACATTATACACTTACATCCCTTTTAGATGAGCTGCATCACGATCACAAGTAAAAATTAAAGTATTATCAGGAAGTAAATACAGAGCCTGCTGGTCTTCTGCTACTAACAATCAAGCTCTTTCCTAAAAAAAAAGCTGAATGTGATGAAGGTAACTCCTTGATGAATGGTTACCTTGACCTAAATTTTCCAAATGCCATAATTCCATGCAAGTTTCTCATCACTTTTCTAAAAACTATGATTGCTTTCACTGAATAATGAATTTTTAAGCCACCTAAAGCATATTTAAGAATCACATCGGATATCAGAAAAGCTCTCACAGTACAGTTTTGCTCTTTAATATGAGTCCAAAAGCCAGCTGCAGACTTGGCTACCTAATTTTTGAGACAGGGGGCACTATTTTCTATTAAAAAGCCTGCAGTTATCAAGCATTTTCAGAGAGCTTATATTCAGGATTTGTTTCTGTGCCTAGTATTTCTTGTGTCTTCTGGCATGAAAAAGAGAAGCTTAATACATTTGAAATATCAATGTATTCATAGTGAAAAAAATCATGCCTAGATTAACTATATTAACAATTAATATATCCCTGTTTATTTCTGTGACCACTACTAATTAAAGGTCATTCGGTAAGTGATCTAATGAGTAACTGGGAAAATCAGAACCAACACAAAGACAAAAGCCTCGAAATATTAAATGTTTTATGCACCCATCCCTTGCATTCTGTCTTGTCCTTGCTTCCCTAGCCTGTGTAACTTTCAGATTTGTGATTGTATCTGATCACCAAATCAAGTCCTTCATCTGCAAAGGAATGGCAAACAGTAGTCACAAATATCATCACTGATGGGAGGAGAGTCTTTTGGTGATGCTTATTCGCAAGATACAATTTTGGTATCAAATATGAACACTCAGTGCAGAATACAACACTGTGTGACTGAAATTCTGCACTCAGAACAGTTCTTTGCCCCAAAGAAATGCCTATCTCCCTATTTCACAGAATCACAGAATATGCCCAGCTGGATCATCGAGTCCAGCTCCTGGCCCTGCCCAGCGTCATCCCCAAGAGTCACACCATGTGCCTGAGAGCATTGTCCAAACTCTTCTTGAATGCTGTCAGGCTTGGTGCTGTATATTTGTATTTGCAGTTTTTAGAGATATGGGAGACAGCAGTGGCAATTGCTACAGCTGATGTCCTGCCTGCGCTCCAGTTTCAGGCCTGTTAGTGAGTTTTAAGCTGTGCATTACTATAGCTGCTACCCAGGCAATGAGCAGCATCCAGTACAGGATCTGGGTCAGTAACTGGTTTTGATTCCTTACCTGAACAAATATTCCAGACTGTAAGGTCAAGGGATTTTAATACACTAAAGATGTGTTTTCCCAGTTGGCGCAAGCAAAACCAAACGTTAGACCTCAATTTTGTAGTAAGATTAAATAAATTTAGGCTGGCGAGCACTCAGACAGAATACCCTGCCAGCTGCCCATGTCTCTTACAGACACCTCTTCAACTCATCATGTGTTGTCTCAATGCCATACTTCCAGGTAAAAACTGTAGGCTAAACTTAATGCCTGATCACCAACCTAGGGCTCCAAAAGCAGTACAAGCCAGAAAGCTCTACGAGTATCAGTGTCAAGAACGGATTCTTTAACAAATGAGCTCCCGCGCTCTGAACCAGCTTCACATTTGTGGTGGGCGCTGTTGAAACGCAGTGTACCCATTAGCCTGGCTACGGGTGGGAAAGGTCTGGGTGTCAGCTGCAAGGTCTAGGAAAGCAAAGAACACGGGGTCCTAATTCTGTAGGGATACACAAGGACACTTGGCTGGTTTGTAGCCATTTTCAGTTTTTCCAGCTGTTTTCAGCCCACAGGCCATATCTGTTGTTTTGACACCATCTAATTACTGTAGCAGTTTCAGCCAAACTTCCTGACCTCCTGTGCTGTCAGGGTCTTAAAGCTGTCATGGAGCAGCAAGGGGAGCCTGCTCCACAAGGGAAGGAAAGCCAGCAGTGGAGGGGCAATGTAGGGCAGTGACCTGAGTGGTGAGGATGCAGTCCCACCATACCTGAAGAACAGCAGAGCAGGTCTGATGGCAGTAACCAGGTTCACACAACAGTCCTGTCATCACTGGACAAGTCCACGGGGATGAGGGATGTCCATGTCAAATGAGGAAGTCAAATCATGAAGGCAAAGGCAGAATCAGACAGGCTGGGCACAGGACTGAATTCCTGCAAAGTAGATTAGGCAAGCACCAAGGCCAAGGACCTGGGCTTAAATACAGCTCTTGAGTCAAGGATCTCATGACACTCCCAGGAGACTTCCCACAGCTCTCTCCCACAGGTCTTCCTCACGACCAGCTGGATCCAAGGTCAGCCAGCTGCAGGTAGTCAAGCCCCTTTGAGGACCAGGGGGAGAGCCTGGCAGTGCCTTCAGGATGCAGACATGGAGCTGTCGGTCGCCTCTGCACCAGGGACACCAGGAAACACTGGTGCTTCCGTACTCACCATCACTGAGCCCCCTCCTGAGCAACCTCAGCCGTTCTGAATGACCTGAGGAGCTTACCAGGTCATCAGCGTGTGCCCAAGAGGGCAGCCTCACCAGACTGACAAAACCTCATGGCATTCCTACACTCTCAAGCATGATATGCCTGTATGGCATAAACATACCAAGGTTTCTGCTTATTTACTGGGCTGACCATGCTTCCATAGAACCAAAAGATACTCTAAGAAAGAGGCTCTGCTCCACAGAGGAATATCCCATCAAACTTCCTAGTGAAGGAGCATATACTGGCCTGTCTTCCAGTTTAGCTGACAAAGGGCAGTCACTGTTTAAATGTGAACATGTAAACTTTTGATCTTCCTCCCCAGCATTTAAATAAAGACCACCTTTGCAAAATAATACCATATGTTGGAGTATCCTTATAATTCTGCTCAGGTAGCATGGCACAAAAAGATCCATAGAGCTTTAGCACTGCTGCTCCCCTCCATCTCAGCACAGCACTTGCTAAGATAGTAGAGCAATTAAAATTGTAGTCTCCTGTTTTATGAAAGAGTCATAAACTATGTTTTGATACTTGCGGTGCCACAGCATCCTAAGATTAACTCATTGTTTCAGTGTTTTCTTCAGTCCATACTCAGATCCCCAGTGTGACAGTGTCACAAATGAGCAAAGTAATTTAAGAGGAAAGATACATAAAGAGGAAAGTCGATAGATGTGTTCCTGTCAGTCACTCTCTCACAATGACCACGTCACAATTTCTGCTGAGTCACTATTGACTAAGTTACTGATGTCACAGAATGTTCTCTGGATCCCCTTCCAGAAGGGGAACACATACAGCTAATAAATCAATCCACAATTTCAGTGAACATTTGATGAAAGGCAGCTACCCAGGGCACAGGCTAGAGAAGACTAAGCAGTACAGCTGAACAATAATGCTTTTCTTCACAAACATATGTTCCTTCACTTCAAATCCACGTCTGCTTTTCCTCTGTTCCGGAACCATTCAAAACAACCCTGTAGTCCACATATTAAGGAAACCCTATTAAACTGGAACCTTTATGGTCATGTTCTCCTATGTAATTTCCTTCTGGAGTCCATAAACTTTGTGGTACTTTGTGAACAATTCAAAGTTCAGTGAGACAGGAAAGTAGCACCTCTATGTTTCAACTTCATGCTTTCCCTCTACTGTTCCTGGTGGGAAAAAAAAATCTTTTGGCTTGGAAATAATAATAATAAGCAGCTTCTGCTTATGGTCTAACATTAGGAAGAAAAACAACCTCACAGAGATGCTATCAATTCTTCAGTAGTCAGGGTAATTATTACCAACAATTCATACCACAGCTAGCACAGCAAAACTCCCACTCTAACTGTATTTAACTTTGTTTATTGAGGACAACAGACATCTTTCCTCATATCAAAGCCTGAAGAGGGAATTACCAACAAATTCTGGCACACAATCACATTCTTTTTAAATACACTATTAGACATCATGAGATCCCTGAAACCAGAGAACTTTCCATAAAATTCAGACCACATTATTTCAAAAGGTTTGGAGGAGAGGGGTGAAAATTATAGTCAAAAAAAATGATAGTACAATTACAGTCAGTGGCAAATTGATTGAAAAAGGAAGCAGAAATACCCCTATCATGACAGCACATTTCCTGAAATGCAAATCAAGACACCGTGTTGTGTAAGAATGGTTCTGGTTCAAACTTTTAATAGAACTAGAAATTCTTACTGCTTACTTACTAAGTTGGATTGTTGCTATATACAGAGTATGAAAAAATATATTTATTGGGTTACAAACAGAAAAATACATGGGAGGAAATTGAGTATGGAGTTATGTATGTCTGACAGTGCTATTCACTTTGACATAACATGGATACTGAACAGGAATGAAGTTCCACTGACAGCTGACTCAAAGGAGTTACCTGCACAAGGCCTAAGAAACAACATTAACTGAATAATCATGGAATCACAGAACGGGTCAGATTGGAAGGGATGACCCCACAGGGGGTCATCTGGTCCAACCTCCCTGTTCAGTCATGGTCATCCTAAAGCACCTGGCACAGGATTGTATCCAGATGGCTCTTGAACATCTCCAGCGAGGGAGACTCCACAACCTCTCTGGACAACCTGCTCCAGTGCTCGGTCACCTGCACATTACAGAACTTCTTCCTCATGTTCAGGTGGAACTTCCCATGCATCAGTTTCTGCCCATTGTTTCTTGACTTATTGCTTGGCAGCACTGAGCAGAGCCTGGCTCCTCTCTTGACACCCCCTTGATTTTAGAACTAAACAAATACATATAGCACTGAAACTGAAGCACAAAGTGAAACATATCAATTTTTAAGAAATAATTTTGAAGGTAAGTGTTTAAATTAGACTTCTGGACAGAAACGAAATATGGAGTTCTCATATGTATTATTCATTATAGAAATAGAGCATGATAGATTCTTTCTCTCCTCAGTTGGAAAAGATATAAAAAGTTGCTTAACTAAAATTATCAAATGTAAAAGCAATTGTTGTCCTTTGTAAGAAAGTGTTACATTTTACAAGAAGGTCATATTGTTTCACTGACAGATGATGCTTACATCAGTGATGTCATGCTTCAAACTTTTCAGGGTTTCAGGTATAACAATGGTATAACCCTTAAGATACAGATATAATCCACAATCAAGACACAAACCACAATACAGCATAGACATGACACATTATTCATGGTGAGGAAACTCTTGGAATATAAACAACTATTACAAAAATATGCAAAAAGTATAGTTTAAGTCTTAAATTTACACTCAGGAATATCTCACAATGCTATAAAAAACAGTTCAGACTTTCCTTTGTCAAATGGACAAAACAATGTAGCCATACTGAGATGCTACTGTGCCTCAGGTACCTGTAACTTAAGTTTTAGTGATTCTGGTCTCATAACAAGCTTAGACCTAACGTGATACGTGATTAACAAGCTGAGCAGCCTCAGCTTTGTGTGATTTCCTCCACAGTCACACAGTTCAGTTACTCTGCAAAGTTAATAAAAACAGGCTTTCATAAACAAAAACTATTCCAATGGCAACCATTCCACCATCTCAGTTTGCCACTTGTGGACATGAATTCTTTACCGAGGAGGAAGGTGATATCTCCTCCAGTGTGGATGTCCTGATCCTCTACCTGGAGAGAGAGAGAGAGAAATTAAATACATTCAATGAACACAGAAGCAGCAAAACAAGGGCTTATTAAGATAGCCTGCGACAAAAGTTACATTTATACATATTCTAAAAAAGTACATGTCCCTGTCCAGTTGGTGTGCAATTATGGCTAGTATTCTGAGATGTTGGAGGATAAAGTCTGTGGTGGCTCTTCTTAAAACTCTTGGGTGACTAACTTTTAAACCTAGTCCAGTTAACGGGTTGGGATAATAATTCTCATCTGTGGATGGTAGGTCTGACTGTATGAATTCAGGATAGGAAAATACGCTGTTTAGAACCAGACATAAGCTATATTTACAAATATTGTCATACTGGTTTAAGTGTGCCTGTGCACAATACTGCTTTAGTTAGAGAGTCCTGTTAGCAAAGCAGTACTCACAATGCAAATTAAATATTTTTTCAGCACTGAAGTTCTACCAGGTCCCATCTGAATTACAGTTCTACCAAAATCCTATTAATCAGAAACATGCTTGAACACAACACCAGTGTGGAAGACTTGACTAAGTACCTTGCAAATGAGAGGCTGCTTCTATTATCAGCAGTTATGTGTTTTACAGTGTGCTAAGACTGAAGTGAATGTACCCTTTTGATGCAATTACATTCTGTGAAGAAATGGATAATTAACAGTGATTTCTATAGTTCTTAATGCTCCATTTATTTTTAGGTTCTCACAGAATGAGTTAACATTGTGATGTAAAACAATGGTGGTCTTAACTTCTAATTAATGAAGTTTGTCTACCAGTAGGGTATATGGGCTGTGATGCGGTGGTGCAGCCACAAACCTAAAATCCATAAATCATCAAACAAGAAATATTAAGGGAAAATCTACTTTCTTATAAGGCTTAGATGTCCTGCTCTGAGTAACATGGATGTGCTCTTATCCATTAGTAACACACAGCCAAGAAATTTATGGAGAGAAGTTAAATGAAAAAAATCAAACAAAAAAAATCCCCAACCCTCCCAAAATGCAAAAAACTCCACAGCTGAATTCCCTACACTCAAAATACAGCTAGAGGATGAGCTGCTTATTACAGCAGCTGGGTGGTTACTTTGACCATATAACGAAGGATGCCTAAGTCCAGCTCTTGTTCTGCCTGAGGGGATCCAAGCCATCCTCTCAGAGAAATACCAGCGCTTCTCGGCTTGATGCTTTCTTGGTGGAGGCACTCTTTCCTCCACGGGTGAAGTTGAGACATTGTCACAGAATTCTTAAACATTAACTGATAAGAGAGAGCAAAGGCTGCCTAATCATTATGTACACTCCTGACACAGAAGATATGGGTCCCATGGTTACTGTTCCATTACTTTTCACTGCATTTAATCCAATGATTTATATACAATATGCAACAGCAGAAGCCATAACAGTGTACCATGGAAAGGTACATAGAGGATGGGATAGACAGATATCAGTAATATTACTAGGAAGGTTTATCACATAAGATACCATGAACTGAAAATGGCTACTTTTTTGTTCTTTTTTTCTCTCTCTTTGGTGAGACACACATATAGTAGAGACGACAGCTACACAGAGAAGCAACCCAAATACCTGTGCTAATATTAGCAAACTTAGGAAAAGAGTTTTGTCAAAATGAGTCATGTTGGCAGATCGGTTTAAAAGGAGCTCTAAAACATTGCAGGGCTCTTTCATAAGGACAGAAGTATTTTTCCAATAAGCCTGTTTTACTTATAACACAGGCAATTTAACTGCAGTTATGGGATCATGTTTTAAGAGTGTCCTAAGGGTAAGAAATAGGGCTAGTGTAGAAGAAGCCAAGATGTTTAAATAATGCTACTGAAAGACATTTGTAACACAGCAGCACAGTTACTGTGGAACATACTTTGTGCAATACACCTAGCCATAATATCTCTGGAGCTGGTCAGAGGTGATCTGACCTCTGAATATCAGGTTTCTTCAGATGGTCAAGAACCAGTAACAATGACCAGTTTTGGTTTTGCTTATGGTCAGCATACACAGTCTATATTTTAGCTTTATATTTTACATACAGGATTGAAGAATATTATTTGTGAATCAAATAATATTATCTTACTTTCAAGCATTCAACAGTGGCAGCTGAAACACATTAAAGACTTCACTGTATCTATTTATTATTTATCTTTCCTAAACACATCATCAATCTTCTTTGCAAACCTCACCTGGAAACATAAAAGAAACTCAGGCCCTGCAGACTTAATAAAATAATTGATGTTTCTTAGACACTTCTCTTCCTTTTGCTTATTTTCTTTAATCTATGTGTATGTGCTTCAACTCACAGTAATAAGGAAGTAAAACTGACTTAAGTCAGCTCAACAGTGTTATCCACAGTGGTATTTCACTGAAATGTCTGTTCTTTTCAAGAAGTGAGACTGGTGAATGACTTAAGATTAATGCCAAGGCAAGACAGAACTTGCATTTGTATCACTTAGGCAGTGACCTGGAAGCAGAGACCCTGGTCTAGAAAACCACTTAAGAATGTGTTTAACTTTATTCATATGCTTGAGTGTTTTGTTGAAGTATGAACAAAGATCTGCAGCTGAAGACTTCAGACACATTTCTGTGCAGCTGTGCCAATTTGTTTTAGAACTATTACAATTTTAAACACAGTTCAGCTGAGACCAAGCATGAAAATTATAAATACCACATGAAAGCTTTTTTTCTCAGAACACTGTGAGTAGAAGATGACAGCAGATTACAACGCTACACTCCACCTCACCCTGCAGAGTTAGTTTTTGCAAACGGCAGTACACAACTGTATAACTGATGCAAGTTTTGTTGCTGACTGCTGTAGGCACAGGGTAACTGCACACATAAACATGAACTGCAGATAGACACAGAGCTGTTGCATTGTTGATAGGGACAATTCCAAAAACACAAACAGTACCCATTTTTTACCTTGTGACTGCGGATGTCTCTGTGTGAACCCCCTCATCTGGTTATGATATGGAGAAACAAAATGACTTCTGTGTGGTTGTTGGAACCTGGGATTAAAATCTCTTTGTTCTCTTCCTGAAAAACAGTATTCACTAAGCAACTCTGACAGTATGTAAGACTAAATGAAGAAAAAGAGAAACAGTGTATTCTTTTTCAAGAAACAGTATTTCTTAGTTTTGTGCCAAAATACTCATGCACAATTACGATCTTTCCAAACTAAAGCCAGCCTAACAAGCATGGTTCTTGTCCTCATTTCCATCTATGCACATCATGACTACAAGCTGTTAACAAGTGTATTTAGAAACCAGATCAAAATTTTACGACACAGATTTGGAGACTGCAGTCATTAAAACAAACAGAAATCTCTGTCCAAATTGGAATCACAAATCATAATTAAAATGGTTAAATATAGCTCTCAAGGAAAAGCAGATGCTACCAAGGTCTGGTATTATAAATCACCAACAGATATCCTCAATTTTGAGTGTCCAGCATGAGCATGTTGTAGAGCCATGTCAGAAGTATTGCTGCCACATAATGCAAAGTACTGAACTAGCAGAAAATCATTCTGTCTGTTGTAATTTGCTCAAGGAATTCTGAAGGGGTAATTTTTATTCTCACAGCCATTAAAACTGATCAGGTATTAAGCAAGTAATAAATATAATATCAGCATAAACATTGAGATTCAGTATAAATGATTTCAAAGTCTCAAAAGCCTCAACATTCAGGCTGATCTGTGGTTGATGTCAAAAACCTTTTAGATGTTTTTTCCCCTGAACAAGTCAGGCAGATCACGTAGGGAAAACAAATGCCTTTAGCAAACTGAGCCATAAAATTGGGGGAAAAAAGCAAGATCTTAAAACAAAAAAAGCACAATTCTACAAATTGCCCAAAAGCTTTCTTCTATTTTGAAATATGTCAGCGAGTCCAATAAGAAGTATTTCATCTTCAATGCCTCACTCAGACCTTCAACTATCAATGTTAAAATAGCTCCCCTGAGGGAATGAAAGAAAAAGCTCTGAGTCATTTAATTTCTCCTATAAAAATAACTTTAGTCACTGAATAAATAGTGATGTTTCTGTCAATGAATGATACTTACTGCACATATCTCACTAATTATGTAGCTAGATGGAACTATTATTCGATGTAAACCTGGGTAATCAAATTCACATAAATTGCTAAAAAGGGAAATATTTTCTTAGATCTCTTCATTTGCTTCTTGGAGAAAGAACTTACAATTTACTTAGCTTGATGGGCTGCCTGTGTAATTGCTGCTGCTGTTGAAGGATAATTTAGCTCATCGATATATTAACTTTATTGAGAAAATTCACAGAATGCCAACCTGTGTTAAACCCGTTCCCTCTTGGTCTGCTCTGTATCGTCCTGTTCTTTGCCATGCAAACCTTGCAAATGAGAGACTTCAGATTTCGGAAGGGTGTATACAAAGACTCCTGCAAAAAACACAGTTAAAAATCAGTGACTCTTCTGCTCTTCTTTCTTCAGGTGTAGCACAAATTAAACACATACACAACAACTACAAGATTTGTAAATGCATGAAGGTGGTTCACACTTTTACAGGAAATAAAGTTTGAACATTTAGTACTAAATGTGGATACTTGGAAGGATGAGTAGGAGTGCAGAAGAAATGTTTTTCCCTTTCTCAGTGAAGTTTTTTTTCCTTCTCTGCTCACATCTGTAAATCCCTTGCTGTCCTCTTCTATTACCTTGCACCATAGATATATTAACTAGACTTCCATCATCAATACCTCAGACAGAGATGGTTAAAGCTTCCAGATAAGGACTGATGAACTCATGGAAAATACACCAGTTAAAATCAGTCTTTTACCTTAACCCAACAGTAACACATCTGCCCCAACTCCTGACTGATAAAACATAACTAAGTCTAAAAAGAAACGGGGGAATTAAATTCAAGTGTTTACCTTGTGGTGTGATTAAATATTCTACTGTCAAAAGGACAAGCTGAAGCTATTTAAGGATGCAATATTAAGAGATATCACACATCCTTAACTTTCTCTGATTTCTGTGAGCTTTGAAAAAGTGACAGATCTTAGAGCGTATTTCTTTTTTTCCTGATTGGTACTGGGCATGTGGGATTTAGTACACAATGAAGAGAATTAGGAAAAGAGAGATTTTAGAACAATAGCATAATTTGTGATTTTCATAAAATTGAACTGATTTTTACAGGATGACAATTCCTTTTTTAGGAGCAGGAAGGAAAGAAGAAGATGACAGGATAAGCTAAAAAATCTAATAGGTAGCAAGACTGCAGTAACTAGAGAGGTTTCTTAAATTAGAGGTAGAGTCTGACTCCCTGAACCCTGCTGAGAACTTTCCTAATACATTTTTTGAGTTAATAAACCTCTTTATAGAGATTTAAATAAAACCCACAGATTTTTTTTAAATTTTGTTTTACCACACAAACTGGGTCCACCCTGTGAAGAACCCCCTCTAATAGGAAAAACCTTTCATTTTATTATTGGGAGAATAAATTCAGAATGCATGGAGGTCAGATGAAAAGCAAGATCAGAAAAGAACAAAACATCATTTATGCTGACCCCATGATGTAATTTGGTTTTAATTTTAAAAAATTGATCATGAACATGCTCATTAGTGAGAAGCACAGTAAAAAGGCTAATAAAGTGATAATATCATTGCCTCACTTCTTTATGAGACTATTATAGCCAATTTTCTGTGTGGATAAACAAACTAATATGATTACAGTTTTGAAAAACAGAGAACTAGCACAATATGAGCTTAGCATAATTTTTTAAAAAAACAAGATGGCTCTATTTTTATTCTTATCAGAAGCTGTCCATTTTTCATCTTTAGCAGCTGTTAGGCTACAAAGAGCTGAGCTACTCAAAAACCTGCCCACAAAAATATCAACTGTATTTAATGTATACATTTTCTTCTTTTGGTATAAAAACCTGTAGGAAACAAACCCTAAAATTTCTGCTATACATATAAATATTTAACCAGAACTGTATTTCCACTGTAATTTTCAGAAACCTATTAACTGTATTTAAGCCTATCATATTCAAAACAACACTGATTCTGAGATTGCCTCGAGTCCCTGAACTAATGCAACTGTCCAGAAAATAGAGAAGGGACCCTAGGAGTTAGGAGACAAGCACTGAACAACCAAAGGAGTAACTTTTTCCTGTTATTTTTCTTTTCCATAACAAAACATCCCATGTAGAATAACTTTTTCCTGAATATAATGCTGTCACTATCACCAGATTAGATTTATGGTGCTCAGGGTTAGATTGTTAACAAACAAGTGCTGAAAGATCTTGGCTTCCAGCAGTACATTAAGCTCTGCCAGGAACTGAGCACCATTTTTATTTATTAAAGTCAAACTTATAATAATAGGAAAAACCAATCACATATACTTGTTGCCTTGCCAGCGTTCCCAGCTAAACTGGCATCTCTTGGCAATTCTCCCCAAAACAGATTCTTGCCTCAAACTGATAAGCTGGAAAGCTATTTTATTAGTCTGGGTACATATCTCTGCCATATATGTACCATAAAATTGTACCTAAAAAAGAAAAAGGTATTCAAACAACTCTAAAAGTTCACATAGCTGAAGTATTTTTCCTCAAAACAGAACAGTGTATCTGGGGTTTGTTTAAAACAGAGCATCAGGCTTTTAAAAACCTAGATATTTCAGTTGACCAAGCATATTTCTAACTCTGTTCTAGGAAAGTACCATCTTTCCTCATCTTTGTTATAAAACAGAGTAAAATAGAAATCTAACATTAACACACAAAGATTTTAAAATGTTAGCCAAAACATACATAATACATTTAAAAATACCTATATTAATTAATATAACTGTAGTACAGATTTAAATATGTATTGTCAAAGTTATCCACTAACCTGAATTCTACTCAAATGGAAAACAAGTATCAATTTCACACAGATCGGGATACTTTTACATTTTCCCATTTATTCTTTAAACCCTCTATTGTTTTGCAAAAGTCCTGCATGAAATTCCTGGATGAACCATTAGCCCAATCTAAATCTACTGAAATCAATAGACCAATTAATAGGAACCACAGCATTTGGATAGAGGTTATGGTCCTAATCATATGATTGAATACATATGGAAAAGATTATTCTCCTCCTTCATGCTAAAAACATGTTCATTCCACCCACCCACAAGAGTTGCACTCCTCACTCCAGACCAGCATGGTATGTAACTGGACACAAAATCACAAAAGAAAACCAGTTATACAAAAACAACTGGCATTGAATGCATGAGATTAAAATAAATCAAAACTGAAAGCTTTTTTCTCTGTAATTACTTTACTTTAACCTCAACTGATACATTCAGTAGCAGGTAAAAACATTTCAAAAGTAAGATTTTCAAAAGTAATTAAATGATACAGGCTTTTCAGTTCCACATTGAAAAGAGACAAATTAATTGAAGGTCTTTAGAGCTACCTTCACAGATGGGTGCAAATCTACCCAAGCATCTCTCCACAAATTCTGTGCTGGTGGGGCACGAGGCAGGTCTGGTTTGAGGCTTCACCAGTGCATCAGTACAGCCTTGCAGCCAGACTAGCAGACCTTGCCTCTGAGCCTGGACATGATGCCGCTCCAATGCACTGTGCTCAGCGGGACTCTGGTGCCTCCCTGCCCAGACATGTTTGAAATCATATTGGTCTTTTGGTAACATAGCACGCAAATCTTATAAATCCCCAGATTTGTAAGAGAAAGTGGGACTGAGAACTAAGTAAGTACCTAGAAATACGGGAAGGTACTTGCGAGATTCTAAAATAAATAGCTGGATATATACCTTCTTCTGATTTCCAGTTCCTCTTCGAATCTGCCAAACCTTCATCTCAAAATTTAGGTTCCTCAATGCTTTTAAAACTATCACTCTTAAACATTTTAAAAATTAGGGTTACCCAGTATGTTTTTTTAAAAGGTGTTCTTAATACGTTGCTTAAAATCTTATGGGAAAAAGATCTCATTAGTATCTCAGTACTAGAAAAATATTATGGGCATTTTCATTTTTGAAATTGACAACTATTTTCCTTATATTAGTTTCTGAGTAGTGGGAACAAAAATAAAGGTAAAATTACAGCTTCCTCCATAGGAACAGTATTTCTACTTTTTTTTTTTTAATTATTTTTTGTGGAGAGAAAGAAAAAGGAATAAGAAAGAGAAGAAAAATACAAAGAAAGGGGAACAGTGTAAACATGAATATTAAAACAACAAACAAAATGGACAGGTACATTTTTACAAAGAATATAGAACTAAAAGGAAGTGATTACTTACATTGCCTTCCAAAAGTTCTTCCACAGAGCAACCTCGGTGCGACTGCTGGTATTTTTGTTGAAAAAGTTTTCCATCAAACACTGCCCAAGGCATCAGATCATCCATTTTGAATGGAGAGCCGCAGGCACTGTTGGCCATGAGCAAAGTCGTAAGGCCACGGATCAGGACAGCGCCCAAATGCACACCCCTGGCGTCTACTTGTGCAAGCTGTAAGCACAAACACACAAAGGCAGGTCTCACAAACCAGGAGTATGAGCAATCTCACCATCACATATAAACATGCAAACAGCAGAGAAAATTATAAACTGTCCCGACGTTGGGACAATGATGGCCCTCTACTCCACAGCAGAATTTGTCTGAGGACTCTGTATCTAGTTTTATTCAATAAAGCGAAAGAAGTGAAATTTAACAAATACAGCATCTCACTCAAGTTTTTAAGAGAAATACATTCAAAATGTAAATGGAAAGACAAAATAAATGGCTATTCTCCATAGTATTTTTCAAGCATTAGCAGTTCGGCAGGAAAAAAATTCTGTTAGTGGAATGCAAAACATGAACTGGGAGTACAAATTGATGTGTACAGTGATCCACTGACCCTCCAGAGTTTGCTTACCCCGGAAATGGTACAGAGTTTAGAGATCATTTAAATTACAGGATTTGACAGAACAAAGTTTATTGTATCCAAGCTTTTATTTTAAACACTCTAGAATTTCCTTTGACTGTAATCTGAAAGTCAAATTATTTCACTTCAACCTGGATGCCTCCAGAAGAAATACTGGAATCATGTGACAACATTTAGAAAATACAAAACGAGAAACTCAACAAGACAATTAAAACTCACAGCCAAAATAAACTACATGGGTGAATTTAACATCCTGTTGTGGCAGAGCAGAGCAAAACATAAAAACCTTGAATCCAGTATGGGGAAAACTGTGATTTTAAGTATTGTTTAAACAGTACAAAGCTCCTCAGTGGGCAATGCCTTTTCCAGTCTGTACCAAAGCAGTCTGTTAGGATCAGGAGAGATTCGTAACAGTGTGGCCATCAATACTGTAATCCATGGTAGTTGTTGTACCCTCACAATATAAATTATACCAGAAATGGAATAGTATCCAAAACAGTCCAGAACAGAAAGGGCAAAAAGTGACTCACATTGTCTTAGCCTTAGCTCCTGGAGAGCTGCGAACTGCTTGTCTGAAATGCAATGGAAAGGGCTGGCCATTATTACTACAACTCGCATCTTGAAAGATCTCCAAAAGACTTACAGGTATGGACATACACCATCAGTGCCTTATTTTTAAGAAAATGACAAGTAGCAGCAAAATCCATGAAATGTAGCACTAATGAATCAGAATTTTTCCTTCCTAAGGTCCACATAACAAAATTAGGAAACCTTTGCTAGCAATAAAGAGCTACAAAGCTTCTTCCGAAAATGAAAATCACAAATCATTCGGAGTTAGGTTTTCCGCACTATTATGCAATGAGCTGAATTCTGTTGCATAATTTGACTAGGTGAAGCTGGCTTCTGTGATGGAGTTGCCCCCAACCACAGACAAGGGGCAGCAGGGTTCTGTTAAGCTGACTTGAAAGGTGCATCTCCATGGGCTGTTTTCTGTACAGTGCAAAAGCAAAAGAGGACCTAGCTATGAAGATGCAGGCAGGGAGGTGCCAGGCAGGGAGGTTCAGAGCCCTCTGGGAAGAACTTTTGCTGTCTCTAGTGATTCCTGGAAAGGCATCAAGCTGGCCACCAGGGCACTGACCCAATATGACAGTCAGTAGTTGAAATTCAGCCAGTGCTGACAACTGGAGACAACCACTGACATCCAGACAAATACAGAAAACACAATCTAATTTCATAGAATCACAGAATGGTTTGAGTTGAAAGGGACCTTAAAGTTCATCTAGTTTCAAGCCTCCTGCCATGGGCAGGGATACCTCCCACTAGAATTTGAGCAGTCATTTAGAAAACGAAAGGTCCATATTTTTCTGATCATGACACTTCATACTTGAGCAAGGAGACTCTCTTCTACCCTCCCTTTAAAATAAACGTATTTTCAGTAGGGGATCAGGCCACTGAGTTTCAGGAAGTTACTGCCTCCAGATGTCAGCTACCATTTTGCCAGCTGAGACTAGTAACTACATGCACTCTCATAACTCTCTTGCTCTGGCAAGTAAAGCAGGGGTTGCAAACTGTTTAACAATGCTGAAGGGTACTTGAAAGAGGAATGCAGTTTAAGAGAACCAGTAGTATTTGTACGAAAGTAAACTGCAAGAGCGCACACAGTCACTTACCATGTTGCAACTGAGAGATTCTTACACTGCATTTACTAGATTGTTTCTGCTCACCAGATCAAATCTTAAGACCTGCTAAGGAAGTGTGTCCACATCATTTACAACCTTAGCTCTGCCCTTTTGAATTACACTTGAGACATATTGGTAAAAAAGATTAAAATAATGTTGCTGGTGACATGTTTTACAGGTAAAAGACTTCATTGTCTAGGGATATCAGTCCAGAACTTTCCGAAAGCACTGTAGTATTGGAGGGGTGGAGGATGTGTGTGTGTTTGTGTGTGAGGGATATCAGGTAAGGCTTGGTGTTTTAATTGAAATTAGTATGAGCAAGACCAAGGCAAGAGCTATCAACAGCGATTTCTTTATTTTAATAGGACAGGAAATACATTCACTAAAGGGTAGTTTCTATTTTCCATGTCTGGCAATGAAAACCAAAGAAAATGAAAGCACAGTGAGTCTGTAACAATGAGGCTGTGCACATGGCAAACCACATAGCTGCCTTGCCATGGGAATGCTCACAACTGCTTGGTGTCTGCGATGTTAAGATGTCACGATGAGAAGTGGAAAATTCCAAAAGAAAAGAAGTCTTGTCTTGCAGGGCATTACACCCTAGAGATTACTTCCTTTCGGAAACTGTGCCTGTTCTTTTTACTTTTTCTATAAACTCAGGACCCCAGTGAACCGTGTGAGATACATCCCTGTGATCTTGCTGCTGCTACTCCTACCACCAGCTGATGACATTTGTGTGAGACACAGGGAATGTGTGAGAACTGCTCCTCCTGCATCAGCTGCCTGTGCTGTGCCCCTGCTGCTGCGCCTACCAATGGCAGCTCCCCACCCTCCCAGCACTTGGGGAAAAAGATTACTTTTCCTATTTGCCAGCATCAGCTGAAGACTGAGAACTCAAAAGTTCACAGTACTCTAGCATCATTGCAGCCGAGGTTACTGATAGCACAGGCTTGATCTGAACTGGGTAAGCCACTCGAAAAGAGCAAGAGAAGCGCTACAGCATCCACAACACTATGTATAAAGTTTTTTTCTAACAATTTGAGAAATCTCTTTGCTAGAAGAGCTGTCATCATAGACATATCACTGAGTTCAGGCCCATCTCTGTGACCACGTGCAGGTGCATTGGCAACAGAAAGAGGCTTTGCAGGGTGGAAGGTGTTTGCTCACAGGAGCACTTTGCAAATCTAGACTGAGAGACTGCATATCCTGCTGAACAGTTCTAACTTACAGGAAAATACATGGATATTGTATATGAAGTGCAAATTTCCAGTTCAAATTTCATCTAATGAAATAATACTTAGAAAATAATCAGGACATAAAAATACCTTTATATTTTAAGGAAATGCTATTAGTCCTCTGACTCATCTTTGTGGACCCACAAGGGATTTTTTGATAGAGGTGTAAACCTTATACTATGCATTTTGAAAGCTGCACAAACTATTTCCGGGAGCATACTAAAAAAACCCTTTGCCCATCAACTGATTGGAGTTTAAATGGATCAAATTCTGTCAAAATGATAAATAGGTTCTATGACAGTTGAAATGTGAGGGCGAGTATCTGAACATGCCAGATGTCAGCAGACACAAAAGAAGGCCAGAACCATATACACCAGCAAAGTCATCACACTATCTGAATTTCTAGAAACCAAGGAGAAAAGATACGATGACAATTTTACAGTTCTTTACTCGTGCTACTTTACATGTCCTCTGTATCTCAATGTACTAAATATGACATTTCATTTAAAAACTGGTTCTTTAGTAGGATTTCCAACAACATTCTGGGAACACTCTTTTTCAAAAGAAAAAGTCTGTATTAATAATTGTTACTTAGGTTAAAGTTTACTTTTTTCCTATTCTCTTGCCTTCTTCCTGTGGTGAAGTTGAATATAGAAGATATGACTGTGACTAACATTTTGAGATATACATTTAAAATAAATCACTTTAAAATTACATAAGGCATTTCTCCCACTCCTCCCTTCCCCACCTTCCCCACCCACCCACAAAAGAACATACCTGTTTTTGTGATAAAAGGGAAAACATAAAACTCAAGGACAGGTTAGTATTTGATGATTTCTAGTTAAAATTAATCAATTCAATAACAATAGTTACAAATCAATGCAATTCGTCCCATGCAATAAACTGCTGGAATTCAAGTGGTAGTGATCAAAATCTGTGTACTTGTCTAGTTTAACCAGTTCCTTTTAGATCCATTTGAACTCAGCCGGTATATCATCAGTATGCTGCTTCTCACACTAACTTCCCCAGCAGCCACCTGTATCTTAAATGATCAAATATTTAACCACGGGCAATTTATGCTTGAGCAATAAAGGCAGCAGGTAGATCCTATCTCAGGAACTTGTCATTAAAACAGTAAGGCTTAGCTTTGCCTGAGAGCACTAAGGCACACTGTCCTAAATATAGAGAGAGGAACGCTTGGCTGATGACAACGTAAGTTGAAGTCTCTGCAATGGAAAGCATCACTAAACAAGCTCAACCCAAAGACAGAGACCAGACTGTCCTGCCTTCAGCCATTAGTATAAATTCCCAGTGGGAGTTGGCAAAGGATGCTAAAGCCCCTGCACACTGGAGATCTATTCTCTGTTCTTGAGAGAAAGATAACCTAAACTGGTGCAATGTTGGTAAATTTAAGGAGTGTCACCCTACAGAGTGAAACAGTGCATTTACTAGACATCAGTCAGCTTTAAGCAATAAGCTGCTGGGATCTGTCAAATTGAGGGGGGAGAGGAGCACCAGTATTTTGAAAACAGACTAAGGTTTATTCTGATAAAAGATTATGGCTTAGATTAAGCTCTTCCTGCTTAAACAAGGTGTGTGCAAAGGAAAAATGGGGATGGAAAAGAGATCCTATGAGAGCATTGGCTGCAACAGAAACTAGAAAAACCGGTTTTTAAACACATCTAAGACTTTGAAGTAAATATTTAGCTGTAAACAACCGAATTGTTTAGTATTTATATGTTCAGGAAAGTCTATTTACTGGGTTTTATCAGGACTTTGACGTAAAATGATACCTCTTTGTGGAACAACACTCTTATTTACATTAAGCAAAATCCACCACTGAAGTAAACTTAAAAAAAAATTTAAAAATTGCTTTTACCATTAAGCACTCTACAAATAATAACACAAAAGTACTACTGCTAACCAATTTGCAACAAGAAAAAAAATCTCCTTCAGTTCCACAAAGATTACATCTCATTTCTTGTTTAATTTTCAAAAACAGTTGCCTTTATCAGAACTCTTAATCATATCCACAGCAAACCCCAGCATAAGTGACACTTCTGTGATAATGAATTTCACAAGTAAAAAGTTTAGTCCTCTCAGTTTATTTATTCAGTTCAGCAATGGACAGCACATTACCACCCGCAGAAAGAATGAAATAACATTACTTCTCTTATTTTAGCCACAATTGCTCAACTCTGATCTAAAGTGCTCATGACAGTCCACAATACCTGTGACATCTACAGAATGTTCACTTCAATTTTGAATTATAGTCATCAGGCTAACCATCTGATTGTAGCCCAGCTAGCAGCCATGTCTCTTCTATAAAAGCGAATGGATTCATCTGGATTTTAGTTTTTAGTGTCTTAAGTATTTGCTCATGTTTTTGGTGACATACTTATCCTCGAACTTCCTCACCTTTCCATCACACAGATAATATTGAACTTAGTTGGTAGGAAAATATATTTTATTAGTTTGGGACTCCGAAAATTGTTGTAGTCTGATTTTTTTTCCTTTTTTTAAATCATACAATAGTTACATGTTGTGGAATTATGAGACGGCAAAGTATTAGTAGCTCCACCTGCCCTGCAGCTAATAAAGTTTGTCCCCCTGATGGGTGACAAGCTGCCAGCAGACTCCTGGTACAACTGCACCACAGACTGATGAGCTCCTGAATGTGCTGTGCCACTGGCATCTGAAGTGGTTCAGTAACTGCTAGAATTTTCTTCCCTGTGCCTGTTGAGATGTCTCCCTCTCACATGGATGCCCTAATAAAGTGATGCCATGCTAAAGTTTCCTCCTGTTGGGCAACTTAGAGTGCCTTCTCCATCTTCCCTGCTGCCTATTTACAACAACCAGCAGTAAGTATTGCTCTCCCGGACTCCTACATCTCTGTCAAATGCAGCTGAAATTGGCCAACACATTCAAATGTTATTAGAGGACACAGAGAAAAAATTTAAAAAGCATGCAAAAGGTCACTTCTCTCTCTGTAACTTTCCATTGTAAGCCTTCAAACATCAAACTTTTTCCACTTCTTTACTTTCTGACACTATGTATTTCTGTATTCTACTCTACACTGTCTAGCTCCATTACCAAAATCTTCAAAACGAGGGTCTTCATTTGCTGCTACCTCATCCTGACCATACTCCTGATCTAAAGTCCTTATCCACACCTTAATCCAGTTCTATCCCTTTGTTTAATCATAGGACTGGTTCATGGAACAAAGTTTTAGGAGTAAAAATTCTGCCACCAACAGAACTACTCAGCAGAGTGTGCTTGGCTGCCTTTGCTAATGCAGGATGTCCTTCCACAGTCAGACTCTATTGGCAAATGACAGCTGGTTAGGCCTGCAACTGCTCAGTTCACTGCTACAATTGTCCCAGGCTTAATTAGCCAAGCTTGAAAATTAGTCTTCTTTTTCTCCCTCCCTAGATTCAAAGTAGAAGTTCAAGATTTATTCAATTGTCCTAATGCAGGACCACCTCTACTCTTAAGCTGTTTGAGTTTATACTGTCTTAAGGGCCTGATTTATTTCCCACTGAAACCAACAGAAAGATCAGTGATTTTCAGCAGAATTAGATTAGGCAAAATTTAGCATGTCTGAAGCACTGCAGCTTTCAGAAACATTATCACGACTGTTATTCATGTCATAAGCTCTTCAAATAAAACTGTCATTGAACCGAGATACTTAGTGTAGAGAATTCTAGTAGAGCAAATATTGTTTGCCAGTGCAATATAGGTTTTGTTGGTTTTTGTTTCTCCTTGGGTTTCTTTGTATTGCAAAGCAGCTGCACAATAAGATTGTTGATACTGCGGTTCACCCTTTGAAGTGATACGGTCCATGGTAAACAGTTCTGGCTAAGGAATTTTCTAGGTGTTAAGTCCACAGGTTGAGGAAGAAAAGAAGAACTTGTCTGCTTCTATTTCATGACAATCCCAAGGTCCAAGACAAATCAAATGAGTCACGCAACAGCATTTCATACGACCTGTGAAGGGAACTGACAAACTGTAACCTGTGATCAGGCATGTTCAAGAGATCAGGAATCTATTTGTAACTAAGCGGCAATAGAGTATCCACTTCCAGAACACCTATTCCTTTTGAAATGGAAAACTGCCATACACAGATTGAAAGTTGCTGCATTTTGGCACAAGAATGCCAACCCTGTGCTATGGTTTAGATGAATACATACAGAGAAATTAGAGAACTCTTGTTTGGTGCACACAGCTGTTGCATAAAAATGGTCTTCTGAGCTATTCAAGAACTGACTACAAATAAAGGTTTTAAAGAAAAAAAAGATTACTTACATGTACTATTCTACATTTTCTTGTATTGGCACTATGTCAGAGCAAATTAAAAATTAACAGGGAAAGAGTTTATGTGAGAGTAACTTGGCCATTTTTAAAGACGTATTGAAAAGAGAGAAGAATGCTGTTTCAAAGAAAATGCATGCTCTGTAATAAGCCAAACTTTGGGATCGCAGCCCTTCAGCCAGCACTGGACTCTGCAGGCGCTTTGCTGATAACATTTCAGCCTCAGGAACTGATCCACAGCCATTTTAAAACAAAGGGTACCTTTTTATTTTTTTTTTTTTTTATGCAGAAGGTGCTGTGCCAAAATAAACTTCCTGCAGAACACCACCACGCTTTCAGCCTCCTGTAATTGAAAAATACTACTTACCATTGCTCCTAGCCTGAACTATTCCTCCATTGTATTGAAGCCTCAGGGTACAAATACAACATACGATTGTATGGTTTTGCTAGAAAGTTAAAAGCACTGAGCAGGTTGAGGGATGGATTTCTAAAAGTGTATTGGCATAGCTCTGCTTTTATTACATTCAAAAGTAAAGCTCTCATTGAGGAACTTAAAGAACTTAAGTCCTAACACAGAAACATTTTCTGCCAAGACGTGTTTGTGTATTCTACACACAGAGAGCATATAGAAAACTACAGCTAAATAGAAAAAGATACTTAGGTATGCATCATCTGTCCTTGCTAAAACCAATACCTTTATAGCTTTGTATTTGGCAAGGAACCGAATGTCTCTTCTTTTAAATCTATCAGGGTAATATACAGCAGCCTATATGAATGTAATACACCTTTTTAGAAGCCTAGATGAATGTAATACATCTTTTTAGTTAAAGTGCATAGTGCTGGTGTGACACTAGACATGCTGATGAGATTACTAAACAATAAATGAAATCTCTCCATAAATCACTAATTTTCTTTGGAGGTAATAAACAACTACCTTTACACATTTGGTGTTTATTGTCCCTGTGTGTTCTTTCCTCACGTGTAACACTGGGATTAGAATGTCTTAACAAGTGATGATGTCTTGAGATGCTAAAAAAGAATGCTGGTAAGGGATATTATAATGTACTTTTATCGCTTTTCTCTTAACACAGCTCCACTTCTTTATAAAAAGTTCCTTCAACCACATCTCAGCTGTTTCTCAGTGAACATCAAATGAAATAACCCCAAAACAAAGATGAAGAGGAGGAGAATATATGTATGACATCAATATTAATGTTAACATATTTAAAGTTCACATTTACACAGCACTTTTGCCCAAAAACTTTTATTATTGAGACTACTGGTGCATGTTAGAAGCAAGAACTAAAATACAAGAAAGAACTGAACAATTTGACCAAAGTCATAGAAGAAGCAACAGATAGGAACTGGACACTGTCTGACTTTTAACCCCTGGACAATGACCATGTCAATCAAGAATACATTTGAAAAGAAAGGGAACAAATCAGCTCTTGGTTGGCCTTGCTGTTTCTGATATCTTCCAGATGAACATTTCTACGATAGTAATTTGAAAACCTCCAGTACGTCCACCAAAGCACTGCAACCGTATGCCTACAAATGCATCCACCTCCAAGTGGCTCATTTCAGAAAACATTTTGCTTCTCTGAGGTTACACACAGCCATCTGCTTCTGCAGGGAAAGCCTGGACAGATGTGCCGCCTGCATTCCTGCTCAGGCGTGACAGAGGCGCGCAGGCAGGTGCAGGCAGCCCCGAGCAGATGACGGGCAGGTGCACGCGTGCCACCGCTTCCCGACGGCACGCTCCGCTCCCTCCCTGCTCCAGCCTCTGCACGTCACCTGCCCTGGGGGGACACAGGTCAGCCCCTAAAGGCAGTGGGGAGCAACCCCACCTACGCCATGCAAACATCACCTCCCACCCTCATGGGCTGCTCGCTCCTTCTAGCATACCATATGCAAGGAAGTGAAAACTATTGGACTCAGGAGTAAACGTACACTTTGACCAACACAAACTTGGGAGTAAAATGTCAGTTGATACCAGAAATATTTATTTTCCCCTCTCTGTAATAAGTTATCTCTGACTTTCTCAACACTGTCAGTTTGCTTGATATTTTGGGAGAGCTTTATTACCCTCACTACTAATATAACTATGTTTCACTTCCTGCAATATTATTTGGCATGGATTAAAAATTAACAGTCATTTTGTTATCTGAAATTCCAGAGTGTCTTTTAACTTAAGCATCCTGAAATATTGTTTAAGCTATATACAGTCCAAAAGCAATTTATAACTGAAACAATGCTGTTATTTCCATGTTGTTGAAACATTGCTAATAATGAGCTATAGGACAGTAAAGGGGAAAACCCAGAGAAATGCACAGCAAACTTACACAATTATGCAGAAAAATGCAAGACCATCTTCCCCAAGGGAATAAAAATCATCTTTTTAAGACCCTTGCTCAAAACCTTGCTCAACATTTTCTCCCTGGGCAAACTGAATCCATTTAAACTAATTTTTTTTCACAAGGTAGAAGAGATGACCTACAACTCAGCCCGCTACAACTACCTGAAAGGAGGCTGTAGTGAGGTGGGGGTTGCTCTCTTCTGCCATATCTCAAGTGAAAGGACAAGAGAAAAATGGCCTTAAGATGCACCAGGAGAGATACAGGTTAGATAATAGAAAATTTTTTTCACCGCAAGACTGGTTAGGCACTGGAGTAAGTTGCCCAGGGAGGTGGAGAAGTCACCATCTCTGGAAGTGTTCAAAAAGCATCTGAAGGTGGCACTTGGGGATGTTGTTTAGGGGTGAATATGGTGGTGCTGGGTTGATGGTTGGACTAGATGATCTTGGAGGTCTCTTCCAAACTTGACAATTCTGTGATCCAGTTATGCTGTGGCTTGTATTTGTGCCAATGATATATAATAGAATTCACACAGCTACGTGAATTCTGATACTAGAGCTTATGTCGACTGCAAAAAATGTTCAGGGAAATAGACTCTAATAATACTAATAAATACAGCAAATTTTGTCAAGAAGAAAATGGGGAGAGTGGGGCAGAACACCAATCTTGTCTGCAAGTTGAATAGGCCAGTTAAAGTTAAGATTTCTTTTTAATATGCTTCTGAACCAACAGCAGCAAAAAAGGTAGAGCCAGTTGTCAGTGGATTCAGAAAACTTTCTTCAGAACTTCAAAAGATACTTATGAAAACAGCCACAGATTTAGAGATGGGTCTTTGAAAGGTGCTGTAAGCAGTAAGTAACTTCAGCTCCTGACACATAACTATATTTGCACTGATGCTTGACCCATGTAAGTGGACTGGAACTGTTCTATTTGGACTGGTTCATTTAAGACTACCTTAAGTATATCAGAAGAATATTTCTAATTTTGAACAGGGACCGAACCAATCCCAACTTGAAATCACGCCCCATACTGCTGCACTTTAGTTTCAGATTAGCCCAGAACACTGAGAAAACCTAAAGACCCCAGATGAGAAAATGGGCTGGGAAGCAATGCCAAGATCAGCAAATCACCTCAATCCCCCCTGTTCTCCACCACCTGTCAGTTACAATCTCGCCTATAATTTTTAAAACACTTTTGACAGAGGCAAATTTTGGGGGAATATAAACCCTGACTCAGTAAAGCATCTGGGAAGGCACTCAAATTCTATTTTAGTTAACACTAATGTACATCACAGAAAGCAGGTCCTTTCTATATAAGAAGGGTTTATCCGTAAGATCTTTACAATATTCTTACTTGCATTTTATGTTTTACTCAATCCAACTAGACTTCAAGGAAATATTAATTAGGAAACAGTCACACAGACACAATATACATACACTTTCTGGGGGGGAAGGACTTTTTTAAACAATCATATTTTGAAAAATACAGACACCTCATAGAAGTTGTTTGGGGTCTGTTTGAAAAATATCACATGTAATGGTGATGACAAACATAGCTTGGCTTGCCAAATAGATCAGGAGATTGAAATTATCAAATGTTTAAAATCTGAGTATTATTTATGCTTTTCTGCCTGCATGGCATAGAAAAAAAAATACAGAATAGATGTAGCAATGTCCTTCTTTAAATCTGAGGGATCCTAACCAAGACACCTACACTGTTACCTATGACTCTAAAACATATTACTATTTTAAATGGATGTGGCTAAGTATCCCTCAGGAAAATATTCTGAGAAAAATATCTTGTGTAATATTGGTGTAACACCAAGGTAAACCAAGGTATAAAACCAAGGTAATTTTGCTTCCATGACACTGTACAATGAAAAATACTCAAAAGTTCTATGCAACTAAAATTCTTGCTAAAGCTATTTCCAGCTTTCAAACTAGTTAACTAGTTTGCCGAGTATTTATTATTATTATTATTATTATTATTATTATTATTATTATTCCAAAAGCTAATTAAATAATACCTAATACCTATTGTGTGAAAGTTCATTTGCAGTCAAGTTGCAAAGACTCTTTCTGAGTCTCATAATTTCAGATCTAAAATGATTGTGATCATTTTGTATCAGTAATAATTTTAAATAAGAAAAAGCTCTTAAAAAATTGAAGGAATGTACTTTGGTGCTTGACTGTCTTATACCTCAGACACAGCCAAACTGCTCCTTTCACAAGTGGTACAAAAGATGTAATTACTCTTAAGCAGATATTCTGTCATAACGGGACATTTTAGAGCAAATCTATAAAGGGTTTGCAAATGCCCTAAATTCCAGCAGTGATGTGTATGCCCATCCATGTACCTGCTACTAACTTGGATTTCCTATTTTCTGACATACATGTCACTTTTAAAATCATCTATCAGGCCCCAAAATTCACCTACTAATTTCCAGTTTGTATTTCCTTTTTAACCAAATTTTTCCATCTCATCTTTGGTTACAACTTTCAGAAAAGATGTGATTCACAGCTTTACACCTCCAACACAAATTTTTCATATAGTCACATATTTAGAGCCATCTTAGAAAAAATGTAACTGTGTTTACAAGTCATTATGGGTTTTCCTGTTTGGGCAGTATTTTACTTGCATTACTGGTGAAAGCTGACCTGTACTTGCACTTGTAAACAACCAGGGCCAGCACAACATAAGAAACAAGACTGGAAGCACAACTACTGGTGCCTCTTTTTCTCTTCCATGGCCTCGAAGTTAGACTGATGGCTCTCTGGGCTTTTTGCCAACACCACACACCAGATTAAAATAGAAAGAAGGGAAATAGACAACCTGGGTCCAAAATTTAATTCTGACCTTATGTATAAGCTCTATGGGAGGCTTGGGCAAAGTAGAATGCTAATCTACCATATAAGGGGGGCAGCACAAGAAAACTAGAAAAAATCTAACCAGAAAAATGTCTTTTCTATGGTGCGCACATTTTGGTATTTTGAAACCATCGATCTTGAAAAATAATCAAATCTTCATGTATAAACATTATGGTATTCTCAGAAAGTAATATTTAATGTACAGTGTAGTTACATGCCCACAGCCCACTTTCTTTCAGCATGAGATAAACTATATTTTTTATGGCTTTAACCCACTTTATTCAAACCATAGACATTTCTGTTTCATAGACTTGTGGGTTTATGGATCTCATTAACTACGAAATATGGACAACATATTAGAAAGTAGATTTGAAAGTGAAGGCTGAAAGGCTCTCTTCATTCCATGAGAACAAGCTCATTTTATCTCATATTTCATAGTGGAAGTTAAGTATTCTTCTGCTAGAACACACTTGCTAATGGCCTTCTTTACAGAAAGAGAGAATTTTTTAAAAAATCAAATCAATGTTCTCCACAGAATTAATTACAAGAAATAAATATTTTTTCTACATTCAAATAATACTATAATGTTAAGTCCAAAATGGCAAACGAGAAAATATCTTTGTAAAATTTTGCAGATGCTGATTAATTTTACCATAACTTCCTTGAAAACTCTGTGATTAAGTTGTTTCTAGGGATCACTTTTAACAATTCACTGGAAAATAAAAAGTATGGTAAACAGATTAAACTCTCTTCCTGACTTCCTACTATAAACTCCATTTATTAATTATGTACTAGTGTAAATCATTGCACTTGGATCCTTTGATTTTAAACACAAATATCTAGAAAATTAAGCTTTTAAATACCTATTGATACCCCACTCACTAACTTAAAATAACTCAATAACTGTTGAGCGTAACTCAATTTTGTAAAATGACTAAATAAACACAGCAATGAGCAAAAACAGTTTAAGCTATTCTGAGACGGGATCTTGAAAATTAGATGCTTGAATGATAATTCTCAGAGAGCTTGCTTTATTGATCGTTATTCTTAGAATATTCGTATAAGATATTCTATTTATTTAGTCTCCTGCCCTTTCAAGAGAAAATTCCCAGGACATTATTAAGTTCTCTATTCTTGATACAGCTTGACAAGACACAAATACACATACAACTGCGAAACAGCAACTTTTTTCCACAGGGAAATTCAGGTCATCAAAACACAGGAAAAGAGGTTAATTTGAAGGCAATGAGGGAAAGTTTTGAAACTCTTATTTGTGTATTCACAACCTCAGAAGAGAAAGAGATCAAAATCTTTCTTCACTATTCCCTTCAGAAGAATTTATTCTGGCTGAAACTATTACCAAAGGCTCTATCGTGAATTTTGATAGAATAAGACAAGGAGCTGATCTACAAAGTAGCCTGATACAAATCATTTCAGCTACGTTACATGAATCTTTTGGTGGTTTCCAGCACAGCAGAAGGCATTGTGGGACAGTGCATCAAGTGCTTATATAAGCAGTAGGGGGACATAACTTTGGACAGGACTTGCCAGTGGCAGGCAGAAGTCAATTCCAACAACACTCTGTCCCTTTCATAGAGTGATACATGACACAGTGTAAGACCAGCTCCACTCTTCATGTACTTTGGTGTGCACAGCTGACCTGCCATAAGCCTTGCGGGTAAGTAACAAAACTTTGTGAACACCTTTGAATCAGTACAATGCTGATAAGTGGCATACATTGATTAATATTACACGTTTGGATGCAGATTTATATTTTCAAAGAGCCACGACACAAACGAATCACACAAAGACCTCTAATCCAAGCAGAATAAACTTTGAAGCACTCTAGAAACTTGCGTAACAATCCCTGTAAGTGCATCTATAAACAAGGAGTTTCAACACTTCCTGCTTAGGCTTGATTTCCTTTATTCTTTCGCTGGATGACTGCCACGCAGGCTTGATGAAGTACTGATCCTCACAATGTTGAGTGCAACATTAAGTGCAGTAATGTACCTGACAGAAATAAATCCCACATTCCTGCTCTATTCCATATTGCCTTCATTTCATTGCTTCTCTTTTGCTACACAGATCTAACACTCGATCTACAGCTACAAAACAAATTTGTGATGAGTTTGAAAAAACTTATAGGAGCCTGGACTTCACCTCTTACAAGGAATCAAATAATGGAACTGGAATCACACTAGTTTTGTTATTTTGGTACTTGTGCACTAGAAACAAATGGATAGTAACAGGAGTGTTACCTTGAGATCAACAAAAAGTACCTTCAAAACTGTCTCATGGACTGTTCAAAGAAACAGGGAATTTATTTGAAATATAAGCAAGATTCACAGAATAAAGATATGTTAAGGTTCTAACCACTTCTAACCCTTTCCCACTTAGTTTACATAAACCCACCACTCAAATAGCCATTGGCATGTGGGGTCTGTGCTGTACACTGCTAATACTTTGATCACAATTTCAGGCCATGAAATTGAAAATACTCTTGCATAATTTCATATGCAGGAAGAACTATTTAAATGGTTCTTCTGCAATAACCATCTTCAATCCATGTGTGGAAAGGCAGAAGATAAGAAAGGAAAAAACAGATTTGCATGGAGTATATGTAAAATATTTAAAAGAACTTCTGAAGAGTTACAGAACAGTGTAATCCAAATGGTTTTCACTGCAGTGAGTCACATTAGGTAACTTTTTTCTGGTTAGGTTTATACCGTTTATATTCTCCCTCAAGTAGTTACACCAAAATTTAATTTAATCTAGTGGTTTTCATACAACCTATGTCCAAAACCAAAATCCTCCTCAGAAAAAAAAATGAAGCAATGTTGTAAGACAGGATTCACCGTTACCAATTTTTCATCAGATGGAAGTTTGGAAGCTAAGGAAGGAAGAAATCTGAGACTAATTTGCTCACTCTAGGACTGCAGCCACTAGAAAATGTCCCTTCCATTTTAATTTCTTGTGTGATTAACAATATAAATATTCACACGAAATGTAGCACATTAAAAGCATATATATTTTCCATGACCCCTAGCTCCTATATCTGTAAAAAAATTAATGTAGAATGATTTACCCCCAAAATATTTATCATGTTACCATGAGTATTTTATGCTACATAATTATTCCAGTCCATACCTGCAGGCCTGTCAGTTGAGCTGCTGACTTCCCTTTGAGGCAGAGAATGAGTGCCAGAAATGCGTTTAAGTCCTCCAGAGAGAGGCTACTGACCTAAAACAGATGAAAAAATAACATATTATCTGAAGGCTCTGAAGAGGAGCTTTCTGAAAATTGAATCTTCTTGCTCAAGCACATCCAAGTTAGAACAGTGACCTCATGTAACGATGACCACCATGAATGCATCATCTAGGAAAACACAGAGGGAATGTGTCCTACTTTCTTTCACAGCTTGAATGAAGTGCATACCCCAACACTTGTGTATAGTGTATACACATGGATTTCCACACACCAAACAAAATGCCCACCCTTCATTCACTTCTCCACTTCCCTTGGAGTTTCTTAATAACAGGAAATTTCTCCCTCTCTGTAACATCAAGCATAGTAAAAAAAAAAAAGAATTTAAAAAAAATTACTCTATAATCAAGACACAGGATAAAAACCACCTCAATGAGCCACAGACACAATGGCCATTAGGATTTTCTAAAAATGCTTAAACATTTATCTGTTAGAAATTTCAAAAATATTCTAAAATATTTCAATTACCTATTTTAACCTAAATGTCAGGATTTATCAAAGCATATTTGATTTCTTTCAGATTTTAAGGCTGCATACGGAAGCAGGGAAAACTCAAAATTAAAACCTGAAATGTTCAAGTGGGGAAACAGAAATGACAATTCTAAATTTACATAACAGTTTACTTCTATCAGTAAAGGGGGAATGGGCACTTCTTCTGCTGTGAAAAAGGGTTTTGAGATTTTGCAGAGGCACATGATCAGCTCAGAAGAAAGACAGCACCTTGAGACCAGCTGGGATGATTCCATGACAGTACCGGTCGAGTTCTAATCCTTTCCTTCCCATTATAAAACATTGAAGATTACACATGTGCACCAAGACCACATAGCTCTTACAACAGCTGAGGATATATAGAGAGCTCCAAAGTGAGATCCATAAAGCATTACAACTCCTTATCAATTGGAACTTGAAGAAAGGTTTCTCTTGCAAAATGTGGAAATGTGCATTGTGGATTTACAGAACACTTAAGAGGCTGCCTGAAACTCTGCATTGCCTTTCTTTTAACAGGTTGATTGTGGGGGAATATTGGTACATTCCATTTCAATCTAGTAAGAGTTTCTATTTAGTGACAGATAAAATGGAGAGAAAAATTTTAAAAAAAGTATTGATGTAAACCAACAGGGAAAAAAACCATGAAGAGGCCATCTATAATTATGTCATTCATTTTTTGGGTTAGAAGGAGTGACCCATTCTTTCCTTCTCAGGATAGAAATCATTCAACCAGTATTCAGAAATATTTTTTTTAAAATCAGGCCCTCCTGCTTGTGCCACTGTAAAATACTTTCCCCTCTATGATGCTGTTAAATCTTGCATAAAGCACAAGAATGCGATATCAGAAACATTTTAAGCTTTGAAAACGCTCCTTGGTATTCATTAACTCCACCTGTCTGCTAAGATCTGATAATGGCCCTACTTTACCCTGTAATTCAAGTCAGGTGTCACCTTTGTGTAGATGGCAACAAGAGAGGTTTACTAAACCTGCACATTTTATACACGGAAGTAACAGAAAGTAACAGACTTTTATCTACAAAACAATTCTTAATACTTGCACAATTTTGTCCTAAGAAAAGGAAATCAAAGATTTATTGCAAGTACAACGACAAGAAAATGCCCCTAACAGAGCAGATCAGCCAAAAATGCTTATGAATGTAAAAACACTTCTTTAGAGAAACATTTTATTCAGTAATCAAACTTGGTGACTTATCACAATTCCACTGTCAGATTTATTCCAAAACTGTTAGAGATTGAATGAGAAAATTTCCCCTTTGTTTGGAGGCTTCACAGTTTGATTTGAACTCATTCCCTCCTTCCCCAACTTTAAAGACAGACTTAATATTTTGTAATATTTTTCACTATTTTCATTCTTAATTTGGAGAATATTTAAAAGATACCATTGAAAAAATATTTTTCATATAAACACTTTTTTTACATAGTTAATGTTTGTTTATTGGAATTTTTTTTCTTACTTTAAAAAAACACATCTGAAGTTTTCATTAAATACTTGCACATGCATTCTGAGGAAGCCAGATGGGTTGGTCAGTATGCGGGTTCCTGCAAAACTCTCATTTTTAGCTTAGATTAAATGATAAGCAATGAAATTCTTAAGAAGTTTATTCTCCCTCACATGAGCTGAGGGAAGACTTGAGGTCTGCTTCAAGGCAACCTACAATTTTCTCAACCTAATAATAATTTCTGAGGAAATAATTCACCTTCCTTCTCTAATAAAAATTTAAGACTAAAGTGTAAAGACAAGAGTCAGGTCACAGACAAGCTTTGTTTTCTCAGCTATAAAACAAATGGAAGCAATATGGCCAGCTCAAAGCACGGCTACTGACACTCCTGCCCTTATGTTTTCCTCTCAAACATCCCAAGAGAACAAACAGACAATATTAGAGAAATAACCAAAGTTTAAAATAACTCAGCAATGAAAAACATTTTACTCCAAATCGATTCCCTAGTCCGGTTCATGGGGTAGATTGTATCAGTGCAACTCAGAGGGCAGAAGAGAATCAGGAAAATGGGGCAGTTCTTGAGAAACTGGCACTGCCATGAAAAATCTTCCATCAAACTGAGCCCTTTGCATGATCTCTCTGCTGTTATTCCTGTTGAAAGCAAGAGCTGTAAATCTGGTTTCATCTCTGTTTGTAACAGTAGCCATTGGATAATAAATTCTGAAAACCATTTTCCTGACAAGCTTTTTTTTTTTTTTTCTATTTTATTACTATCCTGTGATCAAGGTTCAGTAAATCCACATTTCTGTAGGTGTTCCATCCTGGTACTCCTCTTCTTAATCCCACTAAAGAAACCCTTCTCAAATAATTTAGTTATCATGCTATGAGAGGGTGCACAGAATAACTAAATAAATAAGTGAAATAGTGATAAATGAAACCGCATTTTCATATCCAAATAGGAAAAACACTTCAAGTATCTTAAAAAGTAGGTACATGATATATATCTTGCTGACTTGAAACTGCAAGGCATGAAATGATGTTTACTAAGTATTATCTTCAAAAAATTTTCAATTTGTATTCTGTTATACAAAAATTAAAGAAAAAAAAGACCTATATGGATCATTTGTGTAGTTCCCATACGTACTTCCTCAATTTGTCATCTAAGTTTGAGTAAACACATGAAGGGAAATGAAAGGAAAAGTCAGGGGGAACTTGTTTTCATGTACCACACACCAGTACAAATCTGTTATTGAGGAAAGTGAAATCTAAAAAAGCAAAACAAAAGACAGAATGCAGTTCAGTTTAAGTACAAGTGAAGCTGAGCTTATCAGATTAGATAAAAGCATAATTTGCTCATCCTCAGAGAGGAAAAATCTGCTTGTGAGATCACCATTTGAAATGTGGCAAGTACAGACAATATATTAAATACCTAAGAGAAAAGTAAATAATGAAGCAATATTGTATTTAATCTTGTGTCCCTTTTTATTACAATGAAGGTAGCCTGCAGGCTTGCCAAGTATTTGGAATTATAACAGAAATGCTACCTAATGATCCCCTATTACTCAGAATTTAATGAGAAGAGCCATATCCTCAATTCTGGCTTGAAAATTAGTAGACTGACAAGATGCCATGAAAAAGTAGTGAAAGCTGACTGCATATTTATATTGTCTGTTTGCACAGCCTGCATAGTCACCTGAGGGAATGTCTCCTTTTGGTGACATGAAGGAAACACAAAAGGAGCAACTTTAATTTACAAACAGGTCCCAAGGAGCAGGGGAAATCCCTCAGTTTATACTCTCTCTGCTAGACTGCCCAAGGGGTTTTGTCATGGGCATGTGAGAGTTATGATTAGCTACTAAAAACCCCAAGTATTTCTTGAACAGGATGGTGCACGTTAAGTGGAGTAATTATAAATACTGTAATGCAATACTATTATATTTGATCAGCTATGCCTACAGTAAGGATTAAGGGAAATGCCCAGCACAGGCTAGCAAAAACCAGTTTATTTGTCCTTTGTATCTATCAGGGCTGATGGATGAGGAAAAAGCAACTGTCCCTCTTACCTGCATCATCAGATAGGCCAGCAAGCAGCAGAATCCTGCAACAGGTGCTTCCAGAGCTTGGAATTCTTCCATCTCATCTTGAAGGTAAAAGCATGCCAGAAATGTACTATACCGTTGCTTTTCCACATCAGGCCCTTTGGCAAACCACAGTGTTTTCAAATTAGGTGTTCCACCTACAAAAGAAATCCATTATTTTATTTTGGCAGCAACAAGATAAAACATGTCGACCTCATTACAATCTGAAAGGAAATGACTGATCTGCTCTTGGCACTTGCAAGGACCACAGAGTCAAAAATAAAATGTATTTGACAAACCTTGCATTTGAAAAAAAAATTAACAAAAAAAAATGGCCCGCAATTTAAATAAAATTTATTGAATACAGTCATGTTTAAGCAGTGTGGACTGAACTAAATTCTTACAATAACACAGACAACCTTGAGACAGCAGGCATTTAACCCATGCAAGGGCAAAGTTTGCCTGCAAGCATGTTCTTTCCCTTGGGGATCCACAGCATTAAAAGAGGCTCACTTCATCACAAAATAGTGATTCGGCAGAGAATGACCAGATCTGTTTCTTCTCTCTCTCCTAGACTTAAGCTATCAGGGGTTCCCGAAGGATGGTCACACTGTCTCCCTCATGGTCACCTGTTTAAATGAACACACTGACCCCCTGGTGGGGACCACACATCCTCCACAAGGCACTATGTGGGCATGCCTGCTCTGCAGCACATTTCCGCTTGGGAACAAAAACCAGGCGATCTGGTATTTTTCACATCCTAGGCTACTGTATGAAACACTGTTGCAAACACACACAAAAGAACTGTCATCAGTTATGAATAATGTATCTTTCCAGACTTTCTCTAGCCTCGTTCACGCTTGTCTCTAAATCTTTAATATTTACCCCATGCTGCCATCTCCCAGCTTGTGACACGTGTGGGCTAATGCAAAATTTGCTCCTCATTTAAATTACATTTAATCTGTTATCAAAATAAACACTAATGCACGTGAAATAACAGAACAGCTAGCTGGTTATGCCTGAGAATCTCAATAAAAGACAGAATCGTGCCATAAAGTACGGCTGCTTCTGTAGTTAAATAAAACGAGGTGTGAATTTTAAATGTAGACTAATTAAGCTACATTTGGTAACACCTTTTCCTTTTTTATGTGACATGCAGCAGCTGCAGACCAGTTAGGAACACTTGGTGATAATAAATGGTTAAAGTGACAAGGTGCTGAAATCTACATAGATGATGTTTATTTAGCCAGGAAAGCCCATTAACCAAATGGTACTAATTCTTTGGAGAGGGGGAAACTAGAAGAAAAGTTAGTATTTTCTTTCTTTATCTCCCTGATGGATGTATCCTTTATTATTTCGAAGACTAACTCTCCCATCAAAAGTTTTAACCATAAAAAGAACTACTATCATACAATCCGTAAGTTTCGAACCTTATTTCTAAGGGAAATGTATTATTAAGAAAAAATACCAGTTGCTGGATTGGAGGTAGAAATGCAGGTAAGAGACAACACAAATAGTGGCAGTGCGTGGGGTAGTACAGACAGCACAGTAAGACCCACATTACTGGTTTTGATATCGGTTAATTGCCGCCTTAAGAAAAAAAAGAACAGCAGAGACTGACTTCCAGGAAAAAAATCAAATATAACATGTATGAAACCAAAACAGAGCCAACTCTTCCTACCAAGGCTATGCAACGCTGATGTATGAGACAACCTGTACATGGGTAAACTCAAATAGTTTTGATGGTATACACGGAGATACACCAAGAATCAGTTAAAAGGAAAGTTCTCTTTTGCATCCAGGGGCATACGTATTAATAGCAATCCTTCTTTCTTCAGAGTAAAACCAGAACTGCATCAATATTCAAGATTATAGATCTATACTGAGAGAGCTCAACAAAAAATTCGAGACATCTCTTCCACAAACAGTTTCTTACACTTTCAGAAACATCTACTTGTGCCTGGGAAAAAGAGGTACTGATAAATTATGAGTTATTTACTCTGGGAATGGAAACTTGATGCTGTCTCCTTTTGGAACACATCAACGAAAGGCGCTTTTTTTCTGAAAGGATCTCTTCTTCAAGGAATAAAATTCCATGTAATACCCAAGACTAATCTATTATATCAAAGGAAAGATAAGTCAAACAAAGAAACAAGTATCCCACCATACATGCAGTCCACAGCAGATCTAAGATTCCTCTACAGTAGACCCTCAAACTGTTCTCTGCTTTAGGTACATCCTCACTACATATTTTACAGTAATTAGAAAATATTTCTGGAATTGAAATTTATTTGGGTAGGCAGGAGAAATATTTTACTTTCCGAACATGTCTATATATTTACTAAATTAGCCTAAAAAACAACCAAAACTGAGTAACAAAAGGAAAACACACCAAAACATACTTACATGTATCTAATTGAAACATCTTCACTATAAAGATTAGTAACGATAAAATTATCTGTTGGGGTTGTAGGAACCAGAATTCCCCACTAATTACTCAAACATATGCAAACATAATTATTCTCAACATGCACAAAACTGTGTGAAAACCATATTCAGCACTATGTGAACTGCAGTCCTCAGGAACCTCAAGAAGAGGAGCTTTAACAAAACCTCCATGGAGGTGAGATACTACTTGCCTAAACACAAAAACAGACAACCCACAAGTTAAAAGTGTGGACCAAATCACTTTTTACCTTTTTCCTTTATACTCACACATTTAATGCCATTGTCACACAGGAAGCAGCATGAGAAACAAAAGCACTTCAAGGGACTACATAAACATTTCTTTCATCTGTTTGAATTTCAATAATCTATTTGTGGATATGTAATACATGCAGAAGTTGTGGAATGCATTAATTCTATGATATCATTTAACACTTAAACAAAGGTGATCCTCACATTTGTACCAACTTTAAACTCATCATTACTGTGTATACAGATATAAATGTATAATAATTACTGTTCATTTATATTTGAGGTAATGACTATTGAAATTTTATTATATAACACCAGTAACAGAACTTTAACACTTCTTCATTTTTACATGCTCATGTAAAAACCAAACAATAAAAATAAGTTTATAAAAATGTACTTGCTAGGAACACTCAATAGTAACTTCTCAACAACTGTGGCCAATAAACTCAAATGCCAATTAAATCTGACCATTAAACACAGAGACAGCATTTGGAATTTAAACATATTCATGGCATATTCATGGAACATGCAATGATTAGAATTCTGAAAGTACATCCAAACTCTGTGGTATGAAGCTACAATATCCTACTCATTTTCAGAAATAAAATGAACAGCATAATCTATACATTTCCAGCAAACACTTTAGAACTTTTTCTGTTCCATATAAACTGCATACGTATCAACTATATCTGCTATGTTCACAAGATATGGATGTGAAACAGTATTTTCCTGGATCATGGATCTTCTAACAAAATTGATTTGCCAGTGACACTTTTTATCAATATAAGTGCTGCTCTGTCAATGTGTGTAAATCATGGCCATATTCATTCAATTGAAAAGAACCATTCCAGAAGGAAGAAAGAGACACAGACAATGCAAGCAAGCACAGATGCCAATTCAGAAGACTGTCTCTCAAAAAAAAAAAAATATACCTAATACATACTATATTTTAAATATGTTTTAAGTTATCCTCTTACTTACCAGCCTGCCTTTAGGATTCAATATTTCATTTCTAAAAAAAAGCTAACATTCAATCTATCACCTGCAACCTTTCCAGATGCAAAGCACTTCTGCTGTTTTATACACATACAAAAAGTTAGCAGGAATTCTACTTATTTTTTAAAGATCAACGCAAAATCTAAAATTATTATCATTATGGACACTACAGTTCAAAGTTCATAGTTTCTTTAGGCTTTTTAATCTAAATCAAATTGGAAAGAGTCAGGATTTTCCATATATTCTCAGTACAGCTCTAAAGTAGTTTTGATGATAAGGTTATCAGTTTTTTCAAAAAAGATAAAACAAAGAGCCTTCCCTAATTAATTGCACTTTTGATGTTTCAAATACATTTTTTGTAAATTTTTTTTTGTCTTTTTGAGTAACCTGATCTTGATTGACAACCTCAAACTCTTAACTCCCTAAAACAACTTTAAATTTAGCTCTAAATATGATCCCTGTCTGAAAAATGTGATGTGCTGTTGAGAACCTTATTTGGTGAATTAGAAAGTCATGCTGTGGAAAATCAAAGATGCATGAGCGAATGTAAGGCATACAAATATGGACTGCAAAAATTTTAGAAAAATATTTGTCTGCTGAAGGAATGACAACAGAGCACTAAAAATAAACACTAAAAGTCCTCCTCCCATTTTTTAATAGTCTGCTTGAACAGCCTTTCATTACTGAGTTAGTAAAGATTGTATCTGAGAAGATTCTGTTTTTATAAACTCCACTTACATGGTTGCTACAAACAAACACACTTAAAATCCTGTTTATTGCCCACATGAAGGTGGGTTCTATGTGTTGCATGTTTGCAGAGCTATAGAACCAGAGTACATGAGATTAAGTGGATTCTTCCCCAGAAAGGGAGGAAGGAAGTATACTATCTGGGACGGAAAATTTCACAACAATAAACACAGTATATTTGCCAGACAATTTGAAATGTAACTACATAGGTACAGTTTATACTTTGTTGAGTTTTGTTTCCTTGTTTTGCAACATGTTCCCAGACCATTGTATGCTGAAACAAAACAGTTGCACAGGACGGACTGACCAATATTTACTCTGCATATTCACATTCCATTTGGAAAATTTCACAGCAATTTCATGTTTTCATAAAGCCAATTAGATAATCACTCCCCTAACATTGTGTCAGGGGTACTGGACAGTGAAACTACTGTATATCAAATGAAAACTCATTTGTACTTTGTCTATATAATCTATTTCTTTCCAAACAATCCTTTATGAAGGATTTTGAAAAGGCTGATACCTAAAAAGCAACTGGTTTTCCTTCATCTTTGAATTCAAAGACTCTCATTAAATACATGAGTTTCAAATTTGAAGATAAATGTGCAATCTTTGGATACCTAAAAAGAAAATTTAATATAAATTTTAAAAAAAGTGCCTGCATTTCAGCTTCTGAATTTGGATTTAGACCAGGACTACTACAGAAGGCTCTGCAGGCTGAGGGAAGATCCACTGGTAATTACTCTCCAAAAGTTGAGTAGATAGTAGCTTTTCATAACAAGATATCAATGGTATTGTATATCAATGGAACAAATACATTTCATGTGAAAGACTAGAAAAACCTCTGAGCTGCTGATCCATTTGATAGCAGATGACTTGACAGAGGGAGACTTGTGAGAACAAGGATGACTACAACAGCATGGGCAAATGAACACCTAGAACAATTTTCCCCTTGACATAACATAATTGTTTACTTCCCATCCTAAACTTACATTGCATGATACAATTGTGTGTATATATATATACACACACAATTATATATATACAGTGCTCAATCTTTTCACTGGAATGTATGATACTTCCTCATAAATGCAACACATTTCTCATAACTCTAATTTCCCTAAGAGTGCTCATAAATGTGTTTTTTACTTTTACCAAAGGGACGAAGACAAAAATGCACAAAATACTTAAGTTTTAAGAGAGCAGAAACAGCTTCACAGAAACAGATAGCCTAATTATTTTTATTGAAAGCTGGAATCTCTTTCTGGGTTGTCTGAGACGATCTAAAAACGACTCTTTTTTACATCCTCCACTATTCTGATTAACACATTCTGTAAAACAGCTTAATGGACGAGTTTTAATATGGCCCTACACACCACTTATCCTGGCAGTATTTAGAACCTCCAAGAAACTGTTTGCCTTTTAGAACTGATGTTTGAATTAACACTGGGTTTAACAAGACACAGCAGTAAGATATATCTCAAAGCTGAATCCTATTATAATTACAAAGGGTAATTAGAAGCAATTACAAGCATGCAGTTCTTTAGCTCCTTTTTCTCCACAGTCACCCTGGATTCTGTATCAAACATATGACGGATTGCTTAAGCTCATTTTAGTGAAGTCATTCTTTCTGTTTAGATTTAAACACATTTTTACTCTACCTGTAACAGAAGGCTGTACAGGTTGTATCAGCTCCGGCTGCTTGAGAGGATTTCCAAAATAGACAAACCACTCTTTTACCAAAGGATAGGCTCTACCTAAAAGAGACAGAATTGGATCAGTAAGGCAAATGCAAGTATTGACACTAGTGTAACAGCTGGAATCAGCTGTGACCAGGATTCTAAAGTAATAGAAGGCACTTCATGATGACCTGTTTGCTCAGCTTTAGAAACAAACCAAGAAAAAATAGTTTTAGTATCTTTATGACAAATCATCAGAACAAATAAAGAGAGTTTCAATTAGGTACTATAAACATGAGTTTGGAGTGGGGAACTGCAACCAAAAATGTAAGTACAAGAGTCTGTGGAAAACACCCTCAAACAGGCTTAGACCTTCCTACTCCAAGGCAGCTCAGGAAGCTGTGGAGGCATGTGGCATAGCTTAGGGACCTGCATGACCTACCTCAGTCTCTCAGCACTGTCACACTGCCACATATCCAGGCAGTGCTTAATATGATTCACCTCCCAACTTGCCCTGACATTTCCTGTCTCAGGGTTTGAGCCAAAACCTTTACAGGGAGGCCTTGATGGCTATTTGAAAGCTGACAGCAATGGAGTCATCCCACCATCAGATGCAGAGCTTTTACAGCCCATTGTTCCAGACCTTTTATCTAGCATGAAGGAATTGTTTATACATAACAGTTCAAGTGGCTTTCCTAGTCCCTAACCTCAACCTTGCTCAGCCTCCCCTAAAGACGCCCCTTAAATTAAAAATTTCACTACAAGAATTGTGCATTTAACTACTTGATGCTTAAAAAATCCCAAACAAACCAACCCTGAGAAAAAAAATCAAGCATTTAAGAATTTTTGAAATGTAGACTATCCAATTTACAACAGTCAGCTCAAAACCTTTCCAGTGCAAGTCTTCATTAAAAAAACCCAAACAAACATAGAATCAGTGTTACTATCAATGGTGTTTTGCATTCTGTCCAGATTTTTGCTTATGGTAGCCATGTCATAGTGCCCTAAATTTCCACTCTCTGTAGTCTGGTAAACAGTATGAATTAAAGAGGTTTAGCTAGTCCTGGGCACTTGGAGTAGTGTTTTCAAATATTTTCTTTTTTCCTTCCCTTGTCCCTTTCCAGATTCACAGAATGGCATCCCTAATTTCTTCAAGCTCTCAGCCAGTACTGAAGCCATTATTCTTAAAAATTCCTGCCTTTTACCACCAATTCCAGTTTCCCTGAAATTTACTGCACAAGTATTTCTGATACCACGTTGTGAACCCTAATCAACAACTTCCCCCAGATTAAAACAAACCAAACAAATCTTTCCAACACTGTCCTTTTCTTTGCCACCCAAAAATGTTTTGTCACACTAATTTCCTGATCTCACTCATAGCTCAATGCTGGAGATAACTGTTGGCATGAATGAACAAGTAGTGTGCTACGGCGCAAGGGCAGAAATTCTTCAGATGTATTTCTAGTGTCACAGGCAAGAGAAGGAAAAAAGAACATGACAAAATCTGTTTTATAATCCCACTTCTTCCTTCCTTCCTTCCCCATGGACCTGCAGCACAAACTCCCAATATAGGCGAGGGACTGAAGAACCAACACATGGACTTTGACTGACAGTATTACACCTGGCTTGCCATGCTTCACTGTTCAAAAACTGCTGACATTAAAAATAAAACTAAAAATGCCTACACTAGGGGGAAAAAAAAGCCTTAAGCTGTACATTCCAGTACCTGAATAGTCTCATGTCTTGATTATCATGGTCTATGATAATGCTATTTTGTGAACAAAACCCTCCAATTAAATAACCCAAAGTCACTTTCAGAAACATTCTGATGTTTTAGCATTCGGTTTTAAGATTTAGTGTGCAGATTACTCTGCTTTATTCAATTTATTCAGCTCATTCAGACTCCTAAATTTTAGCCTGGTTTCTTAAGGAGGCAAACCTAATACAATTAGGACATCTGTCTTATAATTAATTCATGGATGCACTGCTCTGTTTCAACTAAATCTGACAAAGAAGAAGTGATTTCAAATGGATTAAAGTCCTAAACATTTTGTGAAACTGGAGACTCAGCTGACAGAGGGATCCTATTAGGGCACCAACTGAATGAAAGGCAGGAAAGTCAACTTACCTGTTGTATCCAAACACACTGGCAAATCAATACACAAATAGCTGTAGAAGAGTTAGAGCTGAGAAAAAAGGTAGATGGGATTTGTGAAGGGCAGGAGGCAATAGGGAACATGCTTAGGAACACCGTATATTGCAGGTGGGAGTTGTCAAGGACACGAGGAGAAATTAAGATGGTAGAAAGAAGCATGGAAATAGAAAAACTTTGCTGGGGGGAAGCGGGTGGGGAGCATTGCTCTTTGTGAGTTCCACAGCTCACAGAAAAACTTACCTAAATGTGCCTTGATTCTAAATACCAGTAAGAGATTATTTTTTACATCAACCATTGAACTCATGCACAGTAAAAAGAGAAGTCAATAGGAAGTCTACAGTTTCATTCTTTTAATGTTTGTGAATGTAGGTACAGGACATGGCACCACATCAGCCAAGTGCTTTTCACTACTATAGTCCATTAGTAACAAAAGTATATTACTGTTCACATAACCAGCCAAATAAATACAGCTGAAAGCAATGTCCTGCAAACTGACAGCACATTAACATACCAAGAATGAAACAGAGATATGATTACCAAATGTCAACCCTCTCTGCCTGAAAATGTCTTGGGGGAAAAAACCCACTAAATTTTCAATCTTTTTCCCCCACAATGCATACAAAGAACATCACCAATGACATGAAAAAAATAGCAGTTCCTTTGTTTAAACAGATTCTGAATGACCTGTGAAAGCACTGCTTAGGCAGCCTAAGGAAAGCTTCAACTATGTGCAAATCACAAGACAGTTGGAAAATGCTATGTGTGTTCCTCTACACCTGTAACAACGCCAGCTCTCCTGAGCGGTCACTGGTGATAAATGGCAAAAATTCTGCTAATGGACTGGTTTTGACAGTGTCAAAGCGAGGATCAGTCTGGCCTGCTAATGTTAGAACTGGGAGTGATGCCAGGACTTCGAGGAGCTGGCCACGGGCTCAGGCTACATTACATAACCTCCTAATTGGCAGCGGCCATGCAGGTGCAGGTATTTCCATGGACTGCGCTAGTGCCAAAACCTGCTGGCTTTGCTCTGAACTCTTTGCACACATAAGGAAGAGCCTGGCTGGCCTATCAGGGTGTATTATTTACTGTTATTTTCCCCTCCTGCTTGAATTTTTCCAAAAGTACTTTTTCTCGGAAAGATGCTAAAGCGTTGACAATTTATATCACTGTGTGCAATGTTTCACATATCGACCAGAAATAGCTCAATTAATTATAAATGTACTTTTGAAATACACAGGTAACAAATGCCACGTTATCAGAATCACCACCAGCCCCCTATTTATTTCTGTAGGGTCAAAAATAAGGCTGTGATTCTCCAGCATTTCCATGAGTAAAGGTACACACATGCTTACCATACACCAAACTACACCAAAGGCAATATTATACAAGCAATTCTTTCAGCAGCACCGCTATCTTTTACAGGCAGGCACTGATTTGTGCATTCCCATTCCCTGCCATTCCCTCGGGGTGTTTCACCACAGCTGTTTGTGGCTACACAGAGCCAGATAGGGAAACAGAACCAGGTTACCTGGCTACAAGAAAGGCAGGGAAGAGAGACAGAAGCTATTTTCAGTTTCTCAAACTAGGCCACCACACAGCTGCACAAACAGCTGCACCAGCGCAACTGAGACGATGCACAGGGACTGAAATGAGTGGCTGTGCAAGAGAATTATTTAAAGTGGCACTAATAGCAAAAGAAACACTTATCCCACTATGGCTTCAAGCAAAGTGGCATGGTATGGGCCGATGGTTTCAAAGGATATGACATCCTGCTCCTATGGATTTGTGGGTCTCTTAGGCACCTTTGGAAATCTCAACCTAGACATTCAAAACTAAGTTTCTTGTTTCAGAGTAGGGGAAACAGTTTACATTAGCTTTAACCTGTTCTTACTAAAACTGTAACCACTGCTTTTAGTAAATGTTGGCTGCTTTGCCAATTAAAAATAAATAAGCAGACCTGCAAACTGCAAAGAAGTCAGTTTCCACCATATTTTAATTGACGACATTAAGGAGTAAAAAAGAGGATCACTAGCACATACATCACCACAGCAAACTGGAACATTGTGTAGAGTTAGTCGAGTTAGCTTCAAATGTGCTACATCAGCAGCTGTATAACGGCAGCAGACTCCACATGGACTAATTTAATTGGTTGTCTTGTTCCAATAAGCTCTTTTTTAATGCTAATCCAAAGTGATTCTACATTATACTACAACCTACATACAGAGTAGACTACTTCTTCCCATCCTATCCCTTATCAAATTACAAAACCCAGTCAAGCTGACCTCATCTGAGGGAAACTGGCAAAGGATTCTACTTTGTAAAGAACAAAACTTCCTTGTAGGTCTAGAAGTGAATCCATAAAAAAATAATGCTTACATGCACTTATGCATTCCAGTACAGACTGTGACTAATGATCTACACTCTTGACTTAGAAGCAACTATACACTGGAATAAAAAAACAATCCATTAACTACTAGGAAGTGACATGGTTAAAGCAGTTAAGAGGTAGATGCGTGCACTGAAAATGCAGATTTAATAGAGGCACCCATGCAGACACAATCTACCTACCTTTCTGGAAGGGTTAAGGATTGAGGGTGTACTATGATTTACCTTAGAAAATTATCTCTGGAATTGGAAGCCTGAACCGAGAATAAATAACGCATGCTATCTGTGGTTTTATTCTAAAATCACTTTCTTAAAAGAAGACGACTTTCGCATTAAAATTTCATTTACAATATGACTCTAAATAAATGTTTCTGTATTTCAATTCTAATCTTCTTTGAGTACTAAAAACACTGTAACAAATGCAAAGGTGCCTATTACCCTGCCATCTTGCAGCAACAATTTTTAATTAGGAATTTTGGTCTGGGTGTTTCTGAAAACATCAGTGAATATCCTGCTGCTTAGATGAATAAGTAAAACCCAACCAAGTTATAATTATATACAAAATTTAGAGGCAGTACACCAAAAAATGAAAAATGACAGATGTGCATGATTACTGCTGAGATTTTTGTTATTCTCTCCAAATTGCTATGTAAACTCTGATTCAGTTTTTCCTATTATGGCCCAACTTCAACCTCTGGCTGCTGAAGGAAGTCATGCACTTAATTACCTTTTTGTGCCTTTCTAAGCAAATAGTTTGAATATTAGGTTTGATGGCGGTGCACTTTCATCAATAAAACGTAAAGTGATTACCACAGATAAATCAACACATTCAAAAGAATAAAAGTTCAGCACACTTTTAATTTTCAACTCACTGGCTGAAAGACACTGTAAAGATAACACTTAACTAATGGAAGTCTTAAGAACATGAAATTGGTCCAAGGATGTAAATAAAGAACCCTCTGTCTTCAAGGAGATGAATGCAAGCACAGATATAAGTACCTGCTACCAAATCTGTTTATTCCACTGGATAAGGAAATCGTATTTTCTTGCACTTGGATGAAAGAACTAATAATTGCTGGCATGACTACTTGCATTTGTATTATTACGGTAACTATATTTGACTGTTCTGAAAATTGCAGACTTAGAATCAACAGAAGGTAAAACTTTAACAGTGCATTATTGTTCTGTAAAAGTGTATTACAACTCACTAATTCATCCAGAGCCACACTTATCCAAGCAACATTAGGTTTCATATACTCTCAAACTTTCAAAAATCTCCTAAAGATCATTGTTTTGCTCAATCTTTTTATCATTAACAACTTTCACAACTTCCCCTTTAGCAAGGAAAAAACTTCCAATTTTTAAAAATCACGTTAAAAGCACTGAAATGGAACAGCATGTAGAAAAAGCCCCACAATTTCACTCTCACATTTTCTCTTACTTCCATAAGAAGTACATTTCAGCTGCTCAGAGTTTTTATCCTAAATGCTGATGTAGCCACTGAAGCAATGAATTCAAGATTTCATATTTCAAAATTGAAAGTGTACTTGAACAATGGTGTAAGTAGTTTAATCCTTACCTTTTCCAGATTCCAACAAGACAGAATAAATATGCTGACGAGCAGGGCGGTAGATAAGTGCCTGTCCAGGAATCTCTGTATCATAGTCATCTTCCAAGGAGTTGCTGCACTCAATCTCTCCATGACTCAGGATATTGAAGACTGAATAATTTTCAGATTGGATATGCTGTTCTTTAGCTAACTGTTTGTTCAAAGAAGGAAAGAAGGCATTATCTCCAAAATTAAGAAGAATCAAAAAGTAATAAAATGTATTCACTGTTTGAGGAAATAGATCTTTCTCTATTAGTAGAAATGGAGAGAACAGCCAAAGAGGGAACAAGTGCTTTTTCAAATAACACCAGTATAGTGTATTTTCAGACATCCCTCTTTTTGTGGACAGGAATCCCCAGGAAAACCATCATTGCCTTTCTTAACCCCTCCTTTAATTCTTAAAACTTGGGAGCTTGAACAACAGTTTTCTAGAGAGTAATTATTCTTACAAGGAATTCTGAACTCCAACATAGCTGCCCTCCTTTGGTCACCTGAAAATGTATCTTCTCTCTTTAAACAGTGAGTGAAGGCACGACAAAATGCAAACTTTTAATATTATTGCAAGATTAACTACATAAGACAGCTGTATTTCTTTCCTGACCTGACGTGGTATAGTTTACATTCTGGTAAAATTAGAATACTTAACTTCATCATACTTTCACTTTGCAATAGCTCTTCATTGTGAAAAGAAATGAAATCTACTCTAGTGAGGAAAACCAGGTCTGCAGGCATGTTGCTGAAAAGCAGAATTAACAGCATCACCCAGGCTGCACATTAACCATGCACTGGATGCATCTGGCTACAGCAGCTGGCTACAAGCAGCCTCAGTACCAACAGGGTCTGCTGGTCTGGAACAGCCTAGATGAAAAAGCAACAAATATGCTCTCAGGCAGTGCAGAATTCCAACCAGCAACACTGGCAATCTGGACTGGCCAAGTGCAGAACCAGACAGACTTTCTACTTCATAACCCCAGACCAAAACTCTGGGGGTGTTCAAACAGCTGAGTGGAGTGAATTATTTCCATGAGGTGCCACTAATAAATTCTCCAGGACCCGTGCCATATGGTGAGCAGGCACTGACGTTTCTCTGCTCTGCATTCCCTGCATGTGTTGTGCTATCTGTACTATTTGGATTCTGCCATCCACACAGCTATCACAGACTCTTTTGCTGTGAGTTACCGGATCACTGGCCAGAACCAAATTCACCATTTCTGCAGAATTCCAGTATCTGCAAACCTGGGAACTCAGCAGGTGAAAGCTGCAGTCAGTCACTGGGTCATTACTGATCAAAACTAATTCTACTGAAATGTCATACTTTCTGTGTACAGTGCCAATCAACAGAGCACTTATACAATAAATCAATGGTTTCCCTGCAAGAAATACTTTAGTATTCCTAATATATGTAAACAAAGTGATCCCCCAAGTATACTTTTGTATAAAATAAAAACAGAGCGTCAAGTATTTCTAAGCATGATTTGAATGAAGCACTGAACTATTTCACAGAATCCAGTCAGAGATATGAGAACATCAACAACACTAGTTTATTGCAACTTGCCAATAATCTACACATCCTTATGTACTGAAAAATCTACAAGCTGATTTCAAAAGCATTGCTGTATTCAATGTCTGTATCTTGAAAAATATTTCTGATTCATACCTACAATCAGCTAGAAAGTTATGCTCTTCTGAGAGAAACAGCACCATGAGGCTATGTCCTCATGGTTGGAATTGAGCTTTGTGTGTCATTTACGTGCAGTTCAGACAATGCGCAAGGTAAGCAGAACTACACATGGATTTCAAAATATGAAGCAAAGCACACACATTACATATACAAATATTTGAACACTTGTAACAAAAACAGAAGAGAAGTCAACATGTCTAACATTTTGACTGTAATTTCCTTGGCCCAGGGACTGGCTTCATGTAGGATTCATGCAACAACAGTGAGGCATTCTTCAATGGAGTTTCTAAACACTACTATTTTATTAGAGCAGCAGCTCAGCATGATGCTTCAGAACTTCAACCCTTCAAATTAAAGACCAAGACACGAAATAATGACCACTTGTCATAAAGACCGCATGGTACATTCTCTTAACGAATAAGGATATTGCCACTATTGTCCTGGCCATAATCCAACCTAGATAATTGCATTCTGGCTATTTTTTCCTTGCACTTCAAGCATAAAGAGTATTTTTCAGCACCTTATTACGATGTATGGCTGCTGATTTTTTAAAATATCTTCTACTTAACTACACCAGCCAGAAGTGATATGTATTGTATCTATGTGTGGTTAATACAACAGATCAAATATATCTACAGTTTAGCTGAAAGGAGCATTGCATAGGTTACAATGTAGTTACAAAATGTTTTATAGTCTTTCTAGAAAGGAAAATGTAAATTATATAATTACTTTAGAGTAATACGAGGAAACAGAAAAATAGTTTTAAAGAAAATGCTCAAGATAAGCAAGAGGAAGAAAAAAAGTTTCTGTGTTTGAAGTCTATACAGACCTAATAAAATAGGGAGTAACAGATGGCTAATACAGGGTCTAAAATACACTTCCTTGTATAGATTTTTTTAAAAATCCCAATGTTATCTTAATTGCCATGAATTTACAGAATTGTACTCTAGACTTACTACCATTCCATAAACTCTGATGCAAGGTAGCCCATTTTCTATTAGCCAGGTAGGCCACCCTAAGGTAATATATCCAATTTCCCAGAGTGACTCAATCTGACATACCGTATCTCACCCCAACACTAGTGCAATCCTGTCCGTGTGGGAAGCCATAAATAAAACTTGCTACTGCAGACCTGCCCTTTGGGAATTAATAAACCCATTGAAGTGCTTTTGGGTCATTCAGGGACAATGAAAACAAGGGTAATTTAACCTGAACCTAAAATCACAAAATACAGACTTACAGCGTTTGACACTGTTCTGTACAACATCCTTGTCCCTGAACTGGAGAGGCATGGATTTGACAGATGGACCTGTTGGTGGATGAGGGACTGGCTGGATGGTCGCACCGAAAGAGTTGTGGTCAATGGCTCAATGTGCAAGTGGAGACCAGTGACAAGTGGTGTCCTCAAGGGTAGGTACTGGGACCAGCACTGTTTAACATCTTTGCGAGCAACATGGACAGTGGGATCCAGTGCTCCCTTGGCAAGTCTGCTGGTGACACCAGGCTGTGTGGTGCCATCGACATGCAGGAGGGAAGGCATTCATCCAGAGGAATCTGGACAGGCTTGAGAGGTAAGCCTGTGCAAACCTCATCAATTTCAACAGGGCCAAGTACAAGATCCCGCGCTTGGGTTGGAGCAATCCCGAGCACAAATACAGGCTGGGTGGAGAATGGATTGAGAGCAGCTCTAAGAAGGGCTTTAGGGTGTTGCCGAATAAGGAGGTTCACTTGAGCCGGCAACGGGTGCTCACAGCCCAGAAAGTCAACTGCACCCTGGGCTGCATCCAAAGCAGTGTGACCAGCAGGGTGAGGGAGGGGATTCTCCCTGTCTGCTCTGCTCTGGTGAGACCCCACCTGGAGTGCTCTGTCCAGCTCTGAGGTCCCCAGCATAGGAAGGACCTTGACCTGTTGGAGTGAGTCCAGAGGAGGGCTGCAAAGATGGTCAGAGGGCTGGAGCACCTCTGCTGTGAAGACAGGCTGAGAGAGCTGGGGTTAACTGGAGAAGAGAAGGCTCTGGAGACACCTTAGAGCAGCCTTCAAATAGCTAAAGGGGGCTACAAAAGAGCTGGAGAAAGGGGGACTTTTCACAAGGGTGTGTAGTAACAGTATGAGGGGAAATGGCTTTAAACTGTCAGAGAGTAGCTTTAGATTAGATATTAGGAAGAAGCCCTTTGTTGTGAAGGTGGTGAGGCACTGGCGCAGGTTGCGCAGAGAGGAGCTGGATCACCCCTGGAAGTATTCACGGCCACGTTGGATGGGGCTCTGAGCAACCTGGTCTAGTGGAAGTCTCCCTGCTCAGGCCAGGGGTTTGGAACTAGGTGATGTTTAAGGCCCCTTCCAACCCCAACCATTCTACGATTCTATGACGTGATTCTGTAGGAGTTTCCACATCTCCACCACAAGAGCAATTTCAAGTTCTGCATTCTTAGCACAGCTCCCTTTGATACCTCAACTGCATGCGCCAGGCACAGCCAAGCAGACCAGTGACCAGCTTATGGCTGACCTGTGGGTTCTCAAAGTAAAAAGCAAGCCAATGCACAAATCATATAAACATGGGAAATCATATAATACATGGGAAGTACAGATGCCCAGCTGCTAGCCTATACAGGAGCCCCATTATTTGACCTACTTGACACTTCAAAAAGAGAGAAACCACTTTTTATTAAATGTGCTGCACCTATGCTCATATTAATGCATGCAATACTCCTAACTGGGGCTCTACTTAACAGACAAAAGATTTTTGCACAAGCAAATTTAAATCAATAGGATTGATGTACTCATCACTAACTTCCACTAAGTAGTCATGGCAATAAAGTGATCATCAAGTTTTAAAAAACAAGTTACCTGAAAGATTTCTTTATCTTGACAGAGAGCTGATTGTTGTTGAAGGGATGACATCTGACAATTTATTACATTGGGTGGAATCCATGGAGACTGCTGCCCAGGCAAAAGATAGGAGTTCACTCCTCTGTAAAGCAATGACTTGTCTGATCCCAGAGGTAGCATCTCTTCCAAGTGTTTCAGGCTGCTGTATGAGCATGGAATTTTTGAGATGTAATTTGCTACAGATAGCAGTATGTTTGTTCTTCTGTTGTAGCTGTTATTCCTGTGGGTACTGGTGGTTAAACATTTGTGCCAAAAGCCTTCCAACAGGCTTTCTGGAACAACATCATTGCCAAGCAAGCAAGCAAAGAGAGGAAGGTGTGTCAAAGTAATACCCAGTACATGGCAAAGAACTTCTCGAGAGTACATAACAGTGACCAGTCTGTCCAAATGGAGATTCTCAATGGAAAAGTAGGGACATGTATTATAGATGAGGTAGTCACTATCTTGCCCCAGAATTCCTATACAGTTGTGCTGCAAACCATATGCAGCCACCTCAAAGTCTGCCTCTTGCAACGTGCAGACTGTTTTTTGACCAAGTGATTTCAGGGCAAAACGGGTAAAAGTAGGCAGAGCTGAAGGAAGAACAAACATTTCTCTCCCTGGCTGTTTCCTGTGAGTCTTGATAAAACGAAATAATGTGGCTATTTCCTCAGTATTCTTCATCCTCCGTTTGATCCACTCCTCTCTCTTTTTCTCTTCTACCACCCCATCAAAGTAAAACACCAACGTGATACCAGCTGCCATAAAAGCATTGATAAAATCCTCTAAAATGGCAAGGTACTCCCGCCACTGGCCACCACACACCCAGGATTCTGGTGTGTACCAGCGTCTAACGCAACTCATGGCATCTACTACGATAACAGGTGGGGAATCAGGATGATCGATGCGATGCTTTTCTGCCATTTCTCTCAGATCTACCGTTTTGCATGCATCAGGGCAAACTCTTGCCACAAATCCCTGCAAGCCTCTGACACCCATGGCTGATCTCCGAAACTCACAGCAGTCTGAAAGAAGAAAAATAAAAACAATGTTCTAAAATGCAATACTGAGAAACAATGAAATCCTACAATAATAATAAAAGAAGCTGCTTGGAAACAGAACTGGTTTTTTTTTTCTTCTTTTGCTGATAGCTCATTGTCTTATCCTGGCTTTTAACAATTTGAAATGGTTTACTTCCGATCAGCAAACTAAACATAAGTATTCATTAATTTTCCCTTCCACTTCTGGTTTTTATATCAGTGAAAAATATAAGTATCAAAAGATACTCATAAATATGACCAAACAAAATTCATAGAATCATTGAATGAGTAAGGTTGAAAGGAACCACAGGGTCCAACCTCCCTACTCCAGCAGGGTCATCCTAGAGCACATGGCTCAGGATTGCGTTCGGACAACTCTTGAGTATCTCCAGTGAGGGGGATTTCAGGTTAATAGCATACAGAAAAGTACAGAGTACTGGAAAAACAAGGATAGATTTTTTTTATTAAAAAATATACATGCTTATGGTATTCAAAAGGAAAAGAAAGAAAGGTGAGTTTACAAAGTATTGTTAATAGACAGCTTTTAACAGCATTCCCGAATCCTATCAGTTAAAGACACAGTTCTGAACACCACCCTCTTTAATCACAGTTGGGTTTGGAAGGGGCCTTTAAGGACCTCGCAAGGTGCGGGGGCCGCTGCGCGCAGCCCGGACAGGGCCGAGCCCCCCGCCCCGGGGTCCGTGCGGCGCCCGGGCCGCGCTGCCCGCGCACACCGGGACTGTGGCTGCGACCGCCCCGCCCCGCCCCGCCCGGGGAGCCCCCGGGCCCCGGCCCCGGCCCCGCCGCCCCGCCCGGCACTGACCCGAGCGCCGCTTCCGCTTCCCGCGGGCGGGGCCGCGCCTGCGCCCGGCGGCGGGGCGGGGCGGGGCGGGGCCGTGCCCGTGAGGGGCCGGGCGGCTGTGGGCCGCGGCTGTGCCCGCCCGCGGGCTGCGGTCCCTCGGCTTTGTACGGCCACAATGGGGCCGGAGGGGCCATTGTGCCCCCGAACAAACCCGGCCGGCACGGGGGGACGGGGCGGGGGACATGAAAGCGTCGCGCACCGAAATCGCTTCAACCCCCCCCCCCCGAGTCGCACTTGGGAGATTTATGTCCCCCCTTGGCAGCGCGACCTTTGGCTGGGGGGGATGGGGGGGCGGGTGGTGGGTTCGCTTTGTCGTGCCCGGCGATTGCCATCGGAGGGGAACCCCCATTTTTCCCCGGGCCGCATATCCCGGCATAACGCCCTGGCTGCGGGCAGGGAGCGAGACCCGCTCGCAGCCCGCCGGCAACAGGTGGGGACCTGAATAACTTCACATCTTTCCGGGAGGGGGGAGAGGGACACGGGGGAGCCCGTGGGAAGATTAGATCAGATGTTATTGCCGGTGAAAAATTAAAAGAGAGCGGTGCTCTGGGGAGTGCAGATTAATATATTTGGTGACTCCGAGTGCACAAAGCCTCACCATTGTAGCGGTGTCTGAATGCCTGTGAATAGGATGGAGCATATGTAGCCTGTCACCGCAGGTGCCCACATCTGTTCGTCTCCGGGCAGATGCTCTCAGAAAAGGGGAGAGCATTTCCAAAAGCTCAGGCCCGCCCCATCCATACCCATCCTCTTTCTCATAATCACCTTCTGCAGAGGAGTTTTTGCCCCCACCTTCTCCCACCCCCTGCCTACCCTGAACGTGAAGAGATGCAGAAAGAAATAAAAACTGCACAAATTGGAAGTGGCTTGGAAAGCCCTGGAAGCATATAATCAAACTGCTGCCCCCTCTCCTCCCCCAAAGTTTAGTAGCAGCAGGTTTTGTGCTGCAGCCAGCATACAATGCACAAGATGCACACACTGTGCAAAGGGGGGAACAGAAAAACCCTTCATGCATGAAATGCAGCACAGTACAGCAGCACGCTGCGCTGTCACAGGGCTCTAGAGAGCGGCCTGTGCAGCTACTGTCTGGCGTGGTAGTTTGCAGCTACTATTTAGAGTTCTGGCTTACGATGACTATTACTAATGCTGGGCAAAAGAGAGTTTTCCTACCAGAACTGGTGAAGGCAGCAAATATTGCTACAGAAGTTTGTAGCAGAAGAGAATCTTTCCATCCAGGGAAATCTCTCAGCCGCAATGCAGAACTTTTTTTTGAGGAGTGCCATCACATTTTTTATCACCTGTACATGATCTGAGTCCTATCGCTCACCCTCACTCTCTGTGACACCCCCACCATGACAAGCCAGGCCTCAGCACTGCATGGGCTTACACTGGGCTTGCTTGACAGGGTAAATGGGGTCCTGGGGCACAGGGTAAATACCAGGATCAGGGAATATTTCATGTGGTAAGGGGCTTCAGAACGTTTTCTAGTTCAAATGTGGTCTCTGGTTTCTGGTGTGGTGAAGATCTTGAGTATCCTTGAATTTCAAGGTGGGCAAAGATGCCAGTACTCCAAATGCAAGGCCGAGGTGCTCCCAAGAGGGGCACGGGCAGGGAGAGCGTTTGAGACTCTGTGTCGCAGAGCAGGGGCCAGGGGAAGGAATGGGACCTGCCCGGCTCAGGGCACCCACGGGAGGTTTCAGGAAAAATGATGTCCCAGACCGGGGTCAAGGCGGGCTGAGGGAGGGCAAGGCGAGGGGAAGACTTCTTTCCCCGAGCCCCTGATGTCCCGTCGTTCCCTGGGGGGCCCCGCGGTTCTGCCCCCCGGGCGGAGGTAAGCAGCCCTTCACCCTTCCGCCTTTGGGAGTAAGGACAGCTCACGCACACGAGTGACCAATTTTATCCCTCTTAGTTTCCCACAAGCAAAATCCCGTCGGAAGCGAGCCAGGGAGCAAACCCAAACAAACAAGTAGCGCAGGGAAACGGGGCCGGGGCGGGGGGAGGGGGTATCTCGCTTTCTCCTCGTGTGCAATCAGTAAAACACATATAGGGGCCACTTCGGGATTTGCCCAGGGAAGGGTTGGAGAGCAGCTGGCTGCGGTAATCTCCTCGGGAGACAAAGGAATGCCCCGTCCCAGGATCACAGGTAAACACACAACCATTGTAATGAAAATGAGGGGCTAGGATAGGGCCGGAGCAGATGATTTGCGATTTAAAAAAGGGGGCTGGGGGGAAGGGAAGACCCAGAGCTGCTTATCTATCATCTGGCCTCGCTGTGTGCCAGCTGAGCCACGCGACTGCCCTTTCTTATTCTAATCAGCACATGCCTTTGCAACTTTGGGCTAACCTACACGCTAAACTTCTTAATCCTCCTCTCCGCACACGGCAAGGGCGGCGGAGCGCCCCTCCGGCACCGCGGCCCCTCCGCGCCCGTCACGCACCCGCCTCGGGCCGGGGCGCCCGGCGGCGGGGCCCGGGGCAGCGCCAGCACCCCGGTCACGCCGACGAGCCTGGGGCCAGCGAGGGAGCCAGGGCCCCGGCCCAGCGGCACCCTGCCTGCCCTCCCCCCGCTTCCCATCCCATCCCGCCCGGCCCGGGCCAGCCGGGCCCGGAGGAACAGGTGAAGGGGGCGTGCGGCGGAGGGGCAGCCGCGCACACATACCTCCGTAGGGACTATACACCTAATTAAAATATTATGCACACTCGGCTACACATAGCTCCACACGTACACGTCTCTCCGCCGACGCACCGTTCGCCATATGCCCGGAGCCCTCCGTCCCGGGAAAAATCAGGGTTGCACGCCAGCGATGGCAGTGTGTCGCCCTAATTAACACACGCACATATCCCACCCACCCTCCCTTTTAAGTGACTTTTCCCATAATCTGGCTCGCTTAGAAATAAAAGCTGCGGGTGATGGGGAGCTCTCGGCAGCGCTGGTGCGCGGCGCGACCGTAAATACTCGCTGGAGCAGGAGAGGGGGGCCGGCGTTGCGGGAAGGGTATCAATTAGGGGCAGGGAGGGAGAGCACAATGCCCCACCAGCCCCAGCGAGCCGCTGGCAGGCGGGGCCGGGCCCGCCGCATCCCGGCCGTGCGGGGTCACCGCGCCCTGGCGGGGCCCCGGGCCCCGCGCCCGCCCCCGGGGGGTCCCGCCGCCGGCTCACCCCGGCGGGGCGGGTGCGGTCGCGCAGGGCGTCGGGCGGGACGGGACGGGACGGGACGGGACGGGACGGGACCGGCCGCCCGCCCGTGCACGGCAGCGAGGACCGGTGGCGGTGCGCGGGCACGGCTAACAGCGCGGGGGCGGCGGGGGGCGGCGGGCGAGCGCGGTGCGGAGACACGCGGTTGGGAGCGAAAAAGCGCCATTTGGTTGGGAGCAGATGGCTGGCTGGGGGGCTGATCGCGTCTAAAGGCGTGTCATCCCCCTTCAGCGAGAATCCCTAAGGGCTCCCCTTGTCTTCGAAATCAATGAAAATTAAAGTGCAGAGAATGGATGAATAGTTAGACCTCGAGTCCCTCCTTTGTTCGCCTCAGCTACTGGTGGGCAGGAGTTAAACTACAACAGCCTCCTATAGAAACACTTAAGTTAAACAGTCTCCCCGTTAGTCCAGCATCTGAAAGAGAGAGGGAGAGGGGGGAAAAAAGCAGAAAAAGGAGCTTTCTGCTTGATTTCCCCAATACAGAATCGCGTGGCATAAATTAAGCCAGAGAAGAATGAGCGCCGTGGGCAGGATCCTGCCGGCTCTCACGGCGCCTTTCAGTCACGCTCAGCAGCGGTAATCGAGAAATCTGTGCCACGTCAATTTAACAAATACCCGGTACCGAAGGGGGGTTGTTAAGGATTTGGGGGCAAGTTTTTTCGGTTTGGTTTTTTTTTTTCGTATCGCTAGGTTAAAGCCCCCGCGCGTGTAACTTTTTATTTCCAGTTTTTTAAGCAAGGGGATGCTAATGGACCAACTTTCTATCTCTCGTAGATTAAAAGATCCGCGTTGATATATCACTTCTCGCCTCCACCGACGGGCCACCACCCAAATTTCAAGACAAATATTGCCGCTCACCCCCGCCCCCCCCGCCCCACTCGCTTAGTAAACCCCATACGAAGTGATGTTTTCCCCCTCTCTCTCTTTTTCCCGGGGATAGCGCCGCAGCAAAGTTTGCGAAGCAGCGACAAACCACTTGAAAAGATGTTGACGCTAGGTGGCAAAAGTAATGTGCAGTGAAAACCGGCGCTGCTGCGGGATGCGCCCCCCCGCTTCCCGCTCCCGAGGCTGGGCACGGCGGGGGCCTCCGGGGATCCGCCGCCCGCTCCGCTCCGCTCCCTCCTGGGCCGCCTTCCCTACGTCTCCGCACGGTGCCTGCGGGATTGCTGGTCCCCTCTCTGCCCAAAACAACTCCGGGGTAAAAAAAAAATCAAAACCAAACATTCCTGTACATTTAAACTTTTGCTTATGCGTCGAGGGGCGGGGAGAGGGGAGAAGAAGAGCACCTGGATGTGGATGGCTCGTTTGACTACAGTTAAATGTAAAGGACACACGTTGAGTGGCAAAACGTTGCAAAGATCTGGATGCTTGTTCCGAGGTTTGGGGTAGGTGGCCTGGGTTTGGGGTAGGTGCCACAAACCCCTAGTAAATGAATGTGGGCAGCTACAGTCCTGGAACAGTCGAGAAGAGCTGGGCTGAATGAACTCATTAGTGATTTTCTTTTAATTGGTATTACTCAATGCTTTTACTTTAAGAAGTCTTTAAGATTTTTTTTTTCCTAGCGCATTGTAAGATAATTTGTGATCAAGACATCTGCTTCAATGGAAGTCACATTTTGCCATGCAAATGCACGTTTCAACCCAATAAAGTCGCCATAATAAGGCTTTTAGCACGGCATACCTACAGTGAGGTTATTGTAGCCAAATCCTCTCCTTTCGCACACAAGCTTAATCTGTGCTGAAATGATCTGTTACAATTAAAATGACATTTACAGAGACAGTTACACCTTGCATCCTAATGAATCCGCCTGCGCCTACCAAAGGTGTTTAAACAGAGGGCCTAAACAAAGTGGAAAACCCTGCTTCGAGTGACATGCCAGAGTTGCCCTCCAACTTTTATCCCCTGCTTCCATCCATCATTAAGAAACTGCTCAAATGGTAATAGCCTCTATCCCTTTTTCACCGCACCAGTAAACTCCTTTCCATGGTTTAAAGATCAAAACAAAAGTTGTACTGTCTGATGGATATGTAAAAAAATTATAAAGGTGATGATTGGTGTAAATTTGGGCTAGTTTATTTTGTGCGTGTGTGTGTGTGTATGTGTGTGTGTGTGTGTGTGTGTGTGTTGCGGAGGGGGGAAGTGCTGGAAGGGATTTCTTTAAAAAATGTGCGGACATTGTTGTAGAGGCAGTAGCGTGCGCCGAGGGGAGCTCTTTCTCTCTCTCGCATTGTGCAGGGAGCAGGTGCTGTCTACATTACCATACAGCTGAGAGCACAAAGAGCTAACTGATTCAGCCCTCACACAATAACAAACGGCCTTAATGACAGCCACGCGAACGACACACACCAAACTCACTTTTTACTAAGCTGAAGGAGGAAAAAAGAGAGAGGGAGAGAGAGAGAGGGAGAGAGAGGGAGAGGTTGCTGGTGATGATGATAATAATCATAGAGGGGTGCGGGACCCGGGCGCAGCGAGTGGCTCTCTCCGGCAGCGGTGGTGGCGGGGACGGGACCCGCGGAGCCCCGCAAACGGGTCCCCTCCACGAGTCCCCGCCGCGAACCCGCCCGCGCGCTCCCTCGCCGCCGGACCCCGGGGATCCCCCGTGCCTCCGCCGGCGGGACGCACGCCGTGAGCGGAGCCAAGGGAAGAGCGAGCCCCGGGTCACTTCGTCCACATTCGGTGCCCCCCTCCCCAGTTACCCCGGTTATGCCAGGGTAAATGCTGTGTCAGTTTCATGGGATGGGACTCCCCTCGTTGTGGCTCGCTGGCTCCCACCTCCCTCGTCCCTTTAACGCCGGAGATGCCCCTTGGAGTGGTCACGATCACCGAGTCACTTTTTGGGGTCACGGCGGCTGCTCTGCACGTTCCAAGAGGCAATTACAGCCCGCCGTCCCCGGGGCTGCTCTCTGGCCGGAGCGTGTTGCACTGCCTCTTCCCGGTGCACAGGGGGTGTTACCCTCTCCCCGGAGCAGAAGGGGGATTCTTGCGGTTACCAAATTTGCAGGAATGTAAATGAACACGTTTTGTGAACGCGAAGGGGAGGGGGAGGAGGGTTGCACATTTTACAGCTCACTGACCATTTGGCGATCCATTGAGAGGAGGGTTTGGAAAAGTGGCTCCTTTGTGACAGCTCTAGCCAGATTGGGGGGCTGCTCATTTGCATCTCATTAAGCATGCAGTCGGCCGGCGGGATATAAGGGCGGCAGGCGCCCAAGGAGAGGCAGATCCTTAGCGCTTCACCCTCGGAGAGAGCCGCCGAGCCGAGCCGCGGCACGGAGCGGAGCAGAGCAGAGCAGGCACCCCCTCCCCCGTAGGAGCACACCCGGACACGCTCTGTTTGCTGCTGTTGAGACACGAGCTTATTTTTGTTGGCTGGAATTCCTCTAAAAACAAAAGTAAACCCACAACAAGGAAAGAGAGTTTCGCTTCCTTTGCAAAAAAAAAAAAAAAAAAAAAAAAAAAAAAAAAAAAAGGAAAAGAGAAAAAAAAAGAAAAACGGGGATCAAGGCTCCGACGTGACCTGCCCGCCACCGCTGCTGTTTGACACCCACCAGCCCCGACGTGCGCAGGGCGAGCGCAGCCGCGCAGAGCCGCTCCCGAATCGCACCGCACCGGGAATTATCGCCGCTGCCTCCGCCGCTGCCTCTGCAGGGATTTCCAGATCGCCAATTTTTAATCTTCCTTGGGAAGCCTTTTCTCTGCCTCTGTTGGGAATTAAGTTGCTTTTATTTTATTATTTTTATTTTTTCTTCCTGGAGAAAAGGAGGAGCATCGTGGATTGCGAAAGAAAAAGAGTTTAACAGATAAATCTTAACATTTTTTTCCCCCGTCCTTTTCCCCTCTCTTTTTCTTTTGCCATCCGAAAGAGCTGTCAGTTGCTGACAGGCTACATCTAGAGGTATCGACAAAGGGGAAAAAAAGTCAGAGACACTCCTGAAAGAAGGAGACCGTGACACTAACTCTTCCAGCTCTGCTGGGACGAGCGGCTTTGGCCGCTGTGTTTTTTCCCTTGCCCCGAGAGACACTTTCCCCTTTTCCCTCTGACGAGAAGATAAGGGAGAGGAAAGCGAGGGCACCAGAGCTGCACCTCCAAAATGGGAGGTCGGTTCTTGCTGACGCTCGCCGTCTTCTCGGTGCTGCTGAGCCGCTGCCAGGTAAGTGCCCGCGGGGTGGGGGACAGGAATGCCTGCACCGGGGGGTCCCTGCATCTGGGAGTCCCGCGGGGGATGCCGGAGACTGTCGCTGCCTGTTGCAGCTGAGGAGCGGCGAGGGGGTGCCAGTGCCGCCAGGGTCGGGGTCGGGGTCGGGCTGGGGAGCGGGCTGCTCGGTGTGCTGACGGCCTCTATCCCCGCCCCGCAGGTCGGCTCCTCCGGGGTCTTCGAGCTGAAGCTGCAGGAGTTTGTCAATAAGAAGGGGCTGCTCAGCAACCGCAACTGCTGCCGCGGGGGCGGCCCCGGCGCCGGCGGGCTCCAGCAGTGCGACTGCAAGACCTTCTTCCGCGTCTGCCTCAAGCACTACCAGGCCAGCGTGTCCCCAGAGCCGCCCTGCACCTACGGCAGCGCCATCACCCCCGTCCTCGGCGCCAACTCCTTCAGCGTCCCCGACGGCGCGGGCGGCACCGACCCCGCCTTCAGCAATCCCATCCGCTTCCCCTTCGGCTTCACCTGGCCCGTAAGTGGGGGGCGATGCTGGAGGAGGCGGCACATATCCATCCCGTCCCGTCCCGTCCCGTCCCGTCCCGTCCCGTCCCGTGCCTTTCCGAGAGGCACCCAATCCCCGTGAAGTGTCATGATGGGAGGGGGACAACGACTCCTGGGGACTGGTGGCTCTGCCCCTTGGGCCTTACCTGCTCTCATGCTCTCCTGGTGGGCTGTCTCTGCTCCTTCTTTCCACAGGGCACCTTCTCACTCATCATTGAGGCTCTGCATACGGACTCACCTGACGACCTCACCACAGGTAAGTGTTCCGAAACACACTTTTCCCCGTAATAATCCCAGCCTTGCAGCCCTACTTGATCTCTTTCTCTGCAGTGTGCAGCACATTCTCCTCTATGGTAGACCCGTGGCAAGAGAGGCCAACCTGTTGGCATGCAGCCATGTCATCCTGCCTCTGCAGTTCCCCTCCCACCAGAGACCCCCCAATGCCCTGCCTGCTTTGGGCTCTCTAATCACTCTTCTCCTCTTCACTTTCACACAGAAAACCCTGAGCGCCTCATCAGCCGCCTGGCCACCCAGAGACACTTGGCCGTGGGTGAAGAGTGGTCCCAGGACCTGCACAGCAGCGGCCGCACTGACCTCAAGTACTCCTATCGCTTCGTGTGCGACGAGCACTACTATGGGGAAGGCTGCTCTGTCTTCTGCCGCCCCCGCGATGATGCCTTTGGTCACTTCACCTGTGGGGAGCGTGGAGAGAAAGTCTGCAACCCGGGCTGGAAAGGCCAGTACTGCACTGAGCGTGAGTATCCACCTCCTTGTCTCCTTGGGTGCCCGTTGCAGCAGTGTCTCCTGAGCTCTTGGGGTTGGTGGAGGAGTGTTTTTCTGACATCAGGCCTCATGGGGAGGGAGAACCAAGCCATGGTGGGTGGATGTCTGGTTCTGTGCCCAAGCCTTACCAGTATGAGGGATGGGAGATCCTCAGCCTTGCCACAGAAAGTTGATGCAGACAGCCCCTTCTCAAGCCAACAAAATGTCAGTGCCAACACTACACTCTTGCTCATTTACTTTAGACCATCAAATCTAGTAGCAAAATGTTCAGCAGTTGTTTGAGGATTTATTAAAATATATCAGGACTACTTTTTACACCTATCCACCCCTCCAACCACACAACTTTGATATCATCATTTACAGGGTACACAGCTTCAGAGGAGGGAGCTGGGCTTTGGCAACATCCATGTGACAGGCTTATTGGAAGGCTTGCTATGGTCTCATCATCTGCCACCTTGTATTGAGAAAAATATCAGGAAGTCCAAGACATTCTCTGTGGCTTCTAGACTATACATTTCTCTTTTGGGGTACTCGTTTGCTGCCACTAACAGAAATTGCTGCACATGGGGCCACAAGAACATTCAACTTTATCCCCAGCTCTCTTCTGTGCCATTGCCATGATCATTGCTACTAAGAAAGTAGTGGGGGACATGAAACATACCCCTGAGCTTGAAGTTTTTGAGGAATGTGGTGTGTTGATACAGCAGGAAAAGCTGGGACAGTAAGCAGATCAGAGACAGGATAGTCCAGGATGTCAGATACTTTCCGGTTGTACAAGATTCCGCCCTTTGTAGATACATAGTGGTGTACACCCAAATGTGCACACAGAGCCCCCGCTGCAGCGTGTGATGGCATTCTCTGTTTGTGTGAATACACAGATCTGAAATATGCTGGCAGATGACGTACTGGGCGAGTGCTCCTCTGCAGTCATCAGAGGGCCAGGCAGGCAGGAAGAAAACAGTTCCAGGCTGTAAAGCAGCCTCTCAGCTTTCTTCTTGTTGTGTTCTTGTTTCTCTTTAAAGCCACCTACACTGTGGTCTCAGCTGAGTTGCTATCAAACAATCCCTGATTGATTATTCGCACTGTTAGTGACTGCTAGGATGCTTTTAGGAGTTCATGGTATGGTGCTGCACAATAAACAGTAGGCAGAGGGGCTTGCATTTTCTTTGATAGTGTTTTAAATAAGAGCTACAACCTTTCCCATGATCAAAAGTGCCTAGCCCAGTTGTGTCAAGGGGTGGGGAAAAAGGAAGCATTTTGATAATGAGCTCTTTCGGGGCTGTCAGCACTTTCAAATGCCTGTACATCTCTGCTATTCCCACAGCGAAGCAGAAGGCTGTCCATCTTTCTTGACTCATTACACACTCTCTTTGCTGTGTTTTCCCTCTCAGAAAAAAACAGCTTATAACACTGACACAAACCTCCTAGGCAGGGGAGATGTGTTTATGTGTGCATGCAAAAAGAATGTTTTGCCGTTAGTGAGTGGAGCTGCCAGTTGCAGATTGCTTCCCGTTGCCTTGCCCCCAGCTCCATTCTTTCCAACTTGGAGGCGATCTGATTATCAGCACCGATTCTTTCTTTCTTTTTCTTCCCCCCTCCTTCCCCTCGCATGCCATTGTCTCCGGCTGGCTTTGTTGAATTAAAACTTTGCAGTGCCTGCTTAATGAGTTCCATAACCAGGCGAAGTAATGAGCAGAAGTCCCTTTTTTCCCTTCTCTCATCCTCCCTCCCGCTGGCCCGCTTACCTCTTTTACCAGGGCTGCACCCACCCGCCCGCCCCTTTTCAGAGCAGGGCGGAGGGGGGAAGGAGGGAGGAAGAACTTTAGACTTATTTATTTGAATAATAAAAAAAAAGTTTTTTTGCAGCGAAATCACGCGCGTGCCATAGATTAGCTGTGGGCAGGGATAGGCTGCCCGGTCGCCGGCCGCCGGCCCCATTGGCTCCGGGGCCGGGGTATTGTTGCAGCGGGGCAGCTGCTGGGAGAGAATAGACAATAGAGCAGCTGTCTTGCACTGGCACCCTGCACACCAGCTGTCCACTCTTATCTGCACACACACTTTCGGGGGATATTAAGAGGTGGAGCTGTGTGCATAGAATTGGAAAAAAGGACTTCTGACCCTCACTGGGAAGGGAAGGGGGGTGAGGGGCTGTGAGGAACAGAGCAATTGTGAGCCCTCTTTTGTCTGTGTGCAACTGTATTAAGAAGAATGCTCATCCCCGGTGATAAGTAAAGTGCCCAGTTACAGGGCAAGATCAATACTCCTGCAGACTCCAGAGATTAATTCAGCTGCGCTTAACTGCCCCGACCTAGTAAAAGGGACTCACTCCCCACCCGCAAGTTGCTCTCAGAATCAGACTTGTAAAAGAGAGTCGTTTTGGCACCAGTGCTGATGTCTTTCCCTTCTTGGTTTGTTTACAGCGATTTGTTTGCCTGGATGTGATGAGCAACACGGCTTTTGCGACAAGCCTGGGGAATGCAAGTAAGTTTTCCACTCCCTTCCTGCTTCCTTCTTTGTCTTTCAGTGTCGATGCTCTGGTGTTAAATAAGCCACTGGACATTTGAAGGGTTGGTTTAAAGGCCTTTCTTCATATTAGATGGAAATTTGAGAAATCCAGGTGATGCCAGATCAAAGTATTATTCTATAAGTCAAACATCAGTGCCATTAATATTAACTTAATGGGTTTACAGTGCTGTGTGTAAGGTTTGGCTCTTCGTTATTAGAGTAAACAAATTAACTATCTGGAACCGTGGGTCTATCTAAGGAAGTGGAAGAAATAGCTAGGACCGATGAAAGCTGATGCTACGGCTGGACTTGGTGACTTCTCACATGAAGGATCACCGAGGGCTTTTAGGAAACTTGATCCCTGGCATCAGTGTGTTTGCAGAGTTTATGATAGGGTTTCCAACTGTGAGAAATCTAAATCTGATGAGACTTTGTTGTCATCTTTTTTTTCAGATGCAGAGTGGGCTGGCAGGGACGATATTGTGATGAATGCATCCGATACCCAGGCTGCCTTCATGGTACCTGTCAGCAGCCGTGGCAGTGCAACTGCCAGGAAGGCTGGGGTGGTCTTTTCTGCAACCAGGGTGAGTTCTCAGTCCTTGCCTGAGCATCTGTTTTAAAATGCAGAAAGCAGGCAACTCTTTTCAGCTCACCCACCCTGTTCTAGCCTTGCAATGTAGCAAGCATCTTGGCTGCTCTCTTTATAAACAGAAAACATATCTTTTACAGACCTGAACTACTGCACCCACCACAAGCCCTGCAAGAACGGTGCTACATGCACCAATACTGGTCAGGGGAGCTACACTTGTTCATGCCGACCTGGGTACACAGGCTCCAACTGTGAGATTGAAATCAATGAATGCGACGCCAACCCGTGCAAGAATGGTGGAAGCTGCACTGTAAGTTCGAGTTGTTTGTGTCATCTGGAACTCCAAGGGAGGCATTAATGTCAGTTTTACTAATTTTCAAAATCCCTTTTTGGATTTCAGAGCAAGTTCAGACAAATATTTTGATAATTTCTCATTTCTTCCCCACAGGATCTTGAGAACAGCTATTCCTGTACCTGCCCCCCAGGCTTCTACGGGAAAAACTGTGAGCTGAGCGCGATGACTTGTGCTGACGGACCGTGCTTCAATGGTGGGCGATGCACCGACAACCCTGATGGGGGTTACAGCTGCCGCTGCCCACTGGGTTATTCTGGGTTCAACTGTGAGAAGAAAATCGATTACTGCAGTTCCAGCCCTTGTGCTAACGGTAAGGCCAAACATGGTCTTCTGAAAGGAGACCAGACACTTACTTTGGCTGCTGGTCTGGAGCTCATAACAAGGCACGCTGATCAAGGCACACTGGTCAATCATAGAATCATAGAATGGTCTGGGTTAGAAGGGACCTTAAATGTCATCTAGTTCCAAACCCCTGCCATGGGCAAGGACACCTTTCACTAGACCACATTGTTCAAAGCCCCATCCAACCTGCTCTTGAACACTGCCAGGGATGGCACATCCACCACTTCTCTGTGCAACTTTTTCCCTCACAGTAAAGAATTTTTTCATAATATCTAATCTAAACCTGCTCTCTTTCAGTTTAAAGCCATTCCCCCTTGCCCTATAACTACACCGTCTTGTAAAAAGGTCCTTGCCATGTCAATAGTTGACTTGGTGGAGGATCTGTACTAAGAAAGCAATAGCGTGGCTTGGGCCACTGCTGCAGATTGCATTTTCTGATGGGATGGCTGTGTCCAAGTAACTTGGTCTGAAGCTTCATACGTGACGACATGGAAGATTATACTTGCAAATGCTTTGCAAAGAGTCTTAGACGTCTGTGGATGCAAGTGCCATACATTATTTCTTGTAATATGTATGTAACAGTAATCTTCCTGTTTTGATTAAACTAGTGAAGACTTTCTTTACTGTGGTCCTCCTTATTCATTGCCACTCAAACTGTGTAACATGAGATGTGGTGATAACCTGACCTGGACTAGTGTTCTGGTCTGAGCTGAGTGAAATGTTAAAAAAGGAATAGGATTGAGAATGAAAAGTAAATCTGCTTAACAAAAATCTTTCTTAAAAACATGTACATTTAATGTTGGATCAGACTTGGCAAAGGTTGAGCTAACCTCTCAAAAAGAAAGCTTTCCTCAGCTGCTGGTTGTGCCAGTTGCCCAGAGAGCAGCGGGTGGGAGGCTGTTGTGTCTGGCTGCCCACCACTCAGCTCGTCCCCCTTCATGTCTTGCAGGAGCCCAGTGCGTCGATCTGGGGAACTCCTACATATGCCAGTGCCAGGCTGGCTTCACTGGGAGGCACTGCGATGATAACGTGGACGACTGCGCCTCCTTCCCCTGTGTCAACGGAGGGACCTGCCAGGATGGCATCAATGACTATTCCTGCACCTGCCCCCCAGGATACAACGGGAAGAACTGCAGCACCCCGGTGAGCAGATGCGAACACAACCCTTGCCACAACGGGGCCACCTGCCACGAAAGAAACAACCGCTATGTCTGTGAGTGTGCCCGGGGGTACGGTGGGCTCAACTGCCAGTTTCTGCTCCCTGAGCCACCTCAGGGACCCGTCATCGTTGACTTCACTGAAAAGTACACGGAAGGCCAGAACTCCCAGTTCCCCTGGATCGCTGTCTGCGCTGGGATTATTCTGGTCCTCATGCTGCTGCTGGGGTGTGCTGCTGTGGTTGTCTGCGTCAGGCTCAGAGTGCAGAAGAGGCACCACCAGCCTGATGCCTGCAGGAGTGAGACTGAGACTATGAATAACCTGGCAAACTGCCAGCGCGAGAAGGACATTTCCATAAGTGTCATTGGTGCCACTCAGATTAAAAACACAAACAAGAAAGTAGACTTTCACAGCGATAACTCTGATAAAAATGGCTACAAAGTCAGATACCCATCAGTGGATTACAATTTGGTGCATGAACTCAAGAACGAGGACTCAGTTAAGGAGGAGCACAGCAAATGTGAAGCCAAGTGTGAAACGTATGATTCAGAGGCAGAGGAGAAAAGTGCAGTACAACTAAAGAGGTATCTCACATCTGAGTGCAGGGGGCAGCTTCACTTTGAAGGGGGAGTGTATATCTCATAGGTAGCATTAAGCAACAGCCATCTGACCTGTTCTTTCTCTTTTTGCCTTCAATAGTGATACTTCTGAAAGAAAGCGACCAGATTCAGTATATTCCACTTCAAAGGACACAAAGTACCAGTCGGTGTATGTCATATCAGAAGAGAAAGACGAGTGCATCATAGCAACTGAGGTTAGTAGGGTTGGAACAGCAGAGAAAAGTCGGTCCGCAGCTCTCATCCAATACACGCCAGGGCAGATAAATTCCTTTCCATGATGCCATGGTGATTTGTACCTGCTGAAATCCAGCCAGCTTGGGTTTGTGATGCTGTGGATGTTGTAAAGACAAGCTCAGTGACTTGATGCTGAGGATGTTGTGGGTTTGACAAGTTTTGTACACTAGGGTACAATGGTAGTGTGGTTGAGGTGTGCTGACCCACTCCTTGGTGTGCCTTATGCAGAGTCCTGACCCTCTGCAGCCTTACAGCCCTCTTCATGTGTTTCATTAACCCCTCCTGATCTCTGCTTGTGTTTTCTCTTACCAGGTGTAAACCAGAGGTGATATGGCAAGGTGGTTGTTCAGAACAATTTCAGAGGAGATGTGCCCCGATGAATGCTGCTGAAAGAGGAATGGGAGATAGATTCCTTCACTGACTGCTGCTGAGAAACTAAATTCAGGCTTGAGCTGGTTCTCTACTGAAGTTAGCAAAGTGACTGCAAAATAAAGAAACAAGATGGACACCAGGCAAGGGTCTGTGTTCAAGGATTACTGTTGCACTGCCTTTTATGAGTTTTATCATTGCACTATGGTCAGTTGCTTTTCTATATATATTTAAATGAATGGACTTAATTACTACATAAGAAGCATGCACTGCCTGAAGTGTATATTTTGGATTATTATGAGCCAGTCTTTTCTTGAATTAGAGACACAAACACTGCCTTTATTGTCTTTTTTGATACTAAAATGTGTTTTTACTAGGTGAGAAAAAGTGTGTTATTTTTTTGAATCTGTAAAAATATTTTCATGATAATTGTAAAGCTTGAGTATTTTGTGATGTTCATTTTTTTATAATTTAAATTTTTTGGTAAATATGTACAAAGGCACTTCGGGTCTATGTGACTATATTTTTTTGTATATAAATGTATTTATGGAATATTGTGCAAATGTTATTTGATTTTTTTTACCGTTTTGTTAATGAAGAAATTCATTTTTAAAATATTTTTCCAAAATAAATATTATTAATGATAACCAGAGTGCTATGTTTATTCCACATCGGATGATGAACGGACTGAACTTTGCAACCAGGCATCTGACAGGCTTCTGTGGACTCATGGGTGCATTGAGTAGGACTGACACTTATTACAAAGACTGGGGAAAAACTTTTTGTGTGTAGACCCTCCATCTTTCCCCTCCTAACCTTCTGACCTGTTGACCCCATGGTTGTGCTCAGCCTTACCCCAAAGGCAAATGGCAAAACCTTGAGTAATATTTGCCCAGTCATGTTGGGCTGTGTGTTTATATAAACACACATGGAGTCACTTCCTGAGGAAGAGCAAGAGTTGAGTGCACTCTGTTGCAATCCAGACATGGGGTTTGTCATGACTCAACTCCTCATTTCTTGCAAGCTCAAACACTTGCCTGGAGTCCAGGGGAGTTTAGGACACACCAGCAAGGGAGGGCCCCTAGCTCAGGTCCTTGATGTGCACCCATGGGCTGTGAGCTCCCCCAGACTTCCCTCTCCAGGAAATGGTAACAGCGAACTGACTGGTGGTCACAACTCTCCTGGCTATGACACCTGCCTGAAGTACCAGTTGCATCTTTGGTTTCTACTCTGTCCCTGGTGCCTGCTGCCTTCATAGTGGGACAGGGTGTGATCCCATCCCTTGGCTGGGCTCTGAATGCTCAGGCAATTTCCCCAATTTAGTTTGCTCTAATGAACTCACCTTCATGTTGTGCTGCATGTTAATCAGCAGAGACCCCTCAGAAACAGGCAAAGGGTTCTTCCACTTCAGGAAAATAAGGAGAATCTAAGGAATAATCTCATTTTTACGCCATTAAAGCTGAACCCCAATCGTTGTGGGCCACCTTCTGCAGCTTTGCGAAGACAGTGAAAATCCTCGGTCCCCATTCACTTCAGGGGAGAGGGATGCTATCCTAAACACAAGGAGTGGGATAACAGATATAATCAAGCAATTATTGCAGCTGGTGATCTCCATGTGTTCCCCTTATTTTAGTGTGCATAAGTACATGAACCACTGGAGCTCTACTTTGGTGTGAGGTCAGTGGAAAACTCACACTGACTGCAGAGGCTTGTCTGTTTATAGGCTTAGCTTTTTGCTAAGCGAAACCTTAGACAAGCCATACAGACTCACTTCTCAAGAAGTGACCTGGCACGGTTATCTTCTTCATCTATCCCAAAGTGTCCTTTTAAGGAAAGCTTTCATAAGGAGAGTGATGTGAGGTATTGAAAACCAGACTGTCAGTGATGGTCTGAACAGCAGTTTCAATTTGAGCAGTAACATAACAACCTGTCAATAACCAGTCAATGCATCATGTATTAAATAAGGCATGATGGTGTGTATGGCAGCAGGTGCTCAGAGCAACATAATCTCACAGATTGGACAGAAAAGCAAGCCTTGGAAGGTGTTATTGCTATCTTTGTTGCTCATTTGTTTTTCAACCTTGTCCAAATCACTTTATTTCTCTGTATTTCCTCTTCTTCCCAAGCTTTATGGAGCAGGCTCGTCTCTTACAATGTACCGCACTTTGCACAGTCAGTGCAATGGTCTTGGCTAGGCCTTCTTAATGCTGCTTCTGTAGAAATAGCAGTAGCAAAAGGAAGGCCATCAGTGGCTGAGTACCTCTGTAACATCAGGTCTTCGGTGCTACAGCAAGATCTACTTTAATTTACTGTCAAGTAAAGGTCTGGAAAAGCACACAGCTCCTTGCTCTTGTGAAGATGCACAGCATCAGCATCTACCTATCTTTGCTTAAAAATAAAACAGGTGTGGAAAGCTAAGTTTGTCCAAGTGTGCTAATTATCAGCAATGCTGAGCTTGATGAGTGACAGAAAACTGTAGGCAAAGGGAAGGGCATTGTCCTGCCCTTCTGAAGCACCTCCTGAAATGATGGCTACACAGATCAGCCGAACAGCTTCTTCTATTTCTGTCTTGAGCAGGGTTGGGGCTACAGTCACACAGAGGATTTATTTCTTCTACAGGATTACCAATTCCCCCAGTCCTGAGTATGTGTGTATACAGTGGCTCTCAGTGACCAGAGTGGGTTGAGGTATGCAGTGTGGAGCACTGGTTCCATGCTCCTCACCTGTAGTACTTGGGCCTTACTGGGATAAAAAAATGGATGATCTGGGCAGGGTGGTGGAAGTGGTGCATGTCTTTGCTTGAGAGAGAGGATGACAGAAGCAGGTGTGGAGCCGTGTGTGCAGGTGGTGCACACTGTGGCCAAGGGGCAGTGACACGGCTGTGTTCGCTCCAGGATGGGAGCTCTGCTGCCAAAGAATGGCAGGAACCTCCTGGTCAGCAGGGTCTCCGAAAGGCCTCCTCATTCTAAAATGAGAGGAGAGCCTGCCTGGGGAGTCCATTTAGCTGGGACAGCTGAGAATTCAGGGCCCGATCCAAAGCCCATTAAATTAATGGAAAGGTTCCAGCAAACAGCAGGGACACGTGGCACCTGACACAGCACATCTCCGTCCCTCCCCAGGGAAGCTGCACGCACTTATGCAGCGCGTGGCCCTCCAGGTGGTGGATATCAAAGACTGTGGCTGGCCTAGCCAGGTCTGTCCCCTGGGCACTCATCTCCCTGGTGCCAGCCCATGCACTCTGCCAGGACTTTGGGGGCCTGGGTCCCTCCTCAGGCTGTCACTGTGGCACTGTTAATTCATGTCCGTACCTCGACCTGCAACGTCTCCTCCTCTCCGTCCTGCAGCAGCCAGGGAGGACTTGGCCTCCTTGTTCGGGGCCAGTTCTCAACAGGGTGGCCAGAGAGGGCACCCCTCCATCCACACCTCTGCCAGAAAACCCGTGTCACTGTGGCAAGTGGCGTTTGCATTGTTGGCACAGACAGGACATGTCAGGAAATTACAAGCACTGAAGAAGCAGGAGAGGTTAGTTGCTGGGAGGTATTAGCTGCCCTGGTTGTGGACGGGGATTTCTTAAGAGTGTCACATCTTCCAGTACATAGAAAACTTTAAGCTCAGACAGCAGTCTTAGGTTTAATTACAAGACACAGCTTTATAAATTGATTTAAATTTATATTTGTGCTTACTTTGTACACAATGCAGGACAGTTTGTGTGTCAGGAAACTTGGGTGCTATTCCTGGCTCCACCACAGACCTGATGTGTAACCTTGGGAGAGGAAGGATGGTCTTGTGGTCAAGGCACTGCAGAGGGACTCAGGAGGGCCCCCTTCTATTTCCAGCACTCCCTCCAGACTTCCTGTGCAACCTTGGACCTGTGTCACTTAATCTTTCCAGGACCTTAGGAAAATGGGGGCCTCCTGGTTGTTCGTATAGGGAGAAGGTCATTTGTGCTTGTGAGAGGATACCGTGGTGGTGGGGAATGTTAAAACACCCTTCGAGGCAAGTAAGGCTATTTCCTATTTCTGCACATCATACTGCTTGTTTGTGAGGTGTTGAGCTATTTTTGCAAAGTGCTTTCAGATGCTTGCATGGAATAGAGACCCCTATCACAATTGAAACATCCATCATCTCAGAGAGGATATGCAAACCCTGCACTGGCAGCGAGGAGACAAACTGGGAGGGGGAGGGAGGCAGCTGTGGTGGTAAAAGTGTGTGCACAGTGTGTGCAGGGGGAATGTGATACAGCTGTGTGTCCAAGGCCCAGAAAGGATGTCACACACCACAGTGTTGACATGGATGGCCACAGTGCCGTCAGCCTCCTCTTGCAGATCAGCATCTGCAGGCACAGTTTGTAGTCATCTGCTGTGGTAGGCTCTCTTACAGCAAAACAATTTTGCAGGTAGAGGTACAGATTAAACTCAGCTCTGAACTATGAGGGTCAAGGATGAAAGCTGCAGAAATTATACAGATGGGAATTTTTTACTGACAGACCCTGGGAAAAATTCCCTATTGTTACAGCCTAACATCCAAAGTCAGGTACTCCAAATAAAATTACCTGAGAACTATTCCTAGGCCAAATCTCAACCTCAGAAGCAGTCTCTTCTGACACTTGACATCTACTTGTGTCAGAAGAATGAGGAGCCTCTCTGTTCCTTTCCCTCCTTGGGAGGTACATTTTTCACCTGGCTGTTAAGACCTGGCTTTCTGCCTGTGTCTGTGTTACCTGCTATGCAAATCAGAGAAATCAAGAGCCTGGCCGGAAAAGACCCAACATGTACTGCGAGGCAGATTTGCAGTAGAAACCTGGAGCCTACTGTTGTGACAACATGACAGGTGATCCTGCTGCTCTCGGTGAAGCGGAGGTGGATGACAGACCCATTGCCATGTGGGGGCTTGCTGCCTAGCCAGTGGGGCAGGGCGGTATGGGAGGTGGGGCTGGAGGTCACAGCATCCTCGTGACAGATTGGCCTTTTTCTTAGGAAGAAACATCCTTAGTCTTTTCTCCTGCTGCTGCAGCCTCATCTCCTGCACCAATAAATTCAACGCTACTGGGGCTGCTCTCTGGCCCTGTAGCCAGTCAGTATGGATCAGTCTGCACCCATAGTGTTAAACTGCCTTACTCCACCAAATCAACTGCTTACATCCACACTGCCTGTGAGGGATGGCTCCTGTTTTGTGCCAAGGAACAGTCTGGGACTCTGATAACTGTGGGGCAAAAGCCTGCCCCCAAGGGACCACCACAGCAATGCAACCCTACAAATGATTGCATTTTAGAGACCAGGAGCTGCTTAGTTTTCCAGGACAGGTGTATCCAGAGCATCTTAGTGACACGTTCAGGAACGCCTTACTCCTTGGCACAGATGAGGAATGAGTAACTCTGAGGGTCAGTGCAGATCCATTTCACCTGCTAGGGCAACTATATAAACTGGCATTAATTACTTTAAAGCCTGCCCTATGCATGTGTTACATATGAACAGGGCAATTTTTTTTTAATGGCATAAAACTATACCATCTGAACAGCCAGTATGGATGAAGCTATATTGAAAGAAAGTCACATACACCAGTGCAGATTCCTACCCTTCCCTTGTTCATTTATCTAAAGTGTGCTAGTAAAAGCAAGTTTGCACCATGCACCAGGGCATGGCTGTGCAGCTATAAAGAAGAAAGTATCATTTAAAGAATACATGGCCATTCAGAAAAGGTTTGAGTCCTTACAGCAAGTTAGTGTGTGTATCTTCACATGGTAATTTCCCAGGGTGATGAAGGCTGAGCAGGAGAAAGGATCAGAACTGGGCTGACCTGTGTTCTTTTTCGTAACATGAAACTGGAACTTTGTGAGGACAGCATTTTCTGTGGGATAGAACACAGAAGATAGACAAATCTGACCAGCACTTATTGCCGGGAGGACGTGCCACAGAGCCATTTCTGCTCCCACCAGTGCCAAGATATTCATGCTGCAGGCAGCTGATGGTAATTTCTAATCAGAATTTTTACCTACCAGAAAACGATGTTTTTCCATGACACTTACAAGTCAATGTTTTTACAAAGGAGATTTTCAGTGGGGAAACTGTTTTTCAGCTATGGTAGACAGAAATACCCTCTTGAAAACCTCTTATGAGTTTCATTTTCTTTGTGAAACAAGATAGCAAAATGACAAGTGTTTCCCAGCAAACAACAAATTATCTGGAAACTTCCTTTTTCTTTTTTTTCCCTCCCAAAATAGAACTGATCTGGGAATTTTGTCTCATTAAAAAGTTGTATATTTTACTTTTGATTTTGCTTTAGAATGTGAGCATCTTTAAAGATAAGTTCTCCCTCTTATCCCATTTTCTGGCCCTAAGTAGCACTTTAGTGTACTGAGGAGGGTTGTACTTAGTATAAGCAAACTGCATTTTTGGCCATATATCAGAAAATACTTTTAATGGTAGCCTGGATAAGGAAACACTGGTATTCTCAAGAACAACTAATTACATGAGGCAAAAAGTGTTACGAGGTATGAACTTTAGCATAATACTTTACCCTTAGTCCAAATAATTCAGAAAGTTTTCAACAGGCACAGAGTGAAAATACCTCATCTCCATTTAAAATAAAAACTGTATGGAGGAGAATCAGGCCTTCCACTTGATCCAAGTTCTGCAACCAAGATAATTTGGCTATTAGTTGTGTGCTTTCCTTTTTAAGGCACTAAGAGATTTTCCTTTACAAGGTTTTCCATACATGTAAACGGGGGTGTTTACCAAGGCCACCTGTCTGAAAAATGTAAGCCTCTCCCTTCGGTCTGGTTTTACCTTAGCATGAATCAAAGGGCCCATGGAATTCTCCATTGCCCTGCAGTGGTGATGGTTTGGCACAGCTGCTGCTTCTGTGACTGTGGGCGTCTTTGGAAAAGTCAGATGCCCGTTACTCTCACTCAAAGCGAGCAGGATTGTTCAGAGCAAAAACTAACGTGGAATGACTACATATCGTGCTTGTCATAGCCTGTATTTTAATTTTCTTTCTTTCTTTCTGTATAAATTTAAAGAAAGGAACTGTGAAAAATGTATGATATTGTGTAAGTTCTTCTAATTGAGTTCAGGAAGTGTTATCTGGAATGGCAGTTGTGAGCACACAAACTCAGCAGACTTATCTGCGTTATCTAATTACCAGACTATAAAGTTCTGCTGACATTTCCTTTTGATAAATACAATACACTGCTTTCTTTCTCTATCTGTATTAAAGAAACAATGTTCTCCTAAATCCAACCCCATGCATACTTTTTACTAAAACAACATTATAAACCCCAAGACTAATAGAAATGTTGTCACAACTTCAACAGTCTTAAATGAAAATAGTGGCTTTCAGATGAAAAGCATTTTCTAAAGGTGGTAGGAAACCACAACAAATCTCAATGTTTTAACTGTGAATAAGCATGAAACAGATTTGACAGATATTTATTAAGGAAAAAGAGAGACCTAGAAAAAGAAAAAGGTGACAAAGAGCAGCAGTATTACATGTATGCTTATATTTCTTCACTGGTGCTGTTTAACTACGCACAGAAATAGAGAATTAGAGTCACTTAGGTTGGAAAGGACCCTTAGTATCATCAAATCCAACTGTTAACCTGGCACTGCCAAATCCACCACGAAACCATGTCCCCAAATGCCACATCTACACATCTTTTATATGTTATTTTATACTATATATTACTGTTTACCATAAGGTTTTTAAACCAGGCTTGCCTATCAGGCCTTACTTCTGCACATGCACAGGACGGTTTTGGATTATTGTGGAAAGCAGGGCTTTCCACAAGTAGCCTTGCTTCTGGAAGTCTACAGTCATAAAGGAAAGTGCCTCTAAATGATGCTTGTTGCCGTTTGATTTCCTGTTTTCTCCTGAGTCACCAGGTTTGGATGCCTCTTGCATCGGGAAGGGAAAGGGCAGGAGGCAGCCAAGGGTTGTTGTAGGAAGAGGTGAGGCAGCACATGGTTTTGCCTGGGGAACCCTGCTCCTCTAGCCAGTGTCAGGGTGGGGGAAGGCAGGTGAGGGACCTCTCCTGCAGCTCTGTGGGGTACCCTGGCTATGTTTGATCTGAGCAGGGAGATGAAGACTCTGACAGAAGACAAAATTGACACAGAAACGTTGCAAGACCTGTAGCACTGAAAGCCCAGTTTGTGTGCTCTCTGCATTTCCATTTACCTCAGTGAGAATTAGGCACTGGGGGAGCCATGCTGGTTGGGAATCCTTTGGCATCCGTACACACCTCACAGCCACTGTGTGCCCCTGCCTCTGTGACCAGCTAACCAGGGCATACCAAAAATTAGAGGCTGCACAAATATTCAACAAAAGATATGGTATGCTCAGTGCTTTTAAAATCTACATTTTAAAAAAAGAAAGAGCCCACAAGTGAGAAAGAAAAGCTGCGATAAGCTGTAAACACACGTTGCAGATCAAATGTAGCCACCGAGTGCTGGGGATGTTCCAAAGATCACTTTTCTATCAGTTAGAAAAGATACCCATTTCTGTCAGAAATGCTAAAGGAAGTGTTAATGACGGGAATAAATAACAGGTGCTGGGAGCAGCTGTTACTGATTAATGACTTGTCTTTTTTTAAATAGGTTTTCTGTTGGGGGAATCAGAAGTTTTCAGTAATACTCCATTGTAAGACATTGGAGGAATGTTTTTTCCTTTTTCTAATAATGTGCTCCCCAATTATTTCTAAGGCTAAACAGATTCAAGATTTAATCTAAATTAATATTTGAATTTCAGGCCAGCAATAATTGAGGAGGACTCAAACAATAATGCTTCTAAATTACACAAATTACTTGCTTTCTTTAATTTCTTTTTTGTCTGCCAATTTCCATCTTGTTTTCTCTCTTTTTGTTCCCCTCTCTCTCCTCCCCTTTCTCCCCTCCCCTTTACCTCTTTCTTTTTACCTGAGGTATCTGGAGGTGGTGGTTCCAATGCTGTGTGTATTTGGCCCTGAAGTTGGTTTTTTTATAAGCCTATGAAGGATGATGAGATTGAGTGTCACAAGAAAGACTGGCACTGTTGCCATTTTTCAATGATGAAGTAATTTAAAAGTCACTGAGGACAGCTCAGTGAAAACATCTGCTCTATGCCTTGGGGCCATCAGGGAAACAAACAAAACAGTGTGATGGAAAATAATATGGAAAATACAGTAAAAATTAGAATTAATTCTTATTTAATAATTTTATTTTATGTGCAGGTAAAACCACTTCAGAAATAATGGCAAGTACCATAATATCTCTGTTTTAGCAAAAATGGCACAGGGACTGCTATCCTGGCCCTTTTGAAGTCAATGGCAAGGCTGGTATTGACTCAGATGGAGACAGAATTTCTTACAGAAATCTAGGTCACCCAAGACTTCCTTTTCAGTAGTCTAGAGCCCCATCTCCCTGCATCCTAAAATGGACAGAACCCACACTCAGTTTCCATCTCTGCATTTCAAAGCATGTGGCCTCATAACTGAATGGATTTCAGGGACTGGTGGAGGTGGTGAGGCAGATGGAAAGGCTTCCATGTCATAATAAAATGTTAGAGTTCCCTCAATAAAGGGTAGGTAAATATGAACAATAAGAACAATTTCAAGAGCTTAGCATGCTTTAGAAAATCATTCTTGTTCATATCAACAGTGAGGCAACAGCAGAGACAGGAAGTAATAGAATACATGCCTTAATATGGTGAAGCATAACTTTACCATACCTGGGCCATGCCATCTGTTACATACTCTTCCTGTACTTACTGTTCATTAAAATTCTTTGTCTCTTTCTTTTAAAGTGGTTATTTAAAAACATCACCAAAGACAAGATGCAGTGTGAAAGAAACGCAATGATTTGTTCCAGTTTAGAGACAGAGCTGAAGTTTTGATTTGCATCCCCACTGTCTATGAGTATGCAGAAACTCTGAGTTATCTTCATCTGATCTTGCTTTTTCACTCGTCTGAAGATAATGTTAAAAATGCTGTCAAGCCATGACTTCCACATACCGAGCCACTTAATTATCTTTGCTCACGTAAGGAGAACACACTTATTTTGCAACAGAGACACAACTGGGGGAGCACACTACACTGTTCTATACAACACCAATTACTTGTGACAGTTTTGAAAGGAAAAGCAGATATAACTGTAAATATGAGGGGAGGAGGAGAAGGTTATGTCTAGGCAGAAGGTAATGACATGGATGACAAGGGCCAGTAGCTTATGATCTACGAGGATAAATCAGCCCCTGTTGTGTGCTGTGCACCGTGGTACCCACTGAGTGTGGTTCTGGGTGTAATGCCACTTGCTGTGTCCCCAGTGCCATCTCCTGAGTGCTGTGACACCAGGGCTCTGTGTGGTCCCACCACAAACCTCACACTGACTTGTGCCCTCAGCCCATCTGCAAGATGTGGAGATTGCAGGTCAGTGGAGCAAAGACCCATGGATATGGTCCCAAGCAGTTCTAGAACATCCTGCACAGCAGTCTCTATCTGCCATCCACCCATTGCATTTCTCATCTGTAACCACATCTGAGGTTTTTTTAGCTGACATGACCAAAACAAAAAGCATTTCTACATTTAGAATTACTGATTGCTATGAACACTTCACAGTGGTTCCAAGAAAACATCCTGGGCTTAAAAACAGTTTCTGAAAACATGCAGTGCCAACCCTAAGGGATGTCTTTGGATGTCCATGCTAGGCCTGACCATCCCCAACTGGTTTAAAGTTCTTCAAGAACTATTCCCTCTCCCCAAAGAAATCCATTCCACAGTTTTCAGCATCCCTCTCTGACAACCAGGATTTCAAATCCCTTTATCTGGAGACAAACAGAAAGAGTGTGCTTGTGGTGAATAATTTGAGCTGATATTCTTGCCAGCTGTTAAGGGACACATGCAAAAAAAAAAAAAAATCAGTGACATCTGGTCAGCACTGATATGTCCTAACAGAAGTATTTGTTTGGGAGTGGGGAAAGGGTGGTGGGGATAAAGAGAAATACCATCTCCATGCACCCCCTTGCCCCTTTGAAAAGTGAAAGCGATAACATTGACCACAGCAACTGGAACAAAAATTGCAACTTACATCATGGGGAAACAGTGACATTACATTAGCCCATATTACACAATGGTTCAGCAGTTGCTTTCACACACTAAGCTTTCAACTTTAAATTTTTTTTTCCCCTTAAGCTACACAATGGATTTTTTTGCTGAGTTGGAAAATATCAGGAGACAGGCAGAAAGCCTTCCTTTTGTTCCTTCATCCTGCCAAGCACCTCATCATAAAGATTTTTTCCCTTCTGTTCTGTTTTTCTTTCCCAACTTCCTTTCCCCTTTTCACCCTCCCCCACTTTTTTGTCAAATAAATGTGACTAATTAACAGCATGGCTTCTCTCCACTAAATCGTAAAACCACCTCCTTTAACTTCATGAAGGTGATAACACTGCATCCTGGTTTCTTCTGGGGAAGTAGACTTGTAAACTACCTTCTAAAGTGCTTTGATTCAAGTCATGGTTTTCTTGGGCCTCAAACTGGAGGACAAGTTGGCTTTGGGTCAATAGGAACCTCAGCTCTCTCCTTCTCTTTTGGGCCTGTTCACTGAGGTACACCCAGCACAAACCAGTAGATAATAGAAATCCCAGAATGGAAACACATAAAAAAAAGTTGTTTCCTGGGGTCAACAAAGGACAGGAAAAGAGCCAACAATTACTTAAATAAACAGTATTCAGAGAAACAAAACAAAAAAAACCAACAAACCCACAAAAAAACCCCCAAACCATAAAAAAAACACCCACCCAAAACCCCCCCTTGTCTGTACAAACTGGCTTACATATGAGGGAAGCAATGGTTTAAAGCAACCCTCTGCTCATTCTGTTTATGTTTAATACTGTTAGGAAAAGGAAATCAAAACCAAATAAAATTTGGAGGGCACTTACTCTCAGAAAAACAACTTTTTCCCCTGCTTCCCACCTCATAATTATACTCTGTTTTTATATAACACTTTTCATCATCAGACCAGTAATGTCTGCAGGGTGGACATTTCTTGGGGATTATTGACTAGCTGAAGGTTAACAATTTTCTGCTGCACCTCAAACCAACCATTCCTCTCTTCTTCTCAGTAACTCTCTAAAAATATTGCTTATCATGATTAGGAATAGAAGAGTGGAAGACTAATTGTGAGTTTTGCACCCTATGGATATCTTAGAAGAAGCATGACAGGAAAGAGAGAGATGAAAAATGTCTTTAGCTGCAAGAAAAATATACAACATGGGGAATTCAGTATTTGCTTGCTAATGACTATGATTTACTGTCAACATGGCAAAAATCACCCATGCTAGCAATCACTCTAGTAACTTCTGGCTTCTCAGAGAAACCATAGGGCAATTGCAGGGGACAACAGGCAAGTAAATTTACCCTGTTGTGAGAAAATGCTCTGCCTTCTTATCCAGAATGCTGGAGGAAAAAAACAGGTTTCACAACACGCAGATGATCTGTGAATTTAAAGTGTGGAAAGCCATTTGCTCCCCTGCACTGGCTCAGCTGTCAGAAGACATCCTTTGAGAGCCTCCTGGTTGGAAAAATTTAATAGTCTTTTGCAGAAAACAGTGTTAAGGCAGGAGACAAGAGTCAGGACTCTCAGAAATCTGTGGGAATGGTGGGTCTGGCCCTTCTTGAGAACCTGTGTAAAGAAGGGCATGTGAGGACACATGATATATTTTCTTCATTATTTTGAGCTCTGCTTCCTACACTTCCCTCTGCACTTTGGTGCTAGAAACTGGCTCTCTGCCCACAAGGTGGGTGAGGTGCTCTGAGATAGCCCATTTGGTATGACAGACCTAGAGTCTCCTTTAAAGGAAGGAGCCCTAACTCTCTTGAATAGCTACTTCCAGAAACACAAAACCTATCAAACCACACGTGAAGATCAGATGAGCCACTCAATTCTACCTAATCTGCTTCTTCCTAATTGTAATCTCTTCTTGGAAACGTTAGTTCATGAGGGTGAGACATTTCAGGCCAAGTGAGAAGAGGTATACTTGTGTCTCCAGTTTGCTATGGTGCCACTTTTTACCTTGTGCGTGAAACTCATGTCTTGCAGAAGATCAGTGAAAAGCCATAGGTCCCTAGCATTTAAGTCCTCAGAACAAGAATTCACAGGCACACTAGTTTCTTCTGTCTGTATGTGCAGAGGCTGTCTTTGCTCTAAGAAAAATCCAGTATATTCCATATCAACATCAAAAGTTCAAGAAAAGTCATTCTTGACTCTAGTATAGAATTACTTTTTTCTTAAAAATTTATTTATCAAAACACCTAGAAATAAAGAAATGAAGCAATAAAACTGGTGAGAATACTTTAGTTAGGGAGACACTATATATATATTTTTTTTCTACATATATGCATCTTTACCTGTATCTATATCTCTATGACACACATGCACACATACACTACACACATCATCATATTCTGTTTCCTTCTATGAACTCCTCAGAGATTTTTAAATTTATTTAATGAAATTGGATTGTTCCTTCAAATATTTTTGAGACTGTTTTATCTTCAATGAATTTCTGACGGAACTAGTGGCAGCTATTATCTTCCTCAGAGCTCACACAACTAGAGTTTATTTTTGGAAAAAAGGTGTTCTCACAGTCAGGAGAGGGGTCTAGTACTCCTGGATCACAGTTTTCACACTAAAATGAGGACAAGATTTTGGGCTAACTGCTGTGCTACAATTTCCCATCTCCAAAAAGGGAATTGTTGCACTTGTACTTCTTGCAGTGTTGTAGAAGCACCCCTGAACATCAGCACTTCAGTTATTCCCTCCAAAACAAAGTAGAAACAGCAATGGGATCACTTCTACCAGGAAGTAAGTAGCAGCCTCACAGAGATGGCAAACAGCCCTTCAGAGAGCATACAGCACTCCAAGTACAGTATAATCAGCACTTCAGGTGCAATGGCTTGGGAAGAAAAGTGTTGCATAATTAGATGAACATAAGTGGTGAGGTTCAGTGGTGAGTGGCAGTGAAAGCCTTTTGGATTATGAGTTCTTTTAGAGCAGTCAGATTGTTGATCTTGTGTGGTCAATTTTCAGTATTATTGTCACTGAAGCAGCTTTGAATTATAGAGTGTCATAGGTTGAACATGAGAGCAGAGCTATCAGATGATCTGATGGATAAGAAACATTTCTGCAGTAGAGTAACAGAAAAAATAAAAGCTAGTCACATCAGGAAGGTTGCTCAGAACTGAGCTTAACTTTATGAGGATCAGTCGGAAAGTTGTGATAACAAATAACCAAATATTAATCTTATTTACATGATTCATTCAGCTGTAGCACCTTGAGTCACCAGTGAAGGATCAGGTACTAACACACAATAAAGGGATAGGGTGAGATTGAAATTACCCCTTCCAGGACCTTATACAAGAGCTAAACAAGACTGAGGCACAAAGGGATTGATTCAGAATCCCAGTTCCCCGTTGCTGGGGAGATGCTTGGTACAATTCAGCTTCTGAGCTTTGGATCACAAAGCTCCCTAAAATTCCCCCATTGCTACAAGAGCTTTATGATTCTGGGGGCAGGCACTTGCCTCCAGGCCAAGCTCATTGAACTTTGGAGACATCCATGCTCTGCCTGAGAACCCTAATGGGGCTGATCTCACAGTGCGTCTGGATCCTAATGCACCCCAAGACATGGAGGCCTGTACAAAGGATGCTAGGTGGGATGGAGTGCGTGATTGCTTAACTCACTGAGCACACAAAGACAAAATGTGAGCATAGAAGGATAAAATGTATGGTTTGCAGACATCTTAGTTTGCTGATAAACTGGCAGCAGCAGAAGTGATGCAAATGATCCTCTCAGCTGGAGAATTAGGAAATTTAGTGGGGAGGAAGGCAAATGAAGTCCAACATTGTGCCCCCCAGAGGAGAGTCCAGTTGAAGATGATGGCATTCATGCAAGCAGTTCATCACTCATAATCTGCGATGGTCAAGCCGATAGCCAAATAAAACAGTTGAAAAAGATTCTTGTCTAAGGAGTGAGAGGAGAAATCCTGCTTTGACAGAACTAAAGACTGGCCTATCCAAACTAGAAATAGAAACAAATGCAGATAACTTCTGTGAAGTTCAGATGGAAAAATCTGAGAAACTAGAATGTGCTGAAAAAAAGCCTGCTGGGGACAGTTTGCCAGTAATCTGTGACCTTACTATTCCTATGAACGTTGCAGAACCTTAGGAGCAACTCAGAATTAGCACTAACAGAGGCTATTTTGGGTCATGGAGAGTTTTCAACTGTGAGGTATTTCCGATTTTTCTATTCCTCTTTTTCTCTTGATGCTTTCTGATCCTCAGCTGCAATGCAGAAAGCCTGACATGGCAGTGAGGTCAGCTTCAGCAGGTAAGATCAAAGCCCAAAGGCAGGCACAGCCTCACACTGTGCTCTCCAGCCAATCCATTTTCATTAATGGAGGCACAATCCAAAGATTGCTGCAATTCTTGGCACATATGTAGTTGTGGGACTAAATCCCTCCATACAGGTTTTTGCAGAAACACAATAGGGATCTCTGCTCCTTGCTCTGGCCTGTCATCTTTTCAGTGATTGCAAGTAACAAAAAAGAAAAGCGTGTGTGCGTGGGGAGAGAATACCACATTCAGCAGTAGGTGGATGGGGTCACGGTGCGTGTGCATGGCCCGAGTGGCAGTGTGCAGTGTACGCCTGAAGCAATGTGCACTTACAATTAGTTGAATTTCACTGTGTTGGAGATGGAAGCTGACAGGCCACCACACAAAACCTCCCTGCAGCCAGACTCATGCTGAGATCCAGAGCGGAAAAGGATTTTAACTGAAAGGCTTTGAAGGCTTTAAATATGGAGGCAGTGAATTCATGCACTGTTTACCTTTGCAGGCCTGGCTTTGACTCTTTCATTTTGTTTTAATGAAGTAGGTGGTCTCATGTAACTCCCAATTACCGCAAAAGTCCAATGCCCTAAACTCCACAGCTTACAAGTTATGAATATTCACTGAGGCTCACCCAAATTCTGATGAGCTGACAATACTGCAATATTTAGACATAAACAGCTCAAAACAGGTGTATCTACACAGAACTGTCTATTAAAGGCACGTAACAGCTTCTGAAGAAGCATGTGCTGGTGACTCCACTGGGATACTGAATTCAATGGACCAGAGGTTTGAGCCACTGTGGAAATTTCTCTGTTTCCAACTGAAACAGCATTCTGCCATTTGCAGCCTATTTATTCCAGTACTGATCTAACTTATGAATAGATCAAATTATTCAGAGGAAGGTCAGAAACCTCACAGGTGCAATTCACCTCTGGATGATGTTTCCATCTGCCTCTGAACATTTTTTTTGGGTTTATAGTCTAAGAGATGAAGAGCAGCACATAACATACAATGCATATTTTAGTTTACTCATTGATGATATCTGAATGGCATTCCTCTTAATACAAATCCTCACCCTTTTGTGTATCACAGACCTTATATCCCACAGCCTACTATGGAGATGGGCTCATCCTACAAACTCTACATCCTGGCTCTGCCATTTCACTTCCTCGCCCATGGCAGGACATTCATTCCAACTCTTTATCCATGGGCGCAAAATTAACCCTGCACCTACCCTACTGGTAAACCTCTGAGCAAAGTAAGCTTAACTTCATTTAAACAGAGAAAGAATCCTAGAGAGTAAAAGACTTCAGCCAAAGCCCAGATAGCTCAGTTGTCATCACACGTACTTCTGACTCGCAGTCCTCTAAGTGCTTGCTTTTCATCCTCCTGCCTAAGGACAGACTCAGGCTCAGGTGGGACCAGTGCCTACTAAACCATTACCTCTTCCTACAGCCTTCCCAATAATTTCAGCTAGCAGGCAAGCAACAGCTTTCTTTAAGATTTTGGAAATACTCTGAGAATTCCCACTCTTCAGATTGTGAGCTACAAGGGAATTCAGTGCGCACAGACAGCTTCGCTTGCAGTCCATGTTCATTAGTATCCAGACTGAAGTTGCTGAAAGTTTCCAGGAGTTTTCTTTTCTTGACAGAAATATGGAGGACCACCAATGAAAACTGAAAAGGAATATCTTCCATGCTGATGTATCACTTATTTCTCTCCAACAGTGGAGGAATGCAGTAGAGATTATATATGCCAGTGAGGACCACTTCAAGCCTTCCACACGGATTGCCTCTAGCCACAGTCCATCTGATGATGGAAAGGGAATTGTGAGAGCTCCCATGAGCGACAACCATGTCTTTTTTTGGAATCTACTTTGAGAATTGAGGTGCTGCATTCCTTAGTAGCTAGTCTGCCAATTAACAGTGATGCTCGATGTGGGTGCTGAAAAGGACATTCGTGTATATGAGAGGAGCATGTATGGTAAAGACTTACTTGCACAAGGCACGATGTGCAAAAGACAGATCCCTCTTAATTTTTTAAGGCTTCTTTCATTCCTTGTCCATATCCCACGCATCCATGTCTCATAGCTGTACTAGCAAACAATCTTCTTGTGAAGTGCAGTGTTTGGAGTAGCTCATTCAGATGTCAGGTAATCCATGTGCAGCACGAATCCCTCCACTTGGAAATTGCCTGATGGGAACTCACCCTCTTAATACTTCTGTATGTATCCCTGAAAGGGAAAACAGATACTTACAAGGTGGATTTCCCCACTTTTTGAGGTTTCGTTTCACAGCTTTGCTGGCAGTTCTGACACCCTTCACTGCTTTCCTTCTTGTCTGCAGTGGGGCAGGCACAGATTTACCTTGTGGAAAACATCACTGGCCAGCAAGATGTGGGCAGGCTTTGGAGCACCTGTTGGTGCCCCAGTTAGCCAAAGCATCCTGGCATCTCTGATGTCCCATGGCAAAATCACCATTCCCAGGAGGCATCTGAGGGACACAAGGTAGGTGGTTGTGGCTCACAGTGTAACTGAAAGTCCTCCTCATAATATCCTGGTCTTTATCTCCTCACAACAGGGGAGGTATCAGTTGCTTAGAGAAACACTGATCAAATTAAAGATTAAAGCTGTCCTCTCCAGGGCATTATTTTTATTAAGCTCTCAAAGTTCATCTTTTATTTATTCCTGTATTATTTTAACATCTGAGATTCAGCTCACTTTGTCAGGTCCCCCCTCACATAAGCTTATTAATGTTCTTTGGACATATCCGCATGCGAGCCCCGATGTCCCTCCACTGACATCAGTCAAAGTTGGACTCAGGCCTTAGTGCTGTTTTGCAGGCAGAATTTTAACTACAGACCACTAGGCCCTGGGGGCTGGGCTTGATAGCGTGACAGGTCCTTTCAGAGCCCCGTGCTTACACCAACACCCTCCTGGGGCCACCAACAAACAATGGTATCCACCTGCAGGGCACGGCAGGCCTGGGGCCTTACTACCCTTCAGCCTCCCCAAGATCTGTGTTGACAAGAGGTCTTTACCACTTCAGAGAACTCCCCTTTGCCCTGAAGCCTTTTGTTGGCTCAAAGAGCAGATGTGGTGCAGGCAACAGCAGTGCCAGCTTCCCCCAGCACTCACCTGGAGGGAGCAGCTGAACAAGAGGAGGAGGTGGTTCAGCCCTACTGATTTTTCCGTTCTTCAGCCTTTTGGATGATCTGGCCTCAAAAAACCACCAATTACTGCCACCTGTAGCAATGGCCTTGATGATGGGGAGAGCTGTCAGCTGGGAAGTGGACTGACACAACCAGTTCATTTCACATAGGTCAGCAAACAGCCATCAGATTAAAATGATTTTTGTTCGCTATCGACCTGGGCTCGATTGGAACCAGTGACCCGGAGATGAAAGGCTCAGAAAGAAGGGTTTCTATCTGGTGTATGGTCACACATCACTTCTGTCTTCATCTCACTCATTTTCTTGTCCAAAATGCTTTCTTTTCTTTCTCTTTTCTCCACCCAAAAAATTAGAAATCCATCCTCTACTCTTTTAATTGCAATGCACCATATGGAGATCTGTTGAGGTTTTGTTAAGGCTTCAGTAATCTATTAGTCATTCTCCCCTTTGTGTTACAAAAGATCTATCCTTCAAGAGGCATGTATTGATTTCAGCATTTCTGCAGCTTGTTTGAATTTGGAGGGTACTTAGTGAAGTAAAGCAGAAATCAACAGTTCGAAATCAACAATGGCAGCAAAATAGCATGAACAAGAATCAGTCTTAGAGACTTCAACATGCAAACTATATAAGGAAAAGTTAAATGAACAGGACAGGAGATGTACTAGTAGCCCAGACCTGCTTCTTTTGGTGAATAAAGCAATGTTCTCTTGGATCTGGAATGTCTCTATCCATTTTTAAAATATGGACAACTCTTTAATTTTATCTTATCACACCCTTCTCTCTCATTTTTTGTTCCTTAGCCTCTCCCTACAACATATAAATGAAGCTTCTAACTTTTTCTGTTAGAAAAAAGAACATATGCTGGGAAATGAATATACTTAACAAATTTTTTTGTGGTAATATACTGTTCCAGACCTTCTCTATTTATTCTTTGTTAGAGAGAGCTTCCCTCTCATCTATGCTTAAGTCCCACTGTAATAATAGGAGCCTCAACATTCTCCTGAATTGTTGCTTGTGAATTTCACAAGATGCTCACAAATCTTAGTTTTATGCTAGCACATGGATAGTTTTTTTTCTTTCTATGTCAGGGACAAAACAAATAATGGGACTCAAGTAAAATTTAAGAGCTGATAAAAGTGATGCTAATAAAGATGTGGAACTCTGCAATGGTTCTCCTTGCCATGATCATTACATTAATACTCATTTTTTAAGGATGGCAAAGAATATCTACATAAAAATGCTATGTTCTCTCTTCTCCTAAATGAATAGTGCAAATATGGTAGCCCACTACTTAAATCAACGTAATTTTCAGGCATTCAGAACAAGGCATTTTTCTAGGACCATATTCCCCTGCAAAATTCATTATCTGTGATAAACTATTCATTTTGATTAAACCTGTAATCCGTCCCCTAAAACACTGGTTATTATCATCCTCGCTACAGTTCAGCAGTACCATCATCATCCTCACCACCATCATTACCATATGAATCACTGGTAATAACTGATTTTGTTGGGATAATTGCTTCTTTGTCATGTCTGCAGTTGCATTTCCAGCACATGGGTGATGGTTGAGAACCAGGAATGGGCAGCAGTTAATTCCTCCAGACACTTTCATTTAACTCACAGAAATCTGCTGGCGCTAGCCCTTATTCTGAAGCTTTTAGCACTTACAAGCTGGAGCTTGCTAACACGCTGGTCTTTGGGTCTTTAGAGGGAGAATTCTTTCTCTTTTTTGGAGAGTGAGCCCTTTACATTCAGGTAGTAATACTGAAAACACAGAAAAATAGCCCTGGAAGGCACCCTGGGAGGTCTTCAAGTCCATATCACTGCACCAAGGCAGAATCATCCCCACCATGAGAGATATTTTCTATCTGATTCTTTCAGATTTTTAGTGACACAGATCCTGCAACCACTCTTAGTGATCCAGTTGGGTGCTTCACTGTCACGACTGTCAGAAAGTTTTCCTAATGTCTGAATAAGCTCCTGACTTGTGGTTAGGAAGAGCAGGTTATTGTCTTCTTTACTGGAGACCTTTTGCGTATTTGAAGACTCTTACCCTAGTGCCAGTCAGACTTTTCTGAATGTGACCAGCTGAAATTGTTCAGCCTTCTCTTATCTTCTTTGGGTTTCCTCCAGTTTCTGTGCATCTTGCTTCAACAGCTATACTCAAATTTGCACAGAGCACCAATGGTGAGCTAAGTACAGGACTGTCACACACTGACAATACCTGCTGTAAAGTCAATATATATGTATAAAATAGAAGATAGATTATAAAATTACACATATTTATGAAAATAGAGTATCTTCTTATACAAGCCAAATTAATACAGCAGTGGCATCATTCATTCAGAGCATACAACAACTGCAGTCTGGCACAGTCCCGGCATGGGGCCGGTACCTGTGGCTTTACCAGTTGTTTTTCTTGGGAAGAACACTATTCTGCCCTTGAAAAACTGCTAGACTAGGTATTTTTGCCTCTTTCATGGAGAAGTCACTTCCAGATTAGAAGATTTTGACCTGTTTTTGTCTAATGAGAACAAACTCTAGAAACAAGGTTTTTTCTTATGAATTGTACAGCAATAGTTTTTGCTGAGAGGTCATATGCAATGGACTTTTGAGTGTTTTTTGCCCATCTCTTGTGCACACAAGAGTATACAGAACACCTTTTTGTATGGTGCTGTGTGACAATCTGCTTGTTCAGTGAGGTAACTGGACCCATGGCAGCTCCAAAGTGAAATCTGTGACTACAGGGATGCTGAGCCGTTGCCAGGAAGTCCTGCTGAGAGATACAGGAGAAACTACCTCGGATCCATGCAGCACTAATACAGTTGCATTACCGCTAGAACAAAGTTTCCTTGGTTTTGACTAGGGTAGAAAGAGTTTGTGCTTGCCTGGAGTGTGGGCAGAGCGAGCTTGTGTCAGCCTACAAAGGTTTCTGCAGCCAAACCCTAAAACAGTGATGCAGAGTCTAGGCATTTCTTTAATATGTTCTGATTCATTTCAAAAACTCCATCCCCTGGAGCTTTTATGAAATACTGCCTAACCAGTTGTTTTCCAGCCTGAGTGCAGTACACCATCAGCTGTCCAAAGAGCTAGTTTATGGAACAATATTCCCATTGGAGTGCATTGAGCTAAAAGGTGAATGTTTAAGGTTACCTCATGACAGACAGAAATGTGAATGCCTGTCACAAGTCTCTGATCCAGAAAGCCTGATAACTTCCACACTGAGAAAATCTCCCAACTCTGCATTACTTCTTCTCCAACCAGTAGCTGGTTTGCAAGACCACAAAATCTGGTATTGTTCAACAGAGTGCTGATGCCTAAATATAATGGGTCCACAAATAGGACTCTGTAATGCTACAGAAACGTAAACAACAAAGGAGGCAGCGCATAACACAACTAGCGATGGAGTAGTTCAAGCTTGTAAAAGTGTTTATTGCTAGATGTTGTGCAATTCTTTGAAAAATGTACACATATCACCAAAGTCTCTTTATTATTGTGTTTAGTTCCCTTGCTGGCTTATTTTTAGGCACAGATTCTGTCTACAAGCTATTTTTGGGTAAACCAGGGATTGCATGGTATGTTGACCAAAGCAAATTGTGCGAATGCTGGTAAATGGAAACTGTAGTTTTGTTCAGCTTTCCTGACTATCTGCTGTGACAGGAAGTTCACTGTCTCTGGCTGAAGCATTAGGAATAAAAATGATGTATAATAATCACACTAATAATAGCAAATATTATGATATAACTAATACATACAACTATAGCCACTTTTGCTCTTTCCTCATAGATTTGCAAGAATAGTTGTCTTCATCCCTTTTTATAATACTATGTTGGGTTGCAGATTTTTGCTACAAGAGGCATTAGTGCTGAACAATGTGGTGACTGCTTGAAACCTAATAGCTTCCTCTAAAGTATATAATCAGGGACAAAATGTAGAAAATTGATAAGGGAAAGCCAAAGTTCAGTAAATTGGTATCTGGAATTGCTAAAGACAATGAAGAGGAATTTTTCAACTACAGTAGGAAAAAAGAAATTCTACTGATGTGATATAAATATTAGGAGATGAAGATTACAGAAATGGATTACTTGAATGTGGAAAAAATAGGTATTTCACAGCTTTTTTTTTCTTTTCTTGATGTTCATAAAAGTTCCTTTCAGACACTGAGTTACTAGAAGAGAAACAAGGCAACATCTTTCAGTAATAATCATTTATGAAACATCAGGGATCAGTAACTTACAGAAATTCAGAAAGCACTGACTGACAAACTCTTCAGTCTGTTGACATTCAGTTTAAATTCACCTCAGAGCTGGATACTTCAGCTGTAAGTAGTGCAAAATACTCAAAGAGAACAAGTAGGAGGATTCAAGAAACAGTGACCCAATTAGCCTACCATTTATCTGAGGGGCAATAATGCTTAGAATGGTAAAGATTTTAATCAATAAAGAATTAGATGATGGAAATATTTTTTGGATTAATGACACCAAAGAAAGCTGAACTTGCCAGATAACTGCCAACCCCTTTAAAGAGATTTGAAGTTCAAATTTGAAAGATAACTACAGAAATATAATATACTTCATATGGCACTGATGCTATGGGATACTAAATAAGACTGGAATATTTTAAAATATCACAACAGATCACGGTATAAACAGATTAATAGCTAGATATTGGCCTGTGTGGAAAAGATGGTGTCCCTGGGTAATTATCTTTCAACGAGATTGTTCCTAGTGTGCTTGAAAATAGCCAGATGCAAGCCTCATCCTGCTCATCTTGGAGTAAAAAATTGCCCTTCTAAATAGAAATTTACATAAAAAGATTAGTAGAATGCTTGAGGACATAGCATTTCATATGGAGCAACGTGATCGTGTGTCAGACTAACAAAACATCTTTAAAACTGCAAAATCCTGCATACTTAGGAGCAAAGTAGGTGGGCCACTCCTGGAAAAAGTGGGTTTGCCTCCTGGAATATGACAATTTTGGAAAGGGGTGGCACTTACAGTGGACAAGCTCCTTGAGCTATGGCAAAGGGGTCAAAGCAGTCCTTGGGTGCCTGCACAGGATTTGAAAGTGGCAGTAGTCAATCCTCACTTAATAGCCAAGAAAGATCAAGGAACTGGCTTTCAATGAACACCTTATGGAGTTCAACCAGTTTATATTGTCAAAAAAATTACATACAGACACAGGTTTGCAAAGAAATCTACATACTTTTACAAGGTGAAAATGTCAGGTTCAGGAAGGCCAAATCAGGCAAAAATGGACACGGAAGCAAGGCCCCCTCAAATGAGAAATTAGGTACATGTTTTTGAAACTTAAAGTCAATAAAATACTGGCACAAACTACCACAGGAGGTAGTAGTTTCCTTTTTTTTTTTTTAAACTTTCTACTCATTAAAGCAGGATGGGTGATCTGTTTTAATCAAGTACAGGTAATTAGGCTCAATATGGGAATAACTGGGAAAAATATGATGGCATATGGTATGCAGAAAGTCAGAGCAGATGATCTAAAAATCCCTATGGTCTTTGACTCTGTGCAATTATGAAATCTGTCTGATCAAATTTAGTGCTAGGGAAGCGCAGACCTCCACATCCAGGCTTGGCCCAGGACTGTCTTTAATGTCTTTGGACCCAGGCAGATCAGCCTGGTGTTACTGCAGGCATCACAAGTGGACGGGCTAGTTGAAGTAATGGAATGTTGAAACTGAACAAGTTTACAGTATCTACCAGCTGTGACTGGGTCTGGGGAGGTTGAAGTAGGAGGTAGGCAGCAGCAGATGTTTACCTTTTGGCAGTGACTGTGTACAGATACACTGTATACACTGGTAGGCCAAATCTAGAAATTAGCAAGATTACTGGGAGGATTCTCACTGGTTTAAACTGATTTAGGATTATGCCAAACCAGGGCGATGATATTTCCACTTATTTAAATAGGAACAATTCAAATCCAGAGGAAGTGACAAAGAGTTTAATATAAATACTATACACGTGTTGCTAATGGAAGTTGATGGTGCATTCATTCTAATTCAGCAGCTATTACCTGAACGCTCCTCTCTGACATGTCAGACATATTAGGCTTTTAAATATCGTAGACTCATAGATTGCAGTGTCATCTTTGCTGTTACCTGCGACACAGATTCCAGTCTTTGATTACGAAAAAGCTGTGGGGGGACATACCGTAAAACTAAAAAGCGCTTAGGGTCAGGCCCAAGCTAACAGGAGGCACAAACCACCAAGCCCAGACCGACACGCAGACCCCTCCCTGCTCCCCTTGATGCCATAGAGCAAATAGCCTTACAGCTTAAGCTGGCAACAGGACTGTCTCCTTCCATCTGAATAACACTCCAGCACATGGTGTGGTGTCAAGTCAAGCTGCCCTCTCCAGGACTTGCCAGCGACACTCCCTGCTCCTTCATTTTTCATCCAAGGAACGTATTAAAACTAATCAAAGCCATCTCCTTTAGCAAGCACTCCGCAAGTTAAAAAAAATGAATGAGTTAAAGACAGGACATCAGACACAATGCTGAATTTCCTGTCTTTTGTGGTCAGTATCTTACAACACTCAGACATTATTTCCAGGCTGTACTGGAGAATGATATAGATCTATATTTATTAATGATTTTAGTGAATGTGGGGGCTAGTCACTCTTGTGTGCAGTTTTGCTTTTTAGGATTTTTTTTCATGTTCTGTTATTCTTGCTGCTGCAAACACTTGTGCCTGGAGAAAAAAAGAATTAAAACGGGGGAGGAAAATAGATCAGCCTCTATCAATTGGCCTGTTCAGCAAAGAAGGAATAGATTTTACTCTAATCTGTACCATTAGCATAACAAGAGAAATGCTGGAGCAGTTGTTAATAACAGCAAAGAGGTTGTTTAAGTCAAGCATGTGTTTCAGCTCCACGGGCTGATTAATCTTGTCACCATTTTTTTTTGGTGGGGTTTTTTTTTGCCTTTTTTTTTTTGTTCAGAAAACTTTTCACTGGAGGCAGTGGGGAAGGGAGGGGGACTCAAAAAAAAAAAAAAGAGGTAGCAGAATAGCCACGTCCCCGCCTTCAAACCTGTCTCTGTGTCTACCCTTACTTCTGCCTGGATTAGTCGACATAAAGCTGTTTTCTACAGGCAGGGCCCTCAATGGCAAGTTAAATTCAGACAGATTGTGAGGAGTGGAGAACATGGGCCTGAGAAAAGGGACCCGGCTCCCGCCCTGACCCCGCTTTGTTCCCCCGCCGTGGTCACCTGCCACCCCGCACAAAGGCCCGCGCCGCCGCCAGCGCCGCGGCCGCCACCGTGCCGCCCTGACCCGCCATGGCCCCATTGGCTGCCGCCCCGCTGTTGCCGGGGAAGGAAGGCCGGGGAGAGGCCAGGGAGGGCCGGAAAGGCCAGAGGAGGCTGGAGGATAGGAGCCCAGCCGGCCCCGCTGCTGGGCGCTGCGGCAGGGGCCGGGTGGAGGCCGCTGGCTGACGCCTCGTGGGCGATGGGCAGGAGGTCGCTCATGGCCCTGACACCTGGGGCGAGCACCTGGGCGACCGCTGCTGAGGGGGGGTGGGCGATCACCCGTGATCTTCTCCTCCTGTGACCCCTTCCCGATCTAGTACAGACCTCTCCCGCCGCTACTGTGCTGTATTTCTAGCTCTGTTTCGCAGGGCGGGAGCTGGAGCTGCTTGGCTAAGCCCACGCCAAACAGAGAGTGGGTGAGCAGGGGCAGCCAGCAGCTCTCGCTTGCCGTCCAGACCTGCCTGCACACAGCAGGGGCCCTTTTCTAGTTTGCAAACGGGTCTGCTGGCAGTAATGCTGCAGGGAGGAGGAGAGACAACAGCTCCTCACCTAAATACCCTGCACACCCATCCTAAAAGGAATTTTGTCCATACTTGTTCCTGCTGCTGGAATAACAGGAGGAAAAAAAAATCACTGCTGCCTCCCTGCAATATTTCCTGACACGAGAAAACATTTATACACAGGCTTGTCTGTAAATGTGCCAGTGCTGCTCTTCACTCAGGGGAGCTGCTGGCAGGCTGACTGATGCTGGTTCAGGTAGGGTTTGTGTCCCTGGCTGTCACCTCTCACGGGAGCCATGTCCTGGCTTCAGCCAGGCCATGAGCAGAGAGTGGTGAAAATGAAGAGCATCAGAGTCTGTATGGTTAGCCTGAAACTGGAAAAAATATCCAGTGAGGCTTGTTGAAGCCATGTTATGCCATTAGGGTGCAAATCTCTTTCTGTTGCAATCAGTGTTTATGTGCCTCCTGACATCACATCTGGGGTTTGCTGTGTTTTACTCAAGGTCTTGGGAAGGTCATAGTGCCCATCATGATGGTCTTACCTTGGTTCACCTTGTTACAGGAAATAATAAACACACAGGTCCTCCTGCAAAAAAAGCTGTCAGTAAAGGATCCCGTATCTTAATGGCAATAGGTGCCTCAGGGAAGTACAGCCTCAGGAATGGTGGGTGGTAGGTTTGCAGCAACTGAGCTCTCACAGCCAACCTGGGAAGAATCTGTAGCTTCAAATCTGTCGTTCAGAGCATTTGTATGTTATAATCCTGCTCAATGTCACAAGTCGTGTTTTCTGGCTGCTAAGATAATTTTATTGCTTTCCACCTATGGATATAAAATTATATAAAAGTGGATCATACACAGTTTGTACCTGTAGATTCCTTCACATGCACGCTTTCTCATCCTCCATTAAAAAAAAAGAAATAATGAATTTCTCCATGCAAATGAACCTGTTCAGATTTTGTCGCCATTGTGGAGACTAGATACTAAGTCCAGAGATCCAGCTCTAGACAGTCTGTGCTTCCCCAAGCTCATCTCTTTTTAGTGGTAGAAAAGCTGCAAGTGAGTTACCCAGACATGGTTTTCCTTCTGTTTCTGCTTGTGGAAAAAGGGTTTCAGACTGCAGAGAGGACCTCGATCATGGATTCAGCAATGTATTTTAAATGGTCTTGACCAGCAGCAGCTCAGCAGATCTGTTGTCTAACATCACACATAGAGCAGCCTGTAAAGTGCCCATATTCTCCCTAACCTTGTACATGCACAGAGAAAATATAAACCAGTTTTAAATCAGAAGTCCTCATTTAAATTTATGATAAAACTGAAAATGGACCTTAAATAACTTGCAAACGTGTGAAGGCAAGATGAACTGGTGCTAAAGAGAATAGCATGTCTGCACAGTACTTGTTTTTTACTTCCCTTCCATGCTGGTACTGCACTTGGTCTTATTGGAGCTGGCAGTGTAAAAAGACTGTTGAAATAGCATGAGTCCCCATTTAAAATAGGAATCACAGAGATATTAAATGCCACAATTTTTCCTTTCCTCAGTATTTTTCCCCCCAAAAATGAAATATGAATGAGACTAATAGAAACAGTAGCCAAATATAGTCTTGTAAATGCTTCTCTGATACTTGCTTTGTCACCATGTGCTGTATTGCACTGCCTGACAGTTCCTTGAGACTAGGCAGAAGGAGAGATGATGATTTGGGGAGTGGGGGGCTTAGTTTTAAAAGCCACAAGTTCCATAGTTGTTTTTCCCCCCCTCCCTCTCTCCAGTATTTTGGTCAGCACTAAAATGGATTAAAAAATTCAGCTAATTATCATTACTACTTCCAGAGTCAGCCACCTTGCTTACTTTAACTACTATGAAATTTTAAAAGTATCTCTGAGGGGATTTAGGTGAGATTAAATTAATCACACCTAAATCCAAATTAATGAAAAGTTAAAAAGAAGAGGAAAAAAGAGGATAAAAGATGCATGAATGCATTTGGGGGAGATAAAAGCACTTGTGATTTATGTATTATAGGGAGAGATATTTGCAATGCTTATGTGGATATAGAAATTGCCATAAATACAGATGTGAGTGATAACTATATTTTTTGAAAGTGCACAGCGTGACAGATTATTCAGTGGGAACGGGAGTGACGCATACATGAGAGCGTCATACATGTCTACTTTAATAGCACCGGTTCTCTACGTGAAAATTTTTGTGAACAGAATTGGCTTAAAAAATCCAGCCGCTAGGAACCTGGTCTTTTGAGTGGGTTTTGGTCAGAAGGTGCATAAGGGCAATAACTTTACAGAATTGTAAACATGGTTTTACTAGTAACATCTGTTGCGTTTTGTTTCTCCTTGCCCCATAGTGGGCTATTCTGAGCTGACACCAAGGATATTGTAGTGAGTTAAAAGTGGCTCTCTGGAGACAGGACCGTTCTGCGCTTCCAGTCTCGTACTCTAAAAGTTCCCAGGAGAAGCGCTTGACACACTAACTGTTTGACAGAAGGACAAGGCAAGATGACAGCTTGGGACGCCTATGTCCATCAGAAGTCTCAGTCTGTATCCCACTAGCAGAGGGTATTTAAAGATCAGACACATAAATAATAGCATTCACACACATTTGGTTACAATGCTTAATAGCCGTATCAGGAATCAGGAGAAAAAACAATGCATCCTTTATAGTATTTTTAAAGGAATTAAAACTGCTAGTTGGGCCATTTTTTGCTTTTTTTATCTTTGTTTGTTTTTAAACCTTGACTTAATGCCAAACTGTCATTATTTTAAAAGAAAAAAAAAACCAAACCCAAACCAAAACAACCTAACAAAAAAAAAAATCTGCTTCATTTTCCCATCCATTGCAAGCTCTGAAGCTTTTCGTACTAAAAATGGTCCAGCCTGTTTCTTTTTATTTTAATGGTTTGATGCATAGGAAAAGGGTTAACTGCATAACTCAATCACACAATATCTTAGATTACAGATAGCCTGCAAGAAAAGGTTTTGCAGCGTGGTAATAACTACCACTGCATCGTGGGAACAGGCTGTGGCAGACAATGATGGAATTGACAATGGTGCATACAAAGGCCACCTTTGGGAGAAACCATATCTCACAGCATGCTGGGAAAAGTGAGAAATAGTAGCAGATGCTGTCAGGACTATAAGCAACAGATGCCTCCTGGCCAGCGTTCAGCCAGTACAACCAGATCACACCATTCATAAGCAGGGAACATTTTTTTTTCCTCCCTCTCTTTGTAGGAGGGAGGTAGCAAATACAAATATTGCAGAGGAATTAAAAACAGCAGATGGTGGCAGCAGGATTTGATGAGATCAGGGTCAGGTATGGGTATACATTTGGTAGTGGCATTAATCATCCTTTCCCTTTGGGAACTGAAAGTTCAGGCCACTAACACAGCATTAAATTGACCACCTTCAGGTTATGTTTTACTTACCCAGTCACCCTCAATACCCCCTTGTCATCCTCCCCCCTCTTGAACAGCATGGCCGCATAGCTCTCTCGTGCAAGGCTCTGGTAGATTTAAGAGAGTTTAAAAGAACATATGTTCAATATTTGGTTAATTCAATTTGTGCTTAAATCATTAATAAGCCAGCCAATCCCGAACAGGAAACGTTAAAAGCCTCCTATTAAACCCACTGCATTATCTCTCTCTCTCTCTCTCCCCCTCTCTCTCTCTCTCTCTCCCTCTCTCTCATGCCAAGCTGGTTGTTTTCACCTACTAATGCTCTCTGTTTATTATCTGCTTGAATATATTTGGTCACCTTTCATCTTCCATGTATTGCTCGAAACATTTAGCTTATAGCTCCCGTCGTAAATGCTCCAAAGGAAATGAGGAGGTAAATAATACAGCTCCCTTGGAAAAACAAAGTTGGAAGTGTAAATGAGCTTTCTTGCATGGGTTGCTCAGTGCATTGGGTTCAATACAGTCAGATCATTAAAGGAATGTAAATGAACAGTTCACTTCAGAAAGTGACACAGATTCCTTTTCAGAAGCTTGTTTCAGATTTTAGTTTTAAGAGTGGTTTGAACTCGTTACAGGTCTCTGCGTGAGGACTTGTCAAACCTCTGAGATAATTTTTCAAAACCAAAGTGTATTTTCTCCGAGTCATTGCTCTATTACTGGATTGTTGAGTAAACAGGATGGTGATGATGGCATAATCATTCCAGTTCTAGAGTTGTGGGTTTATTTGGCAATTAGAAGAACACAGTCCAATAATTAGAGGATCTGCATTCTAGCATTGTCTGTGATGCTGGTTTCCTCACCTTAGGTAGGTGATATTTTTTCCATTCCTCAGTTTTCTCTGTTGTGAAATTGACATTTTCATTATGCCCACATCAAAGGAGCAGTGTGGATGGTTAAACAAATTATTCTTCATTTGCCCAGTGAGTTTCTGGAGTCTGAAAAACATGCCCAGTAGGCATGTTGTGTCAGATGCCAAAGTCTGACAGTAAGGCGCTTGTAATCTGAAACTTTGACACATAAAATGTACGTTCTGAAATTCAAGGTGCAAGAGAGGTGAGACTTGGCTTCCCTTTATTGAATTTCTTTTTTCAAACTCTGGCCCCAGGCTTGTGTGGAGTGTTCTGGGTAGACACCCAGCACTGCTCCAGCACCCTGACTTTCCAGGCCAGTGGACCTTCCTGGCCATCCAAAGCATTGATTTCCCTAGAGACATAACAGGGTATCTGGCAATGAGTTGTGGGTCAAATCAGGTCCTCCAATAAAACCATCAGATTTAACTTGACATGATTTGGTCAATATTTGCTATGTGGATGATAAACTTCTGCATCCTCATTAGAAGTTTTTCTTTTAATTCTAATTCTAAAATTCATCCTATCCGTGCTGAGGATAGACTGGAGATTACGGAGGCACTATTTAATTTATTAATCTGTCTGTTGCATAAATATGCTGGGATGAGCAAGAATGAAGAAGATATTTTGTGCCCAGCAGGGGAAGAAAATATTTGCAGTCTCCTTTTCATATGTTTTCCTTATCCCAGACTGCTGTCTTCGCCATTATCAAATTCATTTGCCTCAGGGTCTACTCCTCCTAAGGCCAGGTGACTCATCACTACTGAAATGGTAAAAATCCTGAGCTTTCATTATCTAACAAACTGTTCTGTTGGGATTATTTAACAAAAAATGGGGGAAATCTGTGTTTTCAACAGGAGATTGCATTGGAGATAGATGTTATTTCCTGCTTACTTTAGCACACAGTGTACATGAAAAATGAATTGTCTCTGTTAAAAGGCAGAGGGTGTAAAATGAGCAGAAGGGAATGATTTTTTATGCTAAATTGTTTCATGGAGCTGTGGGCCAGATGGGACAACTAGAAAATTTAGTTTGACCTCCTGTTTATCAGAAAAGATTACATTTTTCCCAATTACCTTTCTCTCAAGCCTGGTTCAATGCCTGCTTGCCTAAAGCACAGCTTGTGCTCACCTTATGCACAGGTGATTATCTAATGATGATCACAGCTTTCGGATATTAATAAGTAAAATAAATAAAAAAGCAGCAGAGACCTGTATGGATAGCCTTTGTTTATGAATGATAAGGCTCTTCTGGGACATTAACATTCAAGGTATCTACAGCTACAATATTGAGGGGTTTATGACACATTTTATTATTCTTTTGAAGGCTCTGGCTTTGGCCACTATATTTATGATAGTGGTGAAGTTAGGGGAGAGGAGTATTTATTCTGTTACTGCTGTGATAGCCTGCTACATGGCAGGCTCCTGCTGGATCTTATTGGAGGAAATATTTGTATCACAATCTGGGCAAGCACTCAGTTTACAACTACCAGCAGCTAAATGTCTACAGAGTAGCATAATCAAAGAGACTGCTTTCACTAGATAGATATGGTTCCTCTGACTGAAAGAAACCAAGCAACCATGTTGGCTCTGGCACCTTTGAAGTTTTGAAATGCACATGATTTTGTTGTACAAAGTGCCAGACTGAAAGTGAATTTTTGTGGAGTCTAAACCAGAGCTTTCTTTTCCAGAGGTATGTATAACATACTAAACTAATCTCTAAACCAGACACTACAGAGCCCTGTAAATGCAAATTTGAATGATGATGTTTTGGAATCCACGTTGAGTTGTGGAGCCAGCTGTTCCGAAATGGGAAAAAAATTGTCCTGAATCCTGGACTTTGAGGTACTGAAATCTTGCAAACAGGGTCATAGATTTGTTCTCCTGAAATAACTTTGCTTGTAATAAAATGACATGCTTAAATGTGTTGACTAAATGATCCTGTTCCATATTACCCTTTGATATGATAAGAAAGATGTTCAGTATTAAGTATGTGCTACCTGGCCCATTGTACTAGTTTGAAAACAAACCAGTGGGAGGCACCAAGTCAGAATAACAATTTAATAGGGAAATTAAAAAAAAATAAAGGCAGAAAACAGTGGGTTAAACTGCCAGAGTCAGGATACAACCTGGCACCCTGTTAATCAGGGTGGTGGTAGCAGTCCGATGAGATGGTGGCTGTAGTCCTCCTGAAGTGATGGATGTGGCTCTGTCAAAGCAGTGGTCCGGTAGAAAGGTCTGCTCCTCCTCAGAAAGTCCAGTGGTGGCTATGCAGCTCCTGTCCTCTGGGAATCCAGTGGGAAGGTTCTTTGTGGTGTTCAGAGTCCCAGATTATATCCAAGATGGAACGCTTGGTTCCTCCCTCTGGGCGGAGCATCTCACAATGGAATGATGAGTCATGAGGCCAGGTGTTGATGGGCTCATTAACAGAAGATAGTCCGGAGGGAGTTATCTCTGAGTCATGTGGCAAGGCATTGATGGGCCATTAACAGAAAGATAGTCCGGAGGGAGGGGGGGCCAGGAAACACTGCCCCACCTGGTTTCAACAGCTCATGAGGATGGTAATAGAATACACTGCAACCCAGGACACCCATAAAAAGACATATTGGGGACTGACAGCAAAGACGTTTCCCAGCAGAGAAGGCAGAGCCATGTCCAGGGTGGTGCTGGTGGGCTTTGCAGCATAGAGACAGAGGTGAATGTAGTCAAGGATATGCGCAAGACAAGACATGTTCATGCTCCAGTGGGACTATGGGGATGCAGCTTTGGAGACTTTGGAGTGACTGCAATGCTCTGTGACTCTGGCAGAGTGCAGTCCATGTTGAGATACAGGTATCTAGAGTTACCTCCTCAAAGATCTGGCCTGTCTTTAAGAATACTGACCTCCCTTTTAACTTATACCGAGGTTGCCAAAAGCTTTTTAGTGCCTCTGTAGATCACGTCTTTGATTGAAGTTTTAACAACTGGATGAAGCTCTGACCTCTCACACCTGTCTCAGATGATCAGCAAGATCCATTCTTTTAATTTCCAAATTGAAAGAAAATGGCTTGTTTGAGAACTTTTTTTTTAATAGCCAATTGTGTGCGGTCAGCACAATTCTTTTCCCTTGCTCTTTCCACAAAGTTTGAAACTCCTGTGATTGCTGGTGAAAGTGAAAATTAAAACCCAGATCTTTTGAAGCCTGACCAAGCTTGTGTATTTGTTTTCCTGCTAGGTTTGGGATAAATCTTTCCACCCAATAGGAAGTTCTTTTTGTCTCGAGGAGCCAATCGTCAAACTTCCCCCAGTGCCCACAAGTTCAGCTGTCATTAGTCCTTTCTTCTGAAATGACTAATTTCCATCACTCCATGTCATCCATGAATGGGAAAGTAATCAGCACCATTTAGAGAGAAAAACCACTTGAGCTGCAGGATCCTTTTCTCTCTGTCGGCTGATTGTGATTTCATATCTTTTATGTAAAGCAGACTTTCAGAGCTGTTACCTATTTAAGGAATTTTTCAATTAACATTTTTTTTCTTCAAGTGTGACCAGGGCCTTTCGATTCCGTCACAAAGGATTGGCTTACTTTTCATATAACACTGTGCTCAGCTCAGTTCCTTCATCCTGAAAGTCTTTTATTTGGCAGTGATAATTTAGTTTAAACCCTCACCAATCAATAGCTGATCAATGCACAGCAGGAGAGGATTTCTATTGAAAACCCATTACACTTCAAGGGACTAAAAATTTCTCATTTGAACAAAAAGTCCTCCAACCTTATTCAAAATCTGTCTAATTGGCTCTTGGTTAAAAACAAAAATAAGCCTAAAAAGGGAAGAAAGTTCCATATGAACATTAAGGAGAGACTGAGGCTAAGGGCTGATCCTGAAAGATAATGAGAACCTTTAGTTTTGGAAGAACATGGTCTATCAGGACATGCCAAGGTTAGGTTCCAATGTTGAAGTGGATGTTATGAAAAAAGTTGTATTTATTTTTAAACGTTTGCATTAGGATTTGATTTTTCTGGAGTGTGAGTGATATTATTTCTGAACAATAAGTCCTTCATAGTTTTTCTGCCTTCACAGGACAGGGCAAAATCAAATCCCCAACAACACGTGTAGTCCATTATTGCTAGCTAGTTGTTCTCCTAACCAGGGAGTATCATAATGGCAGGGTGTAAATATTGTAAGGCTGGGCTCGGCTCTACTTGTGATGTAGAGGTTTGTGCTTTCCTGCAGAATGATCTTCAGCTTTCTCCTGTGCTGTGAACCTCATGTAACTGACACTGTGGGAAACTTTGTCATCGATTTCTGTGTCATCGCTTCTCTGTCCAGCCAAGATCACAGAACCACACTGATAACAGCTTTACGATAATTTCTAAGGTTGCTCTGTGAAATGCCCATTGCAAACTCTGTTTTGGCAGGTGCTGGCGGTATCCTGCTCTGATTTCTCACAGTTTTGTCTCCATCTCACTTCTACTCGTTCCTGTGCTGCTTTTCTCCACTGTCTCAAGCCGATGAGGCGAGACATCTCCACAGCTGCAAGAGCACATGCTCCTGGCAAAACCAGTAGCTGTATCTGTGCCCCAGCTGTGTGACTGCTGCCACAGAGCAGTGGTGGCTGCCTCCTGGCCTCAGAACGAGCAGAAGTACCGTGAGTGCACCTGTGCAGGCAGTGCCCCAAGGAAGCCTTCTGCTGAGTGTTACCTCTCTGAACAATATGGGGATCCCCTATTCTCCTGCTCCAGGACAGGCTGTGCCCCAAGTCACCTCCCTGGGGAATCAGTAATGGTCGCAGGCTTCTCAGAGGTGGGGGAAAATTGTACTTCTCCACGTGATCTGCAGAGAGAAGGATACACCTTGATTTCTTATCTTTAACCCCCCTGGGCAGCAGATACTTGGGCTCTGGGTTTGCTTTGTCCAGCCAGGTTAACCCAGAGACCCCACAGACCACTGGTATCCCCTTTGACCACTCCTGCAGTGGGTCTCCTGATGTGGGAGACCCCATGTCAATGAAAAGCATTCTCCTCCCAGCTCCCCTCTCTTGTAATCCATGTCTTCTTGAATTACTGATAACTCCAAACTGTGCAACCCACACCAGATTCACTACTGAGACCTGAATGTCCTTTGTGTCACAGTGCAGTTCAGATTGCTCCTCCTAGTTTGGCATGATCCAGAGATGGACGTAGGCTCCTCTGTGTGGAGTTAATGCCCCAGCTTTCATGCCAGAAACATCTTTTTAAAGAAGATCCTTTAAATGCCACCAGACAGACGTTAGGTAAAATGAGGAAGCATGGGAAATCTCAGAAGGGATCCTGTTTTCAGACTTCAGTCCTGCCTGCGGATCCTCTTGGACCAAAATAATAGTAGTGTAGTAATAATAGCAACAGAAGTAACAGTTGCACATGATGCATACTTTTCAGTACTTTACTCAGGAAATCACACTGTAACTCTGGTTCTTGAGCAGTTTTTGCAGGAAGTGAGGTTTCACAGGCTGTCATTTTAGTGGTCTCGATCTTCCATGACACTTTCTCGCCCATTAGCCAAGATTTATTTTGTAGGGTGATGTTTTGCTTTATTTTACGGAAGAATTGGCTTCCCATCTGTTTCTTTCTTTCTTTCTTTCTTTCTTTCTTTCTTTCTTTCTTTCTTTCTTTCTTTCTTTCTTTCTTTCTTTCTTTCTTTCTTTCTTTCTTTCTTTCTTTCTTTCTTTCTTTCTTTCTTTCTTTCTTTCTTTCTTTCTTTCTTTCTTTCTTTCTCTCTTTCTTTCTTTCTTTCTCTCTTTCTTTCTTTCTCTTTCTTTCTTTCTTTTTCTCTTTCTTTCTTTCTCTCTTTCTTTCTTTCTCTCTTTCTTTCTCTCTTTCTTTCTCTCTTTCTCTCTTTCTCTCTTTCTTTCTTTCTTTTCTTTCTTAGCAGCAATCAAGTAAATCTGCTGACATTTCCAGGAATGCAGTCTTCCATACTGATATAAAATAAAATGGCTATCAACTTTGTACTTGTCTTTCTATACACTGAAAAAATTCCCAATCTAAGCAGCTCCAATGATGATTAAAAAGTAGATAAACAAGCATAAGGAAGAGCATTTATTTTGACAAGACAAAGTTTTGGCACCTCTACCCACACTCCCTAGTCCGTTAACCCGAGCAGTGGCTTCAGCAGGCTCCTGGGACAAGGTACTATTCAAGAGGGCAGACTGAAAGCCTTTACTTTAGTTCTGAGTAGTTAAAATCCAAAAAGGTGCATTGTGCTGGTAGTCCTTTCATAGCCCCTGTGCCTTTAATGATAGCCATTTCTCCTTATTGAACCCTTTCTACTCCTTTTCTTCTCTGTTCCTCTCTCCTCCTTTAAAGACTCCTTTGAGTAAGTGCTGTGCCTCTTATTTTTCTTTTCCTTTTCCTGCTTCCTCCCTCTTATTTGTTTAAACCATTCCCTTGTTCATCTGCTCTCATTTTCTTTCTGCTTTTAACCCCCCCCCCCCATTCAGTGTTATTCTCTGTTGTTTTTTTTTTTTTTCCTGTGTGGGTGTGAGCACATTCTCCTGCCTTATCAGCTCTCTGGCCCTTTCTCTACAACATCTGAGTGGATGCTGGAATGATCTTTAGCCAGAATCTCCCTAGGGGTCTCAGTCCCAGGCTCCAGAGCTTCTGAAATGAGATGGAAAAAGAGAGACACCCTGGCAGCAGCTTGTCCCTAATGGCCAGATGGCCAGCACTCACATTAATACAATATCAGGCATTGCTGTAGTTCTGCCTTGGAAACTGCTTGCCTGTGCTGGCATCTTCTCACACTCCTCTGACAGCCATGCCAGTCCCAGCACCCTCTTGGGAAAAGAAATGGAAATGACCACATAAATACTTTGAATTCAAGTCACTGTGCAACAAAAATCATCTAATATTTTCATGCGTGAATGTTTACATTATCCCCTCCCCCTGCACACCCTCCCTTCTGTCCCCCTCCACTTCCATTATACATTGTCCTTTCCTGTATATTTTGCTGATATTGAATTCAGCTCCCTTGCAGCCTGGGACTGATGTTTTTGAATTTACCCTAGCTTTCATGTGTACATCCTTTCACACTGTGCTTTGTTGGGTGGGACACCAGAAAGCGATTGCACATGTCAGGGCTGGAAACAGTCAACTATCTACAAAGGAACAGTCAGTTGTTAATGTTTGGCTGTGGTGAGATGGAGGAACAAGCAGGCAGTACCTTTTTTTTTGCCTTTTTTCAAGACCTTGTAATACCGAGGGGCTTTGCTTTGTGTCATGCCATTCCCAGAAAAATACAGATGTGAAACAGAAAGTTTTGTGGCTGATGGCAGATCAGAGGAGGCAGAGGTGAAAAAAAAGCTGTCGGGTGCATCTGCGCTCACAACCACTCTTCCTTGTCCCACCAGGAGTGCAGGGTTCAGCCTACCTCTGGGGCCAGAGCTGCCCCTCTGGGTCTAGCTTACCAAAAACTGTGCTGAACATGGTGCAGCCTGAGCAGGGCTGCCTGTAGGGCTCTTTTTCCTGGCCTTTGACAGGGTATGTTTTGGTTCAGCTTTGGCTCTTGTGAGCCCGGACTTGGCCTGCTGTGAAGAAACACGTGTTTGGTGTCACTTGAATGTCCAAGCTGCAGTTGCTCACCCCAGTGTGTCGGCTTGTCTGTGTGCAGCAGCCTCCATCCTGCGTGCCAAAGGAGGAGAGTTACCTGTCTGTGTGGGAACACTGTCTCCTCCCGTGGATCCTAGAACTTCCCACACTCATGTGTTGGGATGAGTGGGCAGCCTGAGTGTGTAGGAACACCTAACACCTCAGTGCAGCATCAAAGCAGAAACCACTGAGCAGAGAGGTGAAATGTGAGGCACATTTTAATTCCTCCAGAGGAGCTGTGCATGGAGTCCCTCATTCCTTTTTGGTAAGGGACTGCTCAGGTGGACATTCCCCTGCTGGTGTGAATAGGGGCACCACTGAGTGCTATGCATGCAGCTTTGTTTGCTTTTTAACCTCTGCTTGTCTCTTGCTTGTCTGTCTCCCTGACAGCTTTCTAATCTTTCCTGGTTTTCTTTTGCTTGGAGTGGAAAGGGGAGGGAGACTTAATCCTATACTGCTTCCTTTTTTTTTTTTTTTGTAGGATAACCCTTGCTTGTTTAGGACCTGACCCTGTTCCCATTGAAGTAAATCCCAAAACTCCCATCTAGTTCAATGAAAACAAGAGCAGACTCTTAAACTCTTACTGTTATTAATTATATTGCAATGATGCTAAATGCAAATGCTATGACTATGATGTCTTCTACAACTATTAGTATTGCTAGTGTCGTTATTTCAACTCAAAATATGACGTTGCCTATTTCTTTTCTCTTTGGAGCTCTTTGTCAAGTCTGAGAACAATCTATGCACCTTAAAGGATTTCTGGTTGAGAAGACAGAAATGATTTGGTGGGAATCTAGTCCCTCTTATGCTAAAAGAGGCAACAACATTTAGTTGAGTTTGCATCTATGGAGTGTACAATAGCTGGAGTTAAAAAAGAGAGAGACTGAAACAAATAGAGCTTGGCAGATCTGACTCAGCTTTGTTGAAGGCGTTTATGAGCCCCTGAAGTGGCTTGAATGTTGTAGGTCTAACCAGGCAGTGTTACCTTTAGGCTTAGAGAGACATAATGAGGGGGGAGAACAGGTGGCCTGTCACTTTGTGCACAGAGGGTTAGTAAATATTTGTCTGCAAACAGGGCTGGCACTAGCACACAAGTCTGAGTGGGGCTTCATTAAACGCGGTTTCTGCTTCAGATCATTAATTCATTTTAATTATGTGTCCACTGGTCAGTGTGGGTTGGGGCAGACGTGGGAGAGACATGGGAGACACGTGGGAGTCTGCAGGGATGCCCCGTGCGCGACAGCCGGAAGGGCGCCCTCCATGCACCCAGCCCACGTGCACCTTTCTCCTCCCTCTTCCTCTCACCCAAGAGCTAACAAATTTTGCACAGGACGTTTCCTCTGGGATTAAATAATGCCTGGCTAGGGTTAATGGCACTTGGCTGTGCTTCATGTCAGCAGCTCCACCTAGCTGGTCATTAATCCGTGGCCTCAGGGGAAGTCCTGTATTTCAATTATTGTTGGATTAATGAGATTAGATCTAGTCTGTACCACTCAACACTAATTTCCTCATTTGAATGTTTAAAATTGTGTGAGTGATGGGAAAAAATTTATGCTCTTAATATATGAAAACTTCTCTTCTATGTAAACCATGTCTTGGGCCTTCGTTTGATTGAGGCAGCACCTGAGGAGACAGTGGGTACTGAGGGAATCAGAAAGTGCAGGAAGGTTAAGGTCTATGTTAGAAACAGAAATTGCACTAACCATGGCTGTCATATTAGAGCTGGTGCAATGGACTGACAGTGAGTTCCACTTAAACACCAATCAATATTAATGGCAATGGAGAGAGCAGCTTCTGGCTTGAGCAGCGGGTGAAGTAGTTCTTGTGCATATTTATTAGGACATAAGTGCGTAGTATGGGATCCTCTTCTGCTGATCTAATCTGATTATATTATCCAAGACAGCTAAATATATATAGATAATAAAAGCATATACTGATATATCATTAACTTGAACAACTAATATGCTATTTGATTTTCCTTTATGGTGGGAGATAATCTTGATTCATCTAGTATCATTTCTATCTCGGATTGCTGACCTTGTATTTCTTTTGTTCATGTCTTTTCTTCAGGTATAAGAAAAGGTATTAATCTCCAAGTATTAATCTCAAATGCTAACATATGTGCACCTTTATATATGTGTATCCTGAAACCATTTGGGTTGGTCTTGTCTCCATGCTGGCCTCTGCCTTTACATTTCATGCCTAACAATTAAAAGCACTGCTGCTGCCCACTTTTCCTTCCTCCATGTTACTGCACGCTGATGAGGTGCTGCTGTGTCCCTTCCTGGATCCCAGACTTGCCTTCCTGTCCTCTGTTCTTGGCTGCCAGTGGGCACAGACAGGAGATGCACCCTCTGGGCTCTGGGGTGGTGTGCAACACTGCACACTGACCCTTGACTTTCCCGAGAAAGAAGAGGGAAGCTCACTGATTTCTTTAAACTTCTGATGTGTTTTCAGGCAAAACTGAAGCAGCTGTGAGAGTTCTGTGAGAACAAATAAAATATAGGCCTAATGTTCTTTTCAAAAGCCTAACTAAAGACAGAGATATCCCCATTACAAATCAAAACGAGCAACTTCTGTCCAAAGACCGGATCATGTTAAGTATAAATCCACAGAGGGGTAAGGCTGAGAAATTGAGACTCATGTACGCCTTTAAACGTGAAGACTGCAGCACAGGGCTGTTTGACACTGCTTCTCCTTGTAGCCCTTGAAGCCTTCATGCAGCAGCCTCTTGTGGGAGGAAAGACGGAGGCATTGCCCCTCCGCTCAGCCTCTTCCTCAGGGCTTTCCCTCTCCAGACTGGTGAGAGCAGGGGATCAAGTCCTGTGGGACCAGGGAAGGGACCAAGATGGGTCTTCTACTTTCTAGAGGGCTGTCCCTAGCCCAAGTACACCACATCAGAAGGCCAGAGGACCTGCTGTCATTTATCCTTCAGCTGTGTTTAAAGGGTCAGAAGGTCCTGTTCGGTCCTGGGACATAAAGCATTGAGGCATTAGCCTTTAGAAGGGGAGTCAGGGTGGTAGGTAAGTGTGTGGTTTGTACAATCCTCAGTAGGGTGGTCAGAGATTTAAAACAGTTTTTCCCTAGCTGCTCTATGAGTCCATCATGGCATAAACTGCTTTGGTCACCTGTGGGCAAAAAGTGTGCAAAATGCCTGGAGTGTGGAGAGGCTCTGCATTTCCTGCTTCTTAATGCAGGTGTTGCCAAGAGTCCGAGGGCTGCAGAAATCTTGCTGGGGCTGAGGCCAAAGAAGGAGAAATGAATGGACAAGAAGATTGCCACCATTCCTTTAATCAATATGAAAAATTTCAATTAAAAAATAGAAGCAGGTAAAACCTGCAGGTATCACAGGATCTCATCAGTGATCTTATCTAGCCCATTGTCCTGTCTTGATAATGCTATCAGGAACTTGTGTTCATTAGAGGAAGGTCTATTAGCCTCCTCAAAATAGTTACAAAATAACTAATTCTGACAATGTCAGTCATTGTCTGGATTACACTGAAAGCCCACAATTCTGTATATCACATATATATAAGTACGTAAAATGATTCTGTCTGCTGTAACCAGATGTCCCCATTATCCATGTAAAGGATAGAGGGCATCGTGAATTTTTCATGCAGAGTGATTTCCATTTAAGTGCTGATCTGGATAACATTGATCTGTAGTCCCGTGGTCATGCTATTATTCTTTCATAGACATGAACAGTTTTGATTCTTCCAAGGGAAATATAATTTTTTTTTGCCTCTACGTTGGTGTAATGAATAGGACACAGAAAGAAAAAGAAAGGTTGAATGGAGCAGGAAGCCTGCGTGTGACATAACAAAGAGACGAGTTTTATAGAGAACTTTCTAAAAAATGCAAAATGTTGACCAGAAGTATCCTTTAGGAAAGTGATACATTTGATTATTATAGCCGTAACAATGAGCTTTAGTTACAGGAGTGGTAAATTGAGTATCTCACTGGGGACAAGGCTGCAGATTAGACTTCAACTTGGAAATGATATACATTCACGTAAGCTGAATTTGATCCCAGCCTGACTGTGTAATGTGGTTGGGGGGGGGCAGGGAAAGCAAGAAGAAAAAGAGAGAGAGATTATAGGTTGTGTGGACCATATAATCCTTGTGTTTGAACTTGATCCACCTGAGGAACGAGCAGGATGATATGGTGGGGGCCCACCTTGTCTCTTTCGTCTTAAAATTCAGAGAAAGGAACTGTTTGCGTCAAAATTTGTCCTCTATTAGAGGCTTGTTTTGTCATAATCCTAGTTATGCTAGACAAGGATGGGCAAACATCCACCTCCATGTAAATCATCTGCATTCTCAAACACACAGCAAACATCAGGAGAGCTGCTAACATGTTCAGAAAGGTGGCAGAACATGGTGAGGGAGAAGATCTTTACTATCTTGCTTGAAAGTCAAGCTGAGGAGAACAAGAAAGGCACCAGTCAGTTTGCCCAGGCCATTTTTTTCTGGGTAGAGATGACAAATATCCATCTCACTTTATGACTGTGGCCCATATCCTGTGTGATGAGATACTGCTGAGCAATGGAAAGCTGCATCTGTGAGGTGTCCCACATGTTCAGACTCTCTCAAATGTTAGTCACTGTTCCTGGCACTGGTTCTGAGCACTTTCCCAAGCATGTGGTGCAAAGCTTTGCCTGCTCTCTTGCCACAGCAGAGCCAGCTGAGAGGTGGAGGGTTCTGTGGTAGGACTTAAGCCTGTAGCATCCGCCCCCAGAGAAAAAGGAGCAGCGTGTTTAGTCTCTCACTCTTTTGTACAAACATTCCCTGAAATCAGCGGATTTGCTCACTTCCATGAATTTTTCGCTTTTGCTTCCTGTGCTGAGGATGTTGTTTGAGCAGACCCCTGGGTACCAGGTAGCAAGAGGGCCGAGGCAGTAAGATGTCCCTTCCTCTTCCCCCACCCCCCTTTCTTTTTTGGAAGCCACCAAATTTTACACAATCTGTTCAACTCATCTCCAGAGGTAAAAGACAGAAACAGTTGCCAGTTATGTGGGGCTCAGTGATCGGCGGTATCAATGCAGTCCCTTCATTTGCCTCCTGGCTCTGGCTTCCTGATCGGTATGGCCGTTAGCAGAGACAATGCCAGCAGAGCAGATGCAGAACTACAAACCACTGAAGGATGAAAGGGAAAAAGTCTGTTTATTGCAGCCAGCTCTAAAGGGGGGGAAAAAAATGACCCAAACTCCATCCAATTAAATTTTCTAATTAAACTGGGGACACACACATTCTCTCCCTCTCACATTCCCTTTCTGCACACACGCACACACTCATGCACACGCGCATCCTGGTGCTTTCGAAGTGGGGGTCCTGCCGTGGAGCTCATCCTCCCAGTTCCTAGTGGGGCACAGTGTAACAAACAGAGGAGCCTGGTCAGGCTGTAGAAATGATAGTGAATTTTCTTTTTTAATAGAAAAACTTCACTGCTTCAGCAACAGCATTTATGGGAAGAACAACTGATAAGAAAAGTATAGACGAAGCAGTAAGGAAAAGAAGAAACAATGTGAAATAAGTCAACCCCCCATGTTTTATTAGCAGAATCATAAAATTAAACTAAGTCTCTGAAAGACTTAAACATTCTCTGTGCTGACGCAGTATTTTGTTACTTTTCCAGTTCTGTGTGTGGCTAGAGAAATCCTGATGTGACTAGCTGAAAGTCCTTGGCCGTGTAGCTGGCCCTCACAGCTCCCTGCTTTGGCCCTATCATTGGGAGAGGATGGCTGGGGTGACACACTGCTGGAGCCAGCCTCTGCCAACACCACAAGAGTCTTCAGGGTAACTTTTTTTGAATAGGGCTTGGAGATGGATCGGTCTCACTAGAGCACTGAGGAACTCCGGTTCCCCCGAGCATTTCTTTCCAAAATGGTCACAAGGAAAATGCACAAGGTCAGTCAATTTAGAAAAAGGAGAGCTGTAATTATACACTTGATAGTAAATACATCCACGCTAAGCATGAGTCCCTCTGGTAGTTCAGCTGTGCTTTGAAACTGGCAAAAAAATTGTCCTGATTTGAGACTTAAAGAAATCATAGCTAAAACACCATATATGATCTCAGACATCATTTGTCAGACTGAGCAACAAGCATCTGTTGATGAGTGTCTTGGGACTTATCACCATAAACATGCAGCATGCTCCTCAAAACAGGAACTTGAATTTTGTGGGGTTATACTGAAACACCGAGTATAAATGAGAATCTGAATTAAAGTGTGTCCAGCATGCTGAGAATAACAGAGGCCAGGGCAAGGGCACTGCAAGCAGATCATGGCAACACCCAACGCTACAATCAAGCCAATCAAGCACCAGTCACCTCCATCTCTTTCCTTTGGGAGATCCCAGAACCTTCAAGTGTCCAATCCCTGTGGATGAGCCAGCAAACACCAGGAGTGGTGTCTGCAGCATGGGTCCGAAACCTAGTGGGGTGTTTTCACCACAGCTGGTGTTGCTGGTGTGGTGGAAAAGATGATCTAATATTTACAGAAGGTTTGGGCTGGGATGAAGGTTAACTGGCAGGAGTTCACACAAGATGACACAGAGGGAATGATTGGCTACAGACAACAACCAGAGGGACTGGATACAATTTTATCACTCCCACCAATTATGTATAGGAAACTGTGGTTTATGAATCAGGCTGAAAAGATGTCACTAGATACTTGGCTGCCTCTTGAGTTCCCAAGTAGCCTCTATGTTGAAGACCCCACCTGGGCTTGGTGAGGCTGCTTGTATGTTCACCCAGGACTGTGGCACCTACAGGTGAGACAAGCTGGGTTGGGGGTACCATGATCTCTCCAATGGAAAGGCATCGAGATACTGATTCTGTGATTTGCTTTCCTGCCTCAGTTGTCCCTTTTCACAGGCTCCACAGATCAGGCTGGGGTTTAGGATCGGCACAGCCTAGTAAAACACTGAGCCCAGCCTAATCATGGTTTTTCTGTGTAGTTGATCCAAGTGAGTTAACAGATTTTGCAGACCTTTGGTTTTGTTCTAGTGAACAGAAAGCTTGAGGTGAAAAGCTCTGCCTGGCAATTTCTAAATCGAAATAGGTAGCACCTCAAGCTTTCTGATTGTGGGCAGCTCTGTGTACAGGATTGACACAACAAAATAATAAAACTGAGAAGTGAGCAGCAAGCCCTCATTAATATGTCAGCACATAGGTGACCAGAAGTGAAACTGATATAAACTCAATATGCAGTCAGCCTATAGAATATGTTTTTCACAATCAATCCCCTTTTCAGTTTTTCTAGCTGCCCTTCATATAGTCTTTTTTTACCTGAGCATCTGCTCAGGGGAAACTGCAAATTATTCCTGTTGGCCATGTTCACAGCATCAACCTACGAAAGTTTTTCAAGGACGTATTAAAGCTCTTTCACCCTGGACACATCTGTTTGCTGAGAGAATTGTCCTGCATCTCAGGATGTAATTCTGCAAAGGCTGCTGAGATCCTACCTTTTCAATAGGATGAACCACATAGTTTTGCAGCCCCACAGATAGTAATTCTCTAACATAGGTGCTGATGTTCTACCATATTCATCTACAAGACTGACTCAGATTAGAAAAGTAGTTTTTGCTGACTGTCACCAGTGAAAGGAGGCAGATCAGAGGAGAAAATAACAGTTGACCCAGTTTTCAAACCAGGACCCGGTGCCAAATTACTGTGTCTGAACATTCAAATGAGTGCGCTGGTCCCTAAATACCTGTTTTACTAATCTAAAAGACACTTGAGGAATGTGATGCAGGGTCAGGGCGCTGAACTTCATTGTTTGAATTTGAAAATGGGGCATTTCATCCCAGGGGTGCAGAAGCAGAAAGGAGCTCTGGTCGCCATCCACTCCAGTGTCAGAGCTTCACTGGCAGCAGTCAGGCAGTGTGCCTCAGGCAGAGGCTGAAGCAGAGAGACAGAGCTCTGATTTGGGTGGGAAGAGCTCTAATTTGGGGGGAAGGAAAGGCCTGGGATCTGGGAATAGGGCTGCAGCAGGGATCAGGCCGGGTTTGGGTGGTATGGCCATCTGCCCATGAAGAAAGCAGAGGTAGCGTTAGTTGAGTTTAATGGAAGAAATATTTAACAGCTCTCTTGGCATTTGGATAGGCTGTGGCTTAATACCCAGGTAGCTGATCAAGCCACCTCCAAGATGCCTTTGGTCCTGAAAATCTGCTGTTCATACTCCTGACTCATCTGACCAGACACAAGCAAATAGGATTTGTGCCACTGACACCTATGTGGACACACTGTCTGCACCACAGTTAGATATGGGAGCTATTTTCTGAACAGATGATACTTTTCCTTATGTTTCTAAATATAAATTACTTATTTCTACTTAAGGTGATCAAATGCCTGTTGTTAGCTGTGTTGATCCATGCTGGTCCTGTAGACAGCCTCTGGCCTTTCCTTTTTCTGCATTCTTTTGGACAAATAGGAAAATACATAATTATTTTTTTAAATGTAGCTCTCTTCTGATTCTCACTGACAGTGGGACCCCTGGATGCTTCTGTTCAGTGCTCCACCTCACCTCCTTGATGCGAAAGTGGTGTTCCTCACCAAGAGCATGAGTTGCTCTTAGCGTTCTGAGGAGTTTGAAGTTATTTACATTTGAGGTGTTAAGGTATCTCTGTGAGGAGAACAGAAGTAGATGGACAGACAGAAAGATACGCAGTAGAATAATCTATGATCAGATTAGAAAGAAGCACCAGGAACCCTCTATTTTCAGAAAAATAAGTTTTTGTTATGTAAAGGAGCAATGGTTTAATATTGCAAGATAAGTACCTTCCTTAGGAGTAGATGTTAATTGGCATGTAGTACGGTTTGCTTCTGTGCAAGGTTTTTTTCACTCAGTCTTAACTTTTTTGCTGCCATGAGGTTAGGGCAGTATTTTTTATACTTGAACAGAACAAAAGCAATATCACATTTCCGTTCTTTCTGCGAAAAAACTAGTATCATCAGTTTCCAGAGGACGACAAATATCTCCTGATGTTTTTCATTATATTTCAGGTCAACACAAAAAGCAATTTCACTTTCAGAGAACTTTTACACCAGATTTCTCTGTGGGAGGGGATTCATCTGCTGCCTCTAGCAGAGACCTGTTTCCATTTCCCCCCCATCTCTTAGGCCCCCTTCTTCTGCCTGATGTGGTGAGACGGTAGGGGATCCTCTGCTTCTTGTGATGCAGCCGGCTGGTGCATTTGCCACAGGGATGGTGCAGAGTGGCTCCACCAGCCAATCTCCTCCTCAGGGTCCCTTATGCTTCTTAACCTTTCCACCTCCTCTCTTAGCTCTGCCACCATGATGAGCAGATCATCTGCCTGGTTGCATTTCACAGAGCTGTTGTCTCTGCTGTCATCCAGTTCCAGTGCCAGACTCTGGCACTCCCTGCAGCCTGGGACCTGGACAGCTGTATGTTTTTGTGGGAGCTCAGTCTGCATCACCGCATCCTTTCCAGTGGCTGCAGAGGACACTGCTCCCCGCCAAGTGGGTACCATAGCTGAGCTCCTTCCGAGAGACCAATGACCACTAACTCAGCCCTTCTTTTGAGCTGGTGGGTGACTGCACCCTCCCTGCCTGTCCTTCCTGTGTGAACTGCTGTGCACACTGCTGCAGGGAGTTGGGATTGAAGATGGGATCGTCAAAAGTTCTAAAAAGAAAGGAGGTTCTGACTTTCTACCTTCAGCTCCTTTGAAAACTACCACGTGGATTCATTTGAATGTTGTAATAATGTGTAAAACACTTAATTTGAAAGATGTCTTTTAGCCACGAGGTCAAGAATGGAACAGTGAAAAAACAGCCAGACAGAAAGTAAAGCTATTGGAGCATTTGAGAGGGTCAGTGTCTCCAGGAAATGAATCAAACATTTCCAGGTAATACTGAGCCATGCAATACCTTTCTTGTGTCTTTGAGAGTTCCCAGCAAGCTTTCTGCCTTGCTACCTACGGTGAATCTAAAGCTAACCTGATCAAAAGATAAAAAAGTTAATGACACTTAGCTTTTTGGATTGCTTTTTTTTTTTCCCCCCAACTGAAATGCCTGTTCTTGCCTTCTATTGGCCTTCTGAGAAGTCTGCTCCTGGTAGGAATTTGGAGGGAGCTGTAGATACCTGCATGCTCACTTTTGGAGTGGAGCGCTGTTCAGTAAGATGCAGACCAGACAGGTCTGGAGAAGGAATCTGGCCTCAGCTTGGATTCTTTGATGTCTAATAATGACTGAGACACCCCAGAGAGCAGGGTCCTTCTGTTTCAGAACTTAAGAGGGACTCTTTCCTCACAAAGCCTTTCGCAAACCTTGTGAGAAGGTGAAGTACAAAATATCCCTATCCCTCTGCCAAAATTCATTGAAATTTTCCTATGAATGCAAAAGTTTTTAAACAAAAAATTGACGTAAAGTCACAACTAGCTGAATTAAAAGGTAACTTGAGATAAAAAACTTGCAGTGCAGGATTATGTTTACTTTTTCTGTAGCTGTTAATACTGTACATTTGCTTCTCAATACTGTTCCTGTGACTGGTACCTTTTCTCTGTGACACATTACTTGACAGGATGACATCCAGGAAGATATTTGAAGTAGCAGAGCACAGAGACAAGAAAGGTGAAAAATCTTTTTGAAGAAGGAGTTGCTCTCACATGCATGTCTGTGTCTCCCACCAAGGTGGAGATTACAAGTAAATAAGAGCTATTCATTCTCTAACCAAAGTTTGATCCGTCTCTGCATCCCAATCGGCAGCTCAGCCCCACCAAGTCCCTGAAACACTGTTTGCATTGTTTACTGTATGTGGTACCAGGAAAAAGCTGGTGTTACTGTTATTTAGCACCAGCATTCTCCAGGCTGCCAAAATCCTTGTGCCAAAAAAGAAAGGTCATTTGAACCTCAGTGTCTGACAAAACAAGCTCAAACTGTCTAGTGTGGGAACATGCTTTTTCTTGGGCTGATCCCATTCTGCAGCCAGAATGGGTAGTGGCAAGCTCTTCCCCTCCCGCTGTGTCTGGAGGTGAGTTCTAAAATCCCAATGAATCATTTTGTTTGTTTTGTGACGCCTTTTATTTTTTAATAGACACTGCCTTTTATTAATGACAAAAAAATGGCTCCTTCCCTCTCTGTGAATAGCAGTGGCTGCTGCGGGCGGCGCGTGCGTCTCGTGGCTGCTGGGGTGCGCACCGGGGCCGTGCTGGGCCAGCCGGGCAAGCAGAGGATGCTTTTTCCAAACAGCTCTCTTTCCCTCCAGATACCTGCATCAGTTCTATACAGCTGCATTGCTGATAAGACCTTTACGTGGCTACAGTCCACAGAAGTCTGGTCCCTGGTTGCCACATGCCCCTCCAGCTAAGTCTCTGAACACCGTGGAGGGGTTAAAATGATTAATCATGGGGAATAAAGGTTCCTAAATCCGTATGTTTCAGATGCTGAGTGCCTACAGCTCCTGTTACTCGGAGCAGACACTGGATCTATTCAGTGGCTCTGGGAAAATGAAGCCACAGAATCACTTAGGAAGATGAGGAACTTGCTTTTTGGTCTCATGTGTGGTCTTGTGAACCTGCCTGTGGTCTCATGGAACAAGCCGTATTTTGGAGAAGGAAGGGAGCGCTCTCTTGTAGGCGTATCCATCTAAAGCAGTCTGATGCTGCATCGCAGTAGGGTTGGTGCTATTTTCAAGCCTGGCTGGAGGCACACGCAGGTTGCAGCACTTGCTGTTTCTGTCAGGAGCAGGATGGCAGCTTGGCCTGGCTGAGGGAGGCACTGACTGGGGATTTGGCAAGCTCAAAGGGCTATAGGCTCTTTCCAACCCCAGGGCACCCATATTGGACCCATGCCCAGCCCAAGCAGATTTGGTGGCTAGAGGAAGGCCAGGTGAGTTTCGTTCATAGGACACTTCATCTCCAAGGAGGCAAGAAATTCAAATAAGTTAGTACTCAAAGTCACTCCCAGTGGGGGTAAGGGTTTCCAAATGCCAAGGCTTAGGAAGGTTTTCGCTCTGCCAAATGCAAACTCACTCCTCTTCCAAGCCTAAGTGTCTGGGAAGCACGTCACATCACCTGGCAAGTTTTCAAGCACCACGTTGCACCTTGGGTGTGACTGAGGAGTCCACAATTACGGCCTCAGTGATGATGCTCATTAATGTTTACTGATGTGCATTTTAATGGTTTCTGAACAACTGTGGTTGTGTCCTTCACTGGAGATATTCAAGAACTGCCTGGACACAGTGGTGTGCAATGTGCTCTAGGATGACCCTGCTTGAGCAGGGAGGTTGGACCAGGTGATCTCCTGTGGTCCCTTCCAACGTGACCCATTCTGTGATTCTGTGAACTAGTGTCAGTTTATCTCTTTAATGCAATGCCTAAGCAGTAAAAGATCCCGAAAAAAAGCCCTACTAAGGGAGTAGGGGCATTGGGTTTGTGGTCTAAACACAGATTTATTTTATCTCTGTTCTTTGGAAATGTAGATACAAATCTAGGCAAAATTGATACTGCCTTAAGCCACTCTGATAAACTGAGCAGTTTGTTATGCAGAAGTGGGTGAGCCATGCAGTTCATGGTGTTTCTTATAAAAGTAGGGGTTTACTCAGAAGGACTCTGAATAAGTTTCCTTTTCTCTGAATCAGGCTTGTCGGCTGCATGCACTTCATCTCCTTAGCTTTCTTTATATGCAGTGTGTAATATTGTACATTAATTTTCTAGCCTCACAGGATGTCTGTGCTGTATAAATATAATTAATTCAAAATAGCCTTGCAGTTTTTTCAAAGACATGGATCTTTGAAAAAACTGCTCTTTCGGTGTCTCTATTGGTCTTTATTCATATATCCAAAAAATAACCCTTCTGTCCTGTCTTTTGTAATGCTATCAGGCTCCCTTCCAGCACTGTGTATACATCTCATTTACTTTTTTGGAAAAGCCTTTCCATAATAAAAATGCCGCATCAGAAGTAGTTGTGTGACCTTGAAGAGGGTATCCCCTAGTGCCAGTGGAGAAGTTCATTTGCAGAGCTCTGCCCTCAGCCTAGTGCCACACACTGCGCTGTCCTGCAGGAGTGTTGCCACCCCTCAGCACTGTGTCTGTTTTCCTTGAACATAACACTAGAAAGGGCAGTGGGGCTGGCTTTTCTGAAGCAGAAGTTGGGGGAATCCCTTATTAATATCCAGTAGTATCCCCTGGAAATGGGCTTTCAGTGTGTCACATCTGCTGGCAAACTGTCACTGTCCCTGTGGAAACTGGTCTCCGATGTTGCTGTGGGACTCCCTGGTTGTACTGACGGGGATGGACAGTGGCACCCTCACATACCTGCACTAACCTTCATGTGAAGACTAAAACCCCTGTTGCCAGCCATGATGACCCTGATCCCTAGCTCTGGGTGTTTCGGCATTATTTACCTTGTTGTTGCAGTTTGGGCAGTTAACACTGCTGTTGTTTGGTGTTAAGTCAGTCCTCAGCTTCCCACCTGGGGGTCCCCTAGTAAACCCAGGTGTCGTACTTGGACACGAAAAGAACCATGCAGACTCAGCTTAGTTCAAGACAGAAAAGAAGCCAGGAAAAGCCCCCAGCTGTTTATTTTTCTTCATATATATATGTTCCTAGGAGTGACCATGGATTGGAGGATGAGGTTACCACCTCTCCAACCACACTGGTTAAACGAAAAGGTCCATCAAACTTCTCTGCCTCAGGAGAAGGAATGAAAACAAAAAGGAACGGTTAGCCAAACATAACTGTGTTTAGAGAAAGTGTGTGAGAACTCCATCACAGAAATGAAAACATCAAAAGACTGCAAATCTCAGGGCGACACCCAGGGACCTTCTTCAGAATCCATTTCTGTGAGTGCCAGCCTAGCACTATTAACCAATGACCAAAGCATTGGTGCTGCACCAGCGTATTTGCAATATTACAGCTGAATATGGGCACATTTTCAGTCACCTCGAGGGGAGTTTGGCATGTAGATTAAGGGTAATAAATGGATTTGATATGGAACAAAACAATAAATTGTTCAAGTGTAAGTAGCAACAGACCTACACTGTAATGGAACCTCACATGGGGTATGTTCTTGAAGAATAACTGAGCATCAGCTAGGTGAGAGCTTCCATCATGGAATGTGGGACACAGTTTTCACAGGAGACTGCAGTGACCAGATATTTCAAAGCAAAGAACAAGATAGAAAATCTTGTTCTGAGTGCCTAGCTGGTCTCTGCATCTCTCCTGGTAAAACAAAGGTGCTTGCAGTCTTGCAAGGCAGAGAAGAAAAGAACAAACAAGATGCATTTCAAGAGTCTCTTTGTAAATAGCTCTCCTCTACTGAGGGCTAGCATACTCCAGCTTTGCCTTCCCTTCCAGGAGGAAGGCAATAGCACTAGTAAGGAAATGTACCTGCAGCCTACAAACAACTGAGCATACTCAAGGCTGTCAGCATAAAGACTTTTGTGGCAAAGCCTAGTTTGCAACTGTTGGTGCCTGTTCATAATTGCCAAACCCTGGTGCAACACTTTCCCTGCCTGTTGGGGAGTGTGTATGTTGTGTTCAGATTTGGCTTAGAGCCCAGAGCAGCCTGGGTTTTATTTTCCTTTTGTGTGAACATGGAGAAGATTTTCCAGTAGGATGGATGGCTTAGCAGATAATGCACTGGCCTTTCAAAGTTGGGAACGTGGTTTGGGTTCAGTTTGAGGTCTCAAGCAAAATGATATTACCGGTCTAATTCAATTCACAGTCAGTTTTATACAACAGTCTGTATGCTGTAAATTTGTCTCTGATTTGCCTTGCACAGGTTTGCTGTATTTAAAGCACAGTGCTAGCAAGGTAGTGGTTTTACATCAGCCTTAGCTACTTCCACCCCACTCGCTGCCCTTCTGTGGCAGTTCATACTGGTGTTTGAATTCTGTTTGTGTGCAAAACTCCAGAGTTCTGGGATCTTCAACTGTTTTCATCTGAGCTTGGCTTCCTCTTTATTGTTTGGGTTTGTTAACTGGCTGCTGTTGTCCTTCTCAAGTCCCAATAACCATTTTTTAACCCCCTTGTTTTTCCACAGGAAAGCCAGGAAGAAAGGCGTTTTCAGCAAGGCCTCCCTCCTTGCTGGGTTTCATGCACAGACTTTAATCATTGCCTTGCCTGGAAAAGGGAAAGAGCTTTTCTTAGAATGTCCTACTGCAGCATATAAAGACTTCCCTCGTTCTCCCTTCCTACTCATTAAAGCACAATTGTTGACTGCTTTGGGGTCCCTCTGGGTAAGGCTTGTTTGTAATGTCAATTACCTTGAGTTTATGAGTTAAGAGCTGTTGCCGGTCCTCTGGAAAAAGGAATCCTTCATTTAGCTGTCACTGGCATGCACTGCAGTTCATTCGGCCAAGAGGAAATGGGGATTAAAAGACCTGGTCCTGCTCCTGCTGGAGGCGGTGGTATGGCTCCTGGTGAGAACAATGGGAGCAGACCCCAGCCTCAGAGGAGAGGGTGGTCCTAGCTAGGGTGCTCCCCTGCTCACCCTCTTCCCTAAGTGGATGATGATAATTACTGCAGGAGCGTCTGCTTGGTTCACTTCCTCCAATTGTTCCCAAGCTCTGGTTTTGCTTGATGCTCAGAAAAGGTCATTTGTTTAGCTGCATAGCAAAGCTTGTCTACAGTGACTTAATGTGTTCCTGAAATGCTTGAAAAGGTGGGTGACCACTGCAGAGACAGACAGAGAGAGTAGCTGAACAGAGGCTCTTTGCATATTTTAGCCCATCCTGGTCAAAGTGATAGGGATGGTTGACAATTGTGGTGGCACGAGGCCCGTTTTTTGATGAGATATAAAAAAACCCGTGACCTCATTTCCAGGCAGAAACCTGTACTGGGATAACTTGAGACAGTGTTCAAGAGCTCTTTTTGAGGAATTAAAATGGTTCGCCTGTCCAATAACCAGGGGCTTTGATAAAAGATTGCTTTTTGACACTGTGGACAACTGGATCCAGCAGAGTCCTCAGCTCGGGATGCTGTGGGAAGACATATGAGGTTTTCTAGCAAACACCTGACTTGGGATACAACCCACTCTCTGCACCGGTTCCCCACTGCTCCCTTAGGGAAGAGACAGAGTGATAGAACATGAAAGAGGGAAGATCTGTCAGCAACCCAAAGCTAATGTAGGCCCAATTATGATATTTTTCACCCCAGATGACTTCATTGTCACTGGAATGGGCAGGTCTGAATGGGATGGAAAAAAATCCTTTTGTTTCAGTTACTGGACGAACACGGGAGTGCCTTTATCACACCACTATGTGTTGGTATAATCAAGTAGATTTTCAGCCTGGTGCACTAAGCTTTTCTTGCAAATGCTTCCTCTGCTGCTGGTAAGACACTGGGTATTTTTGTTTGTTTTTCCATTGTGGAAACGTGTTGGGAAACATCCCAAATAACGGCTGAGCTTTAATTCCTGAGAAAGCCAGGAGCTCCACTCTACGTCACAAGTTCAAGTAACAAAAGTTGGAAAGAGCAGAGATTTTTTTTCTGTAGCAAGAGATATTCTCACCACAGGGACAATACTTATTAATAATAACCTTCCCTTGCATTTCTTTTCACCTTCCTTCTGAGGACCTTATGTTGCTGACCAAGTATGAAACAAATCTCAGAAGACCTCCAGGGAGGAATTCTAGAGTTACTTCTTTTCTTTAGAGAAAGGATGTCAAGATACAGAAAGAAAATCAAATGTTTGAAGTTGTGGTGTGGAGCTGTGATTGCAGTGAGCCCTGATGGGAAATGAAACTGAAACAGACTTCCAAGTCTGAGTGTCCTAGGCATTTCATGGTGGAAATGTGGTCAATCTCCTTCCAGCTTAAATGGGATCTCTCAGCTCCCATGTCCACGGACAGCAGCATTTTCCTATGCAACTCCTCTTGGCAGAGTGATGGTTTTTTTTTTTTAGCTTTGAATTGCCATGAATATTCCTCATTTCAGGAAGTCACTGATGATGCATAGGCTTTATTACAGCCTTAACCAAAACTGAGCATATTTATTATCTTATTGAGAAATTTGGAAATGTTATGACATCAGCTCTTTTTTCTAATCAGCCATGAGTGCATCTTGAGAACTCAGATCCTGTGCAGCCGCAACATTCAGTGGCTTTATGTTTATGATTTCATTGTAAGGATCGCCTACTACATCATTAAAGACTCTGCAAGAGTGCTTTGCTTTGAGGCACGGAATACTTCACTACTCAACACTCAGCTCTTAGGTTTCTCTAGTTCCAGGCAGCAAAACTTCCAGTGAAAGACTTCACATTGAAAATATAACTCAGTCGCATCAGATTAATAATGCAACCTCCCGAGCCTTCTGGATTTCAGAAAGAAAATGTTAAAGGATCGAGGTAGTTTTCACCCACCACTCTTCATTTTCACCTGATTGTGTGAGCCTCCTCTATGTAGTGCCCTTTTACACAAGCCACGTGTCAGCTGAGCTGTGGCAACCTTGGTAACTGTTTGCCATGCACGGTTTTGGTCTGCCCTAGATGTGAGGTAATGCCATCTAGCTGAAAACTTGTTGAAAGAAGCTTAAACTGAAACAGATTAAAAACACAGACATGGACAATTACAGAGGTCTGACTGACATATAGCAGCTCCATAACCCCCACACACAGGCTGTGTGTCTGAACCCCTGAGCTGCTTGCTCCCAAAACTTGGTTTGTTCACCATACATGCACATGGGTTGCGATGCGCAGGCAGTACTTTTTGAGAGACACTGGCTCTGGTGAGCCTGGTGTGCTGCCTGCTCCTCCTGTGCTCTCAGGGGGATGGTGATTTTTCTGGATGCAACCTAAAGGACTGACTGGTCTGGTTTTACCAAGTGTGCTGATCATATGGTGATGTGTGTTTATGTCAGTATGTGCTGACTGGGCACATTCTTATTTCCAGTGATCCTGGCTAGCAAGTTAGCTGTTTAGCTTTAACAGTAGCAGCATGTTGAAAGTAACACAGGCAGAGCAGAAAAACTGTGCTGCTCACTGAAAACAGAACAAGACCAGTCTCTAGTCATTTTTTAAACCAGTTGCTCTAGAGTGAAAAAATACTGGATATTTTTATCTAAGCAGGTCACATTTTGGTGAGGAGCCATAGGGTCTAGGGTTCAGAGGGCAAGAGCGAGTGTCGCTAAGGATCTTGCTGTGCTATAATCCCTCCTAAGCCATGGGTTTGCAGGGTCACCTTGGGTGTGACACTTGATCAGTCAGCTCAACCTTAAGCAAGAGGCAGCCAGACTGTCCCCTGCCAGCCCAAATGTCACAGTGTCCAGCTTTATAAGTGATTCTTCCCTTTCCCTAGCAGAAGTAGCTGTTGATAAGTTATAATGCAACAATCAATCCCTGATTCCCATTGCATTGCTAATAAATAATTGACATGAGTATTGTGAATTTTAAAGACTTGACAGAGGAAGGTTCATTGTTAATAATAAAGAGCTGTTGTCCTAAATGGATGGGGAATTTGGGTGCTCCATTGCCAGATTCTACAGTTCTGTCTTGGTACTTGCTCTATTGATATTTAATGTTTTCTGCAGTGATACAGCTGAGAAAGTGCTTAATCAGAACTTGTCAAGAGCTATAAGACAAGATTATTCTGAAGTACAGAAGTTTTTTAAAAAGACATCATAAGCGTTTTTAGAGTAGGAAAAGAAAATGTGGTTACTTAGAGGCTGGTAGCTCAGCCCAGAGGGAGGAAGAAATGCAGTACCTACACAGAGGCACCCAGTGCAGTTCTCCACACCCACCTGGCATCCAACTCCCACTGCCAAAGGGTGCAGCTGTTCCCTAGATGTGCTGGATGCCCAGAGACATCCCAAATGACACTGGACACCTATGTATTCGACTTAATGTTAAGAGCTGTGAAAAAATCCCAGCACTGGTGAAGCTGGGATAGGGGACAAATGTGTTTAACTCATTTCTTAGGCTGGTTATTTGGCCTTGTTAGACTGCAGAAGAACAGCTGAGGACAGTGGAAAACTTCTCTGATTGCATGCAAATGGAAGGATTGTCAAAACGGGAGGATGGCTGAGTCTCCTCTGGAGGAAGAGACAACTCCAGATGCTGGCTGGCACTGTGGCACTCCTTCCTCCTGAAATGCACGATTGTGAGAAGGACAAGGAGGAACTTGTGGTAGTAGATAATGCTGCTTATCAGAAGGTTGGTTGGTCTCAAAGATTGCCATGAATAGATGAACAATAGCTTAAATGGACTGCCCGTATCTATTGCAACCCATTGGTGATAGACAGAATTTGGTTACTTAATTTAACTACTCATGATTGTGGCACGCAGGACAAGATTTCATCTCAAAATTCATCTCTTGATAGCACTTCCATATTTTATCTCCTTGCCTTTACTTCTATGATATCTGGACCATATTTTTTCATTTGGATTTTTGGCAAGACCAATCAACTTTTCTATAGCTGTTTGCCAGTCTTTTGAAATCTCTGAACGTACCTGTCATAACCCTAGACAGTCATCTTCTCTCCTTTCCCTTCCCCCCAAGATTTTTCTATTTCTTATAATTTCTAATCTTAAACTTAGTAATGATGTTCTCAGAATCAAAACCATAGAGAAGTGTGTCAGAATGGGCTGATCTGATTGGCTCACAAACTCTAGGAACTGGCCTGTGGCTGAAAGAATGACTCAAAGTGTTTTCTTTTTACTAAAAAAGCTGAAGAGTGTGTTCTAAGAGACTGGGATAGTATTTTCATGTTGGTAAAATTTTAAATGTGCGGCTGGTGATAGAAGAGTTTCTGTGTGCGTGTTGTGTCTGAAAGAGAATAAACTGTCTCTCTATCATCTCTTTCCTGAAACATCACCCCTCCTGTGTGGAAGGATGCCATGTGTGCTTGTGCTATGTGTGGTAGTGCCCTGAGCTGATTGTGAGGTCTCAGCATCATTCACTGAGGCAGGCAAGACTCTTGGCAACAAAGACACAGTATGTGGCAGTTCAGGCACCTTAAATGTCAGCTTATGTGGTCCTTGGTGCTTGAGTAAGTTTAAAAAAATTGTTAGACGCAATTGGGGTGTGAGAGGGAAGTGGAGATTCTGACCACAGAAACTTTCACTGTCTCTTTGGCAGCAGAAAGCAAATCTATTAGACACTGAACACACCAAGGCTTGTTGAGGCAGTGCACAGGCCCTGCCAAAACTGGGGATCAGGTTTTCAACCTAACTGGTTCACCAGGGTGGTATAGGGCTGCTGGGCCAGTCTTATCCCCCAGCACAGCCTGGCTGTGTTGTTACGGTTCTGGCTTTCATCGCAGCTCTGAGCTCTCACCTCTTCTCTTCACGCTTCTGTTGTACTTGCTCATGTTTATCTTGTGGGGATCAAGATGTACTTGAACTTTAGAAATGAAAACGGAAATTTGAACAGGAAACATGGCAGATTGACATGTTCCTCATTATCACTGCTACATTTGTTAGACATATGTTTTAAAAATCAAAACACTGCAATATTCAAAGCACTGAGGGTGGGGGCAAGGAGGGAGACCCATCCATGCCCCACCCAGGGTGTTTATTCTTGAGAATGATTCATCTGTGGAAGAAACTACACAGCCAGCCATGGTTGGTGCTGAAAAGTACTTAGTTACCGTTCAGAGATTTCCTGACTGAAATCCCAGCTCCTCCTCAAAGATGGTGTGAGCTTACTCTACAGGGAAAACAACCATGGAGCAGTTATGCTCTGTATGAAAAAATAAATCCACAAAATACAGGCTGGTTACACGTATCAGCGTTGGAGATGGAGCACTGTATGCTGGTGGCAATCTGATAGACTTGAGTTTAAGGTGATTCCTTCGTGAACCCCCTGGTATCATGAAATCAAAGCTGACGTGCCTGTGACCAGTAACATGGCATCCCTGTTGAACTTGTGCAGCAGGAATGTTGTCCCACTCTCACGGAGTTCGCTGGGCAGTAGGGCTGATCAGCACACACACCTGGGGGCTCTCACCTGTCTTGTGCATGCAAATCAGCAGCTCACACACTGCCTTTCTGATGTGGGACACACCAGGCTGCTCTGAGATCTCCCAAATCAGCAAAGTGTGGTGAGAGAGCAACTGCCAAAGACACAGTGAAAAGCACCTAGGAAAGGGCAGGCATTCCTCATGCTTCCTGGTAAAAAGAAAAGCAAGATAGATGGCTTGCTCCTCAGAGCTTCTCTGGGCTCTCTCTTTAGTCTCTGTTCTGCTGAGAGAGTTGACCTTATCCTGCTATTCTAGTGCCTTCAGACAGCACAATATGGACTGATGTTCCCTTGGCATCTTGGCCCCTGTATGCACTTTGGTCAACTTCAACATCAGCATAAGTCAGAGGAAGGAAGTACCTCAGAGAAAAGTTGTGCTCCTAATATACCAGCCCCTAAACCTGAAGGATGCAACTTCATAACATTAGGAGAACATCTGAAAGGGATGCTTGGAGAACAACAGCAATGTCATGGATACACAACTTCCCACAACATTTTATTTCCACTAATTAAATCTGCATGGCCTCTCCTGGCCACAAATAGTAACAGGAGAGAAACTGGAAGGAAGGTATGGTCATTACCAGTCAGTAAATTGACTTAGGGGCCATTTTTATTTAATTGTTGAGGAAAAAAGACTTCTCACAGAAGAAGTTAACTAACTGAAGACACATGGACTTTTCTGGTATTCAGTGAATGAGAGGAGAGGTTCTATCATCAGCTTGCAGCTGTGTCCTTGTTCACCTAGCTGTGGTAGCCATGTACAGTGTTAGCTGCAGAGATCTGGAATGAGGTTTTAAAATGCTTTTGCCTGGCACAAGTCAGGCCCTTAATGACCTGGCCAGTAGGAAAGTGACAAAAATACGTGTCAAAATCAGTAGGGGCAAAGCCATTGCGACAGGTGGATTCAGAGCTGCAGGGCTGAAAACCTCTGGATGGTCCCAGATGTGGAGGACTGTCTATACGTAAAACTACTTTTGGGAGCCACAGCCTTCTTCCTTTCTGCTTTATGGATAGAAGAATGCAGACAAAAGTATTTCACTTGGAACATACCCCATTTTTAAGATTCAAAATGCAAGAAACTCTTCTTGGGCACACAGCTGTCCCTCCTTGGTGTAAGTCATGCTGGTTTTTTAAGCACCCTGTGGTCATATGAGCATTGCTCTCCAGACAAAATAGCAAGACTCCTGCAGTCACCCAGTACCACTTCTGCAAGTAACTCTAAGGAGAAAGGAATTTGCTCAACAAAAGTTGGGAGAAAAGAGCTCATACATTTCCGATCCTTCATTTGTCCTGATAATACAAGTTTGAGTTAATTTTAACGCTTGCTTTCCTGTGGCAAGTCTCTGTGAGGTAATACCTTTCCTGTGAAAGAAGATCCAAAACATGTACAAACAGATCATAGAATAAACAGAATGTAGGTAGTTTCCCAAATTCGTCACTTTTTAAAACCTTTATGGCCTGTCCCTTGTAAATTTGTCTAGGTCACTGAGGGCTGTATTCTGGTAGGCTTTATGGGGGAACATGGTGGTTTTTGAGAAGGTGCAAACAACTCCATTTTTCATATCTGTTCTTCAGCAGGTGAGAGAATTCTGTCTTTCTAGAGTGGTACGAGGTAGGGAATTGTGGAAGATGACAAAATCATAACCTTGTTATTTTTTTTGAATTAGGTGGAGTGGACACTGCTCAAAAGAGGTGTCAAAGTTTCTGTGTCAGAGCATGTTCCATCCACGGCTGCTGGTAGTGTTTCTCCTATCTCCATGTGTTACTGGGCTGCTTGCTAGATCTGCTGAGGTCCTGGGAGCAAGCTGAGGGTTGGCAGCCCTGGAAGGTAAGATTTTTGCTCATCCCTCTCTTGACCACAGACGTCATCCAAAGGCTGGTTTGTGAATTAGACACCAGTAGTAGCTGACCTGTATATGGACTTTACTCTCATTGCTGAGTTAAGAGGTCCCACCTGTGGAGAAGAGAGGCACATGTTTCCCAGACACCAGTCAGTCCTACGAGGGGGCTCCCTTGTAAGGTCACTGGTTTGAGTATGTGGCTTCTGGTGTCCAGGTGTAGCTCTTCCTCTGAGTTTATTTAATTCCATGTCCTGCAGTGTATACTCACAATACGATTGGAGAAATGAAGCCTCCGTTGGATGGTAAAAATATGAGACGGTCACTCTAGTATAAGTATGAAATGATATTATATTGCCATAATTATGTAATCATCTGCTCTGTTTAAAAACCCCACAATTTATAGTTTTCAGTAATGGTTTTTCTGTGATCCTCACAGAAAATCTACGTGTTAGGAAGATGGTGGAAACAACGAATCCATTTCTCATGTTTTCTTTTTCCTATTTTATCATTCTAGACTTCATTTTTATTTCTAGAGTTCTTTTTTTTTATAGGCAGCTTTTCAGGAAGGTTTCAAAAGGTAACAACTGGAGTCACCTAAAATAAGGACTATATTTCATTTTCCACATATTCCCATAAATAGATGTGGGGAGAAGGGGAAAGGGACATGCAGGGAGTGGTTGTTTCTGCACTGGCTTTTTCTCAGCTCAGTATTATTGAGAAAATGGTCACCTAGTGAAACTCAGTGCAAAATTTTTTTTTTCATTGAAGTGTGATATGCTGGCTAAAAGCTGAAGGTATTGCCCTATAAGAGAGGAGTATTTATTTCTTCTTACGATACCTTCCAGTAAAGTGATGATATGCAAATTGCACATTGGAATTTTCTATGTACCCTCCAAAGACTGACATCCTAGCCAGCTCTTCCTGGATGAGTTGTCAGCTCAGAAAGAAAACTGAGCCTATAATGTGTCAGTCTGATCCCCAGTGAGAGGGCAGGCTCCAAAGGGAGAGCAAAGATTTTAAAAGGAAAGGGTATTAATATGCCAGCAGGTTATATGATATGTAGTGTAATTTCTGGGGTCTAGGGCTGATTTCCTTGGCTATGCATGTGAGACTGACAAGTCCACTTGGTGACATGAAGTGCAAAGTTTTGGTTATAATAAATGATCTTGCCTTTCTTTCCTGTGCCTGTGTTTCACTTATGTGTTTGCTTTTTTTTGTGCTTTATTTTACAACACTGAAAGCAGCAAATCCCAGGTGCAGACTCTAATCACAGCTAGCAGACTGCTGTGAAAGAAACAGGTTGAAATGCCGATTTCACATGCACCAGGGTAAATCTAGAGTGTGTTCCTGCCAGCTCCAAGCTAGAGGTTTAAACTGGTAGCCTGGTGAATTTTGTTACATTCTCTGTGGTTTGTGGTTTTCACTTCCCGTGTTTTGTGAAAAGGGACATAAGGACTAAGGAGTGAGGCTTGATCTCTCTTAAATTAAAATCACCATGTGTTACAAGATGGGAGAGGTGATTCTGGTTAGTGCCCTGGGACTTTAAGCTGTGTTGGCTAAGTAGCTGCTGTAAAAGACTTGTCCCCTTGTGTTTGCCTTTCCTGTTTGCCCAGTGTGATTTGTGGAAAGGCAGCATGCAGGAGGACATTGTTGCCATGAGCAGCAGCAAGATAAGTGCAGCAGCATGCAGTATTAAAAAGGAGAGGGTAGAATTTTCATGTGATTCAACCAATATGGAAACAAAACACCCTCCTTTGCTTATATTGGACAGGTCCCTGGACCCAGAAGAATAAATGACATGGTCACACTAGTTCATATCCATGTCCTGGGAGGTGCATGCTCTCCAGAGCTGACTCAAAGAATAACTTACAGCTTTCTTTTCTATTGTGGTCATTGCTTTTCTTCTCCCGGGGTAAGACAGATTGTAGGTCACCAAATTGATTCTTCAGCCAGCCTACAGTAGCCTCAAAACTGTGGAATGTTGTTTTAAAAATGCAAACATGTAAAATGAGAAGACATCTAATGCCAGCCTTTTGGTGGAGACTAGATTTAGGCTTAAGACAGCTGGTGCCAGAGCATTTGCCTGTTAATGTTTTTAGGCTCTGGAATCTCTTGCAAGAGGATATCGGAGCAGCAGAATCAATTAGTGGTCTTAAAAGTAATGCTTGAACTTCTAGGTGATGCTAATTTTTTACTCAGATGAGTGTATTTTATGAGCTGAACTGCTAGCTGGAGAGGTGCAATGTCATTGTTAGAGGAAAGCAGATAAACCATAGTAAAATTCCCCTCCCAAGACCAAAAAAATTCTTCAGATGCTGATTTGCTTTTACTCTGGGTTTTACCATGGGGAAGCAGGGAAAAAGAAAGGAGTTTCCATGTGAAATGCACAGATTCATACCTGCCCAACCATGCTCAGGTGAGTTAGGACTAGGAGTTTATTCTGCTGATCTGTAACCCAGATTACGTGCCAGTGCAAGGGAGTCAAGGTGCATAAGAATTCCCCTCAGACATCTACTAGGAAGATTCCATCTTCTATCCAAACACATAAAAATATACAGGACTATTTGACTGATTAGTTTTTTGAGCATTGACAGGCAGAGTTTACGTCCCTCCCGACGTAGCTCCAAGTGCCCATGACAGAGACAAGCAGTAAGTACCTAACCTCCTGCAAGTTGGAGGGGAGACTTGGTGGGCAGTGGAACCCAGAGGGATTTCTGTTCAAAACCGTAGTGCTGCCCTCTAAGACTTAAGAGAACGTATTGCCATTGCTTTCCTTCAACAAGCATTGCTTCACCTCGGAGGGAGAAGACCCTTGTGCTGTTGGGACTGATGCCTGAGAAGGAGAAGATGGGAGGGGATGAGAGCTGTCATTTCTGCTTGTCCTTTGCTTACAGCGTGAATGGTGCAGGGATCCTTTCACAGAACTACAATGCCACCATGGAATAACCTGTGCCCACCAGGGTTACAACATTTCATATCCTGCCTATGGAGTCTGTGCCCTAAGTCTTTTCCCATACCTCTTTCCCAGTACAGCAGTCTATGCAGAACTGAGCCCTGCAGAATCACAAAATTGTTTCAAGTAATCGCAGACTGGTGGTTTTGTCTGATGCAGGAAGAGTAAAACCTCAGTTCTCTGCTTCTCAATGACTTCCTGAATGATAGGATGGCACTGACTATATGTCTGTTAAGGGACAACCCTGCACTGGAGTCTATTGAAAGCATAACTCCTTGGGAAAGTGCTCTGATAAGCAACAAAAACAATGAGGATAACAAATGTAGGCTGGGTGTTCATATTTGCTGACCTCTGTCCATAGTGATCATAGAAACGACTCAGGCAAGCCATAAAATTGCTCCAGATGGCAGCCACTGAACCCGGTTTATAGAGTAATAGTTTACTCTATGAACGGTCCCAGGGATTTCAGTAGGACCATGAAGTGCCATGTGCAGGGAGAATGGAAAAGAAGTGTCTAGTCTTAGTCTTTAGTGTTTTTAATGAACACTAATTTTTGGTCATGTAGGCAAATTCTTCGCTGTGTACAATACCTTGATTTGGACAGGGGTTGTGCCAAATGCTGCTATGTCAAGGGGAAGGGCTGCAGAAAGCAGGGCAGAGGAAGGATCACTGCAACGGTGACACTTTCTTTCTTGTGTCCTCCTAGATGAAAACACCACTAATGGGACAGTGATTCCTGCTTGTGTCTAATGGGACAGTGATTCCTGCTTGTGTCTGCACAGTGAGTGTGCTTTCATCAGCACTCTGTGCAAGGCAAACATCTTTGGGGTCTGTACAGGAAAGAAAAAAAGGACACAAATAAAAAGCAAGATTGTATGCTGCCTGGTTTTGTCAAAGGTGAATTGTGCCAGAAGAATCTGATATCTTATCAAAGGAAGCTAATTGATTTTCCTTGTAAAGGAAACATGGCTGATCTGACTATCAGCAAAGCATTTGATATGATGCCACATGGGAAATTATTAATTCAGTGGGGGATGGTGGGGTTAGGCAGAAGAACAGTGTGTGGTGGTCTGGCTAAGGAAGGGATGAATACAAGTGATGTTGGTGTGGGAATGATCAAGCTAGAGGAGGGGACTGCTTGTGCAGTTGCTCAAGGAATAATTTTGGGTCTGATTCTGCTTAATATATTCAGTATGGCCTCATGATGGAATGTAGGAGTGTGTGGATGAAATTTGTAGATGACAGCAAGTTTGTGACCATAGTTATTATGCAAGATCAGGGTATGATACAGGAAGCACTGACTGACCTTGAGGGCTGGACTAATAGAAATGGGATGAAATTTAATATTACAGAGTGCGAGGTCATGCACTTAGGGACTAATAACATGACTTTCCACTATAAGCTGGAAGCTTATCAGCTCACAACAAGTGCAGAAGAGAAAGACCTGGGTGTATTAGTTGATGGGGTAACTAAGAAGCAGAGATATCATGCCACCATGAAAAAGACAAATGTGAGTGTAGGGTATATGAGTCACAGCCTTCCCAAGAGGCAGGGAAGTATTAGTGCCACTGGAGAGGGGTGAGATCTCTGCTGGAGCACTGCTGTCTGCTGTGGTAAAGAAAGATGAAGCCCTGGCAGCGCAGGTGCAGAGACGGGCTATTAGGAGCATCAGAGGATTATATCAGCTCTGGTCTCCATCGCCCAGTGAGTGGCAGCTGTGAGGTGACACAGCAGCTTTCTCTAACTAAGCAGTGGGTAAATGCAGTGGAGAGGAAAACATGAGTTCAGATCAAGACTATGCTGGCAAACGAACAAATACGAATTGACCATGGATACACTGAGGATTGCAGGGTTTCTGGTCACTCATGGGCAGGGGGTAGGGCAGAAAGGCATTAATTTGGTCTTTGGGAAGGCTTGTACAACTTGGTGACAGTGGCAGCAGGGTCACGGGGTTGATGTTCCTGCAGGTTCCTTGTGGCCACGTCTTGCTGGCTGGCACCCAAGTCTCCAATGGGGCTTGGTGCAATGGTAAATGCTCTTCACTCTTTGGAGCTTCCCAACGTCAGTCTGTCCTTCTGCCCTCTTCCTGGGTAGCTGTGTGTACTGGCTTGCCTAACATCTGTGCCCAGACTCTGGCTGGCATTCCCATTTGACTGACAGGAATCAGGAAAAACTTAACTTCAACGTGTCGGTGTGGTGGCACTGCAAGTGAGATGAGACCCAGCCTGGGCTTCACAGTTTCACCATTTTTGTGGGCCAGCCAAGGCCATTTTGGGAAGCTGTCAAGGTGACCTGATGGAGCACAGAGATCTGGCCAGCCATGTTTCAGCCCTTCCTGTGTGCCGGGTGAGCTGTCAGCCTCCATTTTAATTGCTCTCACACAGCATCGTCCTCCGCAAATCGGAAACTACAGTTCAGAGTTTTTGTCCATTTCTTTCAAACAAATGTGGTATTTTTTTCCTTTATCCCTTTTTACCCTCTATCCCTTCCCTCCCCCTATTTTTTACTTTTTTTCCTCCCCTCGACGCTAGTTGACATTTACCAGAACCCAGTGTGATTTAGTGACCTTGGGCATACTGTGCACTTTAATTTGTCAATTTGGGAAATTAATTTGTGGAAGAATGAGTGGAAGTCAGAGGTCAGGCAGTTGGAGCGCAGACCTGCTGACAGGTTGACTGTTGGTGGGGGGCTAATGAGAGCACACCACCAAGCGAACGGAACAAAAGCAGACAGATTACACTGCCCGCTCGCTGGCTGGAGTCAATAACATCGGGCCCTTGCGCCTCCATCTCTGCCACGGTTCTGCCTCATGCTGCTCGGGCAGCCGTTCAGAAACAGCCAGAGAGGCCTTCTGGGAGGAAGGGATAGGTCACTGGGTGTGAGGCCACTTCATGGTGAGGATGGAGAGCTGGCCACGGCAGCTCTGCCAGCCGAGCCCCAGCATGGAGGCAGTAACCGGAAAGGTTGCATCCGGGCGTTTGCAGTCCTGCTGTCCGCAGCCACCTGGGGTCCAGGTGAATTTCAGCGTCTCTGCTGGGTACTGACAGCCATGTTTGGAGAAGTGGGATTTGTTTTCTGCAGGCAGTGTCTGCCTGACTCTGCTCACACCTTTTGAGAGTGGCTGTAGAGCTGGACAGCTTGCTGAGCAGGAAGTAAGAAGTGTGATGTCTCCTGCTCAGCACCTTTCAACCCCAAAATCCCTTTCCTTCTCAGCTGGCAAGGTGTGTATTTGTTAGGCAGATTCCTGTGGGTGCATGCCACCATCTGCATGCAGCACGAGCAGAGGTTTGACCGCAAACAAGACTGGAACGTGCCGGAGAGAGATTGCATCTGCTGCCCTGCGGCAGCTGAACTGCTGCATCACGCTCAGGCTGCCCCCAAGCCCCGTGGCAGGATGACTGAGCGGTAGAGGATGACGAATGCTTTAAAGTGACAGCAAATCCTCGGATTCTGCCTTTGAAACAATGCAGGAGTCAGGCAAGAGGCATGACTAGGTCATGTCAGAGTCAAGAGCATAGCCTCAAGGCTGCTGGGGAAGGGACTCAACAGGACACACTTGTTAGCTACGCATGTCGAGGCAGAGGCTTGCACAGCTTTAGAACAGGACAGCTTCTGGGTGTCAGTGCCAAGGCTCGTGTCTTTTGGAGCTAGCAAAGGCTGGAAGGACCAGACTCAGCATGCACAGCCCACAGGGCATGCGAAAAACAGCTACTTGTTTTGCTCTGACAGCTGGTGCTGCACACATGAAGTGAGGGTAGGTTTGGAAAGGTGTTTCTTATTGTAAAGTAGCTGGTTAAAACGTGAGGCACTGACAGCTGTTTGGGGAAAGAAGCACAGAGGACTATGAAAGGAGCCTCTTTTCTCTTGTGATAACTAGAGGAAGAAAACCTCCTTGAGGCAGCAGCCTGGCTGGCCAGGAAGCTCTCCACAGTTGTGTGTGTGCTTTGACATTTGCACTTGGAGTAAGGCATAGCTCTCAGAGTCTCACATTTTGGGGACTGAACATAATTTCCAGTTATGGCATGACAGACCTTCAACTGGTCCAGATAATTTGGTGAACATAGAGATGACTCTGGGGGAAGACCTCAGGCAAGCAATGCTGTGGGAAGTGCAGATGAAGACAACTTTGGATCTTACAACTCCTTTGGTACCACTCCAGCATGGAGTCCACTTCAGCAATCATTTGTGTATCTTCAGCTATCATTGATAATGTGGTCAGTTGTTTCCTCTGTTGAGCACTTCAAGTTCCCTTGTTGGGAAGGACTAGAGGGTGCATCGTACTTCCATACTTCCCTCAATGCCAGCAGACACAATTGCACTCAGCCACTCATCTGCTCCATCTCCACTGGCTTCTGTGACTCTGCATTGTGGTCCTTCCTCATGGACTTCTTGCATTTCCCTGGAGCTGGGGAAGATCTAACTCTTGCAGCTTCCACTAAGCTTCTGAGGTTTTAAGGAGATTGGGAGGTCGTTAGACAGCACCAGAGACACATCATTGAGGGGCAAATGAGGTCAACTGGGGGAGGAGAAGAGGACCAGGAGGGTGACTTTCAGAGGCTGTCAGGAAGCTGAGATCTTGCAGTCCCCATCCCTGCAAATTGTCTTGATGTTTTGGATGTGCAACATTTCTCACGTCTGTTCAAAACCTGGCTCCCATGCTCCCCCTTTCCTTCACATGTGAAGGTGTTCCCAGTATACCTCGCTCCCAAGTTGACTTGTCCATCACTTTGCAGTAAGCAGTAAGAAATTCCTACACATTTTTTGTTGCCAAACCACAGCGAAGGTTGAGCAACTCAGCAACTTACAGTTTCATTCTCTTTTGTTTCTCAGAACTGAGAAGCACGCTGTTTGTCAGCATGCTGCTCACCCGGGAAGTGCAGCACGTAACTTCCAAGAAAGCGGTGGCGATTCAGGCTTCAGGCATTTAAACAGTCACGCTCCCCATGTTTGCTCTCTGCTCCATATAAGGCCTTGGCCCTGAAGCCTCGGCTGCACGGGGAGGGCTGTGCTGTGCGAGGGGTGGGCGAAGGCTCTCAGCCCCTCTGTCTGCCTGCACAGTTTGCCCCTCTTTAGACACACAGGACAAGCCATGGCCCCACAGAGGCCTCTGGGCACGCAGCCCTTGCAGGTCAGCTCTCGTCCTCATGCCCCAGACACAGGTGTGCAGCATAACTGGTGACTCTGTGCAAATGCCTGTTTTCCTCTGGTAGCAAAAATCACTGCAGACCTTTGCCAAATTTGAACTGCAGGGCACAATCACTTCATCCCCATCAGGCTGCTCCAGACAAGCCTGTTCCCACCTGGCTGTCGGGGGTTTGGACTTGGATATCAGATACAGCGTAGGCATGGGCTGAGAAGGGTCTACTCAGCTTGCCTTGCTCTGCCCTATTAAATTATCTCTGAGCAAAATTATTATTCAATATTATATAAATATTTAAAAAATTGTAATATTTTAAATAACTCAGGTGTATCTTGTAGTCTCTGGACATTCATTTCCTGGTGCTAGAGTGTTACTTCTTCATCTGGAAGTGCTGAGTCCTGCCTCTTTAGCTAAATATGATGGAGTTGAGTTGTGGCGTGGGACAGCCCTGTAGCTAAACTATGTCTTGACGAAGTATTTCTGTTCAATGACAGAAGTTGTTTTCCTCTAAAGTCAGGCTGCTATCACAAGTGAACAGTATACAAAACACAGCCAGCAAGTTTGGGAATTTACTGTCACCACAAGGATGATTTGGAAATCCTCATTGCCTGTTTCTGAGAAGGTTACCCAAGAATAAATAAGCAATCCCTCTTCTTAGGGAGACTCTGGAAACAGCTGGGACCAGGGCAGAGAAGGGTTCCAGACAAGGCAAAGTGCAGGAGGACTCATCACCCACGGATGAAGTGCTGCAAGGACTCATCATGGAAGAAGCTCCTCTGAGCTCTACCACCCTCATCTCACTACTTGCTCCTTCCTGTCTTAGCCTCACAAATAATCAAGCACAAACAGAAAAATTAATAACAGATTCACAAAACCACTAACAGAGGCATATAAAGTGTCTTTTGAACAATTTTTTTTTTGCTTCTAGCATCCCATCCATTGCAGCTGAAGCTTGATCAGGGTCTCTGTGATGTGAAAACAACATAAAGCTCCTCTCCCCACTGAACCTGACAAGGGGGTCATGAGGTCATGGTGGGATGGCAACTGTTCAAGCAGGTAAGGAAAAGCCAGTACAAGAAAAGCTTTCAGGCCTGTGTCTGCACTGTGGAAAAGTGTGTGGCAAAAAAAATGAGCCTTTGACTGACTCATTAAAAAATGAGGTGAAATCCCTGTACTGATGGACAAAACCGTGTGTTCATCAAGAGTGAAAACAATCCTTTCTACCCTCTGTCTTCCTTCCTGAAGGGTGAAAGTTTTCTGGATTCCCTCCTTGACAGCCATCAATTCTGGCCCTGACTCACTACTACTGACCTATGTGAGGGCTCTGATGAGCATTAACCCCTTGCTTACTGGAAACCAAACATGTCCTGTGGATGTTGGTGTCCTTGGTCTCAGCCTTTTCTCCCCTTAGTACCCATCCCTGACCTGTGTGATGGCAGAGCCACACAGTGAGCAAGGCCAGTGGTGTGTGAGCCCCGTGTATGGTCAGGATGAGGGAGGGCAGTTTTTCTGGAGGGGAGATGTTTCCTAAATGCCAGGGCCTTCCTGTTCTTTTTCTTCCAGAATAAAACAGCATATGAAAGAGAGAGATTTGTTTGAAAGCCAAGACAAAACCTTCAGGTCTCTGTTTGCTTGGGCTCCTGGCAGGGCAATGGGGAAGGTCATGGCTCTGTAGAAGTTCGGGGTACACTGTAGTGTGCACTGTCTGTGGGACCCAGGTGCAAAGGCACATTGAAATGTCCAGAGGTAGGAAATTCAGCATCTCTGTGAATGGCACTGCCCATCCCAGTGTTTCCTTTTCTATCTTATGCTCCTTTATTCCCAGTTTTACTAAATCCTGGTCTCCTCACCACATTGGCACTCTGCTCTAATTGCTGGTTTACCTTTCTGGTCCTTGCCCTACCAGCCTGCAGTCTTATTTTCTGCCATGCCTCCTGTCCTCATCCCCCATCCTGGTTCTCCTTGATGTGATCGTTTTGCCCACTGAGTTCAGATCAAGGGGAGCACCACTGCTGTAGGAGCTCAGGCTTGCTGTGATGCACAGAAATGAGGACAGACTCCTTGGTATCAGGCTGGTGCATGCCCTCTGCAAGCAAATACATACAGAGGTGTTCCAGCGAGTCAGTGCTTGGTAGGTTCAAACACTTTCACAAGGCCAGATTTGGGGGAGGAGGAGAGTTTTCACAGGGACATTGCAAGACAGACTGCCTACATCTCTGCCTGGTTCTTGCTCCACAGCTCAGTGCTGCTAGCTCTGCTCACTCAGCTTGTCTTATGTCAGCAGACAACACACTTTTCTGCCTTGTTTCATTCACAGAAATGTCTGAGCTATTTAGGAGATGTTTTCCACAATGTGCATAGCAGTGAATAATTCACTCTGAGGCAAAAGTCTGTTTTCAGAAGAATCTCTGCAGGAGAGAAGTCTGACAAATCTGTAGGCAACTGAAATAAAAAAGCTCTTTTCCTCCAAATTTGGCACAAGATGGGAAGCATTGGGCAACCTCAATGTCTCCCTTTGAAATGTAGCATTATGACCCCACAGCCCTTTTGCAAATCATCTGCAGGTATGCAATTTTTTTTCCTCATTTAGTGGCTATTAATATTAAATACAGCAACCATACATTATTTATACTGTTTTATTCATGTATTAATTTTAAATCAATTCTTAAAAGGTGCAGTGCCAGGGATGGAAATGAATTACTTAGGGCAATAAAGAAGGGCAGATCAAGGAGGAAATTAACCAGAAATATTAAAGCTATCACGAAAGACTTATATTGGAAGCTTCTAGACTGGAACACCATTTGATAGGAAAAGCCAGCAGCCAGGTCATTTTGACCTAGAAAGGAGAGTCCTCAAATATACATAACATGGGGGTCAGTCAAATAGAGGACAGACCGTGTGCAAGTGAGGAAAGGATTGCAGCAAGTGCATTTCTCTGCTACAAAGACATCAACGCTGAGGATTGCTGCTGCACTTGCCACACTTAGTAGGTCTCAGGCCAGGACCTAAGCAAGACTGGAAGGTGGCCTCTGGAGATGAGGACTTTGGTGATATTTGCAACTGTATCCTGTTTCCAGCTCTGGTGTTTGCAGGGAGGCACTTGCAGATGGCCGAAGCCAAATGCCAGGGTCCCACTGTTGCCTCTTTACTGTGGCTTAAGAGAGTGTGCAAGGCAAGTGTCAGGGGGAAACCAAGCTTGACGAGAAGGGACTGAGTTCAAACAGATATTTAGGAATGGGATTCATCTCACTTGGCTTTAGCTGTCATAACCTTTATGCATCACGTAGGCTCCATCTGCAATACAGAAAGACCCCCACAGAAGTGTTGGTCTCTGTTGACTAGACAGCTAAGGTGACTTCAGATGAATCTCACTTGGATATTTAAATAGCTGAAGATCCACCTGAAAATTGCAGTGGAAACGCTGATAACTACTGTACTGTACTGTCTCCTATTCATTTCTTGTTATCTCATTTTACCATAATGGCACTTTTAATCTCTCAGGCAATGTGAAGAGGGTTTAAGCACGGTAGAGCCCCTTTCAGAGATAAAATAATTAGTAGATTGAAGCAAAGTGCTCCCTTATATCTGTGAGTAAATTATTTATTATGTGTGTTAGTGAGATGGATGGTTATGGTGATTCCTGGGGAAAATCATGCTGTGACAGAGATTAAATGGAGCTCTTGGGAGTCTCTCTCCCTGGGTCAGATTCATCCTAGGTCTCAGTGGTTTCACTGATCTCTGTAGAGTTTACACCAAAGATGAGTTTAGTCCTTTAGTCCCAGATCTCAGGGGAAGCCCCAGCTACTTAAAATACACAGAGGGCCAGGATGAGAACATTGTTCCTTGAAGCAGTGGCGTGATGAATATGTGTATTATTCTTAACAGTGGAACCAGTGGATAAATACACTAGCAAAAACACCTCACATCACTAACCAGTCCATCTCAGTAATTTTTCTTTTCACTGGATCTCTAATCATTCACCCATGGGCTATATTGGATTTAAAAAACCAGATACATCTCTATGATGAACAAGAAAAAGGCACAGCTAGATGAAAAAAGAGCAGAAAGAAAACAAGAGTGCTTATACTTCTGCATTATGAAACAGCAACTCACTTGGATCTTTTTTGGCTCCTGGCTTAGATGCAGATGGAGGAAGTGCACTAGGACCTAGAGGAAACAGTTCTCTGCATACACCCTCTACATTCTTCCAGCAGGAAAAATATTATCCACAGAAAAAGAAATATGCAATGACAAAAAAAAAAAATCTTGTCTGGTTTAAAGGCAAATAAGCTACAAAGCAGTGTGTGTGACTTTTTTCTTTCAGTAAGGTACAGAAGTTGTAAAATATTACAAAAGTGTTCTTAGAGGAAGAGGCTGTTTATTGAAGATTTAATTATATTAAATCTTCTATTATAATTGTAATTTCCCTGCTAGCTTGCTGAAATCGATATATAATCATAGCCTGCTCATGGTCATTACTTTTTTTTTCACTTTCTTATTTTTGCCTGCTTCAATCTTTAATCTTTTCAATTAAGCCATCAATTGCTCAAGGCAAGGCTGTATTCATAAAACATCCATTACCCAGCCCATATTTGGTACTCACTGCATTAAATGGAAAAGGCAGCACCTTAAGGAAATTTATTGCTACCATAAACATAAAGAATAAACATGTTACATTCATTTCACTCCAGATTTCCTCCAATTTTGCTATTTAGAATATGGTTGTGAGACAGCATGCAGAAATATGTGGAACACTACACAGCAAATATGATTTGTCTTTGCAAGACACTCTGGACTAACCAAGTTGTTGCCCAAGCTTACAGCTAGTTGATGGGCACAGCTTTGGAGGATTTAGATAAACCACCCAAAGCCTATTTGTCATTATCTGTTTGGTCTATAAATTAGAATTGAAGCCTTCCATTCTGAGGGCAGGAGCCCAACACCTCCCGGTTCAGTCCAAGTATGTGAAATTTTACTATTTCTTGTCTGCTGAAGCTTGGTGCATGAAATAATCAAATGAACAAAAACATGAGTATTTCTGGACACCTTTCCTTCTCTCTCCCTTCCAAAAAGATCAGTTTCAGCTTAGGAGAAATTTAGGTCAATTCTTACTTTGTTTAAACTGGCTAGCTTTCTGATGCCCTCAATATCTGCTCAGTGCTACTAATCTGCAAACAAGATACAATGCACTGATTCAAACACATGCTAATTTTAGGGCATCATTCCGCTCTTGATGTGAGCAGGGAGCTCCTATTGATCTCTGTAGGGGTTGGTAACGCTAGCTGAGAGCAGATAGGGCACTAGCCTTCCTCCCATGTATATCTGTGATAAAGGCTAAAAACATTTTAAGTCCTCCCCTGTGGCCAAATTCCCAGATGGTGAAAACCAGTAGAGCTTTAATGTCTTTAGTGGGGCTTTGTTGATTTATACCAGATGATGATCTGGATACTACTTTTCCTACATTTCACTTGCAGGTCATTTGTTGGAAGGAAAGCCTGGAGCTGAACCCCTTGGCAGAGGCCCACAGTCCCCCACCATCCACCCAGCATGTGGGGCAAATTCTCAGGTGCCTTGGATGCTGAAAAAGCTTCAAAAGGTGTAAGTGGCTGGAGAATCATGGTCTCCAGACAAGTGGCTTGTAATAGTCACTGGAGGATTATATATTGATGGGGTGGGCTGGGTGGTGCTGCGAGCAGCAGGCAGGATGGGTGAGGCAGCATGCCAGGATCCTGGAATAGTTCAAACTCTTTTCCAGCAGAGCTGATAAGGCAGGGAATAAAAAAAGCATCCTGGAAAGGATCCATGGTACTCCCATCCAGGTGGGAGGTATGAGCAAGTAGGTTAGGCAATAGTGAAAGCACATCTCTCTCAAGAGATTCTCCCAGCTGTCCTTGGTGAGAGTACCAAGAGTACCTGGGGAGGACACCTGGCCATGGAGGCATGGAAGGTGGAGCAATGCAGTGCTCTGGAGAGGGGCGGCCTGGGCACTGACAGCATCAGAAAATTTCAGGTCAGTATGTTTGGCACTCTGCAAATGCAATCAGGCTTCTTTTGGAGACTGCTTGCTACCTCTGCATCTCTGTTTCACAGGGTACTCAGGTTGTTAGAGGAAGCCTTTAGACATCAAATCCATATTTGGCTATTGGATCCAACAAGCAGTAAAATTAAAATACGCATTTTAAGCTTCTGAACAACAGCTGGCAGGAGACATTAAATTTTGAAACAGTTTGTGAAGATTATTCTATTTATTGCCAGTGAAAATCATGTTTAAGAAACAACTGTTAGGAAAAGATAAAGAATGAAAAACCATCAGCCAAGAGGAGAGTGACCTTGTTCCAGGGTGGAATCAAAACAATGCCCTGGGGAGTTACGCAGGCATTGTTTCAGGATTTAGTACATCAATGTTTGTCGGTAAAATTAATTGAGATACAGCATGAGCCAGGCATGCCTGAGCTTGCTAATCGGATAAGGATATTGCAATCATATGGCATCAGTGAAAACCAGTGAACATACATATGTCATGTTATGTATATGGCAAGGTGGAAGGAATATTCCAGACTATGCAGGGTGGCACAGAGATTCCTGGAATGTCAGAAAATCCTGATATCCCTGGTGCAGAAGTCCATAGGTGAGACCAGATATTAGACAAAATGCTATTGAACAGCTATTCTCACTGCTTCTAAGCTGCCCAGAACCAGAAATCCTGTTCTTGCAGGACTGCAGCTACAGGCATCTCTTTACTGCAGTCCATATTTTTGTCTGTTCTCGTCATTTAGAGGAAGAGCATATGAACATGCCCATGTCTGTACATCCAGGCAGCCAAAGACTTTTACGCTCAGCAGGTAGCTAATGGACGGCAGAGCCCTTGCCCCAGCCCAATTAGGAGTGCTTGTTTATGTCTGGCCTTGTGCAAGAATAACATACTGCTTTGCTCCCTGGCCGTGCTCCTGTGGTGGGGTACTTGACACTTATTTGGACACTTATGGAGGAAATTTCATCATTGCTATTTACTGACACCTTTGTAGTGGCTCTTGGTAGAGCAGCTGAGGCCTGAGAGGAGATAGCGAAGGAGCTGCATCTTCCCCTTTGGCCATCTCTCCTGAGAAGTAGGAAGTGAAGGGATAGCCCCTTGGTGCCTGTCCTGGTGCCAGGGAGCTCTCCAGCCTGCAGACTTGTTGCTCCATTATCTCTCAAATTGCAAAACCACTCACAAGTGCTCATCAGGCTGTGATATCCTTTTCTGCTGTTGTGCTCATAATTTGTGACACTTTTGGCTGAGGCAAGCAACACCACAGATGTGTCTGCTGCTTTAGTAGCACTTTGTAGGGCCTATTAATAGCTTGTACCTGCAAGCCTGCCTATTCATTAGGGCAGGGCATGATGCAGTGGGGCACTGCGACTCCGCAAAGGCTTGCTTTTTGTGTCCTGAGGGAAATGCATGGTCCCCACTCCTGGAATTTCCATGTGTTGCAAGAGGCTGGTGTTACACCGGTGCCTTCCTCTTCTTCTGACCTCAGCCCAGGTGCGCAGAGGCTGGGGGCACACGAAAGGGAAGGCTTACGTGGTTCTCTAGGAAAGTGGAGCAGCACCAGGAGTACAAGAGCAGCTGCCAACAGCTGTCGGAAGCCTCAGAAGTGCACTCCATATTGCTTTATTAATTCTTCTTTGCTAATTATTTCCTAAGATGGAGGAGGGTGGTAAGGAAAGCAAGAGGGTGTGAGGGCAGAGCCTGCTTGTTGGCAGGGCACAGCAGAGGCACTTGAACTGGCTCTAACACACACAGAGCAGCAGGAGGTCTGTGGGATGGAGCTCGACTATTTCTGCTCTGACAAAAGAAGCCAACATCGGCATAAATGTGTTTTTATTGAGCCTGTTCAAAGTGTTCTGAGAAGCAGCAGGCACAGAAAATGCTGTGTGCATGTGCTGAAAATTACGCAGATTGAGTGCTGTGCAGATTGTAAAGGAAAAGTACTCACAAGTTCAGAAGAGCCAAAGCAGAGGGAGCCTGTACCAACAAAATTCATCCCCTGTTGTATGTGTATTCTGAATGGTGTGCATGAATGAGGTGCTCATACGTAGGCTTGCTCACTGCCCTGCTACCACTGACAGGGCCAGGTGGCCCCCTTGCCCCCACCATTAAATTTTAGGAAGAGGGACACTGGTCTCCTTGCCAGAGGTGCGGGGGGTGGGAGGCAGGAGAATGGTAAGAAGCAGCTTCTGATTTTGGTGGGATGTCAGCATGAGAGCGTTTGTGCCTGTCCCTAACATCAGCAAAGGATTTAACTGGAAAAGCTTCATTTTGTCATCCATTCTTGAAAACAACCAAAACAGTCTCTGTCATTCTCCTGCCCCCTATCTGGAGCTGTCTCTCAGCTGTGGGGGCACATGGAAAGTGGCTGTTGGCTGCTGTGTGAGCCCATGTGAGAGAAGCTACCAGCTGAGGCACTCAGCTCTTTATCTGCTTTCTTTGTAAGAAGCATGGGGTAGCCTGACATAGTTATTAGTGTTTTTCTTATTTTTCACTGGCTCTTGGAAAATCTGCTCTGAGGAGCTGTTGACTATCTGTAATTGATTGCTCACCTTCTGATGGAGGATGGGTTGCAGCATGAATGTCAGCAGTAGCTTGGAGGCAGTCTGGGGAGATGCCACCTTATTCCTGCAGGGAATGCTCTCCTGAAGACAACAGGCACACGAAAGCAAAAGCAGGAATAAACCAGCTTGGATAAAATCAGAAACAACACCCTTGCATCTGCCCAACCCAAACATGAGAGCAAAACAAACTTGTGTTGAACCCTTTCTAAGGCATGAAGAAAGGTAATTTCTCTTGTCATGACAGTGTTTCTCAGAAGGAAAGGTTAATGTAGCTGAGTAAACACATGAAAATTGGCCTTTGAGATTTCTGACCCAACACTGGAGACGGAGAGGTGTGAGAGTCCCTGAGTCGCGTGTACTTGTCCAAGCTGTACTGATCTTCCCGCACTCCAGAGGCACAGGGGCTAGTCTGTGCTCCATGACGAGCATCATTCTGCCCAACATCAAAGCACAGCTATCCCCACCTGAAATAGCATCCCTTATCATAGAGAATTCCACTCTAGTTCCTCTTTGGAGCACCTCTGGTGACTCCAGTGGTGTTACAGTGGAGATCGTACCCCTTTTCTTCCTGTAATGTTGGCTGGCTATTCACTTTACTGGCTCTTCTCACTTCTCTATGAAAATTGTTTCAGGTTCAACACCTCCTAGTTCACTTATTCATTTGCATCTCATTTTCAGTGAAGCACAAGCAAAAGGATATTGAAAGTGATGAGAAAGGACTTTTTCAGCTGGAAACTCTCACTACCCTCTTCTACACTGAAGAAACCTGCACTACAGCTATATTACTGTCAGACCTCAAAAGAGTAGCTGGACTCTTGAAACCTTCTTTTGAATGATGATTCACCAGGTTTCAGACACACATGGCTCTTCCTTACACACAGAGGCTGCCCTTCAAATCCCAGTGGTGGAAATAAGTAGGGAGTCAAACCTTTGAGAGTAGTTTACTTCAGAACAGTCCTTTTGGAATCCATGGCTATTTGTTTACTAGGGAGAGTTAAATTTCCTGTCATGGAGTACTCAAAGATATTTCTGGAGAACTCAAAGATATTTCTGGAGACTCTGCATTTAAGAAAGAGAGTGTAGCACTGGCTGATTCAAGACATCAGCAAGGGCAATGGCAAAGATTTGTACATAAAATCACTTCAGGACTCCCCAAAGATGTGTCCCTCCTTGCTGAAGCTCCACCAACAGGGCTGGCTGCAAAATGTAAACTTTTTACAATTCAGACACACACACTTGGAGTGTCTTTGGTCTATCTGGCAGAAAATATGCTGTGTTGTGAAAACACACCTTCTCTCTAGTTTTCTTCTCCCTCCTCCCTTTCTCTTATATAAACTGGGACCAACCTCCAGGGTGAGAGGCAAGGAGAGCACTGGGTGCTGTATTAAGTGCTACATGATCTTTACAGCCTTTTTATGAACTCATATTCCTTCAGGTGTAGAACGGCTGGGAGAACATGTTTAGACTGGTAACTCTCAAGTGCAGGAAGAGCCTAGCAGAAACAAAAGGGAGAGCTTAATTGCTTTATTTTTTTAACATATATATATCTTTTGAGTAAATTATTATTATTGTTTACTTATTTTTCCTCAAAAGGAATGACAGGCAAGAATTTCTGTGAAGAGCTGTGTTGCTTATCTTGCCTTGCTGGCATGTTTGTGTATTTTTGTGTCTGCATTTGTGTGAGCCTTGTGCAGTCCAAATTGTCTTACTCTTCTCCCTATACCTCAAGATCCTGTTTATGAGGAGGGTGCTGGTATTTGAGCCTTTTCATCTCAAGGAAGCAGTTTGCTGTCTGGTACTAAAATAACCACTTCAGGAATCAGTCTGTATTTTTAGGTTACAGGATGAATCAAGGACTGGCCTTATGAATTCCTCTGGCTTCTAAGCTTCCTATTGCACCAAAAACCTTTGCTAAGGTGCTAGGGCAAAACACATTTAAAGCTAAACAATCCATGAAGTGCTGCAAGGAGGCTGAGTGTCTGCAGAGCAGCCTTTTGTTTCCTTGTAGAGCAGTAGCCATCACCAAGAATTAATGCAGTTTTTGGCAAAGCTCACCAACTGGCTGTGCATACTCTATGGAAATCTAGCAACTCTTTGCAGAGGCTGCCTTGGTCCAGGGCCCAGGCAGAAGAGACCATCCTGGTCAGCTCTAAGTCACAGGAACATTCTTTTGTGTTCTGCCAACATCCTACTAACATCAGCTTGCTGATGTAAAAGTCCTGCAGCCTGCCCTGGCTGATGAAGGAAAAGGATGCCATGAATACCATAATATTAAAGCTCAAGTAGACTGGGTTTCAGACTAACATTTAGAAACAACTCCAAGTTCAGCCCAGGTGCTTTTCAGCACTGCCAGGATCTCTCAAGTGGGATAAAGCTGGTTGTGAGGCTGAAGTGAGCTCTGCTCATGAGGCTCCTCGTTCTGGCTGGACCAGGGCCCAGTGAGAAAAGCAGAAAGAGGTAAGATTGAAAGCAGAGGGAAAGCAAACCCAGCAAAAGAGCTCATGGTCTGCAGTTTCTGGAAGCCTGACTCTTCTTCCAAATGAAGGCTAAATGTTCAAGCTTAGGTATGTGTTCAGGCAGCTGAGAAGCTCTTGCTGGCAGAAATCAGGTATGGAACAGCCTCTGGCTTGACCGACAGCACGTGCATACTCAGAAAAGCTTTACAGCACTGGTTTGGTGCCTAAATTGTTGTTGAAATCAGAGAGGTTAAGCACGTGCTGCTTTGCTGAACTGAGCCTAGAGGTAGGGAGGAAGAGAAATAAACTAGTGAGCAATAACAGTAGCAGAACTTGGGTCTCCCATACCAGCATCAGCACCTGCTCCACCAAGAGCTCCTCAGGGCAAGTGCCTGTTGTAGATTAGAAAAACATTTATTTTTGTGGGGGCCTGGACTCTATGCTGTCTTCCAGTGTGGGTCATACATTGAAATAAGTAGATGAAGCTGCTGTCACGGCTGTCTGTTCCCGGACCATCGCTTCTTGACACAATTTTTTATGGGAGGGTTCAGAAGCCTGTTTAGCCTGTCAATCCACTGCTGTGTCAACAAGAGAAAGTTAAGCAGTTTCTCTTTTGAGTGATTGAGCATTCATTTCCCAGCAAGAAAGGGAAAGGCTGAAATTTCTGTATGCTAATGATGTGAAGTGTTGGGTTGGATGGGCAGGTTTCTCATATTCAACTACATCAAAGGTATTAAAGAACTGTTTAGCATTCGATAACCTAATGCTCTCACCAGCTATGCAAATCCTACATCAAAGACAGATGCTTCTACTGTACACCTGTGGTACTGATAATTTTCTCTAATGCTAGGAAATTTCTGGAAAAAAATGACTTAGATAGGAACACAATAACCACCCTCTGATTTCTATGTACTACTTGCAAACTTTTTCTAGGAAAACATGAAAGAAAGAACACAGATTTCTAGAGCTCCATTTAGTTTTAATTGAACATCATCCAAACAACAGTGGAGCACAGGAGTTTAGGCGAGACATTTTATTTGTAAAGGATTCACATGTGGTAGCATCAGATGTCCTAGTTATTTAGTTGCAACTAAATATGGTGCCACGATGTTCCAGGGACTTCATGGGACGCCACGGAGTTGTAACAACAATATGTTGTCCTGGTTACATCACTTTATTCAAATAAAAATAAGAAAAATGAGTTTGACCAGGTATTCTTTAGTACTGAGCACTCTTGAGCGTGAAGCCTTTTTCAAAACACCACAAGGCTGGAAAGCAGCTTTGCCAAGGCAGCATTGCAGGCTCTCACTTTGATTGTCTCTTAATAATTTCCATATAAAGCATGTGGAGTTTACAAGAAAAGAACCCAAGCAGCCTGTTTTTTTCTATCTGCCAGCCTTGCAAGAGTAACCCCAACTTTCTCCTTTCCTGGTACTGTCACCAGCAATAAAGGCTCTGCAGGCCACATGGCTACTTGATATTAATAAATCGAGCAGTGACAGGGAATGGTGCCAGGCCCTGGCACTTGCATGTCTGCGCTGTTAATTGTTCGAATGGTCTCTGGCACGGCCGAGCCTGGTGCCAGCTAATGCTCTCCCAAACAATTCCTGGCACGGCGCTGGAGTCAGAGCCAGCCAGCGCCAGTTCCCAGGAGGTGGGTTGGATGTGGCCCTGCTGTTCTGGAGACAAGGAGTGTTCAATAGCATGGAGGTAGGCTTTTCCATGCCAGTTGGCCTTGGGGCCACTGCACAGTCCTGGACACATTTAGTTTATTAGTACAGATGTAGCCATTATGTCTTCAGGAACACCCCTGCAATTCTGAGGCTCATTTAAGAAAAAAAAACCAACAAAACAAAACAACAAAAAACCCCACAACAACAAAAAACCCACATGTGATTTAACATCAATAGTATTTTACCCTTGTTAAAGCTGACTGCAGTCAGAAAAGCATGTATGCAAACATGGCAACTCTATACAACACATCTCCCCGTGGGTCTTCTGAGTTACATCTCTTTGCTTTGTTCATTAAAATGAATGTTTATTACACTTTGGTCCCGTTAACAATGCATAGACATTACATCATATCCTAAGTCACTATGAAAGGATCTCACTGTTTAAAGACTTAAAGGGGTACATACAGGCTCAGTTACACTTGTAACGGGTAAAAAACATAGGGATATTAATTTTTGGAAAGAATTTTAAACTTGCGTAGGAGGTTTCACCCCAGAATCTTGAAGAACTTCTCAAAGCAAGCTTCTCAAAGCAAGCTAAATATTCGTGATCTTCATAGAGAGGCTGGGAATGCACACTCAGTGCCTAAGTGACTTGGCTAACGAGTCTGTAGCACATCAGAAGTCAAGAGCAAGGCTCGGGGCTTCCCCTGGCCTTTCTGCTGATGGCCTCACAGTGATGACACAGCTCTTGCAGGAGCAGCTAAAAATGGATGAACCTGTTGGAATAAAACAAGAACAAACTTTTGCCTTGGGCTCAAGCAGAACAGAAACTTTTCTAGACTTAAAACCCATTATTTAACTTCTTTTTTTCTTTTTATAAAATTTTCTCACGCTTCTGCACTTCCTGATTTAGGGTTGGACAGGAACCAGAAAATAAATACTGAAATACCATGAGAAAGGTTATTCTTGTGGTATTTTCACCCAGACTGAAAGTGTGGCGTGCTCATGAGAAAGCATGTCCCAGAAAAATTTCCACAGCAGAGGTTCACATCAATTCAAGCAAGTACCAGACGGTCTGTGAACTTCTGACTCCCTGTAGGTTCCTACATGCTTTTATATCTAAGAGAAAAAGAGACAGAGGTCTGAATACCATCAGTGCTGGAACTGAGCTAATCTCCTGGGAGGGGGCAATGCCTCTGGGCAAGTGCAATGCAGGAGTAGTGCTCTTGATTGCGTGGCAAAGCTGAAACAACACCAACCTGCCCTGCCTGCTCCCTGTCCCTCCTTGTAGGGCAGAGCCTGGGTGTTTGGGGGTGTTTTTAGCCCGTCGTTCCTGGTGGTGCCTGCAAAGAGCCAGGCTGAAAGCATCGCCAAAAGAGCCAGCTGAGGGGGGAAGAGGCTTTGGGAGGACAAAGGGCCCTGGGAATCTGGCATCATTTTTAATATACTTGGTACCAGGCCTTGGAAAATGTTTATATAGCAGAATAATACAGGTGCAATGGCTATACTTTCTTCTGACTGTTACAGCCCTCTCATGCTGTGTTTATTGGTTGGAGCTTTTCATAATCTTTTAACATTGATTTGACTTTTCTTGCACTGAAATTCCTCCCTTGAATTTGTCTAGTGCTGATTCCACTAAAAATGGCACTTTAGATGTTTAAAGATCCTTCAGTACCCCAAAACTAAAGCCCCCAACTGTATAGAGTGGCTAGCTGCTCTTCTCTGAATGCATTTATCTTTTTCCTTCCAAAAATACTTTGGCGGGGGATTGGAGTGACCATGTGCACACCCAGGTGTGTCAATGCAGAGGTCAGGTGGGTGGAATTGGAGGGTGGCTCACTGTGGTGCACTCCTGCATGGGTGTGTGCACATGACCAGAAGATCGATTTCGGATGGGTGAATCTTTTTTTGGACAAGAGTTTTCTCTATAGAAGCTCTACAAGGAGACTACCCCATGGGTTCAGACTAGATTTGTGTGTCTTGCATAGCTAAAACGTGACCTGAGAGGGTCACGTCATGTCCCTCAGATGCGCTTGATGGGGAATGTGAAAGGAGACAGGGTTAAAACCCAGCTTGCTGATTCCATCTCCATCCCCTAAGCCAGAGAGATGGAGCCAGGGAGGAACATGAGTCCTGTGGCAAAGTAAACATCAGCTAAGGACAAAGAAGAGAGAAGTTCGTGGGGAAGTGAGACAGTAACAAAGAAGTAGGCTTGCTTGGCACAGCAGGCATTATTCAGGCTGGGAGAGTCAAGGGTCAGAGGTTTTATCAATGTTGGTTTAATAAATGCACCCACTAGTGTCCCTCAGTGATTGGGGGTGCTCTTCTGTGCCTCTCTCACCCTGGTGCTAGTGTTTGTTTAATCCAATTGGGCTGCCCCATGGCAAATTCCTTGCCAGCCTGGCAGAGGTGTTTGCGAGGCCAGGAGCTGACCATCCCTACTCCTGGAGGGCAGTGCCTTGATCCCGATGCCTTCCCAGCATAGGACATGGAACTGCTCCTGACATAAGCTACTGCCCAGCAGGGAAATGTGGCCTCTTAACATTAATTATCGTGTACCAGACTGTTCCTAAATAAAACATCCGCTGGCAGGAGCAGCCCTTTTAAATCAATGGAAAGGGTTTCTGAAGGCGAGATTTGTAGTTCACCCTGAATATCCAAGCATAGGAGAAATGTGGGGCAAGAGTCTTCCTGGCTTCAGTCGTCCGACTATCTTCACTTCTGTTGTGTGGATGAAAAGGGTCTGTCATCATGGGCAAAGAAGGAGAGGGAATGGGCAATGAAGGGCATAATGCTGGCAGAGGTTAGCTGGAGTACAGGCAGGAGTACCCTTACCTCTGGCTGGAATAGCTCAGCTATGCCAGGTGGTATTAGTCAGCAAGGCAGTCTATCGTGTGGGAAGAGCCTCAGAAGAGGCAGAAGTCAGCAGCGTGTTAAAATGCCTCCAGGGCTGGTGCCGATGGAGAACTAATGTACCTGCGCCTTGCAGATCCCAAATGTTGTCCTCTGCAGCCCGAACAAAGTACACAGCCCTCAAAGATTCAATCCTGACATTTATTCCCTTCACCCCCGTTCCCTTTGAGTCACATCCTCCCACTACAGCTCCATGGAGAGGGCCAGGTCCTCAAACCAGTGTCGATGGATCTGCTGCACTGTGTTGGACCCCAGTCGGGGCGTGCACGGGCAGGCACACAGCTCCAAGGTGCAGCAGCTCTGCCGCCTGTCTCTCTTCTCCCTGGAATAATAAAAGTAAATCACAGCTCTTCTTTGCTCCTCCATTCCACGTCCGGATCTCATCAGTGGCTCTCTGGGGGCAATGAAAGAGTCAGCAGAAGAGATGCTTCAATTTCCTGAAAGGTCAGATAACTGGGGACACCCTTCTTCTCTAATGGACTGCTAAACTTGTGTTGGAGCAGCAGGCTTTAAACTCTCCATAACTTTGCAGCTCAAGGGATTAGAAATTATGTCTATTTACTTTCAAGTCATGAAAAGCAGCTCCTTTAAAAGAACTGCTGAGGTCCTGGGAACCTGGAAAGGGGTTCGCAGGCATGTGGTAACTGTCCCTGCAGAGCCCAGCAAGGCCAGCACAGCCCAGGGCTGCATAGGGTTGATAAAATAGTATGGCAGAGAGTTTGCAAGGGAAAAGGAGGAGGGGAAAAGAAAACTGGCGTTTTAGATTGATAAGACCTGGCCTGTTCTTAAAACTGTTCTTGCCCTGTGTTGACAATTTCCATGACTCTTTTGACCCAGAGCTCAAAGGAAACCTCATGCTGCTCTCACTTGCTGATGGAAAACAGGAATGAATATTTAACTGGCAATGATGACAAATGAAGATTTCGCATTAGAGAGGGGTCCCTGGGTGAATCCCATCCTCATGGGAGGGACTTGCCTCCTTACACTGCTGTGTTATTCTCAGTGCATCGCAACCAGAGGAGGGGATGTGACAAAGTCTGAGGAGCATTACTCTCCTGAAAAGGTAAGGTGTTTTCACTCTCCAGCAAGCACATGAATACAATGGCACCTGGCTGTTTGCAGGCCTGAATGTAGGATAGCTGACCAGCAAGAAGCTTCGTTTCCTCTTCACCATGCTGTAAATTCTGGTGCCACTGCAGTAGACAGGGAAGAGTGTATGAGAAAACGTTGGGCTGGCAGAGTCAAAATTAGGGAGTGGGAGCAGGGTTGTCTCTGCTTTCACTTTAGATATCTTAATTGAGGAAATACCAGACTCAATTCACTGACATTTACTCAAGAGGGAGGGCAGCAGTGAGTGGAAAATATTTGAGAAAAAGCATTCTGACTTCCTGGACAATAAAAAAGAAAGCAAGATTGATCATTTGATCAGTTGATCGACTTATCTATCCATCTGTCTCTAAAGATAACAACTTGCAACCTATGGGTTTGAAATACAAAATGATACCATAGAAGTTATGGCAATCACACAACGGAGTTTACATTTCAAAGTAGATGCATGCCACATCTACTTCTGCTTCCAATTATGTGAACTAGCCATGTTACACCACTCCAGTTACAGAACTAGTGATTTCAATAGCTGTATAGTAGTAAACCAAAGCAGAGCTGGACTCGTTTCTCTGCACCTCACACCCATACCCAGGCAACCCATAGGTATACGAACATTAGACATCATATATGTGAAAGTGATAATGATAAGATAAATTGCATTTATGATGCACCTTTGACCACCTCAGCTGCACTCTGCCTGCTAATGCATTCCTAATGGGACTGCTTCTAGCAATCAAAAAGTCTGATCATTTTCAAACAGCCACCATTATTTTTGCAAATCTGCCTGTCAGAATAGGTGCTTCTGCCTGTCTTTCTACATATAGCACTTTTTCATTCTGAATTGTAGGATGCATGAAAATCATCCTTGAATTAGTCACAGGCTTAAGGTCTGAAACCACCGAAACCTTTAGGTAAAAGGACAATTTCTTTCTCAGTTTTATAGCTCAAGGGAATTTTTAAACCACATTTTCAGGTGTTCTGCATAGGCTACAAAATTAACTGACAAATAATCATATAAGGATGCATTGGACAGTTTGTTTTTATTTGAAATCAACATATTCTAATCAGTTTTTATTTCCTCCTGCTTATGAAGCTTGACAATTTATCTATCCCAAGTGTGATTTTCTAGAGGTCAGGAAGAGCCACTAAAATATTTTAAAATAATGTAAAATTATCTTTATGAATAAAATGTGGTTTGCAAAGTTTTCTCAGAACCATCTGAAGCTCCTCTGTTGAAGTTATCATATATATACAGTTATCATTAAGGATCTGTGAATGAACTAAATTCTCGTTTTGTCTATATTCATCATTAGAAATTCACCACAGCTAAGCAACTGCTTTTTTTATCCTTCCCATATGTGGTCATTTCATTCTGTCTCTGAGTACTTGAGAAATGAAAACTTGTGGCCTTCATTAAAATGTAAGGAATGTCCTTCAAAGATTTGGAGGAAGCTGGTTTGGAAAAAGTTCAAACGTGGTTGTTTGGAGTGCAGGATTCAGCCTGGGTCAGAGGTGAGTTTTTGATTAGCCACCATAGTGCTAAACTGTGGTTGGCTCCATCCTTTTCCCTGGTTTCATGTCCTGGGACCCCCTTTATGACAGCAGCCACTTTCTGGATTGTCCTCACCATTGGCTGGTGTTTGTCAGGAGAAGCTACCAGGTTGCTTAAGGTTCAAACCCAGCACTTTGTGGTGAGCTATAAGAGCACCTTATGTGAAACACTGGTATTTCCTCTGCTTTCAGTTGAGCATCTTGCACACAAATTAGAAGGTGAATTAATTTATCAGCAGTTGTGATTAATGATGCCAGTAATACGAGCCCAAAGTATCCATAAATCATGGCTCAGCTTCTCTCCCTCCCACCCTGGCTGTTTCAGTTGCCTTAAAAATCATAATGTGCAACAACAAAACATTAAAGCATTGGGGTTCCTCTTAATTGCTTCTGGCTCTTGAGCCTTACAGGCTACTTGGTTCACTGGTATAGCTATTTCTCTGAGGTGCGTGGCAAGTTTGAGCTCTGTCCTCCACCACAAAGGCTAAATGCCTCTTTCTTCCCTGTCTGAATTCAGCTAATATTCATTAATCCCACTGATCCAGGTGCTCTGGATCCCAGAAAAGCACTAAATATTGCTGACATTGCAGGGGGAAAAAAAAAAAGGAATAAAAGAATAATTGGCAGCTTTGCAGCCTCCAAATTAAGAGAAAAGAAGAGCAGAAACTGAATATGGTAGGAAAAAAAACCAACCCAGAAGGAAATAAGTAGAAAAATGCTGCACTGAATAACATTTTCCCTTTTAGTTTAAATGGGATTTTCTTTTTAGCCTCTTCTAAGGACTTCTTCTGGGTATAATTCTCTCCAATAGCCCTGCTAGTGATGTTGTGTTTTTACCGTAATTTGTTAGTCAAGCATGAACCAGGACCTCTGTGGGTTCCCATTCTCAGCCTTTTTGAAGGCTAAATAGTTCCATTCTCTGCACTCATCTGCTGCCACAGGAGAAGAAAAGAAAAAAATGTAGGAAATTTGGATCCGTCTAAGCCTGGCTTGGAAATTATGCCTTGGGTGATGAAGCCGGACTGTGTCATTCCAGCTGACATTTGCATTTAGCACAGTTAGAGTTAAATGCCAATATCTGGCACTGTACGCTGCAATTAGCAGTATTGTTGGTTCTCATCTGAGCACTTTGAGGGCTTTTTTGTTCTGTTTTTGTGAACAACTTGTTGGGATGCATTTCTACTGTAAATTTTATGGAAAAAATACCTATTTTTATAATAAAAATGGCTTTTTGTTGTTGCTGTTGTCCTGATAGCTATAAGCAATAGTGCATAAAAGATGCTTCTACCACTGCTGTGAAGTTTCCTAAGGACAATGCTGTTTCAAAAATGCTTGCAGGGTAGTTAGTAACCTCAAGTCTCACTTCGGCTCTTGTAAACAAGAGCCAAAGTCTTGGTCTTGCTCTGAGCACAGCGTGGGCAGGCTTGGGAGCTCTGGGTGGATGCTGTCTGCCTGCCTGGAGCTTGCTGCAGGATCCAGTCCAAATTTGCCTTGGAGTCACCAGCCCTGTTCTTCCTTGTGTCACTGAGCTACTCCGAGCTAGAACTAGAACTGGGCCCCATGTTGCTTTGGCACCTCTTTGCAGCCTCTGCTCTTGAGCCCCATGCAAAAGCCAAGAGAAGAAAATTCACCAGACTGCAGCCAGAAAGTCTGCTCTGAATGGTCGTGGGCATTGTACCTGTCTTGAGAGCTCAGTATTTGTTTAATGTTTTGAGTCCTCTGGAGGGTGGGTGCAGGCTAAGTCACAAAGGGTATTTTTGGGGCTGCAGAATACACCCTGGTGGCTTGTAGACACAGCTGCCTCTGAAGACACTGGGAGCATTTTCACACGAAGGATGACAGCAGCCAGGACCAACGTGAAATAGCCACAGGAGGACTTTGAAAAAGTTTTAAGTAGGAGGCATGGAGGGCTGTTAACACTCAGGGCCAGATCCTGACCCTCCCACTGGGCGGGCGTGCAGCCCAGCCGGAACTGTGTCGCCTGGCGGGGCTCCATACCAAGGAACAATAATCATGTCTAAGGATGGCTGGCCTGCCTGGGTGGCAGTGCTGGCGTCCTGGGCTCTGCAGACAGCGCACAGCTGAGAGGTCACCGAGGTTTTGAGGCTGTTCACCACAGGGCAGACATTTACTGACAAATGGCTTCAGAGGAGATGTGGGGGTGTTTGGTGGGGCACATGGAGACAGAAGGGTCCTGTCTGCCCTGGCTGTGGCTTGGGTAAGTTGGGACACAAGCCCTGAATATGGGGCAGCCTGATGCTGAGCTCGCCCGGGGCTGGTGGGGAGTGGTTCCATCCCAGGTGTATCCTAATGGCCCTGGTGGTATGGACCGGCCATCCATGCATCCCTCTGCATTCCTTCAAGAGGTGACTTGGAGGCTTAATCTGTCCTAGGGGATCTGGATCCCTGCCTCCCAGCCCTTGTCCATACACCCCACTGTCCTCTGTGCGCGTGCCTGATGGGAAACGTTGCCAGGAAATTGTTGCAGCCCAGTCTCCTGTGTTCACCACTGGCTGCATCTTTAGTCACTTGGCCCTTGCTGAAACGTGTGGCCCCTTCCTCGCACTGCCTTCTCCCCACTGCTCATGCACCTTGGCTGGGGGACCCATGGCTGGGGCCCCCCGATGTACCTCCCCAACAAGCGTTTCTCTTCCTCCCTGCTGCTCATGCCCACCCCAGCTTCTAGCACACACGCTTGCTTGCATAAGAAACACAAACCTAAAATGCAATACATGAATTATGTTAATTATCCAATTAATTGTAGCTACAACACATCTGCTATTGTTTCATGGGCTCTTCTCAAAATTTAAAACAGATTTAAGGGAAAAAAAGGCAAAACAAAATACAAAAAAAGATCTCTCTGCCAGGGCAAATCCTCAGCATGCTATGAACAAATAGGACATCTGTTTAAAGTAAATTGGGGCTGGGGAGGATGGACTGGAGACAATAACAAGAGCGAGAAATAATAATGACAAGGCGAAATCCCAAAGAACTACATTCCCACTTTGAGCCAGAGGCAGCTCTCTTGTTGCTATGCAGGATTCTTCAATAGAATCTGTGAGCAAGTTAGCTGATCTTCTGAAAGTTAGATTGTAGTAAAACCATCAGAAAAGCTGTCAAGCCCTGTCCCTTCATAGTGTTTGTGATCAGAGGTGGTCGGGATGTAGGGGGGTGGAGTGAGAGGAATTAAATCTATGACTAAACATTTTTCACAGCAACAAAAGGACGGCGATTAAGAGATAAATTAATGCTCTGGCAACGCTTCCTGTTTTGAAGGATGCAGCAGTGGGTAATGAATGGCTGTGTTTGGAGTGAGCCTGAAGAGCCTCTTGCAGAGCTCTCTGCTCAGGCCAAACTGCAATAAACTGACCCTCCTCATCTCCAGCTCCTGCAGGAAATGGACTTAAAAAATCTTTGGCAACCTCTGCGCCCCCTTTTTCCCCAGGGTTGTCGTCGATCGTTTGATCTTTCCCTCTTTCTCTCTCCCCCGCTTCTAACCTTTTCCAATTCCCCCTCCCTTGGAGTCTGAAGTCTATTTTCGGTGCTCTGCTGTTGAAAGGCTTTGAAAGTTTTGTTTTCAGCAAAATATTTCCTTGAGAGCTCCCGCCCTGTTCCCTGCTCCACACTGTGGGCTTGCAGGTTATGTTTAATGCCCCCTGGAGCGAGTCACAGGGGCCCCTCTGCAGCCTGGTCCAGACTGCAAGTGACAATATATGCCCCCACTTATGTCCAGGAGAAACTCTGAGAGGTGGCTGTGCCTTCAGGCTTGCATGGAGTGTCTGTGACATCTCTGGGTCAGTACCAGGAGTGTGGCCAAGTCACCTTCATGGAGGGGCAAGGACAGAGTGGTGGGGGAAGAAGGGATGGGAGCCAGCCGGGGTGGTAAAGTAGTTTGTACAAAGGGCAGGTCCCCTTTTTTCCTCCTGCTTTGGTGTGTGTGGCAGTGCCTCTGGGAGACGCTGAGAGCAGGGAAGGGCTGGCCGGGACCCCTGTGGTTACCCCTTGTGCTGAAACTCGGGTGGGGTGAGCAACACTTGCCACCACGGAGCCAGAGTGGGCTGCTGTCCCCGGGTCCCTGGAGGGCACATTGTGCAGAGCAGCCTGAGCAGCCAGGCACGAAAGGCTGTGCCCCACGGGTCCGTGCCCGTGCTGGTGCAGCGCTGCAGCGCTGGCCTTCTGCAGCAGCGGGAAAGGGCCGCCCGGCCAGCACCGCCACCTTCCCCCCCCGGCAGCGGCTGCTCAGGAACACAAAACAATTTCCTTGGGATCAGTGCCCGCTTCCTCCCCGAATGAGCTGTGAACAAGGGTTTCCTTGCTGCCACTGCGTCCCACCCATATCCTCCTGAGCCCACCCTTCCAATCTGACAGCACAAACTCCTGAAGGAAGTGTTGAACCAGAAGTTCAGCTGGGGAGGCGCAACTGGGCTTGCTTGGCCATGGCTGGAGCAGAGCGGGAATGGCAACCTCCCTGCAAAACAAAGCAGAGCTTGAGATGAACAAGAGGAGAGAGCTCGCTTTGACATTGCTGTTTCTCCATGCCAAGGTTCACCACGCTTCCGGGGGCGGTGTTGGTTGCCTGCTGTGCGCTGAGTGAGGGGGTCCTTGGCTTAGCAAAAAGGCTGCTAAAGCTTTAATTCTGCCTGATGCAGCTTCGCTTGCCAGTACAATGATTTCAATGTGTTTTTTCTCCAGATAATAATTGAGGGTCTTTTGTGTTTGACGCCGCAGAGGAAGGTGTTAATCGTACATTGGGTGCAATGGGCTGTGCGGCACAACAGTTTGCTGTCACTCCCCAGCGCAGCTGAGAGCTCCCACAGCGCTTCTTCAGACACAGGGCAGGCTGAGCCCCAATCCCTGCGCTGTGGTCTTGACTCTGCTCTGCTGTACACTGCAGCTGATCAGTAAACCCATTTAACCTGCTGCTTGAGAACTTGTCCAGGCAGAGAAGAAGCATCCCTGGGTAGCAGATTCGCCAGTGGAACAGGTGTTGGCCATGCCTTGCTGCTGGATGCAGTCTGGATATGCACTGACACCGCTGTGGTCTGTGCCACAGGAGAGGGATTAAAAGCAAAGTATGGACACTCAGACAGCTCCACACAGAGCCACAGGCACTCACACCCACATCCTCACAGCTTCCTTAGCTGTCCTGTCTTGAAGGGATCCAGCTACTCCAGTGGCAAAAGAGATGTGAAGATGGCCCTTGCTCCACGATACAGAGGATGGAAGAAGAAGCAGGAGAAATTGGGAAAACACATGTTGATGCTGTCCTCAGGCTGCAGAGCTCAGAGGCAGGGCTACCAGCCTGCCAGCTCCCTTCTGAAGCTACCTGGATGCCTGGCCAAGCTTAGTTGTGTCCTGTCAAAACTGTTTTCATGAATAAGGACTGTAGAAATGGTCCTGAGCCCAGCCTTGAATTCCCCTAGCGAACCAAGCCCCAGCAGCACAGAGCTGAATTACTTCTCCCCTCCCACCCTCTGACAGGGCACCCTTTGCTTGTGGCTGGCAAGTGCAATAAAAATTAGGAACTTAAAGGAAATCGCTTATTTTTTTCTCCCTCCTTTCTTTGTTTTTTCAGCTGTAGTAAGATGGGCACCCCTTTCCTCTTCTGAAAGGTGTTGCAGAAGCTATATTAAACCTTCAAAACCATCTCCCATTAGCACCACCTTCCTGACGACAGGGTGTGGTGGGGGCTTGTTTATATGGCCCCGCAGGAAGGGGTGCGGGGACACCTCACAGCTGCCCCTGTGCCAGCGCCCCAGGCAGGAACTGATCAGCTCCTGCAGGGTCGGGCTGTGCCCAGGGTGACTTGCTTGACACCAAGAGAGAAGAAATGCTGCCCCCACTACCTGGCTGCAGAATTGGGAAAGGAAAAAAGTATACATTCACCCCTTTAGAGAGCAGAGACATTTCGAGAGATTTGTGTTTTCAGTTCAATGTGCAGATAAAGGGAGGTGGATATTTTAGGAAGCAAATGGTCATGATTAGAGTTTTAAGTCTTAAGTAGTCATTTTGTCATAAAAGACTGAATTTGTATGCTTCAGAAAAATAGTCTTTTCCTCTCAGTTGATGATAGGTTTCCTTGAATTGCCGTAATTATTCATCTTTTTATGAATGTATAACAGACAATGACATGTGATTAAATCTCTCCTCCCAGGGCTTCCTTTCTGAGGATCATAGAGATACATAGAAATCACTCTCTGCTCTCTGAAAGGTTTCTAATCCTGTCCCAGGCTGCTGTATATACACATCATTCAGCATGTGCCTGTATAGAGAATTCCATGACCTGTAGGTGGTTATATACATAGCTGTGAAAGTAATAAATTTCAATTCAGTCCCACTGGTGTTGCAGTCTGTCATCTTAGAGGATTTCATGTGTAATGCCACAAATTACAGCCAAAGACTAACAGCTTTGGAGAGAGTTCATGATTTTCAAAAAAATTTAAACTTAGTCTTCCCATAAAAGAGCTAACAAAAACTATTTTAATAATTTCACTTGAAAATTATGGTTAGGAATTGGAGTAGAATTGTTGGTTTTCCTTCGAAGGTAACAAAGCAAGAAATTTAGTGATGGTGGGGGGATTTAATTTGAGGGGGTATAAAGGACGTCCTTTATATCCTCCCAGCAAAAGGTGCCTCTCATTAGTGGATTAGAGTTCCTATAAACTGTTACTGTAACCTAATTTTTTCACAGTTACTGTAAGGCTGTTACAGCTGACAGTGTTGCAGCAGTGGATCATTTTGTTGCCTCAAAGAATAGTATGAAAGAAGGAGAGCAATATCTTCTCATCAGAATTCCAGAATAAAAGAGAATTCAAAATGCGTTCCAAATTGATGAAGCTGTACTGCACTTGTCATGGAGCTTTACATTACGTACAGCAGCACCATTTTTTCCTTTTGATGGACACCTGGAGCTCTTCTCCTCACTAACAGCAGACTAATATATGGACAAGAGAGGCAGGGAAGGAAAAAATATCCCACTTAATTGCTTTCCCCACCTCTCAGTCATGACTCATACACAGAGTCCCATATCCCTGTTGGGGATGCTCTTTGTCATTGACAGGTTTGCCAGCACTTCCCTGGGAATTTTGCATTTGTTTTATTTAGCAAATGGGGTGTGCAATATCTAACGACAGTTTCCTTCGTGTATTCTCCTCTTTGGGGAGAAAACTGGAGATGTCCTGCAAGGAGGCAGACTTTGAGCTGGTGTCAAACATAATACCCTGCTTGACTTCCTAGTGTGATGGAAAGTTACCCCAAGTGAGAGCTGGCTCTTAAGCCCTCACCCTGTTCAAGCTGAAAGATTTCTGGGTTGGTACTAAAAATAAAAGTAAAGATTATTTCAGGGCTCAAGTCTAAGAGTTTTCTTATCTTCTGTATTCATTATTTGTAACATACAAATAAGAGAAAATCTGTAGTTAACTTTTTTTTTAATTTTTGTTAAAGTACAGAAATGAATTCTGTTCCTCACCCAGTGTGGCCCCAGCGAGCTGACTGTGCTGTGAGTAAGAACGTTATGGGTAATTTTTGACTATTTTTTCTTTCCAGTGTAGTTTCTGCATAAGCCCAAGAAGAGGATGAAGCCGCCGCCTGCAGCCACCCCGAGCTGTGTCAGCAGGACACCCTCCCCACGGGGCTGGAAGCTGGTTGCAGCCATAGCTTGAATGCAGCCACATCTTGTCACACATTTTTGTAGGTGAGGAAAGCTGGTACAGAGTCCACGACACCAGCACAGCATGCAGTGCTGGAGGAAGGTTTAACAGGAGGTTTTCCTGCCCATGAATGCTGCCAAGGCCGGCAGACACAGCTGTCCCAAGGTGCATAGTGTGATGATGGGGCACCTTGGCAGTGGTGCTTGGCTGGGGAGACCACTGCAGGCTGGGACGCACTGCAGGCTGCTGGAGATATATTTTTGCTAGGTTATAGTAAAATAAGAAATGAGGCCAGCCCTTGTTTAGGTCCATAATGAGGTACAAACACATAGGTCTTACAGTGCTGCAGGTCTCCTAGTTCTGCAGCTGGCACGAAGATGTTTCCCTCAGTCAGCCCTGGGGTACAAAGTGAATGACAGGGTGTCAGAGCAAAAGATATTCTCGTAATTCCCTGCCAGTCTGTGCTTCTTTGCATCTCAGAGGAGCATGGATGCATTTGCAATCACCTGAGGAGATGGTGCTGAACCATTAGCCACTTGTGAGAACTTTGTGAGCAGTCAACTGATAGTTCCACCACACTGCTGGCAGTTTTTGGGAGGCCAGAAAGCAGCCCAGGCCTAGCAGCGCCAGTGGTGGGTCCCTAATTCTGCCCCTCCCCAAGCACAACAATGCCATGTTGTCAATATGTGATCATTCAACATCAGCAGTCTCCCTTCTCTGTGCCCTTCATCTTCCCCAGTATTGCAGAGTAAATGCCAGAATGTGCAACTCCAGTTTGAGGTTAAGTGCCACCCTCATTGCAAATGAAAAAAATAATCTTTTTTCATTGGAAATATCCAGAGAAAAGTATTCTTGGTTTTTTTCTGTTCTTGCTAATGTTTTAGCAACCAATCCTTGTTTCTGTCTTTTACTCATTGCAAATTGTCCAGCAAAAGAATAAAGGTTAGTGTATGCCATCCATTCTATTCATATCTTGAAATCTTTAGACTTGACCAGAAAGATTCAAGTTTGCCCTGTGCATATCAGAGGGCTCATAATAAGCTCTGCTGAAAGTCAAGACCAAGTCAGCTTGGCATAAGTGACTTCTTATCTGAGATACACCGTCTGTGATCGGCTCAGAGTGTGGGGAGGAAAAACCCTTTGGCTAATGGTGTCTGCTTATTCCTGTACTATAAGAGACCTAAATCATCCCACAATCTTCTTATGAAATGCAAAGGATACTCCAGCCCCACACAGTTGCTTTTCATACTACAGCCAGGCGATTAGGTCTCTTGTTTAGGCGAAGGAACTAGATTCTAACTGGTGGCGGGTTTAAAGTCACTAGTACAATCTGACAGAAGTCAGTGGATTTTCATTTAATTGTGGGAACTTCTTGGCATGAGTTTCTGAGTAAATGTTGCCATGACCTACTTGAGATTAATGTTTTGTGATGAATTTAATGCTATTTGAGAAACTAACTTGTCCTGAGAGTCTTTCCACCTCTACCCTAGCTGAGATTCCCAAGCAAGGTGGTGGCTGTCTACCTGTAATCTGCTCCCAGTGGGGCTTGGTCAGAACTTCAGGGGCAATTCAGCCAGGATGGCTTTGCCATGTGGGGACAGAAAACTCTGCTGTGAGGAATGTGCCCAAGGAAATGTCATGTCAAATGAAGGAGTGTCTTTAGAGCTGGACGTCAGATTAAGAGGATGGCTTTGGAGGTTGGGACCTTAAATCTGCCCCAGGCTTGTCTTAGGTACCAGCATCTGCCATGTGATCTGTTTTGGAGCTGGGATATGTTTGGGCATTTGGCCCTTAGAACTCCTCAGTAACAACATACGGTATTTTTGGCCTGTGATTAGCCAGCCAATCCATATGGTGACATTACTGCTTCCTGGATGGATGCCAAAGCTTGATACATGTAGAAATGATGACTAAACCAGGACAATCTCTCTGGGGCACGGCATACGTCAAACAGCCCAGGGCCAAAACGGGCGCAAACTGGTAAGGCAGGGTAGAGATATGATGAGGGATTGGAATAAAATGTGAGGTAATTGCTCAAAAAACTAGGGGATGGCAATAAGAAGGGGAATTGCAAATAGCTAAGAAGAAAAAAGCTTGTTCCAAAACCTTTGCCTGCTTTCAGAACTGAATGTCACAAAGAAGTATTTAAAGCTCTGAAAATGTGGGTAGTTGGTTTTCTTTGTTACTGCTTTTTGCCAAGAGGAAACTAAGGGAGTCTATCCACTCCTCCTTGGCATGCCCTTGAATCATTACTCAAGAACAACCCTAGTGAAATAACTGGGATCATATTAGTGAAAAATTGATTTAAGACTTTGTTTTAATAGCCTGAGCAAACACACTGGCCTTCACAAACCACAGAAAGGCTGCGGAGCCTGTCCTTATGAGACATCCAGGTTAGTTCTACAGAGTTATCTGTGCCTTTCCAGGATGCTTATTTGTGTCAGACAGCTCCACCAAATCTTCAGTATGTAACCATGTGTGTTTGACTTTAAAGTCAATCAACTGAAGTGCTGGTGTCAGTCTATGTCTAGAAGCCTGTGCTGCTGCGAATGCCAACATGTGACATCTAGTGATGGAGACAGTTGGAGAGATCATCAGAGCCCTGTGTTGCAGCTTCAGGAAAATCCATATGCAAGGGGGGAAGAATTCTGGAGGGACAGACTGGAACAATTGTAAATATTTTGCTTTTAGAAAACCAAGATTGTCTTTTCCAAAGGGAGACAGCTGGTGGGTACATGAGAGTTGTGTAGTGACAGCAGCATTTTCTTGGAGCATTCTCAACTGAATTACACAAGTCTCTCTGTTCACTTCAGGAGCATCACTACTGCAACTGTGTCCCAGAGCTCGCTAGGACCCACTGAAAAAGGTTCTTTGAAATCCTTGCAGTTTCATCCTATGATAGCTGCATTCTCCTGGGTTACATACACATCAGTATGTGAGATTCCCAAAAGTTTCTGAACAGAGCACTCACTGGTGGCACGTCAGAGTTGCTTTGTTAGCCAGGTGTGAATTCTTTGCACAATTTGCAGAGTTTTCAAATATTTCACTCTTTAATTAACTAGATGCAGACTTAATTCAGTAGATATAAACATATCTGAGATCTATTACCTATGGATCTGTCCAATCAGCTATCAGAACTTTACTGTAAGATAAATCTTCATCACAAATGCCACTCGGTTAAATATTTACGCAGAGATCAGGAGAGGGAGAGGCCAAATAATTTCCTGTGGGTCTCCTCTCTTACCTTCCTTTGTTGTTCTTGTCCCTGTAGAACTCAATTATATTCGTCTCTTTTAAAAAGGTAAAGTATGTTTTGCAATAGTTTTTAATGTTTCTGGTAACATTTTGTTTGAGGAATGGGAAGGGAGAGGAAGAGTTGGAACAGGAGCATAGAGAGAAGGGCTGGAGATCTGCATGATTTATAACAAGGAAGGAGCTTTCCCGAGGAAGAACACAGGATAGGAGCTGAAGGACAGCCAAGGAGACTTTTGGAGGACGTGTGTTACTGTGAGCCTGCAGTTCACTCAGTGCCTTTCAAAGTAAATCCTTTCCACTCCTCAGCAGCATTCAGCAGCAAACTAGTGAAGCCACTGTGGATTCACATAGCTTTAGTTGCAAAAGTGTAGCCTGCACATGGTTGCCCATCTGAGCTGAGAATCTGGACCCTGAAGCATAAGTCCTACAATTTGAATTTATAAATGCAGCTAAAGAATGTGCTCAACAGCAGTGATCAAGTCAGTTACAAAGTGATGTAGGACCATGACCCTCCTGCTTCTTTGAGTCAGATGCATTTCTCTAGGCCGTGTTATCTCTTGTAATGCAAGCAGGCTGGATTAATTAGGGCTATGTTTTCTCTATTGTGACTTCAGGGAGGTTATAAGAAGGATGAATTTGTCCCTCAGGACAGGCCCAATTCGTAAATGTAATGTCCTTGTCCATTTCATTGTGCCATGACTCTAGAGCTGGCTCAAGGTTTCTCAGCAGTGCAGGCAAAACTAATTCTGCGGCATCGAAAATGAGGGCAAACTGCCCTGAAAATTATGCATTTAGTTTGTGGCTACAGCAAAGGGCATTTTTGAGAAGGTGAGAAGGCAGAGACCTAATGTACAACAGTGAAGACCTTTGGCTGTTTGGGGATTATTTGGAGCCTTGGTTAGGGAAAATCAAAAAGATGGGGAGAAGAAAGGGCTGAAAGATTCCATGGGATGCTCAGGACAGATGGAAAAGAAGGGTTGAGATGGATCAGTGAAAGAGCTGGAAGACATGATCAGGAAGGCATTCAGCAGCTGTTGGAAGAAGGCTTTTCCCCTTCCCTTAGCCCAACATCTTACTGATTCTTCCCTCCTCCGCAGTTCTGTCTCTGCCTGCGTGTAAGGAGGCTGCAAGTGCCCCAGCTGGAGGTCATGGACATGTTGTTCTTTGAGCAGCAGAGCTGAAGAAGCCAGTTTTCTGAGACATTACTGGGGACTTGCATTGGATTGCCTGGTATCTAATAAGATGTAAGTGCTGATCTGTTTTTCCCTCTGTGGATGTTCATAATATCTCTTTCCCAGGAGGATCTTCACTGTCTAATAAGGGTCATGTTCACATTGTAGCCTTCACCTCCACAGGGGCACTAATTGGGTTTTTCTCCTCTAGCCAGCTGCCAATTTTCATAAAATGTGTTGGAATTTAATACCTTGGAGACCTCCTATTGTCTGTCAAATTTTCTTGAAATTGGTCAACAGGTTCAAAAGCTACTGGTGAGGGAGAAGGACAGCTGAGTGCAGATAGACAGGTGAAGAGACACAGACACGAGAGTGATACTGCATGCACTGCCTTCTTGGAAAGCTGAACTAAAACAAATGGATAGACACTCTGGCCAGTGTTGTTGCTCTCTGCTGTGTGACAACTGCAACCATAATAACCCCAAGCATCAGCAGGATGAGTCTACATCCTTTTGCCATGCTGAGAAGTGTGATCTTTTCCTTGCAAAAAAACCAAAGAGCACTTGGTTCTGGGCCAACCTGCCCAGCTGACTCAATGCTCTTTTTAACTGAATGTTCAGATTTGGATTTTGTGCGTGCCATCCTTCTCTGTGCAAAATTACTGATGCTGGTATATGAGGACATGTCCTGAGCAAAAAAATGTTCTTCAGGGCCCAACCAAACCTACCTGTGCCTTGCAAGGTGAGGATGTGAGACATTGCACCCACATGCTTTCTCCAGTCCATCTTTGCACTGGACAGACTGTAGTCCCAGCACAGGTTACTCTTCCTGGGTCTCATCATGAGCATGATGCACCTCATAAGCTAGGATGAGGGGGGATCCTGTGTTCAGCACTCCTCACCAGCATGGCTCACGTGGCTGTGGGAGAAAATACCCAATTACTCAGCAGAGGATGTAATAGCAGGCCTGCTCCTGCAAGCTGAGATGTTTATGGAGATTTCTCAGTATCCCTGCCCCTTCCTGCATGCTGGCGACACCAAAGAGTAGGGCTGGGTAAATAATTGTACTTTTTGTTTGTCTTCCAGAGACACTCCATCTGATAGTGAATAGCTGGAGGTGACTTTCCCATATGGAGCAGTCCTACTCTGCATAGCACATTACAATGCTCCCCAGCAATGCGACAAACAAGAAAGACTTCCAGTTCAGAAGTGATGATATGTACCCAGAGAGGAATATTTACAACGTAGCCCTGAACAGGTATTCAGAGCAAGCAAGCAGAGTCAGCAGGGGACTGAGAACACGTTTTCCCTTGAACCTGCTGCAGCCTGGAAGTGTGTGCACTCTCCCAGCAGGAAAAAGATATGGATTTGTAGCCTTTAAGATGATGGAGCAATCCACATTGATGTTGCCCACATTTGACTGAGTATTCAAATCCCACTGGGTAAAAGGTCACAATGTCTACCTCTTCCTTTTTTTTTTTTTTTTTTTCTTTTTTCTTCATTTTATTTTTCACAAATCTTGTCTGCCCTGTCCTCCTTTTCTTCCTCTTCATTTTTGGTCAATTTACTACTGAGCAGTAGCAACAAAGCAACACCAGCAACAAAGCTTCTCGCTTAAAGCGCTGCATCTTCAGCTGGTGCAGGCTTGTTGCACAATCAGTTGAAGCTGAGCTTATATTGCACTGGGTTATTTGGGTGTTCCTAATCTTGCCCCAAGAGCCAGCTGCTTCTGTCTGGGCCTGACTGCAAGGATACGCTAGGCAATGGGATTTCAGGCTGGGTTTCCAATGAAACAGGCACTTCAGTGAGTGCAGCTCTGGCATCCTCAAGCAGCATTTTCCAGGGAATCTTTTCATGGAGATTTCTGGGCTGAAGCTTGGTGTTATAATTTTAACACAATCCTTATATGTTTTTGTCCCAGCCAGTGGCACTGGGAATATTTTAATGAATCATATAAATGTTTAATCCTTGTTAGGATCCCGCTAAGTTCTTTGCCTTAATAATTATCTTGTGGGTTAGCTCAGTCAGTATAAAACTATAAAACAAGAAAAACATCCCTGAATCTATGCTGGAGTCAAATAACTCAGCAGTGCATTTGAATGCAATGGGAAGTGGAAGTTTAGGATCAGACAGTTCAGATTAGGAGGCCAATGAACCCTCCTCAGTGGCCAATGAGCTATGCAATTCATGATGTTGCTCTACTCGTGCTTTTGTCAGAGGTTATGAATCAGAAGCATTTTTGACAGCACAGCACATTTTCTGCAGTCACAGCCCAGAAAGCCAAAGTGAGCGAGGTGGTAGCACAAAAACGAGTTTGTTTTCCAAAACCCTCCAGCTCCTCTCAAAGCTTCTGAGTCACTCTGGAAATCTCACTGGAGGGAAATGAGATTCTCACAAAACTCAGCTGCTGGATGACTGGGAATGTTGATATTAAAAATGTATCCTGTGTTTATCAGACAGGAACCTAAGGACTTGATTCCTTGAGGGCAATGTTTATACCTTATTCAGCGTGAGACCAGTGTGCTGTTGTCACTGATTTTGGGGAGAGATGTTGAAACATCTCTCACGAGAAACATTTGGATTCAAAGGACCAACTGGACCGCAAGATGAGCTGCAGAATGATTCAGAGGAGGCTGAGCACACTGAGGAATGAACTGTCCTACCTAGCCTGCCCTCAGCAGTCTAAGGTTGTGTTCAGGGATCAAAGCCAATTTTTTGGTGGGGGCAATCTTCCACACTTGTACACAGGTGAGCTGTTTGCTCTCTCTGCAGTGGAAAAATAAGGTATTTCTGTCATAAGAGGCTTTCAGTGAATGAGTGAATGGAACTGTGATTTTCCTTCTACTGTTGAACCCCGCAGGAGCACTCTCTCAGCCCCAATGCTGCTCTTATTTACAGTTTGGGGGATGGTAATGGGGTAGGGAGTCTGACCCTTATGGTCTAATCCTGCTTCACTGCAGGAAGGGAGAGATAAAATAGCCCAGGAGTTCGCTGAACTTTGCAGCATAGACCCATGTTTGGCGCTCGTTAAGTACCTGAAGCCCTGATGCACCACAGTCTTATGGACACTGCAGGATCATAGTGGGACGGCTGGACTTCAAATGAAATCCAGACAAACTGATATCCCAGCTTGATTTATTAGAAAATTTCCCTTCTTTCTTTATGTGTATCAGTGATCTCTGGTGCCAGTGAGGGAGATTGTGCTACTTCCATCATATGAAACCTGCAGGAAAATCCTACTTGTGAACAAGTATATTTAAGCCAATTTTTTTTCAAGTCCTAGGCTGGGACTGTGGTGAACAGTACACAGCAGTACAGCTCTGTCAATATTCCATCCTAAGCAAGGGTGTTTTCACTGCTCTGTGCAATGTACCTGCCTATAAAATGGTGAAACTGCTGATCTCCTACATAAAGCTATTTTGAGAGAGCTCAGTGGAAGGGGCAATAGAAAAGTTGCCAAGAATTACCCCCCAGACAACTGGAGAAAGCACAGTGCTGATGATAGCATGAGTTTCACGTGATTAAAGCTGGTTTGCAATAGTTTGTGAAAACGAGCACCTCCAAGTAAACTTGTGAGGTTTTGCTTTCTGGGGTTACTTTGCACTACCACCTCTGTTAAATTTATAAATATCATGATCATGGTGACTTCCATGAGGTCAGACCCTCCAATGAGAGTGTCCTGCCTCTGGATGGGCAACACCAAATTCTTCCCTACTAAGCTGTGCTCATTTAGACCAGCTGCAAACCGAGAGCACCAGTGCAAATTTCCTGTTTTCCTGACAATATTGCTTGTGAGCCTTGTTGCATTTACAGTGCCCAAATCTCTTCATCTAGAGCCTGGTCTTGGTTAGGTCTTGGTGACTTTGGATCTCTCTTCAGCCTCCAGAGCAACTCCACTGACTTTGAGTACTTCCACTGAAAACTTCACTTCATTGCAACATAAAAACAGTCAGACAGTAAAGTCACATCCCTGGAGAGTAGTGAGAACATGGGGCCTGACATGGCTGCATTTTTCCAGCAATTTTCAGCAGCAGTGGGCTGAATTCTGTGTTGATGTGCATCCATGTGGCTTCACAGAAGGGGACTTCTTTTCTCCAGTCGTTTTTTACATAAGGGGTGTCTGACGCCTGCACGTATGATGTGACGTGGAAGACCCTACAGCCGAACAGCTGTGAGAAGGAGCCTCCTGTTATCTATTGTGCGCGGAGCCTACCCTGTAGGTCCGCATCGGCAGCCACATATGGAGGGAACCCTTTTCATCTTCTCCTCGCTGACTGCTGAGGGCTGCTCCCGCGCGGCCGCGGAGGGCCGGGGGGCCCACGCTGTACAGTTGTGGTTGCGGATTCCTGGGTGGGGAGGGGAGCTGCAGGGCTGCATGGGGGAGGCTTGGCTGGGGCCAGGGCGGGATCTTTTCAATGGCAGCGCAGAGAGCTGGGGATGGGTTAATTAAAACGCTCGCAGATGGTTTAGGTTATGGGACACATGTGTGTGCCCGGCCGCATGACGCTCATTCGAGCCAATTAATGGCCCGGGAGAGGGGCACCGGCCTCGCGTGGGAGAGGGATGCTGGTTGGACTGCTCATGGGGAATGGGAAGGTCGGAGCTGCGTGGTGGGCACTGGGGTTGCCAGGGGCCATTCAAGGCGGGCAGCAGCCGAGGGTCTGTTGGCTGTTCCCACTGCAGAAGCAGGAGGACCTGCGGATGCAGACCGAGCCTCGAGTGCTGCTGCAGAGCGGCGCCCACGGGGCCCAGCCCTGCTGGGGGCAGACTCTGTGGGAAGGGCAGCAGCCACTCACCTGTGCACCCTCTCTCCGGGACTGGCTTACTCCAGTGTGTGCCGAGGCCACGGGGAGCTGGAGGAGCACTGTGGGTGTACAGGGCCTGCACCACCTGGGCAGCAGGGATGCATGGCCACTGGTTTCATGTGTGCTCTGGTCACGTTTTGCACTGGGAACCTGGGGAGGAGCACTGACTTTTGGTGATGCAAGCATAGTCCAGGAATGAATTTCTCGAAATAGTTTTTTTTTAAACTACAAAGGGATATTTTAAGAAAGTTAGAACAATACAGAATGTGATTTGTCCTGTCACTGAGCTCTGTGCAAACCACACAAATGTGCTTGATATATTAATAATTCAGTGAAATTATATCACTGGCTCTAAGATTAGCTGAGAAACAGAAATATGACAGTAAAAATTGCTTAAAAACCAGATGACTAAAGACGGGAAAAAGAAAATCCATCCAGCTCCATCCTGTTAGCTTAACAGATGAACAGTAAATCTTGACTATTTGCTAACATTTGCTGGGACATAAATTTGCAGATGCTCAGGAGCTTGAGCAGGTTGCCAGTCAGGGAGCAGCTGCTTTTGGGTGCTTCAGAGCTGGCCCATGGCATTAGGTGACTCTGGGTTGAAGATGACCCAGCTCTCTCCCACCATGTTGGTGTGCGCATGTGGCTTATCACGGCAACCAGCTGGGGTTGCCAAGCACTGCTGCGTGTTTAGGCAACTTGCAATTTGCTTGGGCTAATTACCCCTTTAACTTCAAAGATTTTCACTGTATTGCTGGCATTTGGAAATTTGGATACACAATGCTGTTTGGGTCTTTGTTTTGTAAAGCCAAATACCTTAAATGCTTTAAGGACTTCACCCACAGTCATGCTGAAAGTCTACGTCAGTGTAGGGAATTGAAGCAAACTTTTCTTTCAAATCCAGGGTGCAGATGTAAATTCTGGGGTCAAATATGGTCATCTCTCAGCCACTGCTGGTCCAGTAAATGGTGGTTAGAATTGCCTGAGTCTTTGCAACTTGGAAGGTGACTTCCTTCCTCTTGGTGATAAAATTAAATTTTCTGCTTAAATTTGTTTCTGAACCCTTCTCATTCTTGGAAAGGAAACCATTTTAGTGTCAGAAATATCTAATTCTAAAAAGCTGTCTGGAGTGGCAAAGACAAACCAATAAATATAAGTGCAGGAGAAAAAAGTCTGTTAAACCAAGAGTAAAAACAAATGCTGGAAAATATTAATTGGAACCCAAAACTTAAATAGTCTATTGAATGAGGAGCTTCCATCAAAGTTTAGAAGTTTGCTAAAATGAAAATGTTTTTCTGAAAAATCAGTCTTTTTGCTAAAAGACTAAATGTTATTAACAAAAGCTTATAAAACGGGAGAAGAAGAGATGGACATGTGCATTAATTATTTGAATTAAGTGAAGAACGCAGTGCAAGCTCATCAGTGTTTCTTTACTACAGTCTGTACAGTCAGGGATGGCAAATTTGGCAAATTTAGTGTAACTGATGTCAAATGAGTATTGAAAGTATTGAAAGACGCTGTGAGCGTTTTGTGAACTCTCTGAGAGTTTGTAGCCTTGATCACAGCTTTGCAGTGCTGCAGACATCAGGGGTGGCTCCACAGGTGCTGGGACCTGTGTGACAAGGCTGAGTAGCTGGGGCAGAGTGCCCTGTAGCAGTGTTTCTGCGGTGCTTTGAAGCCCTGACTGGCCGTGCTGCCTTGGGGATCGCTGTTCTGCTCTTCTGTGCAAGAGTACCTTGCAGAGGTGTACCGGGTCTGCTGGGCACATCTCTGTGGCATTTCGTGTGACTGCTAAGGAGCTGCAGAACCTGGCTTGGGGACCTGGGCTGCCTAACCTGGTTTAAGCCCAAGCTAATACAGGCATGCAGTTTTTGATCATGGTGTACTATGGAAGAAGTGGTATATGCCTACAAAAAGTGATGCTGATGGCCTTTAAATCCCATTGGAAAACACAATCTCAGCTCTTCAGGCATTGAGAGACCTGAAGAAATGTCCCCATTACTGCTGTCAGCAGTGGTGGCAGTGACATTGGCTGCATGGCACTGCTGTTTCACTGGGTGCTGGTGCCTTTTCAGATCAGAAAAGGTCAGGGGAGGAAACTCTGATTATAAATATGGCACAGACCTGCAAGAAATTTCCTCACTTCTGTTTCTTCTCATATTTTTGATTATAAAAATGTCTGCAGTGAGATCAGTAAATGTATTGATCTGAGGAGCCAACAAAACAACAGCAACAGGAACTAAGCCAAAAAACCCTCCCCACAAGGTCATCTAATGAGGAAATCATGTGGGTCTGTGAGTTCATTTTGGCTGGAATACCCAGTCATGCAGATTTTGCACTGTCACAGGATACTTCTGTACAGAAGGTACTTCTGTAATTCAGCTATTTTTCTCACCATCTTAGGTTAGGAGTGGGACAGAGAGAGAAGTACATGTGTTGTTCTGCTCTGCTAAGCCAAAACTAAGCACAGATGTACTGTGGCCAAGACTGTTTAGCTGAATTGACTGTTTGCCATAGCTGCTTTCAGAAAACACATAAAATCTTCGCCCTCTGTCGCATGAAGAAATTTGCCAGAGGGGAGCTCTCTGTCTTGCCAGAGACAGTGTTGCTTCACATGAGCAAAAGGGTACAGTAGTACGGCTGCTTGCAGGGCTAGATTTTGAGGGGATGTCCACAGCAGTGTGCAACTTGCTTAATTGATCAGGCATTTGTGTTGATTTAAAAATGTATGCAGAATAGTCTCCTCACCTTATCAAAATATTTGTGTTTTGGTTTCTTGCATGCTGAAACATAGAGTGATCAAGTGCCACAATACCTGTCCACTTGTGGCAGTCTTGAGAGAAACACAGGCTTGTGCCAGTATTTTGTTTTCCTGTAGAGAGTTGATGAGTTTGCTCGCAGGACTGACTGAGCTGACCACGGTCAAGAGATGTTATTTGGGATTGATACTAAAAGGCCGAGGTCCAGAGGGAAAGGATACAGTGAAAATCCCATTTCCAGTCTAGAGAAAAGAAACTTTGTACATACAAATCCACATCCAGCTCTGCCAGCCTCAGTCAAGGAAGAAAATAAAAACATTTTCAGAAGTCCCATTTCTAAAAATGTAAATGTAAAACTATAAAAAATGCAAAAATGTAAAAAAAAGAAATAATCAAAGTTGGGATTTTGTGGGCAACTACCTCCAGATTTTACAGTGGCGAGACTCAACATCAGCATCTTAGATCTTGAGGTCAGACCTGATTGTCTTCCCTCCCAGTCAGTGCTTACACAGCGATGCCAGCTCAGATCCCCCAGGCGTTTTGGGGACGGTTTGGATGGCAGGACAGGTCTGCCATGCTCCTGTGGCTCCACAGCTTGAGGTTCATTGTTGATCATGACCACCAGCAAAAACTGTCATCATCTGCCACTGCCCTGTCACAGGGTGGACCTGCCTACATGTTTGTCCTGAGTGGGCACCCAGGCTGAGGAGGCAGGGCTGTGATGCAACCTTGATCCTTTCATGTGCCATTAAGGGCTGTGTGCCATAATCAGACCTGCTGGAGGCTGATGCCTTTGACCTAACAGTGATGGGGCAAAATATAATAGCCCTTTCAGTTACTATTTCTAGACACCAGCTGGTTTAAAAAAGGGGGTTGGACAGGTCTCGTAAGAAAAGTCTTCCCAGTACAAATAAATGTCTTTGCATACTGCCATCCTTTCCACCCTTAAATGAGAAAAATGCAGTATGTTGCCGCAGGGGCAATTTAGGGGATTTATCATTTTGTAGGTTCCTCTATGGAAAGTCATTTTTTACATCAAGAAATCTGAAGAAATCCAAGCCTCTGCAGGATGATGAGAAATTTAGCTTCTGGTAGGGGGCAGTTAAGGGGAATTGACTGTCATGCACCTCATCAAAATAGAATAATGTTGAAATTACTGGGTGCAGAAAACTTATTATCATTATAGTTTCTAAAGGAAACGTTCCTGAAACATCTCATCACCCTATTGTGGGGATGTCTAGGTGCTTTCTGGAGTTGGTGGGGTGGCAGAAGGCATGAGAACATGCAAATTTTATCTTTCAGACAAAAATAAAGAAAAGAAGGGACTTCTGCTGGTTCTTTTTGTTTTCCATTGACCCTCATTTTAATGCAGACTGGCTCATTTTGCCAAGACAAACATGATGTGTTGGCTCTGCTGCTGAGCATGGTGTTGGCTGAGGGTCAGGGAGTTAGCAGGATGTTTGAAGGAAGAAAAGTACCCATCATGAGGCAGCTGGGCAGATCTTATACACTTAACACCTGGGTCAGGAATGGCTTCCACAATGAGACATTTTTACACACACCAATTAACCAAAAATACCTCAGGTAAAAAAAAAAAAATCTCTTTTATGATGACGGAGGAGGGGTAAAAGTCTTTCCATGCTGAACTTATAAGCAAAGCACACAGAAATCAGCAAAGCTAGGATTTCACCCTTTATCTCTCTGTTAGATTTTGGAAAAGACTTGGTGTTTTTTAGGGACTTTTTTATTTCCCTCTATTTTTCCTCTCTATCAGCCCAAATTATCATCCAATGTTATTGAAAAAAGAGGAGTCTGAGACAGAAAATTGTTTCCTGGGTGGGTGCGTGGGGATGTGGCTGCCCCTGGTCTCCTCTCCTTCTGTCAGCAACAGTAGTAGTAGTGGTCCTGTGTTGTGGGCTCAGAAACTGCACTGTCATGAAGGAGAGGGAGAAAAAGAGGCTTCCCAGGCTGAGGACATAGCCTGTAGGTCTTTCTGTGTCTCTCCAAGAGTCCCTGGGTTCTGCCTTTGTTTTACTCCTGCTGTTCTTGGTCTCAGCCCACGTGCTGGTGGCCAAGGGGCTGCAGTGGAGGAGAGACCATGTGAGCTGGAGGCCACGGCAGCCCTGCTGGCAGAGACCTGTAGGAGTGGGAAGGTTGGTGGTCCCCTCTGCCTGTGATCCAGGAGAGGAGCCCAGAGCCAGGCCTTCAGCATCCAAGGTGCCTTGCTGGGGCTGAACATTGGCACCAGCTTCCCTGTAAGCATGTGGTCCCCTGCAAACCTTGGAGCCCTTTCCTCTCATCTGCCCTCTGACATGGCTTTGAATCCAGGATTTGATTTGGACCTTTTTTGGATAGACTGAAGAGGGTGGGGGCTGTTTTTGCCGTTTCTCCTGCTATTTATTTTTGCACAGTGCACACTTTCCACCATTGCCCAGAACAAATTCAGGAATTATCTGCAGAAAACTGTGCAAATCACCTGAAGCCATTTGTTTATGGTTCAAAATGAGGCATTAAAAACAATAGGCCGAGTAAAGCATGAAAGTAGATCAATCCCAACCCCGTTTTAACTTCCTCTCCTTCAAGATCACTTTGAACCTACAGTAATTATGATTCTTTCTGCTAGCTTAAATCACCCTTGCCCTCATTAGAGCTGTGCAGAGTGACCATTTTCCATTTCATGAGTTGCCACGTGTAAAAGCCGCTGTGTTTGCAAGTATTCAGGCATACCTGGCTGCACTACACAAGTCATAAGTGATAACAGTCATAATTAATATCCATTATACACCTTCCATGTACACTGACATCACTGATAACATCAAGCGCAATTTATGTGGTGCTATGAACAGCAGGCTTCACTCTCTTCTGAGGCGTCCTAGAGATGGGCTTGTTGGTTGATCTGGGAAAGAGGTCCCTTTTAGGCACTCACCCTGAGTATTTTGAGGTGACACAAATGACCTGATGTCATATCCAAAGTATAGCGTTTCTGTGGGCTTAGAGTGCAAAAAAAAAAAAAAAAAAAAAAAGGGAAGTGCGGTTCCAACCAGTCAAGATTTTTTAGGCTGTTTTAGGTTTTAATGTTGTTTTTTAATTTAAATGTTAGATTCTCAGGACATACTTATTGTTCCAACAAGTTTATCTGAAAGCTATAGCCCTCTTGGCAGCTGTCAGTCACTCTTCATACACTGAGAAACCCCATTTCATGTATTAAGAAGATACTATTTTTCTACAGTGACAAGTTGAGAAAAAAATGCTACCTGGATGCATTTGCAGTAATATATCATTTTTCCGAGTGTGATTTCAAAAGTCTGCTCGTGACCACTGTCAGGAAAGTGGATCCTGCCTCCTTCTTCTGCCTTTAAACCAGAGGTCTTTGGAGACCTCTAAATGTTATAGCTGATGTTAAGGCATCAGTCTGCCTTCATGGCAGAGAAATAGAAAGAGGTGGTATTCTCTAAATATCTTAATTGCCTCTCCTGATATCAGTGGTGTTACATCTGGGGTAATTTGGCCTCTTAATTACCTCAGAAAGAGTCTGAGCATCGAGCGGAGATGACGGTAAAAAGCCCAGGAGCGCGAGTGCATCCCCCCCAAAAGATCTAAATGGCTGCCCGGCGGTGTAAACTTTTGTACCCCTTTCATGCCCTGGGAGGTTAATCTCTGCATGTCCTCCCCCTTTCATATGCATGAAGAAGAGGAGATTTAGGGGCTGGCGGGCGGTGGGGCGGGCGTGGGGGGCGAGCGGCAGCGCGCGGCCGGGGGCAGCTGCGGGGCTGCCGGCGGGGAAGAGGCCGGGACGGGCCCACTGAGCGGAAAGAACAAACTCTCCGGACCCGTCTGACACGCGGGTCAGGGGGTCACCCCGAGCTGGTGGAGGCGGCGCAGCAGATTGGAGGCTCGCGATGCCCCTCCGACATCATTTAGACAAACAAGCAGATGGCAGGTGTCAGCGGTGACAAAGAGCCATCTGTGCAGCGGGGACCATCCCCTCCATTCTCTCACAGGCTACTTCATTAAACCCTCACTTCAGAGTGACTGCGCCGTAGCCTTTAACCAACGGGGCCCCTGCTAGCACGGGGTGGGTTTTCTTTCCCCTTCTTCTTTTTTTAAATTTTGTTTTATTATTTAAGGGCTGCTCGAATTCTGCTCTCAGCCACCTATGGGCAGCTTGTTTGTGCACCTTAATGCCTCGGAAGGGGCAGGAGGGGAGGAAAATAAAAACAGAAACACCCAACAAAACCCTCCCACCATGCTGAAGAAAAACGTGTTTGCGCAGAGCTGAATAAGTGACTGTAAACATGGCAGAGGGGGTTAAAAATCCCCCTGGGAACTGCTGGCTATCTGGTCTGAGGGGCTGCAGGGAAGCCCTGGGGAGTCCAGCAGGTTTTATTGGGTGGAGGGGTGGAGAGGGGCTGTGCAGGGCGTGCGGGGCAATGGTGTCCTCAGACCTGCACATCCCACCTCTCCTCTCCTCTGGAAGCCGAGGCAGCGCCTCTACTCCTCCAGAGATCCAGATGTTCCTCCAAAAAATGCTGAGGATGAGCCTGGCCACAGGGCAGGCCCCAGGAGCGGGTCTTGGCAGGGACGAGTATAGACTGTAAAGAGAGAGGCACAAAGCCAGTGACAACGGGGCCACCGGAGGTGGCACTGGCAGAGAGGGGGACAGAAGAGCAGTCTGCTCTGCAAGCCTCTGGTGGCAGCAGGCCTGAGCAGAGGTGACATCCTTCTGACCTGGGGGAGGAAGGGGCAGGGAGTGGGTGCGTGCCATCGTTTATTTATTTATTTGGTTGGTTGGGCTGTGATGGGGGATCTGGGAACTTTCTAGGCCAGTGCACCTCTGCGACCAGTCGTGCTACTTTAGCCTCCCCTGCAGATCCCAGTGGAGAACGGCACCAGCATTGCCGCTGAAGAGGCCTGATTGTCCTGGGGAGTCTCAGGGGAGCTCTGCCAGGGTCTCCTGGGAGACTCCCTGCCCCTTCCTGCAAACAGCAAACTGAGAAAGTTGAAAATCCCCTGCGAGAAGCAGTAGAATGGGTGGAAAGCATATTGAGACACCTCTTCTCCCCCTCCCTGTTCCCCCATCTCAGAAAATCTGCAGACACCAGAAAGCAACACTCAGTAGTGGATTTTGGGCTTGGTTCAAACAAAGCAAAAGCTATTCCCAGGCTTCTGCCAAGTCCCTGATCAGGCCTGAAGTGAACTTTTTAGCACCGCTGGAACAGGTTTATTTTTGTTTTGTTTTGGGGTTTCTTTGTTTGTTTGTTTTTGTTTTCTTGTTTAAATGGGTCTCTGCATTTTCTGATTTCTAAGAAAAAAGCTAAGGAAGCAGAGATGGAAGCACTGAGAAGCTAAATCAAATGCTGTGTTTGCACCATCACTGATTTCTGCCGTTCCAGGTAGGACTGCAAATATCCTTGGAAAGTGCATAATGCAAGAACTTTCAGACTGAGGATGTCCAGATGTGTTTAGAGCTGTGACACTTGGACAGCTGAGCTAGTTGGAGCCAATGCTTTTTGTTTGCCAGGTAGCAGCACTCACCCGAGTAATTACCCTGTGCTTGGTGACAATGCAAGGGGCATCATTTCTTCGTGCAAGGCCTGCTTATAATCACAGCTTGTGATGTATGTTGGCATGCCCTTACTCCATCCTATGAAGTGGTTGCAAATGGAAGTGTAAAGAGTGTGAGTACCAGGCCGTTTCCTGAATCCTTCTGGATGTCAAGGTATGAAAAGTGAGAAGAGACAGAAAACCCTCCTATATCAGCAGCAGCTACGTCTGGCTTTCAGACTGGCAGCATCAGATCCTTTATTAGTTTATAAACACTGGAGTCCTCTGGGGAGTTGTCCAGATCCACTTACTGCCCCTGAGTGACAGAGGCAGTGCTTGGAGTAAGGCAGCATCCGTGAAGGAAATTTGGCTTCCCTGTTAATAGAAAAAGGCTCCTGGGACTGCAGCAAGAGACTGACCAGTTACATGCAGGAAGCCCTGTAGTGCCAACAGTCCCTCCCCTCAGCAGAGGGGAAACGGCTGGCTGGCTAAGAAGGCAAAGGGGCTAAATTTTCCCATCCTATTAGCATGTTTCCTTAGGGCAATTCCCAGACAAATCATCTTGCTTAGGCTATCTTGAGAATAAAATCTTGCCGATGTACCATCCACCTTTCAGGCCTGGCTGGGCTTTGAGTAGCTTCATCAATAAAGGTCTAGTCCCCAGTTGGATAATTCTCTTAAAAATGGCTGTATTTACCAGCAGCTTCCTGTTTCTCCTGATAATAAGGTGAAAATATCTTACTCCTGACAGCTCATAAAATAACCCAAACCCCACTCAATAAACAGACACGAAAAAGAAGATGACCAGCGGGTATACTTTCAGCCATCCTCTAGGTGGAATTTGGAGCTGGGAGTGCCAGGTGTGTGTGTGAGCTCACAGCCACTTGTATGTGAATGAAACGCGGTTTAATCTCTTAATTGGTAGCTTCCAATGGAAACATTAAGATATTTTTAATACAAACAGGTTTTACCAGTAAGGAGCAATAATTGCCATCTGCTTATCACGAGTCTTGGCTTTTTAACCGTTTCATTCCTGCTGTCTGCAGTCTTTCCATCATTAAGCGATGTGGAATTCCAACAGAACATTATGGTATGGTAATCTGATTTACATGGCTACCGGGATAATCATGAAGTCTCAAATAAGAAGTCAGTATTTGAATGATGGCATTTCCTTCTGGTGGTGGGATGTTTTCCCTTGATGGTATATTCCCATCCCATGGGTTTCGTCATCTTCATTAAGCTCCAGTACAGGAAAATGAAATTTTATCAGGCAAAGGCTCAAGTGGGTGCTGGGGTCCAGCTTTCCCCTCCATCCCCTGGAGGGGTGAGTTTCAGGAAGAAGCATTTAGGCAGCTCAATAGCAGCCAGGGTATATGGGCCTGAGCACGTTTTTGGTACAGCTCTGACATTACTTTTAAGGAGGATCTATCTTGTCTGATCGATACAAAAAGGGTCAGGGTTGCAGCTCAGTATCCTCCTTGTCTTCTTTGAACAAATTAGTATCCACAGACACAATCAGGCCCTCAAATATTCACAGCTGTGGTTCAAATGAAGTCTCCTAATGAAATGCAAATTCAATAAGACAGTTACATGATCAGCATCAGCTCATTAAGGCCTGGCTAGCCTGTCTCCTTTCTTTGTTAGACCAGCATAAAGCTCCCAACTCTGGTGGAGTTACCCTGGGCTGAAAGCTGCTGGGCTCCAGGCGAAGTTTGGCCCAGACAGCCAGCTGGGGGGAGGCCATGTGCCGCGCCGTGCTGTGCCGCCGGATCAGTGGCACTGGGCTCATGAATATCAGCTGAGGGTCGGGCTTGCTGGCTCTGAAGGAGGGGAGAGGGCTTGGGTTACTCTCCTGCATCCTGCATGAAAACAGCAGCAGGCCCACTGAAACCACAAGGTGACACTGAAACAAACAAACACTCTAAACCCTGACCTGCAGCAAGACCAAAATCAGGCTTGTGCCTGGGTTTTCCCGGGAGAGGTGCTCATCTTGTATTTGCAAGGTTCTTGAAGCCACTGCTCTTGCCTCGGTCACGGGAGTCGGTCGAAAGGATGTCAGGCAGCTGGCTTGCTACCTTCCTGACCCCGTTTCACAATGTCTGTGCTCCTGTGAAAGGGTTGCGCCAGACAAAGCACAAGGGATGCACGGCCCTTGCATCCAAGTACAGGGTGTTTTTTCTTTCTTTTTTTTTCCAAGCACCATCGAATGTGGCAATGTTTGACAGGTCTGACCTGCTCAGCTGTAATGAACCGTTGGGAGAAAAGGGACAAATGCAGTTACCTCTCGCCACAAGTCTTGCTGCTGGGACATGAACTTTGCCACTCTGCCTTGGCTTTAACAAATGCCCCTCAGTGTATCTCAGTGCAAATGTGTTTCCTTTTCATTTTCAAATAGGGACGAATCCTGTATGTTGGATTAGAAATTTCCCATCGCTGACAAAAGTGGAGGGGAAAAAAAAGTCATGTAAAGTTCAAGAGGAGGGCAGAGGAAAGAATGAAAACAAAATGAATGAGCAAGAGCTGGTTTCTGCCTTTTTTTTGTAGGTAGAATTTTGCAATAATTGGTATTTTACGATTTTTGTATCAAGCCTCTTTTTTGCAGGGGCAAACACAGCATAAAAAAATTGGGGTTTTGTACTGATGTTATTTATACATCAGATCTGTTAATTCAATGCCAATTGTCCACAATAATCAGAGATGCAAAAACATGCAAGCATGCCTATTGAAAAGGAAAAGGAGTCCCTTTAAAAGCCAGACTTTAGGTGTGTAGTTCTGCTAATTGACTTCCAGTGTTTTATATCTGTGTATTAAAAATTATTTTGGATTATATCTATCACACACAGGAATAAATGAGAAGCTGCTTAGGGGCATAACAAATCCTGGAAAACAAAATACGTAAAATAAATGTAATTTTATACATTCAGTGCATTCAGGGCAGATTTATTGCAGCAGGTTGTAGCCTCTCCTTTCTTTCCACTAGCACCTTGTGCTGTGGCTGTTGTGATCTGGGTCATGGGAGGATGGAATTGGTTTTTGAAGAAGAAAATGAGAAAGATGATAAAACTCTGCTTTGAAAAAAATACATAACCAAAGTAGAAGAACTCCTTAGGAGAGCAGCAGGAATGATAAGGGCAAGCAAATACGACATATGAGGACAGGCAAAAGGAAATGGAGTAGGTTTGGAAAAGCCAAGTCTGGAGGGAGATTGTAATAGGAGCCCTCAGATATGTAAGGTTAATAGAGGAGAGATATTGATTTATTGTGCATTAAGAGAGATGTAGGTTAGGAAAAGCCTGCTAACTGTAGGCACGAGGAGCGGTGGTTTAGGGCAGCAGTGGGTCCCTGCTCACTTGAAGCAGTGAGTGGTCTTTTTGCTGGGCTTGGGGTCTTCACCCATCCTCAGAGGGAAGAGGAACCAGTTTGCATCTTGGGGCTCCCTTGCCAGGCTGTGATCTAGAATGCTTGGTGAGGACATATGGAGGCAGTCAGTGGGGACATGCCAGATGAAGTAGAACATTTTGCTGTTGAGACAGCACAAGCAGAAGCTCTCAGCACGAGTGGAAAGATGGAAGGTTAATTTCACATCGGGCTCTAAGACAATTGCTGAGTTTTTCAGGCTCTGCATGGCTAATTCCTCTTAACCTCACTGCTTATTCTTAGCTCCTATCTTTGACCCATGTGCAACCCACTGGACAGTTGCTAAAGTCATCTAGTCTGGGAACAATATAATGTGGCTGTGGTAACCAGCCTCCCCAGCAGTTGTGAAAAACAAACAGCCTGTACATGCTCAGACTATAGTTTCCAGTCACGTATTGACCAGAATGTGCTCGGAGCAGTGACTGAATGACTTTGGTAACAGGCACAATCATGAAAGCCAAAAAATCCTCACAAACAATTTGTGAGTAAGGCTAGAAGTGAAACATGTTGACTATACAGCTTGCTAAAAATATCCATCCCGGCTCTAGCTGTCATCACATCTCTCCTCTAATCCTGCAAGTAGCGTGTGAAGGGTTACCCTAGTGCCCCCGCACCGATTCTTCCCTCCGAGCACACAGCGCTGGGTGCACAAGGAGCCGCGAGCAGATTGCCAAGCCAAGCCGAATTTACTCCCCAGGCTTTGTGCAATCAGCCACTGCTCCCGCCGTTTTGTCAGCAAGTCAGCCGCAGCCTTCCCCACACTGCCGAGGAACACGCTGGAGCAACCCGGAGCGTCGCGCCTTCAATGGAGGCTTTCACTAGCTATCAGTGGTTATGTTATACCACATTAGAGGTGTCCCAGATGCCAAGCTCCCACTGGAGAAGAATGCAGAAAATCGTAAAAGTACCACTGCAAAAAAGGTATTAATGAGGCAGTAACATTTGTTATGCTTTGTCACGATGCCAGATTCCTATGCCAGAACTACACGGTGTGTTAGAAACTAAAATCTCCTGTTTGCAGCATCTTGTCAAAGGAAGCAACGCCAAAAAAATGAGACCTATATGTTTTCAGCTTTAGTCTTTACTGCTTACAGGATGTTCAATCTGAGACATATTGTTGATTACATCTGGGGACCCAGCGTGTGACTTGGGAACCAGATTTTCCTGAAATACCTGTTTTCCTAGCACATACTTCTGTTATTATGAAGTCTTTTCAAAGTGAGATATGTCTCCTTAGTACTATTTATATCTATTTGGCAAATGGATTCAAGGAACTCTTGGATGAATCTGACAGGCAGATCTGACAGCTTTACTCAAAGTTGGTTGCTGCGTAGAAAATCTGTTCTTCCTTCAATGGCATCAGAAGTAAGCCTGAACAAAACCTTCAGTAAGGTTCTCTGGAGCTGCACACCTGAAAGTTCTGGAAAATGAAAGACAATGGGTGCAGGCTGCTTTTTCTGTAGCTGCAGCATGTTTTCCATCCAAAGAGATAAAAAGTTGGAAGACACATCTTTAACAATGGGATGCAGATAAATGAAAGAACGATTGAACTATAGCTTAATTGAAGAAACAGTGCTTCCTCATCCATCCTTACCTCCGTATATCTATCCATTCCCTCCATTTTTCCATTCTTCCTTTCCTCATGTCTTTCTTTCCTTCCTTCCTCCCTTCCTCCCTTCCTTCCTTTCTTCCTTCCTTCCTGGCTGAGCCCTATTGTTCCTGTGAAGTGGATCGATCCTGAATGATGCTTCTGGTTCATGGAGTACTCCACTGCAAAGTTACTTCATCCTGAGTGATCACCTACCTGTCTGCTTGTACACACGCTGTCTGTGTCTCCACAGCCATTCTGCACCCCAGTGGGGTTTGCTCTTGTGGCAAATATTTTCCATGTATCTGAGATACTGCTAACATCAGCAACCAACCACCTTTTGGAAAGTGCAACAGACAGAAGAAAAAAAAATAAAATGAATATTCCTGAACACTGAAGGGAGGAAGTCCTGCCTTGACATTCAACGAAATTGAGTTTTTAGGACTCCAGTGGGAAATAAACGAGAAATGAGTATCCAGATGTTCCAAGCATCTCCAGAGGGCTCGGCTAATGGAGAACTCTTGGGAGCGAATGGGGGAGAATCCCATTAAACTTGTTAAAATAGATATTGATTTAATATCTTATGTTAAAAATCCATTTTTGACAGCTTTCCAGTGTTGTTTTTTTATCTCATGTTGCTGCTGATGCTTCCACTGGTTGTTCAAGATTGTTATAACAAACTTCACTAACTGGTTGTTCCATTCACAGAAAGGAGCACCAGTTTGTAGTGATTCTGTATTTGTCACAGAGGTGCACGTCCAGCTCCCAAGAGGAAGGCACTGTAAGTGCCAAAACCCTCCTGAACTCAGATGTGTTCAACTCATTGTGACTGGAGAGGCAAGGTGAGAATTGAGCTCTTGGATGTAGTCCTGGTAGTTGTTTTGCGGAGATCTGGCACCCTTGAGGCTTTAGGAAGCAGGCACATGGCTGAAATTTCCCTACATTGTGGTGGTCTTTTCCCTGTAACTCCCAGTGACTTTCTATACTTCAGTTGTCTGAAGATGTAGCCAGGAAGAATAACTTATCCAAGTCTTTGCTGCTTCAGGGCTACCAGCTGGCAACATCAGAAAATTACAAAATCTATCTAGTGTTTTAGACAAAGCAGAAAACTGGAGGTGGGACAGAAAGGGGAAAGAGGGTGAGGCGATAGAGGGAAAGGATTTGAACACTAAAGGAAAGGAAGGGAAGAAAACGATGCGCTGGGGAACCAAAGAAAGTAAGCAGAGGAAATGGGAGATGAGAAAGGAGAGAGGTGTTGCAGAGAAATTACACAGAGAGAGAAAGATGGGCACTGTCCATTACTAAGTAATTAATTTACACGTTTTTATGGTAATGTTTCCCCTCTCGTGCTTCTCCTAACACTCTAAGCTCATTGGTCTTGGGATTTTGAGTGCCTTATCTCAGCACGGACCTGCCATTGCCTCTCCTCCCATCCTGCTGCAGAGCTGGCAGCCCATATGTGCTCAGCAATGACCCTCAGTCCGTCTTCCCCATGCTCAGCAAGGGCCTTGGGCCAGCGCCCTGTGCTCAGCACACGTGCCCCTGGATGAAGTTTGGTGTTGCACGGCCCCATGCTTGCCACTGGAGGGGATGAGACATAGCTAGTTAGGGATCAGGAGTGTTCATAGGCATACAGGAGGGGAGAAGGAGCATGGGAGGTGGGTGGCTCTACCTCAGGACTGATGTAGAGAGGAAGGGAGAACTAGGGCTTGCCCGTCCTGGTCCCACATTATAACAGTACAGTGATTTCAGCTTGAAACCCCACATCCTGCAGTGTCCTACCAGTGCAGCCCCATGCCAGCTGCTGAGAGGCATTGCACAAGGAGCCCTGCATCAGAGAGTACCACCTGCCACACACTGAGTGGCTCCAAACCCATTGGTGTGGGGAGAAACGTGTTTCTTAGGGATCTGGATTGACCTCTTCGCTGTCTTGGCGTTGGATTCTGGTGCCCCCGTGTCCTACTTGAATCAGGCATTCCTGTGCATGGCCGTTCTGTGCAGGGAGGTATAGGAGTTTAGGCTGAGGTGTGGGCTTGAAGGCTTAAAAAGGAAACTAAAATGAGTTTAGGACCCAGGGAAATAAGGCCTGTGTGCAAGGACTGTGTCCAGAAGGGCCATGCAGCCAATCTTTGCTGTCATCTGGTTTCCCAGGACACAGAGATGACAAAGGAGGAGCTGACACCACATTTACTTTTCTAAGTTCTGTCCTATGTTCTTGTTTTTATTGCTCTGCCTTTGTGTGCAGCCTCTGCTGGCACTGGGATCCCCCTCGCTCCCTGCCCTGGGGGGAGAGAGGGCCATGTTTTCTTTAAACTTTCCGTCTCCTCCGTGACAGTTTCCATTAGTGGTTTGACACCCCTGTGCTTCTTCCATGAGGGCCTTGCCTTTACCCTGTCTTTAATCATGTTGTCATATGATAATAGGATCAAAAGGAAGAACACTGAGTCTTGCCCTTCTGGAGTGCTTTACGCTCACCCTAATAAACAGCTTGTGCTTGGGATTGTGCTGCAGCTGGCCTGCCCTCAGCCCCATCCTTTCTATGCCATACTCGTGCTGAACTTTAGCCATGGGGCTGTCTGGCCCCAGCAGCCGTCCCCAGTCCAACATTGCTCTGCTGTAAGGGCAGTCTCTGCTACTGTGGTATAGGCTGAGCAAAACCATTACAGAGGAGACAGCACACTGAAAAACATTATGGATTTTGCCTGCATTTCCATCTCTTATCAGAACTTGGGAAAATGTTCCGTGTGTGCACGTGTGTATATATCCATGGGGAAAAGGGAGTTTACACTCATTGGCACTTAGCACAGGATGCCTTGAAGCAGTGGGAGCTGTTACCTGTCTGCTTTTGTGCTGTGCAACACATTTGCAGTAAGCTGGCTTCCTCAGAAATCACACTCCTAAGCCTGTGCAGAGATTGCTGGAACTTCAGAAGTGGCTTTTCCCACCTCTGCAGTGGTGTGAGTGCATGAATGGCTGTTTGATGTGTTCCTTCTACTTACGTTCCGGTAGCCTTGAGAGAGCTCAGTGAAGTGCCGGATCTCCCTGATGAATTTTCTGCACACAGACAAAGATGGGAGCTGCCTAAAAGACCTTGCAGTCCATTTGGAAAAACAGTTGGTTCTCACACTATCACAATAAAACTGAAGAAATGTGGTGTTTACATATGTATACTCCCATATGTAAAGTTCCATCTGTTTCTTCAGAAATGCAGTCCAGTGCCTTGCTGACAGTAGTGACCTCTCTCTCAGACCTTGGAAAAAATGTCCAGCTTTGATTAAAAAAACATCCAATGAAGAAAATCCACCTTGGTTAGCACAGTTTGCAGTTGCACCACAGGTTCATATTGAAGCCACTGGATCCAAGATTAGGTCGAAGTGGTCATGATTGTCACTCTGGCTTTTCCTATTGCAGGTGTCTGTAACTGCTGATAAAACACTGAAATCCATTGTCATCTCCCTTCTGCCTAAATGACTAGTTTAAATGGTTAAATAGCTCCTGAATCCTCCATATTAAGTTGTTTCCCAAATTCCTAACTATTCAAGATTTTTGTGAAGCCAGTCAGTTTATCTGTCTCTCTGAAATGAGGACATCAGAAGTGGAAACAATGACAAATATGTAGCACTTTCACTCTCATACTGTTAGTTGTCTAAAAGCCTCCTTTACTGCTCTTTCCCCAGTCCTGCCATGGGAACAGACATTCAGTTGGTTTCAGAGCTCACTGTTCAAATCTTTTGTAGAGTTATTTCTTCTCTAGTTTGAGGGTCCCAGCATTTAAATGTGTTTTAAATGTTGTCTTTGTTTCTTCCCAATACCCTCAATTGTGATAGACTTAGTCTGCATCCTTAATAGTTTTCAGTCATTTCTAGCCTTTAATTTATATATTGCTAGTTTACATATAAGCCTATCTGCTTTCACTTCTCTTCTGAAACACTGGGGTTTTTTAAGCAGTAGAGCCTTCTATGTTTACTGCAGTTTCTGGAGCCAATATTCTCAAGTGGTTCCTGATTATTTTTTAACAATTTTCTGTTTCAATTCTTTCTCCCAGTGAGCTGGGCTCATAAGCATTGTCAGCGTTGAGAAATGTTCCCTTTACTGTATCAAGTATCGATATTCTTTTTTTTTGTACTTCATGTTGTTTGCATAAAACAAGGGCAACTAAATCACTGCTGCTTTTGTCTAAACAATCTCTCCATTTCCCAGTTCTCCTCTGTCTATCAAGAGGAGCTCCAGCAACAAATTCCCCAGTGTTAAATTAGTTACTATTTGAGTCAGAAAATTTCCCCTTAAAAATGCAACGGCTGTTTTAGAATCGCTGTCCTGAAACTTTGTTCTGTTGCATTCAGATTGTCCCATATCTTCACATGTTACAGATAGGTATTTACAAACCTGATTTTTCCATCACCTGTTCAAACTGATGATCTTTCAAGAGCCACCAAACAGCTCCACTTATGCTTTATCTCTTATAATTTAAGACTATTGGCTTATTGGCATGTCAAATTGCATGTTGCCGAATACAGGATTCTTCTTTTCCCATCTTCTTTTTGTCTATTTGAGCCTTTCTAAAGAGGTTATAATACCTGCTATTAATATTTTTAATATGACTCTTCCCATTTATTTTCAATGCTACCAACTAGTTTTATGCCTAGAAATAATCAATTTCAATTTACCTTCTTACTGCAACTCCTGCTGTTAAATTGTGGGCAATCTCTAGAGCACCCATGTACTCTTAAACTGTGTGTTTCTGCAAGGTTATTGTTCCAGTTCTGCACCCTCAGGAGACACTTGGATGGGAGCCAGCATGTGAGAATTCACCCACATGAAACCTCCCAGCCTTTGGAGGTTCATCCATCACAGCATTTACTGGGAGTGACGCAGCAACGATCTCCTACACTCACTTTAGAACCAGAGATCTATATACTGATTTTCAGGCTGCTTTCATGTGATGAGTGAGCCCTTAGTGGTACACAGGGCTTTTACTCAGCCTGCCTTTACGTGTGGAAGCTTTCCTAGTCCCTCAGATAACATCAAGATGCCTTTCAATCCTGAAGACCAGGGTCGTTTAGAATCAGCCAGATAATAGAAGTAATGTCTGGTGTGAGCCAGAGTGATTAGGGTTGGCAGCAGCTCACTGGTAAAGAAAGTAAAAGAATACTACAGATAGTCTTAGCTGAAATAAAATCAAGGGGATTAGAGCTAACAGAAAACCTTGTTTTGGTTTGAGACTATGTTATCTGCTAGGAGCATTCATTATCAACATGTTCTAAAATAAATAAATGGCTTTTCAATGACAAGACATTGGGTAGAGATAAAGCATGTGTGGCACTCTATCAAATGCACAGGCAAATAGTCGAGTTGCCCGGTCCATTTTTTTCTGCTCTTTGTTTGCTCCTTTCATTGCCTGGAAAGCCTGTTTCTCCAGGGACACATTCTGCACTTGCAGTCACTTCAATATAGAAGATCATAGGTGCCACTATCTTTCCTATTCCCTTTTTTCTCCCACTGTGTTGCTTTATTATTATTATTATTATTATTATTATTATTATTATTATTATTATTATTATTTTGTTCAGACATGTAAAAGGAAACATCCTCCTAAATCAGTGGCTGTCTTGGAAAGAGCTGAAACAGAAGGAATATCACTCAAAGTCCCCTGAGCCCCTGTGAGCTGCAGTCTGGCTGTCAGCATCCTGGCAGATTTACGAGGATGGCCATGACCGGTTTGAAAGGGCAGAGGGGGGAGAAGAAGAGATCCCAACCCATTAGTAATTCCCTGCAGGAAAGTGACAGAGCTGATGACATGCATGGAGGACACATTGCAGGAGATGGGCTGGGGGAGACATTCCCATGCAAGAGTGATTTCAGGCCACTTTTGGCTCCAAGATTGGTTTCCTCTAATGATCTATTTCTAGGCCTCCCATCCTTTAGCTTGTAATCTATTTTGTCACAACTGGTGCCAGATCTTCCAGCAGAGGAAAAGAATCCCATGGAGATCAGTAAGTTTAGTGAACAGGAGGGCTGCAGGTCACGGATGAATGAAGAGCAGAGCCTGGAACTGAAAAGATTGCCCAGCACCTGCAGCAGGACCAAGGGTATCACAGTGGATCACTGAACCACCCTGTGATGCCATAAATGTCACCTTTGCCACATCAAGCAGCCCAGCCTCAGAAAAATAATGCAAAAAGAAGGGTAAGTGAACTGGGCCATATAAAACAAATGCCAGCCTTTCCGAGGTGACAAACTTTTTTGCTTGGTTGGGATTTTTAAATTTTTTGTTCTGAAGAATCCTGCACAGAACCAGAGGTAAAAAGCATAATGTTCACTAGGTAGGTTAGTTTCTGATTTTTTTTTTATTTATTCAGAATCTTATATGATGACAATAAAGAGGGCTCTTCCTACTGAAAACACAGGTAGAACTGGCTAGAATTACCTAAATATATTGTCAGACTTTCAATGCAACACCCACACTTGGAGCTGCTGTTTACATGAGCAGTTGCCTTAACTACAAGAAAATGGAGATGTTTGGAAGTAACATGATCATAAGGAAAAAAAAAAGAAGAAATAGAAATGGACACAAGCTAGGGAAGATGAGTGCAGGAAGATGCAAAAGGGGAAAAGGACCTCAAATACATTTATTGCATAAATAGCCAAAACTAGAAGAGAACTTAGTTTTGTGGGATACTGAGGCCTAGTATAGGGACCTGGGATAATTAGAACAGTTTGTGAAATAGAAGCCCCTTATTTCAAATGAGTGTCTGAGCAGTATTTGATGAACAGATAACCATGCTGATTATTGCACTCATATATTTCTCTTCTGCTTTGGTGATGTGACTCATTTGAGTGATCATAATTGAAATGCTTATCTGGCACTATCCATCAAGAGAGAGAAGCATCATCTCTAACAACCAGGGCTTGAAAGTGCATAGATGTAATATTAGTAAACTCAAAAGGTAACAAAGCCTAGGTAGAAGAGCCTGCAACAAAGCCTGTAACATCTGGAGAGATGTCTGGAGGGATCTTTTCTTTCTTTCTTTTCTTTCTTTTCTTTCTTTTCTTTCTTTTCTTTCTTTTCTTTCTTTTCTTTCTTTTCTTTTCTTTCTTTTCTTTCTCTCTCTCTCTCTCAGAGAGATGTTTCAATATCCAGCTAGACCACGTCTCACTGGCCATGGTGACACATGGTGACACGATGAGGTGAGGCCCCTCTCGCTGCTGTTCAAACACAGAGCCAAAAGGACATCCCTGCAGAAGTAGTTTTAATAAAGGAAACAGAGCGCCTCCTGACCTGGAGCAGAGGGAGAGAGAAGTCCCAGCTTGAAAAATGCTGGTCTATCTGAGACTGTATCAAGGCAATACGAGCACCTACATAACCTGGGTACCTCTGGGCTGCATAGACCCAGCCCACTGAGCTCTGCTCTAGTGCTGCTCAGAGAGTTTGGCCCTTTTAATATGTCTTAGACATCATTATTTTGTTTCAATGTTCAAAGTTCTGGATGATCTGCCTTGTGGCTGCAACACAAAAGCAAAAAAGGACTTTGGGGCCAAAACCTGCAGCCATTTTCACCAGGGAGAATCTGGGTTATTCAATTGGTTTTAGAGGAATTGCTTGGGGTTTGCACTTAGTATTTGTAATTAGAGCAGGCCCTCAGTGATCAGGAGAGGACGAGTTATTATAATGATCCACTTCAATACAGCTGTCATTAGCACTCTCCTGATTCCAAAGGAGAGTGCAGGGCCACGTACAAGCAGGATATTTTTGGGCTCACAGATCCTGCTTGTCATGATTTTGCTATGATTTCTTCCTTATAACACAATGGCAGAAGGCCCGGGTGAATTGCACTAGCAGATGCTGTAGTGCCAGATGCTGCGCCTGAGGGCATCATGGATCCTCCACTGCTCACTTTAAAACAGCTGCCAGGACACTGCAGCCACTCCATGGGGATGTACCATGCATTTATTGCAAATATGGACAGTGAAAGGAAGAGAGAGATTGGACAAAGGGAGGGCAGGGACTAGAGAGGAAGCCTTGAAGTCTACTGAGAAGTAATGTGGTGTGGTTAAAATGATGATACCAGGTCTGGAAGATGGAGAGTTGCTATTGTTTTCTGACTGGAGCTGCTACAAATCCCACCACTGTATGTCTTCTGTCTGTCCTTTTGTCCTTTTCATTTAGTCTGTACATTTTTCAGGCTGAGAAGACTGAGACAGGCAACCCTATGATCTCTGGGTAAGGGTAGGTGTGAGGGGCCTGCCTGTGGTGCTAGTAGGATGAGGTTCTCCTCTGCTCCCAAGGCTGGCAGAAAACTTAAAAAAAAAATATGCCAAGCATTTTTCTATTCAATTAATGAAAAATGGCACCCTGTTACTCCTGCTGTCCTGCACACCTCCTGGCTGGAAAAAGAAAAAGAGCTGATTCCTGCGAGGCAGCAGAGTCTCTGTGTGATTGAGATGCAGTTGCCAGGCTGTGAGGTCTAGGAAGAGCTCTGTGCTTTTCTCAAGCCTGCAGGCAGTTCTGTTGACTGACGCTGCCCAAATGCTTTCCAGGAATGCTGACATATTCTCATGTTATCACTTCTCATGCAAACTTTTCCCTGAGAGCCTGCGTCTCATTGCTCAGCAACGCATCAGGGGAGAAGGAAAGAGAGGAGAGCTGTCAAGGCACATCAGTCATTGTTGTGTTTGTACTGGAAGGTATACGCATAATGAAGGATAATATTTTCTGGCTGCAGAAGGTTGTGATATCCCAGTGTGAGATGCCTGTGAGTGTATCTGGTATGGATGTGACAAGAGAGGATTTGTCTTGGGATGCAGAGCCTTTTTGCATCTGGTCCCTTGTGCAAGTTTGGCAGGGATTGAAAGTCCATATCATCTGGTGACCCAAATGAATAGTTCCAGATGGACTGGGGCCCTCATCACAGTTGGTGCCCTTATTGACTGAGGGGCCAAAGCTGAATGAAAGGAGAGATTCATCATGGAGAAGGTCTGTGTACCTTGCTTCGCTCATGCGCCGTGGATGGAGAATTTTAATTCCTCAGCTTTATCGATGTGTCGCACTGCACAAACAATGGGCACTCCAATGTCGAAGTGAAAGGCAAGAATATTTATGTGAGACTGAGCTTACTTCAGTCCCAAGACCCTTCCTACTTTGGCAGTCTTTGTCCAACCTTGCTTCTTTGCAGGCTACTGAAGGACTGTGAGACCTCTGGGGACATCTCTTCTCACAGGTAACAGGCATAGCCCTTCCCCATGTACCTTAATTTCAAGGAAAGACCATGCAATCCTCCACCGCCTGTCGAGGAAGGCAGAGACTATTCCTGGGGGTCCTGGACACCTGTTTTTCACCTTGGGTCAAGGGCCAGAAGAAAAACATTTCCCCTTTTGAGAGGCTCATTGAGATACCTGAACTGGAAGTGAAACTTGGAGACATCTGTCAGCATATTCAGAATTTTCCTCTCAAGACAGAAAGCAGCAGCCCTCCATGAGAGCCTGGCATGCCTGAGGAGGGGATGGTTTTTTCCCCCTCTGTCTTCCCTCTGTCTCTTTGTTAACAGGTAAAAACCTGTCTGAAGGTCTGGGCCCTTGCTGAAAAATTCAGCTCAATTTAGAAAGAAAGCTTTGAGGAACCCCCAGCCCTTGGCAGTCCCTAATGAATGTCCTAAAGGTCTGACCGTTTCCTCTGGGATCCTCCTTCCCCTTTCCTGACCTGAGTAGGCAGGCAGTGCTAGGAGAAAAAACAGAGTGGAAAGCTTCTGAAGTCAGACACCCCAAGCACCACAAAGTACCCTTGCAAGGCCTTGTTATAATCATTGCTTGCTTGCCCCATATGTCTGGCCATCCAAAAGGTTTAAGGAGTAACTGATCTGATAGCCTGTATGTGCCATTGATTTGTTAAGCTGAAGGTTTTTTTTTCCTAAATCCTATTAACAATAGCATTTGCAGAAGGAATGCAGATTACCCAGGTCTAATTGTATATCATTTGCATGAAGAATGAATTAAAAAGCAGCTTTGCAACACATTGACTCGAGATGTTATTGAGCCATTGAAGTCTCACGGCTGTGAGGGTTGGAGCTATTTAATTAGTGGGGGTGGGGTGTGTGGCTGGAGAGAAAATAGTGGAAAAGAGGTGTTTTAATCAATGAAGCAGAGAAATCACAACTGTTAGAAGATGCAAGATTAATCCTTTCAAGCAAATAACCCAACCAAATAACTCAAGGTCCAACTGTATGAGAACTTTGCTGAATGAAAACCTGGTGTTTGAATTGAAGTGAGACAGTCATTTGGGAGAGTTCAATGCTGGTGCTTTCCCAGGGCCAGAGCTGTGGAGCTCTGCTCAGGGACTACCTTCAGCTAGAGGCTCCAGCTGGTTTTTTATGTTTTTCCTTTCAGTTCGTGCAACCCAGACTGCATCCCGAAAGTCAGACAGGATGCTCCTGATGTCTGCTCTGGGTCTCTGACTGATCCCACAGCCAGGAGTGTGGGTATGAGGTTGCCTGCCTCACCCTGCCACAGGGTCTGCAGGGCAGAAGCGTTGTGGCTTGAGTGGTCCATCCCAGCTGCAGCAGGGCAAAAATGGTGACAGAAGCACTTAAGTAAATGGGATGGGATCTCATAACTCTGTTCTTACCTGGCCCCAAGGCTGGCAGGGTGACTAAGGCATTTATTCTGCCTCTCTGAACTGTTACGTCTCAGCTGCAGAAGGGCTTTGCTGTGTTGCTTTCAGGCAGGGCTCGAATCTGGAACATTTTTGTCACCTGAATATCTCTGCTTTTCGCTTTACCATCAGTAAATAGTGCAGGCTGCTGCACAGGGGGATATCTAAGGTCAGGTAACAGTAATGCTGCCAGGATCTTCGGGTCCACTTTCTCTTCGTTCAACAGATACTACAGACACTGCCCAAAACCCTTGTGATGTTTGCGATTCGATTTCTGTCCCTGGCACGTGCTGGGTAACAAATGCCTCATGTCAGTACTATATTTCCCAAGGAAATATATGTTAATACAAGTAAGAATAACAACTGCACACATTTGAGGCAGGGTGTACAATCTTTTAATGTCAAAAGATCTTAGGTACAGAGAAAGTAATTCCAGTCATGGGGGGAAACAGATAGGCCATTAAAAATGATGGATTATTTATTCCCGTGACATATGCTTAAGATACATGCTAAATTAACTGCATATCCACATTTTAAGTTTCTTGGGTACCAGCATTTCTCTTTGCTTTTGGAGGGTCAGATTTTTATTTTTTTTTTGAAAGGAGGCCCTCATCTAAAACCTGCTGAGAAGCCTGCCCTCTCAGATGCCAAACAGCCTTGTAATATTTAAGGAGAAGAGGGAAATTTGCTGGCAGACACCAAGGTATGTTTGTCCAAGCTCTTGAATATGGTATACTGAAAATGAAGCAGACACATGATAGCTGGACCACACAACATGCATATTTGTCACAATTCCATGTAAGCGACACTTGTGTGAATAAAACTGGCAACAATTGCAGATGAATTACTTATTTATTCACTGCAATACTAATTGCATAAGTTTCAACTACACCATCATCGGCCAATCTTAAATTCAGCTATCATGTCAAACACAGTATTTAAGGCAAAAGAAAAGTGGCCCAAAATGGGAATTGACTAGAAAAAACCCAAACCTATAGGCCTACAAATATGGACCATGAAGAAAACCATTTTGTCAATTACAAAGTTACGTTGAATCACATTAGTACTGAAACTTGTCTTCAAGAAACAGTTCCTCTCCCCGCTTCAGACCATGAGCTGTAAACCAGACTGTGTTTTCTTACCTCAATGTCAGCAGAGAGAAACTGAGCGAATGTGGCTGATTTGTAGCATGTCCTTTACTGCTGACGAGGGATGGCTTTGCAACCACTTAATCTATAGTATTTCATGTAGCCCTGCAGACTGAGGTCAGGCTTAGATGGAAGGACAGTATCTTTCCTTTACGAGTCAGGCAGGTCTTTTAAATCTTAGAAGATTTTTTGACAGCACGTAATAGTGGCTGATTCTCATCCCTACCTTTGTTTATAGCTTGCCTCTAGCAGACTCACACTGATACAGCCAGCAGTCTGTGTCTGTCACTCTTGAAAATGAACTTTTGGGTTTACTGTCATGGAGTCAGGGAGCTGTGGGGAAGCAGGACTGAGAGGACCCTGAGAAGTTGTGGAGTCCTCCTTCCTGCTCTGGGTACAGTCCAAAGGAAAGTTGGTCTTGACAGGTGGTGATCTCCATTGCTTGGAAAATATGCCAGTGCAGAAGGTTAAAAGTCCAAGCAGGCCTATATAGACATATCATTAAAAGGTTTTCCTGGGTTGCAAACTGAGCCAGTTTCTTCTTGTGCTGCCTCACTGGAGCAGGAGAACAGCAAACCACTGTCTGCTGTAAACAACCTTCTGCATACCAGAAGATGGAGATTTGGACAAAACAAACTCAATTATTTTGATACCCAATAGGTTACGTTTGCCAGATTTTTACCTTCCTACCTCGCTGTTCCTCTGGATTCCTTCCACTTTGGCTCCACCTTCTGCAAAGTGTTGTTCCTCCATCTGTGGCCTCCACTGTGCCGGGGCAGGTGACAGCACTCATACACTGTGTCATAGACATGAGACCCATCCTTGTGGTACCACCCTCCCCTCAGCTCGTGCGTAGCTTGTGGGTGGCCGCCTGCCCCCAGCCCTCTTCTCCAGCACTGCTGCTGGGCAGGTTGAGACTCCTCTTTCCCCCTCAGGGTGGCAGTCGGCTTTGACCTTAGTCACAGTCAGGCGATGGAGCCCACTCTGCTTGTTTCTTTTATTTTCTTTCTTTTTTTTCTTTCCCATTCAAATTTTAATCCTGCAACACATTGAAGACCCTCCCAAATCTGTGGTTATTGACATTTTTAAAGTGTATTCCATATCTCATATCTCACTCATTGAAGGAATTGATGGCATCCCAGAGAAGCCCCTTGAATAGTAGTTCTCTTTTCTCCCTTGGTGTTCCCTTCTAATTTGACAAAGGACTGTTAATAATATTTTTTCTGAGCAGTGAAGCACCAAGGGAAGCCAGGCACTTGATTCTGGAGACCAGCAGTCTTTTCTGGCTGTTCACAATAGTGCAAGTGTTAACAGCTGGGCAAGCAGGATAGGCAGATATTTATGATAAATACCTGCCTCTCTCCTACTGCAAACATCACGGGGCATCCCTCTGATGGGTGCACACCGTCCCAAGTAAAGGATTCAGTTCCTCTCTTGTGGCAAACTAAACATGAAATATTACATGTGAATATTAGAGATGTGCCCTGATCTTTAAAAAAAGAGTAAATTCTTTTGATGTACAAACCTAAATTAGAGGCTAATACCTAAATTATGTAATATTTTGAAGAACCCCAAATTTAGTTCAGCAATAAATGGTGGGGTCTTTTTGGCACCAGTCAGTATTTCTTTGCTTCTCTAACAAAGAGTTTTGAATGCTGATTTGTCTAAAATCTGAAGCAAGCTCCAGCTACACAGTTAGTAAGGTCACCTTCATAGAATATTATTCTTATGCATACACTGAATGTCCTCCACATTAAATTTAACCACTAACACAGACATGCACACAGCTCTATGTATACATAAACTTCATCTTTTCTCCTGGGATAATCTGCCAAGAATGCTGTGGAATCTGTTACATCCTCTTTAATATTTGTAGCTGTTTTTGAACCATTTTTGTGTTTGTTTGCTTATATCCTGCCTTGTAAAAAACATCCGTTATTTCTTAAATTTAGCCTTCCCTGTTATAGAGGTGTATATTTTGCTAACAGGCTGTGACTACCCTATCCTTCCTGCTAGCAAAATATGCACCTCTCTGTGATGTGAAGCAAACAGAAGAGCTTCTAAATTGAGACCTGGGCATCTGAAAAGGAATAAACTAAGGAATTCTCAATGGAGTTTTCTTTCAAAAGAATATTGAAAATGCATCTCCCCTTCAAAGTTGCAAGAAATAACTTTAGATGTTAGTTACTATTAAGAAATGCTCCTTTCACTCGAGCATGACACAAATAGAGAAACGAGGCTGAAGAGTGCAGTTAATTAAAGGCAAAGCAAAATGTTGAGAAATGGTTCAGGCGAACCTGAGACACTCCTGAGCAGTCTTAATGCTTGGGTCATGCGTTGTACACACCGATTGTGTCTGCATCAGCTATAACAAAAAAAATCCATACACCTATGTAATTTTTCATTTAGAGTTTATAACAGCAATAACGACCTGGGTACAGAACACTTTCTGAGTGTTAATGACAAAGTGGGGTTAATGGTCCTTGACTGCACCTTGAGCCATCCATGCCTCTCAAATGGTTATTAATCCCCAGGGGTAAGACTGCACCTCCACAGTGAATTTTAGATATTATTTTAATCAATACAGGTTTATGCACACTGACAGCTGAATGTATCACACATAAATTCTGCTATTATGATGCAAATAATTTTAAATATTAAGTAGCAATGTTCTGATATATGTTATGTGTTCACCTAAAGGTCCAGTGGTCCCCAATACATTTGATTTTACTTTTTAAAGCACTTCTCCTCTCTCATGTATGCAGAAGAGATGGTGTCATGAAACCTTGTGTGCAGACGTTATTCAAAGTCTGGCCACAAACACTGAGCTACAGATCTGTCTTGCCTTTCCTTTCCTGCTACACCCATTTGCTGCAGTGTGTTCAATATGACACATACAACCTTCTCTTTGTGAAATCTGTAATGCTTGGGTATCGATACGGTGCATCTCTGAAGGAGGGTTGCAGGTGATGTGGTTTTTATGTAAGGTCTTCCGCTTATCACTGCATCCATTTTTTTAATGGCACAAAGACTACCTCAAGATTTTAAGCTATCAGTGGTCACTAAAATACCTCTCTGCTTTTTCTGACATAGGGAAAAATGAAGACAACTGTTTGCTTTCTTTTCTGAAAAAAATATGACAAAATCTTTTCAGGTTCTAAACAGACATCACTGGAAGCAGAGCAGAGGGAATGAGACCAGACACGGGATTTGAGATTCTGTTTTACTGCATTCATGATAGTCGTGATGGGAAGCTGAGGGTCACTAGACTTGGAGCTGACCTTGGCATAACACTTCAGCTCTCATTCCCTTACCTGGGTATGCTTTGGTTTATTCCAAGCTTGCAAGCATCCTTTGTTCTGCAAAGGTTGTGCCGGCTCACTTGGGAGCATCTAGGCGCCTGGAGTTCTTCTTCCTTCGAAATTGCAGAGTCACAAAAGTAATTGGTGTGGTGGAGGAGTCCAGAGCTGTGTTTGTCTGAGGTAACTCAACTTCCTAAAACCTGTAAGGGTCCCCAGCACAGGCTCTCTTTGCACAAGAATGGGCTAGCACACGACAAGGATCTGAGATCCGTGCCTCAGATGTGTGCAAGCTGTTAATACCCACTTGTAGAGCAAACCCTGGGCAGCAATTTCTCCTCTGTCCAACTGTTTCTAGTGGAACAAATTCTCACCTGATTTCAGTCAGCAGCTAACATTTTCATGAGTGAAAATTTGGTTCACAGCACCTCATCTTCATATTATGCAATTTTACAGCTTCTTAATTCCAACAAAACATCTCACTGCTCCAAACTGCTTGTTGTGATAGCATAAGCAGGTTAAGACAAAAGTCATCCATTTCAGAAAAAAACCCATATGGCTAGAATATTGATCAGTAATATATAGCAGTCTTTGTATCGCCTTTGTATTTGTGCAACAATAAATACTTGAGATTTGTTGATGAATGCCTTCATTTTCCAGACTCAATTACCATCATTCAATTAATCAGATTTTCTAGTTAGCACATTACATGGAGAAGCAGCCCCTGCATTCAGACACACAAAAGACTGAAATAGCTTCCTGCTTTGAGATCCATGTGTCAGTATCTGTCAAATTGTCAGCTAATTTTAAATTTTAATTAGTTGCAATTTTTTTAAAACTCTCAATGCCTTCATTCCAAACAGAACTCAGTTGTCCTCCAGCCCTGAGCTGCAGGATTCCCTCTGTACCCTGCTTGCTCCAGCACTACCCAGCCTAGTATAACTGTAACAGGATCTGACCCATATGTGTCAGGAAAACGGTCAAATGTGGGGTCACCCATGAAAATAGGAGATTGAAATTGTCTCAGCAGAAAAGGAGAATCTGGGGAACATGCTGGCAGCACAATGAGGAGACTTCTAACAGGAGAGTGACTGTCAAATCCACCTGGGCATTAGCGCTGGACCTACTGGCCAAGCCATTGAGTACCTGGTAAGATGCCAGGGGCTCACCTGCCACGACAGCTGCCCTGAAGGTGTGCTTACCCCTGAGTGGCTCAGGGGCTGGGGACAGCACAAAGCCCCTGTAACTTCCTGGCTAGAGAGCGAGAGCAGATGGACATCAGCATGGCCAGCACAGCATCTCTGGGGGAAAATGTCTCCAAAATACTCTGCCGCAGGTGTGAACTGTGCACCCATCCAGTGGCAGATTTTCAAGGGAAGCTATGGGCGTGTCATTGCCATGATATTCACACACAACATCTTGTAAAGTTAAAATGTTAATCCTGGCTTTACCCCAGCAAAGGGTCTCTAACGCACGTTTTGTGTGTGTTAGCAAGCTCCCTCGCTATTACTGTGATTGAGTTTTAATAGCATTGGCTTTCATGATGATAGGGAGAGGGAAGTGACAACAGTGACCTTGAGGTAACAATAACCTTGCAAGCACATAATGCCATTTATCACTGCATAGCTCCTTTCATTAGGAGATCTGAAGCTGCCTCACAAAGATAGGCTTTTGCAGCACTGACACAGTGAAGACCTAATCCCTTACTGGGACACTGTGATCGTATCACAATGCAAATCATTACCACCATACACTCCCCATATTGGTACAGTTTGATGTCTTTTGTTGAGGAAATTATCTAATTAATATTTTTCATAGTTTTCATCTTTAATCCCTGCTATTATCTTTTGCTGATATCTACCCATCTGTTTTCCTAAGCACTCGCATTTTCTCTTCCATTATGTGTATAAACAGTTCCCTTACCTAAAGACATGAGATATATTGCCTTTTTTTTTTAATATCAAATTATTTTCTGCAGAAAAACCAGGCAAAAGGCAATTCTCATTTGGTGTATAAATAAATGTAGTGTTAGATTCTGCCTTCAGGTACTTTACAAATGAAATCTGCTAGTGGTCAATGCCTATGCAACCCTGTGAACTACAGTGCAATAGCTCTGTATCATGGAAAGATTTGCCACATCCAGATTTGCAACAATTCAACTTACAGTGGGAGAGAAATAATTTAATTAATTTCTTTTCCAAACTCTATTTAGTGCTTGCTAAATTCCACGCAGCTTTTCTGGAGGTTACCTTCTTGCAAAACTGTGACCTTTGTAAAAGGTAACCTATAATTTATTTCTCTTTATTTTATGGATACTAGATTCCCATTAATTTATTTATTCAGCCCCATCATGCAGATTGCTCACCTGCATCCATCTCTGTGGCAGCAGCAACCTTGACACTCCTGACTGCCAGAGGCCAAGGACTCCCTCAGATTAAATATATGAGTCCCTGTGGTGAACCCAAGATGAATGCGCCCTGTGTGCTGCATACAGCGGCTGCAGCCCCGGCAGGCGCCGAGCGCTGGCAGTGGGAGCAGAAGGGGCTCAGGTGTGGTTAGGGTGCTCTCAGTGCCCTGTGGGTTGTGGTTTGAGGAGAGCATGTGGTTCAGCGTGCCCGCGAGTGAGGCGTCTGCCTGCCGCAGTGGCTGCCCTTGGTTTACTCTGGCTTCATCCTGGTTAGCATCCAAGTATCAGGCAGGGGGCTGGGAGTGGGGATTAAAAAGCATTTTATCTCTTTTTTTTTCCCCTAACTGAGTCTAGGATGTTGAACTGTGTTAACGAAGAGCAGGTGAGCAAGTGAGTATGTGGCAAATATGCTCCAATATATCTCTTCCAATTATCACTTTTAATTTACAGTTCCTGGCAGCGTTTATTTATTCTCGCTCAAGAAACCCTGCTAACACCTTGCCAATACAGAAAGCCTCCTTTTCAGAAAGGCAAACCTTTTCAGAAATACTGAAAGAGTTCTAATGGAGGCTAGGCATCCTGATACCTTTGGCAGCTTTGCAAGCCAGCCTGGACATGCCCCTGGGTGCCACTGGGTGCCCCTGAGTGTTCCTGGGTCTGTTAAGGCACTCACTCCATACTGCAGGGAGTGCAGAGTGGTGCTGTCACGGTGCAGTCTGCCCTCATAGGGTGGTGGCCACCTCACAAAACATTCAGATGTTGCTGAAACACTACTCTATATCTCCTGCCTGCCTGACTCATCCTGGTTCTCCAGGATGCAGGTCACATCCAAGCCCTCTCAGGGCAATGATGGATATGCTGCAGGGAGCAAGCAGGGTTGTGGACCCTCCCCACCTCTGCCCATCAGCTACACCGTGACTCAGCTCCATGAATGAAGATGTGTTCCAGTTGTGGGGGCCTCCCGGCTCTTCTCAGGGCTCTCCTCCATCCTGGCATGGCATGAGCACTGGTGAGTCCCAGCTTGTACACCTGCACAGCCCTGGCAGACCCCTTTGGAAGGTGGTCTGGGCTGATCTGCAGGTGCCAGGTGTGCAGTGCTACTGGAGGTCAGTCGTCCTTGCCCGGCGCTCAGTCCCCAGCAAACTGCTGTCCTGTCTGTAATTGCAATATTACCACGGGGCTCGCTCACAACAAGACAGAGTTTAATAGATGCCGTCATTTGTCTTTCACAGCAAGCTGCACATCCGAAACAGGGTGATTAGAGCAGGGCTGAGCATAACTGAGGGCCGGGAAGGGTTGCCTTGTTTCAGAGGGCACCCACATAAAAGGGAGCTTTTACAATGTGAGTACAGTAACATTTGCATGGCCATGCTTAATCTGACAGTTATTTATTGCTCTGGGTTAGATGAAAACCTCCATGTAGAAAGGAATTGAGGCCTGAACTCAATATGTGCCAAAATCCACAGATGGTCCTTTTCTCCGGCATGAGGGCTTGAGAAGCACAAGAGAGACCTTCAGCATTCGCAGGATTGCAGAGCGTAGACCTGCTCCATATCTGCTCCATATCTGCTCCTTGTGTCTGGCACCTGCAGCCTCACTCCAGTGGACAAATGGGACGGTGAAGCAAAATGGTGGCACAGAGGAGACCAGGAGTTTCCAAGTCCACAGCAGCAGGATCAGCTTGGGAAAGCTCTCTTGAAGAGAGCTGGGGGGTGGATCCAAGCAGCAAATCACAGACCTGGGGAGCAACCTACAGCAAAACATGTGTATCTCCACCCCGATAATGCAAACTCCCTCAAATGCATTCTCAGGGTGGGGATTTTATAACCAAGAGCTGGAGGTGGCAGAAGATTTCAGATGGCAAGAAAATAGCCATAGAGTCAGTTGTGCTGGGAGGTGGGGTCTGGAGCTATTTCTGAACGTGAATTCAATTAATCTGCATTAGTTTTTCAGAGAAGAATCTAACTTTTAGAGAAGGAAATTCCCTGTGATCTTTTTTGAACAGAGACATTTGAGTTTTCAGTTGGAAAAAATGCTCTCCTTTAAAGAGCTTCCATAACATTCAATAGGCTATCCACATTGCCCATAGCCTAAAGACAGCTTTGTCTATTTTCTTTAATTTTCTCAGAAAATGGAAACTTTTAATTTTTGTACAGCAGAAAATAATTACTTTTGAGCTAGCAAACTGGTGTCCCAATTACTTAGATAGCTGTTAAAGCCCAGCTGGGGCTGAGGTATAGCTTTGGAAAATGAGTGCTCGTCCTCACAGGGTTGCAGGAAGAAAGATTAATCCTCCTGCTAGAGGGAAAAGGAGGACAGTGGAACCTAAAATTGGCAGAAAACTAAAATACTCAAAGGATGTAATATATCTAATTTCCTATACAAGCTTCTCATCCACACTGGGGTATATCAAGCCCCCATATCTGAAAGAATGAGCAGAGGCACTTCCCTTTGCAGAACAGCAGTGGACAGAGCTTCAGTGTTTCTTGACCAGAAACTGCCATCTCTTGGACTGAGGCATGCCCTGGTCAAGGGCTCTGATTGCATGGCAGAGAGGGGCATGGACCATACCAAAGGTTACACTTTCCCTGGAGCTGGTGGCCTTGGCCCTCACCTGAGCTGACCAACCTGTCTCCAAATCTGCTGCTCTTCTATGTATGCGGGAGAGGGGGCAAGGGAGCTGAAATTTCTGCATCTGGATAGTCAAATTGGTCAGATTAACCTTCATTAGCAAGATATGGTGTCTTGATGAATCCCCAAACACCAAAATTTCTGTTCCAAAGTCGTTAGGAATTTAAATTTCTCTAGGAAACCAAGTCATAAACAAGAGGACCTAAAGCTGCAAAAGTAACAAAGGTGAAAGACACAGCAATGTGAAAGGTAATTCCAGCATGTGGAATTAGCCATGAACATTTGGCTTTCTTCCTTCCCCACAGGCAATTGCATACATGCAGTAATATTTGGGAAGCCCAAATGCTGATGCTAGTTGACATGCCAGATGTTCCTGGTGGGCCACGAACACTCTCTTCAGCTCTTACTGCCAATGCATCAGGCAGTTCTCCTTGTGCAGTGTCCCAGGCAATGGTACCTCAGTGATACATTGAGGAGTTTCATGGCTTTTCAACCATAAGGATGGAGTTCTCCCACTCTGGCATCCCATGGCCAAAGTGTTGTCCACCAACATGTGTGATCATTCACTTTGGGGATCTCCCTCTGCATTGTTTGCAAGTGAACCTCATGTTTAAACACAGTCGACTTACCACATGAACAACTAAACTTCGAATAAAAGTTAGTTATTCTGAGAATACCTGACATCAGATAAACTTTGTTTTATCCAGTTTTCTGTGAAAAAACAGCCAGCTTTGCATGACGTTTGCAAAACCAACATTAGCAAGTCCATGTTTGTCCCAAAGCTTCCAGAGCCTTTGGAATCACACAATGTTTTGAGACAAGAAGTTATGCAAGTACATAGGATAGGAACTACCAGGAGGGAATGAGGGTGTCCAGGCTGTATTTCCACAACACAATTTCTTATTCCTAACAATAACATAAGCCTCCCTGATCCAGCATGTTTGTGCTCAAACACATGGTTTGCTTGTCTTGTTAGACGGGCAAACCACATACAGGGTCATCTCAAACCCACAGCAGAATAATGTGGTTGCTCTGGATTTATCTTAGTGATATTGAGTATTGCCTGAGCAATAAATGTGCAGGGCAGGACATATATATAACCACATACTGCAACATGTAGCTATACTGTGGACTTCATGTTGTTTAATTAAAAAAAAAAAATTGTCAAACTCCATTTAGTCCAGAAGGAGGATGAAGAAAAGAAAGAAAAATGGTTCAGTCTATTGTATTTTCAAAGCATTTGCCCTTTCAAAACTGAATGTCATGAGCAGGGAATGTTTCCAGCGATCAATATTTGGATGGGAGGAAGCTTTCCAGCACTGCTGAGTGGCTTTCACAGCAGCTGTGATCAAGATGGAGAGTTTGTTGTTTTGTTTTTTAATTTTATTTCCTTGTCTGTAATATTCATTGATTTAAATATTAACATAGACCTGATGTTCGTCTTGCCTTTGCAGTATTTTGCACAGAAAGAGTTTTTCTCCCAATAAAATGAACAATGCATGAGAATGCAGGAGAGGATGTGCTGACTGTTATTGGTTTCCGTACAATCAACAAATGAGGTAAGGACAAGAAAGAGTTCACCTGGGAATGGCTCACAGCTCTCTCCTGTCAAAAGGACAGTTTAGCAACAAATTGGAAAAGCGGCTCAGGTGGCAGCTACATGGAGAGTGCCTGCCACGTTCCCAGGAAGGCGGTGCAGGGCCCTGAGGCTCCTGCTGCTGCTCTCCAGGGATGACTCCAGCTCTGGGCTCTCAGGTGGCTGAAGCAGCAGTAAGATCAGCTCAGGCCCAGCCTGTGAGATCTCCACTGATCTGGCCACTCCGTGCAAGGCCAGGCATCCCTCGGCAGTGGCTGGGAATACAGCCCCTGCTGTGCTGCGCTGGGTTTGCAAACTGGAGCCCCAGCACCTCTGAGGCAGGCACCATGAGCATAAAACTCTCTCAATGGCAAGTCTTCTGGAAAGATACAGAGTGGCTTCCTGCTAGCTCCTCTTGATCTGACCATACTGTTGTTGTGCTGATGAGATTTCCACACTGATGCTTCGTTTATGCTGAACACAAACAGTGGCACACGATGTGTGGTCCAAGGAGATCTGAGCAAGTGAGCACTGAACCAAATCTGGGACGGATTAGGGCCTGTTATGGGATGTACATTGATGTTACATTTGTGTTGCAGCGCTGTAACATTTGAATCACGATGTCGTGATATGCAAGATAAAGGCTGGGGGGGCCCCTTTATAGTACAATCTTTATGGCTCTGGCACTGCACAGTGAAAAGCTGCAGAGATGAGAGGGAGCTGTGAGCAGGAAAGAAAAGCCATTAAATGAAAGCCCTGAGAGTGCTGTTTAGCATGAAAGACTCAGAAGATTGTGTCACGTATTTTTAAAGGAGTTAGAGATGGGCTTGAATCACAACTTCGAGTTCCAAATGCCTTCACTTGGTGCACTATGGAGCCAGATTTATCACTTAAACACAGTTCTGCTTGGACTCTTCTGCCCTTTTTCTCTGTTTTGGCCTTGTGGAAAGCCCATACTCTCCAAACAGAAGTGAGGGGATCAGGTCTTAGCACTTAGAAGGTTGCAAAGTCCCTGTGGGGCCTGAGTGGAGGCTTGCTGAGGAGTAGCCCACTGCCCTGAGGGCAATTAGAGGACAGTCTCCGTGCAGGAAAAAGGGCAAAGGTGGGTGAGTTGAGGTTGTTCACCCCATACTGCCAGAGTCACCAGCTGCAGCCCTAGGTTTACACACTTACTGATTCCTGCTGTGCCACTGCCCGGATGCAAAAGTGAGCACCACCTTGGATGATCCAGAAGGACGTGGTGGCTACTTCAGGTGTCCTGGTGTGAGCTGACAGCAACTCCTTGTGTGTCAATGGACCTACCTTGATACAAACTAGGTATAAAAAAAATGCAGAAAATCTGGGTTTAAAAGTCCAAGTCCACAAAAACAGTCATTTGCCAAAATTTAACAAATTGTAGTTTTGTATTTGTGTTTTAGGGGAAAGAAGAATGAGAAGGAGATAATTTGGAAAGTTTGCTGTCCTGGGCTTTAATTGTTTTTGCTTTTAATTTCTGCAAGATGTTATTTTCCTTGGGTTTATTCTGTCACTTATTCCCATGGTGGGACTGAAATTGTGTGGGGTGGTTTTTTTGTGATGATGGGGCTGCGGGGACTGTGGCTGTGTTGCAGCACTGCACATTAGCACAGTAGCAGCAACACTGGAGTTATCCCAGGGTGATCCCTGCTTGACACACATTTGGTTTAAAGCAAGAGGACAAAATACAGAAGACTTTTGTGCATCCCAGAGTGAGCTGCTGATAACCAATCCAGCAACACTATTATTTGTACTTCATCTGCATTTAGAGACCAAGTCAGGGGTCAGGTCAGAATGTACTAATCAGGACACAGATAGGGAACAAAGACAGCCCTTCCTCTCGGCGCTCCAGAGGCCTCATCCGGGGTGAGCTGGAATAGCTTCCTAGGCTGGTGGATTTCAGCAAAGCAGTGCTGATTTGCTGTGGCTGTTGGCACCCAGACACATGTGGCAGATAAAGCACGCAGATACACACAGTGTAGCAGACATGAGCTGGGGGGGTGAGGCAGCAGTGCCGGGCAGAACAGCACACCGTGCAGCTCACTGCTCCCTTGGCCAGCACCAACTGGTGTTAAATGGCTCACTGCTTTTCCTGACTACACAAAATGCCCGTCTCACATCAGGCATATCAGGAGGACTCTTGTCTTGGAGAGACTCAGCTTTGGGAACCAGCAGGGATCTTCTAATCCTCTGCTGTGCAGCTCCTGGGGTTGTCATCTGTGCCAGGTCAAAATGGCTAAGTGGGGAGTACGCAAAATGCTACCAGTCCAAAGTGCTGTTTGATTTTAGTAGTATTTGCTGCCCCTTTGAACAGGTGTAAATGGCTGTGTAACACACATGGCAAAGGAGAGCTATCTTCACATGGCATGCTTTGACTTCTTTGCTGGATACAGCTCTGTTTCTCTGGGTTCTGACCCCTTTCTTTCACAACATCTATCGTTGTCAGAAGTGGAATCACTACTCTGGAAAGCATTCAGAAAAAAAATGCATCCTTGTTATGGGGAGTGCTCAGCCAACTCCCTACCAAGGAAGCGGCTTGATCCTTCACTCCAGACAGTGAGCAGCTCTGCCTGCCTGCCTGCTGGCTGCTCTGCTGCCCTGGCCATTGCTCATCTGCACAGTCCTGCCTCACCCTGTATCTGCCCTGAGTGCCTTCACCCTCTGCCTACAATGACCTCACAGCATTGTATAACTGCTCTTCCCTTGTCCTCTGTCACTCCATTGCAGCACTTCCACACTTCCTAATGCATTTCCATTGCTTTCAGTTATTATTTCTTTGCAGGCTCTTCTGTTCAATCTCCAGTTGAGTCAGTGTTTCTCTATACTACTTGATGCTCTTCTTTCTACCTTGCATTCACTTTTGCCCTGCTTTCCTCCTTCCCCCATCTTACTTGAAACGTTTCCTGATCTATTGCTTCATATTCCCTATTGTGCTCCATCTCGTGACTCACTGCACAGGAAAGCTTGGTTGTTTGCTCAGGATGTTTTGGAGGGCAGGGGCTGAGGTCTGGAGAGAAAGGGAGGTAAGAGAGATTCCAAGAAGTTTGGAGGGAGACAAGATGGTCACTATGGTCACTTTCAAACCTTGCCAGCTGATGCTCTTGAAAATAATCGATTGCTCCTGCTAGTCTTGTGTTCTGTGTTTTCTCCCAGGAATGGGAGATGCTGTCCCCCTCTCCTCCGTGAAGGCACATCCAGTATGGCACAACTAACCAAGAAGGCCCAGGTTCATCTTTCAGTTTTCAACCTCTTGTCTTTCCTCATCTGTAAAATACCTTCAGATGAGAATTCCCCCATCCTTCTAGCTATGAGGTGCTATGACTCTTGTGGTGACAGGGAGGAAGAAGAAGCTTCTCATTTTGCTTCCTTGTGCTTGGTTATGATGCTGATGGTGGTAGTGGGAAGTCCAGGTAGAAATCCTTGATTTCTCCAGTCAAGAGTAATTTAAGAGAAAGAAATTTTGCCCCAGAACCAGCAGCACAGGAATTTGAACATGGGTTTCTGCAGCTCTGACCAAACCGTTCCTTGTTCCTGCTCCCCTAGACACTTGGGAAAGATACTGCTTTAGTTCCAGGTCTGATGGAGGACAAATGTTTGAAGCTGGCATGAAACAGCTCACTCTGGTTATTAATGACCAGGGGCTTGACTGTACCTGGCAAGAGTAGCTCGTATATGTGGTGGAAACAGCACCTCTCTTGTGGGAAGGGCCCTGAGCAGCCCCTGGGGGCTCAGTTCTCTACTCTCTGCATCCTGCAGGAGAGAAATTACTGGCTTTCCTGAATTCAGCCAGTTCTGGTAGCTTCATGGTTGTGGAGTTCCCATATGCCTTGCTATTTCTCTCCTGAAGAGGAAGAGACGCTTTAGACAGAGCAGGGAGAAAGTGAAGGAGTTTAAACATAAAGGTTTGTGACAACTCTATTCAGAAGTGTGGAGTGAGGGGAAGTGTGTTTCCATGCATTGCCCAACTTCCTGATTCAAGCAGTTCCTTTCGGCGAGCCCCGGGCGGGTGGAAATTTGCAGTGTTTTGTGTGTCAGCAGCCCACAGCACCCTCCCCTCCCCTCCCCTCTGTGACCTCTTCCTTCTCTGCACCGAAAATGAGCCTCGGGGAAGGCAGGAGCTGGAGACTGGGCTGCCCTGGGACTTTTCCAATTCATAAAAATACGCTGTTGCCACCTAGACAAAGGAGGTCCAGGAGGTCCAGGAAGGGAAGGGAATCCCCTGAACTCAGCAAGTTCAAACTCCAGCTCCTATCATCCATGGCAGCAGTCTTGTCCTCAGAGGGAATTACATGAATCACATTGTCCACAGCTTCGAGCTGCTTGCTGGGTGCTGCAACACCAGACCAGAGATTCTGAATGCTCAGGGGAAAACTCTGCTCTCTTGCCCTGGTAATGAAACTTCCATTATTTGTGTTGTGTTGCGGACAGCTGCCCCAGGTGGCCTTGGTCTTGTGTTGCCCAATGCTGTGCAAAGAATAGGAGTTTGTTCCTGCCCTAAGGAGTTTGTGGAGCAAACATCAGAGGTTGTATTTTATGGAGAGGTGAGACTGAAGGTAGCAGAGGAAAGTAGTGACCTCCTTGCAGTCACTTGTTGAGGTCAATTCCTCAGAAGTTTTCTTAGAAGGGGCCATTAAAACAACAACACATGGTGAGGCAATGGGAATAAGTCTGGGATATGGCTGTAAGAAGTGGAAATGCAAAATAAACAGAATTTCTTGCTTCAACTATGTAAAAGTCAACTATCAAGAAAAACTGCAGGAGGCACCCCCACCTCCTCCCCACTCTAAAAGAAAAAAAAAAGTAAAAGAAGAACCACATTTGCCTTGTACAGGAGGACGAAAGTAACCTCCAGCTGCCACAGCAGGCTGAGTGTGCCCCCAGGCTCTCTGCATCTACCAAGCAACACCACCACGGGCAGCTACAAGGTCCTACCAATAGCACACACGGCTATCTTTAAGGCAGAATTTTTCACAGGTAGCAGTACTTTCTCTTAGTTTGAAAGGTGAATGGTCATCTCTATCTGGAATTCATGCATGTGTAAGAGTTAGTGGCAAGGATTAAAGGCTGGGAAAGGCAAGGAATATTTTTCTGGGAAGAGTTTTGCCATATTCTGTAGGCAGCCATTACAAGCTACCATCAGCCTTGGCTAGAGAGCATTAATAGTGGGAACTTCCACAGGTACGTGTGTCCATTTTTAATGGACCATTCAGAAACAGCTCATTCAGAGCCAACAACCACCTTGGGAAAAGTCCCAGAGTCACCTTGGGACACAAAAGTATAAATGCATCTCTTTTTTAGATGTAAGAAACAGTACTGTTGAGGATGAAGTCATGAGTTTGCTCTCCTGTGTAGCTGTGCCTTGTTCTGAGGAACACTGCTCTGACCTGTGTTGTGTCTATAGCACAGCGAAACTGGAGACAGGACCACAGGGCACAGGGGGTGTTACACCAGCATCCATGTGGCATAACCAGACCCACTGCTTCCTAACAAGACACAGACTTTCCAAAGTATGGCATGGCACCGTGGTGGGGCACCGTCTCCAGCAGCTGCAGAGCGCAACTGGAACATGTAAACTCACAGGGAAGGTCTCTGCAGAAGTGGGAATGAACCCAGTAGCTCCGAGTTGGGATCAAATGGCTAAATTTGCTCTCTTATGAGTAAAAAAGCACTGAGAGGAACAGCACATCTTTTGTTTTTGCTAGATGGGTAGTAGGACTGGAAAAGGACTTGAAAAAGTAAAACTGGATCATCCCATTCTGCCAGTTATACTCTGGAATTTGGTACCATTTGATCCCTGCACTTGACTTAAACATCCACGCTTTGATCACATGAATATTCTTCAGGCAAAGCAATGTTATTCATTTTATGTTTTGGGTTGTTTTAATCAGTCTGTCAGACTGATGTGCAGATTAAATACAGATGCTTGCATGGTTTTCTGTGTGACTTTTAGAGCAGAAAGACTATTATATTTACAGAAATTTCTTCTTTTGAGACAGTCGATGCTCCCAGTCTATTTGAAATCCAAGGGTACAAGAGTATCTGTGAGCGTGCCTGATGTTCAAAACAGGAATATTTGCTAAATTCCTGCAGCCAGGGCGAAGCTGGGCACTGACAGACACTATTTCACTCTCCCCAATGCACTCTGCCAAGCACTTAGTGTCCCCGCCACAGCAGTTCTGGGTCCTTCCTGAGACGAGACCCACACTAGTGTCCATAAATACACAGAAATGTGCCTGTGCCTGACAAATGTCCGCGGGAAGCTGTCGTCGCTGAGTCTTGCTTCCCAGACTACTGAGTCCTCAGCAGTCTCGGCAAGGGCAGCCACGTTCTTCAGATGAAAGGCTGCTGCATGCTGCACTGCTAATGCTGGGCCCTGTGAGCTGTCTCTGCTCAGCTGAAGCACACAAATGGGAAGGTACTGTGCCTTGGTGGGCAGAACAGAAGATCTTTAACCCATCTTCCAAATTGATCTGCTCTGTGACTCTGCACTCCTTTTGATTTGGTTCCTAACACCCTAGGTTAAGTTACATGTGCTGCGATGCTGACTCCTGTGATGGTCTCGCACCGCTTGCCAGTCCCTTGCCCCCCCCAGTGAGGGTGCCTGTAGATAGGATCGCCAGGGATGAGAAGTTTCCTCACTTAGCATGCTCTGCCCCAACAGAACTGCTCTGGCACCCAAAGGAGGACCCAAACATTGCTTTTCCATCCCCAGTAAGAGCTGTGTGTGCTGCTTTGGGCTGCAAAACAGGGAGTTGCAGAGTTGCTTATCCCATGGTTATTGCTACAAGCTTGTTCCCTCTGACCTCCTGCACTGCCCCCTGATGCTGCAGGGCTCACAAGGCATTGCATTGCACTGCAGTGTAAATCCCCGGACAATAAAAAGTTGATGCGTCCAAGGAAAACAGAGACAGCAACATTTACGTGCTTTGATCAGCTATAAATGCGCTGTGCTGTGGAGGAATTAAGTATTTTCATAAGACTGCCATGGCTTTCTATCATTGCTTAGAGGTTCCCTCAAGGCCAGTGTACCAAGAAGGCCCTGAGGAACCACTCCAGTCTTGTGGTCTGTGTGCTGGAATTGATCGCAACAGGGTATTTGTGGCTGCACAGCAGACCTTTCTCTAGACACTCTGCAGTGGTGTTAAAGGCCCACACATTTCAGGAGCTAGTTAGCTGCTTAGGTGGATGGTCACAATCTCAGACAAGAACACAGCCTGATCAAGTACAGAAGATAATGGATCTCATAAAATGCAAAACAGCAATCGTGCAAGTGGTGGAGAATTTTGAACAGTCCCTCTTCTGCTCATACATGGACTCCAGGTACTGTGTATGAATACAGGAGAGTCCTTCCCACCAGATCTCACTCTTTTCTGGCATCTTCCCATTCCCAGATCCTCTGTGAGGTGAGAAGCCAACCCCCTCCTCTTTAAGCTCTTCACCAAGGGTATCATTCATTGTGAAGGTGGCAAAGCTGGGCTTAGCATGTACACGAAACCGCAAGGGACTCACCGTTTCACAGAAGTTTAATCCCTGTACATATGAGTATAGGGGAAAAAAAGGTCTGTGAGGCAGATGCTTTTAAGGAGCAGCATCTGCCTTATAAATCTATAAAAGGCACCCAAATGTCCTTGGAAAATGTTCCCACTGCTCCTTAATCAGAATGTATTCTTTTTGAAGCTATCTGGGACACGCATGTTGTCCATTTCAGCTCAGCCAAGCAGGATTGTCATCACTGTGGTTCAGTATGTTCCCTCTTCAGTGGCTTATTTTGTACATGGGCATGAAGTTGAATTAAAGAGTTGATAAAAAATTTGGAGCAGTTCTGTCCAAATCCTGTACAAGGAGATTATGTGAAAGAATAAAATCAAATATCAAAAAATATCCCTGAATTTTAAGTGACTGCTGTTCTATTTATAGAGAAACATGTATCAACAGCCTGCTCTATCCTTGCATGAGTTTTATCTTTGTGTCAATACATTTTTTATATCAGTTATTTTTTGGTTTACACTATGAGCAGAATTCTTCCACCCTAGATTACTCCACAAGTTTTTATAATATGCTGAACAACTGTAACCCTAAGCAGTAGTAATGATATCCCTGCATAAACTTTTAATTCTGTTCATGGAAAAAGTGTAATGCTCAGTTTCCAGGTCCTTATGCTTTCTTTTGTGTGGTACACACTGGGCTTTCAACTGGCTCAGTACTGCTCTTAGGATTGCTTTAGGCTCTGATTTCTTCCCCTTTTCCTTTTCCAGACCTGGCTAACAGAATAGCCCCTGTGCAGCAAGTTTGGGTCACAGCCCCTCCAGAGCAACAACTGAACGCGAGCAGCAGTGGCTCATGGCTTCCATGGCAAACTTATGCTGGTTGAGGTTGGACCTTGCACATGTCCTTGGAGGAGATGCATTATCTCTTTATGACCTTTGACCACTTCCAGAGACACATGAAGAACTAGTGCTTTGTCATTGGAATGAGGTATTAGAATAATCTGAACCCAGGAAATTTCTGCTAGGTCTCATGCCAGGAACTGCTTGCCTAATAACACAGGGCTCTTCCCAAAGGCTGAGAAGGGACTTTCCAGATCACAAGCAGTTTCCTCAGTAATCATAAAATCAATACATCTGAGTGATTTGTCTGGGTACAGCCTGGATAAACACTCAGGTACTTAATTCCCATGCATGTCGTAGCCTGCCTGGGTGGCCAACAAGCAGTCTGTGTCAGGAAGAGTTCAGGGAGGGATGTTATCTCATATGGAGTGCCCACAGACCCTCTGGTACAAACCCTAGTGGTGGGAGAAAGACAGCAAATTAGAGATTTCATAAAATGAGAGATTTCTTCAGAAAAGAAAAGTGGGAAGTTCTCAATCAGCTACACTTCCAGCCAAAGAGGGAAAATAACAGTGGAATGAGAAAAAGGCTGAAAGAGCATCTTCTAGTGCAGTCCTGCCTCCTCACCACAGTCCTGTTCTTCTCTCCCTAGCACCATCTACACTAATGTCTCATTGGATGCAATCATTGAGAAACATTTTGAAACCTTCTCACAGGATATCCCTGCATCCATCCCAAATTCAGATAAGCAGCCACAATTACCATCTCCTCTACAAACTCAGGAACCAATTCCTTTTGGCAAACAGAAGTGAGTACAGGTGATGTGGTCTCCTAGGACTACATACTTTCCTTTCAGAGACACTTCATTCTCACGTATCATTGAATAATTATTGTTGTGGGAGAACATCCAGAGGCAAGGAAAAGAGTGTGGCAGGTGCCTGACAGATGTACATAGCAATAAGTTGCCTGTCCTGGACTATTTATACTTGAAGCCGACAAATAACACACAAAGGGCAGGAGGAAATGTGAAGCAGGCAGTCCCTACACAGACACTGCAGGAGCTGCAGGAGGCCTGGCCCAAAGACATGCTTCTTATTCTGTGACAAATCTCAGGATCTGGTGTTTCCTAACCAAGGTAAATGAAGACACGAAGCTGAACATTCATGGGTAAGAAAAGATAGGAAAAAATAACCAGCTCTATTTGGGACAAATAGTTTCCTTACAACATTTGGTAATATTTTATTTTAATCAGCCTTTTTCCTTTTTAACAGAATCTGAAACTCCAGATCTCAGTCAAAATATGCTAATTTAAAAATAAAAATTCCCCCTAAAAGTTTTGTTTTAGGATATTTGGCAGCAACTCTGTTATTCTGTGAACAGCTCTTAACAGACTGTGTTCTGGTAACCAACGTTTCGTCAAAGTACTACTAAGCAACTCTGTTGTTTCCGAGGCTTTTCTTCTCTGAAAGCATTTAACTAAATGATGCTGCTTCCATGAGGTGCAATACTCATTCTGTGTAACCATCCCAGGAAGAGATTTGATGGAGCAAAATGTTCAGTATAGATATTGGATTCTGGTCCAGCATGGAGCTTAAAAGAACTGGCCTGACCTTTATCAGAAACGGTAGATTGAGATCAAGTTCCTACTCCAGCCATTGTCACCTGCCTTCTCACCTGTCTTAAAAACTCAAGGGCAGTTGCCAATACCGTCAGATCCTGCTCCAACTGGGAATATCAGGTGTTTTCATTCAATGGTAGTAGTGAAATGGTGACAGTTGCAATGGGAAGAGCTCCTTGTTTTGGAGGTAAAGAGCAGCCCATCATCTGAGAATTGGCCATTTCTTCTCCTGAAAAGATGACCACCTTTTCTGTTAATGATTTCAGATCAGCTATATGCAGTTATAAATCTCTCTGTGCTATCTGTTTATTGTATTTTCACCAGATTTGTGAAGGTACATCCAAGGCCAAGCTTGCAAAGGTCAGATATTTTCAGGATGCTGGTACCTTTGTTCTTTCTTGAGAGAGATATTTGACCAAATAGATTTTGTGTGCTTTGTCAGACATCCTGTCAAGAGAGATCTCCATATGAGTGCAGTGACTTGAAAACTGGAGTTCGTCTTTGGTTTGGTGGGATTTTGTCTGACATGTTAGATTCCGCCAGCCCCTAAGATCCTTGCACGATACAAGAAATTTTTCTAAAACCAGCCATGTCTCATCATTCAGAATTCCTCACCTGCATTTAGTTTTAGAGGAGTGTAGGTTTGCTACTGTGGCATTGTGCAGTCTGGTCAAAAATTAGTTCATCCCAACCACAGAGCATTTGTCAGACTGTCTGCTACTGGGGAGTGTTCAGTCACTAAGTACAGGTAGTCTTGAGTCAGTGAGTTTCTTAGAGTCTGGGGTTTTGTAAGTATGAAGACAGTACAGAAAAAGGTCATCTGTGCTTCTACCATAGCCAACCAATGCGAAATAATTGTCAGAATAGCAGTCTAAATTTCCTTCATTAATTTCCTCACCCTCATATTTTTCTAACTCATTTATCTAAAATATTTCCTTGATGTAGAGCTGCAAAAACTGGAGAGACTTTCAGCCAGTGGTTTAGATTATGGCTAAAAAAGAAGACACAAAACTTGTGCTGTTACAATAAATACTGATTGCATAAACTACAAGTTTCTGAGTCATCTTCCTTAGGGCAGTCTGGAATCCAACCAGAGCTGCCAGTGAGACCTGTATATCAATAAAATGTGTCTCTGAGGGGTGGCCCTGGGAAGGGGTGGCTTCCAGCCCTCCACCGAGCCCCGCAGCCATAGTCCATGTCTGGGCATGACTTCCTGTCCGCTTCCACAGTCCCTCCACACCAGGCTCCAGCCCTGTGAGACAGCCTGGAGAAATGCCACTCAAACAAAAATGAATCTACGTTGCAGAAATTGCATTCATTGTAAGCTTAAAATAAAAGCCATCAGTGTCAAAAGAAAAACAAAAATAAAAAAGAAAGAAAAAAAGACAAGAAACAAGCCCTGTCCTACACAACCGCATTGCTGGCTGCAAACAGCTGAACATTAGTCAACCCTTGACTGCACAAAGAGAGACTGGTTGTAAACAAAACGGAGAGAGCTGAGACGGAGCCTTCTAACGAAGGCTATTGAAGTTTGTGCTCTCTGTAACTTGAAAGCCGCAAATGCTGAAAGAGCCATCTGTATTAAACCATGGCTGGGATCATGTTCATTAGCTGGTTGGCTGTAAATATAGCCTCCCCCCAACACAAAAGGTAACGCATGTCAGCTCAAACCATCACCAGCAGGTTTGTGTAAATATTTACTGGGCTGTTCAGACTGCCGTAATTTGAGGCTGTTGATGTCTCACAAACAAGTTAGAAAATGAGCTGGCAAGTTCCCGAAAACAGTGTCAGAAGGCAGCTCCAGTACAGTAGAGGGAATAGGAGCTTTGTGCTCTTTTCTCCGAGGGCTGCAGGGCTTCCCAGCTACTCCAGTCTGGCTAGCTTTTGGCCTCCTTACAGTCCAAACTGAGATTTAAAGGTTTATAACATTTTACACTTTTTTTTTCTTTAGATTCTAGGAAAATGCTTCTTAGGAGTTTTGGATGTTATGACAAGGATGAGAATTTTCCTTGTTAATTAATTTTTTATTCCTTCTTTCATAAAAATACATTGGGGCCTAAAGACCTTGTGAGAGGGCTGCAGGATCACAGGTGGTCCACCCCTGGTGTTCACTGATCACTCAGTGAAACTGCTGCCCCATCCCCTGTGGATCATGGAGAAATGTTGGGGTGATCTCCATGTGGATAAACAACCAGTGCATGGCACTTTTGGGCTTGGGATGACTGCACCAAGTATCCAAGTCTACTGGAGAACACAGAGTAGAGTGCCTGAATATGGCACACCCTGTCTCAGCTAGTCCCAAGGGTGGGAAAGCAGAGAGCCACAGCCATGTCTTCTGCGGGAGGCAGGGTCAGGGTACACGTCAAAGCTCTGACTCCATGTCTGCCCACACACTTCCTTCCATCTGTGCAAGCTCTCACTCTCCCAGGATGGTATCTAACAGGCTGTTCCCAGGGAGCCGTTGGGATGTGGGCACTCATACAAAGTGCGGAAATTTCATACAAAGGACCAGAAATTTCAGCAATTCAGTCATGAGGACATGCCTCAGGATTGAAGGACAGTCTCTGATCTGTTTTACCCTGTGGAGTGGCTGTAGCTACAGCAATCACCTTTCCCCAGTCTCCTTGGGGTGGAAGAAATCTCCTAATCACAAAAAAAGCCAAATTCAGGAAAAATCACCCTTCCTCTACTCTCATGGTGTATGTGATACCTGGGTATAATTTTAAAGAGCTGCTCAGTGAGGATTATCTGAGTAGCCTTTTTTTTGGCACTTCTGTTTTTGAAGTGTGCTGGTCCCCGGAGTATTTCCTTTTTGTCCTCCCAGTGAAGATAGCAGGGAGAGTTAGGGACCAGAAGTGATCTGTGAGCCCAGGCAGCAGTACACAGAGAAATGCTCCTTGGGGCTGGAGGGCTGGGAAGGTTGGCACATTCAGCATGTGCTTTATGCCTGTAGGCCTGCTCAGCCCTGGAGGCACTCCCTGAGAAATGTCACGTTTCTCTCTCTCATGGACAGTGCCATTGCCCAAATGAGCTGCACGCACAGTGACAAGGAGAGGGTTTTTCCAGATGAGATCTGTTGTCCTCACTGATGAAAATCATCCCTATCAAAATGAACACTTGTCATCTGAGTGGCATTTGCTGCATTTAAAGGTGTTGAGGATTCCTGAGTGATGCAGAACTGTTGGGGCAGGTTCTACAGAAACTCTGCTGCCCTCCTTGTGTGTGTAGCAATGCAGGGGGTGGGGTAGGGTTTGGTGTGTAGCACACCCCCATTGCCTCCCTGTGACATGGCTGGGTACATGTGGCTATCACAAGGCACCCATGAGAGCCGCCTCCAGCTGTCTGGGCTGCTGCTGCTGTGCATTGCCTGCCTCCAGAAGCAGGGAAAAGCCTGGCTGGCCCAGCTCAGGGGCCATCAGCATTGTTTCTGGGCATGTGTCAAGAAGCAATCAAGCAACAAAATTACTGGAGCTTTATAGCCAGGTGTACTGTTGTATTATATATCCTCTCCTGAGCTATTATGTGCTAACTGCGGCAGAGCTGTCCTCTCAGATCGTGAGATGGCTTAAAGCAGTGAGATTTCATTTCCCCCAGTGGAGTGCCCTGGACTTACACAACCTCATGGTTTAGTCTAGGAGACTTCATGTGATAGACCTCAGAGTCTGATCCTGTGATCTCAGTGTCTTACAATGTGACTTGTGCACTAAGAGCAGCCCTCTGAGAAGCCAGCGGTGTAACACCCAGAGAGTGAGTAATTTCGTTTGTTTGGTGACAGGGGACAAGCTGGCAGCCTTCACACATAATTCAGTATTTCAGGTGATTTCCATCTGAGGTAGGGCTCTATCACACTGAAATTCCAGCTCTGAGAACCACGTAAAGAGAAGGTGCCCACTCCCATCCAGCCTTCATTGACGACTCTCCTGTTCGGCATGAGGAAGGCACTCAAAAAGGAACCCATGTGCTCCATGGTATGGATTTGGGGCAGCAACCCTTTTTTTAAAGTGGTAAAAGCAGAGGTCCTCCTTATCAAAAATCTTCCTCCTCACAGAGTTAAATGAAGTGGCTAGATTCCAGAATCACAGACACACGAGGTCCTTCTCTTTTGGTTACTACAGGAAATGAATAATACAGATATTACCGGGATGAGAGACTAGATCTAGCCCTATGGAGGAAACAAAACCCCATCTGCACTATGGCATTGTGTGGGTGTGTATTGCATCAATCTCCATTGGAGGGCACTTACATCAGTGGCAAGAGCTAGTTTACCATGAGAGGCTGTATTGTGGGCACCCCAGCAACAAGGTCTGAGCTGGCCTGAAGAGAGAAGGAAATCCCTTTGCTAAAGGTACCACTTCCAATAGGCTAGACAGGAGCATGAGTCCTGCTCTGTCAGTCATCTCTCTCCATGGGTAAATGCAAAGTGGAGAAGCTTCCTCAGACAACTCTGCCTCCCAAGACAAGGGAAGTACGGGAAGATGTGAAGTGGCTGGGAGGAAGGGAAATGTAATGTTTTTAATATATTTATAATAATATATAATATTATAGTAATTTTAATAATGGATTTTCCAACTGCCATCACCCTATCACCTGAAAAAGCAGCCCAGAATATGAGGATGTTACCATGCTGGCTTATGTGGCCAATAAACAAAATCAGATATTTGTGTAAAGGGTATAATTTCCTCATTATGGAAAATTTTTTTTTCTGTAATCAGAGAGTCTTTCTTCTTGGATCACGTCAGCTTCAGTCCATCAGCTTTTGCTGACAGCATCCCTCACGTGGGTCATTCAAAGAGGAGAGGAAAAATATTGCTTGTCATAGCTACTGGCTGGCAGAGACCACAGCAAGACAAAAAAAAAATCTGTCCAGTTAAAAGCAAGGAGTGAATCTGAGAACTCTATGCCAAAAGCCTTTTTTATTTTCAGTTCCCCCAGCTGATCACAGCTTGTGCTGGTGGTGTCACTACGCTGTGCCATAGTGAGGTGTATTTGGCAAGTACCCTTAAACGGAGGCTACTCAGTGTGCCTATTACAGACATTCTCCTCCGGCACAGGGGGTGTCCCAATGGCCAGACTGCAGACTGCCAGCCTACAGGACAGGATACCATGCTAGCTGCCATGTGATCAGTTATAGCAATAGTGGCAACTGTCCATCTTTGTCTTTTATGACAGCGGAAGAGGAGGAACATTACCAGCAGGTCAAGGGATGTGATCGTCTCCCTCTCCTAAGCACTGGAGATGCCACACCTGGAGTGTGGGGTTCACATTTGAGCTGTCCAGCACAAAACAGACATGAACATCCTGGAGGGAGACTGGTGAAGGCTCACTGAGGTGGGTGTGGATGTGGAGCATCTAACAGATGAGGAAAGGCTGAGACAGTTGTGACTATTCAGCTTGGAGAACAGAAGGCTCGGGGGTATCTCATCAATATATAGAAATATCTGAGGGGGTAGTAAAGAAGATGGAGCCAGACTTTTCTCAGTGGGACCAGTGACAGGACCAGAGGCAATGGGCACAAACAGAACCACGGGTGGTCCTGTCTGAACGTCAGGAAACACATTTTTAGTATGAGGGTGACTGAGCCCTGGAACAGGTTTCCCGGAGAAGTTGTCGAGTCTCTAGACTCAGAGATATTTAGAACATGACTGGACAGAGTCCTAGGTCACCCTGCTTGAGCATGAGTGTTGGACCAGATGATCTCCAGAGGTCCCTTCCCACCACGACCTCTTTCAGGGAAGTGACATTTCCTGGCATCAGAGCATCCATGCTGGTTTTAACTGAGGTCTCACGTGGCTGTAAAAGCCAATGTTTATGAGAAATATTTTCCCATATATAGAAGAACAGATGTCGTACTTAACAGAAATAATAAAAGACATTTTTAATAGACTCAGTTTGATTGTTGCATAGTTAAACATCCTTTTACCTTGAAAGAAGGCTCTGAAGTTCACCCTTTTGTGGGGTTTATAGAGGTGTTACTGGGAAGTAGTTTTTAACCAGAATGCATAAAACACTTTGAGATAAGACCGACATCTTTTACCTCCATCTGACTCATCCAGAAAATCTTGTTACGTATCTTGATCTGAAATTAGCAAACATCAAGAAAGTTTATCTAAGTTAACAGCTGTCATGTCTGTAGTCACTCCTGCATAGCCTTAATTATTGCCGTATGTCTGTCTCCTGCTACTGTACAGGAGGAATACGGAAGATCTTGTCCTTCACAACCAGCTGCTCTGAAACCACAGTACTGTGTACCCTCTTCCTGAGATTGCACACTGAAAAGCCTGGCCCCTGAAAAATGATTTGAAGTCTCTCAAGTCTGTACTTCTTGAATGAACACTAGGGTCATGGAGTAAAGAGATTATTTTGATGCATTTAAATACACACGAATACACATCTTTAAGTGTCTAGAGTATCTATTTGGTCAAATCGCTATGCAAGCCTGCAAGAAAATTACTTATGAAGAACAGAAGAGATATAAAGGTAGGATATTACCATTTACTGTGGAGACATGAAAATTATAGCAGAGATTACTTTGGAAGACTTGCAATTGCAGCAATTTTCAGATGGCTCCTGGCTGGCATAGGGATCTGTTTCCAGACTGTAGGTAGGCTGACACATGCCAGGATCACAAACTCCAGGTAGCCCTGGCTGCTGGCTGTCATCCATCAGCTTGTGATCTGGCAGTATTTCACAGAGCCCTGGAGGGAGAGCTCCCAGCATGGGCTAAGGGGAGTTGGAAGGATTTCTCACCATTTAGCAGTGATGCACCCTGTGTCCCAGGCAGTCAAGGAGAAGCTCTTAACAAGCCAAGAGGAGTTTGGAAGCAAGTAATAAGTACATCTCAGAAGACAAGGTCTCAGTCTTTACTGTGCCGATGGAGAATGAGGCCTTGTTTTCCCTGCTGCAGCACTAGTCTCTCACCTAGCCATGGCTCCTTGTCCCAGCTGGTCTCCACACCCTCTCCTTACCGGCCTCTATCCATGTTAGTGTCCTCACCCCTTTCTACAGTTCTTGGTCCAATTTATGCCCACAGAACTAATTTTTAATCTGTTTGACAACAAACTGCTCTTTTCTAGGCAGATTGGGCCCAGCAGTTCTGTTGTTTGGAGCACAGATGGGAGAAGTTTTCTTCCTTCATTCTTATTTCAAATGCTCAAGCTGCAGCGCTGGGAAAGGTCTTGTTCTGCCTCCAGATGAGCTCCCCTAGCTTGAGCTGGTGCAGTCAGGATCTTTGGGGAATGTAAATGCTAAGACTGCAGAAATCTCTGGTAAGAATTAAATTGCTGCTGTGCTAAGAGGCAACCAATTTTGGACAGCCCTTTTGTGGGAATAACTGACAAACTACTTACTTCTCCATACCCTGTCTCCAGATCTGAAGTCTCTGCTCCAAAGCAGGAGTAGTTAAGCTTTTCAAATGAAAGATTGTGTTTGTTTGATTTTTTTTTCTTTCTCAGAAAATAGTCAGCTGTTCTAAAATGTCTTGAACATAAAAGTAGATACTCTCTCCAAGATAAGCCAGACGCACAGAACACACAAAATGTTTAGACCAGATTACTGAAGTTAGGCAAAGTTAAGATCAGGCAGAGGAAAGATTTGATGTAGAATGTAGAGAGGAACCTATACAGTAAACTGTGCTTTGAACAGAGACTATGAGGGTAATGCATAGTTAGGCAAGATTCAGGAGTGCCAAGTTCATCCTAGACTATTAAGAGCTGCTTGTTTTTCTGCGTATAAAATAGCTAAGAAATGTCGTAAACATTGTTGCTTTTTCTTCAGCAAGTGCTGACACTGAGCTATGGAAACACATCAGACAAGCAGGAGGCGCAAGCCTCCAAAGCCATTGTACTTCCCCAAATAATCTAACAACCCAGATCAGCTCTCTGCAAACCCAGGCAATGGTGCAAGACTGATATGGTACGAGAATCCGGCAAGCATCGTAGCAGAGGCAACAGTGTGTACACTGTTTGGCAAGAGGCTGTCCTCCATCATGGCACACCATCCTCATGCCACAGACCTGCAGATCTAGAGACCAGGCAGAAATATTCTCTCTGTCTGTCTGTTTGCACCTTTCAAGTGCACAAAGAGCAAGAATGTCCTGGCCTATGTCCCCAGCCTGAGGATGTTGCTATACCAGCAGCATGCTGGAGTGTAGCTTAGGATTTAGTTGTAGCTGGAGCCATCGGTACCACAGTGGGAAGAGTTTAGCAGCTCAGTGTGAGGTCAGTGGCACTACATGTGCTCAAGTCATCCCCAGTATGTATAACGTGTGTGGGATAATGAAAATGGTGAAATGATCTCATTCACTTGAACTATATCCAGAACTGCAAGGCAAAGCACTTCAAGCCATGAAGTGATGATATTTTATCCCGGCTGCTGATTTACCAGCCAGCACAGAAGTTGAAAGAGTGATTTATAAAAGATGTTGCCTGCATGGAGTAAGGGAAGATAGGAAAAAGATATGAAATATGCCCTGGTTTGTTCCTTAAGTATCATAATAATGTGCACGCACTCACAAAAGCTGGCTATGGTAACATGTTCGAGACAATTATTTCAAGCAGCTGATAACAAGAATGTAGCTCAAGCAACTTTTTCTTAGGGGAAAAATGAAAGAAGATATTTTATTCAGTGTTACTCTGTGTGTTTACTGTTAATCTGTGGATTTTATATTTTGACAGTGTCTGGCTGTCAGCTTCAAGCAAGATCATACAAACGCCAATTATTTTGTTTTTAAGAGCACTGTTGCTTCTTTCTATCCACATGCTTTGTGTTTCTAGGTGTGCTGTGGGCAAGGGTCGTGCTTGCTAAGGAAGGCAGGGACTAGAGAGAGTGAGACGAAAGGAGTCTGAGCCCTCACAGCTGTAGCAGGGGCTGTGTGTTGCTGGCAGGTTTGTGAAATGATCTAAGTCCATAAGACAAAGAGCTGTCTCATTCTTGAATCACCCTCAGATGACACCTTGAATGCCCCAGAATTTCCCTGCTCTTATCACTTTTATGACTAGTGTGATCTCATAAGCTCCATGGCCAGGTCATCCAGGACACTAGGCCTGAGGGCATCCTGGGGCATTCTTGGCTCCCAGAAAGCAAACACTGTCCCTGAGAAAACAGCTTTGCTGTTTTGCCTGCAATCTTCTTTCCCAGGGAGAGCTAACTAGACTGCAAATAACAGGTATAATGGAAAAGACATAACACTTCCTCAGGGAACAGAAAGGCACAGGGCAGTAGGAAGCAGTCTGCATAGAGAGGAGCCTAAGGACACCTGCAGGTAAACAAGATATTGCTCAAAGACATTGTGGATGCCTCATCCCTGGAAGAGGTCAAGGCCAGGTTGGATGGGGCCCTGAGCAACCTGATTTATTTAGTAGGTGGCATCTCTGCCAGTGTCAGGAGGGTTTGGTCCCTTCCAACCCAAACCATTCTATGCTTCTATGAAGCTATTGCTTAGACATTGACAGCAACAGTTCAAGAAATGGAGTGAGAGTCTATCACAACAGAGCTTTTGAAGTAGTAAGAAGCAGGTATGGTCTGTGGAACAGAGAGTCTACAGCACAGAGCAGGATGTGGAGAAAGAGCTGGAACACCTTGGCAGGAGGAAAACCAGTAGGTACTTCTCTCTAGGTGACCATCCCCGGCTGCCAGAAATTTTCTTTTTAATCCCTTTTATGATAACCGGTGACTTGTTTTTTTTTAAAGCCACGATGGGTTTTGACATGATGAAACAAGCTGGAGTTTCCCTTCTGCAGAATTTTTAGAGGGAGAGGTTAATATGGCTCAGTGCCACAATTCACTCATCTCCCAGTGTGCTCCAACACAGCATTGCTCAGCAAGAAAATGTAGTCCTTTCATGAGCCCTGGCTGTCGCTGTATTGCTGCTATGTTGGAGTTACATATTTGACTTAGTCAAAGCACAGTTTAGCATACAAGGATTGTTCTTACAATCTGCTATTGCAGAGCTGAGAGCTTCTCATGGGACTTTAGAGGGATAATAATTTTGCATGATTGATCCCAGAGCTCCTAAACAAGTTCATCTACAGAGCTTCGGTTGTATTATAGCCTATAGAAGGCAATAGTGCTACATTACATAAGAGTGGCTGGCACACATTGGGCAGAACTAACTCTCTCCGACAAAATTATTTTATTTGGAAAACATATCAAAGCAATCTGGACATCAGGAGTTACACACGACTCTTAAAAACTCCTTTCAAACTCTCCTGGGGCAACTCAGGATTTATTCAGCTGAGTTCAAGTGTGGAGGAACAGCGTCTGAGGTGAAAAGTACAAGCCGTTTGCATTCGCTTTGCCAGTATGTGACTGTGGGGAGATCCTGTGCAGATAAACTGATGTGTGCAACAGAGAGCTTGCAAACAGGGGGCAAGTTTGACATTTTAATGTCATTACTGACAACAAAACAGCAGTGTAATAGGCAGTGCCAAAGAACTCTCTGATCTGGAGCTCTGTTGCTGATGAGTAATATCCAGGTGGATTGTTAGGTGTGGCTATAAACACAAACAACTTTCAGGTTCTCCAAAGCCATACCTGCACTGCACAATGAGTTCACTTCTGAGAGGACATCAAAGATCCCAGGGAGGGCAGAAGACCCCTGACCACTCCCTCTTTGAAGTGCCATGGGAAACCCTGGCTATGACTATGCTGGGCAGTAAGTGCTGCTCCTCCGTGTGTGACATACAGCCACTGGTTCCTTTTGCCCAGCAAGGCTTTTAGCCCTTGTCTGCCCTTGAGCTTGTCCCTTGTTGCCACTCCACCTCAGGTCTGTGCCCACCCACTGCCACTGACCGCCAGCACAGGTACTGCAGAGGGACTGGACGAGGGGCACATTCTCCTAGGCAGGGTGGAGATACATATATACACATAAATATGTAGAATGACACCTATAATATCTTGCCTTCTCCCAAGGGTGAAAGACAGTTCTAGAGACTTAGCCCACAGCTAGAGATGTGTGTTTGGAAGAGCCAGAGTTATGAGGAATGGGCATGAAGAAGAATTTTCCCCTCTTTGCCTTTCTAGCAAGTTAACATATTACACTGGAGTAACATGGAGTCTAAGGGCTCTTGAGACAGGAGAGTTTGAGAGGAGACTGTCAGTAACAGTGATGCTGAAAATGAGTCTGGTTAAGAACAGAATTGGAAGAGGCCAGTTCCGATCTGCTTTTGACAGTGGCCTTTTCTCTATATTTTTAATTTATCTCTCCAGGTGGATGTCTTGATGAACTGTTTGTGAAGTTGGCTAAGAAGCAGCATGAGGCAATTCAAGGCAAGTAGCAAATGCCTGTTTTTAATACTGCCTTTCTACCAGGACACTAACTGTGCTGCTGTCCTGACCTGAGATCAGCAACAGGAACAGTCTGGTCCCAAACAAAGGCTTTTAGGCTTTTCTCTGCATGTGGGTCCTTTCAGACTGCTGGTGGCATGAGGCCACCACCAAGAGCCCTGTGAGAACTACATGATGTGGGACAGTTGAGGGACTGAGCCACAAGAATGATTCTGGTGGTGGTGAGAGATCACTGGGTACAATTTCCTTGTCTTCTCAGTCCCTGTTGCTGTGTGTTCAGAATTAACATGGGCTGCAGTCCTGAGACTGCAAATTCTGATAACCGTAAAGCCCCACTGTAGGATGCAGATATGTTGCTGACATGGGTGGATTTAAAAGAAGAATAACTGAGAGCTCTTTTGAGAGCTGAATAATCTTTCTTACTTTTTCTTTATTTTATTTTTTCTTTAATAGGCCTTTCAGTAGCAAAGGCAACCCCCAGCGAAGGCGGGCATCTCATTGTCTCAGGCATCATTCAAATACATATTAAAAGGTTTCTTCGTTCCAAAGAATTTACAGTCTAAATAGGGCAGACAAAGCAAGGCAGGAAGATGAAGTTACTACATCTACACAAGAAAATAAAGTAGGAGAGGGCCTATTCTCTGGGCCTTCAGGCCAGTCATGGTATGTTTTGTGTCCACATGGCTAAGCACTCCCCCATGGTGACAGGAGAAGGGGGAACTCCTCCATCCAAGCTGCCTGCTGGGGCAGTCCCTGCTTCATGCTGTCCTCTGAACTGAGCATTGACATTGTCTGGGGGAAATCAAGTCAGCATGGGCCAAAGCCATGTGAGTGAATGTGTTAACAATTAAAGAGTGTAGACAATTGTGAGCCAGTACTTGATTCCTTGCCCTGGCCTTGTTTTAATTACCATTTTCATGAATTGATTTTTGACCAACATCTTGTGGGAAACCCATGACAAAGCCTGAAATCCAACCTATATCTACTGAGTTTTCCTCTGGAGCCCCATACATCATTCCTTCTCTCTCATTCGTTAACTTTTTATATTCTTTCTGTGCTACATTAGTATTTAGAAACAAATTCTGCTGAGAATGTCAGTTGGATGTGGTCAGTAGCTGAGGATGTCAGTTGGACTTGGTCAGTAGTATGAAAAAAGATAGCCCAGTAAAGGAAGATATAAGATCAACAAGATGTTTAATTTGGTAGCCAGTTTTACCATTTTATGAAAACAGGAGAAACCTTAATGGAGTAAGACAGCATGTCAAGGGATTGTGTTTGTTGACATCTGATTTCATTCATCCATGCATCCTCTCTTTGGTCCTCAGCTTGGATATAACAACTCAACTTGTATTTATGGACCATCTAAAGCTACAATTTAAAAATCCAATTTGAAATGATTTGTCTGTAAACTGAAAGTTTGTCTCCCAGCCGTGTAGCTGAGATTGTGTTTGGTTTTATCATGGGCTCTTGAACAAGCTTGAAGAGCATACATCCTGATCCCACCATCAAGTAGGTCAAAGAGTGAAGCAGAACAAGGACCAGATACAGACTGAAGTCTTTAGCCTCCAATTTTCATTTACGGATATTAACGGGGGAATTATCTGAAACAGAAAATTCGAACATGGTTCTGCTGAAGAGAATTCCTATAGGATCGTTCTTGGTGCCAGGCCAGGCTGGGTATGAAGCTGTTTTTCCACCCTGAGGGAAGGTCACAGTAATTCAGAAGTTAAAGGCAATCTAGTCCCAGAAGGCAACAAATGAGCCATGTATCCTTCTTGCTGCCTTTGAAACTTCAAGGCGAGCTCAGAAGAATGTGGCAAAGTGACTGTGGTGGTTTTGAGGTGTTTCAAAGAGAGAGCAATCCTTTCATTTCCTGCGTACATGGACTGTGACTCTTCCTTGTCTTTGGTCAAGACATATAGGGGAGCAGAAAAAGATTATCCTCTTTGCCTGTTACATGTGTGTGCAAGGATCACTGAATGAAGATTTGTCTGTTTCGTGGAAGGTCAATAGTGATGTACCATTTACAGCTATGTGACTTTTCGAGCCTTCTGGTCCATGAAGTCTGCGTTCTACACAAGAAATGGAAAGGATTGTTTACTACTGAAAGAAAACATTTGTTACATCTCATTTAACATAGGTTCTGCAGTATTTATACAATTTCTAAACAGCAGTACAAGAGGATTCTGGGGTGAGGAACAAAGCAAATGACAAGGCTTGTCTAAGGACATATATGAAAAATGTTGTTGAAGCAGGCAGTATTGGTTGTCCCAGATTGTGTCTGGCATAAACATCCCACAGAGAAAGAGTTGCATTCTACTGGTTCTCTGTGTCAGCAGAGAAGGCTTTTGTAGACAGTGCTAAAAAGTGTTCAGCATGGTCCAAGAGCAAGAATAGGACAACCAGGTGCTAGGAGAGTAAGAGAGGACCCAGGGAATTAATTTACCAAAGCAGAAAGGCTCCCCCTTGTGAAGTGCAATGACAAGATCTCTTTGGTCCCCTCAGCAGCCAGGTATTACACATTGTCACGTGTTTGCAGACTAAGTGCATAAGGTACAAACATGCAATGAGTAATTGCTTCTAACTTGTGAAGGAAGCTGCATTTTCTAAATTTGCTAAGCTCATTTGTTTCCAAACCCCACACCATATTATCTTAATTTGCTTCTGGTTTATTAATTATAATCTAACATGCTAATTCTTCTCTCTCTGAACTGCAGAACAGCAGCTCCCAGATTGCTGTCTCTAGCTAATATCACTGACTGCTACTCCTGCTGCTGTTGTTTCATCTGCACAGACTTTTCCAAATCACTAATCATTTCATCAGCATTCAAAAAAGACATTAAAGATGTGCACGTATAATTTTTCCTGCCTTTGTAAGAGGCAACAGTGGGGGTTACTCAAGGGAAAATCTTAAAATAAGGTCATTATTCAACTTCCACAGGCTGCTCTTTTCTTTCATCTGCAAGTTAATTTTCTAATACATTAATTGCTCATAGTAGAAAGTAGCAAGCAGACTGAAAACCAGTGGGATTGTTTCGTTAGTAAGTGGTAACATCATGCTTGAAATTAATGAGGAGATCCAGATAAGTGACTTGGAAAATACTTTTTTTCCTTTTGTTTATAAATGGAAGTTATTTTCCTCCAGAAGAAAGGTTCAGTCAAGACAGGGATGCTCAGAAGGTGTCCCACGAAGGGTATCTCATGCTTATCTTTCATGACTGTGTATTCTGAAGATTATGGTTGTGTTTAGCTAATTCACACCCTGAACCTAAATGGTTCACACACACACACACATACAAAAACACTTACTCTGTATGATGTTTTCACCAGCACCAACCCTGCATTTATATGCGCATCTGCAGACTATCCACTACAATGCTGCCTTTAGAGCAATGTCAAATTTAGTGCTGTAGCATCGAGAACACAAAAGAGCATGAGTTGTGCCCGTGGTGCTGAGAGACATGACCCCATCACATGCTGGACATGACCTCATGCTGGAAAGACACCTGCCTGGTTAGATGTTGCAGGCTCTGGTTCATGACACTGTAAGGAAGCATGGCCAGCCTGGGGCATTGTGCTCCCACATGAAGTCTCTGAGTCTCTGGCAAATGAAACCATTTCCCAAAAGCCCAGGCTACTCAGCCTCTGTCTGAGCCCCACTCCATGCCAAGGCCTCGACAGGGTAAATATCATCCTTTTACAGCAAGCTAGAAGAAAGGTGATCATGCACACAGTGGTAGACATGGTGTATTCCTTGGTCTGAGGTTGTCTCATTCCATGAAACCAGCACTTCAATGTCTGCCGGAGTTTCTCTTTAACAGAAAGGCCGCTCTGTTGCTTTACTAACCACTATGGGCCTATGCACCGAGCTCTTTCGACAAAACACGGAAGGGGACTGCAAAAGGCGACTTGTGGCATTGCCAAGGGCAGAGTCTCGGTACACTGTCTGCGACACCAAGCAAGCCCTCTGCTAGAGAAGATCAACCACGTTGAATTCTGTGAGGTGCTTCTGCCCTTCCTGTCTCCATGGGAGCTAATGACAGCCCTGTGCCCATGGCTCTGTGGGCTTCAGGATGAACCCTCCTCGACCCCCTCTTCTCTTCACAGGCGTGGAAAGCATGCCCACTGCCCTAGGCCACCTTCACGTGTGTCCAGCTGGGCAACTGCATACTTCAGGAATGCTATAACAGTATCATTTACAAATTGCTTGTGGGTCAGAAGCCGAGGAAATTTTAAAATATTCTCTTAGGCATTTCGGTTCATTTGTTGTCCCAGTTGTTCTCTTGTGGATTCAAGCAAGGAGCAGTAAGAGATTGGTATATTTTCTTCCTTGCTTCTTTTGTATGTGGAACTAAATTAGATCTCTGTGCTGCGACTGGGCTATAAAAGGGGCTCCAATGCAGGCAGGGCAGGTGATTCAAAACAAAAGGCCTTGATTGAAGTGGTTACAATACACAGAACCACTAATGTTATTCTGGGCCATTCAGTGTAGTTTATAGCATTGTACAACAACAAACAAAGATGAAACTCACTGGGCTAACTGACTCAAGAAATTTTTTCTTCAATTTATTTTGTCTCACTCATTTAAAGAATTTATTTTAAAGGTTTGGAACGTTTTGTGACTTCCCCCCCTTCCCCACCCCCCAGACCATTTTCCTGTCCCCAAAGCCCTTTTTATCAAAGATATCTTTGTAAATAACCTCTTTTTCTTTCTGTGCACTGGGCTGTCCTGCCAAATTAGCTCTGCTGCCATGGAGACGTGGCATCAGCAATCCTTGTTCTTTTTCTGTAGGATTTCACTAGGCCCTTGTCTCAGGCCTTGACTAAATTAGAAAAAATAATGAGATATTGAATGTAAATGTTATACTCTTAATGTTGTTGGTAATGGTGCTGTAAATGTTGTAATATTTCATGATGCAACGTCTTAGTTTTTTGCTGAATACACGTATCTGTTGGGTTTTAGTTTATCCTACAATTCAAGCAGGATATCAATACCCTTATTTAGCAAATAAGCGGGTTAGAGAAATAGTAATCTATATCTGTCTAAACAGTGAAGAAAATAGATGAGCCTTTTAGAAGTTATGTACTCTATTTATGTTTTTTTCTTGTTTGGCCTCTCTGTAAAACATGCTTCAATATTTAGCAACATAATAAAGGCCATTTATTTACAAAATGGACAAAACGATGTCTCTATTCTACCTTTGGCTGGAAATGACACTCCTGTAAAACTTGCTGCACATACCACATGAGATACATCCTATTACATCCTGTGTTCAGTCAGTCCTACAGTCCTACGTTGTTTCAGGAGGGTAAGTAAAGGGTTATTTCTGCAGGAAAACTTTAGACTTTGACATTTCCTGATGGAAAAAGGCAACTCAAGACCAACTCTGCCAAGAATTTCCCTGTGAGCTCCAGAAGGGAGCTTTATAAGACAATTAAAAATGTTTCTATAAATACATTAGCAACAAAAGGAGGGATTAAGGAATCTCCATCCTCTATTGGATGTGAAAGAAAACAGAGTGACAAAGGATGAGGAAAAGCCTGAGGTACTTTAATGTCTTCTTTTCCTCCGTGTGTAATACTAAGACCAGTTGTTCTCCAGATATTCCACCCCCTGAGCTGGAAGACACCGATGGGCAGCAGAATGAAGCCCTCATAATCTGAGGGAAAGTGATCAGCAACCTGCTGTACCACTTAGACACACAGAGGTCTATGGGGCCAGAAGGGATACACCCAAGGATCCTGAGACAGCTGACTCAAGTTGCTCACCAAGCCACATTCCATCATTTGCCAGCAGTCCTGACTCACCACGGAGGTCCCAGTTGACTGCAAGTTAGCAAATGTGATGCTCATCTACAAGAAGACCAGAAGGCACAGCTGGAGAACTACAACTCTGTCAGCTTGACCTTGGTGCCCAGGAAGGTCATGGAGCAGATCTCCTGAGGGCCATCACATGGCATGCTCAGGACAACCAGAGCATCAGGCCCAGCCAGCATGAGTTTATGAAAGGCAGATGCTGCTTTGACCAGCCTGATCTCCTCCTCTGACAAGGTGATCTGCCTGGTGGATGAGAGAAAGGCTGAGGATGTTGTTTACCTAGGCTTTGGTAAAGCCTTTGTGACACCATTTCCCACAGCATTATCCTGGAGAAACATGGCTTGGACAGGTGCATTGTCTGCTGGGTTAAAAACTGGCCAGAGAGTTGGGCCCAGAGAGTAGTGGTGAATGGAGTTAAATCCATCTGGAGGCTGGGCACCACTGGTGTCCCTCTAGGCTCAGTAATAGGGCCAGTTCTGTTTGATATCTTCGTTGGTGGTCTGGACAAGGGGATTGGTTTAGTGGTGGACTTGGCAGTGCTTGGTTAGTGGTTGGACTCAGAGTTTTGAAAGGTCTTTTCCAACCTAACAATATTTTGGTTCTGTGATTCATTGGGAGGAGTCAGATTTTCCAGTAGATTTATATTGCATGTCTGAAGCACAGTTTTCTCAAGGTAAAGCTTTAGCTGGGAGACAGAGCAAGTACTACAGAAGTGATTTCTGTCCATGCTTTAATGTGAAGGTAGATGAGCTTCCTAGTCTAAAGCTACTCAGAGCTCCTTGTTAAATGATGTTCTTTCTCCTCTGAAAATACACGTCAGTGACAGGACTAATAAGGAACCATGACCACAATCCAGAGACCTGACAAGTGGTTAAGTAGCAATCGAGTCAGATAATGAGATTTTTTTTCCCCCCAGTGTTTTCATTCCCCCAGGGACAACTCAGGGGAATTTCAGAATGAACTAATGTGAGTAAAAAAGGCAGAGCTGCATTTTGAAGTTTCAGTTTTCCAGGAATATTTTTTTGCATTGCAGAGTCAGTTTCCTGTTCCTCCTCAAAAGATGCCAGATCAATGGCTTTTTAGCAGAAATAAGCAATAGAAAATGAACAAAAAAAATTCCCTAGCAAACTTCACCTCTCCTCCCCTCCCCACCGCTGACACTGTATTAGCAAAATAGGTCAACGTTCACATTGAAGCCATTGAGTCTGCACAATCACTTCCCTTTATGAAGATGTCATCTTATGGTATTGACCCCTTCCACAGCAGCTGGAAATTCCCTCAATGCAGCTACCTGCACAACCCCTGCACTGCAGTAATCTCATGTTATGCAAACCATCATTCTCACTGCTAACAGGAACAATATAAAGAGTCCAGAAAAATAAAAGATAAGAAAGTCCCTACGAATTTACTTCCTTGAGTGTTTTTTTACAACATACTCTATGAGAAAAGATGACTTCTAGAGCAACTGTAATTTCTTCATGCAGTTCCCAGTCTGAGTGGCACAATTTACAGATGGACCCTCCATGCACTGCTGTAGGGCATTACTTGAAAAAGTGCCTAAAATGGTTATCAAAATGCCTGAAAGAGCATTTGTCTTTGAATGTCTGACAGACTTAAATGTACTGATTGGACAGTAGAATAAAGCTGATGAGTGTTAGCTGAAATCAGTGGTCTAGCACTAATGTGACGTTACAAATTTTAAAGCCACAAACTATCAGAAAATTCCTAATACTGCAGAGAATTTTCTGTTCCAAGGTCTACTTTGCTGTCCATTCAGCTTCTCCATGTCTCAATGGGTTCAGGATTCCCTGCTTCCTTTATGCAACTCTAACCACAAATGACTCAAGATCAACCTTTGGGGTTGGGCTTGTAGACACAGACCATGCTTCAAGTTACTCTGAGCCTTGGAGGAAAGGGGTGTGTTGGCCTTTCTGCTGCTCAGTAGCAACATCTGCTGGCTGTCGAGGACCTGCTGTTAGGAAGGCCAGTTAGGGGCAACTGGCTTGAAAATTATTAAAAACACAGATTTTTCAACATAGAGATCTTGAGCTACATGTTGGGAGGAAACAAGGTACTAGAAGTAATTATGGACCACATGGTGGTTGGTCTGGGGTAAACCACTTTGGAGCATAAAAGAATCCAAGACTTCTGCAATGGATGGGGTTGTTCCTCCAGCTGAGACTGCAAGAAGAATAAAATATTCACCACCTTTTGCTTATCACTTTTACATCCTTTGATGGCGCCTCAGCTTGCAACTATGACAAACTGTTAAAAGCAAAGAAGTGGTTTCCTTACTTTTAGAGGAAAGAATTTGTGAAGCAGGGGGGTGGCACAAATTAGGACTGACTCCCTCACATCCCAGCTACACCATGGCAGATTATTCCAGGAGAAACTCCATTCCCTTGTCTGAATGGTTTTTCTGGTACTCACAACCCAGCATGAGACCAAGACATGGCACAACTCTTCAGGCTGTCACCACTATGGTTGTGTCCTTCTGTCTTGAGACTCCATGGTTTTAAGAAGCCCTTTTATTCTCAGCTGGTTACTGACTGTGAAATGGCAAGAGAGGAAAGCATAATGTGCATCCTTTATCTCCTTGCAGAAAACCCCAACCAAATAAACAATCACACACGGGTATCCAAGACACTGTAAAAGTAAACTCTGGATTCCTGCTGGTAAGTTATAGGACATCTGGAGGTGTTCTAGAAAAACTGAATATTAAATGCTTCATTGTAAATGCTTCATGATGCTGGGTTGAAAGTGGTGTTACATGACACTAAGTAAGAAATTGTTGATTGTTACTGTTGATAGGACACAATACTTATTCCCATTTTACATGGACCAGTGGAAGAAGCAAGAGCTGTCTTTCTTATGAAGCTGGAACAATTGCGAGTACCATCTTCCATACATAAAATTAAGAGATACCCTCAAAAAACCCCAAAGGCAATATTTCCAGGGACATTTTAAGAAATGCTATTCCTCTCAGTGTGGCATGCAATTGTCTTTCAAAAGTATGTTTCTACAGCTGTTTGACTTAAATTATTATATATGTGAGCACATATTTCCTATTCAAAGTGGTGATTACCGTAAATTTAAATACGTTAAAAGATATTTTTGAGTTTTACATCAGTTTATAAAGCACTTACTGTCCCCAGTTTAGTTAACTTCAATATAAAACCAAAGCTCTGCAATCTCAATATTTTCCATTTTATCTTAAAGTATTTAAACCTTGTTTACTCAAGGGAAATATTCCTTCAATAGTGCATTTGATGTAAGAATAAACACAGTAAATACCACAGGCTTAAAGAAGCCGGCATAATGATAATCGGAAGATAAATTATTGGATCATTTTCTAATACTTGTCCTCTGAAGTGTGCACAAACACTTTGCTAAGTATCTCAGTATCTGATCTTTCTTCAGATCCAAATAAGCCCCACTACATTCCGCATTTCTCAGCTCTCTAATAATATTTAAAGTAGTCCAAAAAGTTGGCGTTCTTTCAACAAAAGAAGGCTGATTTAAGGTAAGACAATTTTGTCTCGAGAATTTGAAAGGTCAAATAAGACTGTTTGCTATGCAGCAAAATCCCTTTCCTGTTCTTCTGTTTTGGCATTGCATGTTTATAGAACGGAGTTCCAGCAATGCTTGCTTGTAACTTACCTATGGATGAACGTGCTACATTATAAGCAGCTCTTTGTTCTAATCAAAGAATTTATTTTAAAAAAACTTACTATAATGTAGAAGACCTTTACAAATAATCCAGTCATTCTTTTTGATCTTCATTATACATAATCCTTGTAGAGCTTAACGTTTCCAACTGGAGAATCTACTGAAGAAATATGTCTTTTAATAGTTCCATAATATTTTAAGATTCTTTTATTACTTGGATAAATACCTGAGACTCAAGTTACTTAGAATTTACATAAATTTAAGACTGATGAAATGAAATTAAATGTGGATGTAGTTGTGATTTTTTTTCTGGTGGAGGAAGAAACCCAAAGTATTGGCTAATGGCCTTAAAGATGAACTGATAAGTTATCTTCTCATGTTTTATTGTATTCCTTCAGCTACAAGTGAGTGATTAGCTTTAAAAACATATTTGTGCTTCTGTTTGGAAACAAATTTCTACCAATTAGTTTCTATTAACTTGGTGTGTACCTTGAAGTCAGCTTCTCAGCTGAGGATACTGATGTAAAAATTATGCCAGAGTAAAACCTTCTTGTTTCGTACTTTCAGAAATTTCTAAGGTAGCTTGTTCTTCTAGGAAATACGGAGTAAATGAAATATTTGATTTCAGTTGTGTATAAGAAACATCAAGCAACATTTATATGAGACAACAGTAGCAACAGAGGGATAAAATACACTCTTTTAATCAAGTCCATGATTGTTTTCTCAGTGAAAGAAGAACTAACGTGTTGTTGGTGAGACACAAAGATCTGTTTCTTCCAAGATGTGTCATTTAACTGCGGGTGAATCTTGGAAAGCAACGTTTAATTACCTGTCATGGTCAAGCATCTGTATGAAAGATGTGTAAACCAGAAGTGATATATGTCTACTGCTTTTGCAGCTTCTGTATGGGCTTTTCTTTATTTCCATCTTCCTTGAAACCTAAAAATGTTTTATGGAGTTTCTTATTATCAATCATACTGAAATTTTTATTCAGGCCTTTTGTTTAGTAGTCCACCTCATGTAAATAGCAAATTCTACATAAGATCCAGCCAATTTTATAGTAAATGTTACTGATTTTTCTCATCCATGCAAAATAAATCTGTTCCTTATCCTTTTTCTTAGAGACTGCATCTTGTTTTTCTGCTTCAATGTCAGAATTGTAGTCCTTATAGAGATATATATAACTACCCACTGAAAATACAGAAAGAGTATTTTAACTCAGGCTTTCATCATGATCATTCTCTGCCCTGCCCCTGCCTCTAGTTGTCTAGGACACATTTTCAAATATTGCTAGCATTTAGCTTATGATGAACTTAAGAAATAAAAGCACATTTAGACACCAAAATGTTCAATTTAATAATAATCCTAGCCACAGCTCTTTAATATATATTCATATTACAGCTGAAATAATTTCTGCGTAAAATATTGCAAAATTTTGGATTCTTTAGTTTTAAAGAAGCAACTTAATGTGACTGTTTGGGATGTGATGCATAAGACATCACCTAATGGTGTGGTAGGGAAAAATTATTTAGAAGAATTATCTCAGTTTCAGGGTCTGTAAACACTCACAAAATCACACTTTATTTCCTAGTTTGTTGTCTTCCTCAGTCCAGGCCGTTCAGAGAACCAGCAGAAGTTTCACTGCAAATCCAGTGGGATTTCCACCTATTTTGAGGGACCTCTCCCCATATTTGTTATCTTTGTTGGTTAAGGACACAAATGAAAAATGAGGTTTGCCCCTACCACCAGGTAGCCCATATCTCTTCCAAAGTCTGACTCACAGGTAAAACTGTCCTCTTGGAATCCTTCAGACTTCCCACTGCCTACAATAATGGGAATGCAGCTGGCAAACACCTCCTCTGAGCTCCCCCAAACCACTTCAAGGAAGCTTGGTTAAAGCTTGTGTTTGGAAAAAAAAGAACACTACACAAGGGCTGTGTAGTGGCTGGAGTCACAATTCACTGAGCTTTAGCAAGAAAATGCATTGCTGGCAACATATAATGGTTGTTATGTATTAGTCAATGTCTCTTTCCAGAAGTTTCCTTTCTTACATCTTTTCTTATATGATGCAGAAGCAAAAAGCAGAGGACCAGATTAAAAGCATGTTTTAACAGGCAAAGTGTCACATGCAAACCTATATTCACAATTTTCATTTCAGATGTGTAATTTAGTGCAGTCTTAGGATATCCCAAAAGAAAACCCATTTTTGTTCCCTGCTTTGTGGTGAGATTTTGTTACAAGACTGTGACTTCAGGCTAAAATCTACACTGAAAAAATGAGGTTTAATTAATGGTTATATTGTTTAATGTGACACTGCTAAGGCTGGATTAATTGATTCACCCTTCTTGTTACTGGTATAACAAATCAAAGAAATAAAGGCTGGTCTCTTCTAATTGCAGGCAAGTGGAATGCTCTGTGCCAGCTCTGCTCTTCCTTCCACGAGCCTGGAATTCAGCTTCTCTCACTCAGCCCTAGCACAGGGCAAGCAAGGAAAGGAAACACCTTGGCTACTCTATTGTTACCCATCCAGCTGAAATGGGCACAACCCATGACTGAAACAGCCTGATTCCAACAAGTTAAAGCAAAACAAAATGCCCGCAAGAATCAAAACCCTTCAAAATCAGTGTCCAAGCACATTTTTCACAGTTCTGTCTGGGACAAGTTCCCAGTGTAAATTTAACAGCAAAAATCCTTTGTCACCAGATTAAGCCCTTGCACAAATATGTTTTTACTTTAGGAAAGTTCAAGCAAGGCTGAGAGGGAGGGTGGACAGAATTTGAAAGGATCCCAGCCAGGTTCCATACAAAAGTAAAGAGGAGCTGAGTATTTTCAACATAGGTTTGTAGGGGGAAGCCCAACACTGTACGTAGTTGAAGAATCAGCAAAATGAGAGCTGGTTAATGATTCCAGTAGGAGTCCTCTGGTGCAGAGAGTTGTGTAAGGATCAAGCGAGATTGCCATCTGGTAGGGATATACAAAATGCCAGTGTGAAATCCAGTATGCCACTGAAATCCTGAGTTCTGCCTTCTGCCCCTTTTCTGGTCTCTCTTGGGCATACTTCTTCCTCTTGCAGTCATGCTCGGGATCTGGTCTGATACCAACCCTATAAGATTTTATGTCTGGAGTGGGTCAATGAAGATCACAAGATATTTATAAGTAACTAACAGTTCATGGCAGGATAGATCCTTCAGAGTCTCCAGCAGTGTCTTGGAATAAAATTTATCTTTCCTTCCCACACACGTTATTACTAATAAACCACCTACCTCAGCAACTCCACAAGTTCACCAATCTGTTTTTTAAATGATTTCACCTATTTTCTGGGGTTTGCATTGTTGCTGCAAGCCATTACTTTTTTCACTCTTTTTGACAACAACAGTATGTCTCATTGCAGCAAGGAAAAGTGGTAAAGACACAGTTCTTTCTGCTAATGTGAAGTGTATGGAATTTACTTATTGGTCTCTCTTTCAATCAGAAACTTTTAGGATAAAAAATATTTCTGCTAGTGACCTTGGGTTAGTGATCTTCTGTGTTTTGTCATCTGTCTGTGAAAGTCACCAGGTTGCAAATTGTGCCTATCTCAGATGTATAAACTACTGCTTTTGCTAACCTTTATTGTAGAGGAAAGTTTGGGAAAAGGAAATCAAATCATGATTTCATTCCCCCAGATAAATGCCGGCAACACAACTAACACTGAGCACTCTTCATTTCAGAAAGAGACAGTGAAGAAGAAAGCTGTTTGGGAATGTGGGGTGGGAAAAATGAGATAGGCTGCAGGTTCACAGCTTATAATACTGTTTTATGGCTCATATGTACATTCAGTATCAGTTTGCTGTCCATCTCTCAGATTTGATCCATGAATGGTTTGACTGGTTCCTTCCACTGGTCTATACTTGGGCTCTAGTGCCTGTTGTGCTCCCAGTGATGGAGGATTTGATGTGACCCTGCCTCCCCTCCCCTCCTGGGCATGGACCCCCAGCCACCACTGGGTCTCACGTTGCTGCCTGCAGATGTTCCCGCAGCTCTCCCCAGTCCCACCAGCCCTCTTCGAAGGGAGGATCAAATGGAGGATGAGCTCTCCCATTCCACCAAGCTCATGCCAGGGATGCCTGGGAAAGGAACACCTAACACCGACCCCCAGGGCTGCTCTCTTGCCTCCCTTCTTAGGAGATGATGGCTGGCCCCTGTCTAGGTAGTATTAAAATCTTATGTTTTCTGCAGCATCCATCCATCAATCAATTGTGAGGAGTTTCTGTTCAAATCCAGCCTCTGGCAGAGAAATGCATAATGTGTATTTAACCACACCTCCTCGAGTGTCCTTCCTGTAGAAGAATGCTTTTTTCTGGCTTTCTGAATGTTTCCAGGAAGCCTATGACAAAATTTTAGCAGTGTCAAAGGATCCAATATTAGGACATTTTGATGGATTTTCATCAGAGATATTTTATTTCATTCATTTTCATAACATCGTTCTTTAATCCTTCCTCTATCAGCATGATTTATTCCTCTCTCTTTTAACATTACCACTCAAAGACGGATGTCAGCGGTCTCTCATGCTCACTGCACACGAAGGGATTCTCATTTTTCCCTCTGCCTAACATGGGTCTTCTGCATACAAAACATCATAAAATGTAAGTTTTGTTTATCATTCTCCTGTGCTACCAAAACACACTGTTTTTACTATCTGGTATTACTAGTAAGTGCAGGTGGGTCCTGCCGATATTTCTGCTTTTTGTATGTCTTTTTTTTTCAATACTTGTTCCTCTAAATACTAAATGTGCATTTAATGCAATCTGGGTTCCTTTTCCTTATGCACTACACACATTTCAAACTCTTCCAGGTTACCTTTGGAGCTTTTTCCTGTGCCTTCACTGGTGCCACCACGAATTTGGTATAACCTGCAGATGCAATGTATGGTTTATCTCACCTAGTCCTGGTGGCTCCCTGCTGGACACACGCCCAGCTCAGGACATTGCTGCTTCTGGTTACCTGCTGTTTGTGACATCCAGCCAGTTTCTAGATTTTGGTGTTTTTATCCAAGCTGGAATTAATTTGAATTTCACTTCTGCAGGACAATTTTATGGAGTGAGGTATCAAACGCTTATGGAAAGGCATTTATTGTACTGCATTCCTTCCATTGTAATTAGATTTTAGAAACTATCAGTGCTGGTGCCAGGTATAATTGGATTTCTGGAAACATAGTCAGAGAGGAGTGTGATCTGAAATGAGCTTTGAATGAAGTGCCAGTAACTCTTGCATGCTAATACCTGTTCTTGCAAGTTACTCAACTTCCCCACCTCTCTTCCCCTAAATGTGAAGAAAGAGGAATTAAACTGTAAAATAAAAATTACTGTGTTTACTTTTTTCTTAAAGGTGCTAAGAGATGATTAACACTCAAGAAATATGTAACCTCTCATTTTAATTCTTCAGCTTCTGTTGTAGTCAAAGTCCTTAACTGAGTGAATACATTCATGCTTAAATTTCAGCCTTCAATATTGTCGAAGGTCTCAGATCCTGGTCCTTTCAGCATTTTCATCATAAACCCAATGTGATTAGTGAAAATTAAACTAGACTTTGAAGATCATCACCAGTCTCACTACTTTGCTTTTTCCTTAAAAGCAATCCTAATTCCCGTTTCAACTTGACTATTTGTAGTTCAAGATCTCTTTGAATCTGTGTACATATTTACTCAAGGTTCAGTGTAAGTTCATCATGTTCCCTAAAACTTCTCAAGTGTTTCATCTTAGCTCACTGATCTGTGGATCTATAGTTTTTATTGGTGTTCCTACAATAGTTTTTCCTCCACAGTATCATAGGCAATTGCTTACCTGAAAGCTGCTGGGGTGAAAACACAGCAGTACACAAGAATCCAGCAGTTTTCTGGAGTGCAATGATGATAAATTTTTGACACAGGTGATTGAGGAGCTGTCAAGGAGAGATGGACCCTGTACCTACAAACAAGGAAAAACCATTATGAAGGATGTGGAGGTTTGGGACAGGCTTGACTGCAGTGATCATGGGATGGCGGGGTTCAGGATTCTGAGAAGAGGCAGCAGAACCAAAAGCAGGGTCATCACCCTTGGCTTTAAGAGAAGAGACTTTGGCCTCTTCAGGGATCTGATTGGAAGAAGCCCATGGGAGAGAGAACCGGAGAGGAGAAAGGTCCAGGAGGTCTAGCTGATCTTCAAGCATGATCTCCTCCAGACTCAGGAATGGTCTATACCAGTGGCAGAAAATCAGGCAAGTATGGCAGGAGGTCTGCATGGATGGCCAAGAACTGAGACACAAAAAGGAACTGCACAAGATGTAGAAGCAGGATCAGGTGACCCAACAGGAATACAGAGAGGCTGTGCCTGTAGGGATGGGGTTAGAACAGCCTAGGACCATCTGGAGTTGAATCTGGTGAGGTACATGAAGCAATATAGGACAGGCTTCTGCAGATACATTGTCCGCAAAAGGAAAAGGCCAACATCATAATGAGGCCAATCTTGACGGTCTTTGAACTTCCCTGGTGGCTGGGGGAGGTTCCTAACAATCGGAAGAAGGCAAATGTCTCTCAAAGATGGGCAAGGAGCAGGACCCAGAAGCTAATGGATGGTCAACATTACCTTGATCCCTGAGAAGTTGATGAAGTGACTTCCTGGAAGTAATTTTCAAATATTAAGGACAAGTAGGTGACTAGGAGGGGTTAACATGAGTTTGGACCAGGGAAAGCCTGTTTGGCCAATCTAATAGCCCTCTATGATGAGATGATTGGCTTGGTGGGTGAGGTAAGAGTGGTGAAAGCTGTTTATCTTGACCTCACTAAGGCTTTCAACACTCACTGCTGTATAATCCTCAGAGAAAAAGTGATGAAATATGGACTAGATAATCAGAGAGTGAGGTGGACTGAAAACTGGCTGAATTGCTTGGCTCAGCAGGCTGTTATGAGTGGCATGAAGTACTACTGGAGGCCAATCCTGAGTGGTGTAAATACAGAGAGTGATCCTGGGACATCTGGGTCTGTTCAGCCTGGAGAAGAAAAGGCTCAGATGGGGCCCCTGTCAATGTGCATAGGTACCTGAGGGGAGGAGTAAATAAGGAGCCAGATTTCTCAGTAGTGTCCACTGATGGTACAAGAGGTAATGGACAAACTGACATAATGGAAATTTCATTTAAATGTGAGAAAACATTTTTGTAGTTAGTGTAGTCAAACAGTGTCACAGGTTGCCCAGGGAGATTTTGCAGTCTGCATTCTTGGACATGTTAAAAATGTGACAGGATACAGTCCTTGCAACCTATCTAGCTGTGGCTGATTTGAGCAGAGGGTTGGATTAGGCAGTTTCCATGAGTCCCTTCCCACTTTCAGCTATTCTGTGTTATTCCGTGAAATGCATTTGCAGGGTTCATTCACATGAGCTATTGCAAAGTGACAAGGGTAATATCTTTACTTAGGATGCACTTCTATATCTTTTATGGCTACTTGTATTCTACTCTGAATTTGTCTTAGTATCACATCTTCCCTGTGCTAAACATGAATGTCCACAGAGATTTGATCACCCATGAATTCTTGCCTCCACTAAGTTCTTCATCCTTCATGGCCTTAAAGGACAGAGACTTCTCTGTATTTTCTTGGGCAAAATAAAAAAAAAAAAATCTACTGCTGACCTAATTCTAGTTTGCTCTTGTAATTCTCAGATTTGCAAAAATCACAACCCAATTTATGGAAATACTGTGATTGATTTGAATTGTGTTCCCTGTATCAGTTTATGTCTCTACTGCCCCAGGAGATGCCCTGAGGAGTTTGCTGCTGCTGTTGCTGCTCTCTGTCTCCTCTTGTGTTTTGATATGGCTTTGGAAGGTTAGTGAAGAAACACAGCATCCTCTACCTTTAGTGCACTGTTCCCTACCCTCAGCTGAACAAACAGATGTAGTGGAATAAATGACCCAGTTAGTACCAGTGATGAGGTCGATGCTTCAGCTGCACCATACTGTGGCAGACAAGTTGATGAAGGCTGACACTGAAACTCCTGACTCGGAGGCAGTGCAGCTGGCATTTGTGAGAGGTTTGCAGTTAAGGAGAACACTGACGTGGGTACAGCAGCCTCTTAGTGAGAGCCTTGCTGTGGTAAAGCAGGGTAAATGCCACAGGTCCCCAGCTGTGAGCTTGTGCGTAGCAAGCTGAGATCTGCCTTGTCCTCACACCTATCCCTCCTGGGTCCAGGAAACTTCATAAGTCCTTTGTGACCCTCCCCTTGCACTCTGCTTAGTAAGTGATGTTAGAGACCATAACTGTGAACAGGACAGCCAGACGCTGTCATGTGCAGTTAGAAAGTTGATGGCCATCGGGGTGTGTGTATACCAGATGGAGAGAGGGTGGGTTTTGCTTTTTTTAAATTCTCAGAAACACTCAAGGAGTTATCTTATGATCTGAGAGACCTCGAAGGGAATTTCAGCTCTACCATAAATTGTTCAAGTCAGGCTGGTGCCAAAGCTCCATGAAAAGTTCGTAATGAATCTAAATGCTGTGAAAATCATGCACACACCCCACACACCCCCTTCCATTGTATACTGACATGCATTTTCTCCTCTCTGTTTCCCACTGGAGTTTGGAATTTTACAAGCACTGGAATACAAGAGAGGACGGGGGAAAACCAGCCCCTGCTGTGTCACTGGCTGCTGCCCATTTCCTTCACTGGCTTTCACATGTGTGCTGGTTCTTGTTTGGTGTGTGGGACACTTTCCACTCCCTGGTATTTTTTGACTCATGGGCTTAAATTTTAGAAATAACTTTTGAAATGTGCTGATATGTTTTATGAAGCATATCAGCATTACAAATCTAAAATATGCCTGTGGGGGATTTTACGCTGCTCTCCTTTGACAGGGTGTTGAGACAGAGAACAGCCACAGATTGGTTGCAGCACAGTCAGGTGTGCTGTAGGGAGCCAAGAGCAGGGCAGAATGCTCCCCAAGTGTCTAAGAGGAAGTGCATTACTGGGTGGTGACACACTGCTGTAGTCTGAGTAATTGTGACTTTGACACTGAAAAGCAAATAAGCCTCCTGAAGAAACATACGTGGTTTGCAGGAGCCATCACTTCCTCTTGAGTAAGATGCAGCCTCCAAATTCTGTTATGGCTTGTCAGGATTAGGTAAACCACATAGGTGGGCTTGGCATTAGTTTCAACCAGGCACCTACTTTCTAGCTGGGACACTGCAAGGTGTTTGCAGCAACTCACCTCTTCCTAGAGCAGTATCTAAGGTATGTTAGATGAGTAACTCTCACAAAAGCATGTTTCTGTCCTTTGACAGTAAAAGGAGTGACTGCTCTTGGAGGAAGATGGGATGTCTGGAGTGAGGTGGCATGAAGCTCACTCGTGAGGTCAGAGCACAGCACGGCACTTCGTAAATTCAGACTGCAGTCCTCATCCAGCCATGCTCTCCTTGAAATCCTGCTCAGGTCTCTGTCAGAGAACAAGAAGAAGACAGTCAGTGATCCCTGTGAATATTTAGATGTCAAGGCTCTCAGCAGGGCAGCAATCTTCTCTTTTCTTGTTCACTCTTCACCTTATTAGGGGGCCCTAACTCGTGCACTCATCAGTCCTCACCTTTACAAGATGCTGAGAATCCACAGATAAAATTAGAAATGCTCATGGCTTGACTGTGTCTCTAAGCCTTACATATATCTGGTGGAAAAATTGAAGTGAAAAAATCACTGAAGGCACTGAGTGGAGAAGTTTTCCTACAAACAGCCTAGCTGGGAAATCTGAGGCTGGCAGTAGCCCCTGACAAGAGAGAGGCAGCAAGTGTCCCCAGAGAAGTTTGCATCTTGCTTAGCTGGGTTGGGAAGAGGCCATGAACCTATGGGCTCTGGAGATGCAGCAAAGAGGGGTGGAGGGAAGGTCATGACCACCTCTTCTTTTGTCTCTCTCTTCTCAGAAATGGCTGAAATGGAGCTGCCTGTTGACTCTTAGGGGACACTGTGCTAACTGGGGTTCCTGGCTGGGCAGGAGGGCATTTGGTGCCACCTTGGACATGGCGGGGACAAGCCAGCTGCTGGCTTACTCTCATGGAAGTCCAGAGTGTCCCATTTTGTAGCAGCACGGTGCATCTGTGCACCCTACCTGGAGTGGGTGTACCCACAGGTAACCCCTGTGTGCCCTTTCCCTTGCAGTCAACGCACGAGCCCCTGAGAGGAGCCTGTGGGATTCACCTTTCCCTGTGCCTGGAGCACATCCCTCGAGTGGCTTTGGAGAATGTCTGTCTCCAGCAGTGGCCTCGGGGGATGCACCAGGGAGCTTGGCTTGCAGCAGAGAGCAGGAGTGGGAAGGAGCTGCCATCTGCTAACACTCTGAGGATAAACAGACTGTTTTTCCATTACCACTCTGTTTGCGTTGCGGAAGTACCAGAGGACACATTTCCAGCCTACAGCCCCGTCTGTTTACTTGCTCTGAAGGGGCTTGAAGGGCGAGCAAAGGCAGCGTGACCTGATGATCCAACACGTTAACTGCTGTCATTAACTTCTACCTTGTCAGCTTCCAGAGGGAGGTGACAATTCTGGGGGCCACTAAAAGGGCTCTGGACCTGTACAGACGGACCAGGCAGGACACGCTCTTCTTAAGTCCAGATTTTCATGGGTGACAGCTGACTAGTAAAAAAAAAAAAAAAAAAAAATTAAGCTCTTGGATATAAATACAAAATCTTAGAACATAGTAGAGCTTCTCAGGCCACATAGGAAGCTTTTGTTACTGTTATTTAATTTGCTGCATTAAATTGTTATTTTTATTACAGACCTCTGATGTGGAGTGGGAAAAGAAAGTGTTTGCAATGCAAATAACTTTTGGGGATTAGTAAATAGGTGCCACAAAGGTCTAACAGCAAGCAGTCTCTCTTCCAAATCACAACCTTCCCTTTTATCACAGATAGTTTTAAATCAGGCAGGAATTGTTTAGCTTTTTCTTATTGAGTTTGTATCTCTTAGGTGGGTGACATGGATTTGAGGGATTTAAAGGAGGTCAGAAAATCAAAATGTGTGCCAATAAATTCTATTTATTTTCCCAATGCAGAAAATCAAATGTCAAAGTGTGTGTTGATACTGATTTCTGGTGGTTAATTTGCTAAGTGTTTGAGGTAAATTAGCTTTAGATTATTTTGTTCTTTAAACGAGGCGTTATTATGGCTTTGTACAACTTCTTCCAAGAAACCTGACCCTGGGCTGGAAGTCTTGAAGGAGAGAAAGCCTCTGGAAATGCTTTGTGGTACTTCCTTCTAGTTTGGAGGAGATTTTTCCCTCTGCATCCTCAGGCAGTTTCAAGGATTTCAAGATCGGCTTTGGGAAAATGCACATGGTCAGGGAGGAGAAAAAGAAAGGAAAATGTTCTGGATGTTGACAGCCATTTGAACTCTTTCTGTCAACAGCCAGTAGGGTTGGGTTTTTTTTTTCCCTCTCTCTCCCCCAAATTGACTGAGCTAAAGCCTGGAAGAGGAAAGTCTCATTATTTTTTCTCACCAAGAAAGGTCTCCACTAACATAACTCTCAAGTGCAGCTGTAGGAAGCTGGTGCTGTGTCTGGTCCCAGAAAGACAGAAAGGGAGGTTTCATGGCACTTGTAAGGATCAGTTGATGCCAGAACTACTCTTCTTAGGAGTCACTAAGCCCTGGCCACTCACTGCAAATGGTGGTTACATCTCACATATGACCACAGGGCAGGGAACAGCGTCTCTGTTTGCACCATTTGCTCTCCGTGAACACAGAAGTGTTCCCTCAGAGGCTTTTTATCAGAGGGGAACAGATGGAAGCAGGTTAGTCCAAGATGATCTTTCAGAAGATGGAGTCCTCTGTTCCCTCGCTCACCACCACCATTGGTTCATTCAGTGCCGGTCAGCAGACTCGGGATAAACCAGCCACAGTGGAGCAATCTCTTTCTGTTCCCAGTACCAGAGGAAGAGCACAGCTCTTGGCTTAGGGGGTGGGAGTTCAGTGACTCTTAGTTTGCCTACAATATAAAAGTGTGGTAGTGTGCAGGAGTTCCCTGATGTAGCAGGGTGGGAGATGGTATTTTTGCATGCCAGGGTGCAATACCACAGAGAGTGACCATCTTGGGTTGCAACAGCAGGACAGACTGGGTTGTTGCCCTCCCAGCTAAGCATCCTTCCTTTTCACCCTGCATCTGGTTTTGGAGCAAACTCACTCAGAAATGGCTCAGGGATCATGACACGGAATTTGGTGGTCAAGACGTACCTGCTTTTCACTCAGCTATCTGTAAAAATGTACACATTGCTAATGGACCTAATGAAACCTCACACTTGCTTTTTGTCCGTCAGAATTCTGCTTTTAATTGGTTATTGTTGGATCTCTGTCACTTGATTATTAATAAAAGGCTCGATTTATTTACTTGGCAAGCTAAGCCAGTCTTATTAAGACAAGGCTTGGATGTAAACAATCATTATAGTCCATCTAAATACCAATTTATCATTAAAAACATATTCATTTCAGATTAGCGCTTGTGTGGGACCCAACCATGCAACTTCTTAGTCTTACAGATAAATGAACTCATACATGTAGTCTCAATTAATTCAATGGGTCTACACATATGAGTAAGGACTGCTCAAATGAGTAGGAGATGAGGGATCTGGCCCTTAGGGAAACATATTTATGACTTTGTTGTTAATTCTCATGACTTATGTTTTCAATAAGCAAATGGTATTAATTCAACTCACAATAGCTTCTTAATTAATCTCCATACATCAGAGGCATATTCAGGAATCTTAATTTAAAGCATTACTATCTAACATGTCATCATCCATCCCATTCCTCAGGGTAACAATTGACTCTGTGCACATGGCAAACGTGAATAGTGGGTTGACACAGTTCAAAGGGCTTCATATAAGGAGTGGGAAAGACTTGGGGATGGTCTACATGGAGATACTGTATCAAACTGGTTACTTTTCTTAAAAATGTTCTGTGTCCGTACAGAACACTTGCTATTGAAACAAGTGATTTGGCACCACAAACTGTAGTTAGTAATTCTCCCTACGGCAGGAATGTCTCCAGTTTTAGAGAGTTTGTCAGCTTTGGGATTTGGGTAGTCCCTCTCCTCTTAGTCTCCCACCCTCCCTCTCAGGACCTAGAGACCCTCAGATTCAGCTGTTTTTGCTGTGTGACATCCCACTCTTTTGACACAGGGTGGGTGTCCTCAGGGTACCCTAACATCATGATCCCTCCCAGCTTGTTTTAACCTGATTAATGCCCCAAACCACATAGAGACCAGAGAGTTCAGCCAGGGAAGGAAGATTCATGACAGCAACAAAAAACTCTGTGATCCGTACAGGTACCCTAAAAAGCAAACAATCAGTTCTTCCTAAAACTGGACATAGGAAATTGGCTAAATCACCTGAAGAAAAATAGTTGCAGTTCGGTAGTGACAAAGGCAAGTGATTGTTATTTGAAAGGAACTTTCTGTACAAATACAAGCTGAAGAAAAACATCTCTACAGTAAAAGACAGTACACAGTCCTGACTGATACAGAGTTGAGTCTTGCAGACTGCACTTCAAGAAAGATGTCAACCATCTAAAAACTGTCCAGAAAAACCCCAAGGATAATACTGGAGTAAAATGTCATCTAGCAGGAAAGATCAGTCAAAATGAGGTGACACTCAGCAGACGCAAATATATAAAAGTTGAGAAGACACAAATATACAAAAGGTTGCCACAGAGGAAATTTGTGTTTTACAGTGCAGTAGATAAGAAATAATGAGGGTACATTACAGAAAACAGATTTGTATTCAGAATTGGGAAAACGCTTCAGATGTAAGGACAGAGAATCACCACAAGCAATTGCAGAGGCAGAGCAATGCATCTAATTGAAACTATTGATTTATGACACTCACGGTGGCTATGCATATTTATGTACATGCAAGACACACACAATGCAATTTAGTACCACGATTTTAGAAGAACAAGAGACAGGTTTTTGTTTACACCGGGAGATAAAGTGAAAAGACTTTCTAGTATAATTCTTTGTTAGTAAAGGGTTCAATTCCAACAAACAAAATTGATACCAAGGAGAAACAGAATGAAAAGCAGTCATACTGCTTGAAATAATAATCTCACCACCTAGGAATAGTCAAACATTTTCTCTTCATTTATGAAGCCCTTAAAAAAGTTCACTTCACATGTAGAGGAAAAAATAGGAGACAGAAGTAAATGCTGTATTTGGCATTTTTATAGTAAAATGCAATTTGAAAATTGTATTGTGTTGATAATTGGATTATTCATCCTTCAGAGAAGAGAGTCACCCCCACAAGTGCGGAATAATGGAGCAGAACTCCCAGGTTTTCAGTGACCCCCTTCCACACAAAGCTGGTAGTCACTGTGACATAGTTTTCCTTTCACTCCTTTCTGGCTGGCTGTCCCACAGTGGGTTCCTGAGAGAGCAAACACACAGAACACCCGTCCTGATCATGTGTGAGTTGTAACCAAGACAGGACTCGGCGAAAGGTGGCCACACACAATGCCATGAGATCAGCGCTTCCCAGGGAGTCAGACAGGAGAGAACACTATTGTGAGATCCCAGAGGTACTCTGGGGTATTATGTTTGCTTGGTCCATTAAATGTGTGATTTCAGAGGCAGATGGGGAGACAAATGCTTGCCTACCTTAGTGTTACTTATGCAGGGATGTACTACAGCTCAGAAGCAGAAACTATGCCACGTGACTTACGTTATTTATCAACCCTATGAATTGCAAATATATTCAAATTGCAATTGGCAGCTTGTAAACAATCTGCAAACCAAGAATTAGCCTCTCCAGGGCATCACATCTCTTTCAGAGTAACGTATAAATATGAATATTTTACAATCTGGATGAAACAATTCATGAGCAGTTGAAACAGTGACATGCATGAAAACCATCAAATAATGATGTATTTATTTTTGCTAATTATATGTTTGTCTTTCTTTACAAGCACTTTTTTCCCTCCTGTCTTTTCTGGTTGTCTTCTCTGAAAAGAAACAGAAAAACAAAAAAGAAAACACAAAAAACCCCAGTTGGCCTTAGATGCCTTTTCAGGCCAGAGAAGAGAGCTCTTGCTACATGCAACTGGCAAATGTCAAAAAAAGAATAAACTCCTGCAAAGATAGATTAGAAAGTGAGCCTTAATGACAAATAGAAACAATACTGGTAAGAAAACAAAAGCAAAACCAAAAACCCCCAACAATCCTAGGCTCTCTTCACACCAAAAAATAACTAAGTGTTATTGTATTTGTTTGCATACAAGCTGTGCCCACTGAGCTAAAAGCAGTGTTCAGAAATGCCAGTAAAATCTGGTAGGGGGCAGACCCAGAGCCCTGAGAGCTTTCTTGCTCCCATCATCACCTAATTAATCGACCCCCTCCTTGAATGAACACACATACACACTCACCAGCCTTGTGTGCAAATGAGAGCAACATGAGGAGATTCAGATGGCTCTCCTTCTCTCCTGATCAGGCTGGAGTTGCTGGCCAGGCTGTGAGGGCTCATGGTGCCCAGGTGAGAACATTGCTGGGTTGGAGTGGGGATGCAGCTCTGATGCTGCTGCTGCTGAGAGAGACCAAGAGAGCTCAGGCTGAGCCCCTGCAGACCAGCCACCTTTCACCTCTGCGTCGCAGTCAACACTGGCCATTCTGGCTTGGCAGAGCAAAGGAAAAATGCAGGAGCGTTGGGAAAGGACAGAAGGCTGCAGCATAAAGAGGATACTGGAAGATGAACCTCCAAAAGAGGTGGTCGGTGGAAGGGGCACTTCTCACGCAACAGAAATGAAGGTCCATGAAGCAGTGTGGTAACCTCAGCTTCTGAGATCCTGTTTCTGGTGTGTCCTCACCAACACCCCTATCAGAGGTCTGTGAGGACACACTGGCAGGCTGTGCATGCTGGAGAGGTCCACGCCCAGCCCGGGTGTTAGCTGTGGACATTTGTATGGAGAATAGGGCAGAGGGAAATCACCCTCTGCAGTGAGACGTGGTGGGAACAGGAGCCATCTGGCAACAGCTGCTTCTGCTAAACTCCCTGAGTCCCAGCACCAAGCAAATGTGGACACACCCATGGCACGAATCCCTGCACCCCCCAGCTCAGACCTGGGCCCAGGCTTAGAGCCGCCCCTGGTGCCAGGATGAACTTGGTGTCCTTGAGGCAGGAAAGGGCTCAAATGAACCTTCTGTAAAGCATAGGCTCTGCACAGAGAAAGAAAATCCCACTGCAGTTTTCCACCAGCACAGGAACTTAATCCAGATTTCTCCAGAGAGAAAAATATTCCTGTTTTTCCATCCATGTTGTCAGGTATAGCATACTGAAGATTTATTGGCCTCAGAGATGCTGCATATTTTACATGTGTAAGTGCCATGCATCAGTGAAAACTGCTGTTTTTGTAACAAAAAATGTGCATGTATTTTTCTTTCTTACTTTCTTGCTTTGTTTCTCCTCTCCTCTCCTCTCCTCTCCTCTCCTCTCCTCTCCCCTCCCCTCCCCTCCCCTCCCCTCCCCTCCCCTCCCCTCCTTCATTTCAAAGAGATTAACCTCTGATGCACCATTTGGAGACTCCTGGAGAGATTACTGGTCTTTAGCACCATCCACAGCCACTATTGTCCTTTCCCACCTCCACACAGGTGATTTGCCTCCAAGACAGCACATCTTGATTAACGTGGCTGCCTTGCAGGTGCACCCTGGGCTCTTCACCCAGATGAGATGTGAACATGTGTAGCAGTAGATGGCCTGACTCACTGAGATGGACGGTCTCTCCAGGCATCCCTCATGCCTCCCACACCCTCTGTGTGCCCTCGGTTTCCCAGTGAATCCAGGGTGATTGCATCCACAGCACACATAATTTGGTACTTCTCTGTTCTGTCCTGGCAAACCTGGTAGCCCCCTTTGCTCCCAGCCTGGAGCCAGCAGTGGACAGCACCGATGCAGGGCTTTGCTCTCTGCCTGTTGGATGCACAGTTGCACCTCCAGGTACAGCCCCAGACTGCCCCAGTTACTTTCCACGTGGCTGGAGGTCAGGGAGAGGCCAGTTTTCCCTTCATGTATCCGATGAGAGCACAGGGTTTGGCAGCAGCAACCTTGGGCGGGGAGCTTAGGAAAGGCGAGGCGCAGTGTGCCTTCCTACATCCTCGCTGGGTACTGCACCTGGAAATGGGAATTGAGGCCATTGCAGGAAGCCTTTCCCCTGCCATTTCACATGTCTCAGCAACATGTGAAGGACGCTGCTTGTCACTGCAGGAGCTGACAGTGGAGCTGGGAGTTAATGGAGGTCAGGCAAAGGAAGGGAGGTGATAGTTATCTGACCTGATTCCAATCTGGAAATAGAATCATCTGATGTGTTCCTCTTTTCAATCTGCCCAAATGGGATTGCTCTAATGCAAAGCAATAGCTGGGTTGTGGGTCTCCATTAATTTCAGACTCTTAATAAGAAAACCAAAAAGCTAAAAATATATACAAAAAGGAGATTTTTAGGTATGCATCTGATCTGATATAGGTACATTGGTGACCTGTATCACACACACTGTTGTGGCCTATGGCAGAAAGCTGCTGGCAGCTTTTCACTGTCTTCCTATAGATTTCGACTGACTCAATCTACTATTTAGCTCAGGGCCATAGTTTCACTGCCTTAGAGATGTTGCGGACCAGATCTTCTCTGAAATGTGTCAATGCAGCCTGGGGCAATGGCCTTACATGAAGAGTTGTATTATGCTATGGAGAACCCTATGGATTTTGGAGCATCCAAAAGGGCTCTGAAGCATGGGCTTTGTGCACAGAAGAATGTCATGGGCTCCATTAGGACTATGGACCTTCAAGGTGTTCCTGTGAACATGGTCTGGGGTTTCAAGGCAGCAGATTTGCTGCCACCCCATGGCAGTGTGCTGGACAGGTCCTCCTTGGTCCCACAGATGTTCTTTTCACCCATGGTATGTTTCAAGCATTTTGACTCCAAGTTGGACGCACTGGCATGATGTGTGGTAGCCACACAGCCACAGCCTTCACATACTTCCATGCAAGAAATAGCAGTGGCAGTAGGATGATCTACAGTCCTTTGGCAGCAGCTATGCAAGGAGAAAAGGACTGCCATTGCTCTGCCCTGTCTTTCCTTCTGGCATCAGAGCACCCTGAAGCGGCTGTTCATGTGCTCCTCTGACCACACATAATTTCTAAAGAGGAAAATTGAACTCAGAAGTCCGAATCTTGATCCATTAGTGTAACAGGCAGGAGCCCTCTCAGCTGGATCTGAATCTTGGTCCATTAGGGTCACAGGCAGGAGCCCCCACATCTGGAATGGCCCGGATGCATTTCTTTTCTTTGCAATACAAGCACATTCTTTCTGGAAAGCTGGTAACCTAAACACCAGCCCTCAGAGAGGTTCAGACACGAAGACCTGACCCCAGGCCATCCTGCTGAGCCCCAGACAGAGAGTAGGCACCACCAGCCAGAAAATTCCCATCCCCGCCGCCTGCCCTTGGGCGCCTTTCACTGTGGAGACCGCCCTGCTCACAAAGCTTATTCTTACATGTTGGGGTTTGGACTTGGTAACAAAGGGCCTGTGTGTGCATCTTACTTGTTTTCGTATTTATTTTCTGAGATGAGTGTTTGGGGCTCAGGCCAATGCTAAAGGTCTGGGCTGACCTCTCCTCCCCATCAGGGGCTGTCTTCTTGTGCGATCACTGTCTGCTGAGGCACCAGGCAGGGCTTCTCACCAGCTCAGAAACAACTCCACGGGGTCATTGTTCGGCTCCAGGACCCCTCCACAGAACTGGGGAAGGGACAGCATTCACAGTGAAAGAGTATATGAGGCAATAAATTTTTGTGCATGTGGAAGGTGCCAAATTAAATCTGAGGCATTTGGAAAACCACAAGAATACTCCAAGGCCATGAATATTATTCCTGCTATATAACAAGAAAAACAGAAGATTCAACAGACCATAAAATGAAGGGAAAAATCACGTTTTCTTGCCTCGGGAGGGTTTGAAAATTCAGTGCTTCTGCTGCTGCTGCTACCACCACCATTAAGGATTTTTCATTGATGTCAGTTCAGGGGCAAAGCTTAGGTGAACGACGGCTCAAGGGCATTTAACCCTCCAAGTGCTTCACAGCATTAATTAATAGAGCTGGGCAAATAATTTGCAGCAGATTATCCAATGAGTTCAGCGCCTGTCTCTGCTTGCACAAAGCTAGTTTGTGCCCTGGTTTTGCTCTACTGAGCAGAAAAATAATTCTCCTTTCCTCAGAAATGCTCAGCCTACATGTTATTTTAGGTCTGGTGAGGAGGACAGACCCCTCCACCCAGGTGTTTTCCCTGTACAGGTGGGCAAAGTGAGAGCAAAGGTGTTGTTTTGCTCTCGTCACTTTTAGGGTCAAGCTAGGAGCTGCAGAAAAATGGTACTGCTGCTGGCCTCAGCAGGAGCCAGGCAGTGCTCCAAGGGGTGTCCCCTGCCTGACTCCTCCTAGGGTTATGCTTGTCACTGGCTCCTGCCTGTGCCTTCAGGCATCAAACCATCTCCACACTGCACTGCTCTGACTGAAATGAGCTCTCCTGGTGACAGGACTATGCTGCTGCAAGTGGGTCTGTCCACATGTCTCACCAGCAATCTTCTGCCTGCCAGGGATCATCCCGTCTCCAAGTGAAAAATAATGGGGCATAACAAAGCAGATAAAATGAACACATAGCTAATAAATAAGCACATGAGTGTGCTTAAAAACTGTATATAGTTTCTGATTTTTAGCTGGAAATCGTATGAAAATAAAAAACCCAGTTGTTTTCTGAAGTTATTTCTATGCACATAGGTGTTTGTGAATGTGTTTTTGTGTGTGTACAGACGTGTGCATGCCCCTTGGAAGTCTGTGAAGCTGCTGCAGTACTGGAACAAAACTTAGCAGAGAGAAGAAGAGAACAAAGGTGACTGTGACAATAAATTTCATCTGCATTTCAGGACAACTGTGTACAGTCCGATGGAGACCCAGTATGTAAAGCCCATAAGTGATTTTATGGAGAAAAAAGCCATAGCACGAACTCAGCTCCCAGCAGACCTCAGAGAAGCCGTGTGAGGGAGTGGGAGGAAGGCCTTATCCTTTTTTTTCCAAGCACCAGGAAAGCTTTGTTTCCAGCTTATGTATTCCTATTCACTGGTTTTAAACAACTGTGAGAAATAGATTTGTAGGAAAACATTTTCGTGGCGGGAACAGGCAAGCATAGATGCGGTGCATTCTCCATCCACAGAGGATTTCAGACCTCAGCTAGAATGGGCCATGAGGGCTTGGTCTAGTCTTCAGGTCCTGCTTGACCCTGGGACTTGTCAAGAGACCTCCAAAAGTCTCTTCTCGCCTAAATCACTCCGTGGTCCTATGAAACCAGGCTTCATTCATAGCATTGTCTTTGGAGCTGCATGCTCTGCTCAGCTCAGCTCAGGAAGCATCTAACCAGCAGTCGATGGTGAAAAGCTTGGTCAAAGTTTGGTGAAAAGGCATGGTCACAGTAGAAGGCTAATATTGCTGCCAAGCAAGGAAAATCATGTAGATGGACTTACAAAGAACTGACAAAATCATCCATAACACCAGAAGCTGCTGTTGTGGGGGGTTTTAATTTATTAGAATTTCCTGAGTTTCCTTGTGAATGGATGTGGAGCAGCCTAAAAGATTTTGGAAGTCTTTGGTGGCCATTTCTTTTTCAGAAAGTGGTTATAGAACAGGGAACCTATTCCAGATTTTGTGAATGGAGACTAATAAGGAGCACATTAATTGTAAAAGGGCAATCAGGTAAATAAATGATTCCCTAGAAGGATAATTTACTGGCAAATAGTGTCAAGAAAGCTGGTACATTGAAGTGTCTTTTATAAGCACTAACAAAGAAAAATCAATTTCCATGCAGTGAACACAACTGTAAGCTTGAAATGGAGAAGGGATGGATGAGATAATACCTTGGTAAACTATTGGTTTCTATTTGGCTGAGGCTGCTGCACTTTATCCTAAAACCTTTGAAGAATTGGCTGCATTAAAGTGAGAGCCACTTCTGACTTGGGAGCACCTCAAAAAGACAGATGAGATACGAAATAACTGGAGAAATGTTTTTCTGATAATAAAAACAGGAGAAAAAAGAGGATATAGACCAATCATCTGCAACTTCTTAAAGAGTATTGGAAGAAATAAGGAAACTTCTAAAACAAACTTCTAAAAATTTAGGAGTTAACATGATTCATGGAAGTCTACAAGGACCTGTCAAGAAAAAGCCTTCTAGAAACTTAGCTATTTTTTTTTTTCTCAGCTATTGTTGAGATAATTCAAAAAAGGGAGTGTCCTGTAGGAAGCCCTGTAATCCCACTTGGCCCAGGCACAGAAAGTAACTTGCCACACAGTGAGCCAGCACACCCACAGGTCTAGAGCCACTATTGCTTCAACACTGATCTAGTTGTCTTTGATCCCCAAAAACCCTGCTGCCAGACAGGCCCAGGATCTCACATCCTCTTCTGTTCCCGACTTTGGCCCCAGCCTACAGGAGAGTAAAAGCAAGTCATATTCTGCAGTGCCTGCCCTTCTCCTTGTCTTCCAAAGGAAACCAGTATGTGTCACAGCAAAGGTAGTTTCTCCGTAGTGCCATGGCACTGCTCCTACATCCAATTTGAAAGAATCCTTCTAGGAGAAATTCCAGCCCCTAAATAATGCTCTTTATAATCTCAAAAATTCTACTTGCTTGTCAGTCTCCTTATTCCTTATCCTGAAGTATTCTACATAAATTAAAGGGTCCAATGTGAGTAAAAATAGATGTCTTGTCCACTGTTTTCAGTACCATCTGGATTGAGGGATCATATACTCTGCATGTTCAAGTCAGAGAAACCACAGGGCAGAGAGAACTGAGAAACTTAGGACAGCTACAGTAATTTCAATCATGGGAAACAACTTGCAGACTTAAGTGAAAACTTTTCTCAGCAGGCCAGCTAGCACCTTCCATTCCCACTGAGCTCGATCAGGAGTAGGATGTAAATGCCAAGAAAAGGGAAAACTAGCCATTGAAAATCAGACCTCTGAAAGGAAGAGCTGAGTTGAACAGTATGTGGATTTAATCATCAAAGGCAACAACAACAACATTTACAACATTTACTGTGGAAGATAATCTCTCCACTGAAAAATCAGTATCAATGTGGATTAACTAGCTGTGCAATACTGTTGGAAATAATGGCTTGGTGGTATTTACTGAGGACTATAGCACACACTGTAGTTAGAAGATTGCATCTACCTTGGTTAAAAGAAAAGAAATGATGCTGGCTTGTGTACTTCCAATATAATGTGCAAAGACCTCTAGGGAATTGAGTATGGCTGCCAAGGGCTCAGAGAAAATTGTGATGCAGAGCTGAGAGGAACAATAAACCCGGCTTTATTACAGACCACAGAACAAAGCCTCTGTCCTCAAGGACTGTAAATAAGCTGGGGGCAGAACAATTTTGTGGGACAAGGTAAGGGGGCCTGGGCTGGCAAGAGGGGTAGGAGGTCGGGGACAGGGGTGGCTGCTGTGTGCTGTGACCAGCCCTGTGGCCCAAGAGGGACACTTCCACCCCTGGTGCCTGGCCTGATGGTCTCCCTGCTTCTGCTGCTGCTTTCAGCTTCAAAGCCGGTAGAGGCAGAGCAGCAGGTGGGCAGTACTGTGCTTTGCTCCTGCCAGGGAAAGAGAAAGCTCTTACATTTTTCAAAGTCACTCTGTCAACATGCAGTCAAAAGAACAAGTCACAGCAGACAAATACAGGATATGCAATAGATTTGGGTTTACTAAGTCCTTTGATGCCACTGTCTCATGATGCAACATTGCACGTAAAGAGCAGTCCAGATAGGCTTTGCACAGACAGAAATGGGTGACTACATGCTGCCAGCTGGGATTAAGGAAAACATCCATGAATGGTACAGTCCCAGTACAGCCAGCAGCAGGGAGGTATCTGTCAGGATACCGTAACTGAAGAGATATGTTTGAGGGCAAGTTTTGAGGTTAGATCTGGAATACAAAAAATCAGTGAAAGACTTTCCTTTGGTTTGAGTGGTCTTCTGATCTTTATTCAAAGCATGTATTAATGACCCATGGAATTAATTAATTGCATGTTAACAAATGTACAGATGATGCCTAATTGGATGATATAAAAATTTCTGATGACACCAGGGAATTACAAAAATTCAGAAAGCTAAAACTATGGGCAGAAAGGAACAAAATTACACTATAGATAGGAGATAAGCAAATTTAAAAACAGCAATGCAAATGTTTAGCCACACTGTATTATGGAATACAGAGGTGTTGGGTTCTGGGGTGAAAATAATCTAAAAATGTAATAGTTCACCAGCTGCTTTTACCAGTCAGGTTTATTTAATGGTTAGACTCAATGATCCTAGAGGTCTTTTTCAACCTTAAAAAAATCTATTATTTTGTGATTTTTTATTGCAATGTTTGGTTCAGACCTCACACTTGGGAGAGGGAAGGTGAGGTTTTATCTCAACAGAGCCTGGGACTGGCATGGAACATTCTGCCCATGTGTAAAGGCATCTCTGTGGGTGCATGGGCAGACAGAAGTGAGCCCATGAAGCCACACCAGTGTTCAGGGAAGAGTTTGCTTCTCCAGCATCCCCTTCTCAGAAATTGCCTGCCGAGCCTGTTAAGCCAGAATGTCTATATCTACATTGATGTTTGGGTTCTATCTTGGATCCTTGGAGTCTTCTGTGTCTTTAATATAAAACTTCTAGAACTGATTTCATACTCATGTGCCTGCTCATATCTCTGCACTCGAGAGTGAAACATTTAATGTACTTCCAGAAAAGAGTCCTCTTTCTTAACTTGTTCCTCGTCACAGGCAGATAATTTACATTGGCATTTCTCTTTGCCCAGGGAAGCGAGGTTGCTTTATACTTTGCCATCTCTACTGAACTTCATATGCCTCTTCAATGAAGAACAGAATCCTGAGGCCATATGAAGTGTCTCTGCGTCCACTGGTGGTACAGTGCTGGTGAGTCCCAGTTGGGATGCAGTCCCAAAAGCCTGCTGGATTTGGTAGCACTTTGGAGCTATTTCACCCTTTGTAGTGGCTGTAAGTGAGTCTGCAAGCATCTCATAAACCAGCAAGCATGTTTGGAACTGCCTTTCTTCTGACACGGAACTAAGAACTTCATAAAAATAGGATAATCATAAAGCTTTCTCTATTTTATCTCTGAATTATCAAGTTGGGCTTCCCTGAGATCTCCTTGTCTAGCTCCATGCTATAAATCTGGAAATCTGAAAAAATATTGGAAAGCATGGAAATAAAATTGAATGATGGAAAAATTTAGTACAAATCGAGAGAGAACAATGTTTGCATTTTTACTTTATCAGACAGTCCTACCAAATCATATTCTTACTAACCTCCAGTTGGTTAGACCTAGACTGGTATGGAAATATAAAAGTACCCCAGCCACAGGAACAGACTGCATGATAAGCTTTTAGTTTTCTAACAGACATGATAGTAGTCTGGTGGCAAGAAATCTCTTAGAATCCAAACATTTACATGAAAATCATTTACATCTAAACATGTTACATTAAAGTCTTTGCTTTCATGTGTAACCACAAGGATCCAGGAGTATGGTTTATTACAGGCATTTATTATACCCAAGACATTTGGATACAAAAGAGAGAAATATAGAGAAAAAAGGAGGCAAAATAAAGAAAATATAGTTTTATGATGGACCTCTGAAGTGTCAGTTTGAGTCTCAATGAGGGCAAATTGACTCCCTCACTATTTAGAATGGCAGAAACAAACGGGAACACCTTACTGTAGCAAAGATTCCTAAGAGCACTGAATGAGGATGGGTAGGACTTTCTCTTTTGCTGCCTTCAGGAACTAGTGAGGACACTTGCATACGTAGAGTCAAGCTGTGGATTTCCTCACTGATAACACGGGCATCCTGCTGCGTAAGTGCTGCCGGATCAGGGCGCTGGGCTGCTCCTCCCATTGGCAGCTCTCAGAATTAATGGGTTATTTCCGGAAAGGCATATTCTGTCAGCAGCTCTGATTACAGTAATAATAATATTAATAACAATAATAACAAAAACAATAATATCATCACCTTTTCCCATGGCTTCTGCCTGAAGTCAGTGACTACAGTCTTCCTAATAAAGTTGTCACAAGTCAGTGACTGCTGATGTCAGCCCTGTGAGCTGTGGTGGTGAACCGTGGTGCAGATCATAACCCCCCTGCTCCAAATGCACTGACAGGCTGAGGACAGTGTGCTTGTCCAGGACTGCTGCAGAAAGGGAGGAAAAACGTTGCTGAGGCAGCTTTCAGAGCTGGATGTGTAACCAGGTCACTTAACTTCTGGCAGCTTGTAAAAGTGAGAGAGGAAGTCTGCAGTGTACACTGATGTGAGGTGGAGGGAGAAACAGGAGTGAGAGAGGACAACAGAAATGTGCACACACACATACAAGTAGAAGAAAAAGGAAGAGCCCTGATAATGAAGTGCGTAAGACATCTTCATATTAAAGAGGGATGAAGTAATTTCAAATTTAGGTCAGAAAGCAAGCACCTGTCAGCAGTGCTGAATTGTGTATTAATTCTTGCAGCTTTGCAGCCACATCCTCTTGCCTGTCTATAAGTATTTGCATCATGAAGTCTCTGAACACTGAGGATCACAAACTCATGGGATGTGATAGCAATGAATTCACACCAGTGTCTGTAAGAAGCAGGGCCCCACACTGGGAAGAAATTACCTGAAGATTTGACTCCTCAGGGGCTGAGGAAGGTGATGGGTGTTGGTAAGCCTGGCACATGTGCATGGGGAAGGGGTAAGCCTGGCCAGAGGTGACATCTGGCTGCATCAGCTGTTATAACTTGGTGGAGAGCACGTAACTCTTGCCATACGGGAGCACGGCCATGTCCACCTCGGGCAGCATCCTGCCAGTGACCGGAGCTGGTGCCGGATGCCTCAGAGGAAGGTGACGCCCTCCCCTCTCACCTCGGATGATGAACGCGGATGATGATTGCACAATCCTACTTGGGGGGGAGGGCAGACAGTGACTTCAGCCCATGATGATCTTCCAGCCAGGAACATGGAGATTAATGGCTGTTGCAGTATCTGTCCCAGTCAGCATAACCGGAAAATGCCTTTTTACTGCATGAATATTTAACCTTTTCCTGAATCTCATCACAATTATTATCTCATGAGAACAAACAGAAGACAGGCGGTCTTTGCTCCCTGCCTCCACCAAGTCAGGGTCTCAGCAAGGATGTAGGATGTCAGGGTACCACAGTGCTTCATACCAGAGCACATTGGATGGGCCACTGCCCAAAGACACGTGGCTTCCCCCCAAGTGCAGTGCCAGCTGCCCCTGGTGTGCCTGGCTGCAATGTGGGCAGGAGAAAGGGATGGCAGTGTTGGGAGCCTGGCACTTTGAGTCAGCCAGCCCGAGCTGTGGGCAGCTCTAGTCTCTGTGATCAAGTTTTTAATGTGTTGTATTGGTTGAGGAGCAAACAGAGAAGAGGAGAAGGTGAAAGATCAGTATGATTCAAGAAATAAGAAGCAGTACCTTATAGGCTCTGTCCTACAGTGGCAGGTAGCTTTCTCCTGTTTCTGGTTCAGCACCTCATGCTGTTGTCTTAAAAATATATAGGATATAGGGCAATATATTTTCCAGTGCAATTGTTATCTTTGTGTCTCTTATAGGAGAGTAAGAAATCAATATGCAGCATCTTTTCTGCTCACCTGCTTCCAAATGACAGTTATTTGCTTTTCCTCTGGGGAGTAACAACGTGAATTGTAAGTACTTGGCAACCAGGGCTGCACCCAGAAGAGTTTATCATTTACTTGCCACAGGTTACACATTGTAAAATGATGGAACCAAGCCCCAAGTTAAGGTTTAACCAGATGTTAACTCCACCCTGGCAGCACTTGGATATCACCTCTTGAACAGATCTGCAGGTGCACAGAATTTCTGAACAGTAGAGCACGAATATCCAGGAGAAAGGAATACATTCACCTATGCAAGGCAGAGGATTAAATGCTTAAAAAAAATATAACACCAAACTTTCAAAACTAAATATTAAATTCAACACTAAAAATGTAATAGTATCCCTTACAGGAAGAATCTTGCTAGTTTTCAAAGAAGTTTCACACTAGTATAGATTTCAATAGAAGCTTCTCTTCCAGAAATACTGCTCTGCTCACCAACAGCACTGAGTGAGCTGGTCAGCACCAACCCCAGGTCAGCATCAACCCAACCTGACAGGGACTTCTGCTTCGGTCCAGTATGTTTTTAGTGTTCAAGCACACAGTGGCTACTACCCTTTAGGATTACAGCCAGTAGCGGAAAGCACAAAATCTTGTGTGAGAGGCTGTTCTTCAGGTTTTTTTAAGTCCTGACATGAAGCAGGATGTACAAGATCACAAAGTGGGCTCCTGTGATTTCTGGTGCAATCTCACAGATTTAAGCATGTTTGAATAATTCAGCAATGTTTAGTCCACCACACCTGGGTGCCCATCCTCTGAGAATATGAATCTCTCTTTACTCCCTCACTACTTGCTGCACTGATATACTCTCTCTGAACATATTTAATGCAACAAGGGCTGTATCCTCTGGAGAAAGCTCTAGTCTTTCATGGGAACTCTTCCAGACTGCATCCCACCCTAATCACATGCAGTCCCTGAGTAAGCATTTTCTGGGTCAATTCCCTATTGTCTTTTAATTTTTTGCATTCTGAAAATTCATTCTTTATCCCTGTTTCTTTATTGTCTCTGTGTATTTTGATATCTGTATGATTCCACTAACCCTGAACACCCCCTGCCTTTAAACAGGACAGCAAAAAAAGGTATCTTTCTATTATTTTTACTAGTATCAGGAGGATATCAGATGTGAGGTTGGATTTTGGCTAAAATTAATATGCTTTTCACCTGAGGAGAAGCATAGGAGAGTTTTCTTTATGTATCACTAAGTTAAATGGAGGCTGGGAAAGTTAATATTTTAACTGCAGTACTGGATCAAGGCTATCTGGGACCAGCTGGCATGTGGCCTTTCATTTGTAAAATGCGTGTAATTCACTCTGTTGCTGCTTCTCAGGAATTTTGTGGGGGGAAAAAAGGATGTATTACGAATAAGTGTGTTCAGAGTTGAAAGAAGATACTTAAGGAAGATGCAATTTTGAAAACTTTGTCTCAACTTGAGATAGACTATTTTAGAGTGTGAAAGGCTTCAATCCCAGCCCTCAGTCTGGATTTGAAGGAAAAGTCCACAGCACGTTGACTTGGCTAAACTACACCCAGAAAGCTATGTTGAGCACAGGGATTTGTCTACGCCTATAAACAGTCCAACGCCGCTGTAAGCAGCCAGGCAGGCAGTGACAGTTTGTTTTGTGAACCATGCAGAGCGCAGAGGCAGGGACCAGCATGGCAGGGTGGACATCTGGGCTTTCCCAAGCACAGAAAGCAGAAGCAACCTGACCAAGTCCCTGTCACAATTAGATGGACACGGGGATGAGCAACTTTCCCACTTCCGTGTGAGTGACAGATGTATATATACATAGATATTTCCTGCCACAGTGGCTTGTGGGGCATTGCCAAGGGGAACAAAGAGGAGAAGGAGAGCTGTGACCAAGTGGGAGGGGAAGCAGCAGTGGTGGCAGCCCTGCTGAGGGCAGATTTTAACAGGTGATTTAGAAACCAGTTGTGCTTTCAACAGCTGCTGTGCCTGCTGTACCAAGCACAGCCCTGAAACTGGACATCTTTTGTGCCTGAGACATGCAAAGAGCTCTGCAGCTTCAACAAAACGGGATGAGGTGAGTGAGTATATACTGAATGTGTCCAGGAGGCAATTGCTCCATGAAGATGCAGTTCTCCTGCCTCACCCCTGCACAGGGGGCTGGGGGCAGACAGCAGCCCAGGGGAGTGACAGCTCTCTCTCCCAGTGTGATACCTCTTTATTGGTGCCAGCTGAGTCCTGAAATCTCTGCTTTGGAGAGATGAAACACATGCTCGTATATTGAGGTGGGACGGCTCTAGGGCACAGCCTCACTTGGCTCTGTTTATTTCATTGTCTTTCATTTATTCTTTGGTGTTCACCCCACCAGAAATATAATAATAATCAGAGAGATAGATTAAACAAACAAGAACCTCTGCCTAAAGTTTCAATAAAAATTGAGCTTAACTGTCTACTAAGATCAAACAAACAAAAAAGCCTCTTAATTAATTTTCCTTTCTGTCTTCTCTTTAATTTAATTAAAAATATTCTGGGTCCAGAAGTAGAGCTATCAAAATCCTTTGGAAAAGACATGCATTTACATCTCAACTAGAAAGAAGTTTGCAGAGTCCTCTGTGGAGACTCATGTTTTTGTGGCTTGCAACCTGTTTTTGCAGTTACAAAGAGATGTGAGTAACTTGGTACTGCAAGTGCTTGAATCAGCAGGATTTCTGAAGCTCCCAAAGTTTGTCTATTCCTGTGGGTTTGCTTTTGTTTAAAAACCCCCAAACCCAACAAAACGAAACAATGAAAACAGAAGTGACTGAGCCACTCCTCCAAAAGGATGCAGGAGACCCCTGAGTCAGTCCTAGCATGTCCTGGCATGTCAAGCTGTTGTTAAACTGTGCACCCATTCCTGTCCAATGAGTTCATTTAGCAAGGCTCCACCCTTCCTCAGTGGCATGTATTAAAGCAAATTTATTTTGATCACCATCATTGCAAAATAAGACCTGCCTGCCAACAAATGTCCAGCAAAATTCATTTGCTCTTGTGGCCTCCTCAGCACAAAGTCAAAAATCAGTGGTTAGAGGAGAGGTAGAGCCATGGCATGCTTTCTCAGCGCCATGTACCTGTGTCATCCATGCCATCCAAGTCTCTTGGACACCCCAGCCTTTCCTTTCTGGCAGTACTGATATCCTTCAGGAAGCTGGCTGTTGGAGAGTGATATCACAAAACAGGATTGTGGACATTGCAAGGTCTTCTTGTCTCCATCCTCCGCTGCTTAAATCTTGTTGTTATAGCTGTTCTAAGTAATTCAAATAAAGACCTTAACCGCTCAAAGCTGTATTCACATTTTCCATTACTGAAATGCTATGGGGCAGTGAAAGGCATTTCTAGGAATGCAATACCCCGGGATATCCCTAAGCAATAAATTATCCTCTCCCCACTCCCCCTCCCCACTCATTTCATTTAAAAGTGAAGGGTGCTGAGTTTTATTAGGCCCCCTCTTGTCATCACGGTCTGTGATTTGCAGTCCCAGGGCTAGACTTCTCTTCCCTTTTTTCTCCCAAGCACCATGAGATCGCGTTACATTAGATGGCGAGGTCTGCCAGGTCACAGCCCCGGTCACTGTCACCCACTTCCCATTTCCTGCAAAATCCATACGTGGGAACATTTTCCCTTCATCTTTGTGAACAAAGAGAAAAAGAATTAAAAAAATGGTCTGAAGGTTTGCCTGTGCAAAGGTTGGTAAACAAACACACTGTATTCACGTATGTATTTATGTACACAGCTCTACCTATGAGCCAGAGGGAAAGAAAACCTGAAAAAGAAAGGAGGGAAAGTGGTTAAATCTGGGTATCTGGAAAACACATTTTCCACTCTTGTACCACTTGTCACCGCCTTTCAAGCAAGCCATCACCCTGACAGGAATGTATCGCTGTTCAGCAGCATCCCCCTCACTGCCTGGGTGCACAGCAAGTCGGTCCAGCTGCCACTCCAGGATTTGCCGATTATTAAGCTCAAAGCAAACCAAAACAAACACTGATACAAGCATCAGTGTCAGCAAGGAAGCAGAGTACATGCTTTCCAAAAAGATTTATGATGAGAGATCCATAGGGTTCCAGGACAATTCTTAGAGAGCACCATTTACGTCCATGTCCTTGCATGCATATGAGTTAATATTGTATTTAGTTACACTGTCAGATGGCACATACACCCAAACCTTCAACCTGTGCATACAGCACAGCTGGGCAGTCAAAGAGCCAGGAGCCACCCTGGCTTCCATGCCTGTCCCTGGAGGAGCACCTTGTGTTGCCAGGGGAGGGACCAAAGAGAGTCTTTACCTCCTTCCCTGAGCAAGACTTATGGTTGTGGAAACACTGGTGAGGGACAAAAAAGATCTTAGGACTGGCCAGGAGAATCTGAAATCTTATATGCTTTTGCTCCCAAGTGACTTAACCAGCAAGTTAGAAATTACAATCACTGCAGGGGGATCGTCAAGGATATCACTGCAGTTTCAGTTCTGGAAAACAAAGAGAGTTTCCCTCAGGGGAGTGGAAGAACCAAATTATTTTCTTTCTTCTGTGTCTCTTGCATTAAACTTTCGTAAGCTGCCTGTCTTCTGTGCTAACATAGCCTACAGCCAGAGCTGAAATAGAAGGCTGGCTTTATCAGACTCTGCAGGTTACCTCCTTCTCTTTTATGGAATCAGTAACAGGAAGGAATTTTCTTTCTTATCTAGGAAGTGAACCTAAAATTGCTTTTCCTCAGGCTCCTGCTTTAGCTGAATGGTATTTGCCAGTAATAAACAGCAATTGTTGGCTGCAGTAGAATGGGGGCCCTTACCCTGGGAGAGCAATGGATATGGCTGGGCTAGCATCTGGAGTGAAGGGATGGGAGGCACAGCTATCTTTCTCTTATGATTTATTAGCAGCCCAAAGCGGGGATACAGTGGTGGTTGAACCATGTGTTTGCCCAGTGTCTGAGACCAAACCAAAACAGTGTGGACCTTCAATACAGCAATGCTGTAGTTTTCAATGTTTGGCATTTACAGTGTAATTCATACCATATTCTGTATTTTTCTTAAAGGTTCATCTTCCTTAAACATCCCTCTCCTGAAGCAATATTAAGCAGAGATACCAGACTTCTTTTTGAAGGTAAGCTTCCAAGCCGTAAGACCAAAAAGAAATCTGAATACACGAATCTTGAAGGTTCTTTAAATATATCAAGTGTAGAAGAGTGTACTGTGCATGAGGACAGCCATAAGAAATCCTGAGGTATCCAAAAAGGACGAGGAATGAGATGAAGCAAAAACAAGGAAGTTGCCTGGAGGGAAGCTATGTGGAGCTTCAAGGAGAAAGACAAAAGAGACTCGACCTAACCCCATGGTGCCAGTGAGAGTCTGGGAGATTCACACGGGGAGTGATGTCTGAGGAAAAGGGAAAGATGATGCTGGCAGAGGCAATCTGTGTGAAGCCCTTCCAATGCAGACAGGAAAAAATGGTGAAGAGCAAAGCAAGAGTTAATAGATTTCTGGGCAAGGGACATCACAGTAAGCACAGGAAGGAAAGCAAATAAAGAGTTGGAAAGGAAGAAAATACCCAACAGTTTCCAGTAGCAAGTCAGGGTGATGAAAAGGGAGGAGAGAGGAATAACATCTGACAGTGGAGATGCAAAAGGAGGTGGCAGGGAAGTTAACATCAGTGAGAGAGGCAAGTGGAGCTTTGTGGTGGAGAGCACTCAGTGCCTGTTTTTCCGGCTCTGCACAGCTCCACTGAGAGGCAAAGGAACAGCCAGAAATGTTGAGTACAGTAGAGATAGAGAAACCCTGATAGGGATGTAAGTTGGACAACACAAGGTTGTGTCTGCAGCTCAAGGTGTAACTGAAGTCACCTTAGAGAAGGTAGGGAAATAAAAGAGGATCACAAGCCAAGTTGACAATAAACTCAAAAAGCAGACACGAAGATGCTGCCAGTTAAGAAGCAGCAAAAAGAAGATGTGATCCCAGAATGTAAAGAGCTCAGGAGGTGAAACGCTGGTATCTAGAAATGAAATACTGAGATTAATGACCAAAAAGTCTTTCTTTCAGGCAAATCTGTTGCACAATAGCAGAGCAGTCTCCCTTCAGCAGATACATGCTCCAAACCCAAGGTGTTTGGTTTCAATGGCAGACACTTGGTGTGCTGCTCCAACATTAACTGCAGGGAAAAAAAGTCAAAATTTATGGAATTATTCTTATCTGGGACTCAGTTGAGAACAACTGGTTGGCATAGCTCAGTTTCACAGTGTGAGGAAACTGCAGCTTTCCTCCTGTGGGATGTGAAAAGGCAGGTAAGAGGGTGCCTGATCCCTGTCTGAAAGAACAGAGCCTCTGTCAGCAGGGCAGTTATATTTACAAGGAGTTTCAGATATCACAGTATGGCAGGTAGAAATAAAATCAAAGGCGGCCCAAGCAGACATCACGAAAGCACAGGAATACTTCAGATTGTGTGGCATTCTTAGGAAACAGCAGAGCTTTATTCAGCTTCATCAATGATCATTGTGGGTCCCTCCAAACTCAAAATATTCTGTGATATGTGTGTCATCACTCATAGCTTTTAAACCTGTCTACCCATGGTGAGCCACTTGCGTATGTCTAACCAAGTATCAAGTAAGGAGACTTAGCCTGGACCCTCTCTGATTTAGAGCTACCAGCTACAGCACATTCCCAAATAGGGCAGATACAGGAGGAGGAAGCAGTGCTTTGTTTCAACAGGCTCACCCTCACCAGCCCTGCAATGCCAGCAGGATTGTCTCCAGCTTACTTTATTGTTTGGGCTTCTTTCACTCTTCGCACTTCTCCCTTCTCTGGTGTCTCAGCTCCTTTTCCTCCTACCTGAACTGCACCCCACAGGATTGCTGAGGAGCTGCAGCAGAGGCTGGCTGAGAGGGAAAAGATGCTTGGTCTGACCCGGCAGGGCAGAGCAGCAGTCTCAAAGGCCACGTTGCACGTGGGTTACTCTTCATCTGTGAGTGCCTTCTTGTTTGTTATGCCCGACTAGCTAAAGCAGTGAGTGGGAGAGCCTTTTGTGCAGGCTGCAAACAAGAGTAAATGTATGGGGAGTTTAGTGGTGAGGAGCTGCCTCCTGGTGTGCCTGCCCTGCAGTGTTCAAGGGGCTAAAGGTTTGCTAGGAAATGTCTTTGGGAGCTACCACCTTCACACAGGCGATGGGCAGACACTGCAGGGAAAAGCAGTGCCCTTTTGCAGGAGATGTTGGCACCCCGGGCCACAACAGCTGTGTCACTGGCACAGCGGATGGCTTTGCCCTGCTCTTGTTCATGGCAAGAAGCCAGCTTGCAGCAGGAGTTACAACTCTTAGCAAGTTTTGCCTGGCTATCTGAGAGGAGGATTTATCCCAGGGTTTTGCAGCCTTTTCTGCTGCAGTTTTCCTACTCTGAGTGTATGAAGCATTTGAGGTGAGTATGATTTCCCTGACAGTCCCAAGAGGAATGAGGGGAAGCCTCAAGGAAAGGCAGAAAATTGAAGATTTAATGACTTATAGATGTTCTGCTCAGCCCCCTGCTCTCTGGTAAGATTAAAAGCTTGACCTGTTTCCTGTGTATCTCATGGCTGGATTTTTGTTTTATTTGAACAGAGCAGTGCCAGGCCCGTAGGACCTGTAACTCTGTTTCTTCTGCTGGGAAATGCACTGTAGGGAGCAAGGGTTCATGAGCCAGGCCTCTCCATGGGTCAGAGGGCAAAGAAATGGGGACAAAATACTTTTAAAAGTAGACTTCAGAGCAACACATGAAACATTAAAATGTGATTGAAAACCATGTACAGCTGCGTCTCCTCTTCCGCACAAGCAAACGCTCCTGAGTCTCCAAAAAGTAGGACATGGGGAAGGAGTTCAGGCTAATAAACTAGCAGCAGACATATTTCTAAACAAATTTCCCCAAAATCCCCATCAGTCCGGAGTGCCACAGACACTTAAGGACACGTAAGTTCTTTCTTACAACAAATTTCTTGAATATTGATCCTCCTTTAATTCTTCCCGCTGCCCCATAAAAGGCAAAGATGTTGTCTGAAAGAACTAGATTGGAATATTTGGGTGAGCATTTGTATTTAGGTTTCTTAGTCTAGACTTCGTGTAAGACACCAGGACAACTGAAGCTGGTAAAATCTGTGGCCTGAAAACACAAAACTCTCTGACAGAGCGCCCTCAAACATACTGTGTGTCTTTTGGACTGGTTGTGGACATCCTCCTGTACCATGCTGAGGTCCCTTATTGTGGCTTAAACTTACTTCTATCAAGTAAGTGAGGTCTAAATTCCTTCACATATAATTACCCCTGAAGTGAAAACATGTAAAATTATAGGAGATCGAACTTAGAAAAGTTCATAAATGCATGAGTATTTAAAAGACTTTCATAAAGGCTTCTAAAAACTCTTTCTTGAAGATAATTTCTCCTCCTAAAATTAAATTTTAATTTCTTACAGCAAACAGGGCAAAATTTTACCACAAGGATAGAGTTTTGTTTGTTGTAGACTTTCACCCCAGATCAAACTGGGTTAATAAACTTCTGAAATATGTAATGAACCTGCCCCAAGTTTACAGCTTATATTGTTATCTGATTATAGCAAAATTAAACCCATCTTTATTGTGAAATGTAGCCTGAGGTTTAATTTTTAAGCTGATCATGCAGCAATAGACAGCAGAGTTGATAATGGTACACAGAAACTGAGCCCCATGCTTGTGATTCAAAACATGCTGGGCCATTCACCTCTGAAATTAAAGTGAACTTTAAGCAAGAACTTCTTTGGTGACTAAAGAGCAAACGAAGAGCACCAAAGAGATCACATACATGTTAAAGGTTACAAATGGTTTAATCAGTTGTTGGATTTTGGATCAACTAAGCATGCGAGTGTATGAAATCCAATCAGGAAGATATCTGTGAACACTTTCAGCATCTTCTATCTGTCTACTCTGATGGCATTTTAAATGTTCAGGTATAGATATAGGTATAAATGTGTATGAAAGAATTAGATTTTTTTTCTATTTCCATATCGGTTGAATCTAGTAACAGCTTGTGTTTTATCTAGAAAAGCCTACAGAAAAGTTTTTCATGTTATCTACTCCAAAAACTCTCTCCTGGTACTGGAGATAGAACAGCTTTAGACTCTCAAAAGGTCTCTTGGTTACCTGACCCAACCAGACACTGACGAGCCTTTACCAATTACCTTACTCATTAAGAACTGGTTAAATGGCAACTGATCTGCCCCAGCCCTTTGCTCTCTTTGCACAAGTGACTGGAGTCAGGGTTTAAATGGAGATGTGGAGCTGGATGACGGGGATGTGGAGCTGGATGACTGGGCTGTGTTTGTAGCTGTGAGAGGAGAGGAGGGCAGAGCTGTACACACACATATATGTGCTATTTAGGCAAAAGTTAAAGCACAGCTATAAAAATTATTCAGCTCCAAGCAGGCTTAAAGGACAAAATATAATTTAGACCTGTCAAGCAGCAAGCAGAAAGATGTTTTGTCACTAATGTCTAAAGCTATGAAAATGGGACATTTTTTCTGTCAGTGCCGCAATAATCCACTGGGCAAGGCAGGGTTAAATTTTCTCTTTCTTCACAAGCCAGTCACTTGAAGTGTTGCTAATGTCTGAAATAAAATCTGAGTGTCTCCCCAGACTGTGATGCTCTGGGCCTCTCTTTTCTCTTTGGGTCCCCATTCCACTGGACACATCATCACATTAAATATGTATTATTTAAGCTGGCTCATGGGAGAAGCAGTGACTGTGTCATGTACTAATGGCCATATTTTTAGGGTTACCTACCAGGATTGTACCTTGGCTGCTGGCATATTGCCTGAGAGCATAACGATAATGAGCAGATTTGCACCTGCCTCTGTAAAATTTTATTACTAATTTGTGATTTTTTTACTCTTCTTAATGTCCCTCTGCCCTTCCGTATTTTACTGCAGGATGCTCTAAGGCTTCTTTGATTTCAGTTAGTATACATGGAGAGAGAAATAACATTTTATTTCCCCAGATAGGTGTCAGGACCTGTAACTCTAGTGAGATGTGGGTGGTTCTGAACTGTGTGTGGACATAATGAAATAGAATAGAAAACACCAAAAATTAGAGAAACGCCGGTGCTGATGCTTAGCATTTCAAGTCATTAGTTAAACAGAAATTTATTTAGGCACTGAAGTCAATGGACAACTGAAGTTCTCATCACGTTGGTGTAAGAGACCGTTTACTTACATGCCACACCAGAGAGAAAGACTTTAGTGTCTGCGTTTCAAAATGCTGGCCTTGGCTGTGAGCCAAATTGTGTTGTACCTACTTTTTTTTAGCACAGGGAGATTCTGTGGTTTGCTCTGACTGCAATTATCTATGACTGCTGCTCTGCAACTTGGTGTCCTTACAAAAAAATTGGTTTTACAAGAGAGCTGAAGAAATTAGCTATTTTTGCTTGGCAAAACAATGGCTGAGAGGGGATGTGACTGCTGAGTGCAAATACATCAAGGAGCAGTAAACCTGAGGGAGGTGAAAAAAGCTATTTAAGCTAAAAAGTAACTTGGCACATGAACAAACAAATGCTAAGTGGCCATGAATAAAATTAGCAAAAGTAGAAGCAGGTTGCCAATGATCCAAACAATGAGGAAGGACCTTTCCAAGAGAAGAAATACAAGCACAGTAGTGAAGTATTTTTAGGGAGGAGTTTAACTAGTTCCTGAAAGGGAATAAGGAGATTCAGCTTGTTGGTGTGGCTAAGCAGAAAGGCCTCGGATCACACCCATGTCAGGTTGATACTTGGGTGAATAATCTCTTTCTCCTGTCTCCTTTCTGCCTATTTTACATCAACAAAGACTGCAAGTCCAGTAGTAGAAAGCAATGCAAAGAGGTGGCATAGCATGGCTCAGTCAGGTTGCTTTCCTGAAAACACAGGAAGCTGAGAATTTGGTCAATGGTACAGAGTGAACCCTCATTCAGGTCCCCCTTGTGATGCTGGAGAACTGGAGCAATGTCCAAGATTCACATTGGAAGGTGGCCATTTGTTTTTATCAGTTAATACTTCCCTATTTTCTATACTTAGAAGATATTTAAAGAAAAATACTCCACTTTTCATATAAGAAAAAAGGCAACATCTCCCAAGCACACTTTATCCTCACAAAGCCAGACACTCTGGGAAAGAGATGATCATTCCAACACCTAAATAACTAATCTTTAGTTAAACTAGTGTTGATTATTAAACTGAACACCTGTCTGCAAACCTTACAAGTGTCTGTAGGACCTCTGATCCTTTGACTGGCATGCTGACTTAACTTTATGTCTTTGAAGAGTACTTCCCTTTAACAGATTCCATAATGTTGCTGACGTGTTTGTTCTGTTTCCTGACTTGACTTTTACTCTGTCACTGTAACAGCTCTTAAATCACCATATACTCTTTTGTCACATGTAAAGAAGACATCAACAACTTCTATTGTGTCAAGTGAAATTGCACCAGGCAAAAATCAAGCACCTTCTAAAAAGTAGATTTTGACTATTGATATTTATTGTGACACATCCTTTATTCAGCTGCAGGCAACGTCACTCCTTTCCAAAATGATGGACCTGCCTGCTTGTACTGATAAAATAATTAGATCTAAAATGTGAAGATCAAACTAAATATACAAAGCTATTTTCTAGATTTTTCTGAAACTGCTAAGCCTCAAATATGTCATACACTACCATTTACTTAACCATCAATCTTCTAGCTGGACAGTTTCTTGATTTTCTCACCAAGAGGTTCCGCAAACCATGCTGCCCATCACTTGGAGATTGTACCATGAAAATATTCTCTGCAACTTGTATGTGATGTTGTCACTTTGTTTGCCTTTTCTTCTGTCCCTTGGCTGGGTGACAAGCCAGTTTTGTGCTGAGCTATACAAGGCCCAGGTCTTCATTCTTTGGAGGAGCAACTCTCCCACCAATTTCAGATGAAGTCTTGTGGAGACAGTCGCCCAACATATTGCTCAGGTATTGCCCAGCCACTTGCCTCAGGAAACAAGCAGCAAAGATCCTGGTCTCACCATCATCATGAGGAAGATCTTTTCACTGTCCTTGTGAGCAGGTGTTGATTAACCTAATTTCCTGGGTGCAGAGTGTGCAGACAGACTTTGTGTCCTGGGAAGTGATCCATGCACAGTTGCCTCACTTCTCAGGACCATTATCATCAACTCTTCCTCTTTGCTGATCCTTTGGAAAGGGGATAATTTTTTCCCAGGCTGTTCATTACTGTGAACAAGAGAAGGAGGGGCAGGAACAGCAGCCACAGTTTGACAAATGACCCTTAGTAACAGATTAAACAAATGGTAAAAATTAGCTGCACTACAGACTCCCTTAACTCCCTCTCCCTTCACTTCTGCACAAGCACCTTCCTTCCCACCTGCATCCGTATAATAGGCTGAAAGAGATCTTCTCAGGGTCCTTAATTATCAGGAACACATTAATGGAGAGGAAGGATGACCAAAGCACACGCAATTAGTCACTGAATATAACTGTAATCCATGACAGATTCGATGAATAATTGATTCTTAAATCCAGCACTGCCCAGGCACCAATAGGAATGCCCAGCATGGGAGTGCTCTGCCCCCCGTAATCACTTTCACACCAAAAACTGTGTCACAATGACTTACATCAACAAAAACAACCCAGTGTGTGCAGCAGAGTCAATTGTTAACTTATCCCACTCAATGGACCCTCACAGCCTCTGGAAATGAAAAGGTGCAGAGTTTGTGCAGACTTTTTAGCTCCTATGAGCGGAGGAAGAAGCTTGGGTTACAGCATGATCTGTCAGTTTAGTCCCACAAGACTGGCCAAATTCCTCCTAACTCTGTCAGACATTTTGGAAAGACTCCCACTTGTAGGAATATATTCATACCTGGATCTTGAGCACAAAAATAGTGTTTCTTCATCTGTAAATCTCTAAGGTGTGTGTAAGTAGAGGCTGTGAAAATAGACCTCTGACCATATCTGGCAGGGTCATTCTTATGATCTGATGTTGGAGGCTGCAGAGACTTCCTTGCCTTCCTGCTCAGCCTGTCCCACCATGTCTCTTCATACAACCATCCAGCTGGTAGTGAAACTTAGCACTGGGCCATACCTCATATCCTTTGCATGATCATGCCCACTTCTCATCTTTTTCCAAGCTTCATCTGAAAAGGGCCATTTTCCCTTCTGTTGAGTTATGTTAGTCTTCTAGTTCATTTAATGTCAATATTTGTGTGGAGGCAGTAAATGAGGCCAAGCTGTCTTCAATTGCCTTTCCAGTTTTGATTAAGGTCACCAAGTTCTGCCCTGTTGTTAAACAGGTGCCTTTTTAAAACCTCACTAGAGACTGACCTGTTTCTTGCAGTAACTCCCTTGTTTGAAGGCAAATCCCTTGAACTAAAACTCTTCTCCCAGTTCTGCGAGGAAGATCTTGACTCTGATGTGCCACTTTTCCAATGTGCAGGAGTCTTCTCCTGGGGCAATCAGAGATCTTGCAACAGGGTGTGATCCAAAATGTGGCCCAGTGAGGAGTGCTGACCTTGCGGGAGACATTAGACTATACCTTGGTCTTGCTTCTGAATGACCACGACTGAGACCACCTAAACACACTTTAACCATCTCCTTGATGTTGTAAATCGCAGCCACTTCTCCCACACCACAAAGCATAAGAAACAGGAAAGCTGAAGCTACAGAGATTCTGTCCTTAGTATACTTAATGCGCCTGTTATTTCTTGCCAACAAAAAGTTACTGCATCAGCAGATTGAAGTAGCTGATTTTCTAAACGGAATAAATTTCTGTCTTTATTTCTTAATTTTCTTTCACAGTAATGGAGATTAGTCTGAATCAGTCTAAACACTTCACAGGAAAACTTTCATTTTAAATCATCTGCATGAAGTACAGATTGGGAGAATGAAGGTAAAAAAGTTTATCTTGTGGTCAGCCAAGCACACAGAAGAGAATTCGCAGTTGAAAAAAGACAACAGGGAGCCTCAGTAGTGTCTAATTTTTTGTGTGTGTGGTGTTTGCCAAACAGTTACATTTTCAGTGAAATGTTTAGAAGGTCCTTTTGGGCCAATGCTTTGTCACAGCTTTACTTTTGTCATACCATTACTGCTATGAACCTCTCAGTAATAAACACTGAGATCTCATCAGTGTGTGGTGAAGGATTCCTTGCAATAAGTATGGAGGTTTTATTTGTAAAATTTTGAACTGCATCAGGTTATACACTTCAGTCTCCATCCACAAGATGACATCCAAAATGCCTGGATGCCAAAAATTGAATATTTGCTTAGAATGTAGCCTGAGACGCACTGTCCTGAGAGCCACTTGCCCTCTGTCCTTCACTGCCAAGTCAAAGAGGGAGGAAATCTCAGTGAGACTTCCTTTCAGCTCATGGAAATAGAGCTGTAAAGAGCACACAAAATCATCGTGTAAATAACTACCTATTGCAACTAACACCTCATCTGGAAATTAAAAGGCTGGGTCTCTTAAAAGTGATGCATGTTTGACTCCTGACAAAAGCACAAGAGGAACATTTTGGGGTAAAGAGTGAAAATCTGCCAAGCCACACTAAGTGAAATCTCTGAAAGATTAACTTGCTGGACTAAGTGTCTGTGTAGCCCAGCTTCCCTATTTATCCAAAGTCATAAAGTAGGATTTCAATAGACCACCTACCCTGTCACTCTACTGGATAAAGGCTTGATTTCTCATTTAGGAGTCAGAAAATCATTCCCTTCAGTGAGAACCTGTTCAAGGAGTACTGCTGCTTACCCAAGGCTCTATTTTTATACACACAGACAGATGACTAAATCATCAGTTTTGTTTGCCATTAGCAACGCAAATAACAGTATGTGTCTGAGTCAACACTAATCCAACACTGTTTCAGGAAAACTGCAGTAAAGCCTGTTGTGGGTGCTTACCTCCATGGGGTGTTGGCGTACACCCTTATTGCCCCGGAGCTCCAGAGATGCAGCTCCAGGCCTGCTGGGCTCATCATGGTGACGGTGTCTGGAGCATCACAGCCTACACAGCCTGCACACCGTTCAGAGAAGACTGCCTTCCTCAAGCATGGCCCTTTGCCACTTACATCAAGAGTATAACACTTATTTGGTACAATGCGCCAACTGCTCAGCTGTGTAAATCATTTTAGCTCCCTTTGAGTCATTGGTTGTACTGATTTACTCTGGGAATGGGGTATCCACCACCTCTCTGGGCTACCTGTTCCAGGGTTTTGCCATCCACATTGCTGAAAGTTTCTTCCTTGAATCCAATCTAAACCTACCCTCTTTTAGTTTGAAACCGCTACCCCATGCTCCACTGCAACAGTCTGCTAAAAAGCTTGTTCTGATCTTTCCTACAGGAATTTTCAAGTGGAGTACAGAAGTGACTCTGAAGTGCTGTGTTCAGGCACTGGGTCCTGTGATCCCCTAAGCCAGACAACATTCATGCCCACACTTGTTTGACGTAATTGTTGAGAGCAAGGCAAGTACCTTCAGTGTGAGGTCTGGGGCTGCCAACAGGTTGCAGATAGACAAGTAAGTTTGCCACAGCTGTGGTCAGAGATTGCTGCTGCTCTTAGAGGTCAAGTCTACCCTTAGTAAAGTGCTACAGGGAAAGGAGTTGCCTCAAAAAGGGTCAAGTTCCTAAAGAAGTGAGAAACCGAGAACTGAGTCATCGCCCATTGCAAAGCCAAGTAACATCACTCTAAATTTTTATTAGGAGAAACGCTTAAAATAATAGAATCATTTAGGATTGAAAAGACCCTTAACATCCAACACACATTGCTTTCTTTTTTACCTTTAAAGGATGAAGCTGACACAAACACAATTATTTCATTGAGCTAGCATAAATTGTGAGCTTCTCTAATTTTGCCAGCCAGGAGTCTCACAAGAGTATTACCCAGCAAGATTTCCAAACCACTGCTCTTAGGTTTGAAATTTTGTGAGAATAGCCTTTCCCCTGGCATTTTGGTGCTCCTTCTTCAAGTGAAAAATAGAAACACAGAGGGCTCAAAATGAGAGGGAGAATCTCAGCAAAATGAGAATCAAATGGGAACTTTCTAAAAGGCACGGTTTGGTATGAGTTTGCTGATGAAATGGGCAGAAGTACCTTGTTTTTCACAGAACCCTAACTGGGTCTCTGTCTGTGCTGGTTCATATCCCACCAGTGAGGATGGTGTGCAAGGTTCCGTCCTGCTTCTTTCAGAGGTCCTGTAGAGGGAATCTCATCCTGCATGGAGAAAGCAGCTGTTAACAGCTCTGTAAGATCTGAGCTTCAGAGAGTTAACTCACAGCTCACCTCTGAATTTGACCCTGTGAACTAACACAGCAGCTTCCTTCAAACCCTTCCAGTATCTCCTTGAAGAAAATGTTTTAAAACAAGATATCAGAACAAAAGTGTTGTTAAAGACTACGTGGTTTGCAGAGAGTTTTGTCTATGCCTGAAAACAAGAAACTCTAAGTAAATATTTACAGTCTGCTCATTAGAAGTTTAGACACAAACCTACTAGAGCTATTTACAGTTTGCTAGTTAGGAGTTTAGATACACACTAATATCAGCACTCAAGAATTAGTCACTCTTCCTATTCCCATTATGCAATGAGTTCAAGAGAAGAGTTTTGTCCTCTGATGTTTGCTGTGGGGAAGGTGTATTTAACCACAGGGCAGCTTGGCCAGAGACGCAGAGTTCCCACCAAGGAGGCGCCACCTCACTAGCATCCAGGGCAGAGTTATGTGAACAATCTGAATCCTTCAAAGTGTCTGGCTGTGGCAGAACATCCACACACCCCAGTAAGTTGCCTTGTTCCCCTTCTTATGGGTTTACTTCTAAAAGGTGGCTGAATTGAGAGTGGTTTGGCAGCAAGAAACCAGGCAGAGGCCTTCTACATGGGCACCTGCTTTGTTCAAGGCTCTGTTTTCCATGTCATATGTGTATGCACCAAATGCTGTCAGCTGCCTCCTCTCCAGGCTGCTCAATATCTTCAGAGAAACCAAGCAAGCAAACCAGAAGCCACAGGTAGGCTCTGTCTGCCTCTTCCCCAGAAAGAAGTCCTGTGTATCACAGCTCGTACTTCACTCCTGCATGTGCACTCACTGCTTCACATCAACCACTGCTGATTCTGCATATGTTCACCAGGCACTTGTTGGGAAAAAGCCTCTGGGAAACACAGCTTTATATCATTGAAAGGGTCTGAAATACAGCTATGAAAACTGTTGCCTTTTTTATTTTCCTTGCGGCATCATTTATATTCATTTTTAACGTGGCAAAAAGCTTCTATAGGAATCACTCCATTACAGGAAAAGGACAAAGAAGAGTGAGATTGAAATGCAGCCCAAGCAGGTGTATGTTGCCCTCCCAAATGCTGTTTCCCTTCTTTCCCATTCCCTTCTCCTTTGACATAGCTGGAAGGTTGTTTTCTTAGCACAGCTGGAAAGTGAGTTGATTGTGGTCTCAAGCAGGATGCTTTTGGGCAGCCATGAGTTAAGAATCACTTAATATTAGTTAAAGTAAACAGTGCTATTAGTTTTACCTTTCCAAAATGTGATAATAAAACAATAATGTAAGTCACCGATTCCTGGCCTTTCTCCAGTGTTCTGAAGTTTTGTTATGATTTACTGGATACAACAATGTCAGGCAAATCTATTATCTTTCAGATGGCTGTTTATCTCAAGCCTGGTCTCCAGACCTGGCTTTTTTTTCAAGGCATGCAGCTTTATCTTGAATTCACAGAGATTGACCTGTCTGACTCCTGCTAGAATATGCTATGGTTACTTTCCAAACTATACACAAATATATACATGAAAAAGCAAAGAAGAAGCATATGGTGATGCCAGAATTTTAGTTACATTCTGTGTTGGGGCAAGTTTTGAGTTTATTTTACTTTTAATCTCTCTGGTGGAATGAAACCCATGGTATACAATAGCATGCCTACATCAAAACATTGGCAAATATTTTGAGTGATAACATTTTGATCTCTGATTTCACTGACATAAACTCCAGAGTGGATCTCCTTCTCTTGATACTCTTTACAAGTTCCACTTTTACTTTTTGTTTTGTTTTGCTTCGTTGCAATCTGTAATTTGAACCTATTGCATGCAATGAAATGACACATCAGTAAGATTAGCTTTGGGCCCCAGTATATTAAAGGCCAGGTAATTGCAGTGTGCAATTACTTTACATAAGGTGGAGAATTGCAATGTGTGGATCCGGGCCTCATTTAGATTAGTGTTCAGATGTCTAACTGGGAAGGACTCATTGCTAGGTCTGAAAATGTTTATTGGCGGTTTTTTGGATTCCAGTCTTTCTATCGGCTCTGACTACTCAGCTATTGTGCCTTCTCCTCCCTACTGCAGTGCCCAGTAAACCCTTCATGTCCATCACACATTGTTATTTCATCAAGCACTTGAACACTGGGTTTGCTGTTCAGTTAAAAATGCCACCCCGGAATCTACAGCATGGGGGCACGCTATTTTGGAAGAATATTGCATAGAAAAAGTATGTTTTGCATTCTGTGGTATAATTGCTAAGATATAAGCATTTCCACAGTTAAATAAAAAAAGCTGGTATTAAGTAGGAGAGCTCTTTAAAGACTGGGTTCATGCTATTATCAGCATATGGCAATGTTTTTTTACCTGTTACGTATTGATTTACTCTACCAGAGGGTTGCCGCTGCTTCCTGGAGCACAGAGGAACCTTTTCTGCTTTCAGAACCAAAAGGAGAACATGAGAGGTCAATAACCTGAATTGCTTCTTGCAATACCTCAGCAAACCTCTTCTCAGCCTAAAGCTGGAGCCCTGCCTTTTCACCTCCTTTGATGCACCCAGTAGCACACATAGAGGAAAAACTGTACAATACTGTAAAACTGCAATTGCATTTTTATTTCATGACAACACACTGGTAACTGATGACATGTCTGTACATGACCACCTCGTTGTCTCATTCTTGACAGTGTAAATGTGGAGCAGGATGCTGAAAGGACATTTACTTTGTGTTTATATTTACAACACTAAAATTGAGAGAGGAATTTTCCCAGAGAAGGTCTTGTGCTGTCTCCATGTTACACTCACACACGGAACCATGCTGAGCATGAACCTAGAATGTGGATGACAATTTCTTCTTCTTAGGTTCACAACTGATTTCTTCTCAGGCAGCAAAAGTAAACACAATGTTGATGAGGTTATGACTTGCTCCTCTCAGGGAGATGTCAAACCATTCTCAGTAGTTTTTAGGAAACAGAGGATTGCCCTGAGAATTTGTGGATGACCCATCCCTGGAAGCATTGAAGGCCAGGTTGGCTGGGGCTCTGAGGAACCTCGTCTAGTGAAAGGTGTCCCTGTCCACTGCAGGGGACTCAGAACTAGGTGATCTGTAAGGTCCCTTCTAAACAAAATCGTTCTATGACTCTGATTCTATGATTCATAGCAGTGGGAGACAAAGCACAGGAGCTGACCACAGGTATATCTGCTGCATATGTTGCTCTTCCCCACCTCCTTCAATGGGGCTTCCCTGGCCAGTGAAAGAAGGAAATAGTCCACCTGCAAGGCACATTACCCAGTCATTTGTCCCACCACCTGTATTAAGCCAGAAATGTAATAGAAAATGTCAAAGCCATTGCCTGCTTTGCTCACCAGGCTCCTCTGGCATGGAAGATACAAGCCACTGTACATCCCAGACTGAGGCTGAAGGCAGTTTCAGCCTGGTCAGGAACCCCAGAGGCACTTCATCAAGTGCACCATCAGACACAGCTGGCTGGTGCTGAGGATCCAACCACTTGCCCTGTACACAGAATCATGGAGTTATATACTGGCTTGGGTTGGAAAGGACCTCAGAGATCATCTCATTCCAAACCCCCTGCCATGGGCAGGGACATCTTCCCCTAAGTCTGAATATATTCCACTAAAACCAGCAGTAGAGTCAAGACAAAATATTATAATGGTTGTGGGAAGAAATCATAAAGAGATTGTGTTAACATTTCCTCTGATGCAGCCTTTCCTCAGCTCCTGAGTCCTGGTGCTAGGACTAGTGTCACGCATGCGTCGGGTGGTTTCTGGAGAACAACAGGACAACATCAAGTAATTCCTCTGGAAACAGAAAGGAGCCGTATGTGGTGTCTTGACAGAGCTTGATCTACAGTACTACTAGTGGACTCTAAATTTGCAGGAAAATGCAAATACTTCCCAGGCAATTAGGTTGGAGTTAAAAGTTTCCCTCTGTTGTCACTACAAAGACAATTTTCTCTAGCTTTCAATGAAGCCTCTGTTACCAACCTAGCAGCATCCTGGCTTGTCTCTTAGATGCAAGTGGCTGCCTGTGAACTCCTGTCTGATGCCCAAGGCTGGGAATCATGCTGCCTTGTGCCTTTGCAAGACAGTTGACCCAGATTTGCATTCTTGTCTAGCTGCACACCTTATCACAAGGTTTGGGGGGCATTCCTGCTTCTGCTCCTTGAGGGGCATTAAAATCTGACCTGTTTACCCACAAAAAATACCCCTGGTTGAACTGCATTTTTTGCGTCCTTGTCTATTTTTAATTCTTTAAAATTGTGATTTTCTAAACTGGTCAATATAATCTGGGAACGGCTGCAAACACCAACATTTTTTAATTATATGCACACATAGTAGTGAACAAAGATTTGTCAGTGATCCTCCCGTTGGCACATCTCTGCTCAAAAGAAACGTCTGTCTTTTAACCATACCCCTCTAAGCCTTTCTTTTATGAGGCATCCTGTTATGCAAGACCTTGGCTGCAGTCCAAACCATATTGGGCCCCTTTTAAGCATCCCTTTTACAACCTATCCTTTACAGTAACACACCAGTCCCTTGTTTCCCAACAACAACTTTCTGTACAGAAAGCTTTCAGCCCCAAAGAAGCCTTTAGACCCAGCAGTTGTGTGATTTTCACCATAAATAACAGCTCTTATTAATCAGCAGCATTAATCTATACAGGCATTATTCCAAAAACTAGCAGCTTTTCAGAATTTGCTGAGAATGTTACAAGAACAGTAACACATAGAAAATCCCTTGCATTTAATTAGTGTTGCATTTCTTTGGAGTTGTAATGTTCAGTGCTGTTAAGATACTGTCTCTCAGTCGTCACTTTGACTGACCAAGAGGACACGGTGTGTCCAAGATCAATCTCCTGGTCCCCAGAGAAATTCTCCTGAACTAATCACTGAGCCTGTTATGGGTTTATCTCACAATGACTTAAGAACTGAGAATGAGAAGATCTCGATATCCTGTTACACACCCTCCTTGCGTTACCATCTGGTTAACAAGCCACTGCCAGAGAAATAACTCATCTATCTGTAGGTCGCCATAAAGAAGGCAAAGTGAATGAATTTCTGAATGAAATTCAAAATCAGGTTTTTACCTAGGATATGGAAGAAATTTAAAAAAAGAAGGCACCATCATGACTCAAATCTCTTGCTGTAGATTGAAATGCAAAATTTAGCAGCTTAGTTAAGACATATTTCTGTCCTGTAGACAGAATACCACCTGTTCATTACAGAGCTGTCCACCTCTAAATAGTGTGAAAGAGTTTTAAACTCTTAATATTTTTGATTTAATTTAATTTTTTCAAGCATTATGCAGTTATAGGTACATATAGATGCTTTCTTAGGGAAACTACAGCTGCTGTCTTGCAAATTATGACTCAGTCTTGGAGGAAAGGGTATTCTAACAGGAGTGTAAAATACCACTGGATTTTTTCATTATCATTAAACATAAAGCTCAGAAGAGCATATTTTATGCCTGGATTGGCAAATTTTCAGGCCAATTTGAAAGCTGAATTACAGCACCTAATTGAGAAATTGCTTATTGAACCATACTAGCCACAGTCCCTAGTGAAAATTTGAAGGTGTCTGTGTTTAGAGACTGGGAAATAAACCATAATGGATTACTAACAGCAAACATGTTACAGCAACAAGCACAATTGAAATCTGCTACCATGTTCTCAGTCCTGTGACACAAAAAAATAAAATCCTTTGCTCTGACTTTTTTTAGAATTAAGCTGCTATAATTAAGAGATGACAGGTTTTATGGGAAAGAAGAATCAGAATTAAACCTGACCTTGCTGCCACATACACGGACACCTATAGAAGTAGGCTATGAACCACATTGATGCATACATGCCTTTCACAGAATCACGGAACCACAGAATGAGTCAGGTTGAAAAGGACCACAGGGGATCATCTGGTCCAACTTCCCTGCTCAAGCAGGGTCATCCTAGAGCACCTGACACAGGACTGTGTCCAGATTTCTTGAATATCTCCAGTGAGGGAGACTCCACAACCTCTCCAGACAATCTGTTCCAGGGCTTGGTTACCTGCACGGTGAAGCAGTTCTTCCTCATATTCAGGTGGAACTTCCTGTGTATCAGTTTCTGCCCATTGCCTCTTGCCCTATTGTTCAGCACCACCAAGAAGAGCCTGGCTGCACCCTCTTGGCAACCTGTCTTTTAATATTTATAAACATTGATGATGTCTCCTCTCAGTCGTCTCTTCTCGAGGCTGAACAAGGTCACCCATCTCAGATTTTCTTCTGCAGAAGCCCAGAAGATAGAGGGCTAATGTGCATATTAATGTGTATGTATCAAACACTGACAGATTGCAGTGGAGCCAAGGACTGTGGGTAATAACAGCCAAGAATTGTTGGTAATAACCAAAGACTGTTGGTATTAACATGCTGTGAGAAAGAACATTTCTACTTACCCTGACAACCTCTCTATATTCATTCCAGGTCTGACTGTGCTTCCATCTCCTGTGTATTTCCTGCTTATGCTTGAGTAATGATTTTGCTGTGTCTTCAGTATTCCCCAGAGCAGAATACCTCTTAGTTTTGCTTTTCCTCACTGACCTTAGAGCCTGGTCTCTCCATACACTGGGCCAAGGGCAGCTGGTGAAGAAGAACCTCCACTATCTTTACAATGCACCCCTTGCTGGTAAATCCAGCTGGGATCATTGATCCTGCTTTTGGGATAACCTCGGAAGAGTGAGACCCACAGATCCGTGCAATGAGAAAAACTAGGCATTGCTTCTAATGCATTGCAGAACTTCAGGACCTGTGGCAGTCCTCCCCAGACTCTTTCCAGCCTCACCAACAATGTGAAGTTTCATTAATTTGTGAGGCTAGCCTGGTCAGGCTAACGTATTTGGAGAGAATTTAAGTTAGATTATTAAATATAATTTTGGAAGAGAGTGGGAATAGGAACAGGGGAAAGGCATTTTCCCCATTAGTTGTTCACCTGAAGCTATCATTGTGCACACACGATTGGAACCAAAACAAGAATAAACGAATACATGACTTCAGCAGGGCCTTAATTCATTTGCTGTCAGGTATTAATTTAAGCTGCAACTAAAACAATGGGCTGTTGGGCGCCATTGGTACAGCTGAAAGCCTGGTGCACATGACTTTTCCACTGGAATGCTTTCAAGGTCTTTTTCCTCTTCCTATCCTAGCTGTGAAACCTTTATGCAAACGGTCTTAGTCACAATTAGATTACATCAAAGAATGTTTGTCTTGGTTTCAAGCCTGCTTGGGCTAAAACCAAGATAAATTGCAAATTGGCTAAAACCACCAACAAACACCCACTTTTTCTGGTCATTACAGATGAGGAATGTACAGTGCCTTTAGGTCTTATATTTCCACCGCCCTATCCTGTCCTTAGTCAGCAATTTGTTAGGTAATTGGAAAACAAAGTTCAATAGACTGTCTCAGAGTGGGTGGGGATTTTTTCTTTCCCTTTTTGGCTTTTGTGCGTCACAGAGTACTTACAAAGGAATGAACGCACAACCTGACCTGTGTAAAAGCAGGCACATGTGAAGCACAAAGAGAGGAGGCAAGCCTCAGTTCATAATCCTCAGAGACAAGTAAAACTTAACATGACAAACGACAAGGGAAGGCAACATTTTTCTCTCTCCTCCTCTCCCTCCACAGTGACAATTGAGGAAAATACAGAGGTAGCAATCGAGCTTGTCCACTTCTGTTGCTAATGTAAAGCCCCTGCCCTCAAAATTGTCTATGGGCTAAAAAATGTAGACAAGGATCATTTTGGCAGCCACTTAAACAGAGATGCCTCTGGAGAGACACACCAGGACATGGCACAGCAAAACTGTGGGAGCAGTTAAACACCCTGCAACCAGCCAAGGAGGGATTTGAAGAACAGCTTTACATTTACTCAGAGTGTTTCCCTCAGGTCTTGCCATGAGGTAGATAGTGAAAGCGGCAGCCATGCCTGACTCTGCCCTCCATAGTCATGGGAGGCATGGAAATGTCTTGTTTACACCAACAGTGACTTTTCATTTAATGGAAATGAAAAGTCACTGCTGCTGTGAATGAAGATTTTGTCTCTGGTGGCTTAGGGGGCCACGAAATCTCACTGCCTCAGGGCTGTGCTGCTGAGTACCATTCCGTTTCTGCTACTTAAGTTTTAAATCAGTGTAGCTCAGTAAACACCCATGGGTTTATTCTGGACTTATACCATTATCTTTTAATAGAGGTGGACAGAAAAAAAAATTAAAAACAGTTAAAGTACAAAAATACTCCTGTCTCGATATTCACCATGAGAAATATTTACTCCTTGACATTTGCATTGGCCAGTCAGCCCAAAATATATTTTCTCAGAAAACAATTCCATGAAGGTACATTTTCAGGGACATTTTTTTCAGATTCTTTCCCTTAAGTATTCCTGCCAAGGCTGAAGGTGGCTGCCATGGCTGCTAATGCCATGCTGAAATCTCTGTTATTTAATCACAGGATGGCATGTAGGCTATGCAGAAAATTTTAACAGCTGAAAGTTCAGGATGTCAGACAGAAGTTTCAGCTGTGTGCTGCCACATGCAGACGATTAATGTACTCCTCTGGGATGAAGAACAACCATAATTATCACTTAGCCCAAACTGCATGAGAAAAGTGTTGCTGATGGTCAGCTTCCCAGGTACCTGCAACTGTCTGCTTCCTCACCTTCCCTTTCCAAGCATTCTTCACCTCAGTTCCATGTCCTTCACTGCAGAAGTTCCTTGGGGTTTTGAATTTTCGCACACCACCATTCTTTAAATAGCAACAAGATTATTTTAAGAATAACACAATCCTTTACAGTCAGAGCAGAAATATGAAGACGGGTTCCTAAGATAGGATGGATACTACAGTTTTAAACATGAAGTAAAGGGACACAGCTTTTAGCAGATAAATGTGTTACTACATTTTCATTGTGCATGAATGGTAACTGATACTCTAAAGGTCACTTTGGAGATTTCATGGTTCATTTTTTCTAAGAAGTTGTGGTTTACAAGGTGAAGTGATGCTGAGTTCACAGAGATAGAAGATGGCTCACACTGCTCCCAGGATTATTTTGCTGATATTGGCACACAGCATGGCCTGGTCTGTAACAGTGACAAGATCTTCAAGTTGAGGTTTTCATCTTCATAGTCACTGAAGCTGTCGCCAGAGACCAATCAAAAATGCAGTGTGTCAAAAAAATCCCCCAAACTACTTTGTGAACAAGCCCATGAAATATAATTCCATCAGATTGACTAGACATATGAGTAGTTTACAATGAACTAGTCTGTATTTTCCCATTCAGATCTACTGCTCAATATGCAGCACACTATAACCTGGTGTCTTGGCCACCTCCAGCTGTGCAAGGGACACAGTGGTAAAAAAAACCTGACAGAGGAGAACAGCTAGTGCCCAAATCTCAACCAGAAAAGAGTCATTGGGTGGGTCTGGTGCTGCACTGAGGTTGGGAGACTGTCCCCCAGGTATGAAAACACAGATGTGGTCTGAGATATAATGTATACACTACTTGATGTGATATGGAAGTGCAAGCTGATAAGTAACCAATCCCACTGCGTTATTTTTTGATGGAAGAAAAGATTTTCAAGTTAATTCAGTGACTGGCACAGATTTTGAATTCCCTCATGGCTTACTAACGACATAGGCATTTTCTCCAAAGCTTTGAAGTGCTAGAAAAATGAAAGCATCACTCTAAGAAATACAATTAACATTTAAGAAAGCAATTTTTGCTATTATGAAATGTTCTCTTTCTGAGGAGGTTGGCAGATCCTTATTCTCTTATGCTTTGATAATGAAGTGGAAATTTATATTTTCAAAAAGTATGGGTGGTTTGGGGTGAATTGTGCCTGTGTGTTAAATTAGTGTCTGATTTCAGGCCTGATTTACAGAAATGCTGAGAAATGCATCTTTGGAAAACAAGCCATGTAACGCTGCTGAAAATCTGTGAGAGTTCAGATCCAAACATAGTCACAAATTTCAGGAGTGATTAAGTCAGTGTGGTCTGGTGTTTATCCTTTACAATTATTGTGATGACTTATGAGGCTGGGATCTGTTTCCAGATTTCCCGAAAGCATTTTACAGTTCTGATCTGGCATATTCTAGGGTCAAGTGCCCATTTAAATTACTTACTTGACTGAAAAGCGTGGTTAAAATATCATACTAGCTTTTAAAGGAAAAGGCATTGGCAAGATACTGCAGCCTACATACAGAAGCAATTGCCAACCAGCAAAATGTTTTCAGACTCACTGACAAGGCAGTCTGAAGGGTTTCTTACGAGCATTTAGTAAGAAATTTTAGAGAGCTCTCCAGGGCGAAAAGGTTTCACATTAATGCATTGGACACATAGCTTCTGTTGTACGAGTCTTTCCTGATGCCATTGTGTCATTAAGTGATTTTGTGGCCATAACAAGGACCTCATGGACAAGGGTTTTATGGTTCTCTGCTTTGCACTGCCCACACTTACCTTCCACATGCCAACTAGCAGGATCTGCCTTCCTGTCCCATCTCTGCAGCACACAGCAGTCTTGTTCTGTGATCATACACTTACTTAGGGTGAAAGACAAACAAACGTGTGTCTGGTATTAACTAATGTTATCTGATGCTAATGAACGGAGCCATTGATCTCATGTGACAGAACAGCTCCGGCCAGGTGACACACAGCATTCCCCACTCTGGAACTGTTCAGCCAGCCTGGTTTAGGCTGCTTGGTCAGGGGAACATTGGTGGTGGTTGGGTCTCCTGCAAGATCATCTGGTCAACGGGTTTCTGGATATTACTCTTGCCTGGAAATGCCTTGATGGGCTTGAAACAAACTCTCCTTATCCTCTCTTGAGGGAGTGTAGATCTTTGGAGTATTTTTGTGATAAGATTCCTAACCCTAGGATGTCCCTGACTGCAGAAACAGAACCAATCTCAGTAAGAGATAGATATACTCAGTAAAACAAAGAAAACAAAACATATCTAGTGAATATAGGACACATAAGACATACATGAGACAAAAACATAAGCCAGAAAACAATTCTGTTCAAACAGTTGAACCAGAAAATTTCTGAAACGTTGTACTTTTAGTGTACCTGATATTTCTGTCCCCATGACAGAGACCCATGAACCAACTAGATCTTCCAAGGAGGATATGTTGTCATAGATTAAGTTTTGAGGGAAGGATTTTTAGTAGACTTGAAAATTAAGTTCAGAATACCAAACTACATTCAAATTTAAGTATGGAGCACAGTCAGTGAGCTATGGGGACATCAAGAACAACAAGCAGTGATTTGGTGCTTGGTTTGAAGACGTTGTGGGAGAACTCAGCATTGGTTGCTTTTGTAAAGAAACATTAATCTTTCTTACACAGAGCCAATAGCATTTGTTGTCAGAGGTAGAACAAACTACACCTGGGAGCATTTGCAGGGCTCCCAGATCCTCTGTATCCTGAATATGATGTGTGACCTGCATGCTGTTGCATGTTGCCACCCAGGAAAGATAAGAGAATGATCAAAAGACTTTTCCTCCCAACGTGTGTTACATCCAGCATCCAGAGACACAAGAACAGCAAAAAAGGCAGATGCTGTTAATACTATACTGAGTGGTCTGATCAAAAAGGGAGAGGTGATAGGAAAATGCCGGTCAGTGGTGACTGCAGGAAGGCACCCAAGATTGAATTACTGGCACACTTGGGGTGTTTTTAAAATTGTCTTGCAGATTGCCAACGTTTGTTTCCTTTTTTAACTTTTTAAGGATATTCCTCAGAGTGATTTTTTCGTTTCTCCCCCTCACTTCTCTGCACACTCATGTGTCACTGCACAATTTTTCTGCCTTGCTTGGTGGTGCAATGGGGAGGGAAGGTATGGGGGGCAGAGAAATCGCCTCTCGTGACCCAACAGTGTGACAGCCATTGTGGCTGGTGGGGAGCAGAGGGAAGGTTCTCAACAGAGCCATTGCTGAAGTTGGTTTTAATCAATTTAATCGTTAATGTTCTGGGGAGAGAGGGAGGAAGAAGACCACAGACTAACACAGTGGGGTTAATGGAAAGAGAAGTGATAAAATATAACCTTACAGCCTGCTGTGCAGCGAGTCTCTGAGAGATTAGAAAGTTATCAAGCGAGAGAACAATTAAACTGATTTGTAATTAACTCTGCAGAGAGTAAAACCAGCAGAGTTAATGGAAGGCAAAATACCACTTGCTGGGTTTGTCCCTAAAAGCCATTCCAGTCCCTAACTCTTTTTCTCTGTCCCCCTCAGCAATGTCAGAGCTGGAAAGGAGGCTTCGGGCGACCTTGCCCTGGGTGGCTGCATGCTGGTGCTGTTGGGCTTGCTGCAAGCCCACGGCAGTGTTTGCCCTGTCACTGCTGCCCAGTGCTAAAGATAATCCATGGAGAGAGGGAGGCAATTATCCCTGATGCTTTAGGCAGCTGCCCACCATAGGCATGGCAGGTGCCAGCCGTGGCTGCGGGCGAGGGCAGGGAGCAGGCAGCGAGCCCCGGCCCCGCACCGGTGCGTGCGAGCAGAGCTGGACCGGCCTCAGCCCCTGAGCAGCCACTGCACAGAGCTGGGCTGACCAACAGCAGTGCCCTGCTAGTGACCCACAGGGACTGCGGGGACATGGGCAGTGCAAGGCAGACGGACGGCCAGCAGCTGCTGAGGAGGGCTGTCCTAGCTCCAGCCCTGGAAAGGTTTCTTGCTGCTCCCTTGTCTTCGTAGTTATATTCCCCAGGCCTTATGCTCATGGCTGACTTTGTTGGAGCAGCAATGTCCTGATTGCTTGTGAAAACATTTGTTTCTGTGGCTTAATGGGGATTCGAGAATAATCTCGCTCAGAGAGCAATGCATCCTCTTGGAGAGCCGTATTTCAGGATGAACCCTGGCTAACTTTAACACAGCTCCCATCCATGCCCAAAATCCCCTAACTCAAGACTACCAGTGCATTTAACTGAGACAGTCATCCTGTCTTTGGTTATAAACTAAAACATCACTCACAGCCTGTTTACTTTGTAGTGTGGCTACAACCTAAACCCCTAAATGCTGCCAGCATGTTCCTGCCTTGCCATAATTAGTGGGGTGAAGTCACTGCAACCACACGGCGGTTCTGCGGCGTGACTCTCCTCCCCAGGGCACCGCGTGTGTGGTGCTAACCACGGCCGTCTGCAGGGAAGATGCGCCATTCATTCCAGTTTCCCACTTATCTCTGTGCTCATGGCGCACATGGCTACTTGGGCCACAGAGGTGGAAGAAAGTACCCTGGTGGGGGCACAAGTGGGACAGATGGGGTCACCTCCAGTGATGCAGATGGATGAGAGAGAATCCTACCTATCCGAGAAGTTTGCTCAGCAGCCCTCTATTTCTGCAGGGTGCATGCCTGTGCTTTGCTGTGTTTTGGGGCACGGTGCGTTTTTTAGTTACAGTGTATTGCTCTAAGGCTGCAAGTAGCCTAAGAAACTACAGAGTGAAGCTTCTTTTCCTTTCTGCAATAAAAATGTAGCATGGAAGGAAGCAAGGGAAGAAACACAGGAGAAGAGATGAAGCAAGGAGACAGTTAAAATAAATAAAGAGGGGAAGGGGGAAGTTAATGAACTTGCTCCGTCTAATAAACAGTTTCCTTCTCTCTCCCCATGAATGCTTTTGTTTCACCAGTCTGTGCCAGTTTCCTGGTGCTCCCTGCCCCCACCACCAGAGACCGAGTCCATCCACCACATAGCACTTGAGCTTTCTCCCTGCCTCAGCAATGCCGCAGGCAGAGTAGCTACCTTGAAGGAGGGAGTCGGGAAGCTGATCTTCATGGCCCAGACAAACCCCAATTTCTTTTCTCAGTGTGCCAACAGGGATGGCAATTAATGCCGGGGGGGTGGTGGCTTTAATGATGCGGACACCTGTTCCCTGAGAAATGGCCTCAGCTCTCTTTGGCACGAGTCACTGCCGAGGCTCCTCAGCCACAAATTGCTTTTCCATAAAGGCAAAGCAGCTTTGTTTATAAACTGCTGTAGATAGGCTGGAGTTTTCATGATGAGAGCACAGAAGCAACAGTCATTACAGCCGTATAAATGAGTTTATTTATTCAGCAAGAGCACATCTGCCAGGCTGTCGTGAGGTAATCTGCTGCCGCTACAGCCCACAATTAATGGCTGCTGGGGACAAATGAGACGGGAGAGCAACTTGTGCGTGGGGAAGGGAGAGCTCCACCAGTTTCACAGGGGACCCCGTGCTGCTTGTCCCAGCACTGGCACCTCATGGTGGTGAGGGTCTTCCTGGGGAATACCCGAGGAGCCGGGTTGCAGACCTGGCCCCGATCTTGATTCAGGAGTGCACAGAAGGAGCTTGCTCAAAAGAGGAAGGTGCTGGGAATGCAGCCATAGCAGCTCCACCCCAAAATGAGCAATCCAGAGGGTAGGGCTGTCCCCGCTTATTCCTCTGGAAGCTAAAACAAAAAGTAAGAATAAATGTGGGCTGGAAACAGAGGGTGGATTGAAGACTAAGATTTCAGATCCAGGCTGTAAAAATGGTATCCTTCAGGGGCTGTTAGGATTCAGAGCTTTGACTTGATTCACCAAAAACATTGGAACAGTTTCTTGACTCTGTATCACTTTCTTGGCTCTGATTTTGGGGTGGGGGTTAGTGCAAAAGAGGTGTTAATCCAAGGGTTTGGTTTGGCCTCTTGCTCAGCTGGAAATGAATACACTGCCTGTGGCACAGCTCCTGCGGGCAAGTTGCAGATTAGTCGGCTGTCATCTATTTGACCCAGTGAGGCCTGAAGAATTTGCTTGCAATGCCACTAAACTGGTCAAATGCTGAAACATGAAGGACAGATGGAAATAACTGTAAAATGCGGTAACCTGGCATGTCACCAACACTTCACAGCTTTCATACCGACTGCCAGCAGTGGCAGAAAAAGGCATTAACGGGAAAAGTGAAAACCTAGAAGACCTCCATTACAGAAGGCAATGCTGAGAGGGGTTGTGAGCTATTCTGCACAGACGGGTCTGTAATCTTCTGAATGGCTGGAGAAACATGGCAAAATAAGAGGGTGTCACATGCAAAGACCAGACGGAATTCCCCCATCGTTTCCCTTCCACCTCCAGGGTAAGGTAGAAGTGACTGGCAGTCCCAGCTGACACTGCTGCTGCTTGTCTGGTCCCATCCAATGGTCCTGACAGATGTTTTAATCTACTGTTTGAAGAATTACTTCTGCACAGCTCTGCTGTTCAAACATCTGTTTCTGTTTAGACAGACAGAGGCATTTCAAACTGCACTGGCCATGCCACACACTGGGAATTGTTTAAAAGGCAACCCAAGTTGCTTACATTACTCAGTTACAGCATGAGGAGGATTTACTGCAGCAAACCTTGACATATTTTTAAGCCCTGTAAAACAGATCATTCACGAAAAGGGAACCTTTTTGCTTCCTAAATACATCCTTTATAAAAGGGGGTATTTACAGTTATAAATCCATAAAGGCATTGCTGAAAAGCCAGGGCTTTTCTACTTGCATCCCTGTTCCCATGTCAAGGGGAGAAATCCTTGTTTAATGATGATTTCACTGTCCTTGTCTTTCCCAGTTTTTGTAGTTGAGTGTGTGTGTGTTTTTGCTGTACCACTTCTTGCCCTACTGCTGTCAACACCCGCTGATTACTCCTGCTCCAAACAGCCCATGACACATTGCATGTCAGAAGATTTCTATGCTGAGCTTCTCAGTTTCTCAGTGGAAAGAAACAAGAAGCGGCTACATTTCAGACAAGGATGAGAGCTCAGTATCACTAAGCCAGTTACATTTAAATTACATTTTGCATTCTTAGGTTCTGTGTACCTACCATCTTCTTTAATTACCTTTGAAATCAAAGAAGATGTTATCATCTCTCTTCTTTTCCTCTGACTTGCCTAGTTGTTCAAGCCTTGAAATACAAAGCAGATGGTAAGATTTTCAGCTGGTCAAAAATCACAGTATATCACATGTAAGGAATATCCTGATTGCTGACCATCAAGTAAGAGCTGCCATCATCCAGCCCTTTGCCTGCATTCTTGTAACAGGTGGAGCACTTTGTTAATGCATTTGGCTGATTTTCAATGGTGAAATATTCCCCCAGGGTTCTGGTTTTAAAAATAGCAGAAATCGGAGCTCTGTCTACAAAGGGATAGAAGGAGCACACTGTGAGATTTTGCCTCTTTTGTCCTACTGGGAATTGCTGGGCTAAAACCACACGCTGAAGGATCATGCTGCTTGTTTTCTTTAGCATCCTTCTCCCTTGTCTGTGACTTTTCAGTTTTCTGAGCCAAAGAGATGAGGAAGAAGTCTCCCTGGTTAGCTTTTCTTTTCCAGTTACAGGCTCCACTGACAAGCACCTCTCAAAATCAAACATACAACAATACTTTTGTCCTTATACACTCTTTCTATTCTCTATGAACAAAAGAGTAGGTTAAAAGGGAGCCCTTACATAAACATGAACACACTGGGTCATGGCTGGCTGTGTTTCTGTGCACCAGTGGTACTTCTATACTATGCAATACTGAAGAGTTTTATTTTCCTTTATAGGTTTGATTATAAGACACAGCTTCATCAAAGTCCTTAACTGCTTGTGCAACTCTAAGCCTGTAAATAATACCAAGCTGGATGAGCAGCTCACATTCTTTAAATTAGACTTGTTCGAATACGTTCCTCATTTGGGTCCTGCAGTAATTAGCCTGGAAACTGCGAACAGCCAGTTGCATTGAGCTGAACTTCTCTTTCAAAGAAGTGCCAAAAACAATTGAAAGAGACTAATGATATTTCCTGAGATCCACCTGTTGCTCAGTTTCCCTTCAATTAAGCAACAAAGGGGAAGTGCGGGAACCACTTCTTGTTATAAACACAAATTAGAATTCGGACAAATGAAGCTGGGAGAGAAAGGCGAAGGCAAGGAGGAACAATGAGAGAAAAGCAGCCTCGGCTTTATCATGGGCTGGCCATGCACAGGGGCGCTCAGGAAGAGGCACATTCCAATGCGATGCAAAGGCTGGAAGAACAATGCAGTCCTTCCTCAATAAGGCATTTGAACAGACTAAATTATCCCTCTGGACATTATATGGAAGTGAAATACATCAAAATAAGAAAGGAGGAAGAAACACATTTTTGTGTTTCTTGATGAGGCACAGCCCACGATTTGCTGAGACATGACAATGGACTTCTAGTAAAAACACCAAACAGCAGATGAAGGTTTTTTGGGGCGAGTGTAATTGCCCGCCTGTGCTCTGCCACTGTGTGAATGTGCCTTGGGGGCTCCACGCTTTTGGACAGCTGTCTCTGCTCCTGCTGCACTCCTGACTGCCTCCACATCCCTGTCCTCTATCATGCAGTTCCTGGAAAGAACTCCCTTCTCCATTCAAACGCATTCATTGACACTATGATCACAATGCGGGTTTAAGGAGCTACAACCCCACTGCAGCATTATCACTTTCATGCCTGTAGGCACGAAGCAGAAGAGAAGAGGACTAATTCATTGGTCTTTGAGAATTACCCAGCACCTGATAGCACCTGCACAGTGTTTTGGCCTCCAAGACACCCCTTCTGTAGAGTCACTGCTCCATTAAGCAGTGGCTGTGCCTCTTCTCACCACACAGTATCTGAGGAACCAGATATTTACTGATAGCTGCCAATGGGGGTCAAATGCCTTGTTCCAGCAAGAACTTGCTCACGGTTGCCCTACTGACTCCCTCTGTCCTGCCTGTGACCAAGGATGACGGCTATGGGAGTGATCCCTAGCCATCTCTCTGGTGAGCCAGGATGAGTTTCCTCTGGTTCAGTGGCCTTGCTTTGCCATGGGTAAGGTGTCCAGCTCTGGTCTTAGACTCTGTAGAGAAAGGTACCCCTTACTGGCTTCCCTGTTGCCTGTTGGGATGTTCCAAGGCTCCTCCAAGGAAAAGCCAGGAGTCAGGAGGGATTTTTCAGGTATCTAGGACATTGGGGAAAAAGAAAAGAAATGCTTAAACAGGCTATCTTGTCGCTCCTCCATTGCTGAACAGGACCTGGGCTTTGCAGAAGGCTAGGCACTGTAGTTTTGACACAATGCTATTTTCCTTAAGCTCCCTGAGAACACTTTCCCATTGCTGCCAGAAGCTTCACTGAGGAGCACTGTGAATGTGTCCTGAACAGTGGAGACCTGTGTCTGCAGAGGGTGCAGGGTGCTCTGCAGTCCCCCCAGGGTGCTGCGTGCAGCATTCTCTCATCCCTAACCCTGCACGTCCTTGTCTACTCTGGAAGGAAGCCTAGGTCTATGTTCCCTTGCTGCCTGACATCTGAGGGACCACTCTTGTGCTGTGCTCTGAGAAGCACATTAGTCCCACTCTGTCGGCACAGCCTGGAAAAGCTGCCCCAACACTTCTCCAAAGGTGTTGCTTAGGACATATTTCACACCTCATGGTCATATGTCTTCCAGACCCAGGTGACATACAGACACTGTTATGGGAACTCACCAGAGACTGGTGGAAAGACCACTTGTGATCTTTGTCTGAGAACCTTGACAATGCTTATTAGTGCTCTCCTCAAGGAGCTCACTTATTCCTCAGTGGTTTGTAAATTCATATAACCCATGTACTGCCCAAAATATCCCTTCTCTCACTCCTGAGATCTCATTGTCCCAACACTGGGAGACACTACAGCCAGGTACTTTCCCAACAGATCAGGTAAGAGCAAGTAAGCGACTCTTCAGGAGGAGGCTATTCTGCTTTCAATTAAGATAATTTGTGATGAGATTACACTGGCGCCTATGCTTGTGAAGCATTCAGTCTTGTTTAGCAGATGCCGTTCCTGGTGATGTCCATTTAGGCAACTGTATCCTTGCTTTGACATGAAAATAGTTGGTGTCTAGGTGAACGTTCACTCAGAAGGGAAATTAAAAGCCCAACCCTGTCTTGTAAAAGAACTAAAGATTATGCAGGCCAGTCTAATTCCAGTGTGTTAATATGGGGCTCAGTTGGGTATGGAGGTGACAGGGATCTGGTGATGAGGCATCACTGTGGTGATGCCACTGTGAGCTGGGATAAAGTCACATGGAACAACATCTGCTAATGACCCCAGCTCTGCCATCACAGTGCCCAAGGAGAAAGTTTTCCATATGTGTAATGTTTGTGTGTTTACATCCATTTGCATCTTCAAACTGCACAAATGCTGCTCGTACCACTCTCAGAGCCTGCTGGCATCATGTTTTCACAAGTCTGCAAAGTATGGGCCAACTCCTACTCTGACCTTCAAGCAATTTGTGAAGTTCTTTCTTCAGAAGCAAAGCTTCATTTAAAACTGTGGTTTCTTGATTAAATGCTCTTTGGGGCAATTCCCTACTTTACATGAAGGTGAAAGAACACAGAAATATTGCTACAGAAAAAAGATAAAGTTTCAGATTGGATCACATTAGTGAGCATATGAAAAAATGCCTCCATTAAGGAGAATGTAAATACCCTTGAAAAATGGCCATCTCTCCAATTCTTGTGTTTGGGTTTTTTCTTGTATACATGTACTAATAGCATTTTGCTCAGGGAGAAAAAGCACCTGTGATAGACAGTTCACTCAGCCAATCATTCCATCAATGATTTATATCATATTATCATGGGATTAGGATTATCATGTGATTAGGACCTGTCAATAAAGTCACCTTCACTTTTTTTTTTATGTTGTATGGAGCATGGCAGTGAACCCTGAGCACTGAGTTGGGTTTGTCTGAGGATCTGCTACCTGCTGCCCAGTATAAAAATCTATGTAGATGTAATCTATGTTTTCAAGTAGATATCTTGCTGACCTTTGCTTGGGAAGCAATGTGCATCTTTTGCCTAGATACATACATCCATGTTTATCCATTGGTGTTGTGGAAGATATTTATTCCATAAGATTGATGGAGACCGAGGAGAGGAGCTATCTGCTGTGTGAGACCTAAAGAGGTCTGTGAGATGCACAGTCCTTTGTGAGGCCACAGCAGGAAGTTCTTTTCTGTGCCTCACACAGTCTTAAAGCCCATATGTACTTGCAAAAGCCAAAAAGGTGTGTATGTCTGCGACTGGGGAAATGGGAACCTTCCAACCTTCCCATCTCACCTCGGCTCAGTTTGACATTATTTCTACCCAAGTAAAAGCAACAGCTGATTATATATAATAAAGATAAATGCTACATTACAGTACTGTGTTTATTAAATCACTGCATTTGTAGGGGAGTTCCTTGGCATTGTTTGTCTATGATATAAATATTTTAAGTCTCTGTCGGTAAGTGAGGTTGGTGTGTGTATATTACATAGTGTACTCTCTTATCCGGTTAAAAAAAGCAACAGATGCAAATTGTCCAAACAAACATTTTGTTTCTCCCCACAGCTGGCCTGATTGTCATCATTCCTTCCAGCCTCAAGATCCTTCTCTGCTCTTGGTCAAACACGTTACATTTACAGGTGTGGACTACACTGGTGAGGGACAATCTGAGCCATGGATTTCCCTCTTTCCCCACTGCTCAGATAGTCTCTCACAAATTCAGCACAGTGCTCCACCAGAAAGTCAAGTCTATATCTGCAGCTCTGCACTACAGCCCATTTTTCTTTTCCAGTCCACAGTCAATATAGAGAAGAGTTTATTTCCTCCCTCTTTGCAGCAACCACTTACATAACTGCATTTGTGTTATTGCATCTCGTCTCAGTCCGGTCTTTATTCTAAACAACCTCAGCTCTTTCAGCCTTCTTTCATAGGTTACGTTTTTAAGCTCTCTCATCGCTGTTCCTGGACTGATTCCAGTTGGTCCACATCCCTCTTGAAGTGTGGTGCCCCAGCCTGGACACAGCACTCCAGCTGAGATCTTTAGCACAGAGGAGTTACTTTTCTTGCCTTATTACGTTCAGCACTCCCAATATACTTTGTATTTCACTTTGCAAAAACAGCAAAATTATCCTCTACTGAGGGGAAAGCAGGCTTTCTCTGTGTCAGAAATGACAATTTCTGACCATTTCTCACAGAAAGACAAAAGAAGATGACACCAGTTTCATCTGAACTAAATTGTAGTGCTCTGCTATGCCTTACTTTAAGGTTCTGAGCACTTCACACCTCTTAGCAAGCCTTCTGAAGAAACTGGGATTTGAGTTAAGCAGTTGGGTCTTATCCTGCTCTACAGTGACCACACAGTGTTTATGAATCCCTCCTCAGTTTAGATAGAGGCACCAACGATAGAGCTGGGATGCAAAATCAAGGCTACCAAAATGACTGCAAGTTCACAAGAGAGGAAGGAGATGGCTTTGGGCAGTGAACAGTGGGGTCACAGCAGCTACCAGCAAAGGACATCCAATTTCTGAGATGGACCCAAAAGAAATGGACTTGAGAAAAGGTAAATTTCACTTGGCATCAAAACAAATGCCTAAGAAAGGGTTATTTCTGACCTTGCTGACCACTGCACAGATGTCATCACACAAAATAAATATGGCAGAATTACAGAAACACGCCATCAGAGACTGACGTAGAGTCCAGCAGCACCGACTGATCCTTGTGCTTCCACATCCCAGTTGCATTCAATTCCACAGGCTAGATTTCAGGTTATCAAAAGAGTTGAAAATTAGTGGTCCTGGATGAATTTAAGGGTCCAAATGAAATGCATGTAAGTAAAGTCAAGGAAAGTGGGATGGAACCACATTTTTAATAGATCAGAAAAGGTGAATGAAAACTGATGATTGCCATGTGACAGTGAAAAAAATACACTTGAAAGGCAAGGCTAACATAGGGTCTGTAAGACCAGGAGTGTCCCTGGTGAGTAGCAGGGGGGGCTCAGGGTGCATGGTGCAGGTATCCACAGGCAGGTCAGTTATTCATCTCAGAATCAGCTCCCACAGCATCCCCAGCACCTCTCCACATCCAGGACACATGGTGTTGCTTCATTTGAAAAGTGTTATTTGTTTTACAAACAAAAAGGCACCAGAAATAATTTGGTGCAAGATGAGGAGGTGAATATTATTTAAATTAAGAAGGTAGCTGCTTCTCTAGCTGCTGAAAAAGTATTTTCTCCTTCACAATCCAAGCTATTGAGTAGGCCGCTTGTAAAAATTTAGAACATTAATTGCAACATTTTTCATCATCCTATATTAATAAAAAGTGGATTACTTTGGCAAAAAGTCAGATGATATATGAATTTCTAAACCACAACGGTTTTCTGTTTCAAGGGTGATTAAAAAAGCTATTCAGCAGTAGCTACTACAGTAAGAAGCCCAGATAGATTCAAGGTTTGTCAAAGAAGTGACCCAAGATCACTCCATTCACTATGATTTTTGTAAAATTATCTTGAGGCTCTGATGTATTGGGAAAGAACTTCGTGCTGCTTCTACATTAAAAATCTAAATTGGATAAGCTGGTACCAGATAATGGAGTGGTTCATATAAGACACAAGCAAGAGTTGAAACTTCATTACTGTCATTAACACAAACAACATGGATTTATAGGAGACAGGTTTTACCTAACGAATCAACTTTTAGACATCAAAGTTAAGGTAGCCAACTTTTTAAGGAACCATCCAGATTTAACAACAAGGGTTAAAGTGTTAATGAAATTAGTAATTAATTTCCTTATTTTATGGTGTCATTTTGACTGAAAAAATCACTGCAGAACATACTGAAGGGTTTAAGTCTGTTCCCTTTTTCATGCTACCAACTCATCTTGTTTTACAACCAGCAGGAGGCCCTGCTTTGTTTCTTTGGCTGAGTTATAGACTGGAAAATCCAGCTGGGGTATAGATGCTCAAACTTTTGTTCCTGCCTCATGAGGACATTATAGCTCTGTTTGGAATGTACCTTTAAGGTTTTCTGAGTAACAGTTTCCAAAGTACACATTACCACTGGCATCTCCAACCAGCCCTGACTCCTTGAAGACAGCAATGTGGAAGGGTGGTGACATGTATCCTGTACGTACAACAGTGCCCGCTAAACTCCTGGGGTCAGTATCCTAGGAACAAAGAATTAAAAATACCAGAACAAACCATAAAATTTTAGCAAAACCGGGATGCTAAACTAGTCACCCATTTCCAAGGTATTTTCCAGCAGAAGCACTGCTCAGGATATTAAGGAAAGTAAGGCTAAAAATCAACTTGAAAACAAATATTTTCTTGGAAGGGGTAAATAAGATAATCCATCACCTTACACTTTCTTTAGAAAGTGACAAAACCACCAGTGGTTAATAAGAGAACACAAGATCACATGACAGCATCTCTTACAGTAGCACTTACCATACGTATAATAACATGTAGTCATTTGTCAGCCCCTGAAATAACTTGAAGGCTGCACTTTCATTTAGTAAGTAATTTTTCTAAGGATAGTCAGTTTAGGCTTAGGATGACTGAGTTCTCTGGTGTTGTTTCTCAGTCCATGATACATTTCCCACTGATATTGCTGGTAAAACTATTCTGTATTTAATAGAAAATACAATGTTTAACAAACACTCTGCATTCTGTATATTTACTCCTATTCTTCAGCTGATTTTGTCCCCAACCTATGTCAAGCTAAAAGAGATAGCTGAGTTTAGATTCACAAGTGACATTTGAAAGTCCAGTGTGAATTCCCAAATGCTGTACTTGGCTCCTGATATGACTCCTGTGGAAAGTGCTGGAAAAAGTAGCCCAGGCCATGCCCATGCCTATGGCACAGAGATGGAAGGTTTGCTCTCAGCCTCACCTTGAGCAGGACTTGGTGTGGTGCAACACTGTGGGCATTTGCCAGAGGACTGGAGGAGGGGTACTCCATGTGCAGCTTGGCAGGGAGGTGAGAGCAGTTCCTTGCAGCTCTCAGCCCTCCAATGTTTCCCTTAAGCTCTTTAGGGCAGGGATGGTGCTGGGCAGGAAAGCTCCACTCTTGAACAAGAGCTCTAGCAGACAATATAATTAATCTGTTTTGGATTTACATTCTCCCTATATTTTGCATACATTATGGTACTTCCTAGCACTGCCTTAAATATGTGCAAATGCTACTTGTGGAATATTTATATAGTTTTTAACTCTTTTAGTTAGCCACATTTTCTGAACCCATTTGAACACCTCCTTTACTCGTGTCATTCTGTGAAGTTTTTCAGGCTTTTTGCTGACAAAGAAAGACTGAGCAAAGGTAGGATATAATCAGGCTTTCGCACAAAGCTGCTGCAGTGGGAAATGTAAATAATCTGCTTCTAGTCTCCTCCTCTGAGGAGTGTTGGGCGTTACTCAAGCAGGTTGTGTATGTTGGAAGTGTCTTAAAGATAGTTTTATTCCAATTTGTGTCTCGCTGAGCTGCCTACCTGGGGAACACTAAATACCACGCAGAATTTTACAGCGCCTCCTTGAAGGAAAGCGAGTGCCATGTGCAACCATTGCTTTTCTTGTTCCCAGGAGATTTTAGCATTAAAGGTATCCAGTGTAGCAAGCAATGCACATCTTACTGGGAGTTTTCCAAGAATGGATTTTGTTCTCAGAGGATGGCTTATTAACAAGCAGAAAGCGGCCCGACAAATTTTGCATTCACATAAATAGACATAGGATTGCAACAGATGGAGTCTGTTTAGGTTTGGCTTTTTTTAACAGCGCGAGGAAGGGTTCTCAACTAAACTGCATTAGATGATCCATCAGCAAGAGGGTTCAGTCGAAAGGACTGAAAGGGAAAAAAAGTCCCATTCATTTACAGCTACAGCCATCCAAGTTAAAGCCTCTCTCGCCTGACAGCAGCAAGTGGCAAACTTAGGGAAGCAATGGGTCATGGGAAAGGTCCCATTAGATCAGTGGGAGCACACACTAAACAAATACAGTCACATGGATGCACACATTTAAATACTGCCCAAGGGAATATGTGGACATATGTTCAGTGTGGCAGCCTCTAGGCTTCAAGAAAGCTATGTTAAAAAAAAAAAAAAAATTCCATCAATCAGTCCCTAGGCCCTGTGAAGTATGAAGATGAAAACTGCAAAGGAAACATGTGCTCAGCTCTCTCCACCAGCTGCCCCATTAAGCAGCACTGCTCTGCAATACTGCCCTGGAGACCCTGCAACTTCAATTCCAGTCTCCCTTTAAGCCCAGATGATAGAGAGACAGAGAGGGAGGGAGAAAAAAAGAAAGAATTAAAAAGATAGACTAGCATCACTTAGCTTTTTCTGTGACCCATCCTTTTTGCCAGTGATAATGAAATTTACTTTTTATGTTGGTCTCTGTCCTTTTGAAGGAGCTGACTGAGGCTTATATGGTAATAGAAATGCTATTAGCACAGCAAAGCAGGGAAAAAAGAAAAGACAGACACAAACTCGAACATGATAATCTGACTGTGCCAACTCAGTTGGTGCCAGCCGGGGCTTTGTGATGCCATCTGCAGTGGTACTGTCACTGGGGCATTTCCCTGCCTAGGAAAATGAGATCAAATCAAAGTAAAAGAAACGGGTCTTCATCCCATAGCACTGTACCACTCGCAGAAGATAATTTAACAGTCGAATGTGCTCCCTCGCTCCTCAGGGCCCTGGCACATTGTCCCAGCGTGTGCCCAAAGCCTCCTCCAGGATCCGCCCAGAGGCAGGCAGGTCAGGGTGGCCATGTCCAGAGTGGCTGTGCCCAAGGGGCAGGTAGGGCAGGGTGGCTGTGCCCAGCAGTGGAGGGACAGGCTGGCACTATCTACTGGGCTGGCAGTATCCAAGCTGCTGACCTTGCTGCGGGGTGCAGATCTTTCTCATTCCTGTGATGAGGTGTCAGAGTTGCTTGGTTTGGGATAGCCCTGAACAGCTGGACCATCCCGTTCTGTATCCTCCCTGATGCCTTTGGGAAAGCCATAGAAAGGACATGGGATGTATCAGCATCAGCCGTTAGCAGTAGTTTCAAGAGACCTCATTCTTACCAAGCCTTGCTACCCAAACTGGGCACAGGATTTGGTTTCTTATCTTGTACTAGGCAGTAACACCACCACTGCAGCAGCATCTGCAGGACGACATCTGAGAATGTGCTGCAGCCACCAGGCTGCCCCCAGAGAGCAAAGGGACACTTTGAAGGCTGTCCCCTTGCTTAAGGGATCGCTCGCTCCCATGTGCCTGAAGATACCTTTCCTAGGAATAGGAGCACTCTGCCCTCTGTTTCTAGACCAGCCCTCCTGGTGGCCTTGAAGTATTTCTTTCAAGAGTCATTCTCCACATCAGAGTGGGGACTGGATACAGGCAAAGCTGGCTTTTGGGACAGTGCAGTGTTTGAAGCAGCAAGGTAACCATGGACCTGCTGCCCCAAGTGTACCTACCAGAGTCTGCTGGCCCTGAGGAAAAAGCAGGATACCTGCTGGGCCAGAACTGCAGGGAATTTTCCTTTTTATGGCATGTTGGAGGAGAAAACCGTAACCTTATGTGGGTATCCTGCAAACCTTCAACCCCCCTAGAAACTATATTGTAGGGGGTTTGCAACAGGCTGAGTCCACAGCGTGCAATGCTGCCATGGGCCCTGATAAAATTGCACTTGGCCCCCATAGGACCTTTTCTTGCTGACAGAATTTGCTCTGTACTTTTGAAGCATTGGGTACAAGGGCCAGATTTCTAGCTTTCCTAGGTAGGAGCTCATAAGGGTTGCGGGAGGTGGGAAGGCATTTCGAATGACAGAAAAAAAGCTATACCATAGTGAGTGATGCAGGTTTTCCACCTTCATGTGCTCAGTGCTCCCTGCCAAAGCCTCTTCCTGGGAGCAGCTGTTGGGAGCTGGTTACAGGGTGGGGAAGAGAGGTGTATGGTAAGCAAGGTTTGGGCAGGTTAACATTTGTCCCTCGGCTTTATACTGATGTCCCAAAAGATTTCATCCCCTCCATCCCCCAGATCAACCCCATTACCCACTGGCAGGGAACCTGCAGAAGTGCAGCCACTCCAGGGGCCTCCTGCTGACTGGACACAGGGAGAGACAGCCCCAGTCCCTGCCACCGCACCAGGTATCCATCTGCTCACTTTGGGACGGTCTAAAAGCCAGCCTAAGACTTCCCACTACTTGACATTTTTGTTCTGAAAGACAAGACTTTATATTTTGAGAAGAAATACACAGGCATCCATTAGACTGTAAGCTGAAATATGCAGCTCACCTGCACCACAGACTTACTGAAAATTTAAAAGATATTAATATTTTTAAATCTATCTATCTATCTATCTATCTATCTATCTATCTATCTATCTATCCATTCACTCATCCATTCATCTGTCCATCCATTTCAATATATGCTTAGAAAACTGCTCACAGATAATCATCACTCCCAGTACAGATATAAGAGTGCTCCCCCCTCCTTCTCTCCCCACGCACAGAGCCCTTCACACACAACAAAGAGGGAGGCAGAAGCTTGCATTTTATGTCCCTTTTGACCTACAACATGGATCTGTTCCAATCTAGCAGGTAATTAAGTGATGAGGCATCCTTTTAATCCACATTTTATGTTCACAATCAGGTCTTTGGGGTATTGATATAATTAAATCATGTGATCCCCTATAATGAAATCCTTAATTAGGGAAAATATAATTAAACTGGGTTTCTTAAAAACTGAATGTCACAGTGCCTAAGTGTGTTTTTCCTTTAAACATGCAGAGCATTTTCTTTTAAACATGCACTGCAATCAGGCTAAATCTCCTGCTGATGTTTTACTTAATTTTCTGTTGAAAACACCACTATCTATATTTAATAAGTTTAAATAGCACAAAAGGATTTGAAACAAATTTTAAAATACACCTTTTGAAATCAGCTCAATGCAAGATTACTAGATTCCAGACATTTTACTTTGTATAACAAAGCTGAGACCCATGTTTGGCAAATCTCATACTCATAATGTTTAAGATTTCAATCATGAAATACAGAAAATGAGACATATTTTTGGCTTCTTTCTTTGCTTTTTAGCATTAAACCATTTCTTTATAAAAGTTGCCATGCAGAGAGGTGCTGAAGACCCTGAGGAGCTATTCCTTCCCTGGTCCCTAACCTCTCACTGGAACGTTACTCAGCAAGTTTTTGGTGGGGGCAGAGGAGGAGGAGATGGAGCGGAGGACATGGCCCACCTTTGGCCCCTCTGTGCCTGCCCCTTTTTGCTGCTCCTTGTCAGACTTCTCGTTTTCTGGGGGCAGAGATGGCCTTTTTGTCCTCTGTGGGTTCAGCCCATGGCACACAGCCACCCTGCTCTGTACTCAGACTTCATGGTTTCTCAGGTGGTGGAATCAATGACATCCAGAAAGGATGTGGGCAACATTCCCCACAACAGCAGGCCAGGATTTCTGGGGGATGCACACCTGATACACAGAAGACGTGTATTTAGCAGGTGGGCACTACGAAGACCTGAGGATGAGCTTCCCAGGGTAGTTTTGTGAGTGTAGAGACATCCTTTCATGCTACCTGGCACATTCATCTACTGTGCTTTCCTGAGAGAACAGCAGGAGCAGATCCCTTTTTTTTATTTCCCCATTTATGCTAATAGATGGCTAATAGATACAAAAAAGCTCTGAGTGTCAAAGACCCTAAGCTGACAAGAATCAGCATCGCCTAGCTGCTCAGGGCTGCAGGCTTGGCTCAGGGTCACAGATGCCAGGGAGGGTCTTGGGTACCACCTCAGCAATGGGCAAACAAAAAGCTGCTCTCTGCATCCTGCCCTGGATGCCATCAGACCTTTGCTGCCACTCCCGCTTGCTGGGGGCTCTGGGCTGGTAGTGATGCTGTGGCTCCCTTTGAGTGGAGCAATATATCCTGTGCTGGTTTAGGCAGGAATGAAAAGGGAATGGGGGAATGGAGAAGGCAGCGTGTCTGAAGCTGCTGGAAAACAGTCTTTGAAATAAGAAATAAAATTTCATGTATGGTTGTGCAGAAAGCAAAATAAGTTTTCTCTCCTTCTATTGCAGTAAGATCAGAAGTAGCATGTGTGGTAACAAATGACATAAAAAAAATCTAATCTGTTTTAGCTTGATAGCCAGTGAAATGCTCTCTCTTTTAAAATAATTTGATTATAGCTGCAAATACTTTGCCACTTGAAAGCAGTGTTTGCTTAGCTGCCTGAGTGCAAGTCAATCTGTGAGAGGATAAACACCACATCTTAGACTTGCCATTGACATTTCTAAATGAACTGAGCTAGAAGCTTTTAATTACTGATAGGTTTTCAGGGTCCACATTAATGCTGACCCTTGAAGACAAGCATATAAAATGTTTGCATTATTCCTGGAAATAAATAACTCCTTAAGAGAGCACAAGCTTCTGACCAGTCTCCTGAAGGAAGTGGTGAATCCAAAACTGGTGCTTGGTTGAACCTAAACCTGGTGATTGATGTTGACACTCCAAGAAACATTATGTATTTTAGGATTCATTTTTTCAGGAAAACATTAGCAGTTCTGAAAAATCACAAACTTTGTAAGATGTGATTTCACCTGTAGTTAGTTTCTCACTGAAAATGGCAGTGAGATTGGCATTTCTATGTCTCCCTTCTCCCTCAGATGGGATATGTGGTTTGCCACTGGCCTTCTCCAAAACCTCTGTACTCCACACCACTTGCTGTGTCTTTGGCCACTGTTAGTGTTTCTTAAAGAGCATTTGCTAACAGGTAGTGTTGAAGCACACTCCTAACACCTAATATAATAACCTTTCCAAGGTAACTCTAATGAGTCAGGTGTCCCAGCTTCTGTCTGAGCCTCAGCTTCTCCTGGGCAAAGCAAATATATAAAAGAGCCAATCTAAGGTGTGCTCACATTTGTGTTTCCATTCTGTAGCATAATTCTGAATTTTGTCATAGTCCTTGCTTACTGTGCTTCAGCTTGCACCAGAGAGCAGTCCCAGAGATCCCAAATTGGATTTTTTTCTGTGCAAAACTAAGCCAAAAAACATGCTGCAAGAGCCCAACCTAATTTGCTCTGGCCACAAGCAGACATTCAGTCCCGGGGATTGGATGAGGGCCAGAGTCAAGAGAAACTGCAGAATGCACCCAGAGACCCAACCCTATCATGGGCTGCATCGAAAGAGATGTGACCCGCAGGTTGAGAGAGGTGACTCTCCCCCTCTGCTCCATTCTTGTGAGTGTGGACACAGTATTTGCCTTGAGTACTGTGTCCAGCTCTGGGTTCCCCAGCATAGGAAGGACGTGGAACTGCTGGAGCGAGTGTGGAGGAGGTCCACGAAGATGGTCAGAGGGCTGGAGTACATCTCTTGTGAAGACAAGCTGAGAGAGTTGGGATTTTTCAACCTAAAGAAGTGAAGCCTCCTGGAAGACCTTACATCAGCTTTCCAGTACCTGAAGGGAGTCTACAAGAAAGCAGGAGAGGGAGTTTTTTCAGGGGCATGAAGTGATAGGACAAGAGGGAGTGGCTTTAAACTGAAAGAACAGGTAGATATTAGGAATTAGATATTAGGAAGACATTCTTTACTATGAGGGTGGTGAGGCACTGGAACAGTTGCCCAAGGAAGTTGTGGTTGCCCCATCCCTGGAAGTGTTGAAAACCAGGCTGGATGAGGTCTTGAGCAACCTGGTCTCCTGGAAGGTGTCCCTGTCCATGGCAGGGGATTTGGAACTAAGGGGTCTTCAGGGTCCTTTCCAACCCGAGCCAATGTATAACTCCATGCCTCTGTGTACAGGGTAGTGGTTGGTCCTCAGCACCAGCCAGCTGTGTCTGATGGTGCACTTGACGAGGTGCTTCTGGGGTTCCTGACCAGGCTGAAGCTGCAGCCAGAGCTTTCTCCCAGCCCTGAAACACTGAGCCATTGCTGCATCAGGACTGACTGGGTGGGACAGGGCTGGCACTGCAACTTCTGCAGTAATAACAGACATGGCACAAGGGTGTCCAGGGCTGTGGAGAGAGCCACACTGAAGGAATCTTGGCAATATGTTCCTAGAAAGCTTGAGTGAGGAGGCTGGATTGCAAGCCCAATATCATGGCACAATCTCCTGCCTGGCAATTGCTGTACTTGCAGCAAAACCACCGGCAGCTGTGGTTTAATCTCCAGACCACAGGAAAAAAATTCTGTTGTGGTTATCTGCCTTTTACCACATTGTGTCCTGTCTGTGGTGCAGAATGAGAGAGAAATGCGGCTTCTTTGCACGTGTCAATGCAGCTACCAGTGTGGAAACAGAGTGGTGATGTCCTTAGCACCAGTTCGGAATGGAGGCGAACAGCACACAGCAACACAGCAAGGAGAAAGCCGAGCATTACAGGGCCAGTACAGCCGAGCACCCGCTGCACACACAGTGCACACACAGCCTTCAGGCTCCTGGGCAGGATCTGGGGGCAGGGGGAAGCAGGGGGGCTAACACCCTGCTCCAGTGCTGCAGGGCAGCTGAGGCTTTCTGCACCTTATGGCTCCTGCCGTACTGAGTGTCGGCAAGAGCTGGAAACCACTGCCACAGGCCAGGCAGCCCACACAGCCCTCCCCACATGGCAGCCCTGATTTCCCAGTAACACCAGAGCTGCAGTGGGTCATTGCTACTGGTGTGTTGTAAACCAGGATGCAAAATGCAGAGATTAAGAGGAGGTGAGAGCCAGCTTGTTTTGGCTCACTCGAGCCATGTGTCAGCTTCTCCCATGATAGTCTTGTCATGTTTGCTGGAAACAGGAAGGAAAACGATTCAAATGCACAGACTGGGGAAGCAGTAGCATTGCTGAAAACACCTGGTAATTATAGCACACCTCAAACTGAGCAAGCAGCACCATGTCACCTTTGAGAATTTTTTTCGTAAAGTGAAAAAACACAGCCTTGGCCTGACAACACTTTTGTCCTATGACAGCCATTGGAAATATTTATTTCAAATGCTTCTGAGGTCTCAGCTGGGGCAGTGAGCCTGGCTATGGGCTCTGATACTAGAAGGCAGGCCAAAATTACAAAGTTGAGGCACCACGAAAGGCTTCAAGGAGAGATAGGCAGAAATAGGTTTGCCTTCCCAGGGAGGAGGGAGAGTAAAAAGGGCTACAAGGAGAACATCTCTGTATATAAAGGGATGTTGTTTTAATGAGTAAGATCAGCCATTCCTCATCACCTCTGGCACTGTGACAAGATTAACCACATTATGAGGCAACAAAGGAGATAAAAGCAACGCAGAGAGAAAAAACATAATAACTATAAAGGTATAATAGACTTGTTTGGTACAGTCATTGGATACATCATTGGAGCAGGGTAGTTTGTAAGATCGAAATCCCCCTCACTAATATTTAAACACAGGGTCAGGCAAACCCACAGCCTCAGGGGACCAGAAGTGGACCCCTGCCGGGGGTTCTGGAGGTCCTTCCAGCCAACATTTCCACAGTACTGATGAAAAATAGCAAAGAACCAACAACATTTTCAGGTTTTTTGTTGTCATGGAAAATGCTGTTGAGACAGCCACCTTTGATAGCTTGTGTATACCATCATGTATTAAATTAAACTACTTTCATGCATACACTTATTTGTCTATGTTACTGTAATTGTTTGTGTTTAGCAAGAGGCAATTTGAAGGCTGTTTATCTTCAGCTCTGATTTGCAGCCTAAAAAGAAGCAAAAAGAAAGGCTTCCCATGGCTTTATATCAGCTTAGACAATCGGGTATAAAAGATTGTAAGTTGAGTAAATGGTTCAGCACATTTCTCTGCTCCATAAACAGCATTTTTAGCTGATATAACCACAGAGAATTTGTTCCAATGCTTCTCTTTTCATTCTGCTTTCCTTGAAAAACAAGTTTGCCTCAACATTAGGGACATATATTTTCACACAGAAACATTGTTGACCATGGTTTTGCTAAGGTGTTCCACCTGAAGATGAACACAGTGGTTGTTACTTGGTCTGGTTTTGGGGTTTTTTTTTACAAATAACTTCTCTTAACAATTTGCTTTTATTGTTGACCGTTTTATGTTTTCTCTCATTTTTGAGGAGGATTTTAGGCTTCTTTAATTTTGAGATGTTTTATATGATTCTCCCAAAGTAAGAAAATCAACTTCATTGTTCTCACTGTTGTGCACAGGCTGTGCTGATTTCAGGTTAAGGAATCACCATGCCAGAGCTAGGCTCAGACCATGTGCAAGTTTCACAACAGCATCCTCCTTTATACAGAGATTGAAATGGAGCCTCTTTTTGTTTGCACATTTGAAGATGGTACAGAAATGAGAAACCCCTTTTTTCTCCAGTCTGCATTGTCTGCCTCTAGAACCATGAGATGAAAAGTGCATGAAACACCCAAGAAGCTTAAATGAACGTGGCTCCTAACGTTAGCTTTTATGACACAGAATTGCTGCTCATGTGCATAGTTTTCCCAGAGTGCCTATATCTCCCCAGATTTTAACAGCAGGCCCCAAACTGATGTTTCCATAGAATCAACACTTTAGACATTTGAGTGCAGTTTCTACACTTAACAAATTTTGTCCAAAACATTAACTGCTAAAGTGCTCCCAATGCCAAGTGTCCTGCTCTACCCTCCAGCTTCTTCAGCAACCAGAGAATAATGGAAACTTTGCAAAGTGTCAGCTATTTGTTTGATAACTGTCGTATGCTTCAGGAAGATGTATTGTCAATAGTTGTCATCTCAGGAGAAATGTTTAACAAGAATGCGTGTTTGTTTAGCAAAGCTAACGAAGACTTGGAAATCGAGCCTTCTCATAACACACATCGCACATGGAGTCCCACAGGACCTCACACACCAGATTTGTTTCTCTGTACGTACGTCTCAAGCACAGCGCTCTCAAGTTTTATGAAGATTTTTCTCAGGGCTTAATTTGATGCAACTAGCGGCTATTTTTTTTAACTATCCAGAAATTGCTTGCTTTACAATTTGCTTCACTGCTACAATGTTTGTGGCTTGAAATCATAATATCCACACTGTTCCTTTTCTTCAAACATTTTCTTCCAGCTCTGCACTCTGTGTGATGCTCTTTAGTGGCTTCTTCACATGTTCCATTCTCACAAAACAACTTTGCATTTAATTAAATGTACATCTTTTTTGCATCTAAACATCAGGCTTTTATTGACAAGTTTGTTTTGGCAGAGACGGAGCATGGTGGAGGAAAGCTAATTACAAATTGCTTCTTAAGCTAGAAAAAAAAGGCACCACAGTATACCAGTGAGACTTCTAGCAGGAAGAATGGATGGGAAAGGGATTGCTCCAATGGACAACACAGAAAAGCTTTATACTGTGTAGTGTTTGTACAGCTCTCTCTCCTGGAGCACCCAGAGAAATAGACTGCATCACAGCACACTCAATTCATTTTACCTTGCCAATAGCTCTCACCTCTAACCAGTGGGGAGATGCAAAGAACTAAAGAGTTAAACAGAGGCTCACCTTCACTGGCTATGGAGAAGGGAGAACACATTACTTGAAAGTTTCAGGAAATATGTCCCTTTCTGTTCTTTCTTCTCCTGTTTTCAAAGCATGCCTCCTTTTCCACTGTGTTTCCTTTATCTTATGCACCTTTCCATTTCAGGGGCAAAATACCAGTTAATTTGGTGGGCTCAGAGCTGTCTCAGTCAAGACAGCTTACGCTGCAAACTCCCAAAACATCTTCCAAAATCCAAACAAACTCTACTTTTTTTTTTTTTTTTGTCTTTTTCAAGATCCCTGCAAATAACTCACTTCTATTCCTTGGCAAACTTGCAAACTCTGGTCCCACAGCCTCTGCCCTCTCTAAATCTTCACTACGCAGTATAGTCCTCAAGCACAGAGACTTCTTTCCTTATTACTTGAGCAAACAACCTTGTTCTGCTGATTGCATGAGATAACGTCACAGATACGAACAGGCACATCTTTCAGCTACGGCACTGCCCTCCCCAGCACAGAATCCTTTTTCCTCCCCAGGACAGGGGAGCCCTCTGTCCTCTGTTTACCTCCTCCTGTCTGATTATGGCCTCACTGGGAAGCACGCCTGCCGTGGCTTTACTTCCACGCACCTCGCTGTGAGCAGTACCTCTCTGTGGTATGTCACAGGGATAGCACCACCTGCTTCAAAGCCACTGACGCTTTCTCTTGCTGGCTTTAAGCTGTTAATTGACAATTAACTTAGCCTGAGACTCACACTGTAAAAAATACATTGTAACTTGAATTCACACCCGAGCCACACTGGAAATGTATGCTGTTGTCTGTCTGGCACTAGGGGCTGTTTTGTGAAGTGTGTGTCTAGAACACAACCCATTCTACTGCCGTGTTGCTGGAAAAGAAGGAGTGATGCCATGTGGAGGACAAAGATACAGGCCCGTCTAGGTAGAGTAATGCGAAATTTCTTTTCCTTTGAAATATTTTCTAAGAGACAGCACTATTTTAAATTCACAGGCAATTGGAAAGGACAACAGTCCTGTGTGATTAATCTCACAGCAAAAGATAATTAAGATATTCTCTCTGTACTGCTGAACATGTAAGTAGAGTTGTCTCTGATCTTTACTTTGTTTTATGTTGGTTTTTTTTCCTGGTATAGCCTCTGAGAGGCAACAGCCAAGGGAATTCGTAGCAGTCAAACCTGTGCCAGATCACATCACAGCTGACATCGTACCTCCAGCAGCGGCCTCCCGCTAGATGCTCCGGGCAAAGACAACAACAGAAAGTGCCAAACCAAACCTTGCTCCCTGTGGGAAGTCCCTCATCCTTTAGCTGCAAAAATACCAGGATTGCAAAGAAATCAAGGGCACCACTATATAAAACTGTATGAGGACTCAGCTGATTGAAATTCTTAACAAAACTCTTGGAGTCTTTCAAAAAGCACACTTAGGCTAAGCTCCCAGTGAACTAAAGTGGGCTTCTCCTGCCTCTCAAGGAATTAATGGAGCACACATCACTCCTCCTAAGCTACGTACAGGAAAAATTTATTTTAAACCTTCTAGAAATTGATCTCTGCCCTAAGGCAAGTTCAGCTTATTGTGCAGATGAACACAGGGTCTTCTGCTCTTCTTTCATTAGGATCTATTCCCAAAAAGTTAATGGTCTATTTTCTTGTTTTGCCCACAATGTAGAGAATTTTGCAGGTTAACCATCAGTGTATTAATGAGCTTCTTCTTATTTTCAGCCTAAGTTTTCTGTTCATTTATTTAACATGATGTCATAATTACAGAAAGAATACCTCTAAAAGGAGTGAATTAGCCTTCCCTCCATATTTCTTAGGTATCCAATAATTATTTTATGATAAATCAAAATGAAATAAGTGCAAGATTTTCAGGAGTTCGTCTTCTCTTAAAATTGTTTTCTGATCAAACATATTCATAGATTATAAAGCCACCACCACTGCAATCATCCCGCCTTATCTTCCCTGTAACACCGTACCTAAAAGTCCTCTGAATCAAGTAAAGTATCTCTATTTTTTTTTTTTTAGGGAAGTGGGAGAAGAAATGAGAAAATTATATGCTTTGAAAGTCTTGGGTGATAGAGAATCCATCACAACCCTCAGTAAGGAATTTCAGTGGTTCATTGTCCGCTGTTGCAAATCTACCCTTTAGCTTGCATCTGCCTAATTTCAATTTCTTGCTCTAGGTTTTGTTGTCCTCTGGCAGACTGAGGGCTGATGCACTGCCAGATTTCCTTTCCCAGGGAAGGTGCTTGGGCAGGGCAGGAGCCCTTGCTGCTACACTGGAGATAGATGTTTCCTTGTTTTTCACTCAAGACTGTAGCTCTGTCCAGCTCCCTGCCCCGAAGCCTGCTCTCCCTGGCAAACTTTGCTCTCTGACAATCTTTGTACATAACATGGCTTTCACTTTTCTTCCAGATCACTGATAAAAGTGTTAATGAACTTGGTTCAAGAAGACATCAGTTGAGAGCCACTAGAAAGATATTTTCTGCTTTCTGTTAACTTTGGAAATGTATCAGCTGGTTCCTGTCCAATCCATCTAGTGTATTTTATATTTTTCTAGCCTCTTCATTAACAAATCTTGCAAGAGACCAAGGCTTCCATACACAGTCCAAGTGTCTTAGTCACCCAAATATGTAAATTCACTTAAAAGAAGAGAGAAATCACATTTCTTGGATAAAATCTATTTCCTTACTTCCTAATTTGCTGACAGAAACCATAAAACTGCCTTCTAATTCCCCATTAAGTAAATCTCACATTAGCTATTGATTCAATATTATTTGTTTGTTGTCACAAGAAAGGAACTTGAAAAAAATTGAAGGTTTAATGTAGGTAGGAGGCTGTGTGGAAGAACATCTGTTCTCATTAAAAGCATCAGTTTATTGCATAGCATTAATTGCCAATACCAGGACGATACAGAAGTGCTTCAGAGTGAAACCACCCAAGGCTCCAGCATTTTAACATCAGCATGGGCCTTCTCAACAGCTGTGAGCAAAATAAAAGTGCTCTTTGCCTGTGTGAATAACATTTCCCAGCAACGCACCTAATGTGGAAAGCAAGGGTGGCTTCTCTAGGAAATTGAAGGAAAAATAGGCCTTGTCCAAAAAAACACCCATCACAGCCCTTTTTTTTCCCCCAGTTTTTCTTTTTTTTCTTTGTTTTCTGTTAAGGGGAGGGGGAAGCTGCGAGAAGGCTCAGGCAGAGACAAAAGACAAGATTTGTCTTCAAATAGCAGCACTTAAATGCTAAGCCCCGGCCACGGCAGGTGTTTCAATCCCTGATGAGCAGGTGCAGCAAACTGGCTATTGGGTCTTGCAATGCCCTCCAGCCAGATTAGACCATTCATTCATGGAAAGAAAAGGAATGTGCAAAGCCACTGGGGATCTGGCCAAACGCTGGGTGACTCTCAAGACCGCCAATCTCTGAAAGTGCCCAAGGCCAAAATAGTGGGAGCCTCCACTTTCAGTGCCTGCCTTGCATCTGTTGCTCTGTGTCCCTGAGCGAGCCCGGCAGAGCGGCTGCCACCACCCTGAGCCGGCACCACGCCGTGGTCTCATCCTGCACACCGTCTTGTCCTGGGGAGGGAAACCTGGGCACGAGGGCCATGAAGGAGGCATTGCTGGGATGCCCTCTTTCCCTCTTTGGGGATGAGGGATGGGAGCTGAGAGACTCAGAGGGTACCCCACATCCCCTGCCCCCTGGGCAGGGTGTGTGGGCAGGGAGAGAAGCTGCACTGCTGGCACAGGTGGCAAGGGTGTGTGCAGGGCTGCACACGCAGCACGGGCTCAGCCTCTGCAACTTGTGCGTCTGGGTTCGCCTGAAAGTTTAAAGGCCGGGAATTTCTCTTGATTTGCTTCAAGCCTACGGTTTGAACTGAAAAAGCATCACGCCAATGAGCGAGACCCTCAAGGCACCCCTCCCCCATACGTGGGCAGTCCAGGCAGGGTGACACGGGGAGAGGAGCTCCTCAGCAGCAGCCTCTCACCAGGCAGCTGGGTCCCGCAGCCCGTGTGGTTGTGCCTGTGTGGGACGGCGGCGAAGGGGGAGACACGTGTTTCTCCTAAAACGCTGCGAAATGCAAAACAGCTGAGTGCCGCCTGTGTGGGGCGGCCATGCCGCCAGCAGCTGGCTGTACCCCACACAATTCCACGGCTGCCAGCGAAGGGGCAGTGTGCCACATGCATTCCTGTGGGACACAGTGCCCCTGCACAGGCTGGGGGAGCTGCTGGGCAAGCATCACTCCACGCGGGGCAAGCTGCTCTTGGCCATCTCTATGGGTCACACCTTTCACCTCTTCACCTCCTCCTCAGCCACACACAGCCTCCTGTTTCCTCACTCCTGTTTCCCCACACCCTGCAAACATGAGACGACAGCAGGTGTGCTTGAGCCAGACCCCACAATTCCGCATTTGTCATTTGTGGATGGGATATGTGGTAGCCCAAAAGCCAGCAAAGAAATCACATGTATTGGCAAAGGGCAGGCTTCTTCCACCTCCTGCTTATTAGCTCCACGACTACCATTAAAACAGACGCTTAATTAACGGCTTGTAATGAGCACCAATAAAGCATGTGCTGGTAAATAATAAATATATGTGGTTATTTGAGATGGCAATTACAAACGTAGCTGATGTTGTTGGATGACTCAGTTCTGGAATATTATGGTTGGGCAGGATTGCACCAGCTAGTCACAGCTTGGTAGCAAGGAGCTGGCAGATTGACCAGGCCTTCCTCCCCCACGGAGGGTGCTGCCTGCTTTGCCTCCATTCTCACAGGCGGCTCGGTGGGTGTGATAAACAGCACATTCTCTGATGCATTTTTGTGCAGAAAATATCTCACTGCCTGTAACCGTGCCTACATATACCTGTGGAAATCATTTCTGCAAAGAGTCAAGCTATATAGCCAGGATCTGGGAAAGCTCTTAGAAGCATGATGAATTGTAAGCATCAGTTGCTTCATTGGAATGGGTATAGAAGTAGGTAGAGTGTAGGTGTTTGTGGAATAGTCTGAGAGTCCAGAGACACTTTGCAAAGCACGAATTAAGGTCCTGAACCCTTACATAGGTATGTAAAAATGCTGCTACTTGTTCAGAGAAAGGACCTAGGGAACTTGAGGAACCGAGGAACTAAAAAACCAAAAACATAATCACAGGGTACCTCAGCAGGGATGAGTGTGGCAACTGGTGATAGGCAGGAGGCAGGCAGCAGGATGGCTGCTCCCTGTTCTTGGGAGCCAGCCTGCTGGTGTTGTCTACTCCCTGCTCATTTCTTGCCCTTACGGTGTAGCTCCTGGTGGTTTTTAAAAATTCAGCCTTGAACTCCCACAGTGGAAAGTGCAAAGGGTTATTCTGACTGTGACAGACAAGTTTGTTATTCTGGTAAGGGCACTCTCATGAGCCCTTTGCAAAGCAGTCACCAGCTGGGTCTCTCCTGAGGTCACATGTTTTAGGTCTGTTGGCTTCACTGGGGACCAGAGCATCCTGCCAAGCCTGTGCTGCTGGAGAGGTGCAGAGCTCACCCAGGGCAGGGCAGGGCAGGCTCAGAAGTGGCTTTGGACACATGCTTTTCCCCAGGTTTTGGGTAACAGCATGGGAAGACTACTACAAACTCACCTCTGGAGCCATCAGCACAGGCATCAGGACAGACACCTCCTTGAAGGAGTATCTTACTCAGACCCCACTGCCTCCAAGCATCCATGTGCTGCAAAGGCTGCCCACGGACGAGGCTCTGGTGGATGTGGAAGAGACACCCCTACACAGCCTTCAGTTTACCAAGATTGTGCCTCCACCTGATTGAATTACACCTGTTCTGTCACCCATGAGGCTACTGGTTTAGAAAGAAGGGATGAATTTGTCCCAGATGGCCAAAATACTTTTAAAAAGGCTATTTCAGTAATCTGCCTGACAAGTAAGTGCTAAAAAGCCCATAAAAGAGTCTAAATAACTGCGGTTTTGTGAGGCTGGCTAATCAAAGGAAAGTCTTCAAAAAATTAATCATGGGCAAAGTATCCTGACTTATTCTCTCACAAGAAGGGGCAGGAGACAAAGAATACTGGTTATTCTTGCAGCTGCCCCCCCAGACTGACCCCCAAGGTTGGATGACACCCTGGAAGCATGGGAGGGCATGGGGCAGGGACATTTCAGGTTGGCATACACAGCACAGCAGTGATTTTACTCTGCAATCATAATAAGCATTCGGGGAGAGGGGAAAGGGAAGATCAACAAGCTTTCATAGTGCAAGCATACATCCCAGTCTGGCAGCAATGCATCACAGCCATCCTCTCTCAGGCTCTTTGGGTGGGCATGTTTACAGCACAGAGCACAGAGCACTAGCAGGGGCATGAGGAAAGCATCACAGCTGCAGCAAAGAAAAGTTTGGTTAGACCTCCTGAGTTCATCAGAGCATTCCTGATTTTGGGAGGCAGATGACACCTATCTACAGCAGGCGACCCCTCGCACACACAGGGTGTGGCAGTGTGTGGCCCTCCCTGTGTCCTGTGTACACCAGCATCACCAAACATGCAGCCCTGATCTGCTGGCTCTTCTTCTGTCTTGATACACGGTCTAAGTCACGTCTCAAAAAGACTTTTCAAACGAGATGCCTTGTGTACCCCCAACTTCTGATGCAGTAGTGAATGAAGGGTGCAAAGTGGCATGTTTGCCCTTGATTTTTCAGGTTCTGTAGATATCTCATGGTTTACCTTTTGGAGGCATCTTTAGCATGTTTCTCACGCCTTTCACCTACACAGCCTTTCATCTCTAATGAACTCCTGTAGCATCAAGTCACCCTACCCCAGGTGGGACCCTGGGGCAGATGAACACTCTCTTGTGTATCTACAACCTTCTGGCAGGCTGCAGGTTCAGGCACACAATGCTATGTGTAATTTTGCACAACCAAAATGTAGCTGCTGAGAGAGAGTATGGATTCTTACGGGGCTGGCTTGAATACTTTCAGGCTGCTTCCTTGCAAGCATTTTTTTTTTACCTCCAAAGCACTATGTCTAGAAAGCGAGACCAAAGAAACCTGGGGCTTGAAAAATCCTGAGACACTATCATTTTCACTGCCAGTGCTGCAAATGCCTCCTTTGATACGTTCCAGACGGATGCATTATTTGTGCTGTAATTTGGCATGGATTTTGCTCCCCTATTTGTGCAGTGTGCCAGGTGCCTTGCTGTTCATAAACCCAACCCCACTGCTACCGAGGAGCCAGGAAAGCAAACAAGCAGTGGTGACATGCCAGTGGTACAAAACGCTCTCATCTCCGAAGGCCAGCAGTGAGGGCAGGGGCGTAAGGCATGAGCTAATACCCGAACGGCAGCCAAGAGGTTGAATGTGCCTTCTCATTTCCTCTGCTTCGGGAGGTTAAAGGTGGGCCTTTCATGTTCCTTAAGTGTAGCTTTGGTTTTGATGACTCAAACTAATCACACATGGTTGGACACCTATATTTATAGTAGACTGTGCCTCCTGGTAGCTCTCCCACCACCGTGGAGCTCTCTACCCTTTTAAGGAGGAGCTGGGAGTTATCAGCTAGTTGAAATTAATTTTGAATTTTATACTAATTTCAAATGCTTCATCCTTTTTTCTCTATGTCTTGTTTGCCACAAGCCCATGATTGCTTGTTTCCTTGTCTGGCGTGCCCCCCTCACTCGCATGCTTGTTTGGCAGCAAACTCTGCAGACACAGGACTTGTCCAAGTCCTCCTCCCAGCTCTCCCAGTAACCTTTGCAGGAAGAAGTTTCCCATTAAATGTGAGGTGTTAACTGTTCTCCTGCCTACATATTCCAAGATGTTTCCTGCTCATATTTCAGGAGCGGTCTGCAATGTTGCAACCCCCACTGGGGCCGTTCTGTCAGTCCAAGCATTTAATTAGCTAATTACAACCTGCTGACATGAATACACAGAATATGGTGTTCGAAGAGCAATTTTTTTTTCAATTCATTTATTATTAACCCCCAGTAAACATCTGATATGCTCTTCCCTGAGGGGACAGAGTGGTAATTGGTCCCTTGAACACTGAGTTCCCTTTCTAATCTGCCTGAGCTGGAGCCGAGTGTCACCATCTGTCAGTGTTTGCATATACAGCCCACTGCGCGTTTCACGTGGTGAAAGGGGAGAAAGAGAAAAAGGAAGCAGGAAAATCTCAGGGAAGGATTTTGAATGTAGTCAGGTCCCAGCTCCTCTGCCTGTCACTCACCGCTCGCACATCTGCAGCCGTCCCGGCAGGCGGTGCGGAGGGCCCAGATGAAATGCCCTGCCCAGGGTGCTGCGCTAATTGGGCTGGCTGTTGTTAGCCCTGCTTTCTTCCCTGCCTCATCAGGCATCTGTATCATGTCTGAGGTAGTGGTGGAAATTACTCTCCCCTCCAGCATTCTGACCAAAGTGCCACAAAGCAGAGATAGCTGGGCGATGTTTTTGGAGGGGACAAGGATGCCTTACAAATACGAAATGATATGGGCACCTGATCATGGGTAAAGCACCATGCCTGGAGACTCTCTGGTGAGCACAAATGTACCAAATGAGGCTTGGCTGATCCTCTCAGTGCCACTGGAAGGAAAGAAACTGATGTTTGAGTTAAAACAGCTCCTACAGATCCCCTTGGTTCTGTTCCATTTGGAGCTGTGGCAGTGTGAGTCAGGATGGAGACAATCCCTGCTCCAAAGAGCCAGGAAGGGCACAGGCAGCAGCAGGGGAGTGGGAAGTGGGAGCAAGGAGCAGGGCTAGCAGCAGGGCAGGGTGGCTGCTGCAGTGTGCCCAACATGCACAGCTCAGCTTTCCCCTCCAGCGCAGATGCCTTATTCCCATCACACAAATCTTCCTCCCCAGCAGTGTCAGAAAGGTTTAAACCAAGCTCCTAAGTATTGACATAAAAAAACCCCAGCAACTCAGAAAACTTCCAGAAGACATCTTGATGGTATTTTAAAGCATCTAGACATCAATGGTATCCATGCTGCTCCAGCACCTGCTTTCTATGAATGCAGCACCAATTGCCAAAAGGTAGTAAATGCTAGGAAAAATATATCTAGAAAAAGCAAAATTTTAGACTTTGATTGTACCAATAGAGACATTTCTACTTAATATGATGAGGAGTCTCCCCAATGGTCTGCAATACTTTCACAGTGATACATGTGAGGGTCCACAGTTAGACAGAAAAAGCAAAGTGGAAACATAGAAAGAGGCAGATGAACCTGGGAAGAAAAAGAAGGGAACTTCGGTTATAAGTAACAAAAACCAACTTATAATCTCATCAAATATTTTCAAGATATCAACAATAAAAATACACATCTGTCTTTGAATTTATGAAAACATAATTTGCCCACATCTGCCTTGGAGGAAAAAGCAGCAGAATCCAGAGAAGACAGAAAAATAGATAAAAAATAAATAAATGAGAAAAAGAAATAAAATTTGTGTCAAGGGGGGATGGGGGAACACCAAGTACCTTGAGCTAGTTGGTTTAAAGGCAGATGACTGTAGACAATTTGTCTCTGTGCCACTCTGCACAGATGGGGAAAGCTGGTGGTTATCCAGACCTCACCCTGTAAGAGTGAATCAAGCATGGGCAGATAACATCACTGAGCCTAAGACCCACATGTTCAACCCCTAGAAGAGAAAAGAATTTATAGTGCAGCAGCTGGGTGGTTTAGACAGAGACTAAGTTCTAGCTAGACTTCAGCTCCAGAAATTGATGTTATCAGTGCTCTGGCTCTGATGCCAGCACAGCTTTTTTGCATGTGCACGTAGCACTGAACCCATCACAAAGCCAGTTAACAGCATTCTCTACAGCAATTCAATTCAATTGCTAATTATTTCTGATATAAAGTGTATGAAAAAGTTTGTGCTTTAAGAGACCTTGAGGAGCCGTTGCTCTTTAGAAAGCCTTGACTTGCAGTTCAGGTACAAACTAGTGATATTTTGTCATCCTGAAAGACCATTCAAAGGTGCTAAGGGAAAAACCTCTGCTATGCACAGATCTGAATCAGAAGGCCAGAAATGCTGGGTTTACAGAGTTCACCTCAGCCTTTAGATCTGGGAACCAAGCATGAACTTCATTTTACTTCAGAGACATTAGTTGTTGGATCTGGTCCCTTTCCTCCTGAAAAGGAAAGGTTCCATTCTTACTGGTCCAGTACACCAAAGGTGTGTGCCTGTCTCCTTCTGGGAAATGTTTTCTCTCCAGCTCCCTGTGGATAGGTGGAATGAGCCTCAGCAAGCAGGCTGACAGCAGCATCTCCTGAGAGGAGCCCTGTAAAACAATATTTTTGGATGTCAAGGCATCCCCATGCACAATATCTGCAGGAGCCCATTTTGCTCTCCAGCAGGGCCTGATAGGACACCATTCCATGGGAAGGGAGAAAGCTGCGTGTTTCTGCCTTGAGGGGGGTGGCATGACTGTGACAGTGGGTGAGGGCAGAAAGCTGCTGGTGGTGATGCTCCAGAAAACATCTGCTTTTGGTAATTCCCCTAAAGCTGCCCAGGGTGTGGAGGCATCCCCGACACAGCCCCAAGGCCCCGCTGCCGCTCTTCCCTATGTGCAGCTCCCCTGGTGCCTCCACACTCAAAGCAAGGCTCAGGCAGGCACCAGATGCTCCCAGCTCACAGTTTTAAGCCTTCCTTCCATGGATAGGGGATTTCCATGCACAGCCCTGGTTGTTCTGGGTGAGCAGAGGACAGGGCCCTTGTCATGGGCCTTGGAGCATTTGTGTTAAGCAGGTTTTGGGTAGATGCCATGTGCAGATGGATACAGAGCATTTCAGCTGTTCCCTTGTTGTTTGCTGCAACAAAAGGACACAATAATTTCACTGAACCCTGCTGATAGTGCAGAAAATGTTTATCTTCTCTTCTCTTTTAGCTGCTATGGCTTTTTTTTCTGCCTTTTTTATTCTTTTTTTTTTCTTTAATGTGGTATTATTCAAACAGGTTGGCTACTGACAACTGAGATCATGATGGCAAAGACAGTTTAAAAAAATATCATGAATTAATTATTTTCTCCCATGCCCGGCTGTATCACTTATCAGGCCTTCAATGGGAGCACTGGCCCAGCTCCCTTACCACGTGCACACTAATGGCTTGCTCCTCTATTATCCCTTTTGATCAGACACAGGTGGACAACAAGGCCTCCTCCTTGTCTGTTGAAAAAGGTGCACACTGTTGTCACGGTGATTATATCTAATTACATCCCAGTTAATTATCAGACCTGAATAATTATGGCAGAGCTACTCTCCTCCAGAGATAGGTGCATCTTCCAGATGTCACACTACGGTCTTCGCAGGGCAATTTCCCAAGACCTTTTGTTGGGATGTGCTGGCTGCAGGAAGGGACTGTGGGGGAACTGCTGAGACCCACCAGGGACCAAACAGTCCAGTGGTCTTCAGTTCTCCTCCCTGAACTCACAGCTAACTGGGCTGAGTTGCTTTGTGTGATATTGGTAACAGAGCCCCCATTCCCCATCCCGCTGCACCGCTGGGGTAAAGGAGGTAGAGAAAAATCAGGAGTGAAGTTGAGACTGGGATGAAGTGAGGGGTGGGGATGAAGAGGTTTTAAGATTTTGTTTTATTTCTCTTTATCCTACTCTGATTTGTTTGGTAATGAATCAGTTTCCCCAAGTGGAGTCTGTTTTGCCCATGACAGTAATCAGTGAGTGACCTCTCCCCACCCATATCTTGACCCACGAGCCTTTTGTTGTATTTTCTGTCCCCTGCCTGGCTTAGTAGGGAGGAGTGGCTTTGGTGGTCACCTGGCACTCTGCCAGGGTCAATCCACATCACACGAGCAATCCTTATGTGTGTATCCTGATGGACTACATCAGGTGACAGCAGTCATCCCAAACCTCATGTGTTCATATTGCCTGCAGCTTCTTCTGTAAAGTCTCCTCAGCCTGGATCTAGTTGTTCTCTGAAAGTTGCGAATATCTCTGACAATCTGAAAACAGAATTTAAAAAAAAAAATTAATCTATTTGATTCAGTGTAATATATGACTGCTTTCCCTTCAAAGGCTACTCCAGAGTCTGCACTGTGGGCAAGAGCAAGAAAGAAACAGTGGCACAAAAAACATCCTAGACATTTGTCTAAAGAAATGCATGTCAAGCATGCACAAGTTTATAATAGTTTGTATTAAACCCACTTGAATATTTAATTTCATGCCATAATTGCCTTGTTATGAAGACACAACAGAGACTTCTGTCACAGGTGTTTTCCTAGGTCCTTAACCCAAAATGTTGCATCCTCATTGTCACTTAGTGAAAAGAAAAAGAACAACATAAAACCAAAAAAAAAAAAATAAAACAAAATAAAATAAATAGCTATCAGCTTCCAAGTTTCTTTAGTATAATTCTGACCTTCTCTTGATAGTATAAATGTCAAGCCTTACTTTCAGTCTCAGTATGGTCTTGGGCTTACAAGATGCCTCTGCATTAACATTTGAATTTGAATCTGAGATGTGATTTTGAATTGTTTCTCCCTGTGGTCCTCATGTACCGCACTTTGCTTCACAGGGTGGAGTGATCATTTCTATCTAGTGCCTTTCCAGTGGATGAATATACACCACAGTGCACACTCCAGGAATGCAGTGGATGGGCTGCTGCCACTGAATGTCTGGTCTGTGGGATCAGGGCAGATGTAGTCCCGTGTAAAAGTCCCAAGGGCACATAGCAGGGGTGGTGGTCCCCAGCACCTGCCATTCCCTCTACAAGCCCACTCCTACCATGACAAACCACTCGCTGTTACAGGTTTAGCAACTGATGTCTGGTGGCCTTGAGGCCAATGATACGTGTGCTAAACAATTTCTGTTCCTAATTCGCTCTGAAATTACTATTTTTCCAATTCACTCACTCCTCTCTTGTTTCTGAGTTGTAACACAGGTCAAATCGGTTTTCTGTTTGCTAGCAGTATATCACAACCCACTTTTATGGTATTGATACAACATCACCACCTTTTCACCTTTCTTAAAATGTAAACTGTCCAGTCTTTTCAGTCTTTTCTCAGATGGGAAATTTCACACGTCCTTTTCCATTCCTGTCACCTTTCTCTGAACTCTGTCTTGCTCTGGTGCAGGCTTCTTGTGAAACTTGGGAGTATTGGGTGTCCAGTCCTGCATATGTTATTCCAAATGTGAATGCATCATTGACTTACATAATTAATTGCTTGCATTTTACACATTATTCTCTATCCTGTTCCTTTTGCAGTCTAACATCTTGCCTGACCAATAAATTAGAGCTGTGCTCTGCATCCAAATGATCACTGAGACGTCCACCGTGACATTCAGCTGCCTTTCCCAAGCCACTGCAGGTAATTGAGAGCCCTGTAAGGCATATGAGCACATCCATTTTTTCCCCCCGTCAGTGTGCAACACTTTGTCTGAACAGAGCTGAACCTTGTATGACACCCTGTCACCCATTCATCTAGTCAGATGAGGTGCCTCTGAAGTTGCTCACAGGCCATTCAGAATTTTACTAATTCTGTATTCTTTGCAGATTTGGTGGATTCACAACCACCTTTTTTCCAGATCTTTCCTGAGTATCCTGAGCAAACCAGGAAGCCATACGGATCCTTAAATTACCTGAAAGGCAAATTTTTGCTATGACGAAACATATATTCAAACCTACTTTATTTTTTTCCTGCATCAGAGTTAAATAAAGCTCTCACATCAGCAAACATTATATGGGATTTTTTTTCTCTCCTTTTTTCCCTCTCCTCTCTCAGTATCCAAGGCTGTCCCACCCATATAGGTGCAAGCAGAAAAAACAAAGAGTCCATTAAAAGTCAGGAAGAGGAGAAATCTTACTCCAAGACCACTCCAAAACACTGAGGACGGCTATGGTACACACTGGTATCCACTAACAGCTTTGTGCCTATTAGGAGTAATTTTCCTCTATTATATTGTAATTAAAACACCACCATTTTCCCTTATTCCTGTGTCAGCCCGTATTTGTCTGAGGTTTCAGGAGCACTGCGTGTCTGTCCCTATTTTTATTTCAGTTTTATTTTGAGGGAAGAGCAGTGCACGATATGGCGTTGCCCAAGATTGGCAGACTCCAACACGGCACGGAAGAGAGGGACAGGAAAGGTGCCAAGCAGGAATTAAGTCCACATTCTGCCTGAACAATGCCGCATCATACAGACGTGTCCTGGAGCACACAGCACCCTAGTGATAATTTCACAGAATTAATTTTCCCAAAAAGAAAAAAAAAAGAAAAAAAAAAGGCAACAGCACAGAAAGGATGAGGCAAATTACCAACACTAATCAGTCTCTCTCTCTCTTCCCTTTCCCCTTGTATGATAATTATGATAATTAACAAGCTAACAAGCTTCTAGTAAAAACAGTTCCAGAATTTCAATGTATAATTAATATTTACATCCATAACAAGTTGTCATTTATGGTGCATGTTGATTTTCTTTTTTCAAAGGAAATTGTGCTTTATACTCAGAAAAGATAAATCCATCAAGAACATGCACTAAAAAGACATCCTAAATTCGGAAATCTTGCCTTTATTTGCTATTTATTTTTGCAGGGATATGCAAGTGTTTTAACATCTGGGTTTATACAAATTATGAGTGCACATATGTAAATAGGTGCAGTTTTATCTTTTTCTTCACAGAAGGCCACAAATCCACCACCATATTCAAAATCACTTGTGTTTCAGGTGGGTCCTTGCACATAAACCTTGTATCATCTTTTAGTGACCTGAAAATCCAAGTTCAGGTGACAGTCATTTGCAGAAATGATGGGTCCTTATTATGCCAAACTGCTGCTTGTTCCTGTATGTTTTCTTCAAGAAAGCTGGATCTGTAGTTTTCCATCTGCTGGGAAATATAGAGCAGGAGGCAAATACTTCGCTCAAATAGGCTCAAATTTCTCAGTGCTGATGCAGGGTGGTAACCATGCTCAGATAACACAGTGATGATGGACAAGAGGTGCCTAGAGAAGTAACAGCCACTTCTCTTTGAGTATAAAACATCACCCATGGGCAGCTGGGTAAACCGGCTGCAACAAACACCTTAAAATTGCAGCTTCTGCATTACAGCTGAACAATGCTAAAACCTGAGAAGACTGGTACTGTCTCAAGGGTAGGTTTTGATTGAGTTCCTCTTAACTCCTCCGTATGTGATGGCTCTTGTCTCACCTTATGGCAAATGGCTGTCCTCAGACTCTCACAGGATGACGGCATTTCAAAGGAGTAACCGAAGGAGATGGGACGATGATTTACTTGGCATCAAAAAATAGGTTAAAGGATGAAGGAAATTTCTAGAGACATACAGAGAAGAGAAGCATTGAGACATACAGCCAAGAAAAATTCTGGGAAGATTTACTGTTCTTACTCATTAATATGTGATCCAACTATGTATGTTCTTTGGCCAGTTGTTTTTCAGGTTTGTCTTCCCCACAAGCTCAATAACAAAAGGAAGCATGGGCTGTAGGGTGAAGGGCTTGTTCCACCAGTCCAAACCCAGGGGAAGGACGGTGGTGCTGCCGGGTGGGAGCCAGCTCATCCTCCAGCTCCCTCCGGTGGAGACCACAGCCCATGCTCCCGGGGTATCTGCTTGACAGGAGGGTTGGGAATAGGGAGCAAGAGGAAGAAAAAGGGAGGGAATACACACCGGGGAAACTAGGGTGGCTTTGGGTCTGTTTAACACACAAGTATTCCAGAAAAGGAAAGGCACTATAAATATCCACAGCCTAGAGAGAAACTCATAGGAATAGCCAACTTCAGACGGGAGTCAACACCTTATATTTAAGTTGGAACCAAAGGTAGATTTATATGTAAGTGAAGCTGGACCTGAATTCTGGCATTACTTCTTTGCTAGATGAGATGAAATATGTGGTCTAGACACACAGTCAAGTCCACAGAACCTGAACTAATTAAAACACTTCATTAAATCAGTCTCATCCCAGCTGTGGAGCATAAGCATTCATCTACACCAAGTCATCATTCTGTATAATATTTCATGGCAAAAAATGAAAGGAGAGTCATGACCTTGTGCTTCTTCCAAACTACTACACAGACAGATCCCTGTAAACTTTGATAGCGAAGTCATCTTGTCACTGTTTCCTAAGTGACTGGCAAACTTTGAATGAATTCTCTACAAATCTATTACACTCACCTCGCTTGGATTGTTGCACAAAATTGATTATATATGCACAAAAAGTCAGAACAGAAATACGCCTAGTGTGCAAACCTAGAAAATGCCTTCTGAGCTCTGACTCCTGTGGCTGTTTCATGCCTGGAGGTGGGTACTTTGCCATGATGAAATACAGAAGTATTGCACACAGGATGCTCAACAGCTGTTGGGCTGTACATTTGATTAATAAGGGCAAAATAATGACACAGGAGACTTAGATTTCTTCCGCAAAGCATTTCACCTGGTACCATATGGCATTTAATTAAGAAACTAGGACACTACAAGATACAAGCTCTTAGATTAAATTTATTAAAAATTAACTGATATTTCTCAAAGTGCAATTTGAAGTGGGAAATCTTTATTGTGGCTTTCAGTCTCCACTAAGTGGGTGTGACTTTTATATATATAACATATATTTATATCTATTTTTATCAGCGGGGGAAAAGGAGTTTTAGCATTGCAGGCGGCACAAGATAACACTTCTATTTATCCATGTGCAATTCAAGCATTATGGTAGAAGTTAGGCAGTTCAGATGGCCCTCTTAAGCCATAAAATATTATGATGGAATGAAATCCCTCTTTCACTGTGGAAACGGAAGCATTTCTCTGCTGTTGTCAGTCACTTACTAGCTGTGCACTGATCCAAAAGCGAATATTTAGAGATTGCTTAGGCAAGAAACAGTTCAACAGCTATACAGAGGCACAGCTATACAGAGGCAAATTAACAGCAGTAATGCTACTGTCAGTAAGAAGGAGGATGCAAAACTGCTTTAAGAGCGACTAAATAATAAGCTTCAGATGAAAAAGAGGAAATAGGAGGGACACATTCTTGCAGGACTTTCAGTTGAATCAAGGAACCTTCTATGGACAGAAAGAACAAATCTACCTAGCCTTGACCCTGAACAAAGACTACCAAATAGAAAAGAAGTTGAATAACTTAAGAGAGCTTTGCACCTTCCCAACTCTTCTGAAGGATAAGAAATAAAATTAAGACATATATATGTATGTGTGTGTGTGCTTATTATTTCTTCAGATCTTTCTCTCACGTTCTTCTAAGCAGTTTGTAACACCATGTTAGAGTCTGGCACAAAGCCTGTCTGTGCTACCCCTAAGGACGTAGCCTTGGAAAGGGCTGGATATGCAGTGGGAGTCCACAGCTCACAGCGTAAAGGCAAGACCCTTTCCTGAGACCTCACACTGGGCTGAGAGAGATCCCATGATGAAAATTCTGGTTAAAGACAATTTTGGCTCACTTTGGACTGACACTGAACCAACACAGAAACATTTCTCACAGGTGGGAAACATTGCTTCTTACTCGGTGGTGAAGTAAATATTTGACATGGACTTTATCATATTCCTTGGAGGATGCCCCAAAGCTTCACTTACTGAATATGCAAGCTTTATTATTAGCACAGGCAACTCGATTTTCTTGGGAAAAGAAGGCCACTGTCTGCTTTTTTCAGCTAGGCTCTTTTTGATAGCCTGGGTTTAGAACATGGGGACAATGACTCACATCTTAAAATTAAAAGCCATCACTACGCTGAGCATCCAGATTTTCAAAGGGCCCCTGTTTGATTACATGTGTTTTAAATTAGGCTAGAGAAGGAAACAAATCAGTTCACATAATAAATAAAATCCTCCACTTGGGGTGCACAATGCAAGACTTGGAGGACCAAGAAGCTGTTCTCATCTCAGAACACGGCTGCGATAGGGACATAATCCAGAATGCCTACTCTGTTAACTTCCAGTTTGGACATACTCATTTTCTACAGAGTGCTGCCTACGTTTAGCTGGTTCTGGATAAGAGTTAAGTGGAGCAACCAACAGACATTCTTTTGTGAGGAAAAAAGGCATCTCTTTAAGGAGATTATTCAGAGCATTGTTTTAAATTCACTCCCTCACACACACTCACTTATTTTGCAAGAGCTTCCCCATGAGGACAGGTGCTGAGCCTACAGAAATGTAGGTGCTATTGGAGATATGTTCACTGGGGAAAAACATGTAGCTTTTCATCATGGTAGATGCACTGATGCTCTCTATTTCGCTCTTTTATTGAGGACATTTTATCAGATGTGCCCTCAGAAATAGGAGTATTGTTTCTACTAGTCCTCAGGACTCCTCACTGCATGTTATTACACAAAACACTTGAGCAAGAGGCAGTGCAAGCTTACTGTGACAGTCGGGGCAGGATGGCTTTGCAGACTGGAAGGAGGTGAGTGCCCTCCAGCACGCCATCCTTCAGCTCCCAGAGTGGCTACAGTGTGTAACTCAGGGCTCCCAGCTTACGCCTGTGCAATCCACTGCCTCACAGCCTTGCTGGCTGGAAGCTGAAGGTGGCTGGAGGAGACTGGAAGCTGCAGTGAGGTTTGCCCAGCCAGGCCTGAAGGTGAGTTGGGCAGACACTGTTAGCAGGGAGGATGAGTGAATGGGCTTGATCTGCAGGTGATCTCAAATACTTCTGAATCAACTGGACAGGCTTTTTTGCCTGGATGGCATATGGATGCCATATGCATGGCAATACCTGTGATGGGCATGGGATGTGAATGCATCATTGTGCGGCTCTCCCTCTAGACAAGATAATGCAATCTCCTTTGTGGACAATTTCCAGCATGTAGAGAGTGCTAGGAAAAGTTAGTAGCTCTTCCCAGTCTTGCTCTGCATGGGATTTCAAGGCAATAACTCCCTGGAACTTCCCTTTTGTTTCCATCCACCACTCCCTTGACTCAGCCCAGGACCATCCTTTATTCTCCACCAGTGCTACCCCAAACAGAGCTTTTAAGTTAAAAGCCCCTCATTGCTAACATATGTAAATCTAAAAAGATTCCTTAGGAATCAACATAAGTTTTTCATGTAAACATGGGATCTGTATACAGAAAAAGAGGGAGAGATGAGGAAAAGAAGAAAGGAAGGAAAGCAAGCAAGCCCATGCGCAAAACCAGGAGCCTTGACTTTACTGATCATAAAACATAGACAGGTACAATTGTTCTCATTTCACTCATGAGAATGTGAAGCTCTCTCTCCCTCACACATTCTTTTTTTTTGTCTTCTAAATCTACTCTCTTTCGGCTGGAAGCCATTCCCCCTTGTCCTGTCACTACACGCTCTTGTAATGCTTATACATTCACTGTAATTTACTTCATGTCAAATACGACTCTGAATTTATGAATACCATGACTTGTCCATGTGTCTCATTGGGAATTTGGACCTTAGGCTTCATGCTTGCTAACCTCAGCCTTAGAGATTCCAAATGTGTAGGCACCATTAGAACTAATTTCCCCAAATCTGTTCCATTTTTGCACTCTGTACGCATGGCTCGTAGTCATGCTTTTCACGCAAGAAAGCTCCACACAAAACAAGTGATCTCTCACCCGAAAGGGAGAGCAGAGAGGTGCTGGGGACATGGCCACAGCCCCCAGTCCTCTGGCCTCATTCCTCTGAGTGGGAGCATGGGCTCACTGATTGCCTTTTCTTCTGGAGCAGGTTGTGCCTTCTGGGCGTGTTTCTCTGCACTTGCATGGAAAGAAAATGCCCATCGCCTTGTCTTCTTGCAGGCCATTCACATAAGGGAAAATAAGGAGCTTTGCCTCAGTCAGAACGTGTCAGCATTTGAGTCAATGGAAAACCTGATTTATTTTTTCTCCCAGCAGGTAAGTATGTGCTTCTGTGCAGAATAACAGAAGACATCCTCCACCACCCCCTCCTTGCTGCCTATTTGTTTTCTCCCAGTTAAATCTGTGAGGAAATCCTCTTGGTAAAGCCAGTTAATAAGATTAGATAAATGTCTTTGAAACCAAAATGCTGATATAAAAATCAGAACAACAGAGCACCAGCTGGCTTTTCCTTTGCTCATTCAAATGCAGATGGAACACCACAGCCAGTAACGTGCAAACTGGGAGTGATAATCAATAAGCAGTGAAACAAGAGCAAGATGCCTCTGGAGGAATTTTCCCTTGGTGAGAAAGATGGATTAACTCTAATTCTCAAGGCACATGAACAAAAAACATTTGCCTAAATTCAGACATAGTTTAAATACTGCTCTGGAGAACCGTGACAGCCTGAAATAGCAGTGAAACAAGATCCTCGGGACACAGCCAATGATGATATTTAATGTAGGCACTGGCCTTTTTTAATGCAAGGTAGCTGTTGCATTGTATAATAAGGAACATATAATAACAATGTATAATGATTAAAGGCTGTTTAGTTAAGGACACGGGGTGAGAGAATGATATTGCTGGCTATCATAGCTCTGTGCATACAGAGGCATGCAGTTCTGGGCAGCTTATCCAGCAGGGTGCTGTGTACACAGCAGGCTAAAGACAGAAACATTAACTAAATCACAAGTTCAGATCATTTATCTTATCGACGCATGGGGGAAGAGTTTATCTTTCAAGCAGGCACACCTGCTCTCCTTGTAAAACTTTACTCATTCCATTACCAACCGCGTTCTTTCTTCTTGTTCAAACATGCCGCTGCAGGAGTGGGATGGAGCCAAGGGTGGGTGTCCACCTCTCTTGCAGCGAGCTCTTGTCTCTGCATTGGCACATCCTGACTCAGGGGGGAACACCCGCCCGTCTCGGGGCAGCGGCCCATGGCAGCAGCAGACAGGCTCCATTGCCCGTTTGCGTCACCCACAGCAAGGGGTGAGATCGAAAACCTTCTACAGGCATTTACAGAAACAATACAAACTCCTCATTTTGTGCTTCTGCCCTGTGGAATAAAGTAATAGGAATTAAATTTGGGAATTTGACGAAATTTGAGAGTTTCATTGGGTTGTGACAGTCTAGTGAACTGGGTTCAAAATCTCATTGACTGGGATTTCAGGTGAAACCTGTAATGTCTTCCAAGACAAAATTTATGTGTAATGTCAAACCTCTGGCCAAAAGGAGAACTCTATGAGGGTGGCATCAAACCCATGTGGATGAATGATCACCTGAAAAATTGTATTGAGTTAAGCAAAGATCGTGTAAATACTGGAAATTGGGATTAGGATCTGAAGAAGTCATGTTAGAGTTGAGAAGGTGTGCCACCAAAGTAGGAATTATTTCAGGTAATCTGACCTCAATCTTAGGCAGGACTGGTCGTATAGATGAGGAACTACAAAAAGAACAGGTGCGGGGAAATGTTACTGGGCACATCCATGAAATAACAAACCTATTTTATGAGTGGGCACTAAAAAAGCTGTGCTTGTTTAACATAAAAAAATAAAGTCTGAGAAAGGATATGGTTCCTTATTATAAATACATTGAAGTGATATGCAAACATTAGACACAGAGTAGAGCCACCCAACTAGGGGACAATATTGGCACAAGAACAAATTAATTTAAATGGGCTGTGAAAAGAATCTTGGATACTAGAAGAGGGTTTCTAAGCAACATGAACAAGGTTCTGGTACAGCAGTGCAGCAAACAGATGAGTAGGAGAGACAGATTATTTCTGGTATTTGACAGAGCTGAGAAAGATCGTGTACAATCTGGTTGACTGAACCAGCAGCAGACAGCACCTAGGAGGTCCCTTCTAGTCCCATCCTTGACATTTCTAAATGGTTTTCACTAATTGGAGGGGAAACTACGTACACAAAGGTCAAACTCAGGATCTTGGAAAATTTGTATAAAAACACCTGAATAAATAGAACTTATATCAGACCAGTTTGTAAAAGTCAAAAGGAAACGATAGCTTCCTCTTGATTGCTAACAGCTGCAGTCCCTGCCATCCAGCAAGGCTGTTGGCAGGAGAATCCCCACTGTCACCGACCCACCGACGTACATGGCCGGTGCACTCAGGCTCACACCCTTTTTGCTCTGAGCCTGCACAAGTCACAGCTATAGATCACCACGCTGCAGATGCCGGGCTGCAGGGCTCCCCCCATCACACATCCTGTCTTTCCCACAGACAGGACTGCACCTTGCTTGAATGTTAATGAAAACAAACTCTCAAAATATCCACAGCATAGGTTTGACACAGTTCATGTTAAATCAAACTCCATGAATCAAGTACATGTATTTGCATATGTGGTTGCTCTCTCCTGGCATCAGTAATGTCTCTCTGGTACGTTCAGTACGTTCACCTGCTTTAAAGTAAGGGATGCTAAGAAACTCTATTGGACACTATCTCATGTTAGCTGGTATAGATAATGAACAAAAAAAAAATTCAGTCCCACAATAACCTCCCTTCTCGCCCTCTCCCCCACGTTATACATATGCAAATCACATGGGAGACTAAAGCAAAAAAAAAAAAAAAAAAAAAAAAAAGAAAGGTTACAAATCAGGTTAAATTGTTCCGTATTTCTAGCATGAATAATAGACTGTAAATAAATAAACAACAATGGTGTGTGATAAAGCTTTAAAGCTTTATGTGATTCCTCATGTCAAGTAACTACTGATTAATTTGAATAGAAATTAACAGCAAACTGGAAGATAATTGTGTAGAAGCTCTGTATCCTGGATCCAGAGCGCAGGTGCTGGGCCACATCTGCCCCCGAGGATAGCACAGAGACCATTATTCTTAACCAGAAAATATCCTGTCCCACTTTTACAGCAGAAGACTCAGGAGGACAGAGAAATGCTATCAATTTGATGGCCATCAGTTCTGTAATCATCCCACAGCCATCTCCCCAGAGACGTACTTAGTATCCGATGCATTTTCAACCAAATAAATATTCCAGACTTCAGTGTTAATACACCATTAAAATGACACCATCATGCTACATGGAATATTATAAATCAGACCTTGAATATTAGAGGCCAGACAGAAATAACCATTACTCTCTCCCCTGCCCCTTTCTCCATCACTGCCTACCCTCCCAGAGAAAAATATTTGTAAAGGCAGCAGAAAAATGGCTTGCTTGTAACAGTGCCTGTGACTTTGAGGCAGACACACTTTCTCTGCTGATTCAGGTTCCCAAATATCAAGAAATGAGTGCTGGGAAGGTCAGCTGGAGAACATTTTCAGTTCAGAGCATGGTGTTGAAGATGTGAGCTGGGTTTGCTTTACCTTCCCTCCTGCCTCTTTTTCTCCTCCCTCTTCCCTCACATCATCTCTCCCTACCCCTTCCCTTTGGCGCTATATAAACCAGAGGGCAGGGCATCCAGCTGCTTCCACAGCAGAACAATGTTTGGGCAGAGTCCATGTTGACACAAGTGCATTATATCCTGAAGGGTCAACTGCAGCTTTTTTTTTTTAACTTTTTTTTTATCAACTGTGTAGAATTAACCTTCTGCTTTTGCACAGATGCCATCAGTTCAAAATTTATGAGCACATCTAATTGTCATCTCCTATCATTGTACTATCCTGCCAGTTTAAGGGCAGTATTATTTTCCTGTTAAAACTATTAGAAACCCTCCCTTTCCTTAACATTTAATAAAAGGTGCACATAGGTCTGGTTAGACAACCAGGACTCCATTCTTCCTTCTTGGACTTTTCTGAGCAAGGATTATTAGGAGTGACCTTATTGCTCTCTACAACTGCCTGAAAGGAGGATGTAGCCAGATTGGACTCAGTCTTCTCTCCCAAGTAACAAGCAATTGGAGAAGAAGAAATTGGCCTCGAGACTGGCCTAGGGAAGGTTTAGGCTGGACATTAGGAAAAATTTGTTAACCAAAATGATGGTCAGGCATTGTAACAGGCTGTCCAGGGAAGTGATAGAATCACCATCCCCAGAATCGTTAAAAAAAAATGCATGGATGTGGCACTTGAGGATATGGCTTAGTGTTAAACAAGGTAGTCAGACTAGTGGTTGGACTCAATGATCACAGAGGTCTTTTCCAGCCTCAGTGAGTCTGTGATTCTCTCACCTGAAGGTCAAACAAAAACCCACAGTATAGCAGCCCATGGTCCAAATACTGGCTAACTTGGTACCTCCACATCTGCCCCTCTGTGCCGGGGAGAGTTGTCCAGGGGCTTGGCCTGCTGTACATAACCCCTCTCCTCAGCACACCTATGCTTCTTGGCCCTAGAGTCCTTTAGGAATGGTAACCTTGACATGGGAGGGCCCAAGTGTGCAGCCCATGTTTACAGTGTACAGCCAGTTTGAGAAGTGCCTTGGTAAATGCACCATCCTGCACTTCTGAAGGGGCAAAATGGCTTCAGTCACCCAGAGGCAACAGCCCAGCCAAAACGCTCTGTTCGACTGCTGTTTCTGGGAAACAGAATCATTACTCACCTTTTCAGAAAACATCCCAATTCCACAAAATGCTCTTAAAGTGAAGTTCAGACAGTGGATTTGCTCGCACAGAGATATATCTGAGACAATTCCATCTATTACCTAAGGATGTAGCTTTACTAGTAAAGTTCCTCACAGATTTGAGGCTGACATTCTCAGAACAAGCAGCCTGTGATCCTTCTAGATATTCTAAACACATTTTCTGCATGCTGTAAGGTTTTTTTTCTGGTGGCAATATACTCCACAGTCTGTGAAAAACTGACTATCTGATGGTACTCGACTTTTTTTCCTTTAAAGGGATCTCTACTAAAATCAGGACAAAGAAACACATTCCCCCGCCGCCCAATTCTAAATATTGCACATTAATAGCTCAGTGTGCAGATACACTTTAGATACAAAACAATCAAGCAAATCAAAGATTTTTTCGGTTTTTTTAAGAAACTTCCACCAAGTCTTTGTGTGTTCACTCTTCCAAAACACAATGCTATGGTATCTCAGAGTTTCTGAAGTGGCAGTGTAGGCACTGTACTCTTATGTTGCATTGAGTGCTTGTTCAAAACAGCTGTATGTTCTATATAAAACATGTTTACATAGTAAATGTACTTCCTGTAGACACAAAGAAATGTTAATGAATAACCATTCCTGCATTTCAAATTTTGCAGGGCTGTGGGAAGGATCAGTGCATGACAAAATAGTTAATGTTCACCCACTTTCTGGCACATGAAATCTGTTACTACAACTAATCCCTTACAGAGAAAAGAAAACATGGAAAACAAACTGGCGCTGGCTGGTTCTACTACGCTTTCTTTTTTTTTTTTTTTTTGAGAAACTGTGAGATGCATATACATGGGAGAGGAACAGAGGAGGTATTCAGTGGAGAATGCCAGAAGGCATGGACTCCTTTTGGTAGGCAAGGCTGTTGGCTTTAATTGTATATATTGTCTTGGATTCTCACCTTCAGAAAAAACGCCAGTTTGATCTCACACAGTATTCACTACTCATATTTACATCCTATTGCCTGAGGCCCAGGGTAGACAAACAACAGGCATTTTCCTTTCAATTTCTATCTGAAAATCTATATGGCTTAAAAGACTTCTTAAATAAGAGAACTCCATTGATCCTTGAAAAGTTTTGAAAAGCAAATATCATGTGATCTAACTTATAGTGCTGCCCCGAAAAAGCCTCAAAAAGAAAACTCATTTCTACTCCAGGCGAAGTTCTTCCTGAAACACAAAGGTATTAAAGAATCTAGAATTTTGGTTGTAGCTGTGAAATCCCACACATGATCCTCAATTCCCTGCAATGTAAGCCACTAAATTAATTAGGTTTTGCTATACAGCAATTTTATCTGAACTACGTGGCTCTTTCTTCCAGTCCCCTGAAAATACACAAGCCTGAAAAAGATGTACAGATAGAAACCAATGCCCTTCAAGGGAAACTGAAACAGCACGGGGAAGATCCTTACCAGAGTAAAGGATCTGCCCCAAAGAAGACGGAACAGGAGTAGTTTACATCAGCCAGGAATCTGTTCTGCATCTGCAGACCAATTTATGAAAAAAAGGTGATACACCACATATGGACCAGATGCACTCATGTAGTGTAAGGCAAAAACAAGCTCTGCTGGGGATGTTCCAACACTTCTACACAAGACTTCACAGTGTACAAAAATCACTTCATGTGAATGAAAACCTTTTCTAACTGCAACCCCTCTGCATGGTTTGAAATTGCTACTGTGGACAAGGTTTTCAAAGGCCACCCAACAAGCAATGCTCAACTAGCTCTTCTTCACAGGGCAGCATATGAATAGCACATTTCAGTTTCAACAGACTGAAAAATAATTATCACAGCAATGCTGAGACCTTAGTGAAATTTTCTCAATAAACATATTTCTTGACAATTATTATTTTTGTTCCAAAGATATATATTGCTTCTGAGAAAAAAAATTTTTTGGTGCTGTCAAAATTGCTTATGGCAATTAATAAATGACAATCTGAAAATTTTTCTTTTAGGAATATCAATACTCATGTTTTGTAAAAAATAGTATTTTGTCAAAATAAATTATTTATTAAATTCAAAGAACTCATTCTCTTAAACTATGTAAGGAGAGGGGCAGCTGATGGACTTCTGACAAATTCCAAAAGTCCTGAGCAAGTAGTGTGGAAAATGTGATGAACCTCTATTTAACTATTAAAACGTTTGCAAAATTTTTTTTTGGACATGTTCAATTTCTCCAAAAGTGGTCTGAAGCAAATGAGAAAACAAGTTTCAACAGAAGACGCAATTAGAGACTCACATAAACAAAACTGATTAAATCAGAAGAAAACTTGATTTTTTTTATACACATCCTAAGAAAAGAGATAAGAAAGTGAATGTCAGCATGGAGCACTATTTTGAATTACCAAACACTGCCACCATGTGTTCACTTCAAAGGCTGTCAGGCTGCTTGAAAACCGCTAGATGGGACATGTTAAAAGATAAAGTAAATCAAATTTGTTGCTCTATCTCTTACGTAAACATTTCTGTATAATGCAATAGTGATGACAACCCCAAAAAGGTTTTAATTACTTTTAGTCGCTGGTATCATGTTTGAATAACACATGGTTTTGTTTCTAACCCCTCCTATTGCCATTGAGGAGAGCACAAACTAGAGAATGACTGAAAGAACATAAAGGACAAGCTTTGTTTCTACACACAGATGCCTACCATAAAAGATATTTCATTGTACTTGTGCAGTGCCCACCTCAGTGAACTTTTAGTTGATCCTGATGCTCCCTGGAAGGTACCAAAAATCACAAACGTTGAAATGGCTTGAAGCTATGTCAGGAGAGGTTTAGGCTGGATATTAGAAAAATGTTCTCCATCCATAGGAATGGGCTCCCCAGGGAAGTGGTCACAGCACCAGCCTGACAGAGTTCAAAAAGCGTTTGGACAATGCTCTCGGGGTCATGGTGTGACTCTCGGGGATGGTTCTGTGCAAGGCCTGGAGTTGGACTCAATAAGCCTTGTGGGTCCCTTCCAACTTGGCACTGGAATCACAGTCTGTGATTCTGTGACAAATCGACTAATTGAACTTGGAATAACTGACTTAAGAATCATCACTCCCTCATTAGCATTATCCAGGTAAACAAAATAATTCAAAACTTATCCTCATGGGGGGCTGCAAATTCCACGTCTGTGTCTATATAGATTCACTGAGGGAATACCTCATGGGAAAACACAGACCTCAGGAAGCAAGGCCAACAATTAAATCAGATCCAAGTAATACTGGGATGAAATACCACACTTGGAAGAAAACATTCTTTGGTATAATTCTAGCTATATCTAGATACATTGTTATTCCAAACTTCTTTTGCTCTCAGGAATGCTGAATGTTCAGAGTTTCGACTCTTTCTAATATCTTAAAAGCGATTCAAAAGAGATGGCAAAGATGAATAACTTAAGTGGAAAAGCAAGTAACTGATAAAGGACAAACCCAATGACCTCTACCATATCTCTTGCCATTTGTTCTTCAATGTGCACTGCAGGATATACACTTATTCTACAGCTCTATTCCACAAGTCTTTTAACAGCAGGAAAAATCTTTAAGTCCTGCATGCAAATGACATGCAGGGCTGTCATAAGCCATAAGCCCTGAACGCATAAGCCCTTCTGGCAAGTAACAGCATTAAGTCAGAATAAATAACTGGATTGTCCCAGCCTGTTCCAGATTTGTTTAACAATAGATGGTAGCAGTGTTTTCCTACATCAGAAGCTCTCAGATAGGAACAAACTGAAAAAGCATCTTTGACAGAATTGCCAGAAATCCTTCATGCTTCTTACTGCAAACTTATACCAGCAAATCACATCTGTGGCACTAATTAGGAAAGAAGAAACTGTCAAAGTGCTCCATCTTAGGTAAAAGCAAATGAAGTGGACAGAATGCAAGATCATTTTACCAAGGTTTAAATATAGCAACAAAAGGAGAACTTACGTTGTTGAAAATACACTTCTGTAGTCTATAAGGTGCTTTTTAGTACATGAATGCACTTTCAAAAGGAGAAAGCATGTCAGCCATTTATGTACTTTCAAAACGTGTTAATTTCTTGATCTCTTTCCTACAATGAATACATAAAACTTAAATGATTTTTGCCTTAGAATACTTACCATCAAAGAAAGTGTCATCATAAATTTCACTACCAAGAGACACTTTGAACAAAGTTAATACATCTGAGCAAAGTCAATGAGTACAAAACAAACCTCCAAAAATATAATTAGGATTTGCTGACTCAGGTCAGCAAAAAAAAGCTGAAATTTTAGACTGTGACTCATACACTACATTTGATTAATTATTCTCTATTTCTACATTTAATGTATTTTATCTAGTTCAAACTTCTTTACATAATTTAGTTTCATAGCAACAAAAGAACCCTCGGAAACTGGCAAAGCTAAATTTCAAACACACATGATATATTTCAAGAGTAGCATAAAGGAAGCAATATGATCTTAGTTTATATCCATCCCTCACACTGAATAAACCGAACTAGTAATTCTCTAGCTGTGATTTCCAGTCAAGAAACATTGCAAAGAAGCTTATTAAATGTAACTTGAATCTTTAATCCTTTGTAGAGCCAAACATTCTCCAGACACTACCCTCTGGTTTTACTCTCCATAGGAGAAAGCAAATGGAGAGACACTGGTGGTCTTCTGTGAATCTGTTCTTCAACCTATGCATTCCTTTGAAGTTCTTCTCTTTGGTGATGAAAAAGGGGGAGAATTTATTTTGAAGAAATAAAGTATTCAAACTAATATTGTGTGCAATAAGAGAATAGCTTTCTAAACCGCAGTGAATACGTGTCTGCGAGCATGTGCATGTGCATGCTCATATTCATTCTGCATGAAATTAACTAACTAAATATGTATTGGAATGAGCAGATGAAATTAAACAAACCAAACACATACTGTGCAGAGGTTATTCCATCCTGTCGCCTTTAAATCTTCATATATAAACAACTGGTTACTGTGTTACCAGTTCTGCCTCAGAGTTCAGAGCAAGATCAGACTGTTTACAACTAGTAATAACCACAGATGCCAATAAGTACTATTTTAGGCTGAAAGGTCATAATTTCTTAACCTGTTGAACACAGTCTCTGACAGTATCTGTATTCCAAAGTAAAAAATTACTTTTTGGATTTAAAAATTTCCAGAACTTTTATTCACACTTTTTTCTTAGGTATTTTTCAGTACAGTAGGAAATTAAAAAAATATTAAAAAATCAACGTACAAACCACAAAATATATTTACAGTAGAACTTGTATCACATCCTGATTTAGTTCACAGTAAATCTTTTTCAGTGGATTTGACGAACAACCCATTCTCTGGAAGCTTGATCATTCATCTCCAGTATCAACAGCTACCTTCTGATAAAAAGACTAAATTTTGCATCCAAAATTTGACAGTGACTGATGAAGTTTGTCTTTGAATTATATTGACCAAATATGAGGTCTCCATAACTATTTAGAAATAACAATGTCCAGACAATCATAAGCCCATTTAGTTCACGTAGCTAGATGCATTAACATTAGCTTTCTGTCACTGATTTTCCTTATTTTTATCAAAATCATGTTTGTAAGTTCCATGGTTTCATCCCACTTGTTTTTCTCAGGGCTTGTGTAGGTCACCAAGTTCTCAGTGTACTGCAAGACTGACTTCAAAAACCTACAAGAAATAATATTAGAGAAAAACTCTTAAGGATTTAAAAAGAAAAATTTAAAAAAAAAGATAAGAATATCACAATGCCTGATTCAAAGCTGCAAACATCTTCAAGTTTCCAAATCTCCCTCAGGATGACTGGATGATCAATACATTAAGGTTTGCTCTGCTTTTGGAGAACAACCACTCCCTCCCTCTCACAGTAAGACGCGATGATTTTCAGAACTGCAATTAACACCACCGTAGAAAGAATACAGTGACCAAATGTGTGACAGAATTTCCCCCAAATGGCTTTGTTTGCTTTCTTGGTCAAATGTTTCACAATGTATGTAATATCCAACCAGCTGTTAATTAACACACAAAGAGTAAAGTGATCAACATATTAAATGCAGCTTTTATGTATTAATATTCTCTATCTACACTTCAACAAAATTATTTTAGCTCTTGAGTGAACATTGTCCAAGGTAAAATTATGACTATAACGACAAAAAATCTCTACAGTACAGATCAAAAAGGAATTCTGAGACAACTCATATTTTCATAAAGTAAATTTATATACTCACTTTAGATACTGCTGATAATCAAAAGGATTCTTCTTACAAACTGAATGAACACTGACGAGTTCCAGAGTAATCAATAGTAAGATGAGCCGCAACACTGGAGATAAAAATTTAATGCTAGAAATAAAAAAAACCAGAAAAACAAACTTAAACAAACTAAAACCAAATTAGAAAGAAATCATTAATATTAAAAAAAAAAAATTCTTCCGACTTCTGCACCCAACCCAAATTGCTGGATATTGCAAAGTCGGGGGAAAAAAGGCTACAAAATGTCCTTCAGCAAAAAGCAGTGCAAATCCCAGAAAAATAAACAAAGACTATAAACTAAAAAAGAGGGGAAAAAAGAAGGCAAAGATCTAAGATTCCAAAGAAAAACTCGCAAGCATCCATTAATCCATAGATAATGAACTACAGTTCAACTGAATCACAGATCTGTATCATCAGTTGTCAGTTTATGCCATGTTCCTTAAATAATACGGCTAACATTTTTAGGAGCATAGCCTGGCCAATAACACAATACCTACAAAACTCTGGAAAGCCCTTAAGATTAGAAAAAAAAAATAATAGAATATTAAACCATATCTCTTCTATCTATAAAGAGGCTGACTCGGGTATAATGATACAAAGCAGCAAACTAAAGTAGAATAAATCTTCAAAAGTTAAACCTATTGCAATCAGATAAAACTTGAATGGCATTTATACACCTAAATAGGAAAAGCTAGAATCTAACATTCAAGTAATACGTAATTTGAAAGCTTGTAATTTACAGTGACATAATCCAACAATGCCCATTAAATCATTCTCCAATTTGAGATTTTCTTGTTATTTCAATATTGCTACTTAATAGAAATCTGGTTGACACTTGACTCTGAAATGGTTAACAAGAACACGTGAACACTGTTGACTTTAAACTTCCAAGTGAATCCGCTGAAAGGCAGCAACAGCAGCGTGCAGCCATTCTCTCATAAACCCAACCACACAGTAAAGCAAAACCAGCAGCCAACCTGTTCAGCATCCGTAGATAGTTGTGCCTCTGGCGAGAACGCAGAGTCTTGTTCACCCACTGCGTGTATCTCAGCCCAGCGCCGGCAATAACCTGCTGGGACACTTGATGGCACTGCGTGCTTATTTTGCGGAGTACCACCACTACTTCCAGGACAGGCCGTGGGGAATACAGCGTGCAAATACGTGTATCACAAAGGTCCATCAGCAGTCTGCAAAACAGGAAGGGATTTTCAACGTCAATCTTTTGTTAGCTGGATTTAACACAGGATACATTTCATATTAAGTGTGGTTTGACTCATAATGTTTTAATTCAGAAAACCTGGAAACAAACTGCCCTTACCTCATGACTGAAAAAAAAGCAAGAATCTGTGCAGTAGAGGTAGTGGTTGTGCTTTCTATCACTCTATTGAACATAAATGCAAAACTGATTATGATGAATATGTTTCCCATTTCAGATCAAAGAAACACAGCCACAATAAACAAAACTGCCTGGCTGAAATGATACACTGAACACATCAAATCACAGCAGGGCTGTGGTTGAAGCCTTCCACCATAGCTCAACTCACAATGAATTAACATCCACCGTAATAAAACTCACTGAAACAAATGCTATTAATTAGTACTCCCATTAGTGTGTGGTCTTTCTTCTGGGCAGAACAAGAAGCAGACTTAACATTGCGTAAAATACAGGTGGTGAGGCCATTTTCTTAATCAACACCACACCAGATCATGCTTTGTTAAAGCACACAAATATCTTCCTGCTGTCATATCTGCTACACTAATGTATCACACATCACTTTGAACACTCTATTCTTATAGAAGTGTTTCTTAATCTCCCTCATGCTCAGTTTCTCTCTGAGATAGCAAAACATTAATGACTTGAAGTGATAAAGGTGGAAAAAGGTTTAACACTTCAATAATTAGTCTTCTTTCTCACAAATGATAAATTCGCAGATTGGCAGGTAGGAAGCAGAAGACCCACATGTTACATAAGTAAAGCAACAGGTAAAATCCTCTTTGCTCTATGCTGCCCATGCCTAATGGGTTTGATTAGGAGTGTTTTGTTCCAACATATTCATTCAGTCATGGGACTCTTAAGGCTGTTCTAAGAGTGGCAATTAGAAGTCAAATTATTTTGATCATTATTCCAAGTCAGACATAATTGCAACTAACATACCTCCAAGTCTGACATCAAGTATAAAAAGGTATTTTCTGAATCTTGATATTAAAGTATGAAGAATAGAATTACATAGTGGTGTATTGCCATTTTGACTGCCACACACAGCTGTGACACCAAGCACATTAAAACGAATTTCTGATGCAGTTTTAGCACAAACCAGACTAAAACCAACCTAATCTAGCAAGTACACAAATATTTAAAACATTTTGCTTTCATGATCTGAAAAAAAAAGTTATTTTTTCAGGCTAATTTCCAAGTAAAATCTCTACTGCAATTCCAAAATCTACAATGCCTCATCCTCATTTTGAAGATGATGTTCAGCTGCAACCCTAAAATTTTCAGATTAAATCAGCAGCAACACTAGAAAAGAGCTTACAACATTTCAAGCATTTCTCTGCAAACAGGGAAATGATAACTTAGCTTTCAGAGTTCTCACATTGGGCTCATGTACAAGCTGACAGCGGGAACCAGGAGGGCATCAAACTCACCTCTCTGTTAGGACACTATTGATTAGATCATCTGATCTGCAGCAATTCTGGGGCATATAATGCTGCAATTGAGATACAATTTCAGGTATCATCAAAATTAAAGTATTAGCTTCAGCATTTCCTTCCAACCTTAAAAAGAAAAGGAAAAAAAATAAGATTTGATATTATAAAACCGTGTAGTAAGCATTTATTTCTTAAATGGCATACATGCAGATTTTTTTGGGTAGCAGTGTATTTAGTGTCCACTCTTACTCTCTAATATTTTTTCTTTACCTTATAAGCATGATTTTCTTTCTCCAACTAAAACAACCTTTTCTCAGTGTCAGCAATCTTCAGAACCCCTTAATCCTCTATTCACTCATAAAAGTCATGCAGTCTACTGAACATATAATAGATGCATTAAAGTTCTTCTCTCGGCTCTAAACAAATACAATTTCCTCCAGTGATATTATTAATGACTTCATCCTTTCCAAACAACAGAATGTCACATTCTTTTTCTAACTAATATCTCATATAAAGTTTCCCACTGGTTACCAAGTCCTTTTCAGAATAAGGAATTATTTGCTGTTTTATAGCTGGTGATCTTATACAGCACATACATACCCTTTAATCATTTGTACTTGTTCCTCAGGCACTGTTGGCAATTCAGGCCATAAGTAGATACTCTTCATACATTCCATCACCTCAGAAACATATCATGAAAAATGTTTTGTAAGGTATAGACTTTGACATGGTTTTCTTAGTGGCCCATTTAGAAAAAACTGCAACAGGCAGTAAGTTATCTGTTCACTAGACATAATTGTGTAAGCCAACTTCATTTGTTAAGGTTTAGGTTAGGGCAAAATGTCTTGATGTACACTTCCATGCTAAAATATTATCTGAATGAACTAATTTAGTATCCTATGTTTTTTTAATATAAAAAATTAATTAACGAATATAACTTTTGTAACCCACTGTTTGAATGCTGTTGAAAAGTAAAAGAACTAAGTATGTCTACTGCAATCTCAAACCAATAAAAGGAACATCCTCAAGCAGTTCATTAAACTGATTGGCAGAGAACTACCATGACAATGGAAAACAGCTTTTGCTACCATGACAGAATCTTCATCAGCTAGCCTTCATACAGTAAAAAACTTAGTAATAGCCTAATCCAAGATTCCTGGAGACAGGACCTAGCAGTGTTCCTGACATAAAAAAAGCATAAAGAGACCAAGAAAACCACAGAACAGCAAACACTCAGGTAAGAATAAAGCTATTTAGTGATCTAGAACACAAATACAGTATCAATTGCATTAGCAGGAGTGTGCACAGTTATATCTCATTTTAGCAACTGTGATTTCCTTTAAGTTTTGAAAAATAAACAAACAAAAAAAGTAAGGTTTTAACTTTTTTTTTAGGACAATCAAAGCATGGAGAAAAGAATTAGACTAATTTTGAGGAGTCACAATTTTAAGGACCACAATGCTTTCACAGGTGGAAGTACCTACCTGTTTCTTGAGTCGGGAAATTGGATGAAATCGAGATTGGTAGCAACTTGCACAGTTCATAAGCGGTTTTATGATCATGTGTTCCTGATTTACAAAATCACAGACAATACAAAACAGTTTCTCTAAGCTGTCCTAATCACACGCAGACCTAGACTTATCCTTCATTTATGCAAGCCACCTATAGCACTGACGTCAATAAACTCTTCCAAATGTCTAAGGGCTGAAAAAATAACCAGCACAGTGAGTGGTTAAAGCTTAATTTCACATATTTTAACTATGAAACCTGACAGCAGCTGACAGAAAAGCAACTAAGTATTCCCTTAATGCAGCAGTACACGATACATCTTGAAAAACTAAAAGAGAGCTGCAACTAATAAATGGAAGATTTATCTCACAGGTTGCTGTGTGATATTGAAAGTAGTAATCCCAAATATACACAGGAAACTGGGGAGAGCAAACACAGTAATTGTTAATGTTGAGAAACATAGTGCTAGGCAAAAAGTGTTTACAAATTCATAGTGTAAGTATGGATACAAATAACACTTCCATTAGTAAGGCACTATTATTTACAGCAGCTCAGGAAAAGAAAATCTCAATAACTACACACTACGTACCTCAGTGGGTGAGCTACAGATGTTCTATGTACCTTTTAGATAATTCTGCAGATAAACAGGCTAGTTCATCAATACAGTTTGACAAAATTAAGTGGAATCATTATAATTTATGGATCAGCCTTGTGAATAAGAACTGGTTAAGACAACACATTAAGGTACAGCAAGAAAGGGTAAAATTTTGGAAAACTTTCTGTACTTACTTCACTACAAAACTAGAGAAAACATACTTTCACAATTTTTTACTTGGAGGAATATTTCACTTGCACAAAAAGCAGTTATCAAGAAAGATTCAGTCATAAAACTCTCTAAAATTGTATTTGGTATTCAAAATAACTGAAAAAAACCGCCTCCTGAGAGCAAAATATTGGTCCCTACCTTAAGAGAAAACATATCCTCATCTGAGAATCTGCAGAGAATAGTAATTGCAAATCCAACTATCTGGTTAGCTACTTCTCTGGGAAATGTTTCTAGATTGATCTCTCCGTGGCTTAAACGATCCCTTATACGTGGGCCCTCCTGGTGGTTCAAGAAATCCCAAAGGAAGTCCTGTGGAAACATACACCAACTATACAGAACTCTATTCCATGTGTATTCACATAGAATTGAATATATTCAGTGTAGAGAATACCTGTGAAAGACAAGTATGTGATCATGTCTATAGGATAGGGGCATTCAGATATTCAGAGAAAAACCCCAATGCAAACTATACTCGTATCATACGTTCCATATTGTGACAGCTAACAAGAGATTTCCTTCAGCTTTATGTCCCAGGCCCTTCACAGCCCCACTGCCTCTGGCAACAGGACAGTAACCTCAGATCTCCCTACACTCTCAAAAGACCTCTAAACTCAACACCCCTAGTTTTCCCATTCACGATCTGTTTGGGTAGTGACATGCAGAATGTGCTCTGGTAGGTTTGAGCCACATTTTTGTGCTATCTGCCCAGATAGTGCAAGATGTGTCCCAGAAGCAATCAGAAATAAGTTTGAAATTTCCCTGTATGAGGCATCAGTTCTTCTCCTGCTCCATTCAGCTGAACTTCAGAAGTCTAAAGACAAATATCCCTGACAGGCTTATATTTCAGAAAGAAAGATAGTCCTATATCCTAATGCAATACAGCTTGCCAGCTATGACTTTGGATCCCTCATAATAAAAAAGGCTAACAAACTTCAGGTTCTAAGCTGCTGGACATAAGCTATATGAAATAAATGAATATTAGGTATATCAAAAAGATTATTACTAAGTGAAACAAACAAACAAAAAACAACAACAAACCCACAGAAAATTTTCAAAACACTTGCCATGGCAGGCTCCTCAAGAACTACAGGTAGCTGGTTGACTTCTTCATTTTCCAAATGCTTTGCTAGCATCTAGAAAAAAAAGTAATTTGAATAGAAATTTATTAAATTATTGAAGACCATATTATCAAAGAAGGAACGCCAACTAAAGTAGTTTTCCTAATCTGATGTGATTACTTCTGCCACTCTAGAATCAAGATGCCTAATTATTACTGACAAACAACTTGAGATAATCCAATCAACTTGTAAAATTGAGGACTTATGCTTGCAATATTTATTTGCATTTATTCGGAATAACTGAATCTAGGAAAAATGACAGAATGTTTGTTTCTGTGGAGCGAAGAATTTCAAGATAAAAACACTTCAAAGAAAATAGTCTGTTCATTACAATTTATATTAATTTTGGTATTTTCTGGAGCATTCCAAATTTAAAGTGTTTACTGTCCGTCATTTTTTACTTGGAAAAAAGTTAGAAATAATGTCATATTCAACAAAAGAAAGTGCCTTCTTAACTCTAGTAATGGGAAACATGCACGGCTTAAATTCTGACACTGATACATCTTTAAAAAAAAAAATCACAGTACCTCATCGAAAGTGGTGTAGAGAGCAGAACACTAGAACAAAACACAAATAATATTATTTGATTTTCAAACAAAATCAATTAACCAGACATGTATATCAAACTTTAATGTATTCATTTGCATGAGATACCAGAGGTGCATGAATAGCAAAAAAGTCCCCTATGAATGAAAAAAGGGTCTTTGGGATTTTGTGCTGAGTTTTTTAAAACAAATATATCATGGCCTGCTTTTCACCCTAAACTACTGTTTCTGAACACTAATTTTCCACTACTTTTTCAGTCCTTTTTAGCATCACACATTTTAAAAAAAAACTAAAGGCATTCATGGATCTCAACCGGAGATTTGTAAATAATGTTCCACAATTGATTGAAATGCTGTGGGGTAACTCTGTAACTGGTTATAGACACTGTGCTTCTAGAGTAACTATTTTGCAAATATTGTAAGCACTAAATCATAACTGATTTTAGACAGAAACTTACCTCTGCTGTTAGCAATCTATTTGGACATTTATTAGTTGTAGTGAAGAGCAATCTAAGTCCAACTTCCAGCTGAGGAAGTAAGAGAATCACACTGTCAGCATACCTGAAAAGTAACAGAGATACCCAAATGATTTTTTTTCTTTCTTATAAATACAAACCATTTCAGCGTTATAGTCTCAGGCCAAACAACCCTGACAAAATTCCTTTGTAATGCACTTTGTAAACAAACAATAAATGACTACCTGTGCCAAACAGAAACTGGCCACTGAATTCAAGCTCAGAGAGTAGAATAATCCACAAAAAGATGGAGTATGGGAGAGGAAAACAATACACTTTTTTAAAAATACAAAATATGTGTGATTTAACGTATGAAGATTTATTTCCACTTGCTTTGTAAACCATTCCTTTTTTGCTACATCTCCAACAGCTCTTTTTAGGCTTCAAAATAGAGTTTATAACCTTAGTTGACACAAAACAAAGCCATAACTCAACAAACTTTCCAAGAGTTCACCATAACAAAGCATAACGATATGCTGTTATGTAATTTAGTAAGAAGCCTTGGAATCTGCAAATGCAGATATAAAAATGCAGAATATATTCTTTATATGTTCTATTAAAAATAATTTTAAAAAATCTTACTTGCTTTGCTTGAAAGCTTCTAAAGCAGCGATCCAAAATGGTAACATTATTTTTAATACAAAACTGGACTGTTTTACAAGTTCTTCAGCTATGGACAGTATTTCATTATCAAGATCTGCAAGTTAAAATACCAACATTGAAAAATTACATATAATCTACACTTTGCTAATGAATTTTAAATATTTCACTGAAAATATAATATTATTTCAACATTTGTAATGGGAGATTTAAAAGTGATCCAATTTATTTTAACTATGCAACTACAACAGTAGCAATATTTAAGATCAGAATTTAAATATGTAAGATTGCATTTGTGGTGATAATATAAAATTACAGAGTAAAACCAGTTTAAAAAGTCATGTTTGCTTTTTATTGAAAGACTACATAGCAACTGGACCCAGCTTCTGTCAAGTTGTTCTCTACCTACTTCAAATACTTTTAAAAAGTATAATATAAATGAATAATTTCTATTCAGCCAGAATCAGTTCAGTAGTATGAATATTTGAACATGAGCACATTGTTCCTATTTTATCAATTTTCTGTGTTGAAAATATAGCATAATAAATTAACACTTCATACTTCAATGCTACCATGTAATGAAAGCCATACTTATAAATGTACATTATAAATGTCTTATCCAAGAGAAACCTCAAAATGCTAAGTGTAACTTGATTGCAGTAGGTGTTTTTTCAAAGCCAATCAACAGCTATAGGATTTATACTACATAATTATTGGAATGTTATCAACTTGATTTGGTTCCCAAAAGCCCTGTCTCAATTTCTTAGACAGACGTTCCACTGATTATGTAGCACAAATTGACCATGATCACCATTGACACCAAGATTCCCTATATACTGTTATTGCCTTAAAATAGTAGGAATAAACCAAATAAGGTCTGCGGACAGGGAGAAGGTTTTAATCTGACACATCAAATCCTTCCATGAGAAAAGCATTAGTGTACTGAAGATGGGTCACCATCTTCTACTGTGTTTCAACACTACCTTCCCTGTAAGACTCAGGGCACCCTTGCAGCTGGAACCCATTGATTCTGAAAAAAGTTAGATTTCATAAAGGCAAATTAGATAACTGTTACATGAAATTAACTCTCATAATCAAAAGAATGTAACATACAGTTGAAGTCTTGTAGAAGCAGCTATATTTCATGTTTCAGTGTGTTATAATTATTTCAGAATGCAGTAGTTTTTTACTCAATAGCCAGTGAACTGCCTATGTATTAAGAAATTGCCCTACCAGCATGATTGGTCCATCCAATGACAGAGTATACGGATATCTTAGTTAAGATTTAATCTTGGAACTCTGGAAAGTGCATTATTTTCAACAGTACTTTTGGACAAGGAAACAACAGCAAGTACAGGAAAATAAAACATTTGCTAATGGTTAAATACTTGCCTGGAAATGCATCAAGCTCCTCTAAGCTAATGAAGGTCACATAAGGTCGATGTACTAAAACACATTTAGTTTGCAGAAGATAAGTCTGTAACAACTGACCCAATCCTGCAGTTAAAAAAAGCAGCATAGCACAGTATCTAGGGAGAATACCATAATATATTAGCAAAGCTTATACAAAGAAATCTTTTGCAAAGAATCAACATTTGTGAGTTGGGGACACAAAGGGGTTTTTCTGCTCTTTTAAAAAACACCCAGAACCTACACTCCCCATCTAAGTAGGGGCATTTAATAATTAATTGCATTCACAAGCATGAAAAAAATAAAACAGTAGAATTAGAAAAAAATCATCACGGTATTCTGTATTGGCTGCTATTGCTCCTCCTTCTACCCCAGTCCTCTGTCTTTTTTTCCAAGTTATTCCTCATTGCCCTGACTTTAAAAAAAAAGTTAAGCTTTCTTGGTTTCCCTAATAGTACAAAAACCACTGGACCTAATACCGGCCATCTTTGTAATGGCTGAAGTATTCTATGGAAATCCATTTCCAAAAGAAGAAGCAGCAGCAGGGGAAATTTATTTTTTTTCCCATAAGAGAATAAGTTTTACTAACCACTTTTCAAGAACTCACAAGTCTGACTGGTAAGAAAAGGAGGATATTTTTTTCCTGGTAACTTACTTGGCAGGAATTTCTTGTGGTGCCGCAAACCCATGCCACAAAACATTACGAAGGTTCAGACCATATGGAGATCCAACGAATACCCTCAGTACATTCATCTAATTAACAAACAAAGTGATTACTGCATGAAGAAATCTAATATTTTTTGCCTTCCTTACCCTTCTTACTTTTATTACCTTTCCCTAGCAGAAAACTTCAGAAGTTATTGAGAAACTACAATGTCTACTGTCAAGATGACTGGCTACCGCTCATCACAGTAACAGAAACTCATTATTTGCAATTCCCAATATTCTCGGAAAGAGAATCTTTCAGCTTATTTGTACAGCATATAGAATATAATATGGGAAGAACAAAACTAGTTATCAGACATCCCAAACAGTTATGACAGGCAAACAAATGAGATCAAGTTTAGCTCTTACTTCCTGTAGTATAAATCCAGCGTAATTTAATGCAAATTAACATAAGGTACAGAATTTGCATTAAAAGCTGTATTCCCAGGTCACCATCAAACAAAAGGGGAAACTTTGGTTTATTTTTCAATTGTAAGAGTTTAAATATTCCACATGCCATCAAAATTCAACAAATAATCCTTATGACACTACTAGAATGGCTAACAACACAACTTTCCACAGGTTCACACTCAATATTTTGTTCTAACAAAGAATGTGCATTTTTAAGACTGTATGTGAAAGATCCACCTACCATGTTTACACAAGGGTGTAAATGTCATTCAAATTTTGGTTGGTTTTTTTTTTTTTGCACATTACTTCCTCCATTTTGAAAAATTCTAATATGGTAAAAGTTATAAAGCATCTTACTGCAGTGCTTTTGAAGGGGGAAACTGCTTATCAGAAACAGCCAGTACAAGAAGTGTAATTTCAAGTAGTGTAACTTAAGATGAAGCAGATGAATCCTGCAGCTTGCTCATCGCCTTGCCAGACGTAAAATTTTACATATGTAGGTTTTTCACATGAAAGGTAAATAAGAACTTATGAGCTTGCCTTTACAATATTCACTATTTTTTTACCACATATCCCCCACACTGTAACATGTATAAAATGAAAATATATCTACAATATATTTTTCCTATATACTACAGAATTTACAAATCCTCCTTCAGTACAAGTAAAGGCTGTACTTGGAAACCTGCCATTTGGTAGGAACAAAACCAACTCAGTAGTTATTCCTTATTTCAAAACTATGCACTTACTACAGCTTGTCCAAAGACATCTGCAAGCTGGTCAGATGCAAGCAAGTCTCTCAGGAGGAAAGGACAATCGTTACCCTTAAGTAAATACACCTATTAAAAAAATAAGAGCAGAACAGAAAATAAATAATTTAGTATACTTCTTTGTATTTCAAACATTTGACTGTTTTACCTAGTAACCATTTTCATTATTGTACAAACACTAATCAAACTAAACCCACCAAATCCTTAAAAAGCCTTTAAACTCCATAATTTCATGACAAATTAAAATTTAGGCAATATATCAGAAAAGAGTGGATATTCTGTTTAACGTTCCCATATCAGGCTTTTCAGAGGGTCTGTATGTACACTGCTCTTCTCTTCCAAAAAGTCCCACAAAAACCAATAAAGCACAACAAGAACACGTAACTAATACAATAAGCTCTACCAAGGACACCGTATTTCCTTCTAACCATAGAAATTTATAGGGTCTGTCATTGTGAAAGGGAGGAGACTTGTGGTTTGTCTTCTGATTCAGACTGTTCTTTAAACTAGACTTTATCCTTGTTGGGCAATCTCAGCATCTCAAGTTTCAACGGCTATCACACCTTCCATTCTTTGTATTCTCCCTGACATTTTTTTCCAATATTTCGTAATTTTTTGTTACTTCAAAATTCACCATGCCCCATACTTGGGCAAATTGATTTATGAGTTAACCCACTGCTCTTTCTCTGTCATTTCCTTCTCCAGAGCCTCTCATAGATATTGAACACCCAGCTATTTTAACTTATCTGGCTGTAAAACGGCCCAGCAGCAAAAACTGTTTAAGTAGCTGTTTCTCCTTTCTCCCTAGGAAAGAAGTCACCCAGCAGCCCGTTTTTCCAGTTGCATGCCACCCCTCACAGAAGTTAATACACCATGAGATCTTCTGTGGAAGCTATGCTGCCCCGTTTCAGTTAAATAAATCAAACTAACGAAGACCAATTATATGTACACTGATTCATCAAACTCTTCTCTTTTTTAACTAACTTTGTTAGCAACAGCACTCACACAAGCAACTCTACAAGTACTGGTAAAAGAGCCCCACATATGTTTCCATTAGCACAAGTGGATCCAGAAAAGAACCTCTGTCCAACCTGAAATGTGTGTAAGCTATTAGCGTACTACTGCAGTACAGGGTAAGATCAATTCTTTCAATGTGCAGTTATATCCAAGAGGTCATTTCCATCTTATAAAGCCAAATCTGCAACAGACTCCTCATCCCGGCACTTACATCACCCAAGGCTCGCTCCAAGCATGATGTTAGTTTCATTAAGCCAAGTGCAACTTCTGTAGCTTGTGTATATTGTAGAACATCAAACACTTCAAGAAATACCTGTATGATGGGGGAGAGGAAGAATGTTGTGTTCAATATTCAGAAGGAAAGATCACATTGTCAAAAGCACAGAGAAACCTAAATATTCCTCCATGATAGTTGCTATGCAAATGTAGAAAGAAAACCATGCCAAGGAGATAAAAGTGTAGATGCCTGGAGAGAAACTTCCCTAGAGCATCTCTTGGTATCTAGTGCATTACCTCTTTAAAATTATCCATAACAACTTTACAAGGTAAAACTTGATATTAAGCACAGATTATTAGGAAAAAACACCCTACAAACTAATGTTAGAACAGGCCCAAATCTCTGGATGCTGTCTAATACAAAACCTAATTACACGGTCAGAAAAATTACAAGCAACCATCTATCAGAGAAGGCCAACTAGTTACAAATTCTAAGCATTTTGGTTCATGGATATCTCTTCTGTGTTCTCACATTAAACTTCCACAAAGGGTTCATGTGCCAAAATACAAAATGTTAACAGAAATTTCCATACCTCTGTGCAGTTTGTCCAGTGGAACCACGGTGCATACTGAATTACAAATTGCTCCTTGGTCAGAGATTTGAAGTACAAATTAACAGATTCACATACAGGTCCTAACGAGCGTATGCTTTTGATATAATCCAAATTTTGATCTTAAATTCAAAAACAGAAGGTGATTAGGGTACCAACCTTGCCAAAGGTCCAATATTTTAAAACTCACTAGGGATAAAACCTGCTACAGTTTGTGTACATATTTAGCACAGGCAATTTTATCCAGACTATTTTAGCGCAACCAATACAATAAAATTTAACACAAAACACCAAAACACAGAAAACGTATTGAAAAGTAAAGCTGCAATGCAAAACCAGGTAACATCAAGCACCTTCTCTGAATAAAGCAAAAAAACAAACAAAGAATTCCATCCCAACAAAGCCTTAACACAAGAATATATGGAAGTAAATAGGATCATTATGTTCTGCTTTTGTCGAAACGCAAAGAACCTACTAGAATTTCTACAGAAATTCCACATAACCAAGCTGGAAGCTAGTGCTGGCTCAGCAGGAGTCAAATTGCACCACTTACGGCCTGTAAAGAACGCAGATGGATGTGGTACCTTACAGAGTGGTATCACTGCTTCTTTTTCGTGGGACACTTTTTATAGGAAAATAAATTCTTCTGGTTTACTGAAAGATATTTTTACCACCTCTGGAAATGAATAACAGAGGTGGTAAAATATACATATAACATGTATGCAATTTGGCAAATTAAAATTCAATGAGTTCATCAGGACATAAATACTTTGTTTTGGTTAAAAAACAACTACAAGCTATTCTTCATAGAAGAGAAACAAAGCAGTACTTCTGTATGAGCTAAAGTTGGGAAACACAAACAGAAGCAACAGTAGGAATATTGATGGCCCTAGGCTTTTAAATTTACTGCGGAAGGAATATAAAGAACACAGAACAAGGCAGTTAGGGGGTCGGAGAGAAGCAGAACTGAACCCCTTATGTTACAGGCACATTAACCTGGGAACCAAGATGAAGGCAAAGTAGCAGCTACTTAGGCGGCACAGATTAAACAAACCTTAGGAAGCAGCAAAAGCCAAATACCAAATGTGGATGAAAAATTTAAAGCTCTTTGTAGATATAAACCGCACATACTGTAATCTGCAGCAGAGCTAATGCTGCACTGTAACAAAATGTTACAACTCAGCTAGGATTGCTGTGAACTGTACTGAAATTCTCTATCAGTCTTAAATGTATCACTACTACCACAGGCAAACACCAACCTGATTCAAGGTAACACACATGCTCTGCAACAGCTTGCCAACATACTTCACCGTTTCCAGATAAAATATTATTAATATCATAGGTGTCTTTCTTCTCAAATCCAAGTTTGCAAATCGCATAATGCACAGGCTGAGAAAGACAAGTAGTGATCGAGTCTAACAACGCCATCTAGAACAAACACACACAGACAAAAAGAATCCTTGTATCAAGAAAGCTCAGGGGAACAAAGAAAATTATTAAAACATACCCATACACACAGCTACACAGACAGTAATACTGTGTCTGTAAACAAGCTGTTAGGGTTTGCAATGCAAGTTTCATCCATGCATGTGATGAAAGGAACTCTCAACCAGAACGACCTTTGGAAAACTGAGGGAAAGAATTGCTCTATTTTCACAAGGCCAGGAGGGTGTATTTCAGAATGGTTATATCTACTGAAATCATGACAAGATAGACTGAAGCAAAATATCCCAGTTATATATAAATGCTCTGCCTAATCTCTGAGCTTGCAGAGAAATTGATGCTACTTCAAGTAAACCAAGAGCATCAGTCCTTACAACCAGCAAGATCCTCAGAGGGAGGCAGGGGAAGAACATATGATTTCTGTAGCAATATTAGTGCAATCTGAGCATTCATGCTATTTCCACATTAATCTAAACAGAAAGATGGACAGATTCAGAAGCACACATTTAAATTAAAAAACTTGCACAGATAAAACTGCCTATGTTAACAAGGATGAAAATACTTCTGATTTAGTAAAAAAAAGTCACACTTCTTCATTAACCAAACAGACAAAAAAATGTTTGAAAATGAAGTACCACAATTAACAATAACGAAAAATATTCCATTTAAGTTAAATTAAAAACATTTTTTCCTCTTTAATTTGGTGGCAGAATTGACTCTCACATATGTAATTTCTGAATTCATGGCTTCAAGGAGAGAGGAAATATTTATATAGGTATCAGCACTGAGCAAGGGTAACAGTTCCCACCAGAAACCGCTATTAGCTGCCATCTGGAGTATCCACCTGCTATTTAAAGACAAATAAATTTTAAAATCTACAATATTCATAATACATATCATTCGGTCCACCTTAATTTGTGTCTTCCCCTTCCCGTTCGCCGTTTCACTGTCAGGGACAGAAGGCCAGAGCAAAACCTGCAATACCACTGCCCCCCTTTATTACTATCACTAATGTAAAACGGGCCAGGCACGGGGCAGGGCGCTGCCCTTTCCAGGGAGAGCAGGTCACCAAGCCCCGGGCTGGCACCGGCAGAAGCAGAGCAGGGCCGTCCCCTTCCCTCCCCGCCGCGCCGCCCGCAGGCCGCAGCCCCGGCCCTTCCCGGGGCCCGCTCCCGCCATGGCCGCCGCTCCCTCCGTTACGGCCGCCCGCGCGCGCCGCGTCACGGCCGGCTCGCGGGCAGGGCCCGGGCCGCCGCCCGCCGCCCAGCGGGACCGCGGCCGCAGCCATGGAGAAGGGGGCGAAAGCCGCCGAGCCCCCGGAGGGAGGGAAGAAGGTACGATAAGGACACCGTGAGCGGCCGCCAGGGCGAGAGGCGGCTCCGGGGGGCTGAGCTGGCGGGGGTTGGGGCACCACCGGGAGCGGGGGCAGCGGGCAGCGGCCCCGGCGCGGGGGGATGTGATGCCCGACTGAGGCGGGGGTGCCGGTCCGAGCCTGCAGCGCTTCAGCTGGGAGGGAAGGATGGGGCTTGTGTGCTTAAGGAGGACAGTACAGTGCGTGGAGAACGCGGGTTAAAAGGTGCGTGTGGTCTTGTGAATACTGGTCTCGGGAATGCTGTTCCCTCTTGGTTAGCGTCCGGTCTGGGGCAGCCCGTGCTCTTTCTGCTTGGTCAGGTGTCATGTCCGCACCTGCCCTGCAGCCGGCGTGCTGGCTCAGGCACTGGGAGGCCCAGCCGCTGTGATGGTCAAGAGAAGGGTGGTCCTCCCTTCGGTGGGGCAGTCTTTCCAACTCGGGGTGCTGCTCTAAGCTAGGAGGGGTGTCCTCTTCTGAAGGAATAAACAAGAAAGGTTTCTTGTTTGTTTTACCCACTAATAACTATTGGTTGTTAAAATGGACTTACTAACAAACAGCATTTCATTTAAATAGCAAAACCTACTTTTTCTCTTAGCATACTTCCTTCCATATGTCCAAATTTAAGCCAATGCACTCGACTTGAGTAGCATAAGGACAGGCATTTTTTGGTCAAGTCCTCAAATGCAGTCAGTTCTTGAACTTTCGAGATTTTTTTTTTCACAGAGGGTGCAAATATTTTACAGAAATGTAATTGTAACATTGTGCTAAAACTTGGGTTTTACATAAATAAACAGGTTTATTTACTAGCCATGTCTATAGAGAATGCAATAAGGTTTTTGATTGCCTCATTAGGAAATGCAATGACTTACTGCAAGTGATTATGAAAACTCATGTCACTAATAATAGCAGGTAAACTTTTAAGTATCACCATTGCAAGAAGTTGTGTGCTATAGACATGAATTTTCTTCCATCAGTAATGAAAGAGGGTGAAGGTGGTGTGGCTCAAGCTGAACCATGTCAGCAAAGAATCACTTTTTGGATTGCGCCTTTTTTCACAAGTTCATTTCTAGTCACATGGATGGGGATACTCATTTGAAGAGCTCAGCTGCAAGACTTGAGGTGGTTTTTCTTCTGTTAGGTGACCTGTGATGAGCATGTCAGGGCTGTAGTCTTTTGAGATCTGAGTTTGCAGTTAGTAGATAATGAGTGTCCACAGGCTAAGTGCAAATGTGTTTGGTCCTTGCATTTTTATAGTAAGTGCTATTCAGAGTTCAACAAACACCAGCAGACAATTTGCACTAAGGCTGCCAACATCACTGCTTTTAAGGAACTAGAGGACACCTTTAGGTAATGTCCACAGTTGTTGACAGAGCCAATGTGTAAGTGATTTCATAGAGAAGAAACTGCCTTTCTTCCCTGATTCTTAAAACTCAGATGGAAAGATTTGTGAGCCCCTGAGTAGCGCATCTTTTTAAATAACTCTCATTGGACTTTTATTTTATCCATAAGTGACTCTTTTCTGTACTTCTTAGTATAAGCCTTGCATCATGATGTTATTTCACTTTTGAGCTCTTTTCTGCTCTCCTGGAAATGAACTGATGATTTTCTCTCATGTTAAGTTCTAGCAGTAGTCAGGAAGTGGAGCAGAGACTGAAGAGTCAGCAAGACTTGGAAGTGGTTTGTTGGGAAGTAGCTGGTATGGAAGTCCCTTGCCTGTAGCATTTGTTATGATCTCATTGGTTCCTCGTGCTTTTCTGCCTCTGTCTTTGTTACTATTTTACAGTTCCATTTTAAGCCACTGTGGTGGACAGCAGGTGACTTTTCGCAACATCAGAGTTGCTTCTTGCATTCATAGAGGGACGAGTTTTGTTATGTGTGTTGAAGAGATAGAGTACACAGCTGGATGGGGAGAAAATGCGATCTTCAGAGATTCAAGTTCCAAGCAAAATTACAAAGCTTTGCAGATTGGAGCTTACTTTTCCTTTTTTTTTTTCCTAATGAGCAAATTAAATCATCTATACATGAGCTACTTGTTTAGTAACAAGGAATAAGGTCAAGTAAAATGAAACAGTAAATAAACCAAGTCTGTATTTTGGGTGTTGTGTAGGCTGTTTGAATGAAAAGCTTGAACTTGTGGCTAACAGTCTTGGATGGGTATGTTAACATCTGTGTATTTTTACTTGGAAAAGGGAGTGGATTCAAGATATGATGTGTCTGATTGACTGAATTGAAGGGCAAAGTTCAGATGGATTTTGCTGGAAAAGAAGTTAAAATTGAGTGAAAGTCAACCACTTCTCTGTTTTCAGGCAAAACAGTAGTGTTAAAACAGCCAGATGATAACCAGTTTCTAGCTTTCTGTGTTTTATTGTTAACATATTCCTAGACTAATTGTTGGGGTTTTTTTCTCTTAACTGTACGCCATAAAGTATTATTTAGAGTCCGTTAAATTCTAAAATATTGACATGTGATGTGGACTTTTTTTATTGTTTTGTACAGTCAAAAGGAAAAAAGACACAAGCACATCACGAAGCTCCAACAGAACAGGCAAAGCCAAGATGCCCTAACACATACAGACTAGAGCCACGTGCTAAAGTTCAGGATTGTTTAGTAAGAGACAAAGCTCAAGCGATACTAACGGTATAGTATTCTTTAAATTAATTATCTCATTGCAAAAGTAGCTTGTCTTGCAAAAGTATTTATGGAACAGTGTAATTTGCATAAACTTAAACATTTGCATAAATCTCTGCAGTCTTTGAGTTTTGGCACATGAGAGTAATGTGAATATACTCTGTTTTGCAAAGTGCAGAAGAGCCTCTGCAAGGTCATTGCTGAGCTTGTGCTGTTTAGTTGGAGCTGAAGCTTCCTAAACTCTTGCATTTTTTTAAATCAAATTGAGCTACAGCACAGTTCAAAGTACAATAATCTGCAAAATATCCAGTTAGTGAAAGATCATGACATCAGATTTGCGGATTTCTATTAATTCTGCTAATATCACATGACCTGCATAAAATTACTTGGTATCCTTGACAGTCAGACTGCTACATACACAAAGAAAGCAAAAATGAAAGAGAACAATCTGTTGAGTTAATCCAAAGCTGTTAGTGGTATTTTGAACAGTTATAACCAGATCTTTTTAATTCTGCTGTCTGGAAGACATGTCTTAGATATTTGGAACAGATATTTGTAGCACTATTTTCCAGTGAACTGAGCCGAAATGATGGAGAAGAATACACTCCTGATTGTTAAATGGAGATTGGCTGGGCATGTGTGTCACCTTTAAAAAAACAGATAAAACATTTTAGAGTAAAAGTAGTGCATCCTTTGCTATTTGAGATGATTGTCTGTGTTGACTATTCAACTCATTAGTTCCTCTCATGTTCTTGTAATGAAAATAACTCTAAAGGGTGTTTTTTTGAAAAAGACTACTAGGATGAAAACTAAGATCTTTCAACATTGTTTTTCATAGAATAAACTACAAGAAGCCACATACGATGGAGCTTCTAGTCCCTTCTTGTGTGCTTCAATCTCAGAAGAAATATTAAAGGCTGTGAAGGAATTGGACTATGACCGTTATAAGTATGTGGTATCAGTGCTAATTGTGGAAAAGGCAAATCAGGCAATGATTGTAAGCAAACATATTATTTGTTACACTTCTTGAAAACTGGAAACAACTTTAAGACCTGTGTGTTATCTCCTAGGTGTTCTTTCACATTCAGCAGCTTAACTTTTTTGAGGTGGTCCTGGAGCTTTTTTTTTTAAAGAAAGCTCCATACTTTCTTTATGGGTAATAGTATGCCAGGTGACAATTCAAGGTGCTGCTGTGATTCTTCCTAACTCTCTGAAGGTTGTTTTCTTCATGTGTTCAGTAAGTGGTAAACAGCCCATACTGTACTTCCCTGTTAACCAGTTGTTTCTGCTGCATGCTGTGCCAATACAGTTGCATGAGTTCAGTGAATTTTTTCTTTGTCCAGTGTACTTGGATCTCCATTTGGGTTGTCACATTCAGCGCAAAATTCTGTGCAGTTGTAGTGTGGGGTGACATGGAACAGAAGGGTGGCAAGGAAAGGGATGGTAACTGCAGCTGCCACCAGACCTGCTCCTGGGACTTCAAATTAACACCAGTCATCTGAACTTGGAACACCCGAAATAAAAGGATTCTAGATTTTGCTGTGTTGGTATATGAATTTAGTATTCCAAGCTCCCATTGGCATTCAGAACACTTTTATCTGTCTAATAGAGTGTCAAAGAACACTTCTACTTTGGAGTGTTGATCATCAGTTCTTAAAACCTGATTGAAACCAACCTGTGTTTAGTAAGTTACATGAAAAAACCTTTGAAGGGTTCAGCTTCAGTACCAAAGCCAGTTTGTGAGGTGCCTGCATCTACCTGCTTTTCTGGTGCCGTCTCACAGTACACTGCTTCTTAAGCAGTGCTTTGACTGAGGAGCTGTAGGTGCAAACAGATTAGTGAAGTGGTCCAAATTAACTTTTTTCTCCCAATGAATATGTTTATTCCAGCAATCAATTCACACAGTTTAGCTTTGAAAACAATTTTAACAAAAAACGCTGAGAGCCCAATAAATGGTCACAAGTAGACTGAAGTAAGCTGGAGGTGGAGGAGTGGGGGATGTGACTTCTTAGTTGTATGTGTTCCCAAAACTAATGTCTATTCCCACAGACATTCTATTGCTTTTGAAGGGGTGTTCTTACAGTAGGTTAAAGTGTAACAAGTGAACACAAAAGAGGATTGGGGGTTTGGTGTTGAGATTTTTGGATCTGTTGGGGTGGGAGCTTTACTGTGAAGCAAGAAGATGTATTTGAAATCGAATAGGAATTGTTCATTTTATTAAACTTTTGCATTTTGTTAATCGTTGTAACTCTCCTAATATGATTAGATTAGCATTCAGATAATGCTGTATGTTCTTTAAAATATAAATAGTAAAACTGCTGTATATAGGTTCACTAATACCTTTTTCTCTTTTATCCCTTTAGGTTGCCAGCAGATGCCTCTGGGATGATCAAAGAGACACTTGGGTTTCAGCTAAATGTGAAACAGATACATTTATTGCACTGGCTTTGGTAATGGCTTGTTATACTGACTGAAACTCTGAAAGTCACAGCTGGATTTGTGCATCACAGTACATGGTATATTTGAAAATTTTCAAAACATCATTATTTTAGTATTAATTTTTTGTCCTGTTGCTGTTGGCACATTCAAACTGACATACAGTTGAGATAATTTTGCTCGGTTTTGCTCTGTTAAAAAAAAAAAAAAACAACCCCAAAAAATGTTTTGGAAGTGTTTATGTTTGAGTACATATGGGCTTCATCTGTTGTAATGCCTTGCTGTGGAAGTGGAAGCAGCTGGTGTAAGGCCAAACATTGCAAAATTTTGAATGTTGCTTGTCTGTTGGGTGCCTAGGACTGTTAACCAATGCTTACGTGCAGTTGCAGGTACCAGTTTTCTTCAAAGCATGCTTTTTGTAAGAAAAAGCACTGTTCATTTTTCATGGTTGTATCTATGATAAAGTGCTAGTTTGCCTAGAAACTTGGCTGGGAAGGAAGCTGTGTTTTGCAGTCCCAGGAACTTGTGCAAATTTCCAGTCGTTTGCCTTGAATGAAGTGAAAGTTCAGTTTTTAGGTTCCCCGGGTCTTAAGCTTTGGTTAAGTATTGCCTAGGGTCTGGTTGGTGGAGAAGAACTCAATTGAGCGAGTTAGGTCACTTTGGTCTAGGGGCTTCTGGTGGCAGTGGCAGGACGATGGGGTCAGCCGCGAGGTTACTGAGAATTGGTCCGTAATTGGCAAGGGCAGCAGTGATTATATTTTTTAAAATGAGACTCCAGCAGATCTGATGAAGACATCAGCTTTTGGATCTGCCGTGTGTGAAAATCGAGCGCTGGTGCCTTTGCCATGTCCGTTTCATTGCTGGGAGCTGAAAACAAACGCGGACGGGGCGGCGGTGCTTCCCAACGCCCCGTGGCCACCTTGGGTCTGAGCGCGTTTGGAGCCGCGGCCGGGCAAACCTCGAGGGGCGGTGAGCAGCCCGGGCGGCGGGTGGGCGCACACGCGAGGCGGGGGGAGCCCCCGGCCGGGGGCGGCGCCGGAGCTGGGGCGCGGCCGTGCGCTTTGTTCGCCAGCGCGGGGGCCGTGCGCGCCCACGGGGCCCGGCTGCGTGCGGGCGGGCGCGCGCGCCTCCCCGGGCCCGCGGGACGAGGGTCGTTGCCGTGGCGGGCAGGGAGGGCTGCGCCTCAGCTCCACCCGCCCGTACCGGCGGGACCGGCACCGGCACCGGGAGGCGGCGCGGCCCGGCGCGCAGCCGGCTCGGCGCGACCGCGCAGCGGCGGGGAGCGGCCGCACGCGCCCTCCCTCCGTCGCAGGGGCGAGCGCGCTCGTGGCGGCTCCTCCGAGTGCGCCCCCCGCCCCCCGAACCCCCCTCCTGCGGGGGCTGATGGTTCACAAACGTAGCTCGTCCCCGGCTGACGTTCCCGGAGACGGGAGCCTGCCGGCGGAGCGGAGCAGCCCGGCCCTGCCGGGTGCCAGCTCCCGCGCTCGGCGCTGACCACCCCGCCGGGGGGATGCTGCCCCTCCGCCCCGCGCTGCTGCCCAAGCGCTACCGCGGCGGCTCGGCTCCGCGCTCGCGGCCGGGCCGCGCGGCCGCCCGAGCGACAGCGGCGGGAGGAGGAGAAGGGCGCGGCAGCGGCGGCGGCGGCAGCACCGGCGTCGGCGGGTCCCCCGCGCTGGTCCCGCGGGGCGGCGCCGGGTCGGTGCGGGTGCCGGTCCGGCGGCGCGGGCCGGGGTCGCCGCGGGCTGCCCGGAGAGGGGCGGAGCAGGAGCCGCCGCGCCCGTGCGCGCGCTGGCCGGTAGGGGCCGCTGCTGCTCCCCGCAGGGCGCGGGGGGGCGGGGCCGGCGGGCGCGGCGCGAGGCCCGGTCGCGCGGCGGCGGCGGCGTCGCTCCTGTTGGCCCAGCCGGCGGCGGCCATGGCGGCCGTGCTGTCCCCGCGCCTCTGCGACAGCGACCCGGCCACGCCCGGCGCGCAGTCCCTCAAGGTGAGAGCGGGTGGCGGCGGCCGCGGAGCTGCGGCGCAACGGCCGCCTCGGCGGGAGGCCTCGCGCGGCCCCCGCGCCTGGGCGCCGTGACCCGCGCCTCCCACCCGACCCGCCCGCCCCGGGCTCACCTCGCTCCCGCCGGGGGAGCCGGGCGACGGCGGGCGGCCTCCCGCGCCCTGGGCCGAACTTTGAGCGCGCGTCTGGGGCTGAGCGCCTGGGGCCGTCTTCCTTCCCAAAAGTCCCTCGGCGTCTTCCCGGAGGCGGCGGCGCGGCAGCTGAGTCCTCACCGCGGCAGCTGAGTCCTCAGCGCGGCAGCTGAGTCCTCACCGCGGCAGCGCCGCGGCCGGGAAAGTTTGGGTCTGGCCGCGGGCAGTTCCGCGTTGGCCCTGCTGGCTGCTCCCGGCCACCGCGGGCACTTGTGGCGCCAGGGACTCCCGGCACAGATCGGCAGTCGTTCTTTGAAACACGTCTCGGGTAGTTCAGGCTTCTCGATCGCTTAATAAAGGAGCCTTACGTCGGTCTTACAATGATAGACGTACCAGAAGTTTGTAACGTCACCGTGTTTCGTAAGGACTAACAGGCTTTTCACAGAAACATGCGTTTTCAGCTAGAAAGTGGCTTTTTTGGCAGTGTTTGACTTTTCATGTAAAGAAAGCCACAGAGCTATCCTTTTTTTTTTTTTTTTTTAACAGGGTGTTTGAGCAGCATTGTGCCTTTAGATTGCACATGCTTTCGCTTCTTATACTGAGTCGTCTGCAACAAACAGATGTGATTGAATTTCATGAAATTTTAAGCAAATAAGCAAAGATGGAGATGGAGGACACTGATGTCTCTGTGTTATGGATACTCATACTTTGTAACAGTACTAGATTTAATAAATGAAAAATTACAAAGGAAGAGGAGAAACTGGTATCAGGCACTTCCACCAAACTGTCAGGTTGAGATCTGTCTTTTAAAGATGTTTTGAAGTCTCTTGGAAGTTTTGGTATACCACAGGGTTGCTTTGGCCCTGTTCTGGTTTTTGTCTAGCAGTTAAAAAGCTTTGGAGTGGATTAATATTCTTGAGGGAAGTAGAGATGAACTGATGAGACAGCTGTGTCACAAAATACTCTAGTGCAATATCATTTTGATTGGGGGCTGCTGCTTTGTTTTTCTGAATTTATACAGGGTATTCTCAGCAATACTAGGAAGTGGCATTACTGGTAATGTGAGTGGAGATGTTGCATACCACTTTTTTTAAGAATGACTGTTTACATCGGGAATTATGAACTTGGTGGTCAGAGCTACAGCTCTGTCTATTCAGAACTCTACCTACGCCACAGGTGAGAAGCCACCCAATTCTCCTTCTGGGCTACCATGTGTCAGGCAGGTAGTTTATAACAAAGAATAATTTGTTGTGTAGACTGTCCTGTGAGTTGTTTGTTAGAACAGTCGTAGAATGGCTAAGCAGTTCAAGTATATTTAAATCGTGGATTGTCTTGCAATATATTTTTGTGTTTTACATATCTTGGGAGTAGTCTATTTAATATTTATTTTCATTTCAGGATGACACAGAAGAAAACTCCAATGATGGCAGCCAGCCGTCCAAAAGACGGCGTATGGGCTCAGGGGACAGTTCTCGGAGCTGTGAAACTTCCAGTCAAGACCTTGGGTAATACCATTTTTTACAATTCCCACTTTTTATTGCAAGTCTGAATTTATTGTTCCGTATGCTTAAGTATTAGCTCTTTTTTCTTTACTTGCGTATTCTTCGTACGTCTTTCTGAATTGAGGTGATGTCCTATAAATAGCTAGATGTCTATTGCTCCCAGCATTTTTTAAGGTACTTTATTTTAAAAGGCCACAAACAGTGCTGCATCTGATTTACAGTCAGAAGCACAGTTTACCTGTTTTTAAAACACTGCATACGTGAATGAATTTTGACACTGTAGTAGTTGCTTTTCCTGGTGTCCTCTCCATTATTATGAATATCACTTTCTTCAGGTTCTGTCCCTTAGCATGTTGATAAATGGTGATTTAGAGAAATGTATGTGAAGTTGGGTGTAACAAAGTGACTTTTGAAATGGGTTAACAGGATGTCATGTTCTAAAGTGCTTGTCCAACTTTGTAGTTACTGTTCATTGATATATAAATAGGAATTACTGATTTCTAGAGATGTAAGCATTCTTCTTAAGGATTGTTGTGATTTGTTCTAACATTGTTCTTATGCTTAGGTATAGTTATTTTCCTGCTGAAAATTTGATAGAATACAAATGGCCACCCGATGAAACAGGAGAATACTATATGCTTCAGGAGCAAGTCAGTGAATATTTGGGTGTGACTTCCTTTAAAAGAAAATATCCAGGTATTTATTTTTAAATAAAGTTTTTCTTCTAAAAGCTTGTGTCTGTTAATAGTTTGGATGTAATGTGTGCTTCTTTGGTTATAGGATGAGCTAACTGCTTAAAAAAAGACCCAGCAAAAGCAGACCTGGATTATACTTGTTGTACTTTGTATTTTCACTACTGGCATATTGAAAATGTATCCAGTCGTTTTCGAAGTAGTGCAAGACTTCATGGTATTGCTGCTGAAAATTTGTGAACAAGTCTGATTGGGGGTTAGATCAGCAAGAACCTTTTAAAAACTGATGTCAATTCTATTTTTAAGTGATTTTTTGGTCATTTCTTACTATATACCTGTATCTCTCTGTTCTGTTTCCTCAATTGTGGCAACATTCCTACACTGGAAAAATTCTAAAACACGTTTGTGGAGGTTCTAGTATTTGAGCCTTCATTATTCAGAACTGTCAAATTTGGTTCTTTTGTTGGGGAATTTATTTTTAAAAGTCATGGTAAAAGAAAAGACTGTGCTTTCAGTACTTGGTAAAAATTTCTGCATCTGAACTTATACATCAGGTTTCTTTAGTTTTTCTGTAAATTGTAACTATAGGCAGGGTCTTGACCTACTATAGGTCAGGAAAATTTACCATGTTCCTACATTGTTTATTAAACTTAACATTAGTTTATAAAGTTGTCATGTTCCTTGGTATAATAGTATAATACAGACTCTAGCTGCCTGGAAACAAAATTGTTGTGAAATGCTTTTACACTGTTCATGGGGGAGTTCAGTTACTGCACACATTTTTATTTCTCGTTTTTGTTTTCTTTGGAGATTTAGAAAGGCGAGATTTATCTCACAAGGAGAAACTCTACCTCAGAGAGCTAAATGTTATCACAGAGACTCAATGCACACTAGGTAAGAAAACAAATTGTTAGACTCCTTATTACAGTCGAAAAAGTATGGCACGCTGAAAAAGGGGGTTCAGTTTGTTAGAAAAGAATTGCATCCCTCTTAACTGAAAGCATAAATTCTGAAATTAAAACTGGTTTATTATTAACTTGGTAAATTGGCCATGATGTATCCATATTCCAGATTTATTATTAACAAATATATTTTGGATCTATTCTAATTACTTAGAGGGGATTTTGCTATATTCTAAATTAACTTCTAGAACCTTTTTCTCTTAGAAAAGAGACCACCATAATTGTGTGGTCTCATATAAATACATTATATGTATATATGTACATGGTGCTATATATTACATGTATATGTACATGATGTCTTTGTACACGTTAGTGTGACTTTGCTGCATTGCATTGGAGCTCAGGAAACATCAGTGTATCTTAAATGGTTCAGCTTCTATGTTAGAAATTAGAAGAGTGTAAATTAAGACACTTGAATATAGTTGAAATGGATTGATGTTATTGCTGAGGCTTATATTGAAAGAGCTTTTTTCTTACTCTGCTAATATATGTGACTGGGACACGTTAGAGTTTAAATGATGCTGCCACGATTTTTTTTTCTGTGTGTCATGAGTGTGAAAATGTAATGTCATCTTATATGCAACCAATCTTTAGTATATCACCTTTATTTCTTGGCTGCCAGTTCTCTATTTTTTTTAACTTAGCTATCCATAAGAGAACCATATCTAATTTTTATTAATAGAAGTAAAATGTTACATTTTGCCTCTTATGTCCAATAGAGGTATGTGCTGAGTTAACTACCCCTGTTTTTAAAATTATAGCTATAATCAGTAGTAGTAATGTAAGTCTTTCCATGCTATTGTCCATGTTTGGAGTTTAGTTGTGTTGGAACCTTCACAGGAGGAGTTCTTCATTGTAGCTGCAAACTGAGGCATTCTGACTTCTGAACTTGAAATGCTTTAATTGGGAGTCAGGAGTCTGTGTGCAGTTTGCTGCTCTGAATTGCTCTCATAATGAGTCTTCCTCAATTTGTATAGAGATGTTATGTAAACCTCATAATTTCAGTAATGGTTCTGCAGGGTAATGAAACTTCACCAGCATTGGAAACTGAAACTAACAGTACAGGGGGTCCCATCTAGAACAAAGGTTCTGCCTCACCAGTGAGTTTAAGTAGGTGGCTGGGTCAATGTGAAGGGGTCTGTAGCTGTAAGCAATGGCACGAGCCTTGGGTACAAGCAAACTCCTAATCGACCTTGAAAGCTAAATGGCAAAAGTTCACTGCTACTTGAGAAAGGGAAGAATTGTGCACAGCAGGTTCTTGTCTTTAGCTGCTCGAAAACTTTGGGTTGGTCATTGTGGGGTATAAATAACCTACAGTTACTTTTGCCAGATAGCATCATTATTGCTTTTATTTATTTTAGGTCTGACAGCTTTGCGTAGTGATGAAGTAATTGATCTTATGATTAAAGAATACCCTGCTAAACATGCTGAGTATTCTGTTATACTGCAAGAGAAAGAACGGCAACGAATAACTGATCATTATAAGGAGTATTCTGTAAGTAATTATCATTCAAGTGAACCGAATCTGTAACGTGAGTATGAGAAAAGGCTCTTCTCAAACTGATAGTGAAATGTATGTGAATTAATATATTTGTTTTTATTCCAGCAAATGCAGCAGCAAAACACACAGAAAGTAGAAGCCAGTAAAGTTCCAGAATATATTAAAAAAGCTGCCAAGAAAGCTGCAGAATTCAACAGCAATTTAAACCGAGAGCGGATGGAAGAAAGAAGAGCCTATTTTGATTTACAGACACATGTAGGCACATTTAAATTGCTTACCAATTGTGAGGAGGGAGCTCCTTGCTTGTTGTTGTGAAGTTGGGTTTGGTACCATTTTAACTATTTTCCAAGGGGATTGATCATTGTTTCATTCATATAGGCACTTACAGCTTTGCTGTTAAATGGGTAATGCTGCTAAAATAATAATCTCAAATATATTTAATCTGCAAACTTTTTTAACCTGAAAATACTTGTCTCAGGAAGCTCTAAAAATTTCAGTGTTATTTTGTTATCATGTCTTTATTCTGATAGTAGTAGCATAAGACTAAGAGGGTTGTTTATTCACATAAATGGCTAATTCTTCTTTTGAATACCTCCAAAATTTTGCCTGACAATACCTGAAGTAGAAAAGAAAACTACTACTTAAAAGTGTGCTGCCTGTCAATATTATGCCCTTGTTTTTTGTTAGGTGTTACATTATTTTTGTATTGCATATGTTACATGCCTCTCTGCTTGATTAAAAAAATTATCTGGCATTTTGAAGCAATACTGTTCTACTTCTGTAAAGGCAGTAAAGCAGAAATTTTGTCTGCAAATTGTTACATGGCAGACAATTATGGAAAGTTTTCATTTCCCTGGTATTGACCCGTGTTAGAGACAAGATGGATAATTAACTTCTCTTTCCTTCTGAGAGAAGGAAGGCTTATGTGTAAGCTTCTTCTTTCCATATGTTTATATTATTAATGGGGTTTTTTTGTAGTACAGTCTGGTTTCAGAATTAGATGGATGTGTTCTTCCTACTCTAAAGCAATATGGACCAATAATGATAATACATGCTAAAGACGCCAGTCACAATGGTTAATGTTTACTATTTCAATTGCTGGGTTTTAATTTCAAAATTATTTTTCATAGTATACTGTTTGAAGTGGTCTTACCTAATCTTTGTTCAGTTCACTAGATGCTTAGTGATTGGTTTAATCCATTATACTGTTTTGTGAGTGGGATCTCTTACCATTTTAATGAATTGAGTTTCTCATGGTAGCTGTTCCAATTCAGTAAAACTGGCAAGTTAAAAAATATTGGGGGGAATAGTTGGTGAGGAAGGCTCAACAGTTTGTATGTGAAACAAAAATGTCATTGTTTTATATTAAACAATGCAGATTATCCAGGTGCCTCAAGGGAAATACAAAATCTTGCCTACAGAGAGAACAAAGGTTAGTCCTTATCCAGTGGCTCTCATACCCGGCCAGTTCCAGGAGTACTACAAAAGGTATTTTAAAAGCATTTCAGCTGCCAATTCTGTTGCACTGATCTCTTTTGTCTGCATGTAGCAGGTGGAAAACACTGCAGTGTCTTTGCTGTAAGGTTTCAAATTAATTTTATGTTTGAGACACTTGCTAGTCTTCAAAGATGCACAGTGTGACAGCTTGTGTCAACAACACAGTACTGACTGCAAGAGCACTGCCTGTGCTGAGGTATTGCAGTGCCTGAGATTTGTCCTGCTCAGTTGTTTACCATGGTAAAAAGAGACATTGATTTCACTCCTGCCACCCTCCTGTTTACTTATCATCTGCCTCTGCACGTGTGCTAAAATTAATGTTTCTGTATCAAAGTGTTGTAATGCTGGCTTGTGATCACGTGCTTTCTTGTGTGACAGTCTTGCTGTTCTATTTTGAATTTTTAGAAACTCTTTAAAAAAAATTTGATTGTTCTTGTGGGTTAAGTTTGATGTTGGATTTGTAAGTGAGAGTGAAAGACATTGCAAACTGGATCTTTGCATTTCATGAAAAACATGTTACTTGACTGTTGACATAAATTTAAGATTTTACCAGTGGCGTGCTACCATTGAACAAATCCATACAGATTTGAAGATTTTGCTGAAGTCTTATTATTGTACAGTAGAGATGGTACTCATGCTATACGTGCTTGATTTTCTTTAGAGAAGCTTTGTCTGCACGTGCCTTGCTCCTTCCAGTGTGTGTTCATACAGCCCACCCCAAATTTGCATGTTTCTGGACATTCCCGAAGGACTTTAATTTTATTAAATTATTTGAATTAAAATTACTACATATTATGTTTATTTTGCATTTGTAAACTGCTAGTGAAGCTGCTTTTCCATCTCAGTGAAGGACATGACCTTTCAAAATATGCAGCAAAATAGTATCCTTTTCCTTACAATCCTTGTCCTCAGCAGTAAGAGGACTTTCACTTTTTTCTTAGTCCTTAAGGTTAAAAAGAAAAAGGGTAGATTATACATGTTAAGCTGTATCTGGCTATAAACAGTAGGATTAGATCTTCACATTCTTCTGAAGTTGTATTTTCGTATACATTGTTTTGTTCTCAATAATCAGCTATACAGCTGTATTCTTTACTTTGCTTTGGACATGTTTGTGTGCCCTGGGTTAGAATTGTACATGTTATGGGGCACTGCACATTCATAAACAAAGTATGTGGTCTGTTGGGCACAGTAACGTGGATTGGTTAAAACTTTGCAAATACACTCTCTCGTGTTCCATGAATATCTGCTCTATAAAGAAGACAAGTACTATACATGGTATCGCATTTGGGAGGAGAAATCAGTGTGTTTCCTTTGTTTTCACAACTGCATGTTTTTATGTGTCTTCCTGAAAAAAAAGAGACTCTCAGTGAAGTTCCCATATACTGTGTGACTTAATGCTTATGCATAAAGTACACATGAATGAATGAATTTTATTTATTTAACTTCAGATACTCTCCAGACGAACTTCGTTACTTGCCATTAAACACAGCTCTTTATGAACCTCCTTTGGATCCGGAGCTGCCTGCATTGGACAGTGATGGAGATTCAGATGATGCAGAAGAAGGGCGAGGTGATGAGAAACGGAAAACCAAAGGCAATTCGGTGAGATAAATTGAAAGCATTCTTGAACAAAAAAATCCTTTCCTTCACTTTTGTTAGTTTAACTAGTTTCTTTGTAGAATCTTCTAACATTTGCAAAATGAAGGGAAGACCATTTTAAGTACTTTTGTTTATTTCATAACATCGCTGTCCAGCTTTCTGTTTTGGTCCATTTTCAACGTAAATTGAACAAATATTTGAAATTTCAGGCCTTTTTTTTTCTTTTTTTTTCTTTTTTTTGGTTGTTCTGTTTTGTTTAAAGAAATTTTCAAGAAACTTCCCAGTGCAGCTTTTCATTATGCCCTTTTTCTAAAGGGAAGTTGCTGGCATTTCTGAGGAGAATGAACACTGTAGTTCAGGTCACAGTATATTTTGCTGTTTGAAGTCCCACAGAATTTGTCCCCAAAGCAAAGGTGTTGATAACCTCATAACTTTTTCTTTTTGTGATGTGGAAGCAGCAAGTACTCACTATAGAAACAGTTATTTCATTCCAATTTAAAAAGAAGGTAAAAAGCACTGGTGTTTTTGCTTTACAATACATATTTTAAAAGATATTTATGTTCTCTCCACTTATGCAAATACAAAATTAACTGTTAGATGAAACTTAAGGGAAGCTTTCACATACGTACCTTGAAAGTGTTTTAAATGCTCGAGAGCTAGCTGAGTTTCAAATTAGCTGAGTACAACTGAACCACTGGTGTATTGGTGCAGTTGGTATGTTGGTGACAATCTCTTTCCAGAAGTTTAACCCTTAACTTTAACAGCAGTGGAATGTCACAGTGCATTTAGCAATTTCTAGTGTGATTGATGAACGTGTTTGATGGTGGGTATGTACAATTCTAAATTTTGCCATGTAAATATTCATCTTCTTTGAATTTCGTAAGATACTTACAATTGAAGAGGAATGGAAGAGGTCAGCTTGTAGGTTAACAAAAAGAGAGAGATAGGTGTTTAATACACTGTTTCTGCTTGCATTTTTTTGAGAAGAAGAAATCATATAAACACAACATGCTAAATGTCAACTCAAATTTTTGATTTAATCACACTCCAGCTTTTTTACAGTTGGTCAGTTGGTCTTTAACCATTTTTTCCCAGTTTCCTTTTCCACTGACTTCCATTCTCATTAATGGTAAAGAAAAGTAACTGGACCGAGCAGACTATCCTTTGATTTTTCACAGAGGCTCAGAAATCTTTTTTTTGTGACAGAATGCAGAAGGAAAAATGTCCCTGAGTTTGAAAAGGGTGGAAAATTGATAATCAGATTCCTGTGAAGTGGTTTTGGCTATGGGAGCAGGAGTTCTTAGCTAGTTAGTTATGGAGGGGGGCATATAGTTCAGAAAAAACGCAGAGGTGAGACATTGTCAGATTTGGGCTACCTGCCATTTGTAAGATCTCCCTGGTGAGTCCCACAATATGGTTTATACCTTTTCCTTCTTCACCTCCCCAACACTCCCCCCATTGTTGGAGTTGGTAGCAGTTTTCTTCTCTGTAGTGTTTTAGTGGGTCTATCCTAAATAACCCTTCCCTAAAATAATGGTGAAACATACCATTTCTTGTTGCCACATAGTTTAATCTGCTTTTGTGTTACACTCCTACATTTGCCTTGTGTCTGTTTTATCTGTTTTGATTTTAGGATCTGGGGCACAGGCTGATTAGTATTGTGTTTTTACGGAGTGTGTTTTACTGTAGGGCACCATTGTTACTTGGCCTCTTGGTTTTTATTGTAATAAATGTGAGTAATCACACTGCTTCCTTCTGAAGCTTTTTGGAAGCCTTTATTAACACTTTTCTGAGAAAAGTCTTGTGCTGCTGCTCTTAATTATGCTTACATTGATCTCTCACCCTCTTTGAACCTCTTCCCCTCTTTCTTGCCTCCTCATTCCTCAAAAAAAAAAAAAAAGCTTTTAACTGCAAAATAAATTTTGTTGTTTAGTTCTATATTAAATATGGATACGTGTTTTGCCATTGATGGCATTCTTCTGCTGCAGTCCAAATTAAATATTTAGATTGCTCCTGGTGAAAATAGTAGATGAGGGTGGCAGAAAAAACCTTCACATTTTAATTCAAGGCAGTGCTTGTACGCTTTAAATACATGACAAGGGCACTTTTAACTTTTTGTTGGCCCTTTACGTTGTAAACAGCATCTTGCATTTAGTGGATTTCTTTCCGGCTTGTAATGGAAAATGGTTCAAAGAATTACACTGTTGTGCTCCCCACACTGGTACCAAGACCAACTGGAAAACATGACTGCTTTTGCTGATGCCAGTTTCTTAAACCAGAAAAAAACAGATTATGAATGTTGTGAACAAAGGTGTTCTAGATTGTGATAAACCCCATGCTTTTGCAGAAGGAATGAGGTATCCTTCTCTTACCTTAGCTGGCTCTAAGGGGCATAGGAAAGACTTGTCTGTCTATCCAAAAAATAAAAAAATATAGCTATGGTATTTTTATTATAGGACAATTCGTCTGGCAATGTATCTGAAGGTGATTGCGCCACAGACAACCAGGAGGATTCTTTTCAGGGAAGACAAAAAACAAGAGACAAAAGTGCTACTCCAAGAAAAGATGGTTCCAAACGTTCTGTGTTACCCAAATCAGTTCCTGGGTACAAGGTAGAAGAAAAAAGCCCCTGACTGAATTTTACTCACCAGCTTCTCCATGAAGTATTTGGTTTTTTCAATAATGTGGAACTTCTGCTTGCTGTACTTCACTAGCTGTTCTCCTGTTGTGTGCTCCATCTGTTTGCTTCCTTATTTCCTTTTTGCTTATATTTCATGTGGGGCTTTTCTTTACCCTAGCTGTACATTGGCCTCCTATTGTGTTAACTTCTTAGATTCATAGGCAGTAACGCTAGAAAAATCCATTGTGGATTTATCATTGGAACTCAACAGCTTTCTGTCTGCTTTAACATAGCAGTCAGAAGTATGTGCCAGTTTGAAGCTAGCATTCACTATTTGTTACTTTTTTTTCTGTTTCATATGGCAGCATACCAAGAGACCAGTGCTGTAAAGTGCAGCTGTATGGCTAAACATATTGTTATGACATTAATTTTAAATAGAGCCTTTTATCCTGTGATGTTTCAATGTATAGGAAGGAAGGCAAAAAGCTTACTACAGCTGTATAGGCAACACTATGTAACCCCTGTAACAGTATATGGAAAATAGCCTTTTATGTAGTTCATACTATGTAGTAACATTTGTGGGCAATATGCTTTTATCTAAACTAGAAAGTTGGTGAGGATGTTAAGACATTTCAGCTATCAAGTAGTGATTGCCAAACCTAAGACCCAAATCTTCAGTATTCCTGTATAATAATTTCAAAAATTATGATAAAAATACTTTTCGGAAGAAATGGGTTTTGACATCATTGTTTATGTGTTACTATTCTGCATACTGAGAGAGGATCTGACTAAACTGTAACACATTAAAAGCGTGTAATTGTCTAGTCCTGTTCCACTGAGAGGAATGAGAATTTTCCATTGACTTCCATGGGAGCAGGAATAGACCCATAAAGAGGGAAAACACTAAGTTAAGGTAGGGTTGAGTGTTTACCAGTCAGGAATGCTTATTTACAGTTACAGGACAAGGAACACTTTTGTCAGTGACAAGTCTGTACATACTGAGAATCTGTCTCAGCAAAAGTGAGCTGTTGATGGCTTGCATTTTATATTCATAAATATTTACTATTTGTATTTACCAAGTTAATAGTAAGTAAACTCTAACTTACAATAAGAAGCTAATTTCCAGCAAGAATTGGACAGCTTTGATAAATTTCCTCTACATACAGTATCTGTACAAGTTCATAACAGACAGCAAGCTCCAGCTGCATTTTCTCATTTCAGGAACTTACTAAGAAATGCGTGAACTGTGGAGATTGTGGTTTACCACATATATATATATATTTTTATATGTAACTTTGCAAGAAGTTGTAGACATAGAATGCATTTCAGTATTCCCATGAACATGAAATCCAAAGATGAAGGCTGAAATTTTGCTTTAGCTTTGTTTAATTTGACATAAGGATTGTGTGCCACTGGTTTACAGAAGTTTCACTTAGCTGTGAGATGCCCAAGTGTTTGATTAGTCTAATCTATTTAATGGCCTCATGAATGCATAGAGAGAGAACTGATGGAGCAGAACTTTCAGTGAAGTTTTGAACTTAAATTTGTAGAAGAGTAGTATACAACACTCCATTTTGAAAATGGATTCCCATAGCAATTACTTACTGGTTCAAAATCACTGATTCTGTCAGTAACAAGGTCGTCTTAGAAACTTACAGTGCCACATCTTTGCAATGTAAGCATACCCTGCCTGCATCAACCATCAGGCTGTTGTTAAGTTAGGGGTGGTGATGATGTGTTGGGAGGGTGAGAGGATTGGCTTTCTTGTTTGTGGGAACATTTGAAAGCTTGCAATAAGCCAAATTACATAAGCTGTTTTAACTGGCAAGACAGAATGATTCTTGTGAGTCTATAAAAACACCAGATAACAATATACCTACCATATGTGCCTACATGTTAAGGCACTTTGAGCCGAAGGCTTAACTGATTGAAAATGTTTTCCCTGTGAAATCTTTATAAAACTTTTGTTCTATATTGTTCTTTAATATTGGATTATTTTTGTAGGACACTAATTTTTGGTTACATGTAGTTAAAATCGAAGGATAATTGCTATGGCATCAGCATATATATGTATAGTTATAGCCACGTTATGAGTATTACAGGATTCCATACATTTCCACTGAGTTATTTTCAAGTAAAAGAAATACTGTATTTTATATGGAGTCTTTTTTTATTGTCAGTTCTTTAACAAAGAACGATGAGCATGTGTTTTACATTTTGTCATGTTACAAGTAGCGAGTCTGTTGCTGCAGGACTGACTACTACAGTTGCACACACAGGGTACTGTTAAAAGTACAAGAGGTTTTTTTGCACATAAAAATGAAATGTATTGAGTATCTTTATTTTGCAACACGTCTGTTTTGGGTCACTATATATGAAAATGTAACGCTTTGCATTCAGAATAGAATGTTATAAAAATGGTGTAGTTGGAAAGCTTACTTTGAGAGCTGCAGCACAGCAGCATGGAAGTGAAAACCTACGCAGCACACAGTCATCATTTTGACCCCACATTCATTTTCTCTCCTGTCTTACACCAATAAGATGAGGATGTAGAAAGCAAAATTTACTCCTAATGAGATGGGATATTGTGACTTCCCATTTGGAATTAACAGACATTTTTATAGCATTTCTTCTAAAAGCCATTTATGGTGGTAGAACTGAACTGGATTGAAATGTGAATCATCTTGATTTTTTTTTTTTCTAAAAATACTTCCATACTGTTGGAACTTCACTCTTAATAGGCTGTGATTCTCACCCCCCTTAATATGCACGGTTTCTAATTAATACAGTTTAGTGAACTAAGACTAGATGGAAGCATTGTTAATAAATGCATCTATATCAATGAGAGTTACATGTATCAGAATGTGACCTGCACATACCTGTAACACTGGTGTGTGTCCAAAAAGCAGCTCACTTCGGCTGGAGTACTGGGGAGAGTGCTGTTGTATATTAAAGGCAGTAAAGTACAAATCTGTAACAAGCCAGAAGTCTGATTAGAAAAGTGCACTTGCTGTTCTAGAAAGGCTCAGTTTCTTAGATTAAAACACAATTAAAATAGCCTAAACAATGGAAGGGTAAATGCTGCCACACTGATAAGGTTTAAGCATGTGCCACTTTTGTTGGGAGGAGCAGGGTATAAAGGTATACATGTAGGACACGTAGTATAGTTAACAGTAAAAGAGTTTATGTGTGGTTTTGCTTCCATAATATTTATTATTTTGTAGCGATGTTTGTGTGTTAGACTTCTTTTACTGTTTTATTATATTTATGTATAAAACAGGTTGACTTTGCTTTTTTAAAATAAATAAGCAAAAAAATGTGTCTATGAATGCCTCTGTCATCTTTTGAAGGAAGTTACCTGTAAACATCTGGTGTGGTGTTTTGCTTTCTTGAATAAAATTCCTTAGACCAAACAATTTGAAGCAGGCTGTAGACATGTTTTGACATAAAAAGCAGATTGAAAACTTTGGAAAACTTGAAGCAATGCAGCCTGATACTTTAAAAATTAATCAAGATATTAATTACCTTGCTAGGTGCTATCAAAAAGTGGCTGGAAAAATAAACACACTTAAAGATAAGTTGTATTGCAAAAGATCTTTGTAATTATTTTAAAATATATATATACACACACATATACATATATATATATTTGTGTTTTCACTTTTTAAATTTATTTTAGAAGTAAACCTCATTCTTCTCCCCCTGTGTGATTGGTAGTTGACTGGGATTCTTGCTTAATGACAAGCTGTTTAGAAGAGAATATGCCTTCAGCTCCCTCTCCTAGCTGGGTCTTTGTAGCAACATTGTTTTTTAAAACTGGCACTAGTAAGTTTAACATCAGTGAGCACTACTTTAATTGTGGACTACATTTCTCACTAACTTCATTATGCAGCAGTCAAAGTTCAACAATATAACTACTGCCATGTTTCTGAAATTTGGAATGCCTTACTTCTTCCTCAGACCTCATCAGGATGAAACTGCTGATTTGTCTATGGAGTTGGGACACAGAATACATAGATGTTTCACATTTTAACAGCCTGCTATTTCTCTTACCCTTTAAATGGATCTCATGGACCCAGACACACTCCAGATGATCACTTAGAAACATTACAAATGTAAATCTGTAGTTAAATGCAAAGCTCTGTTTCATATAGTGGTTATGACTGGATACAAAAAGGAATGGTAATAGAAATACAGCACTGTACAGCATAGCTAACCAGATAATTAGAAACTGAAGATAGATAGAAAAAAGCAATGTATGCAAATAAAAAATTATCTGTAATTTCCTTCATTAACAGGAAATCCACATAGTTCATAAACTAGTATTCTATATTGGAAGAATCTTCCTGACATTTTTCATTGTATGTCACATTTAGTTTACTGTGAGGAGAATGTTAGCTGATGAATTAATAGGAAGAGGCAAGTATATGCTTTTGATCCAACTGGATTTACATATAACTCACTATGTATGACAAATGCAAAATTTTAGGTAGTTAAATCTACAATTTTTTTCAGTGCTGCTGCTTGTCAGTGATTGTCACATGTTTCAGGGTTCACACATTCTGACAGATAGTGTATTAATTGTAATAGTTAAGGAGATAGATGACATTTCCTGTTGAATCTGTAAATTCTTCTGGAATGAATTTATAGCCCTCTTCTACCCTTCCAGCCAAAGGTCATTCCAAATGCTATATGTGGAATTTGTCTGAAGGGTAAGGAGTCCAACAAGAAAGGAAAAGCTGAAGCTCTTATACATTGCTCCCAGTGTGACAACAGTGGTAAGTATCTACATAACACTAAGTGGATTCCTAAGGGAATTTGACAGATATTTTTGTGGACATATTTAGTGGATACCATGTGTAGCAACAGTTCAGTTGCCTTTTCTGCCCTTTGTTAAGACCCCATCTCTCTCGTGTTCTCTGTACTTGCACACTCTGCACTGTGGGATCTCACCAGGAGGTGAGCTAAGCTTCACGTTTGGTAAAAGCAAACAGTCTAACTAATTTTAAATTTCATTTCAGGCATAAAAGTAATAACACTGGTTTTAATCTAGGCCACCCTTCTTGCCTTGATATGACCCCGGAGCTTGTTGCTATGATTAAGACTTACCCTTGGCAATGTATGGAGTGTAAAACGTGCATTATATGCGGGCAGCCTCACCATGAAGAAGAAATGATGTTCTGTGATGTATGTGACCGTGGTTATCACACTTTTTGTGTGGGGCTTGATGCTATCCCTTCAGGTAATAAAGTAAGAGTTACTTGTTCCCTTCCCACCTCCTCTGAGTCCTGGGCTCTCTCAGAATTAATACATGCATTGCTTTTGAAAGAGTAGTTGAAAACAAGTGTGAAGGGTAAGAGTAAGAAATACTGTAGGAAAGCATTCACACTGTAGGACATGATTTTTTTACTAAGCTTTATTTCTGTATATTTGGTTGTGCACAGTTAAACCTGGCAATTCCTGTGTAGGAAATTTAATTGGCTTTTACAGCATAATCCGAACAGGCTCTCTCAGAATTATTTTTTTCCCATATCCACAGAATACTGAGAATAATTACCTCTTTTCATTGAAGAAACCTGTAAAAGAAACTGTATTGCTGCATAATGCTAGAGTATAGGTTTCACATTAATTGTGCTGTTTTAGCTTCTGAATGAAATAGTTGTCTCAATATTTGTAAATACCTCTTTAAACCCTTTCATTCCCTTTTTTATTCTTAAACATCAAAACTGGAACAGAAGTACATCCATAGCAGACAGGCAGCCTGTAGCTTTGAATTGCCCAGTCACTCATGTCATCTGCCAAACTCAGGGCAGTCAAAAGAAAATAACAGCTGGTACTGTTGCTTTACATGTAATTCTAAGTCCATGGTAAGTTCATGAATACATATTCAGTGGCAGTGTCCAGTATTCCCTGGACAGTACTTAAAACACGCTGTACTGCCCCATTTTGGGAAGCACTGGAGCTAGCTGTCACTTTAGTACAGGTTCTGTGGCTGATTTCACTTTGAGGCTGACCTAAGAATGTAAACAAAATAGATTATATGTCTACAAAAATACCAAAGCAGCCTTTGATTCCAGCTGTTGTAATATAAACAGTTAAATGCTTCCCCATCTGCTGTTCATTTCTGCTCTGGGTAATTTCATGACCTCGAACTGTAGTCATTCACCTAAAATATGACTGGCAAACTCGAGCATCGTTTGTCAAGCTCTTACCTAATAACCACCTCCTTGGCAGTGCTGGCACTTCCTGAGGTCCACGAAGATTGGTGTAGTCAGTGGTTACACATAATGAGTCTGCAAGGGAGCGTGAATTGTATATGCTGCTTTATAGAAGAGATGCTCAATTTTAAAGAAAAGCATGGGTTATTCGCATTAAAAGGAACTACTGCAAATAGATAAGCACCTAACAGAATGGTGAAGGGTTGCCTAAATAGATGAGAGAGTAACAAACTTAGTTTCCCAATAATTGATAACTTTCTTTTCTTAGGTCGCTGGATTTGTGATTGTTGTCAGAAAGACTCTCCTGTACCCAGAAGAGGAAGAAGGGGGAAAAACAGCAAGGAGGGCTAGAAAAGCCCTAAAAACTTGCTGTCCAAAACTTAACTGCACAAATTAAAGTGATACTTTGGTGCTATTTAATCAACCACTCTAAGAGGAGCAATACCACTTTTTTTTTCCTTTTTACTAAATAAACTTTGTCTATATAATGATTTTTTTGTGATACAAGTCACTAATGTCCTGTCAGATGTTGAGATAGACAAGCCAAATTCCCACTCAAAAAGAGAAGTCTTTCAGTAATGAAATTTAAATTATACATGTTTGTATAAAATTATAGTAACATACTTGTTTATTTTAGTGTACTCATCAGTAAGCTCTGTGAAAAGAAAATTACAGAGCAATTTAAATATCATTTATTTGCATAGCAACTGGTTATTTTGAAAGACTCGACCAAAGCAAAAATATTCCTGGAAAAAGTAACTTCTAAGGAAAAGTGGGCATGAGATGACCTTCTTACAATATACTGCAAATCCCTTTCAGCAGAAATTTTCCTCGCAAGCTAATGACTTATTCATAAATATGTGCTTGAAAAAAACCATCAATCACAAAAAGCTATCAAGGGAAGTGTAAGAAAGCACCTCTCAAGTTCGAGATACCTATATGCTGTGTTGTTTTTAATGAGAGATGAAAATGTCATACTGACAAGTACCAACAGCTGAAGGCTCCCTCTCCCTGCAGTAATAGCAAAGAAGCAGCATGCACTTGATTCAGGTCATGGATTTGTAGTGGTTACAAGTGACCGGACCAGCCTGTTTGACAGATGGCTGATGTGATGTAGAGCATACGCAGTCAAAATACAGAGCATCTATTCCCTTAGGTGATTGATTGTTCTCTCCTTCCTTCACCCTAAGCTCCTCAACTTCATGAACACACTCAAACACATTGCTAATCAGTTTTACCGGAGATACTTGCTCAGAAAAGAAGCAGGTTTTATTTTTAAATATGATCTAAATTGAGAGGGGGACTGAAGTGCAGTAGTTTATTCATTTTTCTTTATAAAATACAATAGAAAATACTGAATTGGAATTGATTTTCCTAAGCACCTATTTTAAATGAATTTAACAAGATCCCAACTATACATTCATTTTTAAGCCCTGATCTCTGAAGAGCCCTGCAAATACTGTGCTGGCTGCTCATTTTACGTATTGGGGAGGATTTACGATATAAAATTAAATATGGCTTTTTCTCCCCACTTCCTTTCTGGTTTAGGAAATGTAACCTGAATATCTCTTCAGGAAACATAACAAGTATTAAATATTACAGCAAGTCATTCGTACCAATTCCACAGGATGAAGTGTGACTTAAGTCCAGTGTGTATCAATTTAAAAAAGAATTTCAAGTATTAATTTCAAGATTCCAATAAGTATAGTCCAGAAAACAGACTCCTCATCCTGAGATTCATCTTCTGTAGACTGCGAGTATTTCTGGTTTGCTTCCATCTCCTCAGGGTTATAAGAAGCCTCACCAAATGGGTACTGTACAACTGTTCGATCGTAGTACACCTTCATTTCAAACTCACTCTCCAGGTGAGAGGGATGGCCGTAAATCCCTATTCCCACAGGGCGGCGGAAGTGTGCAGGCACATGGACGATGTCTTGGCCACAAGTTACAGACTGTAACTCGTACTCGTCAAAGCTGGGGTGAAGTGTCACATCAGATACGTACAAGTCTGCGTCACCTTTTAAACTCCGCATCTGGAGAACTATCTTTCCCTCGTGATTTAGTCTCAAATAGCTGTAGTTTCCTGCTCCAATCTGACCTTGGACAACATGAAGAAGAATCCATTCCTCCGGTATGTCCTCTTCCTCAAAGGCATTTACCACAAATAGTACTTGAGCTGTCACAAATACTGTCAGGATTCTTCTCCAGTGTGTTGCCATGGTCTTAAGTTGTATTTGGATTCTTCCTGTGTCCCGTGTGCTACCTTGTGAATACAGAACACAATTCAGATTTTAGTATATTCCGTTCTTGGAAGTAATCTATTACTTTTTTTAAATTCGGTAATTTTTATAAATCCTCTCTAATCCATACAAAGTTAACTTCAATTAAGTGTGTTCATTAACTTATATTTTTTAATAGTCACAGAAACCAGTGCTAAGATTCAGAACTTTGTCATAATAAAACGGCTTAAATTTCCAAAAGTTAAACAGAAATTAATCAAGCCAGTGTTCTTTCAACAGAACTGACATAGAGACTTTAGTTTCATTCTACCTGCAAGCATGCCAAACTTGATAGATACCCCGAAGGGATGAAACCCAATAATGATTTTAGCTTCAGTTTAAAAAAAACCCAAAACAACAGTTAAGGAAAGGAAGGCTTTTGCATGCTTGAAGATGCTTAACTTTATATGAGGTATTCTAGGGCATCCTATTTGTTCTCCCATCCTCTCATCTCAACTTCAAAAGACAGTAAAGATGCAAATCTGGATGTGGACTTGAAGCAGTAGGCATTCTAACGTGCACAGGGATGGAATTAGAAATAAAAACAGATTATCTAATGAGGTAACAGATTAATTTATGACCCTGATGTGTGGCTTGTTTCTAGGATCAAATTTGGCATATTTTCCCTGAAAAAAAATGCATTTACTTTCAAGAAGATTTTGTTACAAATGCTCAGCTCTTTACAGTATTTGCATACAAAAGATAAGGCTGAAGGTATCAGGACAAAGGGAGGATGGAAAAGACTGCTGCAAGATCAAGGTTCTTACAGCCTATTCCCTCCTTGCTGCACACTCCCAGTCAGACAGCCTGAGCGTGCTTGCCACACTCCAGCCCCCTGAACAGCTGCACTGAGTCTGTCTGCAAAGCAGCAACTTCCAAACCTTGCTGAAGGCTTCCAAAGTATACAGCTGACTGATTTGGACATGCAAATCACAGAAGCCACAAGCCTGAACACCTTCATGTTTAAGAGGAAGATTCTTATCCCCTCATTCCTTCCAGAAGGACACTACAATTATCTGAAACCAGAAAGCTGCCGGTAAGTCGTTTTGTACCCTGCTAGCATCAAAACAAACTGCATTACTTCCACTGAGATGTCACTTAAACATTAGAAGTTCTACAATTGAGTGGATCCAGGGGACAAAAAAACCAGAAAAAAATGCCCAATTGTTTCTGTAGTTCGACGTTTTCTGCCCCAGAGGCCTCTCTACTGCAAGGCCACAATTCTGCAAAGACAGCATAAAAGAAGGAGGTTCAGCATTCGCTGAACCTGCCAGACTGACAAAACTCCCTCAACAGCTACGGGAAAAAACAGTCTTTTGTTTCCCCCGTATCAGGGAGGTGACTCTCTGTCACTTGTACATCGAAGTAGCGATGAAAAAGCCGAGCGGAGGCACAGGAGGAGCTCCACATCTGACCAGAAAATAATTAAAGTTATCTAGCAAAGAACGAAAGCGTCCTGGCGCTGGCGTAGCGCTCGGGAGGAAAAGCGATTCCAAGAGACCTTGGACAGAGCCACGAACGAGCCGCTCTGCCCGCCCCGGCTCGCCCCCGCTTCCCTGCGGACGGGACACCCGCCGGAGGCGGCGGCGGCTCCGGGGGGCGCGGGCGGCTCCGTGCCGCTCCTCCCGCCGGGCGGCCCGACAGGCCCGGCATCGGGCCCGGCGTCACCCCGCCGGCCGGGGGCTGGGGCACGGCTCACCTCCGACCTGCCGCGGGGCTCCGGCTCCGGCGAGGCCGCAGCCACGGCGAGGAAGAGCAGCGGGGACTCCGCGGACGTGCGGCAGCGTAGCGCGGCCGGGGCGCCGCGGGAAAGCCCCTCCCCGGGGCGGGCCCCGGGACAGCGCGGCGGCCGAGAGGAGGCCGGCGCTGAGGAGCCGGCGGGGACGGCGGGACGCCGCTCCCCCTCCGCGCCCCGGGAGCCGCTCCGGTGCGCCTGGCCGAAACCGGCCCGCGGCGGCGCGCGGGGAGTCGCTGGGGGCGGGTGGAGCCGCCGCGCTGCCCGCGAACGCCGCCGGTACCGCCGGGCGCTCCCGCCCCGCCCCGCCCCGGGCATGGCCGCGGCCCCGGTATCGCGAGAGCGCGCGGCGGGGCCGGGCGGGCTGAGGGAGGGGCCTGGGGAGGGCGGGCCGGCACCGAGGCACGGAACGGGGAGGGCTCGGTGCGCCGCGCGAAGCGTTTTTCACCACGAAAGCCTAAAATTAGAGAAGGCTTCCTTCAGCTGCCCTGAAATTGGATGTAAGATGTTTGCTGGAGGGTAGGTGTCCCTCCGTGGGTTAGGGACAGTTTATCTGAGTGTCGGCATAAACCTGACCTGAGATCACAGAACAGAAAAACAGTGTGACAGCGACAAAAACCGCAACACTGCTTTTGAATACCCATTGATTTCAACAATTACCTGGACTTGGCTGAACTGCTTAAAATCGTAAGCAAGAATGAAACATTGAAATCGAAAAATAAAATCTGCATGGAGTGCATCGTCTTTTAAGAGATTAAAGAGAGCCTGTGTATGTACCCCAAGGGCCCTGTATTAACTGAGCTAATGTTCTATCTTCCGAGCCCTCTAATTTCATAATACCCGTGTAACTTGTTCTCTTCATTCCTAGCTCAAACTGGCTACATAAGACTGCCAAGTGCAGATTCTGATAAATTTTAGCTTTTTTGAAAGCTTTTTTGTTCCTGTAAAGACTTTTATTTTGCTTAAAACATAAAAATATTAAAGTTGGTAGACCTCATTTTTAAAGTTCTTCTTATGATCGAGTATTGAGACCACTAGAAATATACTGTTGGACACAAAAGCATGATATGATAAGGAACTGTTATTTCCAGCAGTCTTTCGTTTTCCACGTGGATGTCAATTTCACTGGAGGTGCTGCGGTGAGTCCAGAGAAGGGCAATGAAGCTGGTGAAGGGTCTGGAGCACATGACCCATAGGGAGCAGCTGAGGGAGCTGGAGGTGTTTACCCTGGAGAAGAGGAGGCTCAGGGGAGACTATCACTCTCTACAACCATCTGAAAGGAGGCTGTAGCCAGGTGGGGGTTGGTCCCAGGCAACAAATGGCCAGACAAGAGGAAATGGCTTTAAGGTGTGCCATGGGAGGTTTAAGTTGGACACTAGGAAAAATTCTTCACAGAAAGGGTGATTGGACACTGGAATGGGCTGCCCAGGGAGGTGGTGGAGTCGCTGTCCATTGAGGTGTGTAAGGAAAGGCTGGATGTGGCACTTACTGCCATGGTCTAATTGACATGGTGGTGTTTGGTCATAGGTTGGACTCAATAATGTCACAAGTCTTTTCCAACATAACTGGTTCTCTGATTCTGTGATTTGAGACAGGTGGGTACCCAAGGTGTGGGAATATGTGGAGCCGAGGTCTTTTAGCATTGTGTTGCATAGAAACAGAGGAGTTTCATAGGGGTGTGGTGAGGTATAAAATTCTCCCTACACACGTACACGTCACTAATGATCAGTCACGAAATCAATTCAAGATCTGTGATACTTCCTTGGATTGCTACTAGTTCCCTACTTATTATGGACAGTAGATTGTTGAAAGTATTGTAGGTACAAATATTGAAAGATGAAAATAAAGTAAGGTGAAAATTGTAAAAAGAGGTACTGCTTAACTGCCTAGAAGCAGTTACAGAGACACAACATGTTTCAGAACAAGTTCTTTAAGACTCCCAGGGGTTGTTTGCCTATCAGAACAACACCTTTTTTGCTGTGTCAGCATTTATTTTTCTTTACCGATGACTAAACTGTTGCAACATATTCATGACTGTATCGCTCATGAAAATTGTCACCAGCATATTAACAATAAAATTTTCCCAGCCATGAGTCACAGTTCAGAAAACCAGTGTCATGTGCAGAGCACTGAGTTGCCTCTGCAGCTGGTGCTCAATACAGTGGCTTTATCCAAATTCACATGCACACACAAAAGAGAATTTTGACTGGTGCTTTCTCCAGGCAAAACTAACAAACACAGAGAGACTATGTTGTCAGTGATAATATATATCAGATGCTTTTGTAAGGAAAAAATGCTTGTAGTGTTAATTACAGATGGACACAATAAAGACATTCCAATAGAAAATATGTTTGAAATGCAGTTGAGGTTGGTATTGTCTGATCTGCATCAAAATGGTTTAAGTTGGTGCAGATCAAAAACTTGATCATAAAATCATAACCGGGTTGAAAGGGACTTCCAGACTCCCCCAGTCCACCTTCCTGTTCAAAACAGTTCTAATTAAATTAGGTTGCTCCGGGCCATGTCCATTTGACTCCTGGATAACACCAGATATAGAGATCTACAACCTCTCTTCAGAAACTTGTTCTGATATTCAACTACTGTCATGATATTTAAAAAAATTAAATACAGATTGGGTGTAACCCTAACTGGGTTTTCCCAGGTTCCAGCTTATCCCTGAGTGCCTCTGAGAAAAGTCTATCTCTCCTGTGTCCTCTAATGAAGTAGTTGTAGGTAACAATAAAGTCTCAGCTGTCACTTCTCCAGGCTGAAGAGACACAACTCTCTCAGCCTCTCTGTGTACATCGTTTTCTCCAGCTCCCTGACCATTTTTCTTGTTCTCTACTAAAATTGCTCCATTATTTCAGGATCTTTCTTGTACCAAAAACCCCAAAACTGGACATAGCCCTGCAGGTGTGGCCTTACAGGTGCCAAATAGAGGGGAAGGATAACTCCCACAACTTGCTGGCTACTCTCTATTTCTAATACAGCCCAGGATGCAGTTGGCTGCCTCTGCTGCAAGGGCACTGTGGTGGCTCATATTCAGCTTGTCCAGCAGGATGTATAGATCCTTTTCTGGGGAGCCCCTTCTCAGAGAGCCATCCTTCAGCATTTCATCTTGCATGGAGTTACTCTGTGCCAGATGTGGGATTCCACTTACTCTTGTTGGACTCCACAAAATTCTCATCTGACTGCTCTGCCCAATTTGACATCATCCACCAACTTGGGGAAAGCAGAAGATTTGTTTTTCTTGTTGGTGATGCTGCTTCGTGTGCTGTCTATGCTGTGTTCTCTGCATCACAAAACCACAGATGGTTTGGGTGGTACATTTAGCAATCACTTAGTCCAACCCCCCTGCTGTGGGCAGGGACACCTTCTAGTAGACCAGGTTGCTCAAAGCTTCATCCATCCTGGCCTTTAACACGTCCAGTGGCAAGGCATCTACAGCTTCTCTGGGCGTCCTGTTCTAGTGCCTCACCACCCGCATTGTAAAAAATATGCTCCCTCTGTCCGAGCCAAATCAGCTCCCTCTTAGTTTAATGTCTTTGCCCCTTGTCTTGACACTAAGGGCCTTGGTAAAAAGTTTCTCTCTGTCTTTCTTATATGCTTGCTTTATATATTCACAGGGTGTATAACGTGTCCCTGGAGCCTTCTCTTTTCCAGGCTGAAAAAGTTCCACCTGAATATGAGGAAGAATTGTGCAGGTGACCATCCACTGGAACAGATTGCCCAGAGAGGTTGTAGAGTCTCTCTCAAGATAGGGGTATGGGGATATTCAAGAACTGTCTGGATGCAATCCTGTGCATGTGCTTTAGGATGACCCTGCTTGAGCAGGGAGGTTGACATAGATCACCCACCATGGTCTGTTCCAACAAGACCCATTCTGACTCTGTGATTCTGTGAAGAGCCCCAAATCTCTCCACCTGTCTTTACAGGAGATACGTTCACATCTGTCCTTAAGGTCCCGCTCCAATAGGTCCCTGTTTCTGTTGTGCTGGGGTCCCCAGCGCTGGGTGCAGTGCTGCAGCTGGCATCCCACGAGTGGGACACGAGTGGGGCAGTTCTCTCCCTGGACCTTCTGGCCGTGCTGCTTTCTGTGCAGCCCAGGACATCGCTGTGGAGAGCCAGGAAGCTACCCTGGGCGGCTGTCGCCGGTCGCGGGGCCCGTTGCCCAGGTGAGGGGACAGCGGCTGCTGCCGCGGGCCCGCCGCGCTCCGCGGGCGAGCGAGGGCTGTGCCGCCCGGCCTCCCGTCAGCGGCGGCGCTGCCCTGGTTAGGGGCCGGGCTGGGCGCGCCGGGGCCGGGGCCGGGGCCGGGGCCGGGGCCGGGGCTCTCCTCCTCCCGGCGGGAGGGAGCCCGGAGCGGGGCCGTGACAGCCCTCGACCCGCCGCGGTCAGGACGCAGCCGGCGGGGGAAGGCGGCCCCAGTGGTCCGGCTCCGCCGCGGGGCCGTTCGCAGGCGCAGGATGGAGAGCGCCGGGGCCCGCTGTGCCTCCGGAGGAAGCCGCGATCCTGACGTTGTCTGCGAAAAACACTTGTTTAAAGGCAAACTGCCAGAGCCCCTCTTTCAGCTGGCGTGCAGTCACCACCTCTGTGCTTTCCCTGTGAATCGCAATGAATTATGTGTCTGGAACACAGCCACTGCTCAGGTAAAGCTAGAATAGAGCCTTTCGTAGGCTGCTGCTTTAAACTAATTAATAAATAAAATATATGAGGATAATGTAGAAATGTTAGGTTTCACTTTAATGCTGAAAAGATACTAGCATTTGTTATGAACTTTGTTATTGTGATAAGAATAAAATAAGCTGTTGTGGTGGATTGGCCCTGGCTGGCAGCTAAACCCTCACCCAGTCTCCTGCTCACTCCTTCCCAGCAGGGTAGGGGAGAACACAGGATGAGCAAAAGTGAGAAGTCGCGGGTGGAGACAAAAGTGGTTTAATGAGTGAAGGGAAGAGAAAGAAAAAAGCTATATGAAGGCAGTCACCATCCTCTACTAGCAACCCAATCCCAGTACAGGCTTTGAGCAGCAGCCACGTTAGAATCAATCTCCCAGGCCCTCAACACCTTCTTGTGTGCAATACCCCAGTTTTATTGCTGGGGACAATATCATATGGTAGGGAATATCCCTTTGCCAGTTCAGCAAACTGAAAAATTAGTTCCAGCTGTGTCCCCTCCCCACTTCTTATGGATCTTCAGCCTATTATTGGGATGGGGAGACTGAGAAAAAGTGGGAAAAAAGAAGGCCTCGATGCTGTGCAAAGAGCAGTTGGCAACAGCCAAAACATTGCTGTGTTATCATCACTATTTTTGTCACAAAATCCAAAGCACTGTGCCATGCAAGCTGCTATGAAAAAAGTTAACTCCATCCCAGCCAAACCCAGTAGAGCAACATTGTAATTTAAGTGATTTTGAAGCTGTAACTAAAAATTAGTTATTGTTGTGTTGATTTCATGTATGTTATCCATTTGTAGTTTTGTATTACTCATAATCTTTGTTTCAAGTGATTCATTTAACTCTTCTTTATCTACATTTGTCAGCCATTATATTTGTCAGGGCATCATTACTCAATTTCTGCATTGTCATTTGGAAGTAAAATCAATCCGCTTCTTGTCTGCTCTGCCTCTCATGAACGTGTGATAGTGTGGAATCTTGATGAATGTACACAGAAAGTGCAAAAAGGTAGAGTATTGTTTGTATACTATATACATAACATATATATAAAGAAAGAAGTGATTCAAAAGCAATCATTCACCACCACTCACTCAGACCGATGTCCAGCTAGTTTCTGAGCAACAACCACCTTGGAAGGCCACCCCCAACACCTCCTTTTCTCCCATTGCTCCTTCTATAACAAGATTGTTATTTCTGAGAAGCACGCCTCCACCACTCGGATTCAGCAGCACGAACAGCCACATTAATGCTTTGTTTCTCTGTCGCTCTTCTTCGGCAATGCCGAGTTGAACCAGGCTGGTCGCGCAGCAGCCAGTCCTGTCATTGCACCTTCCTTGGAGATGCCGCGTTCACAACCACCGGCCCCGAGCGATGCTGAGCTGGGTCGGGAGCTGGCCAAGGTGCTGTGCGGGAGCAAGCGCCTGCCGGCAGCCTCGGGGCAAGCACAGAAACAGTGCAAAGGCAGTGACGTTCTGCCACTGTGGAATAAAGTGGACAGAAGAAAAGTTAATCATAGCAGTACTGCATAATTAAACATGCAGCGCCAAAATACTACCTTTTCTGGAATACTTGTGGAACCAGTGTTTTGCATCCTACTTTGCCACTCCTTCTGTCTCTGGAACACTGTTTTCATGTGTGCGTGAGAGAGAGACCAATGCAAGTATTGGATTTGGGAGAAGAGTGCATGAGTGAAAGAGCATTGTGATGACATAACACACAGAGAACAGGAGTTTTAGTATCCTGACCATCATCTTGGTTTGGAGCTTCAACCAATGGAATTAGATTCTAGGGAGCAGTGCTAACCTCTCTGCAAGCTTAAATTAATTGATTCATTGGAAAGTAGCAGAATAATGAAAAAAAAAAAAAAAGAGCAAGATCCCCAGAATCATGATTCACTGGATTCCCAGTGGCAGTCTGTCCCCCTTTGGTGTCAACATTTAAAGTTGCATGGCATTGTCCCACACTATTAAAAGTTTCCTCCTTGTTACCTATAGTTAGAGATTTGCCGATGACTTAATGTGAGGGAGTTCTCTTGTACTCTGCTCCACTTCGAATTTATACATATTATATATATTATATATATATGTGTGTGTATGTGTTTATATGCTATGAAAACTGATGTCATAAAGAAAGGTTTAACAAAATCAGTGCTTTTTATTAAAAAAGGTCAGTATTAAATTTTAATACATGTAAGAGTAACAGAGAGAATCAAAGGGTGCTTCAGGAACTGGGAATAAAATGGGACTATGACTGTGGAGGAAATAAAACTGGAAGACAGGAATAGAAAGTAGCAGACAGAAAAAGAGTATGTGTAGTTTTGATACAAAGACATTTGATATCCAGACTGATGCTGGATTTTTAAGTTTTCTCTCCATCTACAGGCTCTTCAGCAGATGCTGTAAAGTCTTCGTCTCCCCAGACTGTCCTCTGCACGTTCTTGGCATGTTTTCTCATACCATTTCTTATAAACTGTGTCAAAGTAGTTAAGGAATTCTTTGTGTGATCTTGACCTGTTAATCAATTGCAAAAAGACTCCACAGCATCTAAGATGAAAGCCTGAAAGGACACCTGTAGTTGTGCTTGTATGCTAGCTAATTTGTTCCCTATGAAATCCTAGAATTTAATGACATATCCAAACTGTCCTCACATTAAAGGCAGTATTATAAAATAGGGATCTGCAGAAACCAGTCTGCTTGAACCAGTGAGATGACCAGAATGAAATCACGAAGACAGGAGTGAAACATGACTTGTTCTCAGAGCTAGTCTTATCTGACTCTGTAATGATATTTAGTTGTGTACTTCCTCTTTCAGCCTTTTCCCACAGAAAAATTAAAACCAGAGGAGGAAAATTCTCCTTACTTGTTGTCTGAGTGGCTGGCATATTCTCCCAGAAGAAGTATTTTTCAAAGCCCTGTTATGCTGAGCTTTGGTTAGGATTTCTTTCCTCTAAAGTGAATATGGCACTAGTGGGTTTCATGGGCACATCACCCTACTCCAAAAACCCTTTCCCTGGCAATCTTCAATGGAAGCATGAAAGCATGATTTGATGGGAATTATTAATATCTCAAAGAGTACCAGATCATGTCTAGGTAACAGGGCAGATGGAGGAATTCTGGTGGTGCGTAGTTTTATACTTTTCTTTCCAATACCCTGTTGTAAGTAAACAGTGTGTACATCTTCCTGGCAGAAACTGGGACAGCTCTGTTGTTAGTAACTGCTATGGAAAGTTTCTAAGGATCTCACTGCACCAGATTTTTTGTATTTCATTGAGTCTCATTAACAATACAATTGCTGCAGGGTTTACACCTCGAGGAATTGTTATAGGAACTCTTTTGGGAATGGTGCTTCATATAAGATTTAGCCCAGATGATCAACAAGTGGCAGTATGTGCTGGAAATCAGATCTACATGTTAAGTGCGAAGGTGAGATACCATTCTTTGTAGCCATGGTACTGATATTTCTTTTACTTATTCGCTTTCAAATAAAATCATGATACAGAAATGTTAGTAAAATTAAGCAAAAGCATTCATTTTGTGTCATAAAATAAGTAGGAACTGGTGCTTGATAAGGCACCATATATCAGATAGAAGACTAGGTTTAAGGAATTGAAATGAAACAGTACCTCAATAACTTAGAAGTAGAAAATATTCTTAGGTCATCTGAAAAGTTATTCCTATATCATTCAGTCTGAAGAAGCAAATGTAATGTGTAGTGGCTTTGCCAGCAGGATGGTATACAGGGCTTCAGTTTCAAAAAGAAAAATCTAACTGAATTTTACTTTGAAAACAAATCTGACAATGATTAGCAACAGTTATTAATTATTACAGCACTTATTTGTCAATTTTATGTTGAAGTCTATTCTGTTTTTATTTTTGACTTGATTAATCACAGAATGAAGCTATACTAGCTGAATTGGATGGCCACTTGGCTCCGGTGACTGCTGCTGAGTTTTGCACATGGGAGAAAAGTATGCTCATATCAGTGTCAGAAGACAGAACCTTTAAGGCAAGGAAACTGTAGAGATGAACTTAAAAAAGAATAATGAATATGTGAAGTAATCTTATTTATTCCCCTTTAAATATGTTTTGAAGATTAAGTAAAGAACATCTTTGACTTTGTGGAGATAAGGACATTGTTCTTAGAATTGCTTGGAAAATTGTAATAAAAATAATTACTCTTTTTTAAAAGAACAATGCAGGCTTTGTATATTCAAAACTTTCCACAGTTAAGTATTAATTTCAGTGATTATTATAATCTGGAAAATAGAAATAAAGTGTTTTGATCAGTTTGGCTGTAACTGAAGTGTTTCAGGTATGCTGAACTGAAGGAAAACATTTCCCTTTGAGTCTGCTGACATTGATCTGAATTTTACCTTTTGGGAATATTGGATTGGGTTATTGTATGCAATGCACCCCTCCCCTCTTTTCTTTTCCATGTATGCCTTTTCATAAATTTAGCTAAAATCACTGAGAGATCAACCTAAGCAAAGATGGTACTTTGTGTATCCATATCATGTGAGTTTCACCCTTTTCACCAAGGATGCTTATCAGTTAAACAAAACCCTTCATAGTTGGAAACAGGTGCTGAAAAAAAATTTCTTTCCTAAGAACATCACTTTCAATGGCTGCATTTCTCTGTTTTCACCACGTGATGGCTGCTAAAAGTTGTGTTTTCCGTAGGCATCTAAGTAGGTACCTATCTTTATATTTTCTTTATATATGTATTTTTTTTAATCTAAAGGTGTGGGACTATTCTACCAGCCAGTTAATATATCAGTCAGGAATAATAACAGGTAAGTTTTCTACTTGTAAATGTATTTTTTTCACAGCAAAACCCTCCTATCTCTAAACAATAATCTATGATTATTATAGAAGTTTTAGGTTGATTTAGTGAAAATAATTCTAGCAGACTAGGTAGCAGTAAACATATCCTTTAAAGCCAACAGTAAACATTTTTTCCTTAAAGTCTGCTTCCCAGTGGATAGTTTTAGTGTACTTTCATAAACAAGTCTGAAAACCATGCCACAGCAGCTTGGGTGACAGGTGCAGGAAACCACTGCCATGGCAGCTTGTGTGACAGGCAGAAAGGCTAAGGCACACAAAGCACTGTGCAGCCAATAGAACTGCAGTAAGGGCTTTCCCCCCCCGTCTTCCTGAACAGGAAGATGCAATTTTTGATCATGTATTTGAATTAAGTATCTGATTTGTGTCTACTCTAGAAATACTTTTTCTTTTTTGAGCAGCATTTCCTTTGCTAAGTCTGCTAATTGATGAAGAAAACAAACAGATTATCACTGGATGTGCTGAGGGACAGGTAAGAATTGTCCATTAAACTCAGTCTCTGTGTCAAGAGTCAACTATTATTAATGTGTCTGTCTATAAAGAAGGTTCACAAACTGCCTGTTTTGAATTGCTAAAAGAGTTATTTTAATAAGCATAATTCAGTACTTTGAGTGTAAACCATTAATGGTACATAAGACCTCTATTACAAAACAGAAACTTTTTCCTGAAAACCAGGAAAATTTTTAAGAGCACAATCAGTGATTATGTAAGAAGAGTACACTGAGAGGCTATAAATATATCTGTTAAAAAAAAAAAAAAGGTGAAAAATAGGATTCTCCTATTTTGGCCAAAAAATAAAAAAAAAAAAGCATGACAATAAATGGAAGAGGCTATGATTTCAGCATGTTGGAATTCTAATAAAAATGTAGTAAATGTGAATATCCATTTCCCCTCTTCTTTGATGGTAAGAATATATTTATGTGATATTTTCCAACTGTTTTTCTTCAGTGTTACTACCCAGTAATTCCGAAGAAAATTAAAGCTTTAACTATAGTGGTGTCTAAAATGAGAATGGTATAAATGAAATTCATGCACATGACCCAGTGAGCAATTACATGCATGTTACCTGTGATTTTTAATTGTGGGAAATAGTCTATAAGGAGCTTTTTTCAAACACATAAACATGTCGGAATTAGTTGTAAAGTTCAAACTGATCATTGCTGCTTTTGCTAATTTTGAATACATTATCTTTGATTATCTTTAATAATCTTAGAAATACATATAATTGAAGTTCTTGCCCAAGGTGAGATGCCATATACAAAAGTTCACTAATTACCTCCATGGTTTTAAATATTGGATCTTTAGTTTGTATTTATGTAAGCTTTATATTTAGTGTCAAAATGTTATTGCAATTGCTTTTTCTTTTTCTTGCAGCTTTGGATCTTCAGTTTAATCAGTGATCATAATTACCGTTGCATAGCACATGTCGACTTAAAGAAAGAACAAGAGAAATTCTGTAAAAAAGTGTGGAAATCTGGCAAAGAAATAGGTAGCACAATGTTCCTAGAATGCTGCTTATGGTATAGTGTAGTTGTTACTGGCTACTGAGTGTGTGCTTTTTACACCATGATAATTTATTGTAAGTGATAGACTTATGAGTCTTAGACTGTGGCATGAAATTCTTACTGAAGGTGATATGTAGCTGGGTATTGGTGCATCTGAAAGGAATTATTCACCTATGTATGTAATAAGTTCTTGGCCAATGCATTTGTTCATAAAACATTGCATCGTGTGCGCTATTAAGTATTTGCTTTTTATTGAATTCATTGTCCAAGGCTTCAGTGAGAACAGAACCAGTGCCTAAAAATTAGTCTAAGTGGAGTACCATTTCTCAGTTACCTTTGAAGTTTCTAGGAATCTCTTTATTTTTTTTGTTTTTTCCTAATTTTTTTTTAATCCATACCAGTGCCTTCATGAAACGATATTTCTCTGCCTGTGATATTTCTAGTGGTATAACACGGAGTACATGTAAGTCATCAAAGACTGCCCTGGTAACCCCAGCAGGGTGATTCCCTGATATCACACTGGTTTGATGGTTCTCTTGTTCTGCCTCGGGATCACCATGAGCAGGTGACAGCCTTGGTACAACGGGAGGTAACTCTCTTCCTGGTGTGGTGCCAGTGTAAATGCCCATCCCCTCAGCACTGCTGTGGCTTTCTTAGGGAAAGGGAAATCCGGTTTCCCTCGCTTGCTCTTTTTCTGGATCAATGACTGTTGTGTTCTTTCCTTCCTAGTGGTCCTGCTTCCATAATCCTAAAGTCCTAAGGAGAAAGACTGCTACATTTCTTGTTATTATTTAAAATTGATGGATCTCACTTTCATGTTTGAAAGAGAGTGATGTAATGTCTGCATCTAATGCTGAATTTGATACTAATAGTTCTTAAGTGTGAATTGCACATGCAGAATGGTTTGGAGACTCCTTGGGAACAGGGAACTGAGGTGGATTTTCATCCTGCTTTTGGATTATGTTGTAACTTTAGTGTCAAGGGAATTTTCAGGCCAGTGGAAAGATACCCAGCATATTTAAGGATTGTTGGAATATGGCTTTCAGTGTCACTTCCTGAGATGGAAACACCTAAAATCTGCGAACTCCTTTTCAGTCCATAAATAGGCTCTTTGGATTTTGTCTCTAGGTATTTGAAAAAAACCCACATAATAACAAGGAAAGCTGGCTCTTAGGATATATCCATCTTTTGAAATAGAAGTTTCTTAAGTGCAGTCTTAGTTTTTCATTACTGCTACAAATTCTCTCTTGAATCATATCTGTTTCACTTGTTTCTTAGTTTTTTGATAGCTGGTATTGTTGACTTTCTTAGGTGAAGGGCAAAATAATTCCAAGCTTTGCAAAACAGACAACATGAAACCAGAAGGATCAGTGGAAACATCATTGCCTATCCTCTTAATTGAACATTGTGACTTTTGTGTATGTTTCCATAATGAAGAAAACACGTAAGTCCTTTAAAATACCACCTAGTATTTGGCTTGGATTTATTTCTAGGAGTTCCTATTGATTCTTGAATTATTTCCACTGCAGCTTAGTACTTTTTGAAAAATGCAATATCAAAATCAAATAATGTTTTTAGTGATCTGCAAAGTTTGGTGGCCTACTCTTAGGAGGATAATGTACACAAGCTGATACAAAGTTAAAACTGGTTGTTATTCTGAAAAATAATTTTATAAAAATGTCATTGAGAATATCCATTTTAGCATCTATTGATACCAGCTGATGAGGGAAGATGAGTTAAAATGTAATTAATAAATCAAATTTATTTTGAGATTTCTTTCCTAAAAAAAGTCTGATGCAGCCACTGTGTGACTGTGTCAGTTTGCCTTCCAAATTTAAATAATTTCTGAACTACATAACCTGCTCCAGTCAAACTTCTGTCATGATGCTTTCAGAACATGATGCTTTTACTCATTCCCATGGAATTGGTTAGCCAGGTAGAATTAACCCTTACATTGCATTTCTTTCCTGAAGAGAAGTGGAACCATATTATCAGGCACCTGGAGATCTGTTCAGGACACTCCCACAAGAACTGTGTCCAAGAACAACCTGTTTGTGGTGTAACTGATGATCGTCACTTGGATAAATTTCTCAGCCACATCATGTTTTAGAAAACTCTTGTCCTAACCTTTGCTCTGTGGTGGGTTATTCAGACGGAACTGATTAATCTCTGGTTAGAGATACAAACAACTTTTGATAAACAAAGAAGAAAAATATCCAGCAGTCCTGGATGATTTTGGTTGTCTTTATGTCCAATTTAAGTAATCATTAACAGTTATTTTCATGATGCCTGCATTGAGAGGAAGGAAGTGGTGATTTTTAAGATGCATATCTCAGACATACTTTAATGAAGTGACAGCACTTGAAGGCCAGATGATGAATTATTACAGTCTTATTGCTTGTATTATATCACTCTCAAATTATCAAAACTGTGTCTTCATCACAACAATAGGTTTGATTTCAACTTTTAGAGATGATAAGTTTTCTGCTGATAAAGAATCCACCTTGTCCCTAGTGAGGTTGTTCCAGGAACTGACTCATTCAATTTTATTTCTAGACTGAATTACTCTCTTTTCATATACAGGCTTCTAGTATGTTTTTTATTCTGGTAGTCCAGTGCTAGCCACTATCAAGTTCTCTCCTTGGACAGAAAATTACAGCTCATGAACAAGTTACTTCTGCACTTCTGGATAAAATAGTTTGTACCTTTTATAAGGCATGTTTTGTGTAACGTTTTTAGCATTTGCTCTTGAAATTTTCTGAAACTTAATCTCATTTATTTTTCAGTCCCCTTTTGGGACGTGGTTGCCTGAAATGGATACACAGTAATAGATTATTTGAAATAATTTTCTGAATTGAGATAACATCACTTTCCCATACCCACATGTTACTGCTTCACATTGTACATCTAAGGTCTATTTGCTCTTTCAGCTATCACATCGCAGTTGAAGGTTTGTTCTGCTTATAAATGACCATTGCCATTAAATTCTTACTATTAATTCAGTTTCATTATCTTTTGGGTTGAGAGTTTTGTATTTATAAATATTTTTTTCTATTTATTTTTTAAATACAGTGTGTTGGTTTCAGCAGCTGGTTCAGATTTGCCTGAACAATTGAGAAATCCCTGATATACTGCTTTTCCTGCCTGCAAAGAAAAGCAACAATGAAACATTTTTGAAACACTGATGTCCAAAATTAGGCATCTCACACTTTCCTAAGTTTTTTGACATTGAGAAATCTCATCAAAGTGGATTTTATTATTGTAAAGTGGGAGTGAGGTAAAATTCCTGGATATATCACTTTATGTTGTTCATAATAACTTGATAGTGACACTTTAGAAATAATTCAAAGAATTTGCAAATTAAATCAGTCTGTTACTGCCATAATGAAAGTAGTGCAATCCACAAATAAAACTATTCATATCATGTAAAAGTATCACAAACCAGAACTGAAACTGTCTATTCCAGTCTGCTTCTTAACATATTTGACTGTATGTATTTGGGGGGGAAGTTGGTTGGGGTTTTTTTGTTTGTTTGTTTGTTTGGTTGGTTTGGTTTGGTTTGTTTTTAATAAAAATAGTACAGAGCCAGTGTGGTGAGTTTTTTCATACCAAGTTACAGCTTCATATTTTTCCATATCCTTACTTCAACTCCTGTGGTCTGATTTTACCAATAAAACTGTTAAGTCTACTGACTCCCATTTGAAAAATTTATTAAAATGTTGATGTCAATTTTTGTTTATTGTGGCATCAAAACAGTTTTAGTTTTTTGAGAATGACAACTGTTATTTTGTTACAATCATCTTATGCTTGATAATATATTTCTTCTGTTAGGGTGTTGACTGATACTGTAACCAGTTGGTTTACTCTGTGGTGCTCGCAGAAGCTGGATTTCATTACCCGACTGCAATAGTGCTGCCAGTAAGCACAGGCTGAGACAGACATTCCAGACTTGCCTGGGGCTTCTTCCCCTTAGTTTGTGCTGGCTTTTCTCTTGTACTTTAATTATGTAAAAACATACATTGAATTTCACTGCTTTTTGCGTGTTCACATAAGAGTGGCAAAAATAAACTACAAGTGGATTTGCCTCTTGGTTTAATCTTCTCTTTGTGTATACAGTGCTTTTACAGCATCTCTCATCTCTTACAAACCACAGTGATTTTTGAAGAAAAGTATTTCCTGTGCAGTTTTAGATGTGCCACGAAGCACTTACATGAAATCAAGGATTGTGTTCTGCTCTTAGTTTTAAAAATTTCACCAGTTTTGCTTGAAACTTTGAGCTACAAATTTGAAAACAAAAAGGCTTTAAATTTAATGGTTTTTGTTTTTGTGTCTGCTTTATTATTGTTGTACTGGGACTGGGTAACGAGTATTAAAAAACCCAACTGCTGTTTGTTGTATGGCAACAAGAAAAGCTTCTTTAAGCTACTCAGACATATTTTTTCTCCTTGTTTTAATAGATATTCTTCCCTGAATACTAGCTATTTTTGGATAGGAACCTCTACTGGCTTGTTAATAATTAATTTGGCAAACTTTGAATTAGAAGCTTTTTTATCTTACAAAGGTATGTGTATAAATGTCTGATTACACCATAACGTGATTCCTTTTGTTATCTGACATAAATAGTGTAATAATTAGGTTGTGAAATAGCATAACACAATAGAAACCAAATGTTTCTTAAAAATGTTTTTTTCCTAATAGTTTTTGTATGTTTTCCTGGCCCTAGTGACTTTTCTCAGAAGACATGTTGGCACTAGATCTGTGTAGTGGCTAGCAATGAATTTTTATTCAATTTTGCACTTTGTTAGTATTAAATACAAGGAATGTTACTCTACTCCATTATAATTTAAGAGTAGGCTAGAAGTACATACTTTGAAGACAGTGGATTAGGGTCATGTCAAATTAGTATGAGTAATTTTTTTGTGTGTGTCTTAAGAGATGATAGGTTTTTTCCTTCAGAAATGCAGATATTATTTTATAGCACTTTGTTCTTGTTGGTAAAGATTACAGTGACCTCAGCATTCAGATTGCCAGATCATGTGCATTAACAAGGAAGGCAGCTAATCAAAAGGTGAGTATGCAGTAAACATTGCTTTAATCATTTTAATAGTTCCAGTTATTTTCAATAAATATTGATTAGACATTTTGCTGACAGATTAATGTACGGATTTGTTTTATTTAGTGTGAATTACACAGCAATGTCTTTGAAAAGGGCTGATTCTTCATTATGGAATTTGATGGTTTGAAGCTCTCACAGCTTATATACAGTCTAAACTGATTAATAAGGAAAAGGTGAATTTTTACAGTGTTCAGGGTGTACCTTGAATGTCAAGAATGACCATTGGAAAAGCAGAGGAAATCTTTTAGGGAAAAAAAAGATATAAACATTGTTATACCTTGTTTCTCAAACAAATTGTTCTGAATCCTTCTAAAGGATCTGTCAAAACTATTTGTGTTGTGAGAAAATTTCTGTTGAAAGTCACTAAAAATGATTTTAAGAAAATGGAAGGTATTCTTGTCTGTATACTCCACTTTTGATGTTGCAGTTTTCCTACAGATGTAAGCTCAATCTAGGCTAGATATTTACCATAGAAGTCTTTTGCTTTAGAGAATGATTTTGTTAAAATTCAGTTCTTAGCATGCTCTCATGATGTTGCTGAAGCCAATCTTTCTTCCATGTGTACTTCTTTTCTCTCAACTCTTACTGCAAAACTGCCTCTAGCTGTTGGAATTTCTGTCACTGTTATGTATGTAAGTTTTTTAAAACACATTTAAGCAACAAAGGCATATTTTTGAAGGATATCTTTAACCACTCTTTACAACTTAATGCTCCTCAGGACTAAATCCATGGATATTTTTGACTAATTCTTACAAATTTCAGAAATTGATTTCATTTTTCATTATAAATGTGTTATTTTTTTGTACTTAAATTATGAAGTAAATGGAGTGTTAATTTATGGTGTAATTGCTGCAGGTTTTATGTTTGATCACCTCGATGTTTGAAGATATGATTGCTGTGCTGGAAGTTAACCTTGCTGCATTGGTGAGAACTCAGCACAGCGATTTTGTCCCATGTGGAAATGAGAAAAGTCTATCAGTTATTGCCAGGTACAGAATAATTAAATGTTTTTTCTCCATGTTGGATTATGGATTTGTTTATCTGGCACTAAAGTTTGTCATATGGTTTTCTGCAGTGCTATTTGTTGACGTGGTTTGATTTTACTTCTTTTCCTATCATGCTTTGGTTGTGTAGAGAGGGAAAAATCACAGAATCACAGAATGGCTGAGTTTGGAAGGCACCTCTTCAGGTCATCTTGTCCAACCACCCTGCTCAAGCAGAGCCACTTGGAGTCATTTGCCCACCACAATGTCCAAACAACTTTTGAATATCTCCATGAAGGGAGACAGCACAACCTCTCTGGGCAGCCTGTGCCAATGCTCAGTCACCTTCACAGTACAAAAGTGTTTCCTATTGTTCAGAGAGAACCTCCTGTTTTTCAGGTTTTATGCACGGCCTCTTGTCCTGGTGCTGGGCGCTGGGCACAGAGCCTGGCTCTAGAGTCTGCCTTACAGCCTGTGCTGCTGCACAGGCTTGTTCCTCCTCTGCTGCAGGACTTTGCTTTCACCTTGTTGGGCTTCACAAGGTTGCTGTCTGCCTGTTTAGCCAGACAGTAAATGTCTCCCTGGATGACAACAGAACCTTCTGCTCTTTAAGATACTCCTCTCAGCTTTGAGTCATAAGCAAACATGGTGAGGGTTCACTCTGCTCCCTCATCCAGATTATTAATGCAGATGTTTAATGGAATTATAGTCATGGAATTATATGGAATGGAGTTATAACCTCTGGGTTACTCCACTGGTTCCTGCTTTCCAACTAGACTTTGAGCCACTGATCATCACAGTCTGGGCCTGGGTTTTCATCTGGTTTTCAATCTGCCTCACTGTGTGCTCATCCAGACCATAGTTCATCAGCTTCTCTGTGAGGTTCTTATGGGAGACAGTGTGGAAAGTCTTACTGAAGTTGAAGTAGACAATATCCACTGCTCTCCTCTCATCTGCCAAGCCACTCATTTTACCACAGAAGTTTATCAAATTGATCAAGCATGACTTCCCCATGGTGAATCCCTGCTGGTTATTACTTTCTTGTCCTTTATGTCCCTATAAATGATTTATGAGAAAATGCTGACATATTGAAGATGACAAAACCCCTGCAATATACACTGAAGTGCAGATTTCAGTGCTTATAATAAAATCATCAGTTAATATTCACAAAACTGGGATCTAACATGTAAAAGCTATGGTCTGTGAATCGAGTCAGGGCCAAGGCTTGTCTGTGCTGATGAGTATCTGAGCTGATAACTAATCCACTATGCCTAACTTGTTTTCATTAAAATCTCATTGCTACGGCACATGTTCACATATATATGCAGACAAATAACTAAAAAGGAGTTTTGGCACCTTTTCTAATCTAACATTTTTGTCCATTGCATTGATCAATTTTTTGTGCTTGGTTTTATAACTTAGGGGTACTTTATTGGCAAATTCTCCATTGTGTAAAGGTTTAAAGAAAAACATGAAAGAACCTTCTAGTAAAACACTTGGTAAGTATAAACCAATCCTGAAATAAATTAATAAAGTTATATTTTTAATAACAGTAACTGACTTCCAGCTGGCTTGTGCCTAATACAATTAGTATGTTAATTTTTTAAAAAATATATATTGCATTGTATTTTTACTTCAGTAGGAAGAATTTTAAACTTCTATTAATATTTCATATCATACATCATTCATGTAATTCATACAATCATTCATGTAATTCATATCATCATGTATGATAATTTCATATCATACATGTACATCATTCATGTAATTGTAGTTGAAAATTATGGTTATAAGTATTCTTCTTCTTTCAAAACCCATTGTCTGAGAACTTTCTGTGGATTTTAAAAGTGTTAGAGTGTAGAATATTCACATTTTCATAAGTCATTCTTTTTCCATAGCATGTAGTAAATTTTTGCGTATAATTTGTCATTTCTTTCTTAACTTTGGTTATGAAATATACCAAAGAGATGTTTTGATATATTTTATTGTTCTGAATAATCTTTTGCCAATACTGGATGTTTAGGAAGTTAATTTTTGCCTCAATATTCTACTGCTTAAAATAAGAGAAGATCTGACTTCCAACTGCCATTGAAGCACTTGTAGCTTTTTTTGGGCAGCAAAAAGAAAGTCCAAAAAATATTAAAGAAAAAGTGTTTTCATCATCACCATTTGCACTTATTGTGCCTGTTAGAATGTCAAAGGTTATGTCTCTGGGGGTTTATGGTATCTTCAGAATACATCTACAGCATTTTAGCTAGAATTCCAGGCTGCCTTGGACACCCATCACTGACAACTGTGCTGCCTTCATTGACATCTCATGATCAGATCGATAAGTGCTGTAATGAAATCCTTTGGTCCCTTAAGGCATGTGGCACTGGGAGCTTCTCAGGAAGGACCTTTTCGTGCCTCATTGCTGCATAGAGAAAGGATAGTTAGTGGCATTTGAAGGCACTTCTACCTTCAGCATGGGTAAATGTGTCCCAATGCGTCTGAGTTTTTTCCCTGGGAATATCAACAAGATACATTTATTTGCAGATGTTTACAATGTCTATTTGTTTAGTTTGTTTCTGCTGATGTGAAACACTCGTATTCAGTTTGGGGCTGAGGGGTTTCCTAGTGCAGCACTGGGCATGCAGATATTACCCATGACCTGAGCCGTGTAGGAACACAAATGCTTATAGGTACCCACCAGACAGCTTGTTAATGATCTTTAGATGCATTCCTTATTTCCTGATTCCAAGTATAGGGTGTGAATACATTATAGCTAATGCATACAAAGCCTAAGCAGAGGCAGTTAGAAAACACATTTGTGAACGAATGGTGAAAAAGTGATTCAGAACAATATTCTTGCTATTTCAAAGTTTAAAGAAGTTCCTCCTCTTTCATATTATTGGAGGAGGGCTGTAATACAGTGTAACAGTTCATATTTCTTTCCTTTTCTCAGTAATAATAATTTTAGAGTGATTGGTCATAAATGTGTTTTGTAACATAAGGAAATATCACGTATTTATATTGTGCAAGCCCGTCTACCTTAACTGTAAAAATATAATATTAAAAAACCATTTTAATGTAAATTAAATTATTTTGCTACAGGAGTGAAGAACACAGTGAAAGATAAACCATTGGTTTTCCATAATAAAATTAAGTCATCAGGATATACAGCAGCACCACGGTGAGTAGAAATATTACTATTTTCCCTGCTTTATTGGTGTGTGATATTTTTTCACATAATATAACTCTGTGGTCTCATGACTTTGAAATTAATCACCTGTGAAAAACAGTTATGATGTTATCAAAGAAAAGTATTTTAAAAACATATTGTAAACCAAAATTTTCACAGCTTCTGGTCGTTGGTCAACTTCTTTTTGAAATCCATATTAGGTGTCCTGATTCCTTCATTTGACTAGACTCTTATTTCTTCAGCTTGCAGAAAGAATTGTCTGGGAACTGTATATTTATAGATTTTGACCTTCAGAATGCACTATTCAACAAATAACTCATAGAAATGATGGTGCAAACTCTGGCATAAGAATATTAGACATTTATATTGTCATCAAAGCCTACATTCTCTTATCGATTGACATTACCCATAGATGTAAATAGTAAGAAAGAAGCAGGATTGCTTTTGTTTGAAAAAAGCTGTTTCTCCCATGCAATGTTTAATGTTTCATAAAAGAGAGTCTGTTTTCTCTCTCGTAGAATGACCATGTTTTCTCCAAATACTAACCTGAAAAAAAAAGAGGTATCCAAGTTGAAGACCAGTTGTAAATGGTAGGTAATCTAACAACTCTGTTAGAGGAGGAACAAATTAAAACACAGATAATTACAGTTCTATTGAAAATATGGTTTGTCTCTGCTTCTCTCATTGGAACCTTTTAGTAAGAGTTGTCACTAGAAATAAAAGGCTTGGTAAATTTGATATAAAATTTATCACTGCAGCAAGTGATTTGGTTTATCAGACTATGAATTAAATTGGAGTGCTTCATATAAAAGAAAATATGCATGTCTATTTTCCTAGATTTTTGTTGGTAGGAAGAAAAAGTGCTAAATATGGTTGGAAGCTAAATCCCAACATGTTCTTAAGCTGCAGTTCTAGTCAGAAAAATAGCTGGATGTGGCACAGGGAGAAGTCATTTCAGATCATGTCCCTCATTCACCCCTAAAATATTGTTACTTTAAGTTAATGCAAACTTACTCCAGTGGATTTAAACACAGTATGTATAATAGTACAGGTTGACCAGTGCAATCTTTATCACTGGTCACAAAGAAAAAATGTTTTTCTAAAGCTGGCATTTTCATGTTAATTTGTGTGGACTGTTAAATGGGGATATTGCACACATTTTTTCTCTTTCCTATTATTAAAGTATTTGCTTTATGTAATACAAACATGAAAGTAAAGAATGATTGATGCCATCATTTTTCTCATTTTAAAAGAGTTGTTAAAGTGTTAAGAAACCCACTTAATAGCTCAAGACTAAGTTTTTGTAAACCTTGCACACATAGGAACCCTTACATGAGTACTTCAGATAATTTCAACTTTGGTTTAGCACTGTTTTATATTGGTTAAGCTACTTAGTATTTTAAGTTTTGTGTGTTTTTTTTTAGTTAAATTGCTTTTTCTAGTTAATATTGAATTTTGTCACAAGTTCTTTGTAAACAAGGTAGAGTTGACATTCTTTAAATACTTTTGTTAGCTATGTGACTTAAGAAACTTAATTTTTTTTGCAAGATTGTTAATTTTTGATCTCATGAATTCACAACTCTCAGTGACAGTAGTAGTTTAAATATGACAATTTAAAATTAATTTGGCTCTTACCTTGGATTTAATGTATTTTTTCCAGCAAATATTTATATAAAGATGTTTAGAATAGTTCCTAAAGCACATTTATTTCATAACTGAAATGAAGATGTACTGGTTTCTTTCCTTTTTCCTTCTTTGAAGTAAAAATAAAGAATATCCATTGGAAAGTTATCCTCCAATCAAATATGAGAAAGAGATATCTGTTACTTGTAAAACAACCCCAATTTTTTGTATTCAACATTCTGGTAAGTACAGGCTTTATAAAAAATGTAGTTGTGTCAGTGTGCAGAAAGAAATCCAATATTTGTGTGGCATCGTTTCTAAAAATTGTGGATTTACTGTGGATAAATTCACAGAAAACTTTCTAGTAACACCACATACTGTTTGATCATAATTTTTTATCTTGCAAAACCATGCAAGCTGTTACTACAGATGCAAAAGGATTCTATTTCTGACTTTATGTCTTGTTTCCTTTTGAATTTATTCTTTAACTTCCCCACTACTACTTGAAAATTAAGAGTTCTTTCACTAAGGAATTTATTTCCTGACATATTTACTTAGTGTCATTAGGGTGTATTAAAAACTGAAGTTCTGTTTCAAAATACTCAGAATACTCCTATTTCTTATATAAATATTATTCAATTTTTATAAATTGAAATATTAAAAAGGAAATTCTTCTGTGTGATCCAAAGAGAGGCATTTTTCTTAACTGCTTTGGATAAATGACTCTTGCAATAGGTTTAGTCCGTTCCAATGTAAATATGATTAAGCAGAAAGCACTTCCTAGATTAGCAATCAAGCATTCTACCTGGTATATAATTATGTCAATGTACACCCTGCAAGCCAAAATATTTTCAAAATATTTAAAAAAATTAAATCTTTGTAAGTATTTTGAGGACAAGAACAACTTATACCCTCAGGAAATAAAAGCAATTAGATGCAGTCAGTAACTTCGCTAAAATATATTCCAGCTATCTCTGTTTTGCTAGTGCATTTTAAATATAAATCCTCTTTTAGTTTGAGGAAGAAACATCTTTCTCTTTTTTTCTCTTTGCCTCTTGCACACCCATGCATGCGCACACAGGCTTAAATACTCACAGTTTAGCAAAAATTTCAGAGGGTTCTTTTTTTGAGTTAAAAAATTTTGTTATTTATAGAATACGTCAGGACAAGAACTGAATTGCCTACAAAATCATACCAAATTCTGCAGCACTAATTTGTGATGCTCATACAAAATCTGTGTTAAACATATGATATGAATATCTGGTTTTTGTTTTGTTTTAGTGACATACGTATTTTTTATGATTAAAGAAGCAGCATATTAGCTCCTTTTTGCTTTCAAATGTAAATCATCAGATGCTCTTCTTTATAGGAGATGGAGAGCTGCTGGCTTGTGGCCTGGCTGACAAAACTGTGCTGATATTCAATTCCAATCTCACTGATGTGCATAATGTTTTTTCAGGTAAATTTATGAGTTATATTATTAAAGATATAGCATATGATTGAGTTTGATCTTAATTGGCACAGATTCCACTCATATCACTCTGAGAACAAGAGAGAGGGAGTACTGATGATTCAAGATGTAAAATTTATTTTTCTGATTGCTTGATTTTGTCCCAGAATTAAACTGACTACCAGGTGTTCCCATGTCTCAATTTTTTGTGAGGTAAGAAGCAATATATGATGATATATATTGAAATCTTCATCATGATGTATATTACAATAATTAAAGAGAAACAATAAAGGCAATATATTGCAATAATAAGGCATTTGTATATTGTATATAGTAGTATATTCTTATAGTTTATTATCCAAGAATTGGCTGTGATGACTTGGCAAAAGATGTGTTTGCTTTGCAACTCCAGGCTTCTAAAGAAAAAACATTTAAAAAAAGACGGACTATTCCTATGAAGAAATCCACAACTATGAAAGTGTATGTATGTGTCAACATCACGCTTTTGAATGAGTCTCAAACACCAGATTATATCTAAATTTCTACAGGAACAATTTTTAATAACAGCAAATGTTATGACTTTAAATCAGTCCTGCTAAATGAATTTTCTGTGAAAGCTCATAATGAAAAATGAATGGTTTTTACTAGCTGACCCTAACAAGTATTAAAACCAGACTACTTAAAGATATTTTAGAGAATTATTTCTACATAACTCTGACAACTGATTTGTGAAAACAGTTTTTCTTTTTGAGTAATTTTCATTATATTTAGTGGAAGAAGCTGTGACATTAAGGAGGCAACATTACTGATATTCTCCTTCTTGTGTGAGGAAATTGATGAAAATATGCCATGTGGACAGAGTAATGGGGTCTTTTTCTTCTACAATAGCAAGTTCTTAAGTTTTTCACTGATTTATTTCATTGATGCCTTTAATCCTTTGTGTCTTTTTTTGAATGATGCACAAGTCTGAAAAGCAATGTAAACCACATTCTACTGTGCATGTAGTTCTTTTCAAAAGCAACATAAATGTTGAACTGCCAGATAAAGTAATGCAAGGGAGTAGGGACCACAAACCATTAGTTGCTTGCTTGTTTCATTCACATTGCTTTTCTGTGCAGTTCAGATTACCACGTAGTCACCTGCTTACTTTCTTCTTCTGATGCTCGTGTTTTAGACATGCCATGCATTTTCATAAAAAAACACGATGCATTATTCTTACCCAGAGCTGCAATCAATGGCAACATAAATTTTTCTTTTTTTTCAAGAAACAGAAATTGTATCTATTCTGCTAAAAAATGTCAATTTCAAGGCAGCATTAACATCTGAATATCGCTGCTTATCAAAAGTCACGGTTTTATAAGGCAGCACCAGAGGAGTGCTATAACAACAGTTTTGCTGTAAGCCTAAATTTATTCAGCCTCGTTCCCTGAAGGGCTCAGTTACAGTTTTAAGTAGTTCTGCTTTCTTCTTCAGCGGTGGCTCTTCAGGTGTCTGTGTCCTGTAGTGAGGTGCAGGTAATGTTGAACAGCTGTAAAGAGTTACAGCCAGCATGGCCTTTCTGAAGAAGTCTTTTTACAAAACCAGCTGCTATTCTCAATTTGCTCCAGGACTGGGGAACCCTGAGTAATGCCTGTTTTGAATCTTACTGGGCTCTTTCAAGCCAGCTGGCATCTCCTTCACTGTGCTTTGGGACTGAGGGGCTTGGAGTGCAGAGATTCTTAAGCTTTTTGTGTGGCTCTTCCAATTTTCCAAACCTCAGATTTTCCTAAAGTTTCTCAGGTTCCTTACTACTTTGGAAAACTGTTTTGTATCCTCTGTTGTGGTTTTCTTTTTTTTTTTTTTTTTGTGTTTGTTTGATTGGTTTTGTGTTTTGGTTTTTTTTCTTAAATGCAGATTATTCAAGGCTTCCAAATATTTTTAGAAGATCAAAGCCTTTAAATAAAGCTTTGTGTTGTGAACAAAACAAGAATAATACTCACATGTGTATTTCTGCAGTACCTGTGCAGTTTTCTGGTGAAAATTTTGCAGCTGTTTGGTAACTGGGAATTAAAGTATCTCATTTATAAGAGCTTTTGTAGACATATGTCTACAAAATGAAATATCTCAATTGCTGAGATAAATTTAATAGCCCTCCTGTAATTTAAAGCAAACTATTTTTTTATATAAAACTTCAGTTGACTAAAGATTAAATGTGCACAAGAGGGCAGCATAAGAACTTTGAATGTTTTAAGGCTAGATGAAATTTATCAGACTTCATCTGACAAATTGCATTAACATGCATCAAAGTTTGTAAAATTTGATTGACATGTTCTTTTTTGATCTTTTTGATCAGCTTCAATATAATGTTAGATTAAATTAATAATTTTAGCTTTTGAATATTGTTTCTGGCTTTTAAAGTTCTTTCTTTGTAAGTTTACAATCTTGTTTTTAACATGCCATTGAAGTGGCAAACTCATTTTATTTTGACAAAAACAGCTAGCTCAGTAATAAAAGGTTAATGAATAAAATAAAGTATTTCAACTATTTTCAATGTCTTAAGGGGTTTCCAGATCATGTTTAATATAAAATTTCATTATAATATAATACTCAGATTCTTTTTTCAATACTGAATCTTTGCTTAAATTTAATTTCAAGAATATTTCTTGAAAGTGCTCTTCCAATAAGTTTGAAAAATTAAAGTTGGAATTATCTTTGTCTGTTTATTAATGAGAGATATTTTCCTGTGTTTTTTGGTGGAAGAAAATTTCAATAGCTGGTTTACTGTTACCAGTTTTAATCCAACCATTTGAAACCTGTACTTAGAATGTATTTTAACATTGTGCATAATTGTATTAAAACAATACAATTAACTCCAGAGAAATTCATGAATGCAAGAAATGAGCTTTATGATATTTCCATTATTATTTTTATTAGGTCATGATGGTGCAGTTAACTCTGTTGGCTGGAGTCATGACAAGAAGTGGTTAGTTTCAGCATCAGAAGACAGAACGTTAAGGGTCTGGTCAGTCTACAATAAGGAACCTGCCCTAATTCTGGTAATTGGAAACTTCCATTGGTTTGGACACAGAGAACACTCTTGCACTTTCATCTACTTCTGTTTTAAAAGCTGTGTAGAAAGAACCAATTTCTAGAACTACTGAATGGTGACTCCAACTGATTTAACAATCTGGGTGATCTACATCAACTTCAAATTAGGTTTTCCTCATGATAATTTAGGAAAAGAAAAAATCAACCTTGGTAAAAAAACCCCAAAAAACTAGTGGGCATATCTGGAAGTTTTGGTTTTATTGTCTGGTCTGCACGTTCTATTTTCATTGGCTCAGCTCTGCTTGGCTTTAGTCTACTCCCCAATTCAAAAAGCAGTTCAAAGTATGAAGCTAGATTGCATTAGATTCAATTGACTACAGATACAATTAAATTTACTGCCAGCTAATTTAAGCAGAATGAAATCTTTATTTTGAGAGTAATAGATGTCAAAAATAAGAAGGGCCACTACGTAGTAGTTTAACCTCCTGGCCTATGATCAGGATGACATGAGGGAGGCTCTGCCTTAACCTGGAATCTCAGACAAAAAATATTTGTTATGTTTGAATCCATTCTTAATAGATTCCTTTATGTTTCAGGGTAAAGAGAACTTCCATAAGAATGTACGCTTTGCACAGTTTTATTTTATAGATACATTTATATTGCTGTGTTGTGGAGCTGAATTTCATCTATTAAGTTTCCATCTAGACACAACCAAGGATGATCTAAAACGGTGAGTTCATTTCTCGTTAACAGGCCAGTGAAAGAACTCGTACAGTTTGATCTGGGATTTTGTCAGCGGTGAGGTGAGCTGACAGGGCAAAAATATTACAGAAGATAAAAAACTGAACAAATGGTAAAAGCTACTTGCAAAATATCTTTGTTTTGAGTGAAAGGACAAAAAGAACTAGGGCTACAACACTGAATTCTTAGTTGATATTGTGAATGGTATATGTCTATTGATGATATTAAACAGTATTAGGCTGCATCCTTAGATGGGAAAAACGGGTCTATTTCCTTGGTAGTTTTGCTGCTGCACAGAAAAACATACTAAGCACAAGCTTAAATATGTTTAGGAATAGGAGTGCTTTCCTGGATTGAGGCATAACCCTGGTATGTGAAACTTCACTGAAACGCTAAATGGTCAGACAGAATTATGTAATAGCTTTCTTCCATAATCTGATTACCTACTTTCTGTTTTACTCATTAATTCTTAGTTTATGGAGATATTCATAAACCAATAAAAAGGTAACCCAAATTGCTACATAAACTTCAATTTCTAAGAGACAAGAACGAATGTACAGTGTCCAGCTCAGTGTGTCCACAATGCCTGCCTGAATTTTAAATGACTGGCACTTTGAATTGAACATGTATAGGGCATGTAGCAAATGCACTGTGTTAAAAAAAATATTCTTAAATATACTAAAATTCCTCTTTTTTAAAAATAATAGGTACTCTTCTATTTCCCCACCTCTGTTACTTTGGTTCAGTTTTCTCATAACTTATATTTGATGAATCCCAGTTTACTCTTGGTTGATTTGCTTTCTATGTGAAATTCTACCTGGGCCATGCCCTGTGAGGTATTTATCTGTGTAGCAGTCTGCAGTGTAAAAACAAGGTACTTCAGCTAACTAAAACAATTTTTCTTGCATTTGGGAGCAACTTAACTGTTTCAATCAGCCTCTCTTAGCAGGGTAAATTGGACCAAAAGAAGCTTCATACTGCCTTCATTAGATTGTACCTATTATCTCAGTCAGCTTATTTAAAGTTAGCTTGGGTAGGTTTACCCAAAAATAGAGATAAATCATTTGCTCTTTGCTGTGGGTTTGATGCTGGCTAGAAGCACCAGGCACCCACAAGAATCGTAACAAAGGGTTCATGAGTTGAGATAAGGATTAGGGGAAAAAAACACTCTAAGGCAAAACAGGTTCGAAACTTAAATAGTTTTGAAAAAGAAGTAAATTTATTATTTACAGAATTAAAAGTAGAAAGGATAATGAAAACTAAAAAAAACCTTTAAAACACTTATTTTCTTCCCAGCCCCTCCCTCTTTCCCGCTGACCACGCAAGGAGAGAAAACATGGGATGTTGCTCAGTCTTTCGCTTCCTAAAAATCTTTCTTCTGTGTGCTTAGGGAAAGGAGTTTCTTTCTTCTGCTGTGCCGTGGGATCCTTCCCACGGGAGATAGTTTTCTGTGAATTTCTTAGCGTGGTCTTAGTTTTCATGAATAGTTGTCCTGCCCGACCTGCTGTGAGTCCCTCCCACAGGCCTAGCAGTCTTCCCAAAACTGCATAGCATGGGTCAGTTTAGTTCATGGGGTTTAGTCTTTTAAGGATAATCTGTTCTAGTTTGGAAGCAAGGGCTCTCTGTCTCTGGAGGCAAGGGTCTTCTCTCTCTGTTTGAGTTCCTCACTGGATTACAGCTTTTCAGCATCCACGTGCTCCAGCATGAGTACTTTTCCTCATGGGCTGTGAGTGGATCTCTGCATCCCCTATGCACTTAATGAATTACAGGGAAACAGTTTGTTGTATTATAGTCTTCACCACGGCTTGTAGAAAAAATTTCAGCTCCAACGCCCCGGGCACCTCCTCCCTCTCCTTCTTTTCACTGACCTCAGTGCTGCCATGTTGGTTCTCTTCATGTGTCTTCACTTTTTCTCTTTCTCTGACTTGGAAGAAAATTGTTGTTCGTAGGTATTATTGTTCTCAAGTTCTATCAATTGAAAAGTTCTTATAGAGACTTCTTATAGAGCTTCGCAGTGCTGAAAAGGCTGATCTCATCTGTGCTCCGTGTCGGGGAACTGTTTGCCATGTTTTTGTCACTGGCCGCGTGGTCCCTGCTGGCACCGCATGGGCGGTCCCGGCGTGCCAGGCCTCGGGCTTCTTGGAGTTGGGTTGCTTGGGAATGCAGTCCAAAGCGGGTGGTAAACTCCATCTAAGGCTAAATACTGGCACGAGACCGATAGCCAACAAGTACCGTAAGGGAAAGTTGAAAAGAACTTTGAAGAGAGGGTTCAAGCCTTGTGATCGAGGTGGCAGCCCACGGATGGTGTGAGGCCGGTAGTGGCCCCCACCCCGCCAGGATGGGCCCCGGTGGCCACCTCATCACTCTTTGGAAGAAAAAAAACCCTGCGTTTTTTTCCCTTCTTCACTATGTCATCACAGAGGTGTTACCAACTTCTCTAATTGGGCCAGCAACCTGCCTACCGTCAGAGCCTTCAGCGATTGGTTCTGTGCCGGACATAGGAGAAGCTTCAAGTAGTTTCATCTTTTAGAAGCTGCCCCTGTGGCTTCCTCTGCCCACTGAAAAAACGAGACTGTTTTAAACTAACACACTCTTGAAGTCTAGTGCAGTTTATTTTTTCATTTATTTGAATAAAGTACTTGTGGAAACTACAAAAAGTTCTTGTATTAAATTGCAAAACACTGTATATTATCTTCTGCTGCGCCATCACTGCTAAAGTAGCTCCGATGTCCATCTGAGAAGATCAGCAGACCATTGTTTGAGAATGACAACAAAAGGAAAAAGCAAGTCATTAAACATTTTTCTTTTGAACAGATCTGGCTGATAACCATATTGCTCTTGTCAAATGATCTCAGTTTTGCAAACTTTTAGCATTGTTGGAAAGAAACAGTAATGATTCCTACAGGCATGTCATGCATGGACTTTTGTACTTTCATTAGACAGACGTGCTAAAATGCAAGTATAATATTGGCTGTTACACAGGAATCATTTTAACACTGTGCAGACAGTGTCCAGCAATGGCTAAAATCCTGATGTGTTATCAATATGGTTTCGATCACAAGTCTGAAACACAGCACCATACAAGCTACTATGAAGAAAATTAGCTCCACCCCAACCAGACCCAGTACAGTTGTTATTAACTCTGTATTCCTTAGGTGACTTCTCTGAAAATCACACTCTTCTTGCCTCATATATCCATATCCATATCCATATCCATATCCATATCCATATCCATGGAGTTATGTTTTCTGTTTACTTTAAAAACAGATCCTTGTTGCCTATGTGTATATATTTCAGTAAAGAGAGAGTTCTAATCCGATTGAATAACAACATAGTTTTATGTTGTGCAATATAAAAAAGTCTGAAGCCATTTTAGAGGTTTTAGCACATTTGCCACATCTGCATGGAGCTGACAGGTAACCCACAGGACCTTAAAGGTTTTTGTGTATGTTGGGAAACAAAATTTCTTTGGTAGTGTGTGATCAGCCCCTTATTCCCCTAAGTGGAAATTACTCTTTCCTCACTGTTTTCTCTTCATTTTCTTCCTGATTGCCCTATCATCAGCACATTAAATGCTATACTGAAACCAATGGCATATCTGCTTTTTGAACATAGGTACTTAACAGACTTCTTTTCTCTTCAACATTTTCAATATACATACAGGATTATTTTAGTGTTTCATGTTGATGGAAGATCAGTCTTCTGTATAGGAATATCATGTTTGTTTTCATCCAAATGAGTTTTGTTACCAAGTTCTTTAATAGAGTTCAGCAATAAGCCAAAAGATCTGTGGCTTTAATTTTTCATAATGAAAGAAAGCATTTTGATTTGCTTTGTGATTCCAATGGGAGTTTACTGGTGACTACAAACCATAACTTATTTCATTAACACTAGCATTCATTTGATATTGTTTGCAGATACAAACAGAGGAGTGTTTGCAAATTGGTACAGAAATTTCCCATGACATCAACAATGGAGATTACCAGCCTTTCAGCAGTAAATGAGTTCTATTCTTGTATCCTTTGTATTCCTTATTTTCTTTGTAGTTCTTTGGGCTTAACGACATGGACATCAGTTAAAGTAAGTAGCATTTGATTATTCACTACTCCTTTTCTATTAGAGTAAAACACTTGTAATTTTTTTGATGTTGAACTTCATCCTTAGACATAGATTTTTAGTGCTGTAAGATTTTTGGTATTGCTCATAGAGCATTAAATACAACAGTTTATAGATATATTTATTTATCTGTATTTTTATCTGTCTATATATTTTTGTTCCTTTAGATAAGTTTAACTTTAACACAGAGAACTGTACAGATATTGTACTTACAGCTGGCAGCAACCGAGCATTGGAAGTTTTTGACCTCAATGCAGGCTGCAGCACAGCAGTGATACAGGAAGCTCATGTTAGGTCAGTCCATCAGATCTGCCAAAATAAGGTACGTAATTTAGTGAATTTTATTTGTAGTACCACTACAACACCATCAACAAAGAAATCAGGGGCTAAAAATAGAATTGATAGTAATCGATAAGTTTTTATATGTTGAGGGGAATGGGCAAGAACATGAGTCTCTGTGATAGAGTCATACAGATTTCATTTGTTCTCTAGTGTAAAGGAGGGAGCAGTGAGACTGACCGAATGATCTTGCTATTAGAGAAGTGTTTATTACCCTTTGCCTTACTTGTGCTAGACTTAAATACTGTAGTTCAGCAGGAATTTTTCCTTATGTAAGTGTTCTCTTCTGAAGCTCAATCTGACAGCGTGTGATTTATTCTGAAACTTTGGAAACAGCAACCAAAAAGAAATTTCTCAGTACTACTATAGAATAGATGACCCCTCATCCTTGCTTTTCTTTTTTCCTTGAAGACTGTTTTGAGAGTTTGTAGTTTTTATGGTACCATATGTTCTGGAATGCCTGCTGTGTTAGGTCTGGTTGAATGTGGTGCTTCATTCCCAGTTGGAAAGTCCTTGCTTCTGTGGGTTTAAAACAGTTCCTTATTATCACTGTTGTAGAACTCTTTGTGGGTTTTCCTTATAGATGTGATCTGGTAAAACACTTAAAATTGTGCTAACTGTTTCAGTACTGTTTGTAACATATACAGGCTTAAAGTTCTGGCTTTTCTTTTTGCTGGGTCAGCTTAGTGCCTTCAGGTTATTTAATCACGAAAAACTTTAAAGATGTGGGCAAGTATTCACTTGGGAAAAAAACCTGGAGGTATGTGGTATAGCAAGGAAAACTGACCATTTTGGGGGAAAATTATACAACAAGGTTCTCTATTTTTTCAGTTATATAAAATTAATACTTTAGATAAGTCAATAGGAAAACTACACATCAACTATTTTATTACATTGGATAGTTTAAAGTTATTAGAGAAAATATAACTGCATTTTCTTTAAGATGATATGCTAAAATGTTTTATAGACTTAAAAAAAATTTGCAGAATGCTGTGTGCAAACTATGTCCTGTTTAAAGTATGAAACACATTGGAATCTAAGGTTAGTTAGTGATGAGACATGATTCAATGGAAGCAAATCTGTGGAGTGAAACAGTTGATGCTGAAGATCCAGTGCCTACACCCCAAAATTTAGGAAGGCTTTCCTTTGGACTATTCCTAGTCCCATTGTGTGGACTGAATACTCATTCGTGATTGCAGTATTTATATATTCTTGAAGTGCATTTTCTAGTTTAGGTTCATGCAAATCAATTCTCATGTTCCAAGACTGTTTTGTGATTCTACCGGGACAGTAGTAAGTGGGCATAATCATAAAATTTACTCTTTAAAGGAATAAAAAAGAAAAGCTATTTTGAGGGTCTTGCGGAACAATAGGGAAAGTATGTTCCCATTAAGTGTGGGAGAAACCTGTTAGCAAATCATTAAATACACAGGATATCCTAGAAACCTAGATGACAAGCATGACATTCTCTTGTTTTTGGATTTAGACAGAAGCAGCTGTAAGCAAGTTTATATAATTTGCTGTGTAATGACTTTGATTTTAAATTGTTCTTTTGATCTGTTCTAGAGATTGTTTGCAATTGCCAGTGCCTGAAATTCATCTCAGCCTTCAGTGTGTTGATTAAGCTTATTATAACAGTCCATTGCTTTTTATACTCACTTTTAAGAGACATAATAAAATGAATTGATTGAAATATCAAAATCGTGTTCCTGTCTTAGAGTTTAGGAACATCTGAGATGCCGAAATAGATGGCAATTTGAGATCAGACCACAAAGATTCAGAGCTTTAGTGTTAATAATATGTTTTTTATGCTGCAAAACATATTCTTTGAACAGGAATCTGTCATTATGAGCCACAAATATTTGGATGGTATATGTTCTGCTAGCACAGTTACAGGGTACACTCATTTTCATAGAAACAGCAAAGTTTTCAGTTTTCTGTTCAAACCCTTTTGTTTCAAAATTCATTGGTTCATTAGTTAGGAAGGCTACTTGCTGTGAAGACTGAAAAATGTAATAGGTAACTCCAAAGTTTCAGTCAGTTAACTTTTTCCTAACCATAGTTTCAATGTTGGTGAAAGTATAAGATCACCAGAAGATATGGAGTGCTTTCTGATATGTCTATTGATCAGTGCCTTTAGCATAAGCCAGCTGCACTGTTTGGATGACATAAATGGTGCTCATATGGAATTAGTGAAAGAAAGAGGGATTCTGTAGAACCATGTCCTCCCTGAGGCCAAATTTTATGTGAAGGTTGCAATGTAGTTAGAGAGAAGCTGAGAAGGGATTAGAGTGGTGGATGAGGAGGCTCATGGGGCAGAGGGAAGGGATTGGTCTATCAGAATGAAAGGATAGTTTCAAGAGTGTGTGGGACTATGCTACTTTTTGCATTGGATTCTCATAAATAATAGATTATCATAAATTGATGGACTATAAAAACACAAAGTGATAAATAAAATTCAGCTTGCATATTATCCCAACTAGTATATATTTTCTTGTCTTCTATATCAATATTCAGTAGCAAATGTAGTTTGAAGATACAAGTATATGTATTAATAAAGTAAATTGCTGACGAAACTTCAGGGCAGAGAAGGAGCAAATGGATTGCACTTCTTCCTTAGTTCATTAGTTAGTGTATTCTGTGTATTCTATAGTAAAGGAGTACTGCACAAAGTAAATGTGTATGTGTCTGTATAACCTTTTATTTTGGACTCTGTGACCGGTGCTGACTGAAGCAAGGGATAGTGACCAAACATTTCAAAAGCACAAAAAAGGGTGCTCTGTAACTTTTAATGAATTCTGCCCTTTGGAGTGCTACTGTCTTTGTCTTTTGCATTACTCTTTTTTTTTTTAATAGTTATACACACCTAATGTGAGAATGTGTAGATTTTGCTGGGAAATCTGTTGCACAGTGCGTTTTAATTCATGTCTTAGAGCAAGCTATGCACCAGCTTTCATAATGAATAGAAGATTCCTGGCAGTCAAATACTGATTGCAGGAAATTACCTTGAGGTTTCTGTGATATATTCAGCCAAATCAAGAAAGTGAATGGTAAGGAAAGGAAAGAAAATGTTTTGTTTCATTTTGGTTCCCTGGAGAAAGAAGTTTGTAGCCAGCAAAAAGGCTGGGATTTGCCAATGTGGATGTTAAAAAATGAGAGGTTTTAAACTGGATTTAATTATTTAAAGGTATGAAGCCAAAATTAGTCTTGTTCTGAATGAATGCAGTTGCTACTGGAGTCAATGGAAATTGTACACTTAGCCCAGGGCTAAACATGTCTTATAATTAATAATTGAACTAATCTCTGCTCCCTCCCTTTCGCTGCCCTTATTTTCTTCCCTGAACATCCCATAATGTCTTGTGCAATCACAAAAACATCTTCCTCTGCTTCACATTATGGATCTCTACCCTGATATTTAGTAAACCCCATCCGTCTGTGAGATGACCCAGATAATCACTGATCATCCTGCTGTGTCACTTTTGGACCAAAGGGCTCATGGCTGTCCTGGGACAGCACTGAGAGGAGTTGAGGCCATGCTTGATTTCTCTGACTGGGTTATGGGACTTCCTCCACATGCCAGCTTTCCTCCTCGCTCCTTTGTGTGTGTGCAGACAAGCTTTTTTTCACATAACCTAGCAAATATTTACTGTTTGTTTCTTATATGGACTAAACTCTCCGCTGAGAGGGTGGTTGGTCATTGGACCAGATTCCCCAGGGAAGCGGTCCCAGCATCAAGCTAGTCAGAGCTCAAGGAGCATCTGGATGATGCTCTTAATCATATGGCATAATTCTGCAAGGAGCAGGGAGTTGGACTCGATGATCCCTATGGATCTCTTACATCTCAAGATATTATATGATTCTATAATTAATGCCATGAGAATAGTTAGCTGAAACTGATTTACTGTTTTACAGGGATCGTCCTTCAGCACTCAGCAACCTGAAGCTTACAACCTTTTCATGACCACAGCTGCAGGTGATGGCATCAAACTGTGGGATTTAAGAACACTGAGGTAAGAATTGTCACACTTGCTCTCATACATCAGTAGAAATTTAGATGTGGAATCTGAACTACAGGCTAATTGAAGTTTACTAGTTTTTAGAGACCAAAAAAAATTCTCATTCCTCAATTATAGTTAGTTATGTGGAAGCCATTAAATATTTAAGATTTACCCCCCATGTTTACCCACCTTTGTCGATCTAATAGTACATATATAATAGTGTACTGAACTGAATGCTAATGGTATTTCTTAAACAGCATGCCATTACTGCTAAAAGAAGTAAAATCTATGATCTATCTTTAAAAATATAAGCCAATTGCAACAACATTTTTATAAACCATGCATGTAGTGCTATAAATTTGCATAATACATTACCATAAACTCAGAATTAAATGCTACACTGTTTCGAAACACCTTTCAGTGTTGTACTTGGGAAAACCTCGGGACAAAGGAATAGCACATCAGTTGATCGGGAGAATTAATACCTGGGGCAAGCTCTGTTGTGCAGGCCAAAAGAATTATGTTTGAAAGAAAAGGGATTTGGACAGGAAGTTGTTTAAGCTTTAAAGAATAATTTCCTATTTGCTTTCTGTGTATGTAAACATATCTATGGAAAGATGTAATATAATTTTTCTAGTACTGAATTTTCTATTTGGGTAATGCTTAATGAGCCTTTCATTAATTTCCATCTTTCTGTGGTAAGAATACATTAAATCTATAGGGGGCATATATGTTCTTTCCAAAATCATTGCTGTATAACCTTCACTCAATGCCAGAAAGTAATGAAACTGGAGACTGCTGGGGTTGGAATATGTTACCTTCTTATGTTTTTCTAATAAGCTGCTTAAACTGTGTTGCTGAAGAGTAATGAAAAAGTAGAAAGCTTTTCGCAGATCACTTATCTGTCTCTTTGTTTCTAAATACTAACATAAGTAAAGTCGGTGAATGGTAAAATAGTTAAAGCGTAAAATCTGGGCAATCAATTAAGTGAATATGTCTTGAGAAGAAGGGACTAATTTATGTATGTTCTTGCTGTATATTTAATTTGGCTAGGTCAGTGTATTCTAGTGTCCACTGCGTTCTGTTAGCCAAGCTTCAGAAAAGTAATTCAGGTCCTTAATGACAGATATTTTAAGGGTGCTTGTGAGGTATTATGTATATGTGTGTGTTTGTTACACATTACACAGTGATCAATGGTATTAACTCTTGTGGAGAAGAAATAGAAAAAATAAATCATTGTTTTTCACTTGCTAGGAATTTTCAAGGAAAAAAAGAAAAACAAACCAAATTTTTTAAAATGAAATTTTCTGCCATTGCTCAGACCAGAGACTGAGTCTTCTATATTTTGAAACCTGTTCTTGAGTTCTCAAAAGGAGTAAAACTGTTCAGTTTTTCCTATGTGTTCACCAGGTGTTTTTCACATAAATAAATTTAAAATGTCTAGGTTTGGAAAGCTCTGTTTGAACTTGGAACAAGTCTCTGCTGAAGTGTTAGGTCTACTATAGTTACACAGACTGTACACTTTTGCTTATTTTTTTGTTCATAGGTCTTGTCCAATCAAATCCAGTCCATCCCTTGCACTGTTGAGTACTTACAGGAGAGATTAGTTCCTAAACAATCTTATGGTGGGCCAGTACCTTTAATCTCTTAAAGTTGTTGATTTGTAAAGTTGGTGCATGAGACTCTGTTTCCAGTCCCTCTGGACTGACCTCTCTTTGTTTCTGCTTTGGGTTTGCCAGAATAGGGTTTGTTTAGTGAAATCTTTGTCCAGTGTTCTTGAAATATAGCAAAGGTAAGTCCACCTTCTCATTTATACTCTTTGCAGTGTTGTGGATAGTAACACTAACTGCAAGATCTCCACTTTACTGTTTGTTGATTTTGTTCTAAATATTTTCCCTAGACGTCCACAGTGAAAATTGTTTTGCTTTTCTTTAATCTGTTTGTTGCCCTTGAGAATCTAGCCGTTGTTACTTTATTTAAAAATACTGTAAAGTACAAAATTTTGATTAAATAAGGGGAAAAAAATCCCTCCAGCATGGTGCTTGTCAAAGCTGCTGTTGAAAGCATGGGAAATAATTTACAGAATAACTCTGCACAATTTCCTTGGGACTCTTAGGGGTTTTTTTATTCAGTTTCTTTGATGATGGTTCCTTTTCTTATGACATTAGAAATTTCTTTTCTCACAATTGCATTTCTTTTCTCACAATTGACTGAGGAATCATAGCAGGATGCTCAGGTTCTTTTTTGATCTGCTTAGATTAAATCTTCAAACAGGTTAACCTGGCCTATAGCTTTATAAGTTTTGAGTGTATTGATATTTTTGCTCTGAGTTCTACAAGAATTTTGCTATCCAACCTGTGTTATCAAACTACTTTTTTTTCCCAGTGAAAATTAATTTAACTTTTCTTGTGTTCTTGAATCCAGTGAAAGTATTTCGCAACTTCAATTTTCATCATCTTTTCTGGATAAAGCTGTGAATTTGTCTGTCTCTTTCACTATTGATGATCTGGAGGCATTCCAAGATTTCTTCAGAGAGTGCCAGAAAGTCTCATGGGTTCCTCTGAAGGTGGTACAAGAAAAGACACTTTAACTTTCTGATGTTGTCAGCCAACCTCACACAGCCAGGTCATCTTGCCAATAAATGAGGGAATCTTGGACACTGCTAGTGGCTTTTGGATTTACTCAGACTCCTGCTTCATTTGCTTTGAAATGCATGGATTTGTAAAGTTTCAAGATTTTGAATATTTTTGTGCTTCTCCTGCATTCTCCTCATTTATAACTAGAGCTAAGAAAAGCTGCAGACGATCTACAAAACAGACTTAGGAATAAAGAAGCAAGGAAAATAGTTTTTCTTGGAAGAAGAAAACTATGGCTACTCTTCTTCCAGGTTAGGATAATGAACTATGAGACCTTATGAATAAATGCTTTAGAGTAAGATAATGACTTTTGACCAACTTCCAAGACATTTTGAAGAGCAATTTAAGTCTACATTGTTTAAAAGAATGACTGCTTGGAGAACAAGTAAAATTATTTTCTCTTGTGTCCAAGGTGAAAGCGGTGAACATAGGAGTTGGGCTGAGATGCCGTGGAAATCTGAATGAGAATAACATTATAGTCACCAGCTTCAAGATTCCCGAAAAGACTCAGAAAAACATTTAATGATCAGGAGGTAGAAAAAGTTAATGCATTCTTACATTTTTGAAGGAGTTGAAGTGTTCTTTGTGATGAAACCTTGTAGACTCTCATTCGTCTGTAAGGCATAAGAAACTTTACCATTCTTTCTCATACTGCTGTGTGTATTGAATGCATTTTGGAGACATTGCTACTCTTTCTGAAGTCAGGAATCTAGCATTTATTCATACTCACCTGTACCTGTTGTCTCCACCATTTAAATTTAATATCTCAGAAAATTGGAATAACACAAGTTGCTGAGTCCTTTACACAGTACTCTGACTGCAGAGGCCAGATGTATCAGAAAATTACAATACACTGAGCCTCCTTGTCTGCCAGTCCTGCCTGTGTTTAATGGCTATGCTCATGAACATGTAGGGCAGTGAGATGTGCTTTGGCATCCCAGTGCTGTAAAACCAATGCATAGAAAGAATGTAGAAACTTAGGAATTAACGAACATTCCATTCCCTTACACAGTAAACTCATAACAACGCAAAGTATCAGACTAGACTAAATACCAGCTGCTTTAATATGTTCACATACCACTTAAATTTCATATGACAGTTTTTAATTCTGCTTTACCAGTCTAGATCCTTTCAATTTCTCAATTCCTCCCACTTGTAGATTAGATAATTCTGTGGAAAGGAAAGGAAATTTCTTTCATTCATTCTGTTAGGAGGAAACTATAAATTCATAGTGTTGCCCTCTTCACTTCGTTAAATACATTTAGAATATTGAAAAACACTTAGTAGCACCAGCTCACATTCACTAGCAAAGTTACATGAATACAGATATCTTCATGACTGGCTGATAATGAGAAATATTGTGTGTCCTGTTTTCTGCAGCTTCCCTTGCATGGTTCGTTCCAAGGAGTCCGTTTGTGCCACTGGGCCTTAACTGCCCTGACCCTGCTCTGCTCCTTGCTCCAGGCTGTAGAAGTCTGTAGAAATGAGCTGACAGAAGCCTTATGGAGTTCAGCAAGGGGAGTGCGAAGTCCTCTTGGCACCAAATGCAACCCCCAGGCACCAATATATGCTGAGGGGGGCAACTAGATGGAAAAGAGCTTTGCAGAAAAGGACATCAAGAAGAAAATGAGCCAGAAATGTGCCCTTGAGGCAAAGAAGGCTTTTGATGTCCTGGGCTGTATCAGGAAGAGTGTTGCCAGCAGGTTGTGGGAGGTGATACCTCCCCTCAGTCTAGCATTGGTGAAGCCACACTGGCTCTATGTGAGCAGTGAGTTTGGATAAGATGGCCTCCAGAGCTGCCTAACAACCTCAACTATGATGTCACTTTGTGATTCTATGAAAATAGCATTTGTTCTTAACTTGCCACAGAAAAGGTAGGGTATGGGAAGCTGGGGGAGCTGATGTAATATTGACTAGGAGAGCAAGATGTACAATAACAGCTGAAAATGAAAATTAATTTAGAAGGCAGGAAAGGGACAGGTGTGCTATGCTGTCAGATGTGCTGTGCTTATTATCTATGCAGAGATGGGGAGAGCGGGAAGAGTTGGTACAGCCCAATTTGGAAGTCTGGGATGCTACTATGGTAGTGTGAGGAGGTAGATGTGGTAGGTGCTAGATTACGGTTGCAGGTATAAGAATAGCAGGGACAAGGTGTTAGGAAGAGCTCCCAAAACCAAGCACACTAACACCTATGGTGGCAGGAGCTGCCTGCCTCTGACTCACACTCTGATCAGCTGAGAAATGGAAGTTCTGCTGTTGAACTATGCTGTTTGCTGCTGAAATGACTATTTTTCATCTCCTTCTGAAAAAACAAAAAGTGCAGTGGGCACTTATCGGATCACAGTGAAGACTTGAGGAATGTTGAACTACTTGCACATACTGAATTGTTTCAGGAGAATACTCAGCTGCATGATAATGCTTTGATGTATGATCTCAGAGAAAATCAGTTTCACCTTCTTTCAGTCTCTGAAAGAATTTGCCAATTGTATGAAGATAATATTAGACATTAAGGCAAAGTCTCCAACTAGTGTTATGATGCTGTGCAACTAGATCATAAGCTCCTCTGGCAACATATTTTAGCAGAATTCCTGCAGCCACAGGGAATTCATCTCATACATTTTCTGACAATTGCACTTTGAGACCTTGGGGTCAGACATGCAGTTTGAATTTTGAGATACTTTTCAGTCTGCATCTCCACTGTGAGCTAGCTGCTTGACATCATCCTAAGCAAGATACAAATATATACATACTAAGAATTTAATTCCTTCTTGGTTTGGGACTGGAGATACATGAAAGTATAGAGGATGGGGAACACAGGGATGTGGTCCCTGCTGGATGCTATGGTGAAAACATGCTGAGCTCCTGTGTGAAGGGTTTGGTGTTTCAATGAAATGAAACCCATGTGTACAGTACATGTAAGGTAGCTACTACTACTGTCAAGTTACACTCACATTTTGCAGCACCTCAATAGATTTGCTGGTACTGAAGAGTCTCTGAACAAATATCAGAGCACTGGCACAAAGTAAAAGAATACAAGTGAAAGTGGTTTAAAAAAAAAGAAAACTTTTGTTTGCAGTTATTTTTTTTTTAATGCATCGAGTAGAATGAAATAGACTTTTGTGAGAATATTGTCTTATTTATAAAGACACACATTCCAGTATCTTTGTCTTCCAAAGACAAAAAACATAGTACACTTTTTTCTAATATTCTTCAAGTTTTTTTCCAACATAAAAAGATACATATTTTGGAATGTAGACTAAAAGATGTACAATAGAGAACATAGGGAAAACTTGGCTGTTTTCTGTCCCATGCAATTACCAGATGTTTGTCATGGTAACCCCTGAAAGGCTCTGACCAGAAAAGCATTCTTAGGAGGCTGGAGAGCATGCCAGCTGGCCACGTAAAGCCTGCAATATCCAAAATAATTTGGATCACCACCTGTTGCTACTTAAAAAAAATAGAATGAAAAAACCCAAAGCCTGAAAGAAGACAATCCCTAAAATAAGCTAAAATCATACACATAGTATCTACTCTTAATTCTAGGATTTTCTGTCCACTTTTTTTTTCCATTGCTGTGATACCTGTAGGTATCTGGAGTTAATAGATTGCGTAACACAGTTTCAACTTAATTCTGTGGAAAGTTTAATTGGAATCAGTTTGTTTTTTTTTTAATGTGTTTTTAGAGCAGGATTTTGAGGGGTTTGGGGAAGTAGTTAAACTTGTAATGGAACACATATCCTGATATAATGGAAAAGTTGAACAAGAAAACAATTAAGAAAATAGAATCCAGGATATTGGTTATTACTGTGGCTGTACTAGCACAAGGAAAAGGGCACTGTCCTGTGACTGAGATATTGCTTTATATTGCTGTGGTATAGCAGAGAAAAGATTAGTCAAAGCCTTGGGATCCTTTTAGTTCTTATGTATCTATATATAGGTGAGGTGTTCAAGTTATTGGTCACAAATACAGAAGAATCAAATTCTTTGGAAAGGAAGTTTTTTGCAGAATTTTGTTAGGAGACTTGTCTGTGAAGAAGACCCCATTGAAGAAATTGTCTTTTACAGGCTCTGACAATGAGGTCTGAAAAACTTAGAAGTAGTCCTGGTGACCAGTGCTCTACTTAAGGAAGAATGGTGAACCTGAAGATACCTTCAGGAGGGACAGTGGATGTGAATTTTGTTTATTTTTCTCATGAGGAAATTTCTTTCATGTGATGCTGATGTATCTTACAAGTATAAGATTAAAAAGAAATTTTTTCCTCAAATTCTCTATCAAAAGGCACACAGAAGGAAAAAAATCTCCCTGAAATTTGCAAACAGTGCAACTGGGATTCGAGGCTAAGTTGTGGGAGAAGTTTACTCTACGCAATGAGTAACGTTTGGTGGAAGCCTAACTGAGGAGGAGAATACTGAGGAGACTGAGGTAGCTGGTATTGTCCTTTGCTGTCAATAGGAAGCTTGAACAGAGGATGGTTATTCAATAGACCAAATGTGGCCATTGGTTACTGAAAGTCTCTGAAGATTCATGCAAAAAACCTGAAGTTGAAAAATGTTTTTACATCTTAGTCACAGTAACTGGCTGTCTTCATAAGTTGCTTCTCTTGAACTGTAGTGTTCTCTTAAATTGAGTTATTTTAGCAGTTTTAGGATAGAACTCATCTGAGGTGAAGTGTCTGGTTTCTGTGTGCTCAAAATGTCTGTTAATATCAGTGGTTTTGTTACACAGAATACAGTAAAGTTCAGAGTTAGGCTCTATAAAATGATGTCTTTTCATGCATTCAAAAGTGTCTCTTTTATGCTTTAATAAGTGACAGCAATTAGGTCAGTCATGAAGTCATGTTTTTGTTTAAGTATGTCTGTTTCACCTGGGTGAATGAAACCAACTTAGCATTTAGTGCATTCTTACACATCCATGCGTGTCTGCAACAGAACGATATGGTATAAAAATTTAAAGCTTTCTGCACATGGGTTCAGTCGATTGAATTTACATAGCTTCTGTGATTTCACTGGCCAGGAAAAAGTGTATATCACAGGAGTTGGCAGGAGATTTTACTATTTCAAATTTGTTCCTGGACCTAGCATACATTAAAAAAAAAAAAAAAAGAATATATGAGAGCTGCATTATGGTGAAGTATGTGAATTTGTTTTGTAAGAAGGGTAGGTTGATAGCATTTGTAATAAAGGCAAAAGAAGAATATAGGTTATTATAAGTCTGTTTTAAAATAATACCTCAAAGGTGTAAAAACAAGCTTCTGAAATGAGATATATGTACGTAAATGACAGCTCTGAATGGTGTTGAAACTTGTATTAAAATGTCTTTTAATATTGAGGAAACTCTAAATAATATTTTTTAACATTAGTTTTGTGGTGACTGCAAACATATCATGGTTCTTTGCAACCATGTCGTGTTTTTAGGTGGATATTAATCTCCATCTCATTTAAAACATTATTATTTTTAAATGGCCCAAGTGTGCTCAGCTATTTAAAACTTACTCTACAATGCTTCTTGCAATATTAACATGAAAAGTAGGAAATTAATTCCTTGCATTAATTTTAAATCCATTCCTTCCTTTAGACTGTATGAACACAGATAGGTAAGAAGTTATCTACAGTTATAGGACAGGGAGAGGGAGAGAGAGATTTCTCACTTTGGAATGTTGTTTGGATATTGTCTTTCTTGATTTACCATATACAATAAATTAGTGTATGGAGTAGAAATGTAAGTCGGCAAGAAAGTTTAAATATTCAGACTTGGGTGTGAGAAAAGCAAGCAATAACTATTTATGTTATGAATCCACATACTGCATCTTCATTTGATATAAATAACTTGAGGAAGATTTATAAATCTTCATGGAGCAGACTTTGACAACACCTTCCCCTTAGCTAACTGACAGGCATCACAGCTCCTCATTCCTAATTAATAATGGTGTTTCTATCCCTGTAAACTAAACAAGGCCAAAGCGTGGGTTTGGTCATTGTCCTGGGGCAGTTTTGTCTGTTCATTTTATTTTCAGTCATTGATGTTCTTTAATGTCTTTCACCTTTGACAAAATCGTACTGCAGAGATATTTAAAACTTAATTTGCGGATTTGCCTTAGTGAATTTGCAGACTAAGAAAAACAGATGAGACTTCAGCAGGATTTCATGAAAATGGCAGTAAAAGAGGTAATTTTTAGTTGGTGTTAATACCACTGACATTTCTCTGTAGGTGTGAACGTCGTTTTGAAGGGCACAGTAGCCGCTGCTATCCATGTGGAATTGCGGTCTCTCCCTGTGGACGCTTCATAGCCAGTGGATCAGATGACAAATATGTAAGTAATGTTTTCACTTGTTTTCCTCCTGAAGTGTAGGAACTACTCATATTGTACATAAAAGAGACTTTTCAAGCATGTTTCTAGGATTCATCTTAATGTGCATTACTGGGGTCTATAATACTTTCATATAGTTCACTCACATGTAGCAGTTACATATGATTCATGATTATTCTGTCTGAAAAATCCCAGAGCAGCTAAATCTTAGTACTCAAAGTAATTGTTAAAAGCTTGTTTCTACGGCTTTCCATAGTATTTGACTCTGAATTGTCATGTGCCATCAAAGATGAGGAAAATGGTGTTCCCTGTAGCACAGCTTTCTGTGTTGTGTACATATCTGACCACGAGGAACTCTGTAGCAAATACACATTAATTTACTTAAGCTCCCAAATACAGGGTGATGAATCTTTCATTATGGCTTTCCTATGAACCAATCAGCTGAATAAAAAATGAGAAGTCGTTCAACTGGAATTAGAACTTTCCACACCCTTTGTGTGTGTGTTTTCTCCCCAGACAGGTTCTCTTCTGAATCAATGTCAACCATATTTAAATTATTTAGAAATTAATCCTGAGTACACATGTATTGCTACCTTTTTGAGTTTGCACATAATTTTAATTCAGTAATGCCTCCATTGTTGGCAGATGTTTTTCTTGCTGTTTGTGAAGAGATGGATGATTGCTAACTTGTACTAAAGGCCTTTGAAACTGGACTGGGGTTGGGTTTTTTGCGAACACATCCTTTCAAAACAGCTGGGTTGGAAAGCTGTTTAAATTTATTTTAGGTATTTCTAGGTTAATCATCAGAACACGACACAGAGTTTCTGGTCAACTTCAAATTCAGAACAAGAGGAATTTACTCTTGTGGCTAGTTTTGAAATACTGGCTCAAATCATGTATGAAGGTTAGAGATTTTATTGCAGATTGCTGGAGGTTTGGCAATAGGTATTGTGTTCTTGACATTATCATGTTAAACATATTTTTCAAGTTTCTAGTAAATAGCATTTCAAAATGTAGATTGCAATACAAAAGAAGGGCTTTTTGCTTTGTCTGTGAAAAAATGCATCTAATATTCATCTTGGGTCATGAGATATATGATATACTAATATATTTATTTGAGGTTACTAATTAAAGTTGCTTTTGAATTGTACAAAAAGAGGTGCAATCACAAGACCTTTTGTCTTCTCTTTTGCATTAAAGTATATGTTTGTAATTAGTGCAAGAAAAGAAAGACAGCATGATGGAGTCCTTACTCCAAATTCTTGGCACATGGTGGGTCATCAGAGGAAGCTGAATAGCTGGCATGCATCCTGCTCCAGTTGGCATGTGGTCCCTGGTGGGCACAGTGCCAGTCAATACTTTTTAGTGTGGCTCCTAGGTTGGAATTTTGCGTAATTTGTGTCCTATGTCTGTAGAGAACTTTCATTGTTCTTCTTGTCCCCTCAGGAAAGCTGAGTCAAGTTTTGGACTCTTGCTTATACTGTACTGTTAGGACAAAGTGCAGTTTTGGGGCATTTTTTAGGAGGCTTCCCTTTGAAGTGTTGGGACTGGATATACTTTTGTGCTTCCTTTTGAAACAGAAAATTGAATCCGGTACTGAATAGTCCATTCATATTTTTTAACTAATAACATCCTGACAGATGGCTTAATGTGCACCTGGGACAGTTTTAATAGTACCAAGAAGTCACATATTTCTGAGTATTGTATGAATGAATGTCTACTGGAATAAGCTGCATAAAAATCAGTAGTGTAGATACAAAGCATTATCTTCAAAAAGAGCATTCTAGAAATAAGTTATGTAACTTTCTACTGAGAAGCAACTGTATCTTCAGTCATCTGGGAGTTTACTTTATCAAGTGCAATTCTTGCACCCTGTGGTTAACAAATGTGATTGATTTTAAAGCCAAAAGAGGCATAATTGGAATATAATTGAGAGCCATTGACCTTAAACTGCCTTTTGTATTTCACAATATCTGAAGTATTTGACAGAGAGGAATATGTTGTCTACATTGATTAATAGCAAAATCACATTCCTACAGGGCATAGAAACAGCAAACCAAAATATGTTACTGTAAAAAAAGAGATGAAAATTCTGTCTGCCTTTTTCTCTGCTTAGAGGGTATATGACCTGTTTTGTGTATACCTGTTTTTATAAAATGAAGAACTAATTTTCTTTCTGTGCCCTGTGGTTCTATTTAGCTGTTTTACTTTATGTCTAATTAGGCACTTAATTTTTGTCGTTGGAGACCTTAGGGCTCTCTGAATAAATTCCAAGTTTCCAGAAATGAAGTAGGGAATGCAGAAATAAATATTTGTCTCTTTAATTGTTTTCAGACTCATTCTTGCTGGCTCTCTTTGAAGTGTAGGGTCTTAGAGGCACATTTTGACCCTAGTGCTGAAGTTGGATTTTCTAACATAAAACTCTCTGTCCATGCCAAATCTCAAAGCCTGTGTTCATAGTTCACATGGATTGACCCATATCACAAACCCAGAAGTTTTTCAGCATAGCAGGTTGCTACATGAATAACAAAAATACATGGGTAGTGTGTGACGTTCGCTTCCCTTTTATTTATACTTTTCAACAAAATCTAGGATTTTGCTCACAACACTGTCTTTGAAACACATTCTAAATCCAAGATTAAATTTATGCCTTCCAACTATAAGGCACCAAATCTTGACAAAGTAGTCCAGAGGGCAGCATCATCGAAAGGAGTGGAAGGAGACAAGATAAAGCAATTTGATGCTTACAGGTAACATCAGTCTAATAACCACTTGTGAATCCCTGAATATTAACCTTCATGCAAAATTGGTTTCAGAGTAAATTCTCATTTTGTAAGTGATGCTGGAAAGTGATGCTGGTCAGGGGACACATCCAAAGAGATCTGCAAATCTGTGAGGGGTGGCTGGATGCAAACCCAGACCTGATATTGTTTGCATACTCAGTTACTTTCAAATACAAGATTCTGCATCAGGCATAACACAAACTGTAGAGTTTGTCTATACTTGACACCTTAGTTTTAAGTAGATACAGAGACTGGTATTGCAAATAAATATCAGTGCTGCTGAGCAATATACTGTAATGTTTTACTACTAGAAAAGTACATTTCGAGCTTGGGCTGCCAGCACTCTTTTGTTCTATACATCTGCTCTTGCACTGCACTGCTTCCTAATGTAATCATTACCATAGAAGATTATGATATATTTCTTGACCCCCATAAATATATTGTTAGTCACATTAGTCTTTCTGTGGCTCAGTTCTGATTTATGAAATGGAGATTAGCAATGGTATTTTTCTTCTCTCCTCTTGTCTTTAAAAGAAGAGTTTAGATGAGGCCTATCTCAGTTTGTTATTGTTGTGATCAGCTGCTCCGATCTTATTTATATGAAATACTTCCATCCTTGTGTGTCTGTGGTGTGATAAGCTTTAAAATTGCATCTGATTAGGTTAAAAATTGCATAAAATGATCTAGAGATCAAAGAAGAAACACTCCAGGAAACCCCAAATGTGAATGATAAAATTATATGGTTGGTTGTTCTGCCTTTAAGAGCCCAATTTGCTAGAACTTTTTAGGTACTAATAATGGTAGGTAAAAGACTACAAGTGATGGAGTTGGCAAAGATATTCTGATATAGTTGTATGTAAATGGAAGAGATAGGACTAGTTAATAGTTTAGAATGCTTTGTTTCATATCTCTTGGGAGTGTATCTTGGAGGCATCACTGAGGTTTAAATTAGGTATCTTTGATATACAATAAAGTATGCTTTAATACTTTATTTGGAGAAAATAGAAGGCTATTTTCTTTACTGGAAAATTAGAAATGTACGATATTGGTATTGTATAGTATTTGTTGTCTTGGTCTACATACCAGAGGGCTTGCAGAACAGAATGTATTATTTGAAGTAGTGGTAGCAACTATCTGAAGTATTTTAGTTTTCAGTGTGATTGGTATTCCAATTGTATATTTCTCAAGTTTTATCTTATGTGTCCATACTGTTTAACTAAGATAGGCTTTAACAGGAAACATCTGGAGAAAACAGCATTAGTATTGTTTACTGTGGAAAAGGCAGGACTGACATTGCTTGGCAGAACAAAATCCATAGCAGAGAACGAATGACAGAGACTGTGACAGCCTCTCTGCCAGCTGTTGATGGAGAAAATCTATCCCTTTCCAAAGAATAACACAGTTTGGTTTTACTCTCGATCCTGAGTTTCTTGGATTCCTTGGTAGCGTGGTTGGCTCTTGGGCTGCTTATCCTAGGAGTGAACAGATAAATATTGCCTTCTTAATCATACAGTCATGACTTTGGGTATGCTGTTACCTCACTGTCTCTTTGGATATATCTTTGACGATGACTGAAAATCTTGGCCTTGGTAGATTATTTTATGAGCCATGGAGTTATATGAGTATGAGCACATTAATTGTTCTTGTGTGCTTTTTGGTCAGTTCAGGCTATTGCTTATCTAGGCCACTACCCCTCAGACCTGACCACCACAAAACCAGATTGGCAGGTAAGAGAGGTGGAGGATTTTCTGCTGGCTATAGATGTATTGTTATTTAATTGCTACAGAACACCTTTTTTTAAAAAAAATCAAAATGAATTTTATGAGTCTGTAATTTGTTACTGTGTTAACACTGAATTTTGGTAATGTTTTTGAGAGATGGGCGGAAGCATGAGAAATTAGCCTTTTTGCTAAAGAAAGCTAATTTTATAAAATATACCCTGTAGTCAACTGTAGGCAAAAAAGGAAGTTGAAGTAGATATGAATACCCAATGTTCATTTTGGAATGCGCACAGCAGTGAGGTGCTAAAAGTGGATATATATAGTGTTATATCCACAGGGCTTGTGTTTTCTAGATGTGTACCTCTTGGTCTCAATTCTTGACAGTGGCTGAATTTTAGGTATCATTGGTACATCTGGTACAAAAATCTGATTAAAGGTCCTTTGCAACATCTGCACATTTCAGTACTTCTGTCAAACAGTCAACACCACCACACAAACAGGAAATACAATTATTGGTATGGTTGATACAGAGGAGAATCTTAGCAGCAGTTAGAAAACAGCCAGAGTGGGTGTGATACAACCATGCTGCTTCATAGTGAGACGTGAGATAAATTTTCTTAGAATAAAATCTTCAACTAATAATTCTTTACTCTGACAACACTATGTGTGTTATAAAAGTAAAGGCAACCTAAATTCAGTAGTGTGTGCTGCTACATAAATTTCATATGAAGACAACTGAAAACAATCACATACATGATGCCTTGAAATTAGCTAATGAAATAGAAACTGAATTGGCAAAAATTACAATTTGGAAGCTTCAGAGAAGTGTGGCTTAGAGAGGGAAATCTGAGATATGGTTTATGTAATCTTTTTTAGTGAGGAAAATTAAAATATGTTAGCTATAACTGCCAGAAGACTGATACATTTGAAAAATATCCCCTGCATCTTGAAAGACGACTGATTTGTACAATATTAACTATTTTAATAGTAAAGAACATTATAAACATTCACTGTCACTCGTTTTTAAGTTTTGTCCAAGGAAATCATATGGAAACTGGGATCTTATAGTAGTGGGAAGTTTCCTGTGACTACCAGAAAGACAGCCTCCATAAGTGTCATTAAAAGGGAAAAGGACTCTGAAAGGGTGTACTGTACTCAACATTTTGGTGCCAGGCTTGATTAGACTTTCCATGCTACCACGTGGTAAGTGTATAAGATATCTTGGGACTGAAGAGCATTAATCAGTGCTCAGGATACTTGTGAAAGCTGTTTTATTATGTGTGGATTTGGCACTGATACCTATAGTTAAGGTAGTCTAACACTTTCCACTATAATTCTGTTTTCAGTTGCTTGTAAGTGAGAACATTTTGGGCTGAAACTTTCCATGCTCAGTGTCTGCTTCAGGTTAATTGTTATTTTTCTTTAGTGTAAGTAGTTCAGGAGCTTTTTCAGCTTGAGATTGAGGTAAAATACATGGTTCCGTGGGATATGTGTCCCAGTATAAATAGGGAGTGATGGAGTGCAAATCAAACACTTATAGCATGTACTGCGGGATTATGCATCAAGTTTGATGGTGCTGATGGAGGCAAATGGCAGTAATGCATTATTAATAACTGGAGATATCTTTTATAAAAACATGTTAGATTATTTATTTTTATACCAAGGGGCTTTAACATTTCTATCTTCTGTAGCTCATTTGAATTATTAGGAAAAATAGTCACAGAAAAGTGATGGCATTGGCCAATCCATGCAAAACATGTGAAGAAAACATCTCTATTTGTGTAAGACCAAATTAGGTATCTTAATTATCAATGTCTTTTTGTTTGTGTGTTAGTTGTGTTCTTTTCCCATGATCTGTTTGTAAAATATGTGCTTCAGCTTAAAGCCACAGCAGCAACAAAGGGTTTTCCTTGAAACTGGTGTTGCTTTACTGATCCCTGTGCAAAAGCTGATGACAAGGAGAATCCTTCTGTTATTCTTCAAGTGTTTATAATTTGCTTCCCCCCCTTTCCTATCCCAAGAGGCTGTAGGAGTGTAAGTAGTTTGACACAAATATATGTGGCCATGGGTTGGACTAGGGGGCAATGGGAACAGATGGGAACAAGTTTCCTTTGAAGTTAGGGTGTGAGAAAACAGAGGAAAGAATTTACAGTGAAACTCTGCAGATAAAGTGTCAATTTATCTAGCACACTGTCTACCAATTCAGTAGAATTAAATAATTTTCCATTTGGATACAATTTCCTCCACTCAAGGAAGGGCCTTCACGCTTATTTGCTGTCTCTTGGTACAAATCTAGAGAAGAAAGCAGAAGCTTATGTATACTTGTAAGGTGCTAAATACACTGTCACACTCTGGGTTACTGAAAACTGACTACTCCAAATTTTCTTCAAATGTCAAGTGAAAGGAAATACAAGTAAGTATGTGGTTATGGGTCCAGGAAACTTCTTTGGAAGCTATTGGTACAGGTAAATTATTTTTACTTTTGGCTGACCCTCAGCAACAAATGGAAAGGAAATACCAATATCTACTGGATCAGTATTTTTATTAGACAAAATTGGTCTTAATATAAAAAAAGGGGATTGACTTTGGCTAAAGTCTAAGACATTATATGCACATATGCATTTTGGGTATTGCTGAGTGCTTCCTAGACTGTTTTGTTTTCTTTTTCATTACATTTGGTTTGCTGAAAATCTGTTCTTCCTCTGTCATTGATTTCATAGTTTCAAGCTTTTTTTTTATTCTTCTGTGGCTGGTGTTATGGTATCATTTACAATTCAGTTTCTGTTCTTTTAATTTTTTTCTAAAATGATCTAGTAAGTATAGAATAGAAAAACCATTTGGATGACATCAGAAAATACAAAAATGAAAATGAAAAACTAAAATGATGGCAGACTATAGTGGAAGAATGTTTATACTGGAGTTATTCCTCTTGTTATGAGTGTTAGTTCTGTTAAAATACAATTCTCTTTGGGGTTTATATTTTGTTTTGTTTTGAAACTTTTGAAGTCAGAATTAAAGGTACTTTCAAACTTTAACCAAGTTAACTTTTATTCTCAGAATTTAGACTTTAACTGGCTAGTTTAAATATCTGTGGCTAGAGCTACTGAAACAGAAGCTGATTTTATACACTTTTATATGATGAAGTTTTTCTTTTAATCAGATTTTATTGTGTTAAATGTCAAAATTACTCAAAAAATTACTATTACTTTTCCTTAAATCAGTTATTGGAAGAAAAGCTGCCACAATGTAATAAACTATGTAGCTGGAGACTCTGCCCCTTTTTCTGTTGAAGTTGAACCATAACACCTAAATATTTAAGATTTATGGGACTAGAAATACAGTATCAGAAAGATGTTTAGCAGTGGTTCCACCAGGATAGATTTGTAAGAGTGAAGTGCAATGGGCAGGTTGTGTTCCCAGCAATGTTTTCTGTGTGTTTTGTCCAGCAGCTGTTCAATATGAATGTACTCTTCGTAGTAAAGGTCAGAGGAAAGGGCTTTCCCATGTCTGGTCTTTCCCGTGTCTTCCAGTGCTTCAGTGGTCAGCTACAGGTGGGCTTCTACCAGTAGCTGCTTGTCATTACTTTCCTCTGAGCCACTGAATCTTGTTATATACTGTGACAATTTGGAACAGTGCTGCATCCCAGCCCAATCTCTAGCTCAGGGCTAAGAATCATTTCTTGAAAGGTGGGAGGTAAGGGTTTGAATGCTTTTTAGACTGAGAAGTGTGACTACAGCGCCAAATACACACTTGCTGGATTATAATGAAGCTGCATGACTGCTTCACAGCATTTTTTGAAAGAAAGATATGAGATAAATGGTTGATTTAGAAACTGTGTGGAAGAGCATAAATTACTAGAATACCTGGGTTTAACAAATTTTGGACTCTTGTTCAAAAAAATAATGAACTATTATCACATCTATTTTACAGAGTGGAACCGGGGACATAAAGATTAAGTCAAAAATGAACGTGGTCCTTCCCAAATTAAACTGAGAACCTGGAATGGAAAATTAATTTTTATTGGATAATTTTGGCAAAGTTCTGTAAGCCACTAGATTCTGATGGAAAAATTTCGGCTTCGCTAACCATGTCTCTCTGTGATATGTTCTCTTGGTTAAAGAAATGGAGCATGTTTCTTTGTGAATCAGAACATTCTGTGCTTTTGATTCTTGCTGTCATTGACTTTGCCTCTTCTTTGTTCCTCCTTTCATTAAAGGGAAGGAGAGTAGGCTTGGAGAAGTGAGAGGAAAGGCAACCTATATTACTATATCAGTTATGCAGAGTCCAGATGACTTATGTGTGTATCAAACACATTAATTTTGATTTAATTATCTACAGTACAGTTCTATTCTGTTTAAGTTCTTATTTCTAACAAAGTTCTGTAGTGTATTAAAAAACCACAACATATTTGTCCTGTTTTGGTCATTCCCACAGTTCCAAAGGGGATAGATATTTTCAATAGCTATGAGTAATAGGATTTGATTTTATGATGCAAACACTTTAAACTGTCTGACATTACTGAATATTTTGATACTGTTGAACCATTTTGACAAGAGGTCCTTGGGATTTCAGAGTTCTCTTTGGTAAGAATGACTTCTCCCTGTTTTCACATATACTCTTTCTTTAGTTAGATGTGTAGGAGCATCCTGTTCTGGAAAGCGCAATGCAGCTTGTAATGCTTCATGCTCACCTCTCACTCAGTGTACTCCTTTCCTTTCTGGAGTTTCCCTGGAATATGGACTTCTACAGCACCTTATCTCTCATTTTTTCTTGAGACTTGCGTGTCCCAATTAATTGTGTGAGCATGACCGCTGTAGTTTGTTCTGGAACTATGGTGGTGGTGCTGAAGTACGACCTGACTGCAGTCTCTACACCTGATCCTTGCTGGAGAACAAAGGTCATTTCTAGCACTCTGTTCATGGAAGGAAGACCTGTTGAAAGTCTGGACAATAGGGTTGTGCAATATAGAGTGTAACAAAGCTTGGTATGAAGGAGAGAGCACAATATTACAGATACTGAGATATCACATGTGTCAGCATCTGATAACTCTGGTACTAATTGAGTCAGGGTATGATAGCATCAGAATGAAGAATGGAAAGCCACTGCGGAGGGAGGAGAATGAATGGATGTGGTGTTACACCCTGTAAAATAAGGGAAGGGTACTATTATGTTAGAACTCTGAAACCTTCTCTGTTTAAGCCTAATAGCTTGGCAATATTGTAATCTGTTTAGGATATGAAGAAAATAACCAATAGTGCCTCTTAATTCTTTTATGTCAATAAAACAACTAGAGGTATTTACAAGGAGCTTTTTCCCCTTTTCTATATGGTAACAGCAAAAAACTTGAGCTGTCCTGTGTACAGACTGATTTTACTAATACATGGTCTTGTACTTTCCTTTAGACGAAATAATTTCATGTCTACAGATACATCAGAATGCTTTCCTTTGCGTCATTATATCACTTTTATCTTGTTTGGGCTCCACTTACTGTTCTGTTCTGTTGTGAGCTGATCGTGTCCCAAGTGGTGAAAGTCACAGTAGCTATGTTATGGCTATATATTTTAAAACAAACAAATGAAAATTGCTGCTTTCATAGCACTAGCAATGTCTACTCATTATCATTACAGGTTTCCTGAGTTATTTTAGAGTAGGGTTTCCTGAGATATTTTAGAATAGGGAGAAAGGTCTTACTTTTTAAAGAAGGATTTATAATTTACAAGCATTTGCTGCATCCTTTTAGGAAGTAGATAATGATTTTAGCACATTGCTGGGGACTCTGCTACTTTCTCAGTATGGCAGTGTCTGTGTGTAATGCTACGAAAGATCCAGAGTTAAAAAATGGATACCTGCATTTCTGTCTGTTTTCAGGTACTCCATTTATGCCAGTAGATGGTTTCAATTCCATATCCAGGACTGTGTCTGGTATATGTGAGGTTTATAAACTGGTTTCAATTAAGTAGATTTACATTTAGCTTCTTTTTTTGACTCCCAGTGAATATGGCCATGAATGGAATATTTGACACTGAGAACAATCCAATGATTTTTCTGTGTTGGTTAGGACTAGACAATCTTTGGTGTTGGATGCTAAGATTTGTTTTCTGAGTGGAGCATTAAACGTTTTTCAGGACTGGAATTGGTCCATGAATATTTTCAAAAATTGGGAAGACTGTCATTTGAGTCCACAAGTTTTTGGGACACATACCTTGTAGCTATTTGGTGTCTGATGGGGGAAGTTCAGCTTGAGTCTGAATGACTAAACTTATTTTAGGGTACTATCAGGAAAAAACTTAAGTCACAGAGTAATACACTGCTATAATAGAGTCTATACACAGTTTGGTTTAGTTTATGTCAGGTTGTGTTCTAAATTCCATGTTCATTAATGTCAGATATTTAGTAAAGATGATGGAAATTTAATTTTTTAATTGAAGCTTTAGAGTTTGGATTATCATCTTTGACTATTTTTTGCATGCTTTACAATTTATTCTATCTTTTAAGATACAAATTTTATTTATAATTACCAAATAAGACTACATACTATGTATCTGTTTTAATATGCCTTGTATATGCATAGTCTATCCTACAAATAGTTGTTATTTTACTATACAAGGAATAGCCTAAACAATCCCGTGTGTCTGCATGTGACTCTCACAAGTGTTTATTGTGTGGAAAATCTATACTACAGGATTTATTTCAAAACCTTTTTTTTTAATGTAAAATAATGCTGATTTAATATCACAGTAATTCCACTTTCATACTATCAGTATGCCTAAGACTTTCACTGAATTTTGGGATGGTTTCCTGATGCAGTTTTGCATCGGCACTTCTTCATTATTTGAGGCTGTACCAGTGAAATTTTAATTTTCTGCTTGGAAAGCACTTTTCCCTTTTTCTTTTGAGAAACAAAGGCAAGTAGTATACTTTTTCTCATTGATGATACCTGCAGCACTTGTAATATTATTGAATTGGTATTGAATTCTATGCTGTTCAATTGAAAATTGCAAAGACCTGTGTAGAAACTGAAAAAATTTTACGTAACATTGGAGTTATGAAATTTAGAAAGGTAATACATTCCACATAAAAGAAAGGATTTAAATTCCAAAGAACACCATTTAAAATATATTTTAAAAAGGTAATTTTTTTACCTGCTTCTTGAAGTACACCTAATGTTTAGTTATTTATGGGGAAAAGAGTTCATTATTCTTTCTAAATACTTTTTAAAAAAATTTGAGTTAAGCATTTGCTAAATTATCCCAAATTATAGAAATCAATTCTAAGATGTTGATGACTTTTATATTTTTTAGCTATGATTAAAATTTTCTGACTTCTCTGTAGGCTGAATATTTAATGTCCTGTACTATATCTTAATGCTTCTAGAAATGGGATTATTTTTCTTATAGTGAAAATATCAACTCATTGTTTTTTAGGCTTACATATATGAAATGCGTTCAAGCACTTTTTTACATAAACTGGGGAGACACACAGAATCTGTAATCAATGTCAGTTTTAGTCCCTCCTCTCCACAGGTAAGCCATTGCTTTTTACCTCTTTATAATTAAAACATGTAAAATAACTGTAATTTTATAATTTTAAAGCTACAAAATTACAAAAAAACCCCTCTCTGTGGTCTTGCTCTTTATTCTGTAGTCTGCTCTTTTATTAACGTGCCAATGTGCTGTGCATCTGTAGGGCTGTTCATCTACTTCCCACTGTAGTGGGGAAGTTCCAATTATAAACTCATGCAAAATTCCACATGCTGGACAGACAAATGCCCTGATTAAGGGCCTGCAAAGAAGAATTCTGGCCTGGGAACTCTTATGAATCTGTACGTGTTGAATGTTGGGAAAAGGTACATCCATGTCAAATTATCAGAACAGACTGTTAATTCAGGGAAGGTAAGGGAGAAATAAGTAGGGACAGGGAAATGATAAGTGCCTCAAGCTTGCTGTCATTACTTAAAGGCCTGAAAGATTTAAAAAGCAACATTATTTAAGTGTGCTGTGTCAGAATAAATATTGAAATAGCTTTATCACAATATTTGAAAAACTGTTACTGTTGTGCTTTGAGCCTTTTTGACATCTATAGGTAAAAAGTACTCCAAAGAAGTTAGGCATAATGCAGTTACAGTTTCTGTTTTTTAGTGATCATTATACTATGCTAACAGCATTCTATTTCAGTGTAATGGTTTAATTATAGTGCAGCAATATATACAAAGAAGTTTGTTTTCTAAGTTTTATTTTGACACCCAAGCTTCCCTGCAGCTATTTTATCATTTGAATTCTTTGTATACTGTTTTTAATCCTAAAGATTTACCTTCTTTGTTTTCATGTATTGAATTTGCATTGAAGCCTTATACCTTCTACTTTTTTTCCTTACTCTAAAGACACAACAGTGGTCACTATATATATTTAAGTAAGAGTGCACAGTAGCTTCTGTTCACTACCTCCTCACCACTGGCTATACTTGTTACTATTATTATTTATGGAGTAAATAAAATTCCTTTACTTGTAGGAGTATTGGAACATTTACATATCTCCTTCTGTTTGTAAATAAAGATGCTAGCACTTCTGTGATTTTAGAATTTCTGAAAGTTTTATCCCTTATGTATATATTGCTTGAACTGAGAAACTGTTGATTGCTGTCCTATGGTGAACATTATGTGCTTCTGGTCTGTGGATTCAGCAATGTTATATTCAACCAAATGATATGGTTTATTAAATTTTGCAGCCAAATTAAGAGTAATGCAAGGTTTAGCACTGAACATACTTCTGCAAAAGAGATATTATATACTATAAGAAGAGAGCTGACTGTAGTCTTGCAGCATCCTGATCTGTGGTCCAGCTGTTGGAATGCATTTTGGTGGAAAATGTCTGATTAGAGTTTAACTGTTAAAAGTCTAGATGTTCAATTGAAGTAATACTATGAATCAAGACTTGAAAATAACTAAGTTCAGGAAAATCAGTTGTTGACCAAGGGAGCAGAATCTATAAATGGCGTAAAATAAATTTTGGTTGTGGCTCCGAGCCAGACTGGTATGAGACTTTGCCTTGGGGCACAAACCCTTTAATAGTGAATTTTATGAAACATCACAGAGTCAATTAAGTATTATGGTTAAGAGCCAAATCTGAAGTTCAAGAGCCAGAAACCCTTTTCTTGAAGAGCTCTCTCCTGAGAAACAAAGCCTGTGGACTTGAACCAGCTGATGAATCTCCCCACAGATATGGTTCTGGGGAAAGATTTTGATGTTATCAGGAACACTTTACTAAAAAGCAAGGAATGTGTAAAACTGCTGCTTTGAAGGATTACAAATGAAATGTAAATTTGATTAACCAAGTAAATCTGCATAATAAGCACTTCAAAATGCTTCCTAAGTAAGTATTTTTGGGGGAGTTACAGAACCAAAAAAACCAAACCAAGCCGAGAAAAACCTGCCTGGGCTTTCCAACATAGAATTTAGCAAGAAGTTACATTCCAAGGCACTAGGAGAAGCTGTAAGCAATGCAATGATAAGTTTGTAGAGTAGAAAAGAAGAAAACCGCAAATGAATCAGAAAAGAATAATCTCATACCTTGAAAGAAAGACTTTGTATTAGGCAGTCAGAGTTTCCAATACTGGAAGATTTTTGTACCTATTGCTACCACTGGTTAGGGATTTAAAATTGACTCTATTCTTGTTTCATCCAATGTTTGAATGAATATAATTAAGATTTATATTGGGTTCTAAACAGCCACTGCATAAAGCCCCATTGCATTCAACAGGAAACACTGGCAGGGGAAAGAAAAATGGGTGAATGAAAAAAGAAAGTGGCTGATGAGTGAAATTCAGACATTGTAGCTAAGATTTCTGCTGTGGAAACATCCAGCCAAAAGTGAGGTGTTCTGTCAGTGCTCCAGCTCAGTTGTTGCTTGCCCAGCACCCATCCATGAGGTAGCTTATTCCAACCATTCTTATAACTCTCCCTTGCATAAGTGTTCTTCCAAAAAAGAGGGAAAACCCCTAGATGGATATAATATTATTATAGAGGGCATTGTTGCTTTCATCATATGGTAATCTGCAATGATTTATAAAATGATTGCTATGAAAGCTGGAGAAGGAGAATAAGTTATAAACTTTGCATTTATCTTAATTTTCAAGATGATTTCTCAGTTTTAGCTCCTTATTGTCACTTCCTGGTTTTCACTCATAGTTCAAAACTTATATAGGGAAAAACATTTATCTTACCAAAACCATTAATAACATTTCAATCTATTTTAGGGAATATACATTAAGGGTTATTATACTGTTTAACTATAATAACTGTAGTTATTAACTATAACACATTTGAGTCAGTCAGTTAAAAAAGGTGTGAGTCTTATTTTCCGAATATGGGAACAATAAATAATTTCTGAAATGTTTTTGAAGCAAGATAAAAGTGAATGGGGACACTATTGTCATCTGCTGGTTTTTGTGAAGTTGAGTATTGGTATATGCTGTGATGGAAGTTACTTTTTCCTGACAGAATCATGACTTTGAAATCAGTATGCATTGCTACCACCCTATTGGTACACGGAGGGGTAGTTTCATATTTTGGTGAGCTCAGGCTGCACTTGCAGTTGGTCAGCTGGCCTGACTGAGAACCTTCTGATGCAGACTATGATTAAAATTGAGTGACAAATCAGAGATGATCAAGAAAGAGAGAGACTATTTAATTTTTTTCCTGTTTAATGAGAAGCCAGCATGTTCTCATGTGTCTTGATATCTCTTCTTAAACTCTTTGCTCATTTCACAAATGTGTTCTCTTTCCTAAATATTCCTTATACGATTTAAGAGTAATGCAGTCTTTGTATGAAGATTGTCTTTGCCAAAGATTGTACTGCAGTTTATGTCTGGTGAGAAGATATGTCCTTTACCAACATCCTGCCAAAAGAGGCAATTGCATTAAAAAGAAAATAAAGAGCCTCCTGCTGACCTCATCTATGAGATTTCTGAGGTTGAATGTATTTCTGTCCTTGTCTTCTTGAACTGTTAGCTAAATCTGTGTACTCACATTTGGTTAATCTCAGTGAAGTGAATGAGAATACAGAGTGGAAGTTTCCTGAATTTAATGAATGTACCAGTTTAATTTTTCTATCCAAATTACTGAGGTATCAGTCTGATTAAATTTTATTGATATTTTATTTTTATTCACCATCATGTTCAATATCCTTCTCTTTTTCATCCTCAAATGTACAGATTTATTACAATGGTATTAATTGAAAAAATTGGGATGGCAGTTAATGCAAATTTTCCTAATCTTTCATGGGTTGTTCCAGATCAACTTGTAAACGGTACCAAAACATTCATGTAAAGCAGGCCAAGGCAGCTGCATCTCCCCTTTCTTAGCCTGTGAGACTCTAAGATATATGAGAGGGAGAAATCGGGGTAAAAAGATCTCTTCAAAAGGTAACAGCAGCTAGAGTATTGTTGAGCAAACAAATCACTGTGACACTAATTAAACTTTGGGGTTTTTTTATGTAAGACGGTGCTTTTAAAAAAAAATCATTAGCAGTCATAGACTGATACAGCTGCGTAGCATACAAGCCTGCAACATGTTAAAAATCTTGACAGTCTTCAGGTTTGGAGAATTGCATAACTGTTCAACTTTCAAACTTCCAACAGCTAAATGGATTTAGAAATTGAGCTGAGGCAGAGAAGTGCTAGTCTAAGTATCTTGGGGGAAAAGAGGATCTTCAAGTCTACCCACCTTTGGAAATCCTCAAAGTGGGCTTGGTTTCCTACAGTGCCTTGTTTGATTGCTGTCTTTAAGCCACTGGTTATGTTTGCAGATCTTGGCCCTTGCTGTCTTAAAAACTGCTCTGACAGAAAAGAACTTAGAGCTTTGGGCTGTTCCACACTCCTGCTACAAGAGTAATTGAGCCTGTGGAGAACCTGCTAGTGTGACACAGCAGATAGTCCTACTGAGTTTATTCCAATCTCTGAGAGTTCATAATTAAGAGTTCATCACGGAACATGTGTCTCTGTTTATAGCAGAAAGATAATTTCTTTTGCAGTTTCTAACAAACTCCAATAATGTTGTGTATGAATATAGCAAAATATGAGTTGATGTTGTTTAGTGCAAAAAATTGTTTACACCAAAAAGTTCTTGCAAGTACACTTGAAAACATATGAAGAAAGATGGCAGATTTTAAGAGAAAGAAAGATCCTTCTATAAGCTAGAAAGAACAATATAATTCAGTTTAATCATTGAATACTCCATCCATTTTAAGTGTGTTGCCAGCAAACAACAGCTGTACACCACATGATTTTAGATAAATATGCTTGCAGAGGCAAGCTTCCCAATTCATAGCACATTTGTCATAAAATCTTTATGGTACTTCTTACAAGGGTAGATACTTTATTGAATGGCACCACAAAGTTGAAAGGGCTGGTATGAAACAAGTGGTTACTCAGCTGTTCAATGTGAATTTTGTTTACCAAGTATCTAGACAGGGTTCCCTGTGGACTGGAAAGAGAGAGGATTGGCTGGGAGTGGGAAGGAAAGGCACTAACTGTAGTCATAGAGATAATCTGGAGAACAGACAGCTTCTTGGAAACTGTCAGATAGACAGTGAAGAGAGAATGGTGGAGACTAAAAACTGGCGGGAAAGAACATATGTATGGAGTGAAGTGATGATGTTGGAGAGATGAAGAGACTGCCTAGAGGGAGGGAATGAAAGCCCTGAGTAAGAGGTGATAGCTGCAAGGTTAAGACTTACAGCTTCTGCACTTCTGGTTAAGCCTTCTTTTTGAAAAAGATAGGAAAAGTGAGATGCCTGTGACTTGGTTTTCAGAGCTGCTGAGAACCAGAGGTTGCTCTTCACTTAACAATTCTGAAAATTGGTGTGTTCAATGCCTCAGAAAAAACCCCAGCTTTTCAAAGGACATAAAGGGAAGCTTCTAGATGAGATAAACCTCACTTGCTCCCTTCACACACTACACAACTGTCTTGTAGGAGCCAATAATAGAATATTGAAAGGGATAAGAAAGTGAGCATCTGCTTTTCATGCTCTGTGAAGGGGCATGTAGAAAAGTATTTTGTGAAGTGTACTTTGAATACAGTCTCCTCCTCTGTCCGGAGGAGCTGAAGTAAGGAAGCTTTGCCAAACAGGAAGAACTAAAGGACTAATGATTAGGAGTTTGTTCAGCTATGTTTTTTATACAGAAATAGGAATTACAATTTAATTGTCTTATGTAGCACTTTAGGAAGCTGTCAAGGTATCTTATTTCTCTTTCTTGAAAAGTGTTGCATTTAACTTGCTCAACAGATAGTATTCATAGAATGCAGTTGAACATTTGCTGATACTAGAAACCATTCTAGGGGAAGTTCCAGTTCTAAAATTTCTGGGCTTTTCATGTAGAACAAGTACAAAGCTTCTTCCTCCATTTAAATTAAAACTCAAGCATTTGCATTCCAAGAAGATTCTCCCTTCTTGGGAGAAGAGTCTGAGAAATTTAAAGCCAAATTAATTGGCAGTCATGATACAAATGTGTGGTGAATGTACAACAAATCAGAGCTCAGCCATTAGAAATATGTTTAGATGAAATACAAGCAAAATGAAGCGTGGAATAAGCTGCATTCTAAATGAGCTTTTGGAAAAAGGAAAGCTAAGTCTTAGCTAACAGATTAAATATGAAAAGAAAAACAGACTCAACTTCTGTCTTAAATTAAAATAGCAACATAAAATGATTCCAGCTGACTGATGGAGTTTGATATAGCCACACCAAACATCTTGGCCCAGCTCCTAGCTGTATCTGAACTGTGTTCAGCATAAAGGGGAAAGGCGGGAAGCAGAAATTCTTTAAAGCTGCCTATTGTGCCTCTTTTCTTCCAGTCCACTGCATAAAGTACAGCAGTCTCAGAAGTGCTTGATTCTGCACTTCCTTACAAGTTTTCCTTGTGAGCTGATCTGGCAACTGGGGGGACTTTTGCTTTGCCTTCTTGCTTTCAGGGCTGTGATGTGTGCTGGAGTAGGCAGGGAAAAGTACACGTTGATAAGGGGATCCTGTGCCCCTTTTTCTCATCTCATAGAAATAGTCAACGTCTGCAATCACCACTGTTCCTTGCTGTTGTGCTTCTGAAGAGTGGTGTTTGAAATGTTTAAAAATTATGGTAATACATGCATTAAAATGCTGATATTGTCACCTGAAGGGACTGATTAATCTATGCTTTTTCATAAATCATTCACAATGTATCTATCCGGAATATTGTAGTTGCTGAGACACACTGTGACATGGTTTTTTACAAAACTGTAGTTGTATTCTATCCAACTAGTTATTTACTTGTGTAAGAACGTTTCTTGAAAGAAATAGATAACTTCCCTGCTGATATATTCTGCCATGCCATGCCGTACCATGCCATACCATATCATACCACACCAGAAACAAACACAAATATGGGACTTATTCCAACATTTAATACCTTCATTTCTGCTCCTCTGCTAACATCTGGAGAGAATCACACTGACCCTGTCACTGTCTTTTTCTTCTGTAACCAGGTAATGAGTGACCAACACTGTTCATTGCAGAGAGAAGCTAAATCGGGAAAAAGAAGAATGACAATTATGAAGACTCTTCTAAAATGTCAATGTGATATGTGTGTCATTCTTTAACCTGAATTATAGAATGTCTTGGGGAGGAAGGGACATTAAATACAGTCTATTTCCAATCACTCTGCCATGGACAGGGTTGCCACCTATTAGACCAGGTTGCTCAGGGCCCCATCCAACTTGGTCTTTAACCCTTCCAGGGATGGGGCATCCACAACCTTCCTGGGCAACCTGTGCCATTGCTTCACTACTCTCTGAGTAAAGTATTTCTTCCAAACATCTAATCTAAATCTCTCTTTTAATTTAAAACCATCCCCCCATGTCCTATCACTATCTGCCTGCGTAAAGGGTCGCTCTCCTTTTGTATAAAACACTTTAAGTACTGAAAGTCCACAGTAAGATATTCCTGGAGCCGCCTTTTCTCCAGGATGAACAACCCCAGCTCTCTCAGCTTGTCTTAGGAGAGATGCTCCACTCCGCAGATCATTTTGTGGACATACACCAACAGGTCCACCTCTTTCTCGTGCTGAAGACCCCAGAGCTGGATGCATTATCCCAGGTTAGGTCTCCTTGAGAGCAGAGCGAAGGTGGAGAATCATATCCCTTGACCTACTGGCCATGCTTCTTAAGCATAGCCCAGGATGTGGCTGGCCTTCTGGGCTGTGAGTGTACACTCTTGTCTCATGTTCAGCTTCTCATCCACAAGAACGCTCAAGTCCTCCTCTGCAGGGCTGCTCTCAATTAGTTCTCGCAGTCACATGGCTGGGATTGCTCTGACCCAGGTGCAGCACCTTGCACTTGGACTTACTGAACCTCATGAGGTTCTCACAGGTCCACTTCTCAAGTTTGTCCAGGTCCCCCTGGATGGCATCCCTTCCTTCTGTTGTGTCGATGGCACCACTCAGCTCATCACTACAGACTTGCTGAGGGTGCAGTCAATCCTGCTGTCTTTTGAATGGCAAAGATATTAGAGACCGCCAGTCCCAGGATGGAGCCCTGAGGGACAGCTGTCATTACTGGCCACCACCATAGACCTACAACAGTCTGGCTGTGCCCATCCAGCCAATTCCTTATCCAACCTTCAAATCCACCCTTCAAATCCATGTCTCTCTAGTTGGGAGATAAGGATGCCATGTGGGCCCTTGTCAAAGGCCTTCACACAAGTCTAGGTAGATGACAACAGTCAGTTTTCCCTTGTGGACCATTGCAGTCACTCCATCATAGCCGGCCTTCAAATCCTATGAGGAGCAGCTAAGGACTTTGAGCTTGTCTAGTTTGGAGAAAAGAGGCTGAGCAGTGACCTCATTGTTCTCTACAGCTTCATGAGGAGGGAACATGAAAAGTGCTGATCTCTTTTCCCTAGTGTCCAGTGACAGGACATGTGGGAACGGCTCAAAGATACATCCATTAGAGGAGGTTTAGAGTTGACGTGATGAAGCATTTTTTACAGAGAGGATGGTGAAACACTGGAACAGGCTTCCTGGTCAATGTACCATGCTTTAATACCATGCTTTAATTTTTGGTCAGCCCTCAAATGATCATGGAGTTGGATTAGATGATCCTGGTAGGTCTCTTCCCATTGGATTCTGTCCTATTTAATTGTAATTCTGATTCAATTTATAATTCAAATTCAAATTTGAATTTTATTCTTTCTATGTCCTCCTTTCCCTAGCAGTACATGCTGAGGAAATCTCTCAGATTTCTTCCCAGCCCTGCATTAGTAGAAGGAACTGAATGGCTAATCGCGTTCCAGCCTAGGTGTTGGCTGTGTCCCTTTGTGGGAAGAAGGCATGTACCTTCTGATGGTGTGAGAGCTGTGGATCATCTTATGATGATTTGAATGACTGAACAAATTTGCAAAAAGCATGTGTGAAGTGTGTTTTTTTGCTGGGCTTCCACAGGATGTCAAACCCCTGCATCTCTGACACTCGCAAGGCTCAAAGACAAAGTGCTCAGTTTGAAGCAGGGTGTGCTCTTGAGCTAAATGGTTGCAAATGTTTTTGAGGTGAGCAATACCTGTTCATTTCCCTGTGGATTTTTTTCTCCTTGTAAACAATTTTAGAAATGCCTGACCTGTTTTCTGTGGAAAAAAATGCTAAAACAAGAGAGCTTGAGAACAGCAGTGCTCATCAGAGCAAAGGTCCATTGGCCCAATACTCTTCTTCAAAGTGGTCAGCCATCATTGTCTAAAGGAAAGCTTATGAGCTGTGCAGGTCTGCTCCTGCCAGGGTCCTGGGAGTGCAGGCCTTTTATGGCTGAGACTGGCATTCCCTGGAGCCTCAAACCACATGGTCTCCTGCCAAGGACCCAGGGGATGTGTCCCAGCTCAGCCTGGGCCCTTCAGTCCCATCTGAGCTGTGTCCACTACTGACCTGGTTTTCTTGGTGGGCCTGGGATCTGCGCACTGCAGATAGCTGCTCTACGGACCCCTCAAACTACGTCATAGCCTCGTAGCATAACTCCAGGCATAACATAGCACAATTATTCTGTTTTATTCTATTTCCTGTGCTCGCCATGAGTTGAATAAAGATGAGACTGTCATTTGCCTGAAATGCCAGGGGTTTTCAGCTCCAAAACCACTTTCAAGGACACGTCACAAAGATTACAAGTGGAAACAGGATTTTTATTTCTTTCCTTTTGTCTTTCTGAATCTGTTTCAGAGCCAACGCTCACAAGAATTAAAACTGTCTCACAGTCTTCAGATTATTCAACTTTTCTTACAGCTAATGCAGACGTATCAGATCTTATCATTTAGTGATCTTTTCTGAATCCCAGTAATGTGTTGAAATCTATTTATTCATTATTATGGATTACTGAGTACAACTTTATTTAAGATAAAAATTATTTTACAAGCCAGTTTTTCTCTTGGCATGACTTTATAGACTTTGCTCTCATGAGGCCTCTATCTTGTGGCTTTCTAAAGTGAAGGAATTATTTTTGTATCAAAAATGCTCAAAGAAGAATGGGCTATGTTTTTATCTAGAATTTTTGGGACAAAGTGAAGCCTTTTGCTTATTAACAAGTTGGAACTCAAGCGTCCATTTAGAAAATTACTGAACTTGCTCAAGGGAAGTACAATTGCTGTGATGTAGAGACTTGGAGAAACAAGGATAGCTAAATCCTAAGGAAATATCTGGAATTGTTCTTTACCCATATTTGTCTGAATAGGTGTATATATTTATCATCTATGTGTACCACATCTATTATACCTAGACACATTAAAAATGCACTTAAAACTAATGAAAGAAACACTTTTCTGATAAAGTGTGAAAGCTGTGAAATTCTACATTGAATTGGTAGTGCCAGAAAAACTTTTTTAAAAAAAGTTGGCTTTTTTACTTCTACAGAAATTTGACCCTGATTAGAGAGAACAGTTTTTTATTAATACATTTATAATATGTTGTTTTCTTTACTTTCAAGTTTAACAATTTAATTAAATATTAAATTTTGAAACAAGTGGAAAATATAATTACTTTGTTGTGCAACTTTTACTAACACAGGTCTTAAAAATTGACTAGTGAAATATGAATCTTGTTTCTCACTGTTATGCCAAGATAAATTTCTGGCAAAGGCTTTTTACTAGTGTATCCAAAAGCAGATAGAGTGCTCATAGTTTTGAATTTCAAATTATAAATTTGTATATTCAGCTGAAATAGAGGGTTTTTTTCTCCCTTGCTTACAGTCAAGACAGAATCATCTATGGTTTCACAATATTTATTCATAACTCATGGCCATAAAGTCAACAGCATTTTTAGGAATAGACCTTGCATTGTAATTAGGTGATAGGAAGTTTCCTGAGTTGTAGTGCAAGTCTGTCAAGTATGTCTTTTTCAGACATAAACTCTATGGATCATCTAAAGATTTAAGGAACCTCCTTCTTTGTCTTCCATTTTGCAGTTCTGTTTTCACTCATCTTTGAGTGTTTTGTTGGTTTTTTGGGTTTTCTCTCCTTTTAAGCATTTGAAAAAAAAAAGAGGGACCTCTCAGAATGTAGAAATTTGCTGGAGATATTTTAGTATTCAGAAACTTCATGGGTAAGGTGAAAATTAGTAGATCTACTAGCAATATGAAAATGTTCTTCACTGGTAAAAATGTTAAAAGAAAAATTATTGATATGCTGATAGCATATTTCCCAGGATGAGTGATGGACTCCACAGGGAGAATTATTCCTGAATATCTGTGGCAGTTCAAAAGTTTTGAAAGCCAGCCTTTCTATTTTTTCCCCTAGTTCTATACGGTCTGGCGTACTGAAAGCAATGAAAAATTATATATAATATTAAACCTTTTATTTTCGGCAAGGGATTCCTTGTACAAATGCTGGTCTCGTGTAGGCGGTTTGAGTCCATTAGCCTTTATTAGCTCTGTCTCAGCAGTGGGCCTGCAAAGTCACCAGTTGGTCTTCACTCGTTTAAAACACATCATGCTGAAATGTAACACGTGCCATTGCAAAATGAGATTATGCTTTTCACAATTAAATTCTAGGTTTGAGATAGGATGATGAGTGTAGTATAGGAGCCTTTGTAGAGCAGAGTAATTGAAATTTAATTACCCACTTTGAATTTGGACGGAGCACTGAGAGTGAGAAGTTTGTAGTAGTTAAAAGCAACATCTGATTCCAGTTATCAGATTTTAGCTAACCTTCCTATATTAAAGAATTTTTCAAATAAGTGTATGATGCCAAATATAATAAATATAATTAAAAAAGGGAAACAGAAATTGTAAATCTATCATTCTAAGAAAAGGCATTTAGCAAGATTAAAGTTCATACAAAGAGTATGACATAAATGCTACCCTTTCAAGGGTACATATTTCTCTTAGAATTCCGTAGGAGTAGTACACATAGAACCATCAGACAAATCTTGAGAACTTCCAAGAAGATGTACTGTAAACTAAAAGTCACGCTATACGTGGCAGCATTTTTTTGTATCTGGAGCACGTAACATTTTCTCCTGCGATTCTAACTAGAAGTTGAATTCTTTCCATTCTGTTTTCAGGACTGTTTTAATATGAAGTTTGATACAAAATTGACAATTTTTTTTGTTTTGCTTGAGAAGCAGTCCAAAAGTCTATAGGAATACACCAGTTATAACAATAGATTCCTATAAATGCCTGTCATGCTAAGAAATAATAGTTACATAAAATAGTTACATGAGTTACATATTTCTTTTTAGAAAAATAATTTTTTCATTGGGCTGTTCCAGAGAAATATCTTTAGTACTCATCTTAAGGTTAAAAAAGTACCTAATGAGGGACACCCAAACTGAGGTTCATTACAGAATTCATAAGGATTTCTTAAATCCCTTCTTTGCCTTGCAGAATACTGTTTTTTTAGTGTGAAATACAAACACGGACTACCTTTGATTTTGCTTTGAATCTAGATGTGATCTGAAAATTTTGAATAGGTTCCAGCTAGCACCTGAAATGTTGGCATCGCCTCTGAAATGAAACTTTTGAGGTTTTTCCATCAATAATTTGTGTAGGCAGCTATGGTACTTACTCAGAAAAGTGTTTTTCATTTCAAGTGCCTTCTCTTTCCAAACTTCAGACTTACTCTATATTTGAAGGTTGGAACAAATTCTGTATATGAATGACTCAACTTCAAAATGTTTTGTTTGCACTGCAGAATATGATACACTCTCCACTGGGAAGCTGCTAGTCTGGCATGTTTAGCTAGTTTTCCCGCTGACTTACAAAGTGTTATGCAAGCATTGCTATCCCATGACTTGAACAGCTCCTGTTACTTTTACTTTAAATATGGACACAGAGTTTTAAAACATCTTACAAATAATAAGGTCCTTCATGAAAGGTAAATGCAATATTTCAAGATACAAAGGTCTGTATGAAATAAATATGATTCCACTTTAAGTGTCAGTTATATGCCTTTGTTATTTTTAAACAGAATATCATTTCCTCTTGAAAATATTTAAATATGCAATATGTAACTTAAGACCATGGTTTGTCTTTAGGATTTGCTATCTGACAAATATTTTCCAGAAAAAGGTGGATAACCCAGCAATAAAATGAACTTTCTTTCTGTAGGCATATAGATATAGGGTAGAATAATTAATGAACAAAATATATTTTGAGTCCCAGGCTATATCATCCAGGCACATTGAGACATTGCAAATCTCTCAGCCACAGAGGATGAGTACCATCCAGAGGAAAACAGAAGCTTTAGGAAATGGAAGCAATGCTGAATTAAGAAAACCTCTTGTTATCTAAGTCGGGTTGCGGATTATGGAACTGTGGTGTGTGTTAGAACGGCAGAAATCTTTCACATTTGTTATTTTAAAAGGAAAAATCATTATTAAACTTCCAGGAAAATATGCTTAATATGTAACCAATATATTAAAATTGACCAATGTGATGGAGTTTTGTACAGCGAAATGAGTCATATTATCTCCTGTTTGCATGTAAGGAGAGGTAATACAATTAGCTAGAGCTGGCATTTCTGGCGTCTTTAAAAAGGAAATGCAAACAAAAGAGAATGTGATGGAGTCTGAAGGGAAAGAGGCTGTTCTCCAGGAGCAAGTTAAAGAAAATAAATGTTAATATATTTGTTAAATTGAATAGTTAAGACTTATGCTAGAAGAGGAAGAGGTTTTTTGTTAACCTATTACACTACATGGGAAACTAAAGAAATCAGAGATTTTTATTTATTTCAATGAAGAGTTTTTTAAATGATCTGTATGATATCAGATCTGAAATTCATTTGATTGACATCAGTACAGCTGGCCAGCCTGTCAAAGTGCTTACAGCTGAAGTGAAAAACTGTCGTAGTTTTAAAGGTCCCACTTCTGTAAATACTTCCTGTTCCACTGAGTTATTTTGGGAGTTTTAATGTGCAGTGGTTTCAAAGAAGTGGTGCCAATGAGTAGAATATAAAAAACAGTATTGAAAATCACTTACTTTAATTTAGTAGGAAATTATTTTTAGATGGCAAAGTGCCTTTCAACTTAGCTATGTATGCCTTTATTTCTGACATTATTTGATTTATTAAATGTTTGCTGGTTTGTGCCTGATGGACACAAAGTATAGCCTTACAGTTCAAATGGAGAACAAATGAGAAGGTCCATCAGAGTTATAGTCAAGATGTAGCATGAAGGGCTTCCTAAGAGCTAAATTTAAGTTACAGGTCATTAATGGACAACATTCAAACCATGTCCAATGTGCATCCTTTCATTTTCATTTTTACCATGCTTCCAAGTTACAAATTTCTAGATTTAAAAATTGGAAAGATTTGAAAGTAAAAATAAATTCTGCTACAGTTAAAACTAAGAGAACAGCAAGATGACTGAGATTTATACACTAGCTGGTGGGAACAATATTCTGTTGGAGTGTAGCTGGATCATACAGCAATGTTCATGACCGAGATGCTCGCAAGACAACAGTGGCTCTTTATTAATAGTGATATTGGAGTCTGGAAATATAAGTAGATTGCAAAAACAGGCAGCCCATATTAATGAATCAGAAGGTTTTGTACTTTTCCAGGCTCTTATACATAAGAGTATAAGGGATCTGCTACAGATGTTGGCTTATGGACTAAATAGCAGGATATAAAAACACTCAAGTGATTTAGGCTTCTAGCTTACAGATCCTTTTTGAAGATGGAATTGGAAGCTGCTCTTAAGTCAGTTATTTAATTGATCTTTTATTCAGTATTTGAGCTTTTAGTCATTTAACTCAACTCATGGAGACTCTTACTGTTGCTGTCGAATGGCCTGAGTTGCATTCCTCAAGCAAACCCACAATGGGTGCTCATAGTACGTTGGCAGTCTGGGAGAATCCATCAATAACAAACAGCTCCTGAATAAGATGTATCATGGGTAGCCCAAGAGTTTCCTGGGAGGGACAGTTTCAGGAAGACACTATGGCTTGAAGGAGAGTAATGCTCTCTGTTCATAGACGTGTTCTTTGTTTAACTCTGCTAAGCATGGCTAAGCTGGTGACAGCCACTCATAGGGGAAGGAGACATTATAGAAAAAGATGATACTGCATACATAATTCCTCCACATGAAACAGTCTCACAGGTCACAGTCTCATTTTAGGCATACTTTGGTAAACTGTCTTGTTCTATTTCAGTGAAGAAAATCAGAGTTTACAACTCAGTTTATAATTGTGGAGGCAGGTATGGCTCCTGGATTGTGGTAAAGTAGTGAAAGATCAGAATATTTCATTACACATCTTGCAATATCTTTAAAAATAAATAAACTCTTTACATTAATTGGTGCAGTCACATTATTCTGAAAGAACACAGTTTTATTTCATAATACTGTATACAGTTGCACCCTTATGCTGCTCTATTGCCAAACCACAGAATTTTTCCAAACTTTGAAGTTGAAAGAAATTTGTGTGCCAAAATGCTGTGGGGTAATGTTGGTTTGAATTATGTTTTCCTAGTATGGAAGTGAATCACTTCAGGTACCTTCTTATTAGAGCAGAGTTTCTTTTTGTTGTCTCTTTCTTAAGAATGATACTACTTTCAGTAGTACAGCTCCTTTGTTTAAAAATCTCTTCTGTTGCTGATGATTTCAATGCCTTCCATGTATTCCTCATATGCCGATGCACTTATTAATTCTTAGTGGTTTATATTAATATATTTATGTCAGAGGTGGCAAATTGAAATTTAGCCATGACAAATCAGCAAAGTAGCCTTTTTTTTCCTTTTCATTAATCTGGGTACTATATATTTATTCTTCATTGAATGCAGTCTAATATCTTTCTTTTTATAAAATGCAAATCCTGCAATAGCAAAAAAAAATTGTTTTAATTGGAAACAAATGAAGAAAAAACAGAAAAAGCATGTTGCTATAAACAGCTATTAGGGTTGAATCATGCTAGAGTTTTGTGAATGTTTTCATTTTACAGTGTCATTTGTTTACTAATTTCTGACTTTTTTTTCTTTTTGGACAAATTATTAACACATGTTTTCTCAGCTATCAAGAAAAAATGTTTTCATATTTTTAAAGTAAAAAGTGAGCAAAAGTATTCTTTGCACTTTTTGTGTGCTTGCTCGTCTCTCTTGAAAAATATTACAGTTTCATGAAATAGCTGCTAAAGCCATAGCAAGAATACGGTGTTTTCATTAAGTATCTTTCATTGGTGTTTGAGAAAACACTTTTGCAGTTCTCTGCACTATGTTGTATATTTGCAGTAAACCTGATTAGAATCTACACTGCTCAATTTTTTTTTTTTTGGGGGGGGGAAGGTACCACAAAGAAAGAAACAAGGAAGTACACTGCATTAGTATTGAATAATTCTGACACACAAAGTGACCTTAAGGGCAATTAGGAGAGAACTATTAGTAATTTAATGGTTATTTATGCAAGCATATAAACCAGCCCATTTAGTTATGGAAATCTTTAACATATCTTCATTTTTTCTTATACCCCTACTTCCCTAACAATATAAGAATAGGGATAGACTAGTGAAGTCTTTTAGCTGAAATTAGGGTCCTTTTCTTTTCTTTTTTTTTTTTTTTGTCATTTGCTGTTTAGAAAACCATAGTTGATGAGGCTACAAAACTGAAAGGTTGTTTCTAGATCAATGTTGATCATTGAATTTGCAAGCTAAACTTTGACGGCATATTTGAATTTATTGCAAGTTTGCTTGATACAGAATTCAGAAAAATTAGCTCTTGGTTTCATTTATTTCCAAAATTCATGATGTGAATCTGAAACCAACTATTACCTCGCCGGAGGCTGATTTCACAATTGATTTCTTGGATTGAATGGTCACTCCTCTGTATATTAGTGTTGATGAGAGAGTAAATTATCCCCTTTTGATTTTGAATTCACATCACTGCTGTATGGTACATGAATAAGTAAGACTTTCTATATGTACACACACTTGCAGAGATCATCAGAAAATCTATAATTTGCCATCTTATTCTGAAGAAATCTTCAGGTCTAACTAGTATTCAGCACCTTGAACCATTTGTGCCTGCCATTATAGTCTGCTTATAATTGTGATGCTATAAACACTGTCACTTGTCATTGTAGACATTTATTCCCTCATACTCTTAAAGAAATGCAGATATTTTATAAAAGTTAATTAATTTTTTGAGCAAAATAAAAATCTTTTTTCTGATGAATAATGGCAAAGAAGTCTTTTGTGGGATTGAAGTAAATGAAAGCAAATTATGATCTTTTGGTGCTTTCACGTTTGACTATTTCTAAATGGGAGTAAAATTAAGCAGCAATCTTTTCCTCTCAGTACAGCTGAAAAAATATTTTTTGCACAGCTAGATCTGATACCATGTGTGGATAATTAAATCTTGTGGAACTGTTGACAGCACTTTTTGATTTCCATGTGTCCTTATCCAAGCTGCCCCACTGTAATTTCAAGGAATCTCTTATTGGTAGGTGGCTCAGCTGGACAGTACCTAATACTACTTTGCTTTGGAAATTCAGCAATGATGATACACCATTTCTGGCTTACTTTTGTAAGTCAATGCAAATGCTCCTACATACAGTTTGAAAGAAAAGTCTATATTGGCTCAGTTAACAATACAGCTCCTGATTATAACTGTCCATATTGAAAATCACTTGCCAGTGATACAAAGGGGAAATAGTGTAACTGCTTCAGGGACTGTTAATGAAGCCTACCAGCTCAGCAGTAGGTTTTTAAAAGATGTCCTGCAAACGAATGTTTCAGAAAGTGAAATATTTGCAGAATAGCTCATGTGTCTCTGTCTCATATTAATGGACTGTGGATACTGAAGATGACTAATGAGTGGTAGCCTGATGTTATCAACACTCTAATTTTGTTCTTTGCCTTATATCAAGTAACAGAACAAGATCAGTCATAAAAGTACTTGCAGCAAAACCAAACTGCTACTTCCATCTTTGCTGGTTTGTTTTTTAATGATTTTCTATGCAGAAATTATGATAATGGAAAACTTTCAAGTTGCCAGCTTTCTTAAGAAATTGTTATTTATCACGTGTTGCATGCTTGTCAAAATTATTGACAGGGCAGTGGTGTTGCCAGAAGTACAGTTACCCTCTAGGCTTCTGCATAGCTTTGGATCTGCAAGGAAACTGTGCATAGAAACTGCTTTGGAAACTGCAGGGGTGCCGAGTCAGAAGTGGAGTGGGTTGGAAGTGGGATGGAAAGGTAACAGTGAATTAAATGTAGGTCAGAAAGGTGTAGCAAGGGAAAGGAAACACAGGAAGCCACAGGGAAAAGAAAGTGGACAGAATTACCTATTTTGACTGAATTCTAGACATTTGTTAAGGATGTATTTCTTCTGGACAAGCACTGGCGCATTTTCTAAACCTCCAACAGATGACCCAGAGAGTTTGCAACAAGGTAAGAACATATATATTTTTAAAAAAATGACATCATGAGCATTCATTGTGTGTTTGCTTGTCACAGCGTTCAGAGATTGCTTACCCTCACTTGTTATGGATTGTCTTGTGGAGAAATTCTTTCGTCAATGTGTGGGCAATTGTGAGCAGTGGAATTTCACATCAGTCCCACAGTCAGCATGCCCAAAGCTAAATCTTCCATATTCCAAATAAACTTAATCGGTGTTTGGCATTAGCAACTTTTATTGAATGTCCATTTTGAGGTATTTTTTGAAGACGTGCAAGTAATATTATTATTGCTGATGTAATATGGTCCTTTTTTTAACTGCGAGGTTATATAAAGACTATATGTTATGTGTAGCTATATATGAAATGTTTTGAAAATAGTAAACCTTTTCAATTTTAGAAATTGAGATATTAAAGAATAATACCTGTCTCTTTGAATTTTTAAATCACAATTATTTTCTCCACTTGCCTGTGAGTCTTCTTTATGTTGCTCAGAGTAAACATGTAAGAATTTCTCTATCTGCAAGTCTGTGTGGAGGCTTTGGTCATTCTGTGAAAACTCTATTAAACATGGACATTTGCTCTTAATGACCTTCAAGATTTAATAGTATACCTTACATTCTCTTATTTTATACTACCCTGACAGGAAACTCCAAACATTATTACAATTGTGTTTATAAACTTCTTAGAAGTAATTTTTTTTGGCACTCAAGCATCATCTTTTTGGTTTTCCCATGCTACCTATCAATTTAGTTTTAAATTTCAAATTTCTATCCATGCAAGTAAAAATACATTGATGTAGTACTAATTAACACTTTGCAGCATTCCACAACTATTTGGTTCTTTTGAATGTAAGGGCAGGCTAAGGAATTATTTATTGCATGTCTGACACAGAGGAATTGTGCTCCTGTAAGCAGGATGCTCAAAGCTTGATGCAGGAACAAACTCTGGAAATTTGGTAGTGAAAATTATTAGCTTAGGTCTGATGCAGTGAAAAAAAGGAAGAGAAGGTGGTGCATAGTCACAGTTTTGTTTTGAATTAAGGGGCGACAGTGGTGAAAGAAAGGAAGGATAAAAGCAATTAACCAGCTGAGGTAAAAGGACAGGGTTGCAATGAGTCCAGGACCTAGATAAATGTTTTAGCTGTTTAAATTAATGTGGAAGACCATATCCTTGAGATCTTAAGCAGAAAAAATTTTTAGGACTAGCACATAACCTAGAGGTGACAAAGTAGAAGGAAATTGAAATTGCAGATAATCTCCAATTTACCTGTCCGAGTGACAAGTTACTGACTACAATGATGGAGAAGATTTGAGCAAAAATTGCAGTGAAAGAGAAATAAGGATACTTGTTCTAATCTTGTTGGAGTTGAAACAATGGTGAATCACTAGCCTGGTATGGAGATTGGTCTGAAGAGAGGTTTAACTGTGAGTCACGCTTAGAGAAATAGTGGCTTGACATTATCTAAAGTTAATATGTAAGTGGGGGAAAGAAAAAAGTAAGGACAGACTTCTGTGGAATGTTGTTGAGAGCTGACTGGGATATAAGAATGCTCTTCTGAGGGACTTGTAAAAGATAATCAGGATGGAGAAGAAGCATGGAATCCAATAGAGATCTAAAATCCAGGAAAAGCATTATCAGCTGTATTGAAGGCAGCTTGATAGATGGAGCAAGTACAGATGAAACATTTATTGTCAGTTATGTCTAGGAACAGATCATTGGAAAGAATGTCAGGAATCATTTCATGGGCAAATTCAGGGGCAAAAGGTATGATAGACAAGAGGGCTGCAAAAAAACTTCACCAAACCTTACTGCAAACAGTGCATGCTTTGTTATTAACTAAATGAGAAGTGATCTGTAACTGGAGAAAGAAATGTGGACAACAGCAGGCCTTTTAAGGACACAGAAACTAAGGAGTGTTTACACTGGAAGGAGGAAGAGTCAGATGACGTTAATATGTTAATAAGTAATGGAGAGAATAAAGGAAATAATGTGTGAGACTGGGCCTCTGAGGCAAAGGAAGGAGAACAGAAGAGGAATATCTCAACTGACAAGGAAGCACTGCAGTAGGTGAAAAGAAAAAGAAGACAAAAGTAGAAAATACTGTGGAGAAGTAAAGGTGATTAGGAAAGAAACTGTAGGGATTACAGACATGAAATTTCATGCTAGACAAGAAGCATTATTTAGCCAAGGTAGTAACCTCACCAAAAGCAGAGAAAGAAGAATCTCAGATTCTTTATTGAAACTCTTGCTGACCATTCCTATAGGTAAATCTTTTCAGTTCATCTGCTCAGCTGAAGCAGCACAGTTAGCCAGGTCACTCCTTCACCCACGTACACAATAAACAAACCTAGTCTGTCATTAGGGCAAGGGTTTGCTGGGTACTTCAATTGCCATTCCTGGTAACCTATATTTTATCTTCAGTAGAACTTGTCTCTGAGATCTGTACTCATGAATGTGTAAAAGATAACCTTTTATGAAAAATGCAGATAGTTCTTAACAAATGTTTTTTATTTAATCTCTTTGGGTATTACATGTCTTCCTGCAAAGTGCTGTGAAACTCATGCTTTTGGGGACAAGGATGGAATAGAGTTGTCTTCTTTAAAAGTCTTTAGAATGCTTTCTTCTCAATTTTAACATACATCAGTCTGAGTCTCTTAAAAAGGTTTCTTTATTAGCTGTGTAGGGCAATATAATATTCCTTATGGACTAAATTTTATAGGAATGATGGCAGCTCTAGGATATGCTGTTTCAAAGTGACCCATCAGTCTTACAACTCCTTTAAGTTCTGACGTTTTCAAATGAAATAAGAACCAAGTCGAAGGATCTGCTTAATGGATACAATTCTGACTTGTGTGAACTTATGCCATTAAGTGTCTAGGTGTTTACCTGCCAAAATAGTTATACTTTATGTTCTCCCATATGCAAAACTAGATTCTCAGAAGGCTAATTGCACCATCCTACCCTATGTTTATATATGGAACATGCTGTTAATCTGGTTGCTTATGTTTATTCAAAAGGTACCTTTGGAAGGTGACTGAGCATGAGCAGCACTGAGCGTGCCTGTCAAACCTCGGCAGCTGAACGGTCTTGGCTTTGTACTGGCACTTGAAAAAAAGAAGAGGAGAAAAGATTATTTATTTCTGTTTGAAAACTCTTGTGTTCCTGAAGGAAATACATCTACTAGGCAAAAATGTAAAAAGATTTCTCCCTGTTTCTGATCTGTCTATGGCCTAAAGGAGAAATCTTACTCAGGCAAAACTACAGAGAAAAAAATACCAAGATCAAGAGCTTGTTCTTTGGAATATATTTGACAGTGATTTGAGTAAAAATTAGTCAAAAGAAGTAATAGCAATTCATCCCACCAGAGTACTAAACCATTGAGTAAAATGGTTATATAAAATTAAACTCACCAAACATAACAAAAAATAAATAGAAGTAGAACAGAATCCAGAAGGAAAGAAAAAAAAAACAAACAAAAAAATTGAGTATTCACACAATTTTAGTGCAAAGCTTTTAAGTTGCAGGAAAGGGTAGAATGAACATTTATTTTTATACAATGGAAAATTCTTAAAACAGGAAAGGATAATGAAAAAATACAAAAAAAAGAGTAAATACAAGGTGAACAAAAAAGAGATATGCTTTGTATTTGCAAGAAAATGGCATTAGAAATGTAATACATTTCACCAAGAATTAGAAATAATAATTAAATAAAAATTAAATATTAACTTGATAACGATAATGATATAAAACAAAAAATAGCAACATTAATTAAACAGAAAAAGAATTTTCTCTGATAGCTGTATGGGAGAAAATTTGTTTTATGCAGCAGTGGGTTCTCATGTTGTTGTTTGCATGTAAGATACAAAGAATTTTCTTGATCACTGCACTTAAGGATGGACTAATAGTAATTGTAATGTCACACATACTTTTGTGAGTGGATGCAGTTTTCCAGACTTTTATAAAAATATATTTTTAAGTCCCAGTGTTCTGGGAAGGAAATTGTTTTAGTAAGTATTTTATTTTTAAAAGATATAGCATATTATTAATTTATACCAGAGCCATTTTCAAATACCTGTTAAAACTTAGAGAAAAACTGGAAAATAGCTTAATTAATTATAAAAAGAATCTCAGTCCTTTACGATATAAAATATAGTCACAGGGCTGAAAACTCTGGGTTTGACAATTTTTCATGAAATGTTTGTAACAGATCCCCAGTGTTATTTTATTTGGCTGTGGAGTCTGCTTTTCAGGCCAAGAACTCAGGGTTTGATTTGCCTAACTAGGACATTATACAGTATGTATGGTGAAAAATACTGATATTTGGAGACAGGATCTCTTTCTAAATACTGAACTTTGTTTAAAGGTTAGTCATTGTAGTTGTACTTAATTTGACAATGATTTTAAAATATAAGCAAGTGTGTTTTTGTGTTTTGTGTGCTCGAAGTACTGGATCAAAACAGTGGACCTTACTCTGACTGACATTAGTGGAAACAGCCATCTGTTTTATTTGGAGCAGTGTCGTGTCTGGAGGCTGTCATGAAATGATAACAAATAGTAGCAAAGCCTACTGGAGTAATACCTAGAGCCACAGTCAGGATGTTATATAACATAATAAATGGGGAACCTAAAACCACTAACGCAGCTTCTTGTGGAAAGGTGCATATACAATAGGGTTTTTCTCAGAACCTATTCAAGAAAATGTTAACATCTTGAAAGTCTGAAGAAAGATTTTTGTAGTTATTTTCTGTGTAAATATTTAACAGAGGTGAATGGAACTGAATTTCATAAGTTTTCGTGCACGTGTCTGTATCTGCCAATTAACTTGACAGGTTTAGTTGTGTAAGGATAAAATTAAGAACTTACCTGCAAACTTTGGCAGCAAACAAGACCCCAGTCTTTTCTAGCCTCTGAAATACCACAGGACGTGTTGCTAATTTTCCATTGTTTACTTTTTGAAACTCTTAGAGAATGTACCACCTCTCTTCTTAACTATCCAGCAGAGGTAAAGTTCTTTTGATGTTGTGTTTTATTTGTATTCTGCATGTTCATTTTCCACATTAATTGCTGGGTTTTGATTATGTTGCCTGTCTTGACATTTCACTGTTGACCTCCTATTGTCTCCTAAATGAATGGACTGAGCTTCACCTGTGCTTCTGGCTTGGCAGCCCAGTTCCACCCTTTATAGAAGGAACACAGACAGCTAAGCATTTGGGTATCCAAACCCTGAATTATGCAGGAGTATCAGGAAAAACTGACATTCTCTCTACTGTTTTTCTCTTTAGGAGCTCATGTATGTTCATTTTCGGATTCTTATTTAGTTACTGAGAAAATCTGGGTGTTTTTAGTAGAGAATTTGGTTTTAGATTTCAAGGATTAGTTGGTCCAGGCATTCTCACCTTCTGCATGGCTGCTGAGGAAGCTCTTGGATCAAACCCTGGTGCTTATGTATATTATGTGTTAATCATTCAGGGGAGTATAAAGGAAAGAAAAAGTACAAAGCTCTTCTTCCCCTGAAACAGCTGATGCCAGGAGCTTCTGCTGCTAGCCATGGCTTCGACCATAATCAACCTTTTCCCATTTTTCCTCTATTGCTATCTCTTCCGCCAACAGGACCACCTATAGGCAGATGCCAACTTTTCTTCTCCAGGACCAGTTTAGGGTTCCCAGCTGGATCTATCTTTTGTCTTTATCTGAAGCTCTAATACGGTCCTTTTGTTTCTGCTTTTTCAAGCTGTTTTCCTTCGGTAAATACAGAGAAAAGCAAGGCAGCATGTTTTCAAGAAAATTAGCTCACGTGCATGGTAGAGATGTCATGATTTCAGGACTGCTTACCAGCCCAGACTTGTTTAACGGATTGTAAGGGATCTTTGACCCAAACTTCATAAATCTGCTCCAAGGAATATTGTATGACTATGAGGGTTAATGCAAGTTTACTTGGCACATAATTAATAATGAAAAGGAAACTGAAAATACGTAGTGAAGAGGACTGGCATTCCAATGCTGAACATAATCAGATGCATTTCAGTCCCAGAAGACCCATTTCCTCCCCGTTTGACATGAGGAATTCTGTGAACTGTGTGAAGATGCACTTAGCATCAGTGTCTGTTCAGTGGTCTTGTGGAAGACTATTTAGTTTTTTCATACGCTGACATCTGTAAGTTTGAGCAATTGGTATTTCCCCCCTCTAGAGACCATATCACAGAAAGGGGTATCAAGTTGCTGTGAAACTTTCGGTCTATAGTCTGGTATCTTCTTTAATAAAAATGGCCTTTTTGTAATCACTGTCTTTCCTGGAAAAATATATAGATTCAGTCTTTTTTTAAAAAGAGCTGCTACATATTATTTGCTTTTCCTGATATGATTGCTCTTGAGGCTTTCACTAAGTTCCTCTCCAAAGTAATGTCAGCTTTGTGCATATCTGCTGTGAAGGTCCTGGAGAGAATTTTCAGCAGCAAGATGTCAGCTCAATCTGAAGGGACTCCCAAGAAAATTCTGGAAATGTATCTAAGCTAGTGATGTGCATACTTACTGTCTGAAGGTTGACCCATGCTTTTACAGCAAATTATGCCACTGCTAAAGCGAATACGTCCTTCTAGCATCTCTGAATTTGTCTAATTTATTAGGCTAGGAATTATATGGCCTGGGGCCATCCAGAAGATGAGTATGCAGCAATAATCACCTGGTAGAAAAGATGATTTCCTCAAAAACCAGAGGAATGGTGGGAGGGAAATTCTTAGTAGATTGTTATGTGCATTCACCGCTGCATTCCTTGTCTTTGGCCCTTTTTCAAAGGGAGAAGTTGGGTTCGTAATCAAAAAGGTGGGGACCTCTCTTCATCCTTTTTTTCAGGTTCAGATAGTGGGAAGGGAAACCTTACGGATATCCCTAGTCTTAGATGCTTGATTGCACACGGGTGCACAGACTGTGAATGTCTGTGCAGACTACTTCACTTTAAAATTACTGATACATGTGCTCTAGGATGACCCTGCTTCAGCAGGGAGGTTGGACCAGATTGCACCATATGGTCCCTTCCAAACTGACCCATTCTGGGAATCTGTGGTTCTGTGATATTTATGTAGGTGTGCATGAAGGAGCTAGCCTTGTTTTAGTCACACCAGACTTAAACTCATCAGTGGAGTTCTAATGAGCCAATTTGTGGTCTGGGGCAGTTAAACTGTTTTATTCCAGCACTGTAAATGAGCTAATGCCTCTTGTCAGCCTTGCTAACTCCCTGGAAGGTCACACCAAACTAACATGGCTACACTGCTTGTGAGCTCACGTATGTAAGACTGTGTGGCTCTGTGCTAAACCATAGGGACACACTGCCTTGTTTCTCTGTTGACTGAAGGATAACCACACCATGGTCCATTTCACAGTACAGGCATGCCCTAAATTTCATGCCTTCAAGTTCTTAATTTTTGTTTCTATGATGATATAAATAGCAGACTTCTCCTTGTAAGACTTACAGTTGTTTTAAAACTTGGGTTGAATTTAATGGATGCAGTCTAACCACCCCCTGAGTTACTTAATGCAAATGTTTTTATATGTATATTTGAATGAATGTGAATGAGCTTGTTACTTGACTTGCTACATTTAAAGTTCTCATTTGGCTGTACAAATCATGCACTTAGGAAAAGCACGTTTTAAGAAAGCTATTAATCTAGTTTCTCTAGTGTTTTTCCTTTGTGAGCTAAGAAGTTCCAGGAAACTAATTCTGGTTGTACTTCTGTTAATGTTCTGAGTGTTTTGTGAGTGTATATTATTTTAGTAATTGGTTTTGTTCCAAATTGCAATGTGGCGTTGCATTTTTTCTGGCAGAATATTTCTCCATATTTGCAATTTTGAAAAGTTAACAGAAGTTGGTAAATACTCAGTGCTCTGAAAATTAGATTACTGAAAATGTGTGTTCTCTGTGTGACTTGCTAGCTAGAGGGAATATTTATAATGGTGCATATTTAGGGCCTTTCATATTTTATAGGATTATAGTCAAAAACATAAATAGAAATCTGCATGCTTGCCAATGACATAATAGAAAATAAATTAAAACATGATTTAAAAAAAATATTTTCCATTTTTACAAAAATATTTTCATTTCAACTTTCCATTGTGATACATTTATACTATATAGGCTGTCCAAAAGATATCAGGTTAATGAGGAAACGACAAACAGCAAAGTTTATCACTTGTAGGAACTTCAGATATAGTCCTTATTTCCCAAATGGCAGCAAGCAACATTAAATAATTTGTTCATAGATAATCTTCATATTATAAAAGAAATAATTCCACATGTAGAGCCTAATGTTGCATTATAAAATTGCAATGGTGAGGAATCTTGAAATTGCACCTTTGATGAGTTTATTTCAGATTTCAGCTACCAGAAAGATTAAACTTTCTAACTTAATGAAGTTAAAATGGAAAGAGAAAAGCTAAATCAGTTCGCATTTTCTTTCTATTGTTGCTTGCTTTCGTGGGTGGAGAAGTGAAGTGTATTCCAGATGTGATGACCTATTCTTTGTAAAAGTGTAAGGTTACGAGTAAAAAAAATATGTACACCCTCATCAAATATTTTGCACAGGAATAGGAAACTACTGAAGAGACATATTTAAGTGTCATTAAGACTTAGAATATGGATTTAAAAGATTTACAGGTGAATCTGCACAAGATTTCAATTATCTTAAAAACTTATTTATTAAACTAAATATGTTCACAACAGGACTAGAGATTTTTTTTCATATTCTGTATTATATTATGTGACTTGGAATATATTTATAAGTTCAAGAAAACAATACATTTAGAAATGTTGTACCTGTATAACACATGCAAATTCTCCCTCTTTCTCTCTTGTGATATCCTGAGTGGTATACCAGGCCTTTGATTCTCTTTGAGAAGTTCCACTTAGCAAGAGTCGTCTACTTTTATGTGTCCACAGTTGTGCCCTATTTTGCCATTAAAAGTTTGCATCTTGGCACACTTCTTGTAATTACTGATGTCAACAATTATAATCTCAAAATATTAAATTTGAAAAATTTTAGAATAGCCATCTGTTGAATGGCAAAAGTAAAATGAATGATGGCCTTCTCCCTCAAGATGATTTTACATACTGTGGTGACCATGAATGGACAATTCATGCCTTGCAGCTGATCCTGCTGTACAGACTTTTACAGTGCGGGCCTTTTAGCTGCCCACACTGTAAAAAATCATCTTCCACTTTTTGACAAGAGAGCTTTCCCATTTTAAGGCAGGAAAGCACTCAGATTTAGGACTTATCCATGCTTTTTAGTGTGTTTGATTCCAGGTGACAATAGCCCATGACTCTCAGAATACAGCCTGTGGAGGCTGTGAAGGCACACTCACACAGCTGCTAATGAGTCACCTGGACTCTTTCATGTACAGACAGTTGTAATGTGTCACTAAGGAGTGGGAAGATACTTTTTTCAGGTGCTGACATCTCATTATGTTTTATGGTTTTTGACTGCCAACAACTGTACTTCATTATATATGGAAAACACATTTGGCTTCTCCTTTTCTTCAAAGTTCATCTTAAGAATTACTTTCAGTAGTTGCTTCCAGAAGTATTTTGTAACAAAGTGGAATCTGTTTCATCCTTTGGGAAATAATAATATAATACAATAAAATAATACTAGTGCAATGGTTTTTTATGAAATCACATTACTATTATTGTGATTAGGAAGGTACAATTCTGCAGTTCATGTATAAGGTTGAATTTTAATCTCAGGTTAAACTTTGTTTCATCTATATGTTTATGGATGATGCAAATATAAATTTCATTGTTTTCTACCATTTTAGGTGAGATTAATAGACATCTGGAATTATTTTTATTTAATCATTGTACTTTTGCTTTAATAAATTTCCGAATACATGTCCTAAACGTCATTAGTAAATGTTAAGAGGCTTTAGAAAATTTAACTTACATAGAAAGATCATACTGTATTTTGTAGGGTAGGGCAGAACTCAGGGTTTTTTAGCATTTCCATTAATTTAAAGTTCTTTAAAAATTACATTGGTGGTATTAAAAAAAAAAAGTGTTTAAATAAACTCACTACATCTCAGTAGTAAATTTTTTGGTATAAGCATATAAGAAGATTAGTAACTAATAATTGTTTATTTTCTTTATTTAAATTGTTAACCCAGAAGTAAACTAAAATTTAGTTTACTTCTAAACTTCTAGTTTACTTCTATTTTTACTCAGCAAAATTTAGGATGCTTCCAGCCACGATGGTAATTGCAAAATGTTTTAATGATCTGTCTGCGTTTATACCCCTTTCTTTTAGGCAACTAATCTGATACATTTTATTTCAAAATCTCTTAAACTATGGTGAAAATTTGAACTGTATATGTAGGTACACTGAAGAAATACATCCACCTGCAGTTACTTTCAGTTGGGTCTAGATCTTCCAGGCACAAATGACTTCATTATACTGCCTTGGGCCTCTGTGATCAGTACTTAACACCTAATTAAAAAAAAAAAAAAGACAAAAGTTGTTCTTTCTCAAAGCTTTTGTAACGCAGACTTTAGGCCACTTGGAGAAATTTTGTAAATACCATATGGGGATAGAAACAACACTATTCAGGATGAATCATATTGAGAATTTCCTTTTACTCGTGCTTTTTGTTTTGAAAATGTTGAATGCAAGAAGTAATAGAAATACCTTCATACAGAAGGTTTATTCTTTTGATAATTGTCTGTCTTTTGTGATACACTATTTCATAATGAAGTGACTATTTTAAATATGGAAATTGCATGAGAATATCTGGGTTTTGCTAAAAAAACCCCACAGTATACTCTGAGTAAACATGTTCAGTCATTTGAGTAATAAATTTGAATAATAAGAGAAGAAATGTGAGGCTGTTAAATTCTGATACAAGCTTCAGTTTTAGAAAGAAAAATCCATTCATCTGGTGTTTCAAGGATAATTAGGGGTGTAAAACTGCTTTGAGGAGGAATGCATGATTATGCTTGTGTGGCTAGGTTTGCATGAAAGAATTTTGGTTTTTTAGTGTATTTTCCTGTGAGCTAATGTCCAGATTTTGAAGTGGAATTTGAAATTATACACCTGAGTAGGATGCTAGTAAAAACTCTTTTTCATGTTTTCCTCAGTTTATTTAGTTACTGAGTGAAGAGACAGGATTGTAATGACAATGATGTCATGCAAACATTAGTAGCCTCAGAGATTATGGCAGGCTTTTGATGAATGTCTGAGATTACATTTAAGTTGTTTCAAACCCATCATTAAAACACATGATCTGGAAAACATTCCTGATCATTTGTCCAGCCATGTGAGTTCCAAGTGTATTTTGCAGACTTTGAAAAAATTACTATTGTAAGAATATCGTAAAAGTGTTTTCTACATTAAAAATGTATTACAAATGCCACTAATTATACATTTTATATTTTTATTTAATTGTATTTTGCTTTATTCTACACAAGTTTGACTGTTCTTGGCACTTGCTTTCTCATATGATAATGATTGAGCCAAATAACTGCACTGTGCTCTTTGTTGTTTTTCATCATGCAGTATCTTCAGATTCCTGCTTCACCAATCTAATATCACAGAGTCACAGAAAGGTTGAGGTTGGAATAGACTGCTGGAGGTCATCCAGTCCAACACCCCTGCTCAATCTGGGCTACCTGCAGCAGGTTGTTCAGACCCACGTCCAGTCAGCTTTTGGGTATCTTCTAGGATGGAGGCTCCACAAGCTCTCTGGGCAAATGGGCAGCAATCTGACTGCAAGATGGCCTTCAATAGGCTGCAATCATGGCAACCCCTTCGTTACAGTGACCCACATTAAAAGTGGATATGTATCTGAAAAAATCAGCACCCAGCTTAGCAACTGTCTTCTGATAGTGCAAATTGATGTCTGCTGCACAGAACTTGAGATAGAGAACTATGGAGAAGGGAGAATTGCCTGAATTACTGAAATAATGTGGAATTCTTAGTAGAATTCTCTAGTCCATCCATGAAACTTTCAAAAAGTATTTCTGAGAAACAAAAATAATGGAAAAACTTAAAATCTCTCTCCTAGTTTCCTGCCTAGTAATCAAATGAGTGAGGACCTGGAACAGATTTCTAGTTGGAAGTTTAGGGATAGAAAGACTTTTAATTGCAGAACGGATCTTGATCATATATGAAACAGATAAATGTTCCTTGATCTAGAATATTCTTTTCATTTCATGTCCTACACTTACTTCATGGTGAAATGTCAGTGCAGGCTATTATTTAGTTCATCTGGAAAAGAATGACACTGCCAACTCCTGCACATAACTGCAACCTCATGCCATAACATACACTGGAGGTTCCCTTCCTAGTGTCAGCTCCTCTTGTGCAGCATCATTTCTTTGGTAGTACCCAAAACCATGCAGGTCCTGGTCTAAAAGTGTTAGCTGTTTGAAGTATATAAACACACACACAGATATATATATATATATACACATATAAATATATATGTATAAATTGAGTACTAAATAAAACATTCAGAAACTAAAGAAAAAAAAATCCCACATAAATTGCAGAAATCAGCCAATAGTTACAGCGATGCAGGCCATAAAAAAACATTTTCAGGAACATGTTCTAGGCCATGAATCCTGAGTGAAGTGAGCTTCCCACTGCCTCGTCCATGGTAAGGAGCCAAACGCTGGGAAAGGATGGAAGTTCGGACAATTCTGTGACTTCATTGTTCCTCTGTTGTCTCTGCTGGCAAACATCTTCCTACTCTGTGTGCTGCTCTGGGTTCCTTTCTGAGGTGCTTACTTATGCTGTTTTATGGAGAGCTGAGGTGACCATCTAAAGAATGAATTCCATGGTCAAATTTTTTGGTAGAAGGACCATTTGCAGCTGAGATGTAACTGACTATGATATGAGTCAAAGCAATGAAGAAGTGGAGTTACAACATCAAAACCAGTAGAATTATCCAGTTTAAATCTGGACAGGAATGAGAATCTGCTTCTGGGTCTTTCTTTATTCTTACAGTTGAAAATATTTTTGTGGCATTCCTATTCTGTATCTCAATCTCCACAAGATTTTAAAACTCTGTGAGTCTCTTTTATGACAACAACACAGATGAAGCAGTCAATATGAATACCTAAAGCAGAAGTGGTAATCTTTGTTGGTGGTATAAACCACAAAACCCTAGAAATTATTTCCAGCTCTTTGTAGTTGCTGGTGACTTTCCTCTCAATTCCAGTGGGAGCACGGCTTCATCCAGGAACATGGAAACTGTTCAGCTTTTTTATCAGAAAGCAAGGAAGTGCTGACTGAGTATGAACTCTCAAAGGAAATTCCAGATACAAATGCTTACAGGCTGTTTAGATACTGTAAATTTAGAACAAATTGGAAAAATTTAGGTCGGGTTAGTCTAACAATGGATAGGTTTATTCCTTCTACTGTTTGTATGTACATGAACCAGTGAAGTAAAAGACATTTTAAGTTTCCTCAGTGTAATATCCTGAGGCTAGCCAGCTGTTTTTTAAATTATGTTGGGTGTTTTTATATGTTAATTGATGTGTATTTATAAAGACATAATAATATTAACATAGCACTCTTGTTTAAATGCAACTTTCTGAACCCTTTTGGGTTCAGTAAGAAAGGCTCTGAGGTATTCTTTGTCTGAAATGCAACCAGTTCTTTATCTGAAACACAACCAGTACATAACAAACTTTTAAAATTTGAAGAAAGTAACAATAAACTGTATGTATGTGTATGAATATGAACTCATGCATAAAAGCCCACATAAACATGCATTGTTAATTTATGGCATGATTTTACCAACAAGGGGAGTAAAGCAAGGTTATAGTAGAAGACGAAATGTTCATGGTATGTTTTTTATTCCTAATTGATGTTGTAATAGAAAATGGAAGCCAAAGAAGAATTAGCAGTGGTAATGAGACATAGGAATGGAAATTATTTTATCTGTGACAGAAATAAAATTGAAATAGCTTCAGGTGATTAGCATGGTACCTCTAATTAAGGTAAATTAGAAACCCATTTTTTGGAATACAGGCATAATTGGCTCATGAAATCATACTGTCGGTTGCCAAGTTTGCACTAAGTGCATTGAATGAGGGATGGCAACACATGAATGTGAGACATCAAACAATTTTTGTAGTTTATCCAATCTACATCAGTCCTGTTGAGTCACCATGTAGGACACTGTAGCAAGTTTCGAACATTGCATTTCAAGAAATGCTCCACTGGCCTCAAGAAATGGTATCTATTATTGACTCCAGTAAGCTTGATGCAAGCACAATTTAGCCTTTGCCAAGGAAAGCCAAACTTCTGTGTACAAGGCAGCCAAGAACCATATTTGGCAATTTGAGGAATAATATGTGAAGAATAATATGTCACAAATTGCATCACTTGTGAGTAAAACCTCAAAATCACTCGTCAATTCTTACACTATGAGGGAAACAATTTTGATTCTTATGTTGTGTGCAGCAACTATGTCTCAAGCATTGGAAGTACTCTGCTACATTCTCTGTGGCCCTTCAGAAGCCCTAACTCTAGGCTAAGTTTTCCCCTTGTCCATGAATTAGCTGTGCTGTGTGTGGATTCCCACAGCGGGAAGTATTGCTGTGTTGCTGTGCTACAGTCAGACACATTGACATTTGACTTTTGATGTAAGAACCAGTGTGGATTATTGTGTAATTTGGGACTGGACATAAGATGGGGTATCCCACCATCTCACTGAGCAGGGTTTGGGTTCCCAAGGTGTGGGGGCTGTATGGAATGCTGGATTAATGCAGAAACTAGAAATGTCCTTGCTGTAAGATTTTGGTGTCTGAGACGTGTTTCCCTTTGTATTCTGAATCCACATCAGCTCTGTTTTTCAAACAAGTCAAAATACCTGAAAATTCTTAATTTCATAGGAAACTTGCTAATTAATTTAGTGGAAGTATAAATAAGTAATCTGAAGTAAGGGTCAGCTTTCTGTACATCTGTAAACTGGCAAGGGAAGTTAGAACAACTGATGAAGTGGCTTGCATACGCATACTGTAAATTAAAGATCTTAATTACAGCCCTGGCCCCCAAAATGTCAACTGGAGATTTGCCAAGGGATAAAATCCCTACCTCAGATATGGGGGCCTGTTTATTAATTTAAATAAAGCTGAATGCATTGTAAAACAGTTACAGTTTGCCTGAACCTCAGATGTGAGCAGGAATTAGATATAAATGGCTCAGTCTGGTTTCAAAATTTCTTCTCCTTTTAGACTTGAATACTTTTATCAATATTGATATGTTTTATTCCTCTTCTCTGTTCCTTGGTTAAATAAGTTATTCTATGTTACTGGGTTTTGATCTTTTCAGTTCCAGTTCTTTCTTATGAACTTTCACATCTGTAGTTTTTTAATTTTAGACCTGAGACATGCAGTAAGACATTTACCGTGATTGCCTTTTGAACAAACGTTCAGCAGGCAACTCAGTTTATCTACTAGAAAGAAAAAATACTTTGCTGGAAACTTTTTTCCTAGTTATTTAGGTTGAGAAAAAAAAAATAGGGAGGAAATCTAGAGTGTATAGGGATTGATAGAAGACAAAAAAACCCCCTAGCCAAACTCAGTATTTCCAGATTTGTGAACATAATTTGAAATGGATCTTACATAAATGTAACGAAGAGTCCAAGAACAAGCTGATCAAGTAATTTTAGCACATCAAAAGAATTATTGTGAGTTACTAGTTTTACTTGCCTATAAAAATATCATGTTAAATGAAATAGATGTAAATTCTGCTTTTATTGAACACTTAAATAATATTTATTAAAGGCTGACAGCAAAGAAATGTAAGTGCTGAAGTAGGTAATGCATTTAAAAGTATTATGCATTAGAGAAGCCTCCCAGGTGGTTCCAGGAACGTCTGTCCAGAAGAGATTAACTTTATCTGAGTCATAAGGAAAGTCAAAAGGTTTTAAAACTGAAGAAATAAGATGGGAAAACAGAGTGGACAGCGCTGAGAGACGGTGGCCCTGGGTGATCTGTTAGGCTTATCAAAAATTTGGTGGAAGAAGGATAATCAGTGGGGTCACTCCAATACAAGGCTACAAAGTGTGTAGGAAACACAGAGTGCAACTGGCTGGCAGTGGGCTTAGGCTTTAAGTTAGACAGCATAGAAGAGAGGCAAATTAATAAACCTCAACAATAATGAGTCCTGAAGAGGCTGAAATTCCAGTCCTGTGTGGGAAGAACAGAATATTTTAATACCTCGTTATGTTTAAATGTATCTGTTCATTTGTTTATGTGACTAGTGAAAATACTGGATATGGTGGATCTGTTACATTTTCATAAGTATTCTGATGGGGTTCTGCACATATAGGTGTGGTCTGGAAAAATGTTTTTAATCCTTGGCCTCTCTACAGCTCCAGATTACTAACTTTGAGACATTGTTTGCCTCTTACAACTTCAATCTATTGAATAATTTGGCTTTCTATACTTTTCCTATCAGTTCTAGAAAAAACTTTCTCCTCTTTAAGGCCAAAAGCCTACCTAGAGCATCTCTATATAAACATCATCAGTGGGTCCTTTAACAGCTGTTAAATGTCTCATTCATGGTGACCTCTGAACTTGAGTCCCCCTGGATAGGCAAGCCATCTCTGATATGCAAAGCATATCAAATACAGGCATTAGAGACACTAAAATTGATCTACTCTGTCCATGCATAATGGGAGGAAAAATGTGATCACGTATAGTATACAGGTACTATAAAAACTGAAGTTCTCAGCTCGAGTGACACTACATGTACTTACCCCTATATGGTTATGTGTATGTGATACACCTCAAGGAATTATGGCTAAAAGCTCTTAACCTGTTTTTTATATTTTCTCCTCAATTCTCATTTCTGCAATAGGAGAGCTATCTTAATAAAAACTTCTGTCTTCTGTTTGCAAAAAACCCGCATGTGGCTTTGATCTAACTGATTGAATGCTTAAGAGTGCAGCTGTCAAATTAAACACTCATCTTTCAAGAAAACAAATCTTTCCAAAGTGCTACTTACATGTCTTCTGTTCTTGGCTTAAACCACAAAATCAGAGTTGGTAAAGCCTTCATGTACTATATATCTTCAGGATTAAAGGTGATGAACCCCACTTTCTGAACAGGAAAAATGTAGTAAAATCCAATTCCAGAATGTCTCCTTTTCCTGTTGCTCTTGCTTGTTGCTAGTTGTGAAACAAATGCAAACTTCAAGAGCATTGGTTCTACTTGTGGCCTCTTATTTTCATAGAATAGTTTGAGTGATGAAAGTTGAAAATACAAACCCCCTAAAAACCATATTCCCATCTGTTCTGCTTAGATACTGGACTTTTGACAAGATGATACTTTTTGCTGTGCAGCTAGCGGACTTCTTCAAAATTTGTGTCTCTACCTGCATATTGCACATACTTATACTAACTAAAAGAAAGCAAAAACATACTATGTACCTGTAATGTGATACCAGATGAAATTGCTTTGATTCTTGTAATTTCCTGAAGTATAGTACATCTTGGAGCCTGCTCTCTATACATACATATGTATATACACATATGTGTGTTGTGTGAAATATTAAAACAGAATATTAGTTTGATGCGTTTCTATAAAAATTCAACTGTTTGTGTTCGTAGCCTAAAATAATCCAGGTCTCTAATTTGCAGCATGGTTTTTGGGGTTTTTTTTTGGTGTGATATCACTACAGAAACATATTTCCCTTCAACCAAAGATAATTCTAGAAAAAAATATATATTGTGTTAATATAAAAGGTAATGCAGTAGACAATGTCTTGAAAATCATACTGTTAGTTAACTGACAGCCTTCCAACACTGCATGTCACTGATTTAGCTTAAATATCTGATAAACTTTTCTATGTTTTGCGGATCATGAACTAGAGAGCTGTGTTCAAGAACTTGTTCTCCTCCCCATTCTTGTGGCAAATGTCATAGGTAATTTTGAAAGCTCGATTTTTTTGTAAAAAGCTCTAAAATGCACAGAACTTCAATCTTCTTCTCTGCCCTCCTTGGTCTTTTCTTTGCTCATATATCCATTGATATAAAAAATAATCCACAATTTCATAATATTCCATAACATTCTAGTGTTTGTCCCATAGGAAACCTTTACATAGGTGTCAAATTATTCATAGAACTGATGCCAAGATTTGAATATGTAATAGTAAGACATAATTAGTTTGGGAGTTTGGTTTGTTTGGGTTTTTTTCTTTTTTAATATTAAGTAGTACATTGACCTAACTACTACAGAGATTTCAAATACAATGAAAAATACAATTTTGGAGTAGCACGTTTGGGAGCTGAGGGGTTTGAATGAAGTAACATACTTTCATTATTTAGAAATGTAATATTGTCATATGTAAAGGTTTTTTTAAAAATCTTTTTGAGATTTCTATAGATTCTAAATATAGTTGAGGACATTATTAATCAATTTTAATAGCTCTTAAGAGTGTTAAATCAGGAATTTAAAGGGTCCTACAGGCTAGATTTTTAGTAGCTCTTATTGTCTATGTTAATACAAATTGCAATTAGCTTTATACTGTTATTATATTACTATTACACTATTAACCAAAATTTCTGTATTGCCTGAACTATAACACAGTCTAAAACTATTGTTATGGATGTAGTGAATTTATCTTCAGTCCCTTCATAAAAGAAGAGAAGGGGAGACTGAGGGGAGACCTCATTTCAGTTACAACTTCCCCATGAGCGGAAGCGGGAGGGACAGGCATTGATATCTCTCTGTGGTGACAGTGACAGGACCCGAGGGAATGGCCTGAAGCTGTGTCAGGGAAGGTTTAGGTTGGATATTAGGAAAAGGTTCCTAAAGGTTCCACCCCAAAGCGTGGCTGGGCTCTGGAACAGGCTCCCCAGGGCAGTGGTCACAGCACCAGCCTGACAGAGTTCCAGAGGCATTTGGACAATGCTCTCAGGCACATGGTGTGACTCTTGGGATAGTGCAGGACCAGAAGCTGGACTCAATTATCCTTGTGGGACCCTTCCAACTCAGCATATTCTGTGATTCTGTGAAATATGCCACTTACATAAGTGAATATGCTTTTTCAGCAGTCAGACATAGGAATTTGTTCTAAAATCTGAAGGCTAAACTGGACTCCCTGTGAGCATGTATTAGCAATTTAGTTTGGATCAGAAATGTGCTTCTGAATCTCCCAGTTGTCCCTACTTATCCCACTTCACTTCTCATTGCTGTATCCTTAGTGAGGATGCATTTTGGGCTTGTCTCAGACAAGTTGTCTCAGACACTGAACTCAGTGTGCTAACAAACTTTCAATCCATCGAACCAGAGCAGAGCTAGTTTACATGAACCCATGTAATGTCTAAATGTATAACCCAAGAAAAACTCATTCTGAGGAGGAAAATCACCATTAACGCTGAAAGAACTCAGGATGCTAATGACTAATTGACCCCATCAAACCCTCTATTTTTTAATGAAATATTTTTTAATAATTAGACATTTTTTGTATTATGAGTGTTAACTGTCTAATAATTAGTTAATTTTTGTTAGGCTTTTAAAGCATTGGTTGGGCTAAATATAAACTATTGGCTCTATATATAGGGTGTATTCCTTTTGTTCATGGCAAGGTATTGAGTGTAACACTTCTCAGGAGAATGGTGCAGTCAAAGGCCAACCTCATTTTATCAACTGCCAAGGAAAACAGGTGGAAAAAGTAAAAGAAAGGGAAAAGGAAGGAGAAGGACTTGAGGGACAGCAGTTTAGAGCACGTGACCAACAGGGAGAGCTCTTAAAGCCAGAAGGTGGGCGTTTTTAGTTCAGCCAACAATTCAGTGATTGGTTTGGTGCTGCCAAAATGTGGAGGTGGTTAGTTGGAGTGGAAAGATAATTTTTTATGGTTAATGAAAACAGAAGGTCCCTGGAAGCAGAAGGTAATAGCAGTGTAGTGAATACATTTAGCAGGTGGAAGCCAAGCTGTGTTTCAGTACTGTCAGAGGATATCACAGGAGGATTGAACCCACATTGCAGTTTTTGTGGTTCAGGTTGGACATTAGGGAAAAAAATAGAAAGACACTAAGAAGGCAACTAGACACTGGAATGAGTTGTGAAATTTCCTTGAAATTTTTCAAGATTTAGCCAGAAAAAGCCATAGCTAAGCTTATCTAATGTTTTCTGTAGTTGCACCTGGATCAGGATGATGGACAAGATGACCTCCTTAGATCTTGTAAAACTTCAGTTTCTTTAAAATTATTTTATTTTAAATTGAAAGCTAAATAAGATTTCTATATTATCTCCTGTAATAGAATAGAATTAATCTCTGATTTCTTAAGTTAGGTCAGTTTTCTTTCGACAACATGATATAATAATAATAATAAATTAATAAAATGCTTTTTTTTTTTTCCCCACGCATGATAAATGGCTACAGAAATTTAGAAAGGACACATTACTTAGGCATTTTATAGATACATCATCTCCAATATGTCCTGGTTTTGGCAGGGATAGAGTTAATTTTCTTCCTAGTAGCTGATGTGTTTTGGATTTAGTATGCGAATAACGTTGATAACACACTGATGTTTTAGTTTTTGCTAAGCCGCATTTATACCAAGTCAAAGATTTTTCAGCTTCTCCTGCTCTGCCAGCAAGAAGGCTGGAAGGGCACAGGAAGGTGTGAGGGACACAGCCAGGACAGATGACTCAAACTGGCCAAAGGGATGTTCTATACCATATGATGTCATGCTCAGGGTACATAAACTGAGGGGAAAGCTGGCTTAGTGCATCTGCTTGCAAAGTGTCTAGCCATCGGTCAGCGAGTGGTGAGCGTTGTGCGTCTCTTGTTTTGTATATTACAATTCTTTCATCATTATTGTTATCATTAACATTATTGTTATTTTCTTCCTTTTGTGTCCCATTAAACTGTCTTCATCTCAGCCCGTAAACTTTCTCACTTTTATTCTTCTGATTCTCTGCCCCATCCCCCTGGAGGTGGAGCGAGTGAGTAAGCAAGTGGCTGTGTGGTGCTTAGTTGCTGTCTGGAGTTAAATAACAACACAATAATAAGTTGCAGAGGTAGATACAAACATATTAGAAGTCTTTGGGAGTATGTAATAATCTTGGATAGCTGTAAAAAGTAGAGTTGGAGAAATTAGATTGGACAATTCTGGGTATTCTATACTTTCAGGTTACATAAGTGAGAGTAAGCAAAAAGAAAATAAGAGAATATAAGTCACTGTCTTGAGAGATAACACTTATGACAAATTAGAAGAATCAATCACTGGAGATATTGAAGGAGGGAATACAAACACAATAAGATAATTCATTGACCACAGAGTTCCTTTATCCAAAGGAGGAAAACAAATGAGACAATGTGTCAAAAAAAGAACAGATCAAGAAAAATGAGGATGCAAAAAGTTAACCAAATGAACTGGCTGGAACATGAGATGCCTGTTTGGTTTCAGACCTTCAGATTTTTTATCACTGGTGTGAAATAACTGTAAATCCTAATATGCAAGGAGTAAACACCTTGAATTTTTAATGACTAATAAGTGGTGTCATTTGTAGATTGTCCCTTTCTGAGATACAGTGGGTTTTCAAGTGCTTGTTTGTAGGGGCAAGTGTAGAAAATAGTATTGCCTCTTATTTTATAATTAAGATCTTCTGAGACTGGTGAAAGAAAGCTAATGCAACTGAAGGCTCTTTATACATGTCTTCAAGACTCGCCTCTTCGTAAATTTTTTCTTATTTTCTTACAAAGGAAATTCTTACTCTACACTTTGCACCAATAAAAATCAGAAAACTGTATTTGTTGGTATGCCTGATTTAATTCACAGTATTTTCCATCTTCATTTATTCCAGCTCGTTCTTATTTCTTCCATATTCCCTTCTTGAGTCATACACAGTGAAGTCTGTTTGACTTTCTATGTGGTTTTAACATATGCTTCAGTTTTACAGACTGTTGATGTGTTAGCGGATGTTGACACAAATTTGAAAATAGTTGGAAAATAAAAATCTAAGTGAAATGGAATTTTCAGATTAGCTTGGTTGAGAGGAGTCTATGGGTTATTATTATTTTTTTTTTTTAATGAATCCTGGACCTCTTAACATAGAAGTAATTTAAATATCATCTTAATGATCTTCATTTGGTTTGTTGCTCTAAAGCAAACTCTGCTTACTGGAAAGATCTTCATTAAAGCCATATGTTCTTTTCTTTTGAACTGCAGCTCACCACAGCCACCTTGGATGGCAAACTCCAATTGTTCCTACCCTGATACTTGCCAGCCTGTGGAGCTTTGGCAGTGGTACTCTGAGAATAACGACTTGCTGAGAGAAACGAGACTGGTAACCAGCCATAAGCAAGTGGCATAATATTCCCTTTTAAACTATAGTTTTCTTCTGAGTTTATTTTCTGGAAGTTTCTCAAGCTCTTCTCAAAGTTTCTCTGTTGTACAACCTGTTTCCTTTATTGCAAAAAATAAGGGCGAAAGATCAAGAAAAGAAGGAGACTGCTCATTCTGACTTCATTGTAGCAAATCACCTCAGAAGTGGCTTTCAAAGGACTTCTTGGGTGCTTCTAGTTATATGCATTCTGTAGTGCTTTTCTAGACTGGGACCACTTTAGTCTAGACTGAATATTCAAGGAAAATAACAAGTGTTCCATTTTTAAACTAGATCTGTTTGTGACAAATTTTTAAATTATTCTGAAAGAAAGAAGGATTGTATGTCTTTCTGAAATGCCATGAGAGTCCTTCTGTTATACTTCTTTGGGGTTACTGGAGTCAGCATGGATGTTGTTTGAAGGCAGAATTTTACTGGTTTACTAGTTATGCTACGTTCTGTAAATTTCATAGGGAATATGTGACAAATATCTTCTCTTTAAAATAAACTATTTCTGTCTTTTAAATAACTGTTAAATATTTTCAAAAATGTTAAAGTAATGTGAAAATAAAATTATCAGAAAAAATGTTCATCTCTTGTATTCTTCTTAGTTTACTTGGTCTTAGAAAAGAGATTTTAGACAACTGGTTTTGTTGTCTAAATGTTGTAGACATTCTCACCATTCATTGACTTTAGCTAAGCATAGAGAGCATGTATGTGACTGGTGAAAGGAGACAGTTTTTCCTTTCCTTGCAAAATTGTGCTGCCTTTTCAGTTAAATTTGCCAGAACAGAATTTAATAATCAGATTACTTTAAAAAAAAAGTGAAAAATTGGAGTTACTGTCCCCACTTTAACACCAATCAGTAAAGCCAGATCACTTTCAGTACTGTAAAGAACATTATATTTAATAGACCTCCCTAATTTATGCATGTAATATTTAGTATAAATAGATCGAGTTGTTTCTAAAATTTAGGGGTTTTTTTATATTTAGGTTTTTTTATGTTTAGGTTTTTTGGTTTTTTTTTGTTTTTTTTGTTATGTTTAATTTCCATTACAAACATTCCTTTGTAAAGGATTTAGCAGTGTTTTGCCAAGCAAAATCATACACTAGTAGGATGTGCTGTATCATGTCCAGGTATTCTCTAGAACACAGTGGTCTGTCTCATCAATGACTGTCGGAGTGTAGTGCAGCCAAAGCATACTCATCACAACTCTGAATATCAGAATCAGGTTTTGTATGATCAAAGCAAATGTGGAATAACCCACTTCAATACTTGTAAACACTTTTTCAGTTCAAAATCAGATTAACCAAGAAATCATTTTCGATGCTGAGGCTACACCCTGGTACACTACACTCACAAATTACTAGCAAGATTTAAATTTTAATTTCCACCACAGAGATCCTCAGGATGGTCTTCTTCAAGCTTAATTTAGCTAATTTTCTCATCTGCATGTTCTGAACTCCACATCAAGAGTCACTATCAAATACAGAAGATAGCCCATAGCTGTATCGGCAAGTAAAGTGTTTCTGAGCCACGGGTTGCAACTTAGTAGTGACTGACTCTTCAGGGAGGTTGAAACATCTGCTGAAGAGGTGTGAACTGTAATTATTACTTATTTTTTTAAAGCACCACATATTTTAGACAGAAGTATTATATTCTCAGGCCTAAGGCAGATGACACACTTAGAAAAACTACGAATTCTTGCTGCAAGCATGGATGTTATCACAATCCCCATTGGACTGAAATAAAAGGGAAATACTTCAATTTTCTAGATCTCCTACCTTCTAGGACTGACTGCTGTTATTACTCAGACAGTGTGTATCCCCCAAACCCCTCTTAATCTTGAGCTAGTTGATCTCTGAAGGAGGAACTCTTCTTCCAAACCTCATGTATTATCTCTCTTTCCTTAAAGTGGGACTCAGCTGTATGCTCCTTTCTGGTTACTTTTATCAAGGACTTTTTCTGGATAGAAAAGCCCTTTGGGGCATTTTGGCTGTGACCACAGCATCATCAATCCATGCTGAATAGAGACATTCATCTGTTCAGCCCTCGCAGATGTGCAGCTCTTCCATAGCCCAAGAATTTGTTAACCCCTTTTTCCCTCAGGGGAGAGAGAGAATCTGCCCTACGACACAGGCACTAGCACTTTTCAAATGGAAATTCACTATAATTTTTTTCCATCTTGAAAAAAATCCCCCCTGGACTCCTCATAAATGCTTGAATGCTTGTGGTTTTGAGGATGGAAAATTTTAGCTGACACACTTCAAGTTTGGCAAAGTTAAGTGCTTTAAAGAAGATTTTCTAATGGCTAATAGGAGGAAAAATCTGTTGTGGATGGTGTTACCATCTTGTAATATTGTCTTAGAATTTTCATGATCACTAGGTTTTGCTTCTGCGATCTCTTGGATAGAAGGATACAGGAGGCCATACTTAATTACTAAGGAGTTAAAGTCATGAAAGATTAGTCTTCAACAGAAGAGTGTATCTGCAGAAGCACCATCTATACCTTTGTGTTTTTAACAGGCAAACCAGACAGTTTATAGGTTCAATTTCTCTTCTAAAGACAAGGCTATTTGCAATTAGAAAGTCCCAAAAGCAGATAGGAAATGTTCCTGGTTAGCTAAGGTGGATAGCATATTTTAATCTATAAAAAATTGACACAAACTGCTGCAAGTGTAAATATGCAAGTGCAAGTATGCTTTCAGACTGCTTTTAGGGGAAAAAAGTGATTATAATATAACTCCCAAATAGCTTAAGAAAAGTAAAAGTCTTGCTTTGAAGGAATATGTAGCAATATGTGAGGAAAACAGCTGGCAGAAGAATAGTCTTGTTTCATTAAATATTTTCTGTGTCATCTGTCCTTGCATCTCCAGATACTGGGGAGAGGAGTGGTGTTTTTGTGACTTTCTGTGTGCTGTTATGTGGGGGACTTTCCCAGCTGAACATCCACCAAATGCCACAGAATTCTTAAAATGGATTTACACAGCAGATTTTTCTGGTGCTGTAAAGGTCAGAAAGCACAGCAGGGTGGCCAGCACTGTTCTGAAGCAGATGCTGTAAAAAACTGTTTGGGATTAAGTGGTTTGCAAAATATCAGGTACTACCCACTTTTCCTTATAGAATCAAATATACGGGCAAGCTTGGGTTGCACCATCAGGAGGAGGGGAAGAGCAAGCCCATGAAGGAGCTCTGCTTTCCCTTGGCCTTTTCCATTTTATTAATTCACCATGAAAGAAGTGCTTTTTGGATGTATTCTCCAAAAAGCTTTTGCTTTCCGTTATACATGATTGCATTTAGATACAAAGTTATATAATCCTGGAATATCCGGAGGTAGTCAGCAGTACTTACTCTTTTCTTTCTTCCATTACTTTTTCATTTAATCATACCAAATTATCTTTTCAGAACTGTGTTGTGACTTGTATTTTCCCTTTTAAAAAATGAATAGATCTATTTGTGTCATGGTATTTTACTGCAGAAAGAGAAAATATCAATAAAAATACATAAAACTGTTTTAAAAAAATTGGCATATGCCTAATAAATAAAAATGAAGTGGTAGGGAATTTCTGTTAAAATGTAATTTAGGATGCCTTTCTTCAATGCACGATTGGCAGTCCAAAAACATGGAGCAACAGAAATTAAAGACTAAAATAGGATCTTCCCTGAAATCCTTTCAGGTTTGAAAGTGAAATCTTTTTTAAGAACAATATAAGATGTTGTTCTGGAAGATACTGCTTTTTATTTTATTGTCTACACAGAACTTCTACCAACCAGCATTCCCATGATCACTTAAGCCAAATTCTGCTCTTCAGAATTCTGCATTTAATTAAAGCCAGAGTAATTCTGCTTACTTTTGTGAACAAGATGCTGCTAGGAGTGGACTCTGTCTCAGGCATTTTAATAACTTTGAAGGGGGAACAGTATACTTGTGTTAATAACAAATTTTTGGTGACAAAACGGTGTAGGGTCTGAAAGCTGGATACACCTGTGAAGGCCTACAGAAGTCACTGATGATAAGCTAGTCCTATGTTTACTGGTTTATGTTAAATCTTTATTTTTGATGTGAATATAGTATCTTAAACTAAAAAAAAAACACCTTCATTCAAAAATTAGTGTTAAACTGAAGATCTTATATATATTTTCATGGAAACTAAATGTTGCTAGCAGAAGATACTGGACCAAACAGAGTAAATGATGTGGCATAAATTAGATTTATAGCTATCATGAATTTGATTTAACAAAGCAATATACATTCCATTCCCTGATTAAGACCTTCCAGATTAGTTTTATTTTGTGTCTGAAATGAAATGAACCACAATGAAATATTTCCACTGTCTTAGTTAATGTAAACAAATGAACTCATGTCTTTCTTTCTGTCCAAACTAGAGAGAGTTTGTGATTTCTTGGGTTTAGTTTTGGTGGATGAAAATACATTCTAAGTACAAAGGTATTGTAAAATAATGTGCCAGTTAGATTGATTCTGTCATCCAGTCACAGACGAACCCTTGGGAAGTCATCTCCAAAGACCAGACCACCAGACCAAAGCATTTACTTCTAAATCATTAATGATAGATGTTTGTCTAAACTGCTCCTCAAAACCTCTGGTGACAGAGATTCTACAGCCTCCCCAGGTGGGAAATCCCCTTGGTGCAATTTAAGCCCATTATTCTCTGTCTTAATCCATTAGGTACAGAGGATAATTCATTACCTTCTTGTTTTAGCAACCCTCTACATACTTGACAGTTGTTATCATGTCTCCCCTCAGACTTCTCTCTTCTACTTTAAACAAAGCCAAGTCATTCAATCTGTTTTCATATGTCATGTTTTCTGGACCTCTGTTAATTTTTGCTATTTTCTTAACTTCCTCCAGTTCCATGTTTCTCCTCCTGGCAGTGCAGTGCTCTCAAAGGTTACACCCCTACACGCTGTGCCAGTGCTGTGCAGGTTGAAGGCATGGCTTGGGGCCTCTTAAATATGGCACTCATAATCTGGCATCCACTGTGGTATTGAGTTTGTCTACAGATATGTGGCATTACTGACTCATGTTCATTCCCTAGGTTTGCTGGATCCTGCATTTCAGCTCATTCTTCCAACTGGCTACCATCATACTGAATTCTGATCCTGGTCTCCAAACTGCCTCCAGCCCTTTCATTATTATTATTATTATTATTATTATTATTATTATTATTATTATTATTTTCTGTAAATCAGATAGGTAATGATTCCAGAGGGTAGAGAAAGTGGATTGCCTGATGATTTGGCTCCTAGGTTATATATTCACTGCCAGAGAAGGTGGTCTTTCTATTTAATTTACTTTACATGGGGCTGGTGGGAGAAGACATTAAGCAGATAATTACATGAAATTACTGCCCCCAGTGAAGGCAGGGCACTTCACCTTTTACTGATGTTGCTGAGGTCCACAACATTGTCATTGTTACTTTACTATGTCACAGTGCAAATTTCCTGTTCCTTCAGTTGTCTGGACTTTGTGTAGAAGCATTAATCCTCTGCTGTAAAAAACAATCATGCACACATTTATGTGCACACATTTTAGTTTTATCTGAAGGCATGGCCTTTGAAACACTGTTGGTCTGACTCTCCTTTTAGATTCAAGGAGGTTCATACAAATCATAGAATAGTTTGTGTTGAAGGGGACTTTAAAGGTCACCTAGACCAGCCCTCCTACCATGAGCAAGAACATCTTCAACTATATCAGGCTGGTCAGAATCCCACCCAGCCTAATCTTGGGTGTTTCCAGGACTGGGGCATTTATCAGCTCTCTGGGTGACCAGTTCCAGTGTTCCAATCCTGAGAAAGGCAATTGGTGCTTGGACCACCTATGCTGGCCACAATGACTTGATGATTGTTTTGCACTGAATCTCTGCAGTCATTTTCAAAGAGTGATTCCTCAATTGCACTGACAGAATTAAGGTGAGTTAAATCTCTGACTTTACTCCCCTCCAAAGTCATTGTGGTGAGGTAGCACTAAATGCTTCTGCTTGGCTGTGTTGCTTCAGCCTCAGAGAATTATCTTCTTTCAGAAGGGATAGGAAAAAAAAAGCAACTATTATTATTCTCATCTTAAAGACAGTATTTTCTGGTGTTTTATGCAGCGTTCATGTAAAGGCTACATTGTGCCATTGCACGAACCTACTGCACCTACTGGAGGTTCCTGGCTGCTGTTTCTCTCATTAGCTGTGTCAAGGACAGGCAGCTTGGATATTATTGCATAATATGTCTCTGAACAGTTGAATTAGGAGAAAAAAAGAATTATGCAATTTTCTTGAAGCCAGAAGAAAAATGAAAACTATGTGAGGTAAGCAGTTTCCCCATTGTTTCAGGCTCTTTGTGTGACAATTAACCGGAATAAAAGCAAAGGATAAAAGTTAACCTGATTTTGCTGTGCCTTGTTTTAATTTAGAAACAGGACAGGAATTCAAATTTCTGAGTCTCATTAGCCTTAAAGCCCTAATCCAACATTTTTTTAGTGTCTACATAAAAGAAGACTTCTAATCATCCACCAGCATCGCCCAGCATCTTTCTGCTTGGGGCCTGTGATGTGGGCAATTACAGGGAGTAAGCTTGCTCATGGCCAGATCTTCCTGATACATTCCACTATTTCAAGCCACAGGGAAACAATAAATAAGAAAAGGCAGCTATATCTTAAATAAAGGCTCAGATTAAGGGTTCACTGGAATATTATTTGAGTACTTCCCATTTGTCTGTGGGGTCTATAAGGGCAAACTTCTTCTAGAGCCATCTTGTAACGTGAGCTGTGAAGAGTAATGACACATAGTAATGTAATTGTGGTTCTGCTTTCATGCTGTTACTCAGACATCTGCCAAAATGCCTGGATGAACCGCTTTTTACTTTCCCAGGGCAACACCTGCCCCTAAATTTACCATTTAAGCTCTCATTTTGGAAGAGAGAGATGTCTGTGTATAGTTTAGTCTCCCACAACGCCCAGAGGTGTCTCGTTTTACCAGATGGGGCTCACAGGCAGCTGCCAGTCCCTGGGTAGAGAGCATTGCCTCACGTCTGTGCATGCTGACGAGCCAACCCCAAAGCCAGGCCTCGGGGGAGGATGCTGGTTTCAGGTAGCAACGATCCCAGAAAGAAGGAGATCAGAGGCTGAAATTGTTCCTGGCCCAACGCCACACACTTGGCTAGGGTTACACCAGGGGTGAACTTGACCTAATGAATATAAAACACACTCTCCACCATCATAGATAAAAAGACATCTTGAGGAAAGGAAATAGAAGATGAAAAAAATGAATGAAATGCCTTCCAACCTGTGTGATACTGGGCTGTGAAAAATACAGTTGCAAGGAGCTTTTTTCCCTTTTCTAGTTGAAACCATTGTGATCAGTGGTCTGACATAGTGGAACATTTCCTTTTACCCATTATTCCTTTTTGCTCCCACCCATGAAGTCATAACAGTGAATATATTCAAGTGAAGCATGATGTGTAGCTATGGTGTTCAGTAAATGGAAATTACCTTTTTACTTCACTCCTCCAAAGGCTTTTTCATTCACTGCATTGATTGATTGTTTGTTTGTTTTTTAATATCAGGATAGTAAGCTGCATTTAAAGGAAACCAAATTGTGTAACAAGATAGTGGTAAAAAATGATTTCACGTTTCATTCAAGAGACATACCAATATGCTTTTATTATTCTTCTTTAGAAATATTTATGTATTTGCACTTTCCAGATTGCCACCTGATACCTTAATACAATCAATCTTTATCATCTCACTTTTAAGCACCTACTAAAATGGTTTGCATGCTGTGAAAGGGCAGAATAATCTAATATCCAGTGGTTAAAATAAAGACTGTAAGGATGATGTGAAAGCAACATAGTTTGGGTGGAGGAGACTGGAGATTTAAGACATTTTTCTTCCAAGTGTGGACATCCACTAAGGATAATGAAGTTGCACACCCATTATATATGTCATAATATACACACACCATCATCATCCTTCACAGTATTTTGGCAGACAGACTGGAAAAACATTTTAAAGTTAATAAATAACAACGGTAACTAACACCTAGCAATATCCCTATGAATTTCATATTTATTGTGTAGTTAATACATTACTTAATAAGACACCTATGAAATATAATTAGGAAGGGAAATAACTTTCTCCCAAAGGAAAACCTGTAAGAAGGGTGAGGTTTCCTCCTGCAGTGCTTTTTCCAAATTCCTTTCCAGTAAGTTGCCGAATTATGTGAAAAATACAAGAGCTTCAATTCCCAACCTTCTCTAAGATTCCCTAGGAAATAAACTTCCTGTATTTTCTCTAAATGGAACAGAAGAAATGATATTCAGAAAACAAACCCGGTTAAGTGACTAATTTTATGTATTTTGACCTATGGTGTTACCCAGGCCAAATGTGATAGCAAAAGCTATAGCCAAAACAGGAAGGATTTTTTGCTGATAACACTGACTCCAGGCTCACAGGACCCTGACATCAGGTAACCCACTGAAGAGTTCTCCCCATAAAACTGGCCTTCAGTGTGATAGAAAAGAGATATATCAAAAAAAAGAATAAAAGATAATTAAATTAGTTGTTACAGCCACTTCTTCTCTATCCTAACTCCTTCACTGATATTCAATTGGAAAAATTTCCTAACATGAAAGTCTGGATTCAAATGTAACATCAGAAAAAGACATTCTGAGCTTTCCTTGGTCCCTTGACCCTTGACAAGCTAGATGCTTGTCTGCCTCTGCTTTTGCAATTTGCCATTCACTGCAAAAAGGACTCTTCTAGAGTCCTTTATTTTGAATAAAAAAATACTCAAATGAAATGCCTGAGGCTCCAGAACTTATCCTTGGAATTTTTTCCTTAAGGAATAGAGCTCTGCAGAAATTCAAAGCCCCAGTCACATTTAGCTCCTGTTTCCCTTGCCCTTCCTTTGTGTGCATGCTTCAGAGGGAGAAGGAACGTGTCTCTGGCTCCCATCTGAAACTGAATTAACAAATATCCCCATCCGTGGTGCTGAGAAAATGAGAATCTCTTCTCAGGAAATGTTGTTGTATTATTAAAAGGGCTTTGTTCTAAATGAGGACAAAATGTCAAAGGGCAGACTTCGGGGTTTATTTCCCAACACGGGGAGATTTCCAGGAAATTCTACTTCATGAAAGAAAAAATTAAGTTCTGCTCTCCTTGCTCCTCCTGCCTGGTTTGCAGGCAGACTGGCAGCCTGCCTCCATATCCTTGGTGTTCATAAGAGGAGGGATCATAGGAAGATGTTTAGTTGACAAGACAGATACCTGGGAAGCGGACCCCTAAAGATCCAGGTGAAGTCTAGGAGACAGCGAATAGCTACTCTTGTTCCCAAGCAGTGCAAGGAACAGCAGAGCCTGGAATTCTGAAAATCAAAATAACTGGATGGGCAGGGAGCTCACCATGGAGTCCACTGCTTAGCCCTGGGGCTGGCCCTTATGGTCAGGGAGAAGAGCTTGGAGACCTGGTGAGGCTGCTTACTCACCTTGGAGTAGCCGCTGACACCCGCAAAAACCAAAGGCCTCCAGATCCCTGGCATCTACTTGGAGAGCCTGAGCAACAAGAGAGATCTGAAGACCTCAAACAGGTCCTTTGCCAGGACATGTACAGAGAAATCAGGAGTCCAAAGTATAGCTGAGCTGAAATGACAAATAAGCAGCCAGTCCTCTTCCTTTTCTCATGGGAAATTGTCTCCATGAAAAATTTCTGCCAGAGCTAGTTAACCATCCTGTATCAGCAAACTCCAGAAATGTACAGGATTTGAAGGGCTAGGAACTAGAGCGCTCATTTGCTCTGACAGGATGTGCTTACAAACCCAGCCTAGAAAAATGTCCTGCCCTTTCAGAGGATAAAAATCTGCTGGTCCATATGCAGTTAAAAAAAAAAAAAAAGTTAATTGCTTTTCTTTCTACCAGTGTTCTCTTAGATGGTCTGGAATCCTGAATTTCCAGGCTGGGAATAAACTACGCTCATCAACACATTCTCACTTCCAATGTGTATTTGCAGAAGAACAAGAGATTGTGTTTTTCGTATTTTTGTCCCATAAATCATTTTCTGTTAAGCCATTTATCATTTTGATGAAGATTTCAATTAGAAGATGAGGTTATGACTAGACTAACTGGCAGAGTCCCAGTGAAAGTAGTAAATTCAGGATGCATCCTAATGCACAGCAACTGCATGGGATGTCCAGGCTATGAGAAGTATAATTTCTCAGTGAAACCCCCTGGACAGCTGCTAGACCTGGCAGATAACTTTATGTTCGAGTGGCCTAAATTCAGTAGCAGAACCACAGCTTCAAACTGTATTGACCTCATTTTGCTGAACAGAGCAGGAAGTGGGAGAGGCTTTTCTTGAGCCCAACTGCAGTTTTAAAGTCAATTGCTTGCAATTCAAAACCTGTCACTTATGTTATTCCAGAATCCACTCACTGGTTTCTCCCTGGAGATCACAGACCACAGGGGATTCACAGGGCTTGCTCAGCCCATTGCCATGCTCCGTGCACCGCAGAGCCAAAGTCTTTGGGAGAAGTCAGCCATAGCACTGACACATTGCCCTGGTGGTCTGCAGGGCCTCTGCCTGCAGTGTTAGCAGCTATAAGGCTATGACAGATTTGTGGGATGTCTGTTGGATGTCCCAGGTCCAGATACGTCACATGAGATTTGCCCCAAAGTACAGGCAAAACACAATGGATCGGTGTTGCTCTCTGGAAATTCTTGTGTTGTTCCTTGCTGGAACAGTGGGGCTGTGCTCCCTCTGCTTGGGAGAATATCTTGTTTCTCAAGACTCTATCCTCAAAGGCTGATGAGAAAAGACCCTCCTAAATTTTTTTGCCATGACTTTCTGTGTGAAGATTTAAATACGAAATGCCAAAAAGGCAATGCATGAAAAAAAAGAAGAATGTAACTTCCAGTTCCAAATGCGAAGGGTGATAATGAAGTTCACGTAACATATGGGAAACAGTACTGCTCTGTTTAGCCACTTGGCTTGAAATGTAGACTCCATGGTGCTTGCTATGCAAACAATGCTCAGTTGATCCATCAAAACAAAATCATGGCCATATATAATACTAACGATTAAATGCTTATTCTCCATGATCACATAACATATGGCTTTGTGCTAGAACGTACACAATCCCAAAGGACATTATGTGAGTATAAAAGATTATTGACTCACGATGCCCCGGTTTTGTTCTCTGGCAACGTCTCTTCAAGAACAGAGAGACACATACATAAATATGAGGACTTTAATGGGATTTTTTTCCCCTCCAGCTTAAGTCATTACTGCCAGCTGTGTTTAGGATCTTTATTAGCAAAATTACACGTATTGGTAACTTTGAACTCCATGTTGCATTGATGATCTAAGAAGCCAGATAGAAGGATGAAATAATGACATATTGCAGCAACGCTGAAAATGAAATTTTTTTTCATCCTGTTTTGCATGATGCTTTTCTTCTAATATTTAATTCCTTCATAACATAATAAATAAAGGATGGGGCAAGAATAGTTTGCCTTGATTTATACAAATCCTCAGAAATACTGTTGATGTTAGACATAGAGTTTTTGAACCTGCATCCTCTTACTGTTTTGGCTTCTTCTCAAGGACTTTTTTATTTCACTTTTCTTGGACTCTCCTCTCTTCTTACTACCTTTGTTTTATGCCATGCATGTCTTTTTTATAATTCCTGTTAGACCTGCTTGGCAACTAGGAAATCTTTTATTTGCTGAGCTGCGGAAGGATGCTGATGGTTCCCACAGTTCTCTTTCTGTGCTTCCTCTTCCTTTGGCAGCTCTTTAGGGGTCTGGACCCTGGCGCAGATGTGTGGGCTCTGCTGTTTTCCACCAGAGTGGAGGTGCACAGAGGTAGGAGGGATATGATTGGTATAGGAGTCTATATATATCTGAGGTCCTTGGGGCAGAGAAGGAGAAATCTCCCTCCTGCATGGGTGCAATGGCAGCAAGGGTCCGACAAACATGCTGTTAGTAAGGGCACAAAGGTACTGAAATCTCCTACCAAGAGGGAGCAGTGAGCCAAGCTCCTCATGCGAGGCGGGGTGGCTATCCACTGCCTGGATGGCTGTACCAGAGTCCTGGCTGCAGAGCACTGCACCCAAAACCTGGAGTCACCTTTCTCCTTCCTGCAGCAGGTTGCCATCTCTCCAGGCATTTTTAACACTTGAAGCACAGTGTGAAAACATTGCTGCATTTTTTTTCAAATTAAAGTTGGATTAGCAGGATTTGCACAATAATTTTTACACAAGTCTTGTCTCTGTTTTGTTAACTGTTCATTCTGAAGTGGTTTTATCTAAATATCGGCATTGTAATAAGCTTTTCTTTTTAGCACCACTTGTGTGTGTAAATAAATAGTATGCTTGAATATGTGAATAGTACAGATGACTTATAAACTGAGCCACCTGCAGCTATTTCAATCCTTAGGTTGGATAAAAATTAAATTTCAGTAAATTTAATTCTTTCAGCACAAGAAGTAAATACTTGTTCTGTCTTAGAGGTCTTCCTGTCTGATTTACATATGGATTTTAGCAGGAATAAATAAATACTAAATGAAGACCTGTTTCCATGTTAGTCTGTTGTTAACTGTACAGGAAGAAACACAGGTGTTATAAAATAAAAATCCCAAGTGTACAAAAATATTATTTTAATGCTCAACAGTTTCTGATTAAGGCATTAATTTTTTTCAAATCTTGTTCTTATGCTCTAAGTATGTTCCTGTTAATCTGTCTAATCTGATGCTTTCAGTTATGGGCCTTCAGAATGCTCTGGAGAATTAATTAAGTTCTTTACTTTCCCTCACTGTGGCAGTTATATTGCTTCACAGAGGGGTAAATGGAGGTGCAGAGCTATTTCATTTACACAAACCTGTAGTAGAGGCTGGGGGAGAATCTTGGATTCGTTATCCTCCCTCCAGCCGACTCACGAGCTGCCTCACTTCAGTGCTATCTCAGCTGCAGGGCTGTGAGTTGGCCATGTCACTGGGAAAACAACCCTGATGGTTTGTCCAGGAATTAAAAATCCCATGCTCCACAGCTGTTGATATTTTGCTTCTTGAGCCAGATTTAGGCAACGTATCAGTAGTTTATAAAGAAAATCTTTTATCTTTCCTGCCTCTGTTCAGCTAAAGCTGTAAACAGGACACGTTGTGTAATTTTTCTAAGCTGAGCTTGGCTGAACACGGCTGCAGCTGTTAATCAAACCGAGTAAATGTAAACATTTGATTGTCTGAAAAGTACTGAAAGGTATGCTTTGCTCTCAGCTGAAATCAGTCATCCTGACCCACAGGAGCATTGCAATATGTCTTCTGGGCTATCATCTGAATTAAGAGCTATCAGATAGACAGATACCCAGCTCAGAGTTTTGGCTCTGACAGTAAAAGCAAGGCTGCAGGTGAGGCAGCAGATCAATTTGCCCAGAACTTTCCAGCTCACTGGGTAAAACTCATTTTGGTGTAAAATGCTCTACTGCTAAGACAGAAAGCTGTATGAAGTGCAGACATCTAACTGGCAGGCTGCAGTGATATGCTGGCCAGGTCAGAGATTTATACTAGCCTGCACCATGATTAGGTCACTGGCAACCTGTGGAAACAAAGCAGGTTGTACTACAAAGTAAAGGAGCTGCTTTCCAGGTCCTGAGGAGAGGGCTTATGTTTGCCAAAACATTCAGAAGTATCATAAACAGCCAAATGGAGACTGACATAAGTTCTTTATCTGAGACGTTTTATCTTGTCTGCCAAGTCCTGAGCTCCTGAAACAAAGAAACTCTGTCTTTGCTCATGCAGAGCAGCTACAGCCAAAAGCTAGAGGTGACTGACTTTGTCCTGTCAAGCTGCTCTCTGTGCCTACCAGGTCCTTCCCAGAGCCACGGTCCTGGCACAGGCTCAGAGCCAGGGCAAGCCTAAGAGAAAGGAAGGGGCCACTGGCATGCAGTGATACAAGAGGTGATGGAGGGGGTGAAGGTGTCATCCCCACTGGTCTCCAGGTGCTGCTTTCCTGGAAGAAAGGCCAATTCTGCTGGGGACGTGCAAGAACAGGAGTGGGAATTGTGAGCAGAAATCCAAGGGGACCCAAAGAGAGCCAAAAGTGCCAAGGGAGACAGAGAAACATTGGTCCTTTGCAAAGCATAGAACAGGCAGCCATGGGTGGGGGAGGGCTTGTGAGCCCATATGACTCCCAAGAGAGCTAAGTAAGAGCTGTGAAGGCACACTTTGGGCTTCGTTTGGCCACTATATTAAATTAAGCAGACCTGCACTGGTTACTGGCTATTTAATCCAGAGGTTGAATTTTGCAGGTCATTGGTCACACCCAGGTTACCTGTAGGGATATGCATTTGCATTAAGGACAGCTTGTTTTGGGGCTAGAAGAAGATGGCACCAGTTTTCTTCACAGCTCAGTGGGACCATTCCAGGGTCAAATGGAGACACTCAAAGGAAAGGGCATCAGGGACCCCTTTAGTACGACATACATCCTTTACTGTGGTAATCACTGCCCTCACCATTCTGCTTTGCAAATGATGTTCTGAATTACAGCAGTTTACAGTGTGAAAAATTTCCCCCCATCTTTTATCACTTTTTCATCATGGTTATTATTTTGTCTTTGTTGGTTTCCTTCCTGCATTTTTTGAAGTGCTTCCAGAGAAGCGTGTTGCCCAGCACCCTCAGCACACGTGCTGTTGTATTCCCTTGGAGCAGCCAGCTGTTTCCTTACAGGGACAGTTGGTGCTGGTTAGTGGATTACTCTATAACAGACATGTAAGAGGATTCCCTCCTCTTTGGAAATTTTCTTTCCGTTCTGAGACATCTTTCTCCCTATGTGGACAGTCTGTTGAAAATGCTTGTTTGCCTTCAGAAGGAGGTTGGGTTTTATTGTTTTCCCCTAGTCACTGAAGGCATATGCAGATCTCACAAGGTGAGTCCTGTATGGAGCAGCATCTTTTAAGTTAACAAAATAATATTGATAAAAATTATGACTTTTAGAGGTCTGAATTATGAATCAAGTTCTATTTAATGGATGCTCTTGGATATATACTATATAAACCAACAGCAAATTAGGCTTAAAAGCCAGACTGAAGTTGCTTAAAATCTTATATTGCATTTAAAACCATAAAGGAAAACATAATTAAAATAAGTAGACTGGGACTCTGATCCTCAGAGCCATTCTTTCCTATCAATATTAGACTAAGAATTTCAGAGCTTGAAAGAACTGATCCTCCTTTCTATAAAGCCCTCAACAAAAATAGGTCATCAGGCAAATACCAGAACTGCAGTGGGTGAACAACTCATCTTAAACATATACCTCATGTGGGCCATGATGAAGACTTGCACTAACACTTATGTACAAAAAGGTTCAATGTTGACAGAGCAAGAAGTAAAAATGCAACTTTTCCATCCTGAAGCCCTTAACTTTGAACAGGTCAATATACCCTTAACATCACGAAAACTATGGAACATTCTCTGTGAGGTTGTTAAGTCCTGTACACAGCTCCCCTAGGGGATGAACTCAGTGTTGCTGAGCAGGAGGGTACTTTTAGAAATGAAATGTAGTCCCTGAAGAGATTTGTGTTGACTACTGACTTACTTGCCCTGTCAGAAAAGAAAGGATGTCTCTGGCTTAAACCTGTGGTAGCAAACTCACAGAACCAATTAAAGAGGAAAAATATGATCAACAGAAATTGTAAGAGGAGAAAATAGAAAGAAGTCAAGATATTTTATTGCATTCTTGTACCACCAGACACAGATAACTTCTATCCTGAAATTCTGAAGCTGAGAATATCTTTGGCCTTCTGAAACTAATTTAAAATAAATCTTTGAAAACTGAGAACATTTCACAAAACTGAAGTGTGCTAATGTTCTGCCAATATTTAAGAAATGTACTATACAGTATTCAGACAAACAAAATACTTGATCTAAACTAGTTCTTGGGTAAAATAATAGTCAAATTGTTACAGATATCAAATGATGGTTAAAAAACAAAGCTATAAATTCTGATAGCATGATGGATGAAAAGTTATTGTTGAACAGAAGTGATGCAGTTTCTAATGACCAATGCAAAAGATCTGCATAATGGAGTGTATTTAGAAGTTGTAAAGCAATTTGCTCAATGTGTATTTGAAGTTAGCACTGAGCTGTAGAGACACATTTTAAATGAATTAAGGATTGTGTGTGAGATGAATCTCACAAAGCATCACTGAAGAATCATTATCAAATTAATTAACACGGCACTCTCCAATGAGCCATTGTTTGGCTGGCGATCTTCAATGTATACATAACATGGAGGAGAAAATATAAAATAGATAAAGTTTGCCAGTGCATTAAAACTGGTGGTCCTATGCAAAAATGAGAACACAGCAGTTGGAGAAGGGGTCACAGAAGGCTTACAGATAATGATTAACTTGCAACATGAAACTGGGACACATCTGAGGAGACCTAGAAGTGTAGCAGAGTGATTTTGCTTTGAACTCACCAGACACTGAAGATTCAATGCTGCTGTCAACGAGAAAAAGATGAAAAAAATTAGAGTGCTCATGTAAAAAAGAATACCAGAAAAAATTGAAGAGATGGAGAAATTATTTATATGGCAGCATTTAAGCTGCCTCAACTGTTTAGATTATCAAAAAGGTGGGTCTTGGTTGCTTTATTTGAACACCTTCATGTCTGGGGCAAAGCAAATATTACATTTTTATTTAATCCATACAAGAAAAGATAACAAGAATCTGTAGCCATGTATTTTTAGCAGTGCTCAAGGAAAATGATCAAGGGAAGCGGTGAGATCCTCATCTCATGCAGTCATCAAACAGAGGTGCCTTTGACAGTACTGAGAATGAATGATGTGACAAGAATGGGGGAAAAGGAGCTCCTCCACAACACAGCCATAGGACCTGAATGCCTTTAAATCCAACATAACCCAGTGTTGATAGGAAAGGTGCTTGGCCATACTGCTTCACTCAGATCCTTTCTAGGAGGCAGTTAGTGAGCTCTGGAAAAACCTTAAACAATGATCCCAAAGTTGTTCTTCATTTTTCTGTAAATCATAGTAAAAGTGGTAGATTAGTAACAAGGTTTGAAGCAAGAAACCTTATGTCTGCTCCCACATCCTTGGCTCTCCATCTGTTGGTTTTCATTAACAGAATGCAGTTATATTTGAGAAGACAGAGATCTGGGTGCTGGTGACATTCATCACCAACATTTAACTCCCTGTCTGCAGAATAATCCAGCACAGGGGATAAGACAGACAATGGACTTGTGAGCCACCTACAGCTACTTTAACCTTTTTGTCATCCGGGAGAATTTACAAGGCCACTGGCATCTTCTGCAACTCTGCATGACACCAGAAAAAGCTCCAGACGGTCCTTCCTTGCTCCCATTCAACATTCCCATCTTGGCTGGTGTGTCTAAAAATGTTGATTTAGGTGTAGAGGTGATAATTTCTTAAAGTGACAGAGTTGGTATCAGCTAGATGCTCAGAAACACAAAAAATTTTTGCTTGAGTTGAGTGCTAGCTAGTGTTTCAAACTCAGGAGGTGCCCTTGGGATGGGTATTTTGCAGTTGGCTGTCAACTGCCTCATAACTCACCTCAATTTATTCTTAAAAGTAAATCAAGCAGGAGAGTATTTATTGAGTGCTGGGTAATTGCTGAATAAGTGCTATTAGTTTCTTTTAAATGGACAACCAGTTGCCAAAGTTGTGCCTGACAGCCAATTTAGACTTATGGGGAAATCATGGGTCTGGGGTTTTCACCTGGACAAGCAATGTTAATTGGATTTGGGAGATCAATGCTAATAGGAGTCCATTCTCATCACTAAGGCTGTGGTTATGTGGAAGTGTGAATTCAGAAGAAAGGGATTCAGAACCTCAGGGGAAGATAGAAAAGGTGTGTCTTTGGGATGGCCAGTGGTTCAAGCCCTTCAGAGGACGTTGTGCACAGATTTGAAGGTGAGCATGCTGAGAGCCTGTGAGGCTGCAGACCTGCTGGGAAGCCCTGGGCCTGGGTTAGTTTTGTCTTGGTGCAAAGAACCTTCGAATATTCAAGTGTGTGTTTTGGAGATGCTGCGAAACATATCCCTCTGGTGTTGAGGAAATGCAAACTTAAATTGGGTATTGCAATCCATGATGTCATGGGAACATTATATGGTGATATCATATCTACTTTGGGGTCCTCTTTTGAGCAGAGCCCATCATAGGAGGATGGTAAGTTTTTGAATAGTCCTCGTACTGAGATTTAATTGGGTCACTGTGGGATACCAGACCTGTGCTCATAGTGTCTGCTCCTTTTTTTTCTAGCATGGGTGAGTCACTAATACCATCTGCTTTATCCTTTTCTTATGTTGGGTACCTGAAAAGTAAATTTCACTTTTACAGCTTTCTTGACAACAGAAAAAGATGAGAGTTTTTAAAGCCACTTAAAATATGTTTTCATGAAGTGCTGTTATTTAAAGAAAATTTCTTAGTGTTAGCTGGCACTTTTTCTCCAGTTGTAACAATTTACAGACTCTTCATGGGTTTTGGTGTCTGTGCAGCATGCCTACAGGGACATTTTTGGTCAGAACTGGGAATAAACACTGAGAACCAGACTGTATTTGCCACCTCCTAACGGCAGGGTTATTTTAAGAAACTGTTAAATACTAGGTACTTGCTGCTGGTTTTAGCTGTTTCTGTGAAAAATGAAGCTTGTCCTTGAGGAATTTGTTCTGTTACTCAGAATTATGCTAGCAAAGACATGATTCGCCCTTTTTCTGGCCGAGAACCTAGTCGTTCTCTGCAAAATGATCTCTGAGATGTGTATCAATAACCTCAGATCTCAGCAGGGCTTCGCTTCTGTCCTGCGGATGACATAGCACAGAGAGCACGCGGGTGGTCTGCCAGAGCCCATGTGCCAGCATCAGGGAATGCTGCCCACTGTGCAGTTTTCCATGCAATAAATAAATAGACTTATTGTGAAGCACAGATTATTTTACTGCCAGTAAGATGCACACACCGTTTTAAGGCAGTGTGCTGTGCCTGCAATTCACAGGATCATTCCTGATGAAAGGAACAGTTCAACATGAACCCTCTATTCTGCACTGTGTGCCAAAAAACACCAGTAAACAACTACTGCACTAACTTGGCAACATATCTGGGGGCAATACTAAACTTTGTTCTCCACCTCCACGTGGATTCCTGCTCTCTTTTCAGTGTGGTGAGAAAGTTGTCCAGGAGCACTGTGTTAGGTAATATCAGTTTTAGACAGGATGAAAAATGAGTGAGAATTGCAGTATCAGGGGGGAGCAAAGTCCATACAGCAGAGGAAGCGTTAATTTCTGCCCAGAGCAAAGGTACTGAAATTGAAGTACACAAATTAATTTACTTTCTGTAATTTCATTACAAAAAAATGAAGCCAGAGGTAATGCCATTTTGCCATTGATTCTCACTGAACTATGGCTCATTAGTTACTTTATGTTGCTTAGCACGGTCTGTTTACATCCACAGAAATTCAGCTAATTCAATGAGTCCCTTCTCTCCTCACAGGCATCCCAGTATTCTTGCCTATCTGACCATGCCCTGTGGGTTTGCCATCCATGTGCTGTATGCAGACCTGAGCATATATGCTTATTTTGAGGAGGAAAAATTCCCCCATTGAGATGCATTCCAGCTACATTGGCAATCATACAGGCTATTTCAGGCCAGGCCTGAAAATATTTCACCATGATTCACTCTACCTTTTCTATGTTTTTATGAGACCAGAGATCAGAATCATGGAACTCAGGTCCAGGACTCTTTGAAACGCCACATTTGAAGAGTACAGTTGAAATCTCTTTTTGTGGCTCTTTGAAACCCTCTGTTTTGACACAGACTAAAATAACCTTTCCAAAACTTCTTCTTACATGCGTCATTCCCTTTATGTCCCTGATGCCATGCACATATTGCACCCTTCTGCTGGACAACAGGTGATGGAGGAGAGTGGGAGAGCACTTCGTCAGTAGGGAGCCTTGGGAACACTTCCTGCATGCTTTGAAGGGCCAGCAGAAGACTATGGAGGAGTTGACAATCAGATTGGAGCTGCTCATGAGCAGATTGGTATTTCGACTCTGACAGGGACCAAGGGTGCCCTGGAATCAGGACTGCACCCTGTCTGTTTGCTCTGCTGTGTAATGACCTCGTGAGGTCCCAGGGACCCTTCCTTAGCTGATTTAAAGTTAATTATCAGACTGATAAATCTGTGTTATGTTTGTTTGCGTTTTTCCTACAATCAAGTCTTTATTAATGCTGGTGGCAGGAACAAGCTGTGATATTTCATAACACATTCTGTGTACCTGCAGCAAAGTGGTGCTTTTATGATAACAACATAAGCACACAGATAAATACAAATACCCAAACAGATGTTTTCCTAATCCTTTTTGGCTTTCAGTGAACTCAGGGTTTGCTTTAAGGAGACTTACTTATGATCCCCAAATGGTTTTCCACTGTGATTGCCTTCAGAGTTGATAATTTTCCCTTTATTATGAGAGTGAACCATGGAGACAAAAGCCATCCCAGGATTTAATCTTACCCAAACCAGCAGCTGGTATTATTTCCAGTATACAGTTCAAAGTACACAAATCACCGGTTTAAAACAATACCTTAAAACTCCATTCCAGGCACACTAAATATTATGTTCACTTTACTCAAGATATATTTCCTCAGCAGCACAGGAATATAGTCTTGACTTGGTCTCCCATTTCTGTGAAATTCTTTGTTTAAGTCATTCCACAGTGAATTTTGTAGGCAAGGATCCAAGCAAGTGAGTGAATGAATTGCTAGCAAATTTTTGACTGCACTGAATAGTTAATGATCTCAACTTTATTCCCATTTTTAGATATTTACATGATTTTTATGCAAACTGGAAGGATTGTTTAGAATGTCTCATCTCCACCTATACTCTCTTTACGCGGGCACACACACACACACACGCACACACTCATTTCCAGGATTTCAAGTCAATGTTTCAGCCAATGAGACTTCAAGGAGGCACAGCTTTTCATCTTAGGGAAAAACACTGTGATGTGCCACTGGACTTATATTTAATACATGAAAATTCTAATCACAAACCCACAGTTTTGGTTTTTTTCACCTGAAACATTGAGGATCCCCATTCATGGCTTCCTCAGATTTCAAGGAAGCTGAAAATGCAACTGTTGTTAAGACACACTAGACTCTGCTCAGCAAAAAGTCTTGCTCTCTTGGCACCAGAACACCCATCTCCCTCTCACCTTGCAGGTATTTGAATCACTATAGATTTGCCTTCTCACCTCGACTAAAATAACAAATTGGAAACCAAGCTGGAACAATAAATTTGTTCCCCTTTCCCCACAGTAAGTTTCTGCACACACAGGAATGAAGCACAGGCATGAATTAAAAGTAAGCAATTGGGAAATTAATTAATTGACATCCTGAGATAAACAACAAAGCTTTAAAGGAAACCAAACCAGCCCATTAAACAGGAATTAATAACATGACTAAACTCAACTAACACCCCAACAATAACAGCAGCATCTTTCACAGATTCTAGGCAAGCTAAGTTCAAGCCAGCAAAATACTTTCCAGTTTATAAAAGTTTTAAAAACTGCCAGGGGATATGTCCTGGCCTTCACAGCAATGGAGAAAGAATGAGCTTCAGAAAATCACATGGAAAAAGCATAAGGGGAGCAGATTTTCCAGGCGTTAATTCAGTGCAAAAGGGGGTCTCCCTTCCAAAATTACAGAGCACTCATGTGTTAGTGGTCTCCTTTCTCACATCACTGAGCCCTTTTGGATGGATTGCAGGGGGTCTCTTTCCAAATACCCCTAAGTCCAAAGAAAAGGAAAGTTCTCTCTTTTCTAGTATCAATCAATTATTAGAAAATGGATATATAGAAGGTCACAGGTTTTGCTGGAGAGGGTTGGTTTTTTTTTTTTTTTTTTTGCTGCAGGAGAAGGCAGGAATAGCTATAAGGACTTTGGAACATAGCCCTTATGGAAAAAAATATGATAGATTTTAATAGAGTGATAGTCTTCCTACAGAATTCAAAAGTCAATTTGTATAATTGTATAGGAGGGATGTTGGATAAAATTTCTATTGCGTTTTTTGGGCTTCACTCATTACATTCCAAAGGATGTTTCCATAAGTGAACAAAGCTGAATATAGTGTACTGGATGCCTCTACACTTTACCTACTGAAATACCTCTGAGTGAGCTTTACAAATACAGAGGGTTTTTGAAAGTCTGCAGGTACTACAATGTGCATTCACTTTTATATGTTTCCATGATGTTGATGTGTTAGTTCTTGTAAAGTCTTCTTGCAGTACATTTTCATGATCTTTTAATTTGAAAAAGCCAAACAAATCAAATCAGATAATAAAAAAATCTATGCTTTTTCTGTTTTTGTATTATTAGAGAGAGGAGGTTAGTATTTTTGACTCTCTTATGGGGACAACACAAACAACATGATCGGCTTGTGTAGATTGCCACGAGATTACTTTGTATAAGAAATGCTATTTAAGCTTACAGAAAAACCTCTGCAAACACTCATATTAGTGTGTCATATTAGTTTTCTTAGACTTCATGCTCACTCTGCACCAAGCCTCTTGCTATTTCCCTCCACCCTGCTCAAAGGGAATGTGCTGGGCATCCAGGCAGGGTCTAGAGGATATTTAACAGTCCCGTGCCCTAAAATAGATGTTGAGCACCTGATTATACTGATGGCTCTCAAAATCATCTTGTGAGTTTTTTGTGAGTGAGATAGATGGCTAAGACCAGTGACATGAATTATTCTGGGAAGATGTCTAGCAGTCTCCATTGCCTGTGGGGGTTGTACAGATAACTAAATAAGTTAGCTGGGGTGTCTAGGGTTTGGAGGTTCAATGTTATGTGGGCTGAACCCAACCCTAAGCAGGCACAAATGCACTGGACATGGTCACCAGTTCTGGAGGATTCCTCAGGATGAACTCTCTATAGAATAGTACTGCTTTTTCTCAGCATCTAAGAAAGCATTTTTCTCATACACTTTGTGCTTCTAAAGCTGAGAACTCCTCCATTCACTTTGGATGTGACTTATAGCAAGAAATAACTCAAATGTCCAGTTCAAACTTTCCTATCTGACTTAACAAAGTAAATAACCAAGTTATTACTTTTTATTTTTATTGTCTCCCATTGTTCCTGTGTTTCCTTCTTAACCTTTCAGCTACTCAGACATTCATAGCAAATCCTTCTGTTTACCACTGTGTTATAGATAACACTTTTTTAACTGTAGGCTTTCAGCTGAGCAGCTCTAATCCAACAACCAGCTGCTGACCACTACTGTGGTCAAATGTGTTTATTTTCCAGGCCATGAACAAGCTAGAATATACTTCACAGTTCAGAACCTGTGGATGTTTACATCTTAACCCTTCCTGAGTCACAGTGCCCTTCCTATATTTGTTTGCTTTGGTTTTGTAAGAGCTGGAAGAACAAAAGGCAAATTTTAAGTTTCCCCCATCCTCAAACCTCCCATTTGCAAAACATGATGAAATCTGTCAAAATAATGTCAAAAGTTTTGGGTTTTTTTTTTTTAATGTTTGTGAAATAGCCAAGCTTTGGCTTATTTCTCTAGATACCTCAGTCTCCCTGACAAATCGTATGCACCAGGAATGTCCAGCTGCAACTTCTGCAAGGAGAATTTGGGGGGAGGGGGGTGGATATGCTTGTGCTGTTCGTTGAAGAGTGAGGCATTATGGCTGTTGCTGTTGGCTGATCCTTCAGAGCACACAAGCACAGGTTATGGGATGAAAGGCAACCTGGACATCTAAAGTCAAAAAGACTTCATAATATTATCAAGACACAAATCAGATGCAGCTAAAGAAATTCAGGAAGAAACCATAGGTTGTTTTTAGTTCAATGTGGGATGTAACTTCTTTTGTTTGTTCATCTTTGTAAAAGTACAAATAGAAGTAGCAAAGCTGGAAGTTTCTGCCCCTTGAAACTCTTCTACCTTGGGCAATGTGAGAGTAGCTGGTACAGACAGCTGCTAGGGAACATGCCAAAGGCTCAGAGACCTGCATCAGGTTTTGTTCTGTGCTACAAATTGCTGAATAGGTTGGGGCAGTCTCATGAGGAATATATTGTTCATATTTTCCTTCTTAGTTAATTTGGGATGAATGTTTTTAATCTATATTTGGAGGCTGTTCTGCAACTAAAGAAAGCATTTGAAGACCCAGAAGTTGCACAAAAGTTTAGTGTCTTCTGGCAAATGCAGTAGTATAGGGGTTCCTTTCTCCTAATTGCCCAAATGCTCCACATTAAAAAATATCGCCCTTTTTTACTCTTTATCATTTTACATTTCTGAAAAGAGCACAGTACAGATTTTTTTTGTATTGCCTAATTCCATTCTAATAGTATCTTTGAATCCAAAGTTCACTGATAAAATAATTAAAAATATTTTTTTAATGAGTGGTGGAAATATTTTCTAAAATAAAAAGTGGAAAAGCACCTGTAAAGCCTTCAAGAGAATTTGTGCAAAATGATCATGTTTTATGTGCATATTGCTTGAAGGGAAATTTCCTATTGTTTCCCACTGAAAACCTGAATTTTACTGTTCAACCTGCAAATACCAGCACTCTAGTGTAGTTAATTTAATGTGACCATAAAATAATGAGTGCTGGATGGGCAAGATTCCATGATTGGAAGGTACAAAGTTGAATGCTCAGCTTACCTTTATTTGAACCATCCAAAGTACTGGAGTTTGCAGGAATGGGTCAGAAATCTTGTGAGAAGACCATTTCAGGAGTGATTTATGATGTGTTATTTTTCCAGTCAAGATGGGGAAAACCCATTTGAAGGTTAGTCAGAACCCCAGGTGAGTGGACCTTGATAAACCCCAAAAAATGAACTATGTGGTACATGGCTTCTCTTTTGCAGCAACTACAAGTCCCATGTTTGTATCTGGTTTTACTTCATGCAGGAAAAACATATTGCCTGCCAAGTAGGAGAGGTCTTGAGGGACTGCTTCTGCAGCTCTGAAACCCCATTAAGTGCCAGAGCTGACCTCTGCTTGCATTGCATACATGTGTGCAATGAAGATTTCTACTTTTCTTTTTGCTGTGGAGATCGCAAGAAAAGTGGAACCCGATCATTCTGCTTGCGTGCCTGTCCCTGGGACTCTTGCTAGAAAGCAAGAGTTATTTCTAGTCCAGGTTTTGTGGGCTTAGGGTCTGTTGCTGTAAGAACTATGGACTCGTGCCACCTCTATTCTCTTCTCAGGAGAGGGATGCCTGACAGATCTGTGGCTCTGTATAAGCTGTAATAAAAATAAATCCAGTGGGTCTGGGGTGATAACTTTCCTCCACCAGGAAATGCTCTGTGGAAGTGGAAATAGAGCCGAACTCAGAACAAAGATTCCTACCGTCAGAAGTTGCATCTGAATTGGGAATTACTTATACAGGGCAAATGGATGTGTATGTCTTTATGGTGTGTATCCTGCCTCTGCAGATTTTAAGGTTCACCACAGGAAGTGAAAAAGTATGTTTTAATGAGGCAGATGCAGCTGCTGCAGCTCAGGAGAGTTGAAACAAACAAATTAGCATAGAGAAATCTTTCGGACACTGAACAGTCCTGTTACCTTGGACAGCCTACATTGCTTGCTGCATAGAGATACAGTGAACAATCTCCACTCTCAGCAGTGGCTTAAGAAATTCTCCCACTGAATCATTAGAGGCACAGATGCCTCAGCCATGCAATGCCTGCAATGATTGTGGGCAACAGATGCAATTGCCCTCAAAATTCCAGCCTCACATCCTAAAAGTGGGAAGTGTCATCTATTTTAGATGTCAACTCCTACCTTACCTTGGCACTGGGGCTGAAAACAAAAGGAGTTGCATTCCCAAGGCTGGACTGAGTGCTCAATCTTGTCCTGGTTGGCTTTGCAACAGGGTGTTTGGGAAATGTGTATTCCATTTTCTGCAGGAAAAACACTGTCCAGGTGTGAGTTCCAGCACGTGAGAGGGTGGAGACAACAGGTGAGCCTTGCCATGAGCCATGTGGGAGGCACGGGCACAGCCAGACACACTGTGCTGCTGCTGACAGCCTTGGCACGAAACGAGGCTGGCTGTGCTCTTCCAAGAGGACCTAAAAAGTGCAGCATTTTGTTGGCATCATACAGTGTAAGCACGTTACATGCTACTTGTTTTCTTTCAGAGTAGAAATGGAGAAAGCAGCTATATTGACTTCTTTTCAGCCTCTTTCAAAATTTAAGACACATCAGACAGAGAGTTAAGACCAAGTTGGGTCAGTGGCCAGTTAATTAAGTTTCAATAGAAAAGATTTTTAATCAAGAAAGACTGACTCCTTCACAAAAATTGCTATGAGATTTTTTAGTCTCTCTAACTTCACTGTAAATTTCCAATTAAAAACAATGCTGATCATTTAAGCAAATTACTCATGTACATGTGCTTTTTGTAGAATAAGTTAATTTGCAGCCTATGAACTGGTGTCAGATCTATTTAAAAACATGTTCAGAGGATCTTCTCAACTGCTTATCTCTCTGTTTGTCTGTTGGCCTTTAGTTCTTTACCTATAAATGCACACAAATATTATGTTCCCATGCTCACATGTTTCCAGCATACCCTTGCAGGCCTAAATTTTGAACTGCAGGCAGATGTTTTTAGTCTTTTTTAAAATTAAAATTGCAAAGTATAGCTATTATAGATAATCAATATAATGTAGACATTTAATAAATAATGTTACTTCTAGTTTCTCTCAGTGAGATCTAGAAGTTGGAAGAAAAGAGAGGTTCAGATGATCTTTGTGATCAAAACAGCAAGTTTTTGGTGAAGAAATGTTAATCCATGAGCAACAGTTTGGTTACAAGGTGCCCTCTGTCCCAGCAACCATAAGGATCTGACATGTGCAAAGTCTAACTTCAAGGATGACAGTGTTACAGTACCCAGCCTTGCCTTTCCTTGTGCACTCTGAGAACCCTAATCAGTCAGGTAAAAGATGGGGACAGAGTGTATTTGCAAACTTCATGCTCTCTGGAAGAGGACTTTTTTTTCTTAATATTCTGCAGAAAAAGTAAAATATTAAAATATATTGTGTGTTTATTTCTGTGTCTGAGGCCTCTCATTTATACTTACCAAATCTCTGGATCAATGCAAGGAGTGATTTGGGTGAAAAAAAAAAAAAAGTCCTATAAATAGAAACAGAAGACAGCAGAACAGCCATGCTGAGATAACGAACTCGACAGGAAGGACAGCAGTGAGAATTATGGGATGCTGGTGCTCTCCCTGTGAACCTGATCCAATTCCTGTTGTTTTTTACCATTTAAGAACATGGATGGGAATTGTTTATGATCAATGGAATGAAGAAGAAGAGAAGACAGACAGCGATCTCCTTTGGCTGGCCTTTCCCAGAGAGCCTGATACACTCATGACTCAGTGAAACAAACATGTCGAAATCCTCAGCCCAGTCCTTCGGAGGTTGTGTAACCAGCAAGCCATTCCAGTCAACTGGACACATTTACTTGCTTTTTTTGCTCTTATTTCAGTAATATCTGAATGATTCTGTGCTGTATTTTAGCATTTGTTTGGACCTCTTTGCTTTTCTTTCTTATATATATATATTTTAAGATTAGAATTGCTTGAGCTGAGGAAATTCCTGGGAGGTACTACCTGGCATTCCATGAGGCTTGAAGGAGAGATCAAGGTTCCAAGTCTATAAAGGCCAGTGTGGAAATCAAATGAGAAAGAAGGCACAGAAGGCAGCTTTAGTCGTGTAGGTTTTGGGGCAGATTTTTTATTTCAGGACATGCAGGAAGAAATCACTGTTTGTGATGGGGAAAACAGACTGCAGACACTGTAGAAATCCTGCTAGAGCTCAACGTCCAATAGCTCTCTTGCTGCATGTGGCCATGCTGTGCCCTTGCCCTCAGGGTGAATAAAACAAATCCTGCCTCAGAAGAATGGGAAACAGAGTCTCAGGCAATCCACACTGATGCTAAAAGGTATAAATGAGTTTCCTTTGCTTCTCCTGACATCTGTAGTGTTTTGCAGCTTGCTAGAGAGATCCTACTCTTTCAAATGAGGTGTGGCCAGAAAAGAAGGAGACATTACTTGTTGATGTCCAACAGTTTTATTTTCATTTTTCATTCATGCTTACTGCAGACACAGATCTGGAATTGTCCCTAACAAGTAAATGAGGGAATAGTCTTCGAGGGAGGGTGGTGAGGCTTATAGCAGGAGAAGGAGGCTCCATTCTTTTTCCCTTCTTTTGGTTCTAAAAGCTACCAGCCTGGGTGAGAGCAGTTCCTACTCCTCTCCCTGGGCCACTTTCCCCTTCGAAGCAGCCTGTGGCACACATGAGCACTGTCTGTGTGCTCTTGGAGTGAGCTGGGGCTCCTGCCTAGACCCCACTGCCCTGGCTGAGCTGCACAGGAGCAGCCCCTCCCAGGGTTTGCATGCCTCCCCCAGAGGCACTCTGTGCCTCTCTGGGATGGGAAGGCTCCCAAGGTCGTGGGCTATCTCTCAGCATGAAGCTCAGCAGAGATTACAGCAAGGTAATGCAGTGAGGCAAACAATAAAATGGCTCTTAATAAATAGCCATAACTTCGTAAAATGAGTTCACCATTTCCCTCCCCTTCCTTGCCTTCACAATGTAATAAATGCACTCATTGTCACTGCCTTTTGGGGTTTTTCAGTGTATTCTGGCAGCAAAGTACCCTGAGTCATAAGCAGAAACAGACTAATATTAATAGCAAATGTCTACAATTAAGCTATGAATATTACCCGTCTCTAATAGATAGACTCTCAAGATGTGCAGAATTTGGAATTAATCCAAAATTGCTATCAATACTCTGGATTTAGGATGACTCCTATCTTCTTCCAGGAGCATAAAAAAACCTATAACATTACCATTAAAAAACTTGATCTATAGCTAGTTTTAAATACTTCACACTCCGACAAGAAAGAAATGAAAACAACCCTGAATCTCACAGCGAATGTTCTTTGGCTTACATCTTCTTTTTCACCTAAGTGATGAACCATTGCTGGGTACATTTCATTAGCAGATAGTAATAATACCCCACATTCTCTAAGGGACCAGTCAGGTGCTGCTTAACATCACAAAAGTTTTATTTAAAACTATTGTGTACCCATAGAATAAGTATAATTTTAAAAATATTTAAATATATTTTTAAAAAATCCAATGAATGACATTTATGAAAACATTTTTCATAAGGTTAAAATCCTGCCAGAGCCAGTGGTGTGGCAAGACAAGGCATGCTTTGCCAGAAATTTCCCTCTCAGGTGTCGTCGTGTTAAATTTTCCTCTGGTACAGAGACAACATAACATGATCCCTTGGCACTACCCCATCCCTCCTATGCCACAACTTGACAGCTGGAGCTGTCTGTGGGATGTCCTTCTGGTTGTGACCACTGGCATGCTTCCAAACAAAAAAAAAACTGTTTTGGGAGCAGATGGAGATCAGGGAAACTTGAGTGTTGTTGAGCTGCACCCTGAGGACAAGTGGGTGTGATGGATGAGGGAGAGTGGAAGAGGAACATAAGACATTTTTACATTTTTGCCATTGCAGGAAACCTTCCTCATCTGTCAGCAGTTGCCAGTATTCAGTGTTGCAGGGGAAGCAAAGAAAGACATGATGAACAATCCAGGGCAACAGCATGCTGTGACACCACAGCCACGTGTCACTCTGGAAACCATTTCTGCCACAAGTGTCAGCCTGTTTGCACCCTGAGCCAACACAGCTGGTTGTCCTTTCAGATGGTCCAACTTTCCCCCATCCTTGTTTCTCATGGCGTCGAGGGAATGGAGATTTGTTTCTCCCACACTCTTCTTTCCCCCTTGCCTTGCCCTCCTTGTCCCTTCTAGGCTCTCAGGTGTCAGGGGAGCCCTAAATGCCTGCGAGCAGCCAGCCTGCAGAGCCATCTGCACACTCCCCCTCTAGAGTTCTTGGCCAGAGGAGACTGAGTTCTGACTGGGGACTGCTGATGTGTTACACAGAGCAAAAGCATAGTCCCAAATGTGGGATCCTCCTACCTCAGTCAAAAGCTTTGGCTGCTCAGCTGATTTAATTTTGTAGCTGAAAATATTATTAGTGGTAATAAATTTGTCCGCCCTTTTAGAAATCCAGCCAGTGAACCTTTACTCTCCTTTGTAGTGGGATGGAAAAGGATGGGGAAGGGCTAAAGCCCTAAAAAAAATACTGCACCAGAGAGCTGCAGAAAGTACAATGCACCAGTCATGTGAGAAGAATGTTTGCTGTCATCCCGTGGGGGTGATATAAGAAACACCAGTTGAAAGGATTCAAACAGAAATAAACACACACAATGGCTGTGTTGCTGATCTCATGAAAAAATAATACCAGGCAACCAGGCAGTGGGCCCTTTGTGCACCACATCTCTGCACAAGTGAGGGCAAACTTGGTCCTTACCAGGGAAACGCAGAGCAGCTGCCTGGGTCTAAATCTTGGGCAGACTTGCACAGAATAGTGAGTTGTAGGAGATAAGTAGGAAAAAGCCTGCACAATTCTGCAGGCTGACTTGTGGTGTTCCCTTCACAGGTGACATTTGCAGAGAAAAGTGTGATTTTTTTGGAGTGTAACAGTGCAGGACTAAGTATGAGGGACTTGGAGCTGTGTGTTCACTAGGGTTTGTGTTTTGCTAGAGGAAGATGAATGTGAATGCAAAGTGTTCTGGCTTTGAATTTCTTCTCCATGCTCAAGTCCCTCTAACACATTCACATTTGTGACAAGTGATCATACATGTGAGGAAAAGTGAAGAAGATCCTCCAGACTGATACTTTTACTATGGCAATAGGAAAATATTTAAATACATAACTAGCATAGAAATTGTAATCATGCCGTGCAACTTCACAGACAGGAATAAACCGGCACTTCAGAAGCAGACCCTGTCTTCATAGCAGTGGTGGCATTCATAAAATAAGAATGGTTTCTTCTCTGCATGGCAGAGACTTTCCTGCACCCCTCTGGGCATACAAGACCATGGGCTACTTGTGGGAGCTTCCTGAAGGCCCATTGAGCCTGCTTGGCTGCAGTGCTGTCAGACAAACCTCTCTGCCCTCAACAAAGGAACAGCTTCCTCCCCTCCTGCACTTCTCCTTAAGCTCTTCTTTTTGGGAGAGGTCCTGTGTCCAGGCCATGCACTGGGAGGGAAGCTGGGAGGGAAGAGGAACGCTGATGAGCCCTGCAGGTGAGCTGTCGTGCACCCACAGCAGCATGTGCTCGTGCTCACTTTGAAGAGGGTGATCTTCTTCATTATACACATGGCTGCTGCTTTTTGGCCATATTTTCTTGTTGAGTCTGGGATTCTGTTTTTTGCCTTTTTTTTTTTTCCCTGAAAGGAGGAAAGAAAGGGAAGTGTAAGTTTGCACGATATGTGGAATACCTAGCATGTGGAGGGTGAAGATGGTTTCTTTGTGATGAAAAGTCTTTTGTTTGGCAAATTGCAGACTGCCATGCCATTGGGCTTATGAAAACTCTATATCTTCAGTAGAACATGCTTGGACAGTTTTGCCCAGATCTGTTGAAAAGAAACATTTTATTCCCAAGAAGTGTTATCTGTTTCTCACAATTGCAAGAGAAACTTTTTCTGTAGACTAGCTTTTTTTACTTTGCTGAGGGTCAAACATCTGCACTGCACAAAGATGGGATGGATTAAGGACCTGCTGTTGTCAGTGGATGCCTTTTGAAGCTGGGATCAGGGTACCAGTTACTCAGATATGCAGAGTCTCTCAGCAAAGAGCAGTTCTCAGTGACTCTGATTTTTAGATAACTTGGTGACTTGATGTTTCTTATTTTAATAGCACCAGTGTTGTGATGCTCTGCTTTCTAAACTGGGGGATGTTAAAAATGGGTGTAAGAAAATGGAGATTGCATTACTTCTTTTGGGGGGCAATTTCCCTTCTTTGATTAACAAATACCTGCTGAAGGAACTAGTGACATTTCTAATGAAATGTGAAAGTTGCTTAATTGAACTACATCCCAAATCCATGTCACCCTCCATATATTTTCAGTCCATGGCCAGCACGAAATGCTCCAGAGAGGGCGTAAATAGCTTTAGGGAAGACAGGTGTCTTAGCCAGCACTTAAAAGCTGGCTAAGACCTAAACCACTTATGTTTTAACTTCTACCTTTATTTGTGGTAGTAATTTTAATTAATTCTCCTAACTCATCTGAACATCCGATTGCAGATCAGGAAAATATGAACTGTGGTAAACTTTTCTGTCACCGGAAAACATATAGTGGTTCTCGGACACTAATATAGCTTTTCTGCTCCAAGCATGTTAGGGGGAATTCCCTCTTACTTCCTCGAGAGTAGGATTATCTACTACCGGAAGTTCTGGATGCTCACAGATCAAACAGTCTGAAAAATGTAATTTCCAATGTGAGAAATGTGTAAATTTTACTTTCCCAAGTAGGGATATTCTAAAAAATGATCCAAGAGCAGGTCAGGCTGCACGTCTGTGGTTACCTCCTCAGCACCAAGCCTGTTAGTCCTTCTGCAGCCTTCTTCCAGCAGTCCAGCTTGAGACAACCAATAGCTTTAAGGAGTTAAAAAATTCCTTCTATCTTAATATTTCTTTCCTTCTCTTGGATGTGAAAAAGTCCTCCCCAAGTCACGTTAAAGGCAAATCTGCTCTATTTCAGTGAGCTGGTCTGGGCCGTGCAATTCCTGGTGCCTCTATGAAGAAAGGCTACAAGCATCTGTGTAATGAAAGCTGTTCAGTCAAGGATTCATTCCTTATGCCCTGAAATAGGCCATTAGTAGGCTCTGCTCCAGTGACACCACAACATGTAACCTGTCAAATGATTTGGACAAGAAACACTGTTGTTCCAGGCTGCTGTGGCTGCCTCAGGAGTCTGAATGTTTTCTCTTCTACTGTTCTCCATTGCCTTGTTCATTTGGACATCTCACATGGGCTGGGGTCACTTTTAGCATGTGGCTTTTGTCCTAACAGAAAAGTTATTAACTGCAACAAAACTCAATGTGAGGCTTCAGTAGGTTGAAAATTTTGCTTTAAAACAAGTTTATTGCATTGAGGATGCATTCTCATCATGGGGTTAGACATGAACATAGTGTTGTGCTGACCAAACTCTTGAGGCATGTGTGCTGAAACTGGTTCTAATAAGTTGTTCTTCTCTGAAGGACAAAGTGCTCCCTTCCATACCTAACAAAGCAAATGATGGTTCTTTCTTGTGTAATGAGACAAGACAGCTATTGTCATATCTAAAGCTGGAATAATAATTACCTGTTGCAGTAGGAATGTCAAAGATCTTGCCTGTTTACGTCCATTTGGCATAGAACACCTTTGTTTATGCCAGGCTCAGAGAAATGACTGAACTCATGTCTTTTGATTGAACATTTTGCACACCAGAGCTTTCCTAGGACAGCATAAATCATCCAGAAGATAGTAACGTGCTGCTAAGATACAGCTCACCGTGTAATAAAACTACTGTCTGTCTGGAATTTTCTTTCCAATGTAGTTGATGAAATTCTAGCACTGATACTGCTTCCGTCAGCTAATGTTGTCTTCTCAGACTGAGGCATTTGACTCCTCATGTGACAGGTGATCTTAGCAAAAAGATTTTTACTGATAAGAGACTCGCTTGATAAAATCACACTTTGTGATTTGATTACTTGTTTTATTCAAAAATGCTAATTTATTCTTAGTGCCAAACTGGTTCTGGGAATTTTGAATCCAAGTAAGTTACTCAACTAAGACAACTAAGCTACTCTTCAGCTGTAGGTTTTGACACTTGATGATTCCTAACTTTGTGGGCAGTTTGTGGTGAATAAAGGTTTGAATGCCATCCTCTTGCAATTCTGCTGGCCTCTGAACCTAACTTTGATGCTCTTGAAAGATAAATCAGTGGCCAGGTCACATTTCTTCCTGGTAAACAGACAAAGCCCTCAAGAAAGACATTACCTGGATACGTAGAGACTAGGTGATCTAGTTTCAGTGATGTTTTGGGCTGCTGGCACCATGAACATGAAATTCCCAAACTTGACCCTGACTGGTTACACACTTTGCCAGTTGCTCTGTGGTAGCTGCCTGCTCCTGAGACAGTGATGAAATCTCTTTGCAAGGATGAAACCAGCCCATGTGGGCTTTAGGGTTGGTAGGAATGGGGCTAAGATTTAAGTAGTATGCAAAGAAAGCATCCTTTCCCCTGATGTAATTTTTTCCTAAGTAGAAACAGATGTTTGGGTAAAGATTGTCTATCTTAAATCTTGCAAACATGAATTTTACTTTGAACTTTCCAAGAAAAAACAGACAGAGAGCCACTGAAAGTTTTTACACCAAGAAAAAATTGTTTTTTGGTTTCAGTTTCCCAAAGCCATAACACATCAATAGCTGGGAAGCACTGTTGCTGCAGAACCTTATACCAGGGTAAGGAGGCTTGTCACTTCAGCACAGAATGAGCTCTAATATCCCTCTCCATTGTTTCTACAAAACAAGGAGGAGCTGACCCTCATTACAGTCCACCTTGAGCTGCCCATTGTCTCTCCCTGCTTCCTCCCTGTCTTCTCCCATTGTAATGATGCTTTTTTTCCTTGTGATTTGGCTCTGATCACTGTGATTTGGGGACCTGATCCTTTATGGATGTAAATAGGCACTCTGACATGCCCTGTGCTGTCATGAAGAGTCAGTCTGAACCAGACTTAGCATAAAAGGAAACTCTTGCAATCTGGGACTTCTCTCCTCTTCTGAAAATGGACTTCTGCAAATGGACACTTCAAAAAATGTTTTTTTACAACAAAGTAGCAGCTTGGTGACTCAGTCCAACTTGGCCCCTGAATTTCTGGTAAAATTTGTCCACATAATGCCTCTGGTTTTGGCCAGTAGTATATAACAGTTTACTGGTAGTTTTTGAGTAGAAGCCCTCAAGATATTTCTGAGGAAAAAAAAAAGTATATTTGCATGGCCAAATAGGGTAAATGAATGCATCTTTTCATAGCTATAAATTGTGGACAAATTGGTGGGATATTTGGGAACTGATAAATATATCGCCTTGGACCGTCATTACAGGCAGTCAGGAGAGAGGAATGTGCAGGCAGCAGGGAATATCTTCTGTTGTGTAAACCTAGCTGCCCTCGCTGCCCTCGCTGTCCCACTTGGCCTCAGGCGTGGGTGGTGAGTGATGTGTTGAAGCTGAGGAGTTAAATGTTAGTTTGCAACAGCAAAATCTACTGGCCGCGGGTTTCATGCTGTGCTTCAGACCGCTGGATGCCACGTCAGCTGTAAAGACATTGCAAGACCTAGAGGTCTCACTGGCAGGTCTTTGCTGCCCCATGGGAAGAGTTTCATGGGAAAACCAGAGGGAAGCATGGTGAGTTCAAGCATTGCAAATGACCAGTGGTCTTGAGCCTTGCATGCTGTAGGCAGCAAGGGGCAACTATGTCAGCCATGGTTCTCTTAGAGACAACCACAGCCTACGCAAGCGGGCCTCTCGCCCACTGCAGACTGATGATTTCATCTCTCCTTTCTGAGTTTTGCTCATTTCCTCAGGCCTCAGTTCTTTGTAGCCAGATCTCCAGAGTGTTTTTACACTATGTCAGGATTCTTTTCAAATGTCTCTATTCCCCCAAACCAAAATTGTCCAATTATCCTAGGAAGAAAGCCTCTCCAAACATGCCCATCAAGATGAATCTATCATACAGAAGAGTACATCTCAAGTATGATGGATACACATACCCTTGGGTAGAATAAACTTCTATATTATTAGCTTGTGTTTCAAATGATGGGGTTAGAATGCATGCCTAGCCACTAAATAATTTGGTTTCCGGAAGCTTCTCTGGATTAGGACACAGTAATTCTAGTAGCTGTATATTATGTAATGTAAATACTGAAAAGCCAGCCCCACAGGATGGAAAGTACCCTGTGAGTTTATTGTGGCTTTTCTCCCTTTCATATTTGTTTTTCCTCTTGCTACTTAGAAGTACATGAAGTTCCTTTCCTTACTGAACTGAAAGCAGAGAGTGGTTGTGGTATTCTTTCAGGTGTTTGGAGATACAGTTAAGGGTTGTAAGGGGCTGTTTTCTTCTTCCTCAGTGCAGCCACCACTTCAGATTTCTGTCCAAGCAAAATGGAAAATGCAACACAGACCATTCTGAAGTCTGAAAAAGATTTTTTCCCTCTCAATAACTGCAGTTTTATTAAAAGATCAGTTTACATGCTGCTACATTTATTAGTACTTTGACTCCTAGCCCCATAAAACTACATGAAAAATCACGGCCATCAGACCACAGGCACATCTACCTTCCGAAAAAGTAGAGCTGTGCTTGGGCATGTGGAAATTTTTTGGCAACACATAAGAAAGCCAGAAACTGCCATTGTGCAAGCTGATGGTTTTCTTGGCATATACGTGCCCTCCAGACAGGTTGGTTTTATGGGATAGTCTTGAGCAGTGATTCAGTGTGGGAATTCTTCATGACGTTATTTGTAGCTTTATGTCTCTGCCTTTCTGCAAACCACATCCATAGATCTCCAGTCTAGAGCCCCAAAGCAAAGATCACACATTGAGCACCACTTGGAGAAAAGTCTGGCTCAGAAGTCTAGATGTCTCCCCTGGGCACACTGGGGAAAGGAACAGATAGAGTCTGGCTTCGTGGCATCATCCATCTGCCTCAGCCATGAGCTCACTCTCTCCTGACATCTGACTATAAAAAAAGGCAGGCATGATCCCCTGCAGACAATGCTCCTACTGCACCCTCTTGACTTCTCTCAGAGAAGAATATCTGTTCATTTAAAGGCATGTGGTGAATTAGGAGGCATAGGTAACCCTACCCAACAGTTCCTCATTTTGGAGAGCTCGGAGCTGGATCTGCAGTATAAAATAGGTTTTAGATTATATATTAATAAAATAATGTAAGGTTTGTGCATGCATGCACTTTGCATGTATACATTCGGTTTCTGAAATCTTTAAATAATTGAATTGAAAACCAGAACGTGGACATGTGCACAGTCATCACTTGCCACTTACCTTTGTCACTTGCCACAGGCTCCATCCTCAGTAAATCTCCATGAACACCTGTCCCATTCTGATACTAGCTTCTCCCAGCTTCTCCGTGCTGCTGTTCAGGCCTGGTCATTCCCATTTTCCCATCATAGCTTCCGAGGGTAGCCACAGCAGATACAGGTGTTTCCACTGCTTTAGTCTCCCATTGCCTCATCATCTATCATTACCGTATCCAATCTTACTTTCCTTCATTCAGCTCTTCTGCTAATTTAATCCCTTTCTCTTCATCGTCTCTCCAGAGCACACACTCATAACATGGTCCTCACACCTTTCTTAGCTGTGTTTCCATGCCCTTTTCTGCCACACCTCCAGTCCTCCTTCTCCTCAGATCCATTCTGTTTGCCACCTCAGCTTCTATCGTAGCCTAAGGAGAATCCTTAGTGAAAAATTAAAAAGTGTAGGAATGATTGATGTGCCTGGGCTCTGTGGAAGTGACCCTGCCTCACTAGATGGCACTGCAGAACAGCCTGGCAGCGGCTCCCGGGGGCTTTGACAGAGAGAAAAATCCAGAGAGGCTTTGCTTGTGGTGGGACAGCATCCTGTTGAATCCACAAACGGGCCTGGGTGAGTCTGAGCAGGTTAAACATTTTCTCTGCACGGATCGAGGTGTGCCTGGGAGCAGGGAGTAGGTTTCTATTATACCAAACTGAAATTTGAAAGAGAAATTTCCACAAGGTTTTCCAGCTTTGAGATCTGACAACCCTAAAAGAGGACAAACTGAAGGATCTGAGGGTGTTTGTGGCCTCAGAAAGAAAGGTGCTGAGAATATTGATAATAATCTCTGCATTCTGGTTACAGGGAATACTGCATTATGGGCTCTTACAAGCCCTTATTACATGTCTTGTAATTCCAAATTCTCCTGGTGCGTGGTCAGTGTGCCAAGGACTTCTCCCAGATTTTCTTTGTGGAACTGAGAATGAATTCAACTTAGAAGGGAGAGAGCTGGAGAGATTGCATATGTGTAGATTGAAATGGAGCCATCAAATAGGAAACATCTGTCCTCAGGGACTAAAAGGGAGCACATAGTATTTCACCCTCCAAACACTCCAAACACATAACTGAAGGCTCTGGGTTTGCAGCATCTGTTTGAGTCCTTATCAGGTGAGAAAACCTGTGAGGCTCCACAGGATCCAGATAGGGGAACAAGGGAGACAATGGAGAGAGGTCAGTTTTCTTTTTTCTTATTGGTCCTTTACTGGAGACCCAGGAATGAGCATCAGCTCCCTCCTTGGTGGCCTGATCATCTTGTGCATCTATCAGTGTGCTGCAAAGCTGCTACAAAAAACTGCATTTCTTCTTCTCCCATGGTCAAGGTCATGTTTTGGCTCCATGGCTGTGAATCCACTTCCATTCTCAGTCCAAACACACAGAACACTACATAACACGAACCATATTTAGCAGCAATGTGGGGGAGCTGATATCATGGCCTAACAATACTTGAAGTGACCTGCATCAACACAGCCTGTGAGTTGGGCTGGTTTCAGGCAGAAGAGGTGGCTTCACCAGCAATAGGAACTAGGTGGGTGTTGCTCTGGAATAAAGCACTCTCTGTGTCCTGTTTTTTTTCTGCTGGTCTGGATTCCTCACACAGCAGCTTTGCTTAGGGACCCTCTCAGATGCTGTTTCTTGCAGACAGTGCCCAGGAGGGAAGAACACAGTAAATTAACTTCCCCTAGTGCTACAGTAAAGCTAACATCAGCTTCTTTTCAGAAAGAAAAGGACAGATTTTTTCCCTTCAACTGTAGTCATGCTAAAGCACCAGGAATTAGAGACTTCATCTGGCCTTCAGTATTATAATGCTGTGAATGAAGACATTGTTCTAGTAAAGACCCTCCCAGGTGCAGCATTACTGAGAAGCATACCAGGCTTGGGGAGTGAGCACTGGTTCCCCAAACCTTGTTCCCATCTCTGCAGGCATTGCAGCCACCTCCTTCAGGGGGAGGTGGCAGTGGGAAGTGGTTCTGTCTTGTGCCTCTGTCTCTGGTCTAGCAGCTGGAAGCAGAGGGGAGTACTGCTGTTGGGCTTTCTGGCCCTGACAAGCCCTGCCTGGGCTGTGTGTGGTCGGTGTGCTGCCATGGGAGCCCCAGGCAGGAGGGAGCAGTACCTTGTGTGTGATGCTCTGCTGTAGATTGTTGCTTCATGACCTCCAATCCCAGACACGCACATGTCCTGCCTTTCCCTGGTTCAAGTTAAGCTTCCCCAAAATGACATCACTGGCCTAAAAACCTTGAACTTCAAATAAACCCCCTTGGGTTTGCTTTATTGCGGTTTTGTCTCTTGGAATTTAAGTTTTAATTACATCAAATTCTTCGGCTTTTCTCTGCAGCTATTAGGGTGAGAAACTTTGTGGGAAAAATAAATTCACACCCTCTGTAAGGCTTGAAATAAGCACCAACATTTGTGACATGAAAGAAAAGTTCCTTGACTTAGAATAAAAGGCTAAGATCTGGTAGAGCTGTCTGCTTGTCCCAGCAAGAATAGCATGTGGCTGTTTTCATTCAGGAGCAAGGATCCTGGTGCCCAGCAGGCTCAGACTAAGCATACCCAAAGCTGTGTAGGTTGTCTGATGCTAAGAAATCATTCTATGCTGTGGATACATCAGCTGGTTTGTTGTGGGAGCCAAAACATTGCTGACCCTTTGTAGTGTGGCCATAGAGTTTGTGCCTGAGGTGTGGAACAACTGAGAGAGTCTCAGAATGATGCAGATAAGGCTGCTCTGGAGTTGTTCCCTTTTGTTTTGTTGAAATTCATTACCTAAGTCCAAAATATACATTAATTTATCAGCTTTACTTTTTATTTCCCCATGGGTCATAAATTTTCTAAGATTATTTGAGGTAATGTTGTCCGTAGAACATAATAGCACACTCTGGGGTGTTGCTGCTTGACTTCCCCTTGAGGGCAAAACCAGTCTAGCAGCATTTTAACTGCTATAGGTAGCATTACTTGTGTTGTGTGCTCCTGTTCTTGAAGAGGCACAGTGGAACAGTAAGAAGATAAACCTCCCTAGCTCGGCGGGTTGAGCTAGAACACTGCTACCTGTTTGCCAAAGCATAGCTCTGTCTTCAGTGTTTGCAGCTGATTTCATGGGGTAAGTTATTTTTAAGCTAGGCAGAGCCTTCATGGAAGACAGTGCACTTTTAGGTGCCCTACTGAACCAACTGAGGACCAGCAAAGACATATCAGCCAGCAGATGGATAAATGTTTTCTTTTTATTCCCTGAAAAAAAGTCAAGATGACTTATATGACTGTCTGTAAGCGTACTGCTAAGGTGGGCTGTGCTTTCTGTAGCAACCTGTAGAGAACACCAGGTGTTCACAGCTTCTGAAGAAACGATTTTATTTCCTTCTTTCATAGTGCCAAAATTGTGCTAGGCATATACCACACTGCCTCAAGATTAATGAGGTTCATACCAGATGTGCCTTCTTAGCACAGTAACCTCCAGTTATTTCTCAAGGGTGAAATGGATACTTTTGGAATAAAAGAGAATAAAAGTCTATTGAAGGGCGAATTCAGTACTGAGAAATTCAGGTGTTCAGGGTAAAATAAAGGTAACTCCACAGAAAGTTCTGAGTCAGCTGACCATCATTCATTGTTGTGAGTTTTCATGGTTTCTTGCCAAAAATTCACACAGGACTTGGGGCAGGTGTTAGCATTAAAAGAGTGTCAGATGATCTGAACTCCACATGACTGGCAGATGCACAGTGGGCTTGTCAGCAGAAATTAAAATGGAACTGCTTCTAATAGTGACGGAAAAACCAATTACTTAGGGCTCTTGTTCACTATATTATTGTAGCAATGCTATATATGGAGTGTGACACAGGGTGTGGGCTCTCTTCCGTTCCCCTTCCTCACTGCTCAGGTTGTTTCTTTCTTTGCAGTAAGTGAGGGTGTCACAACCCAGGCTGACACTAGTCCTTTCCACCAAGGAGCTTCAGGGATCAGACACAGCTCATGGCTTGTTTGTCTACAGGTCAGGAGTGCAGCCCTGGCTCTTCAGCAGATGTGCTACTGGAGTTTTCTGGTGCAAGTGGAGTCCCTGTCTGCCAGTGCAACGTACTGTTGGCCTGTGAACAGCTATGCATTTCTTAATTACTTTCCAGATACTCCTTGCAAATGATTTCAATTAGTCTGGTGGGGTCTAGTAGTTTTCCTGTACGTACTGGGTGTGCTTGTGAGAACAGCTGGGCCTGCGCAGCTACATGGTTAGCAGATAGTCAAAAAGAAGAAGAAGAAGAAGAAGAAGTAGAAGTAAACATGGTGCTCTGTGGGTTAGAAACAAAGAGGAGTATCCCACCTCCTGAGAGGTGCCTGACTCATGCTTTCACAGCTGTGAATCCTTTTTTTTTCCTGCCTCTTTTGAATCAATGAAAGATCCCTCCTGCCTGTTAGGGAAAGGCTCAAGCTGAAGCTGGTCCCCACCTGATTTTCCTCACCAGCTAAGCCAGCTAGATCCATCCAGATCTGGGCTATGATGCAAGCCAACTTGTAGCATGCACAGTTTGACTTTGCAGGGAGTTCAGATTTCAGTGTAAGCACAAGATCTGTTTTAAGGTGGGGGGGCAGAGCACATGGAGTTCTCTCCCAAGTGCATTGAATATCAAGATGTTTCTGTTCATACTCCTTACACTGCATGTGTGCTCTTTACAGCAAACTCTGATTGTGTATAGTGACACAGATGTAGTGATGACTTTGTTTCTTAGTGAACAATACAGTTTTTCTCTTTATACAGGCAATCATTTACTACCTGTTTGGGTTTTTGTGGTTTCTTTATTTAAGGTACTCAAGAATTCCTTCATGCCTAGTTTGTCAGTCTGTGGGGACATGCTTGACTCACACACTGTAATCAGAAAGCATGGCTGGGAGGGATGGGCTCACACGTGACAATTGGCAATAGATACTGGAGTTTGCAGGCTGCACAGGAAACAGCCCTTTCTACTTCAGGGCAGCAGGAGAAAGCAGGCAGACAGTCTCAGAACCCATGTGTCAAGTCCCTCATTCAATTTTTTATGCTGAGGTCAGGGAGTGATTTGTTGTTGCATATGAGATCATTATGTCAACAGGACAAGGAGGTAATGAAATGCAAAACAAGATTTCCAGTCCTGGGAATATTATCACTTAGCTCACAAGCCAGACCTCATGGAGTCCCCAGAAGGGGAAGCAGCTATACTGGCAGAAAAGAGCCTGTGTTCTTACTTACCATTTTCATTTTCAAACATAAATAGACTGCAGAAGAATGAAAGCAATCAGCTCCACTGCTGTGACCAGCTTCTACGCACGAGCTCTCACCCGTGCTGTCTGCATCCAGCAGCCGTCATTCAGCTGCAGCGCTTTAGAGCAGGACTAGCAGAAATCACCCTTTGTACCCAGGGACCCCAAGTCAGAGCTCCTCCTCCAGAACTCTCTGTGGAAAGCTGAGAGCTCTGCTCTCCACAGCTGCCAGAAAGCCAGCTCTGAAATACAGCAATTCACTTTGGTAGCACTTACCTACTGCACCAAACCAGAGTCCCAGACAGCAAAGTAGCAAATGCTCTGAAGCAATTGTGTTGGAAAGGAATTTCTGTTTTTCACCTAGCTTGTGTCACCCTTTTGGAGTCTGTATTCTCTAAATACCACCAGAGCAGAGTCTTCACCCACAGCACCGGGCACAATGTTAATTGCTGCACTGATTTAAATGGAAATGTGCTGGTAAGATGAATCCAGTTCTTCTTTTATTCCTCAAAAACAAGATATAAAAAATATCTTCAGTGATATTCACCTCAATTTACACCTCTCTCAGTACAAGCAGAATTTTGTCTGATAGTGCTCAGAGCATCAGGATAAGTTTAACCAAGTTAGTGCTTGATTTTGTGCCCTTCTAATGAGCAGAAAGGTGCAACACCACGCCAGGAATACCTTTTTTTCCCCACCATTTAACTCCAGCCAGGCAGGGGAGAGGATCTGGCAAGAGGCACAGCACAGGTGACAGCTGCAGGGACAACGCAGCTCTCGTGCTGGTGGGAATACCTCTCTGTCACACTGGTTCCACCGGTGGAGGTGAAGGGTGAGAGGAAATTCCTTGCCTGCTGCTTCCAGCACTTACTAATATGCATTTCTGCAGGAATGGGGCAGAGTCTGGCCCTCAATAAATAGGTTCCTTGGGGATGAAAGGTGCAGTAAAAGCGAGATGACAAGCATGCAATAGTTTGTTGCTCTCTTTTTCCCCTTCCCTTGATCCTTTGTGGATTTGGCTAGTTGGATGTGTGCTGTTACTGTGTCAGGATTCAGAGAGCAAGCAGCAATGAATTTCTCACTGCTACTGCTCCAGTCCTAATAGCAAACAGCTGAGTGAAGAATGAGGTCCCGGCTGAAAAACAAACAGAGCTTTCCCTCCCCTTGCCTCGGCTGTTGCTGGAGCCGCAGCAGCTTCAGTGTTATTGTAAGCCCCTGGTGTTAGATGCCAGTTCTGGGGCTGTAAGTGTGGTTATATTTAGCCTGTCGCCACTCTATTGCTGGGGAATGGTCCAGACTATACTGCCTTTTTCTGGATAGGTAGAGCCCGAATTTCAAGCCAGGATCAGTCAAATTCATTTTTAAGGTAGTTTCCCACATCCCATTTTACCAAGCAGAAAAATCACGTGGTGCGGAGGAAACAAAGGAGAGTTTGACTGAAAGTGTATTTGCATGATTTTTGACTGGTTTTTTATAACTGGTAGTTTTTTGAAGAGGTGAAGGCAACTTTTTTTTTTTGAAGCAGTCAAACGTTTTAGCATGACTTACCTTATTTGAGCACAGTGAAAGTTGGCGGATTTGCTTTTAACTCTCAGCGTCATCGGCTTCTTGGGCTGCTCCACAGTAGTTGAAGTTATGCCAGCATTTCCATTATAACATTCCCCTCTCTTCTCATTTTCAGGGGTTTCATACTCGGCTGTAAAAATTTTCTCCAGGATAAAATTTTGGCACCCAAACTCCCAGTCCAGGTGTGACTTCTTAAAATCATCATGAGCCAAAACCTGAAATTAGTTTCTACTTAGACTTTAGTCACTGGCATACAGTTGTATGTTCACTTCAGGAGAGCTTGACATGAGAAATTATAGGCTACAGATTAAAGGAATATTGCTTTTCCTTAATGGAAAGCTAACTAGAATAAATACACAAATATTTGTGGGATATACAGCTGTTGAACTGATATTGTACAATCACCTAGATTTTCTAAAAGGCTCATGGAGATGCCATTTGCTTGGTTCCCACAGACCTCATAGCCATGCTGGGTAGCTCTACACAAAGTGAATGTCCCCCTTGATGATTTCCACAGCTCTTGGCAAAACGCAGGAGGAAAGGCTGCTCAGGGGCTGGGTTTATGCAGTCCTTCATGCTGTTTTCCCAAGGCCAATCTGGGCTACAACCTGTATTTCACAGCCCACATGGTGGTGCATGCCTGTCTGGAGACTGGGACAGAGCGCTGTGTCCCTGGTGTCCTTACATTATGTCCTGGCACTGAAATGACAAACCCCTCTCTCAGAGAGAGGTCACAAGCCTGCAGTGATCCTGGTTGAACTCAGCTACCCCCACTGGTCATAATGCCATTCCATTTCAAGGCTCTTGTGGATATCTGTGCAGAGGGATCATAGTGTAAGTACCTAAGGGCTAAGTGCTTTAGAGGAATTAATGATCCTATAGGGATGTGTAACAGCCTGCAATGCTTGACTCCAGTACCAGCAGGAGCTGGACTTCTACTGTTGTTCGAAACAGAGAAATAGCAACTTGTTTTCTTTACATTCTCATGAAAAGAATGGGTCCTCATATCCAACCCGGAGAGCAGCACTCTCGTGTCTTGTGAAGAATCCAGGAGTCATACTGAAGGAAACCTCTTTTGACCAATTTACAGTGCTCTGAAACCAGGTGCTCTGAGACTGGGGGTTAGAGCTAGTCTGCCTCAACACTTGGGCAGGCTCAGCAAAAGACAGGCAACATCAAGAAAACCTATGCTGACACTTCCATAGAAGATCTGTAAATTTCCTGTGTCTCCATCCTTATAACATTTGATTCCAATTAGCATGAAAAGGCCACAGACTAGTCTGTCCTGCAAAGCTGCCTTGCAAAATAAGACTGAAGTCTGCCTGCCAAGGCACATGGAGAAGTGACAAGGCAGCCTATCCTTCCAAAGGCAAAGAAGGAGAGAGAGAGAGAGAGAGAGAGTATCCAACAGCTTTCTCATCCCAAACATACACCTGTTTTTTAAAAAAAGTTTCAAAATTTGGGTTCTTAGGCCTTATTAGAACAGCTGTCCCAGTCACCTATTCCTGTGCTGGTCTACACAGACCTTTTCAGAACCTGTGTCTATGTTAAATAACATAAGACCATGAAGATGAATGTGCAGTGAAGAGAAGAAAAAATAAATGTAGTCATATTTTTCCTATGTTTTCCCTAAACCCTTCTTATAGGCCCTAACAGCTTGGGACTTACAAACCTTACCCTAGTAGATGGAGCCTTTGTATTCGATGATTCTTGACTTCTTTTTCTTTCATTATTTTGGTCAACTTTGAACTCATGTAAACTGTGCAACAGTGCCACAGTATAATTAAACATTGTGTGAAAAAACAACACCCTTTCCTTGGTCTTACTGGACCGTCACTAAGAGCTCCTTGAAGAGGGGGCGAGAGTGAGCAGTAGCTCTCTGCCCAGCACTCCATGCCGTGGCTTTACTGGCCACTGTGGCACGTGTTCCTCCAGCTGGCTGGGGAGCAGCTGCCTGTCTGTGCAGGTACTGTAAAGCCTCAGCCTAAATCACTGAGGCCGTGTGTACTTGCATGTGTGGACATAGGAACTGAGGAGTAGGAGTTTGGAAGGCATCGTTGCCTGCTTCTGCTTAGATTGGTAAACTTCCATTTATGAATTTCAGGAAGCTTCTGAAGAAACATTGTATAGGATTAACTAACTCAAGGAAATCTTGTGTTGTGGTGCAGTGCTCAAAAATACTTCAAAATAACTAAGTGGCACTTCCAAAAATATTCCTGGTTTGAGAAAAGAAATGAAAATGCCAGAAGTATAATTACAAGGGAATGACGGACAGCTAGGCCCGTGCTGCTTTTATTCTCCTATTCCACATGGTGGCTTTGGAATATATCAGAGGGGCAAGTGTTGGTTGTCACAGCCCAAAAGAATGTTTGCCAAGCATCCTTCTCTGGGGATTATAATTTCAAAGAAAATAGATTCTTTTGCTCTGCTAATCACCGTTGTGGTTATCTAACCCTTGTACTTTAGAGATGCAACAACTGCAGTCATTCAGAGGCAATTTGGATCTTAGTTCTCTATGTAAACGTTTTATATCACCTGCTAACACTTTTCCGTAACCTCATACTTTCCATAGTTGTGTCTTTCTTGTGAGGGAAAAGAAATCTCTTTCTCCACCCACACTACTACCACATATACCAGCTGACATCAGAGAGCAGCTGTTTCTAGTTTCAGTGAAAAATGTAATAAAAACCAAAATGTCTAATGTGGTATGCAAAAAAAAAAGTGTTATTCCAAATTACCCAGAGGTATGAGTATTGTTAGAAGGAAAACGTCCTTTTCCAATCAGCTTTCCGTGAAATATTCATATGCCATCACTTTCTATTTATGACCATTTCAACTTATGGTTCTAGTCACTTTTCTGTTTGAGCTGGGGAAAAAGCTGCAACAGAGGAAAGTGAAAGGATTTGTGCCTGTTCTTTGTCTATATGGCACCTAGAAATCTTATGGAGTGCATGAAAATATAATGCTAACATGCATATTTTTCACCTGGCACACCACACTATAGACACAGAGAATTTAAAAAATGTTATGAATAAGTGGATAAAAATCCAGGTTCCAAGTATTTACTTCAGAATTTCTTTAATTATTATTTTTTTTCCTAGCTTAACTTCTAAGTTTGCATTTTTTTCCTCCAGCATCAGGGCAATTGTGGGGAGGTTACTCTGCTGACACCTTTTTTTTCATACCTATGTGTGTCCTCTTTGGGATTTACAGATTCTTAGTCGAAAAATAAAGTCAAGAATTAATTCTTTTTTATGCTCAGTTGGTAGCTTCAGAGAATGGTTGTCATAATTTCTTTTTTCACTGTTCTTGAATAGAAATGGATTAGTGGAGGTCAGTATATTCCAGTTCCCTCACTTTGTTCACATCCCCTCTTACAAGGAGCCAGAATCTCCTTGTGAGAGTCTTTAAAGTCTTCCTCTGGAGGACTCTAAATCAAACCAGCTGCAATGACTTATAAATTGGCTGAAGGATGCCATCTTTGCCATGATATTCATGAGCCTGATCTTTGGTACTGATGACAAGTATCCAGCTCCCTTCAAAATCACCTGAATTGCACAAACTTCTTTTGTTCCTTTAAGCACAAAATTGTATGTATTTAAAATTAAAGGAAAAATATATACAGTTGCTCAAATTTCAAAGTTGGAAAAGCACAAAAAGAAGAAAGATACATGCTGCTGGGGCCAGATTTGCAGCCCCGCCTTCAATTTTAGCTATATCTAATGTAAACTGAGAATCAAAGCACTTATGTGTGAGCCAGACGAGGGTGGAGCATGCCGTGTGTTAATCTTTAATGTATACACACAGATGAAAATTGAGTTTGTGCTCTTTTTTTTGGTACTTTGTTTTGTACAAAGAATCCCTGAAAACTCATGTTTAAAGACTAATTTGAAAAAAATTTGATTACTTAAATTTCTTGATGTTTATGTGAAGGAATGGAATTGAGTGAGTCTCATGACTCGGTTTCTCCAGGGTAATGGCAATGGCTTATATCTTAAAGTAAGAATAGTGAGTATATTTTACAAATTTTTGACAGACTGTAAAAACACTTACACTTTTCTACCTGTGTTTTATCCTGTGAATGAAGAATCTATTGCTCTGGGGAAATAACTTTAGGAGTTTCCTGTATATACTAGACATGAGAAACCTGCATGTGCCTTTTTATAATGAATACATGAAACATTACAGGAAATTCAAAGAATTCACAATAACCTCAGCCAGAAAGTAATAAATATGGTGCATATTTGAGCATATAGAACATTCATTAAATGCTAATGATGATAATAATGCCTGAAAAATGACTTGAAAAAGAACAGAAAATCTCTTGTGAAAGACAGTTCTTCCAGCAAAGGAAACATTCCTTTGGTGGTCACATCAATCTGGTCCTTTGCAAAGGCACATAATACACCACGGCTGGCTGGCTCCTCAGGAACGCCTCGGGAGCAGGTTCAGAGGGGTGTTGAAGAGGTCAGGAGAGAGGTGTTAGGTTTCTCCTACATGAAGAGAAATTTTGCACAATTCTTGCCAAATTCAGGGCACTTCTGTCGAAAATCGGCAGTTTCATCACATCAGGAACACCTCTAAATCCCTATTGTAAAAATAAGTGAAAACTTTTTCCCCACCCTTAGGCAAAGAGTTTCACTAGCACTAGCACTTTCTTTGAAGAAAAGAACGGCTCTTAACTTCAACCAGCCTTGAAATCTGAAGAAGGCAATATTCAAGGCTGTCCCAAAGGGTTTGATGAATAATTTGCTCCTTTTCTCTTTTTCTTTTTTTTTAATGTAAGCAGCTCTTCAAACCATTGTTACCAGTGTTTATGAACATTTTCATACTTTATCCCTGAGTTTCAAGAGAAAAAAGGTTTATTCTATGCAGCTAAACAGAAAGGGAAGGGAAATATGGGTACTACAGCTCTGAAATCCCCTGGTTGATATTTCTATTACCTGTGAAATTGCCTTTTATTGCAATGTCTAGCCTGGAAAAAATCTGGAACATCTTATATTATGCTTTTTATAGTTCTTTGGACAGGAGCAACTGGATCAAGCACCGCAATTGAAGACAGCTTCAAAACACTCCCTCTCCCTCACTCATGCTTTTGAAAATTGGCTACCATTGGCAAGAGAATGTCAATTATTTCCTCTCCGGGATGAGGCTCAGGGTAGGAGACTATATATATATATATATGTTAACAAAAAAGAATCCCAAAAATTCAAACCCAGTAAGCATCTTGCTGGGGGCATGTCTGTGGCACCTGGCTCTAACTACATCAGTGGTCAGAGTTGCTCCTGCCTCTGGAGGCTCATGGCCAGCACAACTCTCAGTGGCAATGTGGAGAAAAATGTCTCTCATGTATTACAGCTGTAGGTGAGTAGGGAGTCACCACATCTTGTTATAGAATCACAGAATGCTAAGGGGTTGGACTGGACCGTAAAGATCATTTAGTCCCAACCCCTCCTGCGATGGGCAGGGGCACCTCCCATTAGACCAGGTTGCTCAAGGCCTTACCCAGCCCACAGCTTCGTTAATGTGTTCATAGAGATGGTGGGAGTAGAGTAGGATGAGGGAGCTGGAAGTTTGTAAACGGGGTTAGTAACAATCAAGGACACCGTTAAGGCGCTACTGTGTGAGACCTGGAGCTGTGATAAATTTCACAGCACTCGCTGGGTGCCCATTTCTCTCAGTAGTTTCCCAGTATAGAGTAGCAACAATCAGTCTGATTTTGGACTGTAGCATATGGGATGGCAGCGGTAGTAGTGTTTGAAACTGAGTGAACTGAAATGCTGACATATTAGCTTCTCCCTCCACTCCTCCCCCACTCCATCCTCCCAGGGAATATTTCACTGGTGTAAAGTGGAGAACAAGCCTATTTCCGAGTGCTCTCAAAGTTGATCCTTACATTATACATGCTTCAGTAACTGTTTCTGATTCTCACTGTCATATCCTTCCTCAGATGAGGTTGCATATGATTTCAACTCTGTCTTTATCCATCGACCCTCCATATTATTTGAATTTGTTTAATCAAGTGTTATTTGTGTTTCTGTGATCCATAAAACATCCACATAAAATTAAAGCAGTGTGCATAAACAGCAATAAATGACTGCCCTTAAATCCAGTAGACAGCTTTTTATCAGTATGACTCAATTGTAAAGGAAATCCCTAGATAATAGTTGAATAGAAAACTAAAAGCTAATTAAATCTAAAATGGTGAGTACATAGCACGTTCAACATATTATTTGCTACATGGCCAGTATTTAAGTTTGATCCTGTGCTCAGGAAAGTTAGTGGAAATGTTTCCACTGTTTTTAATTGAATGTCTGACTCTCTATTTAGAGGGCATATTTGTATTCAAAAAATAGTTGAAGGTCAGAATTATATCTCTCCTGCTCTGGATAAATACATGCTATATAAAACTTATATAAATTTCTACTGTTTTACATATGCATTTCCTCATAGAATGCTTCATATGACAAGAAGTGAAGAAATTTATTCCAGCAGAAGCTGTGAGGGTAAAGGTCAAGACTGTGTTTACTTACACTTGGAATTTGGCAAGATAATTGGAATAATGTCAGATACAACATAGATCAAAGTTGTATTTTATAAAATTCCAGTCTTAGGGATAGCACATCCCAGGAGAGCAGTAGGAGTTGTTTTAGCACCAGAAAGGATTACCAGCAGTATTGTCTATGGCATCTAGTTTCCTTTGCAGGCACTCAATCTAAACAGTATCCATTCCTTGTATCTTATATATGTTTGAGAGCCACAGAATTTAAGGGAAATTGAGCAGTTAGGTCTTAAGCATAAGATCACATTATATCAAATTTTATTATATCACTTTCTGCTGGCCTTGAGCTGAGTCTAATGTTTGGTGAAAGCAGCTTTTATAAAGATGGAAAGTTTGAAGCTGGAAGCATGAAGAGTTCAGAATTCCTTGGTGCTTTGTTCCAGTTGCTAAAACCAGAGCAGCTACAGCTTCTTTCTCAATTGCACTTGGCTGACCTCAGTCAGCAGACATTGTTTTTCTGTCATTGCCTTCTCTCCTATATTATATTCTTCTGCTTCATATGTTCTCCTCGTACAGACTCTGTACCTGCTACAAACAAGGCATCTGTCAAGTTTCCTTCTGCAATACAAATTTATCGAATGCTTCTCATCTGTCACAATCAGGTTTTTTGTCCCTTAACCTTTTCCTGTGACTTTTAACTGAACTACCTCTTTTCAGTTCTGACCACAGTATTGATTCAATTCATGTCCTTTGGGTCTTTCGGCATTGTACTGCCATCAAACACCTTTTTAAAACTGCTCACTGGGTTTCCTAGCCTTAAACTTGAAAAATATCAGCAAACCCCCAGATCTCTGCACACACTTTTGATGTATTAAGCCTTGTGCATGAAAGCTGGTACTATGCTATGTAGCCTTGTTGCTAAATGGTTCATCTTGCCTCAAGGCAGGGGAATAGATCACCTGAGGTCCTTTTCATCGTGTTTTACAAGATTCTTCCTTTTTTTGTGTCTAAGATTGTTGTCACACTAGCTGATCATTGTTTTGCCTCTCTGTAAGTTCTGGCCCAGTGTTAGCACTCTCGCAGTCTGCTGGATTTTCTGAAGGATAAGAGATTGGCCACATGCAGTGAATGGCATGAAAGGAAGGGAGAAGGAGGGTTATAAATTTTCAAATTGAGACTTTTCTGGCTAAAGAAAATACAAGCAAAATTCTTCTTGAATCAGAACAGTTACTGTACTGGAATTATCTGTCCTTTCATTATTTATCTAGATTTCAGCAGTTTCTTGACTATAACCAGTTAAGATTAACTTTTGGATGAATATATCCTCTGGAGGCATTTTAATTGTATGTCTGGGTTTTTAACATATCCTTATTAAAATGGTAGAAACTGATAAAATCTGCTGCTCTCAGTTGCTTATTCAGGTTTTCTGACAATAGAGAGGGCTGCTTAAGAGACAGTTGCAGAAGCTGAGCCTTGCATTAGAAACTAAAAAGTTGTGACTAACTACTCTTTACTTTGACATGATTGCTCTTTTTTTTTTCATTTTTTTTTTCCCTCTGCTGCCAGGCAGTACAGCCATGTTCTAAGTCCTTTGCCATGACTTGGTCGATGAAGTCTTATAACCAAAACTAGCCAGCTTTCCATGTGCCCTATCCCAAAGAGAAATGTTGGGCTGACGCAGAGTCTACTGACTGCTACTTTATCTACACTTTGCACCCTAAATACCCACTGCAGCAATCAACTATACTGCGGTAAACAGAGAGTAACTTCATTACAGCAAACAGAAATTCTGCTGGTTTACATCAGTTCAATTAAGAACATAATTCAGCTCATCACTGATTTGCCTTTAAGTGTTGCCTTTTACATGTGACAAATGTTCCAAATTATTCTTCTATAAATGAAGATTGCACTTATACTGCCAGCAAGTTATTTTCTTTCTGCCACTTCTAGTTTGCCAAAGGCACAGTGGGAGAGAGACATTCTCATGGCAGCAAATATTTTTGAAATTTAATATCTCCATAATTGCATAGTCTACAGGAAAGGAAAATGTCCATAGCCATACTCTAAGTATCGTGTCAGCAGCCTCCATCAGTGTCTAACAGATCAAGCTTATGTTATTTTTGTATCACAGGATTGTTCTTATATTTTAAAAATTTACTGGTTCAATTTGCTTATTTAACAGCAACAACTTCTTTTTTAAAAATTGTTTTTGTATCCAGCTTTTTTTCTTTTTTGCTTTCAGATTCAAGACATTTATAGGAAAATTTTTCTCCTGAGAATTTGCAGGTAGACGCATAATATATACTGGCAAATTCACATGTGTTGACAATAATTATGTTTACTGTGTGTAAGTGAGGGAAATTAAAGCTGTATAGAGGTTGCAAAGCTAGCACAGCATGTACTATTAGCAGAAACTCATTTTGCTGGGAAACGGAGAAATATGCAGTCACTTGCTTATATGCACATTAGCAATTGCACATGTTTGTAAAGGAGAAGTTTATAGACAAGAATTGTATAGTTGTGTATTAATGCCTGTGCATTAATACATCTAGATCATTTCTTCATGTGGTGCAATTTAGATTTTTTCTAGTTTCATTCTTATAATAAGATTGAAAAAAACCCATTAAATCAAGGAAATTTTTTATCCTGGTCTCTTCTTTTTTTAGTTACTATAAAATTTAATTTTTTAGATATTGTGGAAGTCTGGTGTAAAAAAATGCCAAGTACACATCCATTTAATGTAAAGCAGTTATATGATTGGAAGTATATAGCCTGCTTTTCTTTGTAGCTCTAACACTCAAAAGGGTGTCAATGACTGTACCTCCACGTAACTTTCTTTATAAAAGAATGTAAGGCAAAGAACGTAACTGCTAGCTAAAAATAAATTGGACTTGCAATGCAGTCCAACATTGAAAGCTGTTGATGCATTTCATGAAGCTACTGAGAGTCCCTCAGAAGGCTTTCTGGAAGCAGCCAGAGATCACTTCTGTTAGGCATTAAATGGAAAGTGCCTCAGTTTCCTGCCAAACTTCATTGCACTTCTGTCTGAAGTGTTGGGCCATGAGGCTGCTGCTACCTTTGTTCTCATCTTACACTGCTTTAAGAACTGTCCATTTTGTGCAGCATGATAAAACTCCTTTCCATGTTTTCTGCTTTTGTAGCTGAGAAGACACAAAAATCCTGTGAATTCACTCCCCTACTCCCTCGTCTCACCCTTCTCTTCCCCCCTCCACCCCCTTCTCCTGTATATGTCTTTGGACTTTGATTTTATAAGCTCTGATTTTAATTTTTCCATGACATTTTGATATTTTCCTACAGAAAGGCAGTACAGGGTGCATTTTGTCCTCAAAAGTGTCTGTTGAAATAGTAGTTCATGTGATTGACCAAGAAGATATGCCACCTCTGGAAAAAACAAATCAGCAGCCTTAGTTTGCAGCTGGAGAAAAAAATATTTGGAGGGAAACTGCTTTTCTGAGACAAAATCAAAGGCAGTGTTGAGGCAGCCAAATTGGAATAGCACAGGGACCCTGATCCTAGTAACAACAAGTCCTGCATACTGAGAACCTTTGGTACTTGAACCATGTCCTCTATTGAAATTCGGATTCAAGCAGAATACTTCTTTCTGGCTCATCACTTCCAAGAGACTCATTCCCTGTGATAACAGCCCTTACCTGTTCCTGCACTAGTCTCTCATTCATTATCTGGTTTGCTAGGCTACCTTTTAAACATATTTAGGTACCACATCATGATAAGGCTGGGTGACTGTTCAGAGGACACTTTGTTTTGGGGATATTGCAGGGAGTGTGACCCAGTGTGCTCTCGGTGCTTATATTAGGACAGCCCAGGACTGTGCACTGTGCACAGATGTCCTGGCCTTGCCCTCTCCCAGTAATATTTTCTGCAAGGAATGACATTTGAAGTGGGTTTTGAACTATTTTTCCCCAAAAACTTACTTTTTTTTGTATTTACAGGAAAGCCCTATGAAGAGCAGGTGAGGGAGCTGGAGTTGTTTAGCCTGGAAAAAAGGAGGCTCAGGGGGGACCTTATCACTCTCTGCGACCACCTGAGAGGTGGCTGTAGCCAGGCGGGGGTTGGCCTCATCTCCCATGCAGCCAGTGACAGGATGAGAGGACACAGCTTCAAGCTGCACCAGGGGAAGTTTAGGCTAGATATTAGAAAAAAATTCTTCACAGAAAGAGTGGCTCAGCATTGGAATGGGCTGCCCAGAGAGATGGTTGAGTCACTGTCCCTGGAGGTGTTTAAAAAAAGACTTGATGAGGCACTTGGTGCTATGGTTCAGCTGATAAGGTAATGCTGGGTCACAGGCTGGACTTGATCTCAAAGGTCTTTTCCAACCTAGTTTATTCTGTGATTCTGTGATTCTGTGACTGTTTAAAGGTGTCTTGTTTTGGAATGGGTTAAGTCTTTATGTTATGTGCCACATTCTGGTGTGAGTTAAATTACTGTCAATCCAAAATGACATAATTGCTCCACATATCAGGATGATTCACTAAGGCTGAGGAAGATTCTGTTCCACAAATTAAAAAAAACAGATTTAAAGAGGAACAGATTTAAAGGGCTAAGGCTTTGTTGATGTTGTTAGTGGCAATGTTAGTACAAACATTTCATAGCAAAAATGACAAAGCTAATGCTAATCATTTTAGAACACTACATACCATACTTTTCCAAATGCTTTTTTTGACCTTTAGCACTGATTTTATTCCTTGCTCGCCAGTTAGCATTCTTAAATGATAGTGAAGCAGAGATCCTGGAGAATTCAGGGTTCATACCCAGCAGCACTACTATTGTCTTCTAATGTATCTAGAAAGGCTGGAGCAAAGACCCAAAAATGAGTCACGGCAGGATGTAGCTGGGAGTGATGCTCAGGACAGGCAGCAGCAGTATTTTCCCCACCAAATGATACAGATGAATCATGAACTGAAGCTATTGGCTTTGAAGGTTTTTAACAGCCTTCTTTAGCCCTCAGGTGGACCCTTCTCTAATCACTCGGTCTTCTTCAGTCTAAGATGCTCAAAACTCTAGTGAAACATTTGTTTCATATGTACTGTACTCCACAAAATCATAGAATCATTTAAGTTGGAAAAGACCTCCAAGACCATTGAGTCCGTCCTTTGACCAATCACCACCTTGTCAACTAAACCATAGCACTAAGTGCCATGTCCAGTTGTTTCTTGAACACTTCCGGGGCTGATGACTCCACCACCTCACTGGGCAGCCCGTTCCAATGACTGGAATGAACTTCACCCTTTCCATGAAGAAACTCTTTCCGAATTCCTTCTCAGCTTGAACCTACCCTGGAGCAACTTGAGGCTGTGTCCTCTTGTCCTATCATCAGTTGCCTGGAAGAAAAGGGCAACCCCCCACTGCCTCTCAGGCAGTGGTCTCCCCTGAGTCTCCTTTTCTTCAGGCTGTAAACAACCCCAGCTCCCTCAGCCACTCCTCATATGACTCACTCTCTAAGTCCTTCACCAGCTCCACTGCCCTTCTCTGGACACACCCCAGCCCCTCAATGTCCTTCCTGAATTGAGGGGCCCAGAACTGGACACACAACACTCAAGGCGCGGCCTCACCCATGCTGAGTACAGGGGGGCAGTCACTGCCCTGATCCTGCTGGATGCCCTATTTTTGATAGAAGCCAGGATACCACTGGCCTTCTCAGCCATCTGGGCACACACTGGCTCATGCTCAGCTGCTCTCAACCAGCATTGCCAGGTCCTTTTCTGCCAGGAAGCTTTTCAGCCATTCTGTCCCAAGCCTGTACCACTGCCTGGGGTTATTGTGGGTAAAGTGTAGGACTTGACGCTTGGCCTTGTTGAACCTCCTACAACTGGCCTCAGCCCATCAATCCAGCCTGTTCAGATCCCGCTGCAGAGCCTTCCTACTCTCCTGCAGATCAACACTCCCACTTAATTCAGGGCTGTCTGCAAATTTACTGGTGGTTCACTTGATGTCCTCATCCGGATCATCAATAAATATATTGAACAGGACTGGCCCAATAGGAGCCCTGGCAAACCCTGCTAGAGACTGGCCACCAGCTTCGTGAGGCACCGTTCACCACCACTCTCTGGGCCCGGCCATCCAGGCCAGTTTTTAACCCAGCTAAGAGTGCACCTGTCAATCATAGTCATATATCTACTGGTCTTTAATTAATATTTTGTTAAAATTAATTACACTAATTGCCCATGGTCTAGGATACGTATATGACTAGTCCTAGAAAATCTTTTATGCCCTATGCCTCTGCCATAGTTCCTGAACACACTCATAGTTTCATGTCTACAAGTAGCATATTTGCAAAAGCAAAGGCATAATCTTTTCATTTAATGAGGAAAATGTTCAATGGTTTCAGCTTCTCTAAAGAATAAGATCATCCATTAAACTTTTGGTTAATTTTTAGTCAATTGCCTTGCTAGCTGTATGCCATTTCCTTCATTTCTGGCTCCAATTCAAGTAGTTGATGTTGGCCTATAGAACCTACTCCTTCCTAATGTGCACCTCTTTCTTCCTGCATTACTATGTTCGAGTCTTCTCAAGGAAAATCAGAGGCATTTGAGCAGTCTCAAAAAAAAAGACCCTCAACTGTGGAATTTTTTTAGCCTTTGTTTTGACAGACCATGAATCAGGGAACCTTAAAGGAAAGGTATGTCATTTGTCCCAGTTTTCTCTGAACACAATAGTGGGTGGAACAGCATTTTTGGAAAACCAGAGTCTCTATGATTTATTAAGTTTTGAAAAGCGTGCATCTGTTCAAAGTCCACACATCAAACACATGTTGTTAATAATAAAATGTCTTCTCGAGTAAGAAACTTCTTGAAGGACTACAGTAGACTATGTGCCTTGACTTCCATCTTTTTCTAGGAATCTGAAGCTCTAGCTCACCTAAAAATGCCCCCAAATTCACATTATATTTAGAGATAAATTTATTGACGTTAGAAAATTACTAGAATAGTTTACTTCACATAAATTCAGATACACCAAAATGCAATAAGAAAACTTTCTTAACTTCAGATGGGGATCCAGGAAGGGATTCTCTGTAGCTGCTTTGTCCCTTTGTTGGTGGTTTTCTCCACCATGTATGCAAATGAAGCAACAAATTCTACTTCGCTGTACTAATACTGTAAAGAGAAAATGATTAATTGTCCCGTCAGAGACAATATATCTTCAAGATCCAGAGGATATATTTAACTTGTGACTTTTATTGATCTCAAATTCATTAGAAATTCATAAGCACTTTTAAATTCAGCCTACTGTGAAAACTTTGATTCTACGGGGGGTTTTTTTGCTCACAAAACTTAGCTAAGTATCATTAAAAGCCTCTTCTTAAAAAAAGAAGAAAAAGAAGATTAAAGAAAAAGGAGAACATCAGGAAAAACTTTTTCACTTCCGGTGTGACTGAGTGCTGACACAGGCTGCCCAGAGAGGTTGTGTAGTCTTCATCCTTGGTCCTGGGCAACTGGTTGTAGGAAGCCCTGCTTGAGCAGAGAGTATTGGACACGATGATGCTTAGGGGTCCCCTTCAACCTTCCTTTTATGACTGTATTTGAGTAAGCAGAGATTTTTCATACTTTCTTTTGAAAAGCTTCTAAACAGAAAGATTATCAGGTTAACTTTTGCCACAATTTCACTGTCATTCCCCCAAAGTAAAAGCTTATCTTGTGAGAAAATTAGGTCATCTAGCAGTACCTATCATCACTTTCAACTAGAGTCCAGAAAAATGCTGGTGGAGGCCACACAGAGGTTGGTATTTGTGTTTTGTTTGCACTAACATATCCCAGGCAGCCCAGAAAATACCATATGGAATGCATGGGGAGAAGGGAGTAGCTAGTCTTCTGAGATGAATCTTCATGAAATTACATTTCTTGGAAGAATACCAGGGAATGCTGCAAATAAACACAGCATATGTATAAAGATACTGTTGTCTAGACCACTAAGGATTAGGTGTTCCTTCTTCTTTTTTTCAAAGCAATGCTGTCTTCTCTGAAAGATGAAGCTCAGTCCCCAATATGTAGTTAGTGGCTGTAAAGAGAACAACTTCCCATGGCATTTATTAGTTGAGCTCTGTTTTTAAAAACAAAAGCAGACTGAGCGTGCCAGATCTTAATGCTATGAGAGCTCATGTTCATTTCTGTGTGCTTGTCTTCCCCTGGGCCTCATGTGCATATAACCTGACACCACTGGTTTGCAGCACTCTTCATCCTGTTAGCTTGATGAAGTTAATTGTAATTAACTGGTCAAAATAAACCAACTTTAGAGGAAGCTCTTTTACTTTGAAGTAATGTAGGAAATTTGTGCATTCTCTACACAAATGCACAGATCCACCCAATCAAATCACTGAGGCTCAGAGAGAGGATACAGGTGTCATTCTCAAAAGCACAGTCTGTACATAATACTGATTGAGTGCAATTTGCTATTTTTTTCACATCTCAGATGAAGAGCATTATTAGTTCTTGCTTGTACTTAGCTTTGAATCTTTTTGACTCCATTCTCCCCTCTCTTTTTTTTTTTTTCTTTTTTTTTCCCCCACTGGAAGAGAGTAGAGCTTTATTTTCTTTTTTCTTGCACCAATCTAAACACTGTCTCTCCAGGTGACTAAAATACCACTGTCCCGAATGGACATGCCTGAGGTCAGTCACTATAGCTTTCTTCTGATATTTTCCTGATTTTCCATAGGTGGCACTACTGCAACTCACCAGTGTTTATCAGCTGTACCACAAAAACTTAAATAACTATTCCCAAAATATTTCCATAACAAACAAATAAAAAAAAAAACCCAGGAAGCATACCATAAGGTCTAGAGCTCTTTAATGAAAATACCATCTGAAAATTGGCAACCCAAATGATTTGGAAATGAGAAATAACCAATTTCTAACCAAGGCTAGAAATTCTTAATTAAGAATTTTCAGTAATTAATGCAGCACAGTAAACGTACTTCCAGCATTCTTTCCCAGAGCCTCCAGCTTGGTGCTTTTAGTAAAATTAGTCAATTCCTTTTTTTTTCCTACTGTTAACACAGAAACTCAGACCTTTTAATTCTGTCACTGCTTTGCTAAAACAGCAGTTTGTTGAAAGCAGTCATTAGGGCAGACACAAAGTGACTTTACAGCAGCAAATTATTAATAATTTAAGTCATCCCCTTAATAAATGTCCACAGTGGAGTTTGCAAGTTATGCTCTGTTTGGTTGGTGAAGCAGCTAAATGCATTCCAGTTAAAAAGTACTGTTGTCCAAAGACTTGGTCTACCAGATTCAGCTTGTGTGTGCAATGTAAGCAAAATGATTGTTAAGAGCTGGAACAACCTTAATGAGTCAAGACTGAGATCAAATTCAGAACTACTCATTATTTTCCTACTAGGCATCCACATATGAGTGAACATGCAATTATATAAGATTCAGCATTTTGAACAACAGAATAATTAGGAAAAGATGATTGTAGAACAGATTTGTAGCTATAGAGAGCTGTGGTTGTAAAACAGATGATTAAGTCTGTGAAATTGCATTAAAAATACTCGTATGGAGAATTTTCCTTTGTGCACAGTTCACGATAGCTGCTAATTATTTAGGAGTTGAGACCTAGATAAATGATCACATCATAAATCTACATAACATATTGTTATTAACTGTAAATTTTTTGTGAAGTAAATGGAAGCAAGTTGGTTGAAACTTTTAGTAGCTGAATGACACTTTCAGCTTACATGGGTATTTAACAACCTGATCTCTGCTGGGACTTGGAACATGAAAGTGGAATCATTAATTTTGTTTAATAGTACTTGAAAGTAACTTGCTCAATTAACTTGTAGTCTTAACATTTTAAAAATGGAAAATACTCAGCTCATTCTTAGAGAATGCAGAATAGCAAACTGGCCAGATGCTTGGAGACCCTGGCTTCTATAATTTTCCTAGGCCATATTTTTCCCTCCCTCATGCTAGACATACCGCATCATTGCACAATTTTTTCACAGCTTCCTTTCACAGTGCACATACACCTTTTTCAGTGGGTCCATGCTCAACATGGTGGAAATAAAGTTTCTGAGTAAGAGATTGCTGTGGGTTTTTCAGTAGTTGTACACTGCCTCTGATTTATCTACAACTAAATAGTTGAGGAATTCTTTTTGGTTTTGTTTGTTTTTTTTTTTTTCACCTGCTGTTTTCTTGTAAAAAATGGTGTGACTAGGCTCCCCTAGAAATCAACAGGGAGAAACAGAGAGCAATTCATGTGTGACAAGAGATCTCTCAACGATGTAGGCAGGATAAATCACATACTGAGGTGCTAATGTCTCTCCTGACTACAGGGTGATGCTTGAGAACTATGTCTGACAAGTCACCACAACTTTGGGCAGACACAGCTGTTTAGATCAATCGTACACACTAGGTATCAGGTCAGAACTTGCCCCTTGCAGCAGTCACAGGTAAGCTCTGACAGACCTGAACTTCCTTCTCAAGAATATGGTCTTATGGAAATACGAAAACAGTACTCTGGAGAAGCAGAAACAAAGAGAAAAGTGCATCAGCTGTTGTGAGTACTCAGCAGTGGGAAAGAGAACAAGGTAAAGAATGTCATCATGCTTCATGCTAAGTTTACAGTTCCTTTGCATCCTGAACTTGGTGGGAGGTTTCAGTGTCCTCATCAAAGTGGGTATGATAGAGTGTGGAATGTTGTTATAGGGTCACAAGGTTGCACAGACAAGCTGTGGAAACTCCCCTCCTGGAGGTACTAAAGTGACAACTTGAGCCTAACACTGAAGGTGACTCTCTTGAGCAAGATTTTGGACTCAAAGTCATCTAAAAGTCACCTGCAACTTGAATTATTCTATGACTAAAGGTAAGGGATAGCATCTGTATGAGGACAAGAAAGGTAAGTTTAGTCTCTTCAACCTCGGCAAATTTGGGAGACACTGTCGTTTTAAAAATCATGAATAGCTTTATAGAGGGTGTATGGATGGACAACTGTTTCCCTTTTCCACTAAAAAGGGGTAGATCTGAAACTATGTGCATGCTGCCAATCTAAAATGAACAGCAGGAGACAGGTCTTCTTCATGAAGAAGACAACAGATCTGTGGAACTCTGCTAAGTCACACAGTGATTGTCAAAAACTTAGCTCAGGGAGACACAGAAAACATATTTGAGAGATATATATCCACCGACAGTTCCTAAATATGCATAATTACATTTGGTTAAAGAAGCCAATGATCTGACCCTCACTGGAGGCCTGGAAAGTATTAGAGGGAACTGGCGTGTATGGCTGGCTTGCTCTTACTCGTTTGCTTGCTGATGGCCACGGTCAGAGACAGGAGTGTGGGCTGAACTACCCTTGGTTTAAAGCAAAACTGTCATTCTTGCATTATTTTAGACCAACAGGAAGGAGCCCTCGATTTTTAGCCCTTCCTGGCAAAATGGCTTTTTGTCATAATGGCTGGCACTGGCACTCAAATATAAGTTGGTCTTTAGATTAACTACCTCTTGGCTAATTTGAAATGGGAATCCATAGTAAACTTTTATATTTAAGGGTATATATACCCTCAAAAGCTTGTAGTATATAATACATATTTAAGTCAAAAATGCTTAATACATATAGAACTCGAAATAACTCTAATTTTTGTCCTTAGCTTTAGAATCTGCCACTCGGTATCACTCTTAAAAAATAGAAACCACATAAATTTTTTTGCTAGATTCCTTCCAAAGTAATAGCAGTCTCAGAATAGTTTGTTCACAAATAAATTCACAATTCAGTATAAGAAGCAACTGTGGATATCTTAAGTTATCCAGGGGCATTCCTCATACTTATCTAGAGTTGCAGTTTGGCTGGACATAAAGACACATGGATACCTTTGAATATTCCATGCCTGAATTAGAGGGTTCCCCTGATGTGTCATTTTAGCCTTTTTTTTTTTTATTAATATATAGTGATAGAAATGTGTCAGGTGGTATGCAAAGCAGTGAGTCTGAGCATTGTAAAGCATATTATGTTGATCGTCCCGGCATAAATTTGTTTCAGGCTTAGGCTAATTCAGGAGGCCAGTTTTTCTTCTTCATGGGCAACATTTGGGGCTAGGATGTAGCTTCAAGGTTGCAGTTATCTGACATTCCAAAGCAGCTTTGGGGAAAATAATTTTCATTGAAAAATAAATCAGTCTATTTTGTTGCATCTCAATAAATTATTGAAAAGATGCTACTGAAAGAGGAAAGCAAAAATGTGTGATGTTTTGCTTACACTGATTTAGAAAGTGAGGTAAAATACTGGAATTAATCCCAAAAGCCTTTGCGGGAGTTTGAAGATTTGGGTTTGTAATTAGGCTTAACACATGTTCTGAAATGTCCTGTATCACAAGAAAAAGTTTAAGGTTTAAATATAGCATTTTTTGTTCATGATCCAAACGTTGGCAATGGGCTTACTAGGTTATAAAGCACCTGTACAAGAAAGCAGGTGAGATCAGGCACAAAAGAATTCTCCTGCAGGCCACATCTGGAAGAGGTGACTGTGTGAGACAAGATAATAAGAACACTGAAGAACACATGACATTTTCACCTACATTATGAAAACAACTCTTTGGAACGTTGTGGGATTTCTGGACATGATTAATAGTCAACTATCAGAACATTTTGTTCAAATTACTTCTAGTCAGACAGTAATTGTATTTAGCAGCAGAACAGGAGATTAATGGGTTTGGAATGATCAGACAATAAAACCAAAATTATGTAACATTTTGTTTTGATGAATATTGCTATAAAATAACTCCTTTATCTCCTTGGCATTTATTGATTTAGTATAAAAGTATTTCCAGGACAATATATCTTCTAACTTTCATTAAACATATACCTTTGGGTTTTCAGAAAACAGAAGTAAAACCATTCAACTGAAATGATTCTTATAAAAGCTATACCTTCCTTGCTGTCTCCCAAACATCAGATTTTAATCTACTAAATTCTGTCTAGTTCTTAAAATAGAAGAGTGGATGGGAATAAAACTGTTACGGAAGCAGGGAGCCAGATAGACACTCTAACCTCTCCCTCAGGCTCTTGCACAGCCTGTGGACACCAAGGGGAAACTGCTGATTACTAGGGCATGCAGACAGTCTGTTATTGTTATTCACATTGTTTCTTGGTTCCTCGTGCTCACATTGCATCTAAGCTTGCAGTTTCTTTCTGCTTTTCAAAGTTATGGCTCTTTTATAAGCTTTCCTCCCCTCAAATTAAAACTATATTTCCCACCTAAATTAGTACAATATCCTTTTTTCTCCATCTAGACAAGTGGAATTTTTTCTTATTAATGCTGCTCCTAGACAACTATTGCAAATACACGTTGTCTTAAACCACTGAAAGCTCTCTCTCTTTTTGAATCCGTTTACTGGTTTCTGTTTCTGTATTCTAACAGATGTAGCTTGTGCATCTTCCCTTTTCGGGCTCTTCAGGGCCAATCTCCATTTTTGACGTCATTTTTGACACTGTCAAAATGACCTCAAAAACTTTTTCATTGCTGGAAAGTTCTATTCCTGCTTCTAATGAGCCCTGGCCTCATCACCTGTTAGTTTTTCCATGGAAGGACATCCCTAAAAGTCAAATCATTGCTTTCCTGTAAGTGTCTCCTTGGGATTCTCCTTTGTGCTAATATCTGCAGAAAACCTGACACCTCTTCAGCCAAGATGGTGATTAATGTAGTTTTGTTCTCTTCGGCTCTCTTATATCTGTCTTTCTTTGCAATGTCTTTCTTCGACACAGCATTTTTCTTGTTCTGTTCCTGGTTAACTGGCTATGATCAAGACCAAAATTTCAAAAGTAAACAGAAATAAGCAAGAAAATTATAAAACAAAATGAATGAAATACTGAAACACACACACATTCTCTTTTTCACATAGGAACTATCAGCATTTCTACAACTCTTGGAAATTTCATTTTGAACAGGGCATGAGAAAACTTCAATGCTGAGGATATCACCAGAAATATCAGCTTTTCAGATTTGAAAATGAAGGTTTGCGAAACTATGATTTAAATGATTTCCTTTTGCAAGTGCAAACAGTGCCACGTCTTATCGAATGGAAGCAGGAGAAGTGCAAAAAACTAATAATGAAATTAAAAGAATAGTTCTAGGCAGCTATGAGAACACCCTCATTTCAATCATATGGTTTTAATTTTTCAGTTTCCTTATCACTAAAGGAGCCAGATAAATCACAGTTATTTTTATTTACTGCTGGCACTTCTGTCATGCCTAATAACCATTTCCCAAAGAGCAGATGAATGTGTGGTCAGATTAAATTTGAAGCCAATGCACCTGAGTGCCCTAATACTCAACTTCATAAGCATGATATAGTCCAAGTTCCACCATGATTAGAGATGGTTCCAGCATCATTAGAGAGCCAAAGAAAATAAATATCAGCTGATACTCTTAGGCCAGAATATATTCAGGAAAAATTCTTCAAAGCCAGATCAGTACTGCAAAATGCATTCATTATTTGTAACATGTCAAGTAAGTATTTGCTTTGCGTCACTGCGTGTATTAAATGTAGATCCACACACTATCAGCTTCCTCCCATTTTTCACTGGCAGTCATGAGATGTTACTTTATGATTACATTAATTTTACTTGTTTGTGCTGTTCCTCTTTGAAAATGATCACCTGGACTAAGTGCAGTCATGTTTTTTGGTCAAAAATGTCCACGGGTACAGCCCCTCCCTCCCAGTCTCCCATCTGTTTCTCTAGATTTGTTTAGGTCCTTGCGTGTTGGATGCATAAGGTCACTTTGCCAGTGTGCCATACTCCCTGCCATGGGAGAGCTGCTTCCATGCTCAGCCTGGGCAAAGAGGGCATCCCTTTTGCACAGGGAAAGCAGCACTAACTGAGGTACTTAAGGAAGATCTTTGAAAAAAATTTAGGCATCTCTGGCCTTTAGGCACCTCAGGAAGCTAGAGAGGGTGTTTGTTTCTTTATCTTGGAGTTAAGAACATCAATGATAACTTGCATGCTTACATACTTTTTTTGGATCTTATCCTTGAACACATTACAAAGGCCCAAGATTTGTTTAATCATCTTTTATTCTCTAGTTTCATAATATTTCCAAACAATTTTCCATTACCCTGTTCTGTGAAGCTCATCCCAAAAATATTTATCTTGGCTGACAGCAAAATGAAGCATTGTAGCTGACATCTGTCACAGATTAGTGGACTGAAAAATTACAAGAAACAAATTTGGTTATCTGTGACTAGCACCATTTTAGATGTCTTTTCTATTCTTTGTGACACCAGCTCACTTGTGCCTAAGGCTTTCCAGCTAAGTAGCAACTACCAGGAGCCTTCATATGTCTGTAATATTTTCTAAAATGACCACAAGTCAAATATGCTAATCAAATCTATCAACCAGTTATTGTGGGACAAAATGTCTTTCCTTTCTAACCAAAAAATATTTGTGAATGATACATTCATTGTCTTAATCACATGGCAATCTCTGAAGAGATCAGAGCAACTTGTGCTGAGCATTAATAAAAACACAGACAAAAGCATCCACTCCACAGTATCTATTTAAATGCGGGAACATGAATAGTTTATTGACCTCAAGGAGGGTTTGTAGATTCTTAAAGACATTCAAACTCACACTGATGTCTGAATAAGAGAAGAAGTATGTAAAATATTGGAGAACCCTGGTTTGCTCTTTTCCTGTGCTAATCCTAAGAGAAAAAATGCATTTCAAATTGCTGTGTTATGGCTTTTTTATTTGTGTTTGGCTTTTCTTAATTTCTATTTCATAGTTCCCAGAGAAAAAAAAAATCTTAAAAGAACTCCTTTCATACTCTCTTTTATAGAAACTCCATGGATTGCTACTGGAAAATTGGTTCACTACTCTTATAGACCTATAAAATCTTTCAGTAATCTTTCCCAGAGTGGTAAAGCATGTATTTTTCAGTAAAGCAAGCAAATATAATATGGGACACACATAGGGATCAGAGCTGTTGAGCTAGAAGTTACTGGACTGACTTTAAGTATGATTTAAGATCCCTGAAGAAAGGAAAAGCTGAAGAGGGGGCAAACATTCAAATATGATTCAACAAGAAAGGACAGCCCAGAATGAAACATATGAAATGAAGGTACTCAGAGACGGTAGAAAAAGTTAAGACAAAAAAAGTTACAAGGGGAAAAAAATCAGAACAGCATTAAAAACTTGAGGTAACATTTGACTGAAATTTTTGTTTTGAAATCAACAAAGACCTCTCCTGACATGTGTTCTTTGACTTTGTCATGGTAGCAATTGCAAGAAAAGAGGTGTGATTGGAATTGCTTAAACTACTTTGAGAAGTATTTCATGTCAGTTTTGATAAATAAAAGAAATGTATGTGCTAAATATATTGAAATTTTATAGATCCTGTTTTTACAGATGTACTTGCATGATGCTAATTTGATGCCAAACACAATTGATAGACATTCTGGATGGGATTAGCTGAATATAACTTTAGCCATTTGAAAAGAAATATCTACTCCAAGCTACTTGTATAGGCTGTCCATACTGTCAGTGCAGCAGACAAATAACTCCAGAGTATGATTCACCCTGTCCTGAGTTTGATGCCTAAGATAAGTGAGATCAGTTACCATTTGGAGGTGTCACTCTTTATCTCCTGAATATCAGTAGTGTAAGCATTCACTTTCAGACAGTTAAGTCAGGACATAAATTTCACTTTCTCAGTCTACATTAACTGACATTAAAACACTCATCTTTTCCTAACTGAAAGATCTGTGTGGTTCTCAATACTTGTTCAGAATTTGCTATAGTCACAGAGAAAATACAATGCATTTTAACTTTTATTTTGTGAATACTTCATTAGCAGCAATAAAAAGCAGTGTTGGGAAATTACTCAGCTTTCTAAAGAAGCCACAAGCTTCATTAGAAAGAACTTCCACAGTATCTTGAGACCAGTTGAGCAAGTAGAATAAGAATTAAATTTTATAATTTTTTTATTCACATACATTCTATGCAAGAATCTTATTCTAAGAAAACCATTACCCATTTTTTCTTGAACTCTAAAATACAACTCCCTGTTAGGTGCTGCAGGACACATTACACCTGTCTTTGTGGCACGCTCTATGAGAAAGGGCATGAAGTTCCCTTGCTTTTTTCTCTCTGCTTTCTGTTATTCAATTTTATTTTCAAATTATTATTGTTGTTATTGTTGTTTTTGGGGTTTTTTTCACACAGAAAATAACAGTGCCAAACATTGCTGATGATTTTGAATACACAACCTGTGGTAAGAGCAAGGACGTCAGCTTTGTTGTTCCATTTAGCATTTATAACTGCTCCATTAATGTTAGTTGTTCACTCTGTGGAATTTTCATAGTTTGAGCAATGAAAATAGATGAAATGGGCTCACTTTTATCCCAGCATTTCACTACTCAATATCATCCCAAGAACAAACTAGCATGGTATCCTTTCAGCTGCTACTGTGCCAATACTACTGTACTGGAAGATGGTTGAGGTCCTGGGCATTTGTTACATTTATAGAAACTTCGGTATTTTGGTAGCTCTTACTTAAAGGGTAGATGTCTAAGCAGCCTTAAAGAGGGAATCTCACCCAGAAGTGAAGTGACAAAATGACACACTGTTCCATAGCATGACAGGTCCACAGCCTCCTTTTATACCCTGACATGCTCTGTCCCGCTCTGCTGAGAGTCATTTATTTGTTCATTCCATCTGAGAATTGTCTTCTCAAATGCCTAATAAACAGTTACTGCAGTAAGGACCAGACCACAAGTCCTTTTTCACAGATCAGTTCAACACTCACTGTCATACAGAACTATACCCCTTTTGTAAGCTTTGGCTTTGGAATGAATATGCAGATTTTTGGGAGAACAGGTTCTGAATGAAAGAGGAAGAAGGTTATTGGTAGTAGAGGGTTCTTCTTCCCTCCACAGCCAGCATATTCCACTTATTGCACACCTACTGTCCTACAGCAGTGGTTAGGATCCTTGCTGTAGGAATTCCATCCTTATATATGCTGGAGGAGAGTAAAACCACGCCTTCTACATACAATGCTTTGGCTTTTTGGGAGTGGGTTTTTAATTGTTTTTCATTTGTTTGCATTTTTTCTTAATACCCATGGCATTATATAAAACATTGATTTTAAAAGAAAGTAACAGCCACTGTTGTAGCTATTTCAAGTAGCTTCTAGGCATTTGTGATGTGTGCAATGGAGTTGAGCCCTTATAGTTCTTAAGTTTCTTAAGAATTTAGACAAAGAAACTTCTATTTAATTCTGGTCACAGTGATTTAGGCACTGATGTACCTTGACACTCTTCCACACTTCCTCCGGAGAATGTGACTACCTAGGGAGTTTTAGAGAGTCAGCTCCTGTAGTTTGACTGCCCACAAGTTTGTGTAGCAGCAAGAGCAAAGACTTTCAGGGATACAATCTTGGATTTATATCCCATGGTAGGCCTGCAAAGTCCTTGAACAACATTGAGACTCATGATACTGATGGTGTTTGCAGAGACCTGGGACATCAATTATGCTTTCCTAAGTCTTCTTCCGTACTGTTACAGGATTCCAAGATAGTTGACCTGAATCTGTAGCTGCCTTTATATCTAACAATAAATTATGAACACAAACATTGCCTGGAATGTTTTGGAAAAATCATGGAAGGACCACAAGTTGCTCAAAAGCCTGCAATTCAAGTAATCAGAGGATGCCGAAAAAACTTTCCAGATATGTGTGGTTAATATTCGTCATTATGTGCATTTTTTCCAACATGACTAAAAAGCTTTTAGGCCAGTCTTGCATTCCTGCTCACCTAATTCAAACGATGACCCAGTGCAATCGGTCACAGTGAACGAAGTGTGCTTTGTAAGCAGTAAACACTTTTCATTTTCTGAGCCCAGTAAAGATCCACTTGTCCTTTATCTGCTGAGAAACATGGCATTCCCCTTCCTGACTTCTGCTGGCTGTCTCTGTTTTGCAAATCACATCTCAAAAGTAGTCTCTGACAAACACAGTGTTATCTGTGGCACTGCCAATGTGACCTGTGATCATTTTTGGTTTTGTGTTTCTTTCCTAAAGATATATCTACATAAAGATATAGATATATATTATATAAAAACATAATGCTGTTGTTTTCTTTAGAACAATGGTATGTACTACTTGCAGTAGCATGGCAGAATGATAATGGTTGCCAGAGGAAAATGGTCTGAAATTGCCAGTAAGGGACTAGGCAAGAGCTGGAGCCAAAGCAGAAGTACAGCTGAGTGAGAGGATAGTTGGGACCAGGGGCTTCCTGGGGAAGGTGGGGTGTCCCCATGGGGACCCTCTGGGGCAGGGCTCAGCAGGCAGAGCCCATCCTACACCCCAGCCAGGAACAGGACAGCCAGGGGCATTGGTGCCTCTCTGGGGATGGTGATGGGCTGAGGATGGGCCAGGACATGGGCCTGCAGGTGAGGATTGACATCTGGGTTCAGTGAAGGAAACGAGAGACAGACACGGCTGCAGAAAAACTCAGCCATGAGGATGGGAGCCACATCTGAGGCAGCCCCATGGAAAGGGGGCCAAGCCCTGGCTGGGTTGTTTTCCAGCTCTTCCTTTGCAACAGAACCACTCCCTGGGTAGGGGTGTGCTCAGGACAAGTCCCGATAAGGACGCCTTGAACAGCTACTAGCAGTGTCTCTATCAACAGGAACACATATTGTGTTACTGCTTCTACAATGCCTTAGGTATGCGAGGCATTTTCTTGGCAAAGAGTGAGACAAATTTCAGTGCAATGTGCAAGGCAGGCCATTTCTCGTAGCTGAGTGCTGCGGTCAGGGCTCTTCAAACAGTGATCTGTGGCCAAGCTCCACCTGCAAGGCCCAGACAAGTAGCACCCTGCCACAGTAGCCACCAAATGGGCATGGAAACAAAAAGGTCACCAGCCAAGTAAGGTTCCTGTGCTACTGGCTCATCTGAATCTGATACTGATTTGTTGACTTTGTCTTCCTACTGTTAAGACACCATCTTCAGCCAGGCTATGTGGGCGTGCAGGAAAACCTGGCATCTCATTCTGATGGACAGAGGAGGCTGGAGGTAACAAACCCCTGCACCTTTCAATTTTCTTCCTAGGTGCTGCCCGAAGCTTCTGGCCCCTGTGCAGTGCAGGGCCTGCTTGGTCCTCAGCTTCCTGCTCCAGCCATTGCTAAAAGCCTTGCAGAATCAGCGACCCATTGGGACAAGGCTTCTGATACCAAGGGGAAGATGAAAGAAACAAGAGATGAAGAAACAAGAGGGACACGTCACCAATGAAATCATCTGTGTAGAAAGCAAAACTCACTACCTTGCTGTTGTGTCCAGTGTATAGTATGTAAAAGGAGAGTAGTGAAGGCCTGAACTCCCTAGGAGCACTCAGAATTCACAGCTCCTGCTCCTATCTAATGTCTGTGAAAGTGGCACATCCTACCACATAAGAAGACAAAATCTGAGCTCCCCCAAGGGTACCTACTACTAGATTACAGGAGTCTATGATTTGGTCAGAAATCAGAAATAGCAATTCAGCTGCTAGTGAAAAGACATTTTCCCTATGGGTAGCACTGACTACCAGTTCCTGCTACATTCATACACAAAGGCAGCTGTTATTCAAGAGCTCTTACCTACCATCAAAACTTACTTTTCAACTAAGACCAGCAATTGGTATACTGAAAAACACTCTTCTATCAGAAATTGGAGAAGTTAGTGCAATCCAGGTGTCACTGTAATTTTCAAATTATCCAAATGAAAGCAAAATATCTCTTCCTTCTGCTAATCAACAGAAAGCACAATTGAGAAAAATAACTTTAACATCCTGTACTGTTTAATAAATTACAGCTGATTGACTCAACTGTATATTTGGAAATTTAATATTTTGGTCCACATGGAAATATTTACTGCACAAAACAAAGTAATAAATATTTTTTAGTCATATGGAAATACTGTACACTAGTAACTACATAAACATGTATGAAGAGAAATGGCTTCTGAGCAACTATTTTGGAGCTCTGGCTTGGGAGCTTGAACCTTTTCGAAAAGCAGCTGTTTTTAAAGCATCCTTTCTCTCTTTTTCTCTTCTCCTAGTAAATATGTGCATTGAAGATATTTGTTTATCACCATGTAGTTTGTTGGTTTGTTTTATAAGTTTTGCAGAACTTAAACCAAGCTACTTGAGGATCTAGAGTAAATTGTTTCCCTGCTGTAAATACACATATCTGTTAACAACAAGATAGAAACCAATTCTTTTTATGATATTTCACTATGATACTTAAAATTCATGCTACCATATCCCTGATGTTGTTTGCCCAACATCAAAATTTAAAAGAGAAATTAATTAGACAGGAGCACAAAGGGTAGATCAGTGTTGGAATCCTAGGTGGTAAGCAACCACTGCTCCAAAGCTCAGATGTTCCACTCCTTGTTCCCTTTAGAATACACAAGCTTTCTGGCCAGCAATAAGCTGCCTCTGGGGTTTCTAATTAGTAAGTGCTGAGACCCTGGTATGTGTTCATTTTTCTGATTCAAAGGAATCAAAAAACTTTCAGTCTATTAACTTTGTCCTTCCAAGTTTAACATTGAATCAACTGTTGCCTGTCTAAATCATTCAAGCTTTATGCCAAAACAAACATCATCTGTCTCCCACAGCTGGCACTCTGTTGACTTAAAAGCATAAAGCTGGCATGTAATCTGTATCCTGTGTCCTGAATACTTGGGCTGAAATTGTGTACCCAGGATTGATTTTTCATTGGATATATATGTCTCAGTGAAATAGCAGTACACAGATCTGATGTGAGTGACTTGAAAGCCACAGATGCTTCTGATCTCTGCCTAGCTTTAAGTTGTTACTTTAGGTTCAAAAGATAAGCTGTAGTTTAGTTTATTGATTTGGATTAACTGTATAGGAAGTTTAACATTGACTTCATGGGTTCACTTTCTCCTGCACAAAGAAGCCCTGTGATTAGAGATAACTCTGTGATTCTGCTTGAACTCTTAGAAACATCTGGCCTTTTACAGTTTCCTGACAGAAGGCAGGCATTTTTGCCTGGAGTACAGTAATATAGCATGTTACTGTAATGACTTAATTACCCACAAAGCAAAGTGAGGGGCTGACACAATAGCCATAAAACATTTCAAGTCCATTTGGGAAAAAAAAAAAATGTCTGGGGAAAAGATCAAACAGGAGCTTGTTTTCCCTTTCTTTCTTTTCTTAAAAATGCCCATGGTAAATAAGACTGAGAAGACCTTACAGTATGAGAAATCTTAATCTGCTATTTCAATTACTAGGTATATAAAGTGACTATGGGATGATATTCTTATGTCACCAACTGAAATAGAGGAACATATCAGAAATTTTTATGCAATCTGTACATAAAAGCACAAGAAAATGTGTAATAATAACATTGCTATTAGCTTGCAGAATATGAGAATGAAGTTCAGGCACTATAAAACACAATATACAGTATGATCTAAGTGAACAGACTTGACCTTGATAAAGCAAACACATTACTGAAAGCAAATGACAAAAGAGTTCAGTCAGATGCCTTTAATCTTCTTTTTGGTTTTAGCCATTTCTTTTTTCACACTACTGATTAAAAGCAGCAAAGAACACATGATTTGGCTTATGCCTTTTAACTTGTAACATTAGAAGAGCACTATCAACTTTGGAAGTTATTTTGCATTCACATTATGAACATTGCTTGCATTCCTAGCTATACTAAAATGCATGGCAGTTTGGCAGTTCTCTTATTAACTTTATCTGGGCCAGTTTCTCCCCTCTTTACACACATAAGGAAACTTGAGCACCAACACACTGAATAGTGTTACAAAGTAAATGACACATAGAATAAGAGACTTTCTTGGAAGTTTAATTTCAAGTAAACAGTAGTGACCCACAGGAGTGTGTGCTCCTGTACCTGCTCAGAGGTATCAGTCACTACAGCTCTTGGTATTTTTCATCAATCTACATTTTTATAGACCTTTCCTTGGCCACAGTATCAGCTGGCACTGGGATGCTGTATCTGACTCAGCAGATGCACATCTGATGGGACAATGTATCTTAACACTACAAAGCAGTGGACAAAAGTTGATGGATGAATGTGCTGAGCTGTCAGGGCTTGCCTACTTTATACAGCAGCAATTTGAGGGGTTGGAGGCAAGGAAACACCAACTTAACAGAGTTTTCTCCAAACCAACTCTGTTGGTGGGCATACATGAAATGTGTTTGGAAACGACACAAGTATTTGTAGAAATGCTAATCCTCAAGTAAAAGAATCACAGTTAAAACTACACACTTCTACATGAAACACAGGGTTTTTGACAGTAATGATTTTGCCATTAAGGCAGCTTTACCTAAGTGCTTGGGCACATGTTAAATTCCATGCACATGGGTAACCCTGTTGAAAAAAATAAGTCTATACAGTTTTTTATTTATTGGCTTATGTGCTTTCCTGAAATGGAATATAAGGTGGGAGGAAAAGGGGCAAAAGATGGAGATGTAGTATAATTAAAAAACTAACAGAAACTCATCACTCAAAGTTACTGTAGTCTATTGTGTCACTATACAAACTTCATACCCAAGATCATGAAATACTGTTCATATTGGGGCATCTGCACTTCATGTATTGCTAGCATGCAGCTCTGGGAGGGAGCACTGCAGTCGTATTTAAGAGTGGCTCAGGAAGTGGAGAGAACAAAAGAAAAATGTCCATTACAAAACTGAAGGAGGATGGAGACAGTTGTGCTGTCTGCTCTTGCTTTGAATAATGAAATTGTGTGCACACAAGGGCACACAAATACAGCTCGTGTGTGCCTCTCTTCTGTAATTAAATACGAAAAAATAAAAATTAGTGGAGAAATGTATGAGCAGATTTTTATGAACAGCAAGAAAGAAAAGAGCAAATTCTACTTCCCAGCTCTGTGTTTGTTGCCATATCTTCCTCTCTGGAAAATATATGGACTGGAACGCTGTGGGGTCTAGGGCTTATCTACAGGGTATGGAAGGTGAGAACATTTGTGATGTTCAAGCACAAAAGCTCTTCTGGAAGAGTAACACAAAAAAAGCACCTTTAACCTGAATGCAGACAGATTTTATAGACAGCACAGATCTATAAGAATAACGAGATTCATCAAACTTATAGGCAGCACAAATATATTATTGATGATGGCAGCATGTTCCCATTTTGCAATTTATTTAAAAGCAAACTTACAGTGAGGGGGTGAGGAGGTTCCTCAATGCCACTTAGAGTAAAAACCCATCCAATCAAACACAAAACCAACTTGGATTTTAAAGCAATTCCACTACTTAGACCGATGTGATGCATGAAATTGGTTTTCCCTCTGAAGATTCTCAGAGATTAGGTTTCTCTTGCAAACCAAGTGCTGACTGCAGGGCAGTTTGCACAGAAGACACATTCCATCTCTAGGAAAAGTCAGGAGATTTAATATGCAGCCAGAGCTGGACAAAGCAAAAGCAGGTGCTCTGTGCTAGAGAAACGAAGTGGGGGGAGATGATGATTTATGTTTAGAAAGGTTAAATGTTTTTTTCCAGACTTAGGAATGTTCTTTTTTTTATTATTATTACTTTTAGTAAAAGGTTTCTGAGAGGAAAAAAACTGTGGTTTCAAGAGGATTTTTGCCCCAAGACATATTAAAGTTGTGCAAGAAATCTTCATTTTTTTTTCTCTCCAAAACTTAGTTTTCAAAACTGGAAATACTTGCTTTTTATTTCTTCACTTTACACACCTTATGACACCATTCATGTTCCTGCCTATTTCTTGGTAGACACATGAGGGAAGCCACAGGCACTGTACTTCTGACTCTACCATTTTAACAATATGTAGTGCCCCTGATCTATGTGGGTATTTCATCTGGGTGGCTATTGCTGTGAAAAGCTGCATTAAATTATTTTTTCCCCTCAAGCATAAGGAGTGTGTTTTTGCTACTTTTTTTTTTAACCAATAACAAATTCCACAAGTAGGCCTCAATTAATTTTTATTTTATTTTTCACTCTATATACATGCATACATACACAAAAACTCTATCACTTACACTCTATCTCATTTTCAGGCTGGGCTAACATTTTTAAGAAAAATATTTTATAAAAGAATAAGCACTTTATAAAGATGGGCACTTACCCTCTGCATAACTGCCACTCAGTACACTCTAGAGTAGCTGTGGGGGAGAGTTCTGCATTTCTTTTAAGCATTTTGATTTATTCTATTGAGTTGCTTCATTTATTGATCATGTAAAGTACAGAAATGTTCTCAGAAAGAACTACTCCCCTCTTCCCATTGAAGCTGCTATTTTCTGTTCCCTCACAAACCGTTGAAGAACAGCAGGAAAAAAAGAAACAAGAGTCTCTCTCCCCTCTTCCACAGAGCCTCAGAAACTGAATCTCTTTTGGCTGGAAAAACCAAACTAGTAAGTTACTTTTATCTGTGGGGAAATTTAAGTTGGCGTATAATGACTATTGGTTGAAAAAATTTTAGTCACATTTTATGACAGTAAAAGACTATGCCTGTCTGTTGTCATACCTAGAACTGGAAAAGCTCTGTTAAGTCCACCTTTCTAGATCTAAGCGGAAAGATTGATTTATGTTTTTCCTCTGTCTTTCCACTGAAATTTATAGAAAATGCTCCTACCATGTAATTATTAAAACACCAGGCAGGTTCTTCAGCTGGTAGAATGTATCTTTTGTAGCATAATAATGTCACTAGCACCATGCTGAGAAACTCTGCTGATGGAATACAGTTGCTTATTTCACTGTCTTCCACTGAACCCTTTTCTCTATTTTATCACTGTTTGGTATTTCTGGCTTATTTGGATTGTATGGTCAGACAGTATGGCAAATGGCCCATGAGCAGATTGGTTTCTGTTGAGGCCTGTGAAATAACTTGATTTCGGCTGAATGTTTATCTGGCTGAGATGGTAAGATACAGGGAGCCTTATTCCACTCAGCAAAAATATGACTGGAAAGAATGGAGTTTATGATTTCCTTTCCATGTCTACATAAATGAAGTCTCTACTTCCTGACATGGCATTTCTCAAACTATGGGGTTATGGTACATACCAGGTTGACTCAGGTAGAACATCACTGCCTTCCAAAAATGACATTGCTTTTGCAGTAGGCCAGAGAAACATTTCTTGAGTAATGCATAGCAAAAGAAATCTCTTTATAGCACTTATTTTAATAATTTTTTTTTTCACTTCCCGTGGCTTACTTTTTTTTCTCCTCTCTGCATTTTCCTCTCTCCAACTCCTCAACCTTTCCTTTTCTGCCTATTTTTTAATTTTATTTCTTCTGTAGATCATCACTTTAAGGAAACATCACATGCTCTTTGTGCTGAATTCAATCTGAACAGATAACCTCATGGCTTTCGTACTGCAAATCTTACAATTACATAAAGAGAAGTTTGCAACTCACCTTTCCTTTCAGTCACCATCATCACTATTGAGGAACCCCAATGTCAGCCTTTCCAACTGGCTGCAAATGATCCTAGGTCACAAGCAGCTGAACCTTAGGATTGCAGTAAACAGAACAGCTTCTTCAGGAAAAAAACAGGGAAATTTCTGCTGCTAGTGAAGAATGACCTAGACCCCGTACCTTTCTCACATGTATAATCTACTCATAACTTTTATCCTTCCTTCTCTCCTACATTTTCCTCCCCCTTTGCAAGCTTCTGAAAACTGATACAATTCTCAGCGGGCTTCTTTAATTCCTCCTCAAATAACAGCCCCAACCCATGACATTTTCCTTTGTTATGTTTAGAAAAGATAGAATATGGGTGTTAGTCATGTGCAGGGCAATGTGGTAACTACAGACAGAAGAACTAAGAGCAAAAGAAGGAAGGAAAATGGAGGAAAGTATTGCAATGGTCTTTTCATTAGTGCATAGGCAGGGAAGGTACTTAAGGAGTTGCTACTTTCTTAATGTACTTTCCACAGCCCCGTACAGCCTTTAAAATTATTCTGTGCACAAAACTTGGACAAACAGCTGGAAATAGAGAGGTAACTGTATCCAGTATCCCAGAAAGCACCAGTTACCCTGGGCCCTGCACCTTCAGCAGGCTGGTTCATGTATCGATAACTGTTGGTTCCTGTTCGTGTCCCTGAAGGGCCTCAAAATTCACTATGCAAGTGCATGCCAGCATCACGGTTTCGATCTCATTTCAGTGTCTGACCCAAAAGGAAAGCAAAATGAGTTTTGGACACATCTAAACCCCCAGTCTTTTCAAAAGCCAGGAAGCCTTATGTTAAGTGACCAAACTACTCCTGAATCTGGGCAGAAGTGGAGAAAATCTGCCCTCTAAAGACCCTGTTTGTGGGCTAACTCTCAAAAAGGGCTCAGAGGGATGTGCTGAATAAATAGATCATTCTAGGTGGAATATGGAGATCCAATGGTGTCAATTGAAACTGTATACTGCTTTGTAAGAAAGAAATCTGTACTTTTTCTGTAATGCACATCAAGTTCATTCCTCAACTGCAGTAAACAGATCCAGCCTTGACACAGTCACTAGAGAAAAGCCAAATTAAGTTGTACTGAAGGTTTTAAATGGGAAAATTCTCCTTCTCCTCTTTGCAAATTCAGTGACCAGAACAAAAAATGCTAGCTTGTATTTACAATAATATTTTTCAGCAAAATAGAGCACTTGAATGTGCATTTGCCCCACTTGACATGTAAGTTAGTGTAGACAGTTTTAGCTGAGCTTATCCAGAACACAAGTTGTGCTTTCTCTTTACAGCCTTCAGGTCATCTAGTAGATGGCAGTCGCATATCTTGCTTTGGCTGAATAAAGTATATAAAGGGGCATTTGCTCATTTGCTAGATTCAGAGAGCACAGGTGTTAGTTTGTAGGTTTTTTTTCTAATTAACTATTTTGTTTTCTTCTTGGAAAGGGCATCCAGGGTTTAAATATAATCAGTCCCTCCTCAATTGATTTCAAATGTTGAGATTCAATGTAACATGAATTGAACCACTGAACTGTACTTCACCCACCACAAATTTTCTTTGTAGTCCTACATTTTGTCATCCCCTAAGGCTATGGAATACAGAACTGATGCCGTACTGCACTCCTGGCATAGTAGTGTGCACTGAAGTGAAACATATTTTACGGGTCATGTAAATGGAAGTTCTCATTTCCCTTGGAGACAGTGACATCTGGAAACCCTACCCCTCATGTTACTGTGAGAAGGATCTCATCTAGGGAGAACTAAGAAGCTGCAAGTGTCATTTCTGCATATTGTCATTTTCCCGGCAGGGAATTCCTCTTAGCATCAAACAATCCACTTCTCAGACTCTTCTCAGAGGTGTTTAATGAGAAGTAAATGCTATGCAGGTCCAAAAGCATTATTTTATTTTTATTTTATTTCAAATTTTTTATTAGATGTACCACCATGACATGTAGAACTGAGAGAAGAAAAGGAAACAGAAGTAATTAAAAAAAATGTAACAAGTAAGAGAAAAAGGCAAGGAAATAACACCCAGTCTATGAGGACTCTGGTTTGTTCTGGAAACCACTGAACCAACTTCAGATGATTTCTTTTTCTAGGTTTGAGTGCTAAAGAGAAGATTTTATTTTGACAAATCAGGTGCAAAGCAACTTGGCAACTGCAAGGAGCAATTCAAGGAGGGAACAAAAGAAGAGAGAGAGTCATTACAGTCATCACTCATGTAGACAGAGAAGAGAAAGTGAAGGGAATTTTACTGTTGTCATGTACAGCATCAATCACTGCATGTCAGTAAAGACTTCTTTGTGCCAAATCCAAAAAGCCAGTCAATGAAAAAAACTTGCTTGTACTATGCACTTTCTGTTACATCAGCCAAAGAACTCCCATACACAAAGGAGAAAGCTTCACATCTTTAATTCCTTCCCCAGTCAATTTTTTTCAGATATGCATCTCTTTTTTTTTCCTGCAGAGTTGTCAAGATTTTGTCCAAGATTTCTGACACAAGCCAATGGACATTTGACTAGATTAGTCTAATCCCTGCTCAACTTATTCTCCACCACTTTCTTGGACTGAGGAAATAGTCCTAATGGAATATGTAAAAAAGTAGTTTCATATTTCTTGTCTAAAATATTCTAGAAGACTTTTTGGAAACCGTGACAGAGAAAGGAAATAGCTGATGGAGATATTTTTCACAGTTGGCTAACCACAATGTATAAACATACAGTTATGATAAATATCAATAACATTTTTTCTCAATTAAAATATGCATTACATAACAACCAGGGGACTGATGTACTCACACTATTTGCAGACTTTTGACTTTCCATGGTTTGTAATTTTTAAATTACATGGACTTGAAAGAGCCATGGGAGTTCCACAGTGGCTGTCTGACTGGTTAGAACTCAGAGAAAAATGATACTCAGAGACAAATGATTTCAATTTTCTTGAAATTTCTTAGAATTCCAATTTCTTAGAATATCAAATTTTCTTCAAGGCACTTCTAAAGAAACTTGTAACAGATACAGTGTTAAAATTTTACGGTCTTAACTATATTTAAATGATAATTCTTTGAACTTTGTTATTACAGAGCTTAGGACACAAAAGCTGCTACTCGATGTAATACAAACTTCAACTTTTGAAAACAGAAATGCAGTGAATGTACCCACTCTCTTCTCTTCTGTCTCTGGAACACCCTCTTGCACTGCATAACCCAAGAAAACATTTGAGAAGCATCTGGAAGAGTTATGAAGAGCTTTTTCTACAGGATCTGTATGATGGATCCCTTGACAACACAACCTAGTGACTTGTGCCTTGTTTATATTCAGCTCTGTTTGTCAGGAACTATGCAGGGATAATCCTAGCTAATACATCAGTGTTAATTTCCTTGAAAAACATTTCTAAAACTGGAATCTATTTATAGATTTTCAAACATTTTGAAAAAGTCTTTTGTGCCCAAAAATGCAAAACTGGTTTTATATGCATTGGGTTATAGCTATATTATGACATCTTGGTATGCTCCAAGCTTTCAGCTCTGCATGCACATACCAGACATATGCATTTTAACAGGGGAAGTGATGGATTCTGCACCTGGAATGGGGCAGTCCTGGCTGTACGTGCAGACTGGGAAATGAGAGGTTGGAGAGCAGCCCTGCAGAATCCTGCAGGCTACCTGCAGGACCCTCGGCGACCTGGTTGATGGCAAGTTCAACATGAGTCAGCAGTGGCCTGGCAGCCAGGAGGGCCAACCCTGTCCTGGGGGGCATCAGGCACAGCATTGCCAGCCTGGGCAAGGGAGGGGATTGTCCTGCTCTGCTCCGCACTGGGGCGATGTCACCTTGAATATTTTGTGCAGTTTTGGGCACCACAATGTAAGAAAGACATGAAACTGTTAGAGAGTGTCTCAAAAAGGGCAAAGAAGATGGTGAAGGGCCTGGAGGGGAAGCCATATGAGGAGTAACTGAGGTCACTTGGTCTGGTTAGCCTGGAGAAGAGGAGACTGAGGGAAGACCTCATTGCAGTTGCAACTTCCTCATGAGGGGAAGAGGAGAGGCAGGCACTGATCTCTTCTCTGTGGTGAGCAGTGACAGGACCCAAAGGTATGGCCTGAAGTTGTTTCAGGAAGGTTTAGGTTAGATATTAGGAAAAATTTCTTCACCCAGAGGGTGGTTGGGCACTGGAACAGGCTCCCCAGGGACATGGTCACAGCACCAGCCCGACAGAGTTCAAGAAGTGTTTGGGCAGTGCTCTCAAGCACATGGAGCGATTCTTGGGGCTGTCCTGTGCAGGGCCAGGAGCTGAACTTTGATGATCTGAGTGGGTCCCTTCCAACCCAAAATATTATGTGATTCTATATAATTAATGTTTCAAACAGCATCAGGATGAGATCTATGCAAATTTTAGGCCCTTCCTTAATACCTCATGTATTCTCATTTTTTTATTTTCTTGGAAAAGAAATCCAGCCTGTAGGCCAGAAAGCAGGCATAACACATTTCTGTCATTTCCCAGACTGGACAACCCACGGCTCAGGACACTGATGTACACACGTTCCGTACAGTTGTAAATGACCATGGGAAACTTCCCAGAACACACCCATTGGCAGGTGGTAGGAATACTGCAGGTTCTCCAGAGGCACCAAACATGAAGTTTAGGTTACCTGTTTCTTTGAGCCGCACAGATACTGAGTCAGTCCACATGTGGAGCTCCTTTGCTACTCAACACACACAAAGCCTCAACATTAACGTGTTGCTTCTTTCGGCTCATTTTCCTGGCTGTCTTGGAGCTTATAACTTAAACCTTGAGAAAGGTTTTATGTGAACCCCTTCCCACTACCTCTTTGCCTAAAAGGCCATGGCTATTATGTGCTTGAGACATATCCAAAAGGTCTTGGTTCATTTTTGAGAAAGGTTGAGCCAAGGTTTGAGGCTTAGTTGGACATAGAAAATGAAGGATCAAGTGGCTTTGTGTGCTGTTCCATGGGTACAGGAGGGGGGCACTTTGGAATCAGTTGCTTAAATAAGCTTGGATCTGGGACACTAACCCTACCTTCAGCCTCAGGAGTCCAACAACTTTCCAAACAGCCGGGGTTATATGCGAATTTTGGAGTACTTGGAATAGTCATCTTTGAAACTGTAAACCACTGTCAATCCCAACTATAAATCAGTCTTTATTCTGGCACTGCTCCTGTTTCATTCTGTGACATTTTTGACTAAAGAATGATTAAAAACTGAGTAGGGACATCAGAATTTGTTCCACACACTAGAGTGCTGAGACACTGCACACTGCTGTGTCAACTACAGAAATGCATGTTTTCCTGGCACGACTTCCCAGTTTGATATATAGTTTAGTGACCTCTTCCCACTCCCCGCCAAATGCAGCTATAATGAGGAGTTACTTATGGCCATCCATTTAAGTTGAGAAGTTCTTTTCATGTCGGTCTCTAGGATACAATTTAGTAGTAACCATTTGAGACTTCCCAAGTCTCATGGGTGAAAGAATCAACAAAACAAAATCTTATATGTTTGTGGTGCAAGAAGCATCAGACATTTCACCAGTAGATTTTACTTTTAGCTGAACATTTTTATGTGAGCTGAATACACAGAACTGACCAGAAAAAATGTCAGGCATGCAAAATTTTCCTGAAAAATATAAAGGATCAGCTACACTTTGTGAGCAGTTTTTTATGACTTTGTGAGAAGTGCATGTCACTTTTTTGGGATATCTAAGTTTTCTTGCAAGACTCCTTCTGCTTCCAGAGGTTCATACAATGAGGATCACGTTTTATCTTCATGTTGCCTGCTTGAAACATGAACTGTGTGTATTTTCTTTCATGCTTTAAGTTTTAGGAAACTGTATTGATGCCAGTTCAGTTTGTGTCTGCCCATGAAATAAGTCCAAATTAATTTTTTAATCAGTACAGGATTCAAGGATGTTTTTGTCAGGTTGGTTTTGTTAGGTTTTTTTTTCCCCCAACTGTACTTAATTTCAGCTTTTTGGACTAGGCAGAGATTTAGAGATAAATTTCTTATTAGAATAGTCACTCAACAGATCATGGTCTGACTAGGAAAAATTCCTTGATCCTCCCTTCCTAGGAACATTCCTACACAGTGAGGGTCAACTTCTATTTCCTACTGACATAAATCTCTTCTGTTTGCTTAATATTTGGTAGTGTAGATAATCCGATACTTCTGGATTATCCCAAGGGATCCAGTAACAACTGCTACATACGTGATAGAAATGTCACAGGCAGCGTAGATATCAACATTTCAGCATTAAGGTTATTTCATTCTCTTTTTATTAGCTTTTAAGTTTTTCCTATGCTAATACACTCAATTAAAATTTTCTGGTTTTGAGTCTGTCCCAGAGATATTTTTTTAGAAATGTTCAGGAGAGAAATACTTGAGAAGGTTGTTTCTAAAGTTGGAATGAGCACATCTTGCATGTGATATCCTCAACTCAAACAAAAACCATAATTTAGAAGCAGCTTTGCATCCCCATCTTTGGAATAAAATATCAAAATTCAATTAAAAGAGCAAGGAGGCTTACTTGGAAATACTGAGAAAGTAGTTTGGGAGTTATTTGAAGATCAGATCAGGGGAGTCAGGAGTGGGGGAAACTAATGCTGGTCAGGAGATAGAAGGACATTTGGGTACTAGACAAGAGAGATGAAGGCAGGAAGGACATCATGTGATTGGTGTCACACATGGGGGACAGATAATGGCATTTCCTTAAGAGAAAGACATTGGAGTAGCAAGAGAATAAGAAATGACATCCAAGAGAGACACTGACTTGATAGAGAATTTTTATAGATCATTTTAGCAGCCTCAGTGCAGAACTGAACTTTCAGGAGTCTGAGTTCACGGCTCCCAAGAGATATGTGTGAAACCTGCAGAAAAGGGTAAGACCATCCTTGTCCAAAGCCTGCATCATTACTCGGCCACTGCTTTTCCTACTCTTTAGTATCTGCAATTTTTGGCAGAAGTCTGTACTGATGATCCAACCTGTGGGCAAATGTCTGACATGAAGGAATTCCTGGGTGTTTTCATTGGGTCTTGTATCACTCTTAGAACCTCTAAATAATGACGTGTGGTACAAGAGCTGGAATAATTTGCACTTTTTACCCTACCAGCCTGACTGTCTGGGTTTATCTTGCCCTTACAGAGCTTAGAAGGTCAATGGGAAATTAACTCCCCTTCAGAATCTGAGTCCAGCATTGACTTAAACATCCAAATCTATACCCGAATTTAGCACATTCTCTGCTTCTGTGTGATGGGCTCAGTGTCCTCATGCATTCGCTCTGGGATTTTAGGCATTCATTCTTTGTTCTTCACTGTTAGTTTTCAGTATCTGCATTTTTCACATTTGTTTTTTTGGCCACATGTTGAATTGTGAGGGCAGGTAATAACTTGCTAGCCAAAGAACAAATTATTAACTCATAGAGATTAAGCAGGAAAGACTCAAAGGGCCTTCAAATGGTTGGATATGTGGCAACACTAAGGAAAAAATTGTGTTCAGACTTACCGGAACAATGTGTGAACTCTGACAACTCAGTCATTTACCGTCACTGCAACCTTTAAAGTCATATTTTGTTAATTTTGGTCTTTGGTAAGCATTTTGGATCTTGCTCACTTCAGACTTGCTTTTAAGAGGGGGCAAGTCATCCTCTGGAAATGCCTGTGTCTCTCTGTTGACCACAGAAAGACTAAGAGTGGTATAGCTAAGAGTTGTATAACCAGCTCCTGAGTTAAGTGAGAAAAATATGTATTTTTATAGTTAGGGCAGCTCTCAAACCATCACAAATGGAATTTTCCAAAGTCCCAGTTTCCTATTTGACATTTTTTCTTTCTCAGCAAGAAAAATCCCATTAGTTTTAAAATTCTCCTTCCACGGTGCTGTGCCATGACCTGCTTACCACTTTTACAATGCACAGACGTACACTAAATGTGCTTTTTATCATGAAGACAGATGACTAAATGCAGTTGTGAAAGAGGTTGCCTATAAAGCAATCCAGTAAAGATCAAAGAAGATCCCAGGCTGGCCTTCTGTTACGAAAGTTCTAAAACACATTTCCTTTTGGCTGTGTGTTCAACCTAACACAGACCTCAGTGATGCAGAAGTCTAATGACATTTTAATTATATCTGGGACGGAATTTCTAAGAAAATCAGCATTCTACCCAGCCAAGCCTCAGAAAACAGCTTTCATTGTCTTTTTTCCAACAATAATTTGAGATAATTTTCTTTTGAGTTCTTCCATAGATCTGACTTTTGTAGACCATATATATAAGGCTGTTGGAAGCTACTGATTTTGCTGTTAAAACTAATCATTGCAGATTTATAAGATAAAGTCAGACTGTGTCCTACCAGGAGCAGAAATCACTATTATATGTTTAACAGATAATAGACACCTTCTTAACTAAGATAGCAGCAATGGTCAATGAGCTACTTGTACACCTATGGCTGCACTACTCACATCATTGGCCAGATGTCTTTCAGGCTTGTTTGAACTACAACCCTCTAAGTTTAATTGTTACTGTTTCTCTGTGGTGTGTTGAAGCTGTCAATGTACCGATCATCTCACAGCAGTCTTTCAAACAACACATAACAATAGAGAGAGAGACATAACTCAAATTTACATCCTATTTACACTGGAGTAACGCACACCTCTCAGGAGAAAGAAGAGTGGAAAGACAAGTTTACACTTCAGCGTAAAAAAAAGCAACCCTGTGAAAGCCACTTAGGACACGTGGTGCAAATAACCTCATCCTCTGGTTATGTGTCATCCATCAGCTCCCTTCAGAAGGTGGTTTAAGAGACTGGAAGCAGTATTTGGCTGAACATATCCTACTCCACACAAGGAACCCCAGGCTGGCTAAAGAGATTGCACCACTTCCGTTTACAGAGTGAAATGCATTCTTTTAGAGGTGGTGTCTAGTTTTACTTTTCAACCCAAGTGCCTAGAATACTAATTCTAAACAAAGGTCAGGCAGCTAGATTTTTATTAATTACTAGCAACTTGATTTCTAACAAACAAAGAACCTTAATCTAATTTTGGCACAAAAAATGTTGACACAACTAATACTCCACTAACTTACTTATACTGGAAATGAATCTGAGAAAATCACAGCAAGACAGCACTGAGAAATTAATAAAGGACACAAAATAGGACTTAGTTAACCATCTTTGATGGTGTGAAAAATAACCAGCTTTTAAATATCTTATAAACTTCCGCTGAATTTCAAAACACAAACTTTACTATATTGAAAACGGCTCCTCATTACATGTAAGAATGTGGTCCCAAGGGGACGCACGCAGGTATAAATTATTAAAGGTTGTACCTACAGTTCTTAGTGAGAGGTTGATGCAGGGAATACGCCTTACTGCACACTTTATGTCTGAAGAGAAATGCATAACAGTTGTCCAGGAATGTTTCTTCAAGATCAAACCTGAACAGGATTACAGATTATCTAGTAACACCTTCTTAACACGGTAATATGTTGCAAGCCATACAGAAAACTGAAGTTTTAAGCAAGGTCTAAAAGTCTTTAAGAGGAGCTACTCCAAACAGCCATGTTGTTTTTCACTTAGGATCCAAAATTCAGTAGCAGGAATATCACTTCTCCTCCAAAGTTTTATAAATAAATTGAAAAACAACCCCTCATAAAAGCCTGTTTCTAATGAATTATAGAATTACATCTCCATAGACTTACACACTAGAGGAACTAGTCCTCTGAAGCTGTGTTGAGTTGCTTAAAACACAGAGGCTCTGTTGCTAGTTGCTTTTGAATGCGGGAGCCAAAGGCATTTTAGCATGATTTTGGATGTCCGAAACAACAAATAAAGATATATAACCAGCTTTATGTGAAAAGCATGCCAATATTTCTGGGATGCACAGGGTAGTAGTTGGTTACCTCCCTCTGCCACCCTCAAGTACATCAAAGAGTCACAGTAATTCTGGGGCCCAAAGGAAGAATATTTGCATAATTTAACAAAACAATTGATCGAAGTTACATTATTTACTTTGGAAGAAAAATGTGGTTGACTTTTTCCATCTCAATTCTAAGAGAGCACTTATTAAGAAATTTAGTAGGAAAGCTAGTACAAAAACATGTTCTCAAAGACAGAAATTTAGTTTTCCTTGAGAGTAGGATCAAGAAAATAATTAAGGCTTTTCTGAGCAAAATTTAAATTCTTCTGCTGACATGTGTATTGAGTCTGTCCATTCTTGTCTCAAGAATCTTTTCACCATAGATCCATCATAGATAAAAAGCAGTTGTAAATAGAGCATAGCAACTGTTTTGATTGCAGTAATAGCTGTAGGTGAAAGATCTTCACTGTGGGTGGCTGAAGAGAGTAGTGCAGAGAGGTCCTACAAGGGGCCTTTCCCATTGCAGCCATGTTGAGTAGTTGTATGCACGTGAAACAAAATACCAAAACTGCTGAGGTCTTCAGATTACATAAATATTTGAGGTGGTGTCCCTTAAGAACACACAATTTAATTCCATGAAATATGAGAACATAGGAAGCAGTGACTCTAATCAAGATTTGTAAAGGGTCATAATGCAATAATTAATTGCACAATTCATCAAGCACTACAACGGGATTATGAAAAAGCACTTATACCTTGGCCACACATACATAGGCAAATACCAAGTAGAACAGGGAAAATATTTTTGTCACTTATTCGACTGGAAAGCTACATCCATTTCTGGTGTTCATATTTCAAAAAATGTACATTGTTTTTGAATACAAAGGGGAAAAAAAAAGAAAGGAAAGGAAAGGAAAGGAAAGGAAAGGAAAGGAAAGGAAAGGAAAGGAAAGGAAAGGAAAGGAAAGGAAAGGAAAGGAAAGGAAAGGAAAGGAAAGGAAAGGAAAGGAAAGGAAAGGAAAGGAAGGAAAGGAAAGGAAAGGAAAGGAAAGGAAAGGAAAGGAAAGGAAAGGAAAGGAAAGGAAAGGAAAGGAAAGGAAAGGAAAGGAAAGGAAAGGAAAGGAAAGGAAAGGAAAGGAAAGGAAAGGAAAGGAAAGGAAAGGAAAGGAAAGGAAAGGAAAGGAAAGGAAAGGAAAGGAAAGGAAAGGAAAGGAAAGGAAAGGAAAGGAAAGGAAAGGAAAGGAAAGGAAAGGAAAGGAAAGGAAAGGAAAGGAAAGGAAAGGAAAGGAAAGGAAAGGAAAAAGAAAACAGGAATAAAGGGCATTGAAAAAGAATATAATATCTGATGTGGAAGAAAAGGCCAGACTCCCAGAGTCAGACATGCCCAAAATTTACATCACCAAGTAATTTCTGCAACATGCACATAGGATCATCCCAACATCTGCAAAAACATTCATCCAGTTGCAGAAGTGCCACAACCATCAACCGTACTTCTTCTCTTTTGCTTATTGTCTTTCAAAGCTATTTCAGAGCAAAATGGATGTTTGTAAGCATGAATACCGTAAAAGGTCCCACTTTTAATATGTATGGCCAAGTATTTGTTTGGGAAGGGATGGTGTGCTAAGTGGGGAGCGCAAATGCTGCCATCAGACTCCTCTAACCACTTACAGCTAAGCAAGATGATTTGGATTTCAAATATTTACCAACAATGCAAGTAATGGCTATATGAGCACACCCAAATAATTAATGTGCTAGGGGAAAACGTGGTCTGAGTGTGGATGTTCTTACGAGGGGAGAAAGAGGCAAAACACATATTAGAGTAAAAAAAAAAAATGGGAATTACTTGTTCAGCTTTAATCTTCATAATCATTATCAGGCCACAGCTTAATGATGCTCTTTCTCCTAGTTAGAGACACAGCCAGCAGTAGTAGTTTTATGAATTGCCTTCTTTCATCTCTTCACTTCATCCTGTGGGACTCATGACTCCATCTGTGGGAGTTTTGAACATATGGAGAGATATCAAACCCCCAGACTGTTCTCTGTGGCCTTTCAAATTTTTTGCAATCAATTTCAATTCTTTTGAATACGTTTTTTTCTTGCCCTGGTGGAGCTCTCTTCCATTCAGTTTCCCTACCCAGTTGTGCATCCCAATCTCTCCAGACTCCGTGAATCCCGTGTTTCAGGGACACGCCATACCTGGTGAGGCCGTATTTTGCTCTCAGCCAGCCAACCTGGACCTACAGAAAAATGGGGGCCAAGGAGAAGGTTCAGATGCCCAGGCCCTTGCTGGAAGGAGGGAGAAAGCATAGCAGAGGCAACACCCTTGGACATGGGACTGCATGTCTGCCAAGAAAACGGGTCCTGTCCCATGTTTGCACCTAAAGTCCCCTCAGGATGGGCCCTCTCAGCAGTCAACACATGCAGCAGTGGGAATAACCCACATTTCACAGGGCAGTCACGCAGGTAAGGCAAGGACCCATCATAGTTCTGATGAAACAGAAGTGTGGGTCTCATCGCAAGAAAAAATTCTTTTTAGACTAAGATAATTCAAGCATTTGTTATTAAGCTCTCAGTAAAAATTTTGTACTTTGTTTCACCTAACTAAATGAAAAGAAACTAGGCCCAAGCCTTCAAAAGTAGTTTGGCTCTACCTCCACCTGAAATGAATGGCATCTGTTCCCCCAAAAAACTTTAAGAATCCAGCTGGACCACTGAAGTTATAATTTTAGTTATATTCAATTACCTCTCAGCTAAGGCTACTGTCAACTTCAGTATGTTTTACTTCTAAATAAGGCTTTAATCCAAATAATCTAAAAGCTTTGAGATTGGGTTGGTTTCGAATATATGTAGATACAACAGACCAAATCCCATTTGACATGCATAAAGCACAGTATTGCAAATAAAATAAAAATTATAATATTACAGCCTGGATAATAAGGATAGTCTTAGCTGTTTAAAAGTCAGCGCTGTAGTGACCTATCCTTTTCCTGTCATAAGTGAAAACATCAATACTTCTGTGATAGACTGTGAAACTATGTAACAAATTTGAATAAAAGCAGGCCTTTGGGTAATAAATCTGCTCTGAATCTGGTAAAAGGTTTTGTTTTTTTTTAACCCAGAGCAGCAACATGGGATTTACAGAGCATTTTCAGTGCTCATTTGCACTGCACTTGGTAGGGGAATGTTCCTTTTTGAAGGCTGAAAATACTTGGTAGTCTTAATATGTTCAGCAGCTCACATGTGGGGAGAGAATACAAAAAATCTGTAAAATTGTTAAGGACACAGTTAACTGTAGATGGATATTTGTTTTGTCATATGTACTGCAAGAACAGTTCAAAAAAAGTTTCCAAATTCAAGTTTCCAACCATGAGCTAGGAGCCTTGGGTTCCACTTATGTATTGCTCTTTCCATAACTTACCGTGTGACACCAGCTAAATCATGTAGGAACCAATGTAGCAAAACACTTAAACATGGACTTAGCTTTAAACTCAAAGTTGTCCTGCTGAAACCACTGCACAAGTTTTTGTGTACAGACCTTTTTTGAGTAAAGATGAAGTCTGCAAATGGGTGGTAGCAGTATTTCCCTCTTTGACAAGTTTATTGTAAAAGCATACCAACTGGTGCTTGTGCAGTCTGTGGCCATTTGTTCTGACAGAATGCATTAGCATTTCTATCTGGATATATTTTATACCTGGAGATTACTTAAGGAAGGTTTAAAACAAGCCCAAAACACTTCTTCCTCTGAAACAAAGAGCAGAAGACTAAGTACCTGATTGTGACGCCCATTTTTATCTGGCACCAGAACATAAACTAAAGCATACATAAAGCTTTGTCAAAAGTAACTTTCTTCTTCATCACAGATGAATTCACTCTCCCTGGTGTATTCTCTTCCAGGACTCAAAATCTGCATTTAGCTGGAGTACTTACAACATGCTGTACCCAGCCCTCTCTTCCTGTCCCTACAAGCTCATTCAAAAAACTCAGTGACTGCGTCACACGCTAATCTGAAGTCATCTGTTTCAGTTTTGAAAGTATAGTAAATTATGAAAATCAAACTCCACCACAGAAAGAAATAAAAGAAAAATTCTTCATGGCTTTTTGACAGCATTTCAGTAAGAATGTTTATCAGCACCAGGTGAAATCCAGGACTGCAGGATAAAACCTGAAGGACATTATCATGCTCATGCAACTAGATCTATTTCAACTAGTGGGGATGCTTTTGTCAGAAAAGGGAAAAAAATTATCAGAATTTCACCCAGTAAAAGTCACAGAATTTGTCTTTTGGATCACGCCAAAAGCATGAAGTTTCAATTTTACCAGAAAAGCAGTAGAAGAAAAAAATATACAGCATGTATAGCATATCCCACTTTATTGGGATTTCTTCTAATTTAGGAGAGTTCAAGTCTTCCCCGAAGTCAAGCTAAGTCAGAATGTCAGAGATAAACTCCTAGGCAAAACCATGGAATATTTGGTGGAGATCCATCAAATCACAGCTCTTTCTGAGATAGTGCCATACTAGAATCCTGACATTCCCCAGTGATTTTCAGTAATGTATGTTACCTTGCATGATGTTTACATGATCCAAAATAGAAGGTCCCTAGGGCTGGTACAGAAGGAAACAGTAGACTGAAAAAAGGAAAGGAAGGTGCATAAAGAAATGAGAAGTTAAGGACCTGTGCTCATGTCAGATGTGCTGGTCTGAAGCAAAATGCAATGAAAGGTAAAACACCACAGAAAAACGTCAGTATAAGATCTACTGTTACCTCAGTTGTGTTCCTATATGTTAACAAATCTGACTTTATAATACCTCTAATTATCATTGTTCACTTTCCCCTTGCACTGAAAAAGCAGGTAAATTGAGACACGTGAACATTATTCCAATGTTTGCATGTGTACATTGGCTTGCTGCAGAAAGCAGAGTGTGTATTTGTTTCTTTGACCCTTTCCATCAGGAATCTTGGAAAGAAGATGTTTACTTCTTCCAAGGTGGCCAGGGGAAAGTGAGCAGTGAGCATTTTCACGGTTGTGGAAAGAATACAGTCAAAACTGTCTTCTCAAAGGTCATCATCCTGTATACAAACCACTCAGCTCAAAAAAATATGCTATCGATCCTTCATCCCTCTAACACTCACAGAGATGGAAAGATTTGTTATGAGGTAGCTGGCTAAAAGCTGTCACAATAAAATTTGCCTCTTTATTGTCCTTTTATTGACTTAAATTTTTTCTTGTAAAAAGTCTTTCGATATAAATGTACAAATAATTCACGAAACTATCTCAAAGATACCTTCTTGGTCTCTTAAACACTTTGCTGCATTCTCTTCTCCAACTGTAATCCTAGAGCAGATTCCTGATGAGAGTTATCCCAGTGCAGTTCAAAGTCTTGTGGAAAACACACCATACAGCTACATATATAGATATAAAGACTAAGTCTTAATATAGCAGGAGGAATGAGTAAACCCAGTAGAATTTGAGGTTTTGTGAACATCATTAGCCATTTTTTTAAAATTCTTGAGGTTTTGCAAAACTGAAAACCAAATGTCTTAGGAAGACAAAAAAGCCCTCTCCCTCCTAGCTTGGCTTGGTCCCCTGGACCCTGTGAGAAAGGGGAAGGCTCCTTGGCTCCTGCTACCCTGCAAGGCCAAGGTCAGCCAAGTTGGAAGGAGCTTCCACGGCAAAAGGAAAGGGAGCAGTGCTTGCATTGGCATTTTCTGCTGTACTGACAGATTGAGCCTTTTGAAGTCTTCTAAGTTCTGAAACATCAACACCTTTTTCTACTGGAATTTCAAATTGTGATGGGCAAAGTTAATGACTTCCTATGCCTTTTTTTGTTTTATTTTGGGGGGGGGGATTTTCTACTTTTTTTCGTGTTAAGATTTGTGAAGTTTGTCTATCTATACATTTGACAAGGCCACATTTCTTGGATTCTGCAGCAACTGAGACAAATCCATGTTTCTTTGCATGAGCTGCAGGGTTCTTTCACAGATGTTCTGCAACCCCAATTCAGGACTCAGCAGCCTGGATCATGGTCTTTTCCTTTGACTTCTGAAATGCATCTGCATGTCACAGCAGGTTCTGTGTGTAGACCTTCTACAGGGATCCATCCTACTGCTCCCTGTGGAGCATGATGCTGGAAGCTGCACTGGCTGCTCATCACCATGCTGACCTTTAAAATTCAATGGTTGTGACTGGAGTCCTTGCTTGTGGAGATACTTCCCAGTCTTCCTATCGTGACAAGGATCAGCCTAAGAGTGAGGTTTCTTGTGTGCCGCTTTCACTCGCCCCGAGGCAAGGCTCCCTCCATGAGGTGCACACCTCAGTAAGCCCTCAATGCCCTCCCTGGAGTGAAAAGGGATGGTGCTTCTTGCGCAGAAGAGCGGGACCGAGGCGTGGGGCTCACTTGAGGAGCTGCTGACTGCCCTGCAGTGAGCACTCCGCCGGCTGACCGGGGAACGTGACCGGGGCAAGTCTCGGGCTTGGTCTGCTGTACAATTTAAAAACAAAAAGGATAACAATGAGAGAACTGAGCCCTCGAGGAGGCCGGGTTTTGCCGCGGTGGCGGCAGGAGCACCGAGCTCTCAGGCTACGAGTGCTCCCGGGGGAGCCGGGCCGGCCGGAGGGGCCAAGGATACGCTTCTCGCTCGCGGGAACCGGGCTCGGGACGCCCCGACGGCGGGGCCCGGCCGCGCTCCTGTCCCCGCTGCGGGGCCTGGCGCCGCCTCCCGGGGGCTCTGCCGCGCTCGGCCCCCGCCACACCGACGGCGGACTCCCCTCCCGCCCCTCCGCGCCGCTCCGCTCCCCGGGGGGAGGCCGCTGCCGCCCTGCCCGCCTCCCGCACCGCCCCTGCACCGCCCGCCGGGGGCGGGCCCGGGCCCGCGATGGCCCCGCAGGTAGGCGAGGTGGGGAGGGGGCGGCGGGGGGTTATGTCACCGCCGCGGAGGGGCGAGCCGGGGGCGCGCCCCGGCGCCGCTGATTGACAGCGGGGCCCGGCCCGCAGCCCATAAAGGCGTCGGCGCGGGGCGCGGGGCCGAGCAGGGAGTTGCGGCGGTGTCGACAGCGGCAGCGGCAGCAGCAGCGCGTCGCGTCGCATCGCATCGCATCGCATCGCATCGCATCGCATCGCATCGCATCGCATCGCATCGCATCGCATCGCGTCGCATCGCGCTCCACTCCCGAGCGACCTCGCCCCGCAGAGCCCCAGCGCACCGTCGGCTCCCCGATGCCAGGTGAGGCGCAAGGCGGGGAGGTGCCGTGCCCGCCGCAAAGCCCCCTCGGGGGGCGGAGGAAGCTGTCAGCCTGCTCCCCCGCCGGCCGCTCGGAGATCGCTGCGGGCAGCCGCCCCGCTGCCGACCCCGCGGGGAGTCGGGGTGCGAGGCGAGGGGAGCAGCCGCGGGGCAGGCGGGTGTGCGGCACCTGCCCGCAGCAGCCCTGCCGCCGCCGCGCCCGCCGTCCGGGCAGGGTCTGTCCCGCCGGGAACCGCTGGGTTCGAGAGGTGAGAGAGGCATCCTGGCGGCTGCCGGTAGTTGGCTGTAGCGGTGGTACCCTGGGGATGCCAGGTAATAGGAGTTCCCTGTAGGACAAAGAAAGTGTAGACAGGAAGCGCTGGCGGCATCCCTGCGTCCTTGCAAAAATGTGTGGAGTTGGCAGTGCTGAAGTTATTTGGCTGTACCCGAAGAGCTGGATTTCTACACATTCCGGGGAATGCTTCTGCTCCATTCATTGTGAGTTGAGACACATATGGAGATGCAATTATGTGGTTTATAACTGCACAGTGCTACAGGGCAAACCCAGCATAACGTTAAGAGTCACTTTATCCAGCTATGGTTGGGTACAGAGGATTGTATATATATGGAAGAGAGAGGAGTTTGTGTCGTGGCGCTGAAAAAGGTACTGAAAAGTACCCCTATTACTCAGAACCATCATCTAGTTTAGATCTCATTATCCTACATGGATTTGTGGCTGAATATTGTGCTCCAAAGTAAAGATGTGCTAGCAATAGGCTGTATCTCCTGTAGTGTCATATGGTTTCTGTGCCAGCTACTGAAATTTAATGGAGAAAATAAGAATGTATATTTTTTTCTGTATGTCTTTCCTTTTTTTTTTTTTTTTTTTTTATTAAGGACATTTCCATTAAAAGGATCTTTAACTTTTATAGTTTCTCTTCCCTTCATGACCCAGAATAAGTATTACAAGAATCAGTCAAAATAAAAATTCTGATTTTATATGTATAGTTGCTGTTTATGGCATTTCATGAGGAAAATTGCACTATTTATAGTTGATAAATATTATTTCCCCAATACTTACTACTTTTTGATTTATTCATAGGAGTTATGCTGAAGAGGAGAGGGTTGTTGTGGCTTGCTGTATTGATAACCCTATGGGTTTCCTCAAATGCTCAGGGTAAGTTCAGACACTTCTTAACTGGATACAAAGTGACTCCCAAAGTTAAAAGTCGTTGCAAAATGTTGGCTTACCTGAACTACAGTGGGAAAAGTAATAATAAAGGAATTTTTTAGAAGCGCCTGGGGTATTTGTGGTAGATATACCTTGCCAATGCTAAATGAAGATTTCTCAATATATCTCAAAGTTGCTTTCTTTAGGAAGTATTGATTAATATGTGTATAATCCCAGAAGTAATTTATATACTTTTCTGTGTGGTGGAAATGTATGGTGAAAGTAGCATAGACAGAATCACTGTGTGGGATGAATATTTTAAAAAGATAGAGGTGGAGAAATAGACATCTACAGACCAAATATAAGTAGAATGCAAATTGGCACAATGCCAGACCCTCATTTACACCTCACTTCTTGGTTGCAGTCTTTAAAAAGTAAATCTCTTTTTTCTGGTCATCATGTAGGCATGTGGATCCTCATAATTTGGTTTCCATTATCTGGTAATCAAAATATAGAAATTGCCTCAAATTCCTTATCCATTCATATATATTGAAATATTTAATGAATAAATTGCTACAGGCATCCATGTGTAGGTATATACGTGGCATATAGCATAAATATATACAAGTATGTACTGCATAGTGCTGTAAAATATGAAGCCATATGTATAAATATATAATCAAAAGTATTTGTATGCATAGAAGAAGAGAATTGTCATGGAAATGAAAATGTTGGGTAGTTAATATGATTCACTTGCCTGCTAGTAGGAGCAGTTCCATTTGTGGAAGTGGGAAAGTATTGGGTTTACTCTGCTGGTCCTTAATGTCTGTCATATAATTGCAGTTACTAAGTATAGTGTACAGAGTTGTTTCTGGTAAGACTTTTCGTAGACGCATTGTCACACACTGTTAACTTTTTCAGATGGTAACAAGGAAGAGGAGACTACCTTTGATTTACTTCAAGTCAGTAACATAAACCGAAAGACAATTGGAGCAAAGGTGTTCCGGGGCCCAGACCCCACTATGCCAGCATATCGTTTCATTCGGTTTGACCATATACCTCCATGTAAACCGGAGAAATTAAAAAAGATCCTAAAACTAATACGGCAGAATGAGGGCTTTATCCTTTCAGCCACCCTGAGGCAGGACAGGCAATCTAGAGGCACTATCCTTGCTTTAGAGGGTCCCGGCATCAGTGAGAGGCAGTTTGAGATCATTTCCAATGGCCGGGCCAACACCCTGGACCTTATCTATTGGGTGGATGGCTTCCAGAACGTGATTTCCCTGGAAGATGTGGACCTTGCTGACTCACAGTGGAAGAACCTCACCGTGCAGATAACAGGGGAGAACTACAACCTCTATGTTGGCTGTGACCTTATTGACAGCTTCATCCTGGAGGAGCCTTTCTATGAGCAGCTGAAAGCAGAGAGCAGCAGGCTGTACGTGGCGAAAGGGTCCACTCGGGAGAATCATTTCAGGGTAGGTGACCTGCAGAAGGTGGGGTCTCTGGTGTGGTAAGAAGGTAACTGCAAGTCGTTTGGGAAGATGCAGTAGGCGCAGTTTTGTTTTCCCAATGCCTCTTGGATTTGATGTGGTCACAGGTGTTCCCAAGCAGACTTCCTTCAGAGTGTGTTTTTGTTAATTGCTGGATCCGTGTTGTGTCATTTTGGGGTTCCTGAAAGCAAAGGCCTGGCAAAGCAAAGTCTACATCCAGGGAAAGTGTGCAAAACCAATTTTTGGGCTTTCCTACACAACCATCCCTTTTCTTTTCCAGATGTAAGACTTCTAGAGATGTTGGATTTTTGTGGTGATTTGTAGAATTTTTTTGCAAATTTCTTGAAGAACTGGTTTTCCATTGAAATATATCTATTCAAATAATGAGAACATAGCAATATTTTTACTTTTTATTTGAAAAAAGAAGGAAAAAAAGAATTTTTAATGAAGCTGAAGCATGTGGTATTGGTCCATCCTGTAACAGAACATCCTGGTTTGCCATTTTGAACATTTCTTTTCAATTTAAATCAAAAAAGAGGAAAAATTTGAAAAAATAAATAGAATAAAAAGTTTTGATCAGCCCTGTAAATTAGATTATTTTTCTTTTTGTGGAAAACATTTGAGATGAAGTACTTATAAGCTTTCTGATTTTCCTATCAAATGAAAACAAACTCCTGCCTCATATCATATAGTGATATGATCTGGTCCAGCTGCTTTAAGGATGGCTTCTTTTCTCTCACAGCTGATATCAAACTTGAACTCATGGCTCCAAAAATTTCAAAAAGCCATTTCTTTCTCATCATGTTGTGCCATCTAGTTTTCAGGCAGAGCCTGACATGCTGGAGTCTGGTTCCATGGGATGACCAGTTTTGGCAGGGATGTCAGAAGTTCTTGCCCACAGCCTCTCCATTCCTACCTCCATGACTAAGTTACTCCATCAGTAGTGCTTATACAACTGTTTCTGAAGCTGTACTGTTAAGTGGCTCACTAAAACAATCTGGTTTTAATTAATTTTTTTCTTCTTTGAGGGGTTTGTTTTTTTTTTCCCAAGTGAAATAGATACTAGTCTGGCTGTAGAGTGTTGTCTCAGGGTAGCATCAGCACAACTGAGAAAGCAGTGAACTATGGTGCATGGGAATAGCTGGCTAAGGATGGAAGTGCGACGGTGCAGGAAAGTTGGCTTTGACCTTATGACAAATGTCTTGTAGAACTACAACTTCAAATTCACTATGAAAATGGAGATTTGAGCTCATAGCAGATTAATATCTTTTATTATGACATGTTTCAGAACATACCTAGCTTTGTGGCTTATTGTACTGAAATTGTATATAACAAAGCTATAACCACTTCCGTTTCTGAGTCTCAGGTTTAATGCTTTGTAGATTGTTTTTTATGTATTTGCTTATGCCTGAATCTAGTCAGTAGCATGGGATGGAGACAGGTCTGTTATTAGTTACTCAAAAATTATCTTACTGTTTTTAATTGCTATTTAAAATTATTATTACAGGGTCTTTTGCAAAATATTCAGTTAATCTTTGATACTTCAATAGAGGATGTTCTGCATAAGAAAGGATGCCAGAGAAGCCAGTCAAGTAAGGCTTTTGTTATCTTGTTAATACTGTTCAGTTGAATGTGAAAATTAGAAATGTCAGCGGTGACATATTATCCTAAAACTATGCAACAGATCCCTTTGAAATGAAAAGGAGAATGAGTTGCTTTTTGGTGATAGTGGAAACTTATATGTTATATGTTTATATTATGTAATTTCTACTCTCTAGCCTATTATTTTAGTTTGGTTGCTTAGGGCTATAACTCTGAGTCTCTGTTTTTAAGCTGGGAAAAAAAAAATGGAGCAAGAAATTAGTAGAAATGGAAGGAAAAATGCATATGTATGAAAATATATATTTTCTTACACGAGTTTTCTGTAATTCTTTGAGCACGAGACAGGTAATGTTGGTTCTGAATTCTGCTGCTGACTGTCAATGGGCCCACAAACTAGTCCGCCATTCTTAAAGACACTGAATTCATTGGCAATATCTTTCACTGAAAGAGGCTCTGGGTTTGAATCCCAAAATATTGTTAATGAAAACATCCTCAGGAAAATAAGAAATCAAAGGAAGAGGTAGGGAAGGAATGTGTGTTACGGGCTGACGTGTTCTTGTTAGTCCAGTTCATGCTTACCCCCCCCAGGAGGGGACCACTCTGTGTGTAGGAGTGTAGTGGATTCCTCATAAAAGGATTAGGATTATTTGTCAAATGTGTGCTAAGGTTTTGTACTCAAGCTCATAGGAGGTGCTGACTGTTTTACTTCCCAGTGCTTGTAGCTGACAATAATTCTCAGTCAAGAATTATTTAGCAAATAATTCAATTCACAGTATTTTTACTTTTACTTTGCAACACCAAGAGAGCACTACAAGATGGAAATTTCTTGTGCAGTAACAGAAGGGAACTAATAGCACAGTAAGGCCATCAAAATTACTTGAGAGGTTTGTTATGTGCATGTCTGATTCTGACATTGCCTATCCAGCTTAATTACATACTCACAGAATGGGTCAGGTTGAAAACAACCACAGGGCATCATCGGTGTAACCTCCCTGCTCAGGCAGGGTCATCCTAGAGCACACGGCACAGGACTGTATCCGGATGATTCTTGAATGTCTCCAGTGAGGGAGACTCCACAACCTCTCTGGGCAACTGTTCCAGTGCTTGGTCACCTGCACAGTAAAGAAGTTCCTCATGTTCAGGTGGAACTTCCTGTGCAGCAGTATCTACCCGTTGCTTCTTGTCCTATTGCTTGGCACCACTGAACAGAGCCTGGCTCCATCCTCTTGGCACCCTCCCTTTAGATATTTATACACATTGATGAGGTCCCCTCTCAGTTTTCTCTCCTTGAGGCTGAACAGGCCCAGCTCCCTCAGCCTTTCCTCAAAAGAGGGAGGCTCCAATCCCTTAATTACCTTTGTAATCCTTGGCTGGACGCAATCCAGGAGCTCCGTATCTTTCTTTTACTGAGGAGCCCAGAACTGGACACAGCACTCCAAATGTGGCTGAGGATGAGGAGAGGGGCAGAATGGTTCTTTTCTGCCCGTCTCTCCAGCCTGTCGAGGTCCTTTTGGAGGTCTGTACCGCCCTCTGGGGTAGTGGTCACTCCTCCCAGCTTTGTGTCATCAGTGAACTTGCTGAGGAGGCATCTGTCCCTTCATCCAAGTCATTGATGCATGGTTTAAACAATACTGGGCCCAGTATTGAAATGTGGGGGGATGCTGCTGATGACAGTTACCACAGTTGAAAAGCCATGAGTGACGTTACTGACCACAAGATACATATTTTCCCATTTTGATGGCCCACTCGTTGAGCTGAGGTACAGGCATTAAGATGACATATTTAAGTGTTAATGTCTCATAACTGCAAGGCAGATGTTACCAATGAAGTTCCCTCAGCCCTGAGGACACAAAAAGAGACAGGACTGTGTTTTCCCAATGTGTCTTTAAGACTAATATGGGAATGTGACATATGGTGAAATGGTGGCTTGGGAATGCTGTTTGGTTAAGGGTAGGAAAGTACGCCTGTAGTGTGGTGGCTGCAAATCCTTTAGGCAGGATTTATACACTGCACTGGATAGGAAAGATAACAAAAACACACCTAAATAGGCACATCAATAAAGTCCCTTCTTGAGTTATATCAACAGAATAACATTTGCATATGTGAGAGGATGCACATTTTGCTCTTCTGGTTTCTCATTTTAAAGATAATCATGTGGTCCTTAGGAAATTAGCAGGAAGCCAGCAGCAGAGAACTGATTTCCCAGTGATCCCCAGGCATCTTCTTTCAGTCACTGCCAAGTACCAGTAGGAAGTGAGGATTTAGTTCTTCTAACATAGTTTTGGTTTATGTTTCCTGCTGAGATTGCAACTTTATTAATGTCCTCAGAATGTTCCGGTCAAGGCACACTCCATGTTGGCTTGAAAAATATGAAATTAATGATCTGAGAAGTGCTATGGGGGGATCTGAGAAATCTAATGTTTCAATGTGGTAGGAAAATTGCATTCTTTCCAGGGAATCAAAAAACAGCTGAAATAAACTGTTATGACAGAGAGTTCTGATCTGCTATGTGGTTTTCTCCCATCCTGTAAATGAGGCTGGACAATTGCTTCAACTTTGGAAAACTGCGAATAATTTTTTGTAGACCTTGGCTAGGGGCAGATGTTTCATAGCTAATTTAAAAGCACATCAAGCCAATAATTTTAAGTTTGGTTGAGAAGTAATCACTTAATGTCATATTGTGGGTTGGTTCTTTGTTCTTTTATTTTTAGTCTTCCAAATGAGTGAAGAATACTTTGCTCCTGTTTCGTGTCCTTTTATGTTTAAATGTAACACTTTACATTGTATGGTAAAGCATCAAATGAAGCTCTTGACATCTGTGAAGCTTTGCTGCCTTTGGTGATTTTTCAACACCGAATGGTGTTGGGGTTTTGAAGCATATGTTTTATGGCACATGTTCCTATGCTGATTTCTTCTTTTTAAATTGCTATATCCTTTGCTTGTCTTTTCTCTTTGGTAACCTTGAGTTATTCCAACGTCACTAAATCTGGTAAATAAGTCTTTGTTGAGAGATAGGGTAGTGTGGATTTCTGTATAGCTGATACCAAATTTGAGTGTATCGTGGAGTCCTTAGAGAAAGCTTCCATGGAATCCATAAGACGTTTACCTGATGGAGATTTAAATGCTTAACACAACATAGACTGTTTTATGTAGTTATCTATGTGCTTTTTTTATTAATTACAAATCAAGCTTTCTATTATGTTATTTTTCAGGAACTTGCTGTAGATAGGGACATCTTTTAAAATTATATTAGAACATGTCCAGTTCTCTCTGACAAATGCATGCAAAGTTCTGTTTTAGTTACAATCTGCCTTTTGGAGGAGGGTTTGGAATGACAAATCAAATAATCAGTCTGATCTTAGCTTGACCTCCATTTCACTTCAGAATGAAACTATTGTTCTAACAGCTCCTCTGAGCTTAACACTGGGCAGTGCAATATAGAGCAGCCCAAAGTCTGGTATACATTGCATAATGGTCTAAATTTGATCCAACCATGGAATTTATGGACAGAACAAGGACAACGACTTTCTGCAAGGAAACTCTTTCTCCTGCCTTTTTCCCTGCCTTGAGAAAGTTTGATAGGTCGTGAACAAATCTGAATCCCTTTATGTCTGAGTGGATAAAATGGGTTTGCCTTTTTGATACTGTGTTCTTTGTTAGCCTTCTTCATAAATGAATGTGTTGCAGTGCCAACAATTTTAAAGTGAGGGCCATGTGAAACACAGCTTGGCTCTTAATTTTGAAAAGGGAAAGCCTATAATTGGAACCAGCTGACATCTAACTCCTCTTTTATTCATGAGTATAATAAGCATGAAGCTGTGCCAAAATATATGTGTTTAAACCCTACCCATGGGTGCCAATCTGTGATTTCAGCAGGAATCTGTAATCTGTGGAAGATCTTTGTATATGCTGCTCTTCTCTTTCATTCTCTTGCTACCAGCTGAAGTGAACACCATCAACGAGAGCACTGAGATCCTTCATTTGAGCCCTGCTGTCACAACCGAGTACGTGGGTGAGAAACCGGAGAAGGCTGAGTTCTGTGACCGCTCCTGTGAAGAGCTGGGATCAATGTTCACAGAGCTCACCGGCCTGCGCATTGTGGTGAATAACTTGGCTGATAACCTCCAAAAAGTGGTAGGTACCTGTAAATCTGGAGAACTGACAGAGGTCTGCTGTGCAGTGCTCTTTCCTTACTTATTTTGTACTGGGGCAGCTAGTAGAAATTTCTGTATTACATATGAACGCTTGTTAGTATACCTACATAATGTAAAGATGTCCTGTTTTCATTGTGACTGGTGTTTCTTGACTATAACACTTTAATCAAGACTTGGTTTTCACAGACTGTGTTTGAAAGAGCACACACACGTGCACTCACACACAGGGGCAATCCTCCTAAAGGTTTGGAAATTGAAAGCTAGCAATCCCAACCTCGCCTGTACACTGTTAAAGCCTTGTTACCATGTTTGCACCATTTATGAATGCATCAGTAACTGGCTACATGGGGTACCTAAACTGTGAGTAAATGCATGGGATTTTCATAGCTGAAGTATGACGGTGATGTTTTGCTGGTCTGCCCCTCTTCTTATTCTGAATCAGCTAATTATTTCTGAAGGAATTTTATTACTATGCCATATGTCTCAGGACTAAAATCTTCTCATCTAAAGATGAGCTGTACTAGAGGAAAGCAAAACAGCTATGAACAGATTTCCCTTAGTATGGTGTGACTGAGTTTGTACCATTGCTAGATGAATTGCTATGCAGGGCTGCAATACTTGAGATCATCTTCCTTATGTACATAAATATGTAAAAATACTTTTTTGAATGGAAGGATTAAGTCCAGTGGTGTCTCAGTTTTGTCTATTTAAAACAGTTTGCTTATGAAATACACAATTTGTTTTCATTAACTCTATCTTCTAGTCTGAAGAGAACCAAATTATGTGGGAACTGATTGGGCCTAACAAAACACTGAAGAACCAACCAGTTTGCTGGCAGGATGGCCGTGTCTTTGCAGATAATGAAAGCTGGATTGTAGACAGCTGCACCAAGTGCATTTGCCAGGTAAGGTTTTGGAAACCTTCTTCTCTGCAGAAATGGATAGTGGGTTTAATCCAGCTCAGCTGTCCAGGTCAGGTCATATTTACTTAGAGCTTGGCTGGACTTCATGACATTTATAAAAAATAGTCCCCCATATCCATGGCAGTTAGAACAAATCAAAACTTCCACATATGAAACTTCCCCAGATGCCCACCTTCATTTACCTCTGTCTATGAGCACAAATCAGTAAGTTGATTTCTTTGCCTTTAGGATTCCAAAGTTGTGTGCAATCAGATCACCTGCCCAGCAGTCTCCTGTGCTGATCCAGCTTTTGTTGAAGGTGAATGCTGTCCAGTCTGCTCTCACTGTGAGTATTTAGCCGAGGAGAAAGACAGATAGTCTTTGGTATTATTTAAAATCACTACTAGTGTTTTTGAAAGCTCAAAACAAGTAAGATGTCAAGGCAGGTAAGATCAAATATAAAACTTGTATGTGTACAAAGATCATATGAAGTAACTTGGGTGCCTGAAGTTACTCCCTGAAGGACTTGGTCTGTCTTCATTGATTATATTGGTTGCTTAGAATTAACATGATAACCTGCCTAGCTACCTTGGCATAAACTGTTGAGAGCATGCTTCTCGCCAGTCATGTTTCACGTTTTTTTGCCCATTCAGAGCATAGGGCATATTCTTACAATGTGCTCTTGATCATGTTCACCATTATGTAGCTTCTAAAGGCGGGGCCACATCTCATCATACTGACTTCATATTCTGAAGCCAAGGGCAGTTTGGACTCAGTTTTGGGCTCGGTCCATTCTAGAGATAAGATGTTCTTCCTCCAAAGATGAGTGCTTCATGCAAACACACTGCACACAAGTTCATGAAGATCCAGGATTCTTATCTGAACTAACCTCTCATTATATTACACCATAATTCCCTTACTTCAGCGGCAGCTTGGGAAAGCAAAATTAGAAAAGGAGAGATCTAAATGTTAAAGTACATATTCTACAGAGAAAGAGAAGTGAATATCTTCTAAATAGGATAATAGATCAACTTTGAAAACTAAGCACTTTCTCTTACCTTTTGCTCTGCAGCTGATGACAGTGAGGAGGGCTGGTCACCATGGTCAGACTGGACAAAGTGCTCAGTTACCTGTGGCTCTGGGACTCAGATGCGAGGAAGGTCGTGTGATGTCACCAGGAGTGCTTGTACAGGCCCACACATCCAAACAAGGATGTGCAGCTTTAAGAAATGTGACCATCGCAGTAAGTAATAAAATTTCTTCTTTTTTAAAAGCTTCTTTGGACGTCTCAAAGCAAAACCAAGCTAAGTCAGGACAGTATGTACTTGAGAAATCCTATATGCACAATTAAAGTAGCTGTCATTAGATTCTTTGTCATTTTCTCCCTTTCAAATATTCCTCCCTTTCCTGACAATTTAATAGGTATGTACATTTTGGGCTCAGCTATGTTAAAAAAAAAGATGATGAGTGATCCTCTCTTTAACATTATGAACTGGAGTCTTTTGTTTGAACTCAGTTTGGAGACAACACTTAGTTCATAACCATGATATATGGGGCTGTGTTTACATCTGCCATTCATTGATTGTTGGGCCATCCCATCAACTTAGTTGTGTTTAGGAATACAATAATCATGGAAGATTTTTGCAAAATACCAAACTGCTTTTATATTTAAGGCACCGAAAAGGATGATATTCCAGAAGTGTAGTTAATGCTATTGCAGGTATCTGCGATATCCAGGCTAATATAGTACAGAAGGCAGCATCTAACTGCTGAGACTGCTAGATGTCCAAATGTGCATTTTGAACAAGTGTTTGTTTCATTGGAAAAGTTTATTTCTAAGTAAAATGTCTAACATCATTGTCAGTCATATACTGGTTACTGAAATTCCTAAGAAAGCTGTTCTTGAGGACCTGAGCTGGCATCCTGGGCTTTGTAAGTGAAATGGTGGGAAAGAGACGGGACATTCACCAGATGTGGTGAGAGGCTCATTAGAAGGCTAACTTCACAAGTGAATTTGTATTACTGCTCCAGGTGGGCCGTTTGCTTGAGTTTTGCTCTTTTCTTTGGCAGTACGTCAAGATGGTGGCTGGAGTCATTGGTCTCCCTGGTCTTCCTGTTCAGTAACCTGTGGAGTAGGAAATATCACCCGCATCCGCCTCTGCAACTCTCCTATTCCCCAGATGGGTGGGAAAAACTGTGTGGGAAATGGGCGTGAGACGGAGAAGTGTGAGAAGGATCCATGTCCAGGTATGTCTGTGGTCTTGAATCAAAAGTAACACAATATTGCAGCTGAATTCCTTCTCTTTATTCAGATCTAAATGACAGTGAATTTCTATGATGGAAAATGTAATTTTATCTTACAAGTGAAATAACACACAAGGGTTCTTTGAAAACGAAGACAACAATGCAGTCAGAGGTTTTGTAAACCTTCCAAATTATAATTTGGCTTTAAATATTAAGAGTTTGAGAAATTTCCATTTTAGCGGTATATCTCTGCATATCAAAAATAAACACTTCCTTTCTAAAAGGAAGCTGTCTCTGTACTTGTTAGGAATAGACATAGAATCCCCCAGTAGTCAGATTTCTTTGAAATTGTGCATGCATTTTTTACACATTCAACACAATTAATTGTTAATTTAATTCTTTCTTATTCATCTACACTTTTAAACCATTTTTAGAGATCTTTAATTCCACACACTTTCACTTGCCTTTCATATAATTTTTCCTCCCTTTTTTCTCTTTGCATATCCAGTTGGCATGGCATGCTGTTTTGAATTATTGGCCAAAAACTGCCTATGAAGCAGTTGTTTTTCATTTGTTTGTTTCTGAAATATTGCTATCTCAGTGCAAACATCTGCCAGCATCTTTCTATGTACGTAGTGAGAAACTGTCTCTAGCCAGGGATCTGATGAAGGGTTGTTGTCATTGGCACCAGATGTCCCCACTTTATTGCCTGTGATGCTCTGCTTTTCTGCATATCTTAGTGAATGGCCAGTGGGGTCCTTGGTCTCCGTGGTCTGCCTGCACTGTTACCTGTGGAGGAGGAATTCGTGAGCGGTCTCGCCTCTGCAACAGTCCAGAGCCACAGTATGGAGGAAAGCCATGTGTGGGAGATACCAAGCAGCATGATATGTGCAATAAGAAGGATTGCCCAATTGGTTGGTATTCATTCTTTATTCAGTCTGAGCAATTATTATTGCTGTTATCTCTTTAATGGGTAATTTATGAAATGACACTACAGGAATCTGCTAATTTTACCTTTGTTTCAGGAGAGAACAATTAACTATTTTGAGTCCTCTTTTGTGGGATTTTATATATATTCTCGATACTGACTTCTTGAACAAGTATGCCTTTCTTAAATAGAGATTCAATATGCTGTACTGTATTCAACCAGATGTAGCAACCTGTAATCTTTTCATATTAAATCAATAGTACTTAGTCTTAAATGCACTTAATAACTCTAATTTTAGGGGTTTTATAAGAGTCTGTTGCATCAAGTGTGGTTTAAGCTAATGATCAGAGAATACCTGTTTCTTAAATGAAGTTTTCATGCCTTTTATCCTCCTTACTTAATTTACAGTTTTGTGTGTCTTTGCCAGATGGGTGTTTGTCAAATCCTTGCTTTCCTGGGGCAGAATGCAACAGTTACCCAGATGGGTCTTGGTCATGTGGGGCATGCCCAGCAGGGTACCTTGGCAATGGTACGGTCTGTGAGGATCTTGATGAGGTATTGACTTTGTTTCCATTAACATCAGGCAATCACCATGGAAAATTCATATTTAGGAATTACACAGCCATCTAATTGGTTTCTTCTTTCTTTCTTTACCTGCAGTGTATAGCTGTGTCAGATGTTTGCTTTAAAGTGAATCAGGTCCATCGCTGTGTGAACACAAACCCGGGTTTCCACTGCTTGCCGTGTCCTCCACGCTATAAAGGAAGCCAGCCCTATGGAGTAGGGCTGGAAGTTGCCAAGACAGAGAAGCAAGTAAGTGGTGTTGAAGGGAATTTGATGGCTTTGAGTAATTCTCATCTGAAATATCTTTTAATGATGGCATGTGATAAACTTGGGTAGCAAACAAAAATGGCCTGAAATAAATAACTGTTGTTCCAGAGTATTTTTGTTTTGAGTAACAAAACACTGAATTTAGGATTGGCTTTTTTAAGGGTTTGATTTTCTTTAGGCATCTGCACAGTTGTACCAAATGAGCCTAAAATTCCAGGAGCAAACATTTGCCTGCTTTGCACTCCTTTCTCTGAGGTTTACATACCTATTCTGGAGAGTGGAAACTGAAGAATTAGGATTGTTTTTTTCATAAATATAAAGCTGTTAATGTCAGTGTTATCAGACACGTCTGAAGTTCTCTGTCCCTAAATTCCATTGGGCCAAAACTTATCAGTGGTGAAGGACAGCAGGAAGTGGAAGTGAGGTTGAAGACTACAGTTTTCTAGACAAGACAAAAATGTTAAGGTTGAAGTCATGGGATGCATTGTCTTTGTTGCTGTTGAATCAATCTGTGGTTAGCTCAGCTTGTGAGTTCTACACGTAAACCATCTGTATAAGATTCTCAAATACTGTCAATGAAAAATATAGTGATAAGCAAGAGGTAACAAAAACCTGCATGAGGTGAACACAAGAATTCCTTAGGGTCTCTTTGATTTAAGAAAATAAGATAGTCCTTTTATGCTGTCAGGCAGAGCACTAAAGAAAATAGCTGAGTACAATCTACTTTCTGGTGCAGTTAGTTTCTGGGGTTTAATGACATCTGGAAGAAGGCAGATACAGTGCTGAAATTGTTAACCACTTTAATTGCTTTTTAAATAATGTCCAATTTTTCCTGTGGTTTGTTTTAATTATTTTCACTGTACGTATTTGTTGGAGTTGTGAACTGACAGAGCAGTATGATTTACTAACCACAATTAAAACAAAGTTCCTGTCTTCAGACCTCTAAATAACTGGTGTGATTTTGACAAAGTTGAGGCACACACAGCTGGCTATGATTATCAGGTTTCAGTGAATATGTTCCATCATTTATAGGTCTGTGAACCTGAGAATCCATGCAAGGACAAGACACACAGCTGCCATAAGTCTGCAGAGTGCATCTATCTGGGCCATTTCAGTGATCCAATGTACAAATGTGAATGTAGGACAGGGTATGCTGGTGATGGACGCATCTGTGGTGAGGACTCAGATTTGGATGGCTGGCCTAACAATAACTTGGTCTGTGCTGCTAATGCAACATACCACTGTGTGAAGGTAGGTGAAAAAGGTTGATAAAAATGCCATGCATTAACAAAATTTTCTCTTCTTCCTAAATAGTTGCGAGTAAGACTTTTAATTCATGATGCTGGTGGTTGCTTTCAGTAAGCTTTTGACTGTTACAGCATGCTCGTTTTCTAGGAGATGGTGTGGAATGTGTATTCACTTAATCTGGTAAGATACAGTAAGGGATTCTCAAAATTAAATCCAGAGTCCTCTGCTTTGGATTTCTTTCTATGCAGAATTGGATGATTGGGATGCTTGTGAATGGAGTTAGCACACTGAGCAGGAATTACCTAAAACATGGGTGTGAAGCACACAGCTAGAGAGACCCAAACAGGGATTTTGGGGCCCAGGTGAGTGCGAAATCCTACCTGCAGGACTTGTAAAAGGACACTGACAGCCATGTAAGGGCTACACTTCTAAATGCTTTCTTGAACTAGCCCTTCCTTTCAAAGAGTTAAGCAGACCACATGCCGTGAAAATTGGATTCAGAGCCTGAGATAATTTTTGACAATAGGAGCCTAAGACAGGAATGAATGTGAATAATTAGAGGAGTTCTCCTTATTGCAAAAGCTTACAGGGACAGGATGAGGGATTCAGCCTCTCTCACCCTTCAGAGATGTGAAGTCCCAGCTCTCACCCTTCCAAGCGTGACCTGCCTGCCACCATTGGCTCTACACCTGGCAACTGGGACTTGTCCAATCTTGCTGTGCAGCTGTGCTGTTGTAGTGAACAATGAAACATTACTAGACCAATGAGAAAATCAGCATCAGGGAGCCTGGAAATGGTGGCTTGTAGCTTTAGTAGGATGTGTTCACCATGGTATGTTCCCTGGGACCTGGTTCGGTGCTCATCTGAAGCACACAGTAAGTCCTTCTTGGTTTCATGGCCTGAGGTTCCTTCCAGTGGGAAGTGCTCAAGAATGGTGAGCCTCCTTGTAGGTCTCATCCCGATGCAGTTATACTGCTGTATGAAACCAGGCTGAAAGTTGTTCCAGGTCCACCTGTTTAACAATGGCACAAACAGCTGAGGGGCAAAGGCACTTCCTGACAGGCAATTCCCTGTATCCTAGTTCTGAGTGGCGGCTTTGCTGATGGTTGAATGACAGGCACGGTACAGAGGGGCATACACTGTTTGCAGCAGCAAATTAAGCAACTGGGATGGAGGAGTTTTGTCAGAGAAGAAGGCATGTGCAGGTGTTCAGTTTTAAACACCTACCTATGGGACCACTGACAACACTGGATTACCTGTATATGTTCACTAGGCAGATGCTCAAGTATTTTGCTGATCAGTCATGGCTGTAAGGGCAAGCTTTCTCTTCTGAGGTTTTTGAGGGCTTCTTTTCCCAGACCTGAAACATTTTTGTTTCTTCTTCTCCATGCTAAAGTGATCTACCTGTAAACCTTCTTGAAGTTCTAGCACAAAAACTTCTGCTTAAAAAAATGAGGAAAGAAATGCAAAAATGACTGACTACTATAGTGGTTAAAACAAATACAGACCAAGAGACTAGGAAAGTTTGAAATCAGGTTGTTTGAGAGAGTAAGTCACTTGTGTGAATCTGGGCTCTGTTATCTGAAGAGTTTCAGATATGGATGGAAATCTGGGCCTCAAATGTTGGTCTTCCTCACTGTAATTGATGTCTGCTCATTGTGGATTCAGCCAACTCAGCTGTTGCAGTTCATATATCCTTCTTTCAGTTCCTGTCATCAGAATTTGCAACGTGTTCACTCATGATGTAACACAAAGCACTAGTTTTGATTAAACACAACATGCTGAACCCATTCAGGAAAAAACTTGTTTCCAAAGATTGTTTCATGTTTTGTGTAATGTTTTGATCTCATAGGCACAAGTACTTCATTTAAGGGGACCCCTCCACCCGCCAAAAAAAAAAACCCTTAAAAATACCACAAATTGTCAGGCCCATATATTCTTTACCAAATGTCCTAGTTGAGTAATTTGATGTTTAAAAGCTTCTTTCCTTGAGCTGATAATGATTGAAAATTAACTTACACTTGTGACTAATTTCTTTCATTGTTTCAAAATTTTTTTGTATCACTGGTAACCAATGTTGAGGTTGACAGTCAAGACTCTTCACAGGTGTTTGGTAAAAATTTTGGGTGTTTGATTCTTATCACAAAATTTCCAGTTTTCTTAAGTTGTCTGTACTATTAGAACCACTGAGATTGAAAACATCTTACTATAATATTCATTTTTTAGAGTATGTGTTACAAAAAAGATATTTCTGGACTCTATTGAGAGATTCAGTTTTGGGTGAGGTAGATCTGGAATGTGAGTAAAAATGAGAATAACAGAGTGTGTTTTCAGAGATGTATTTATTCATAGCAAGTGGTAGAATTGCAATCCATTTTAGCTGGTTTTAGTATTTTTAGAAAAACACATGTTAAAAGTTTGGCAAGCTATTTTACTTCTTGTTTTTCCATGTAACTTAAGAATTGCTTATTTAAAATAATCATTCTTTACAAAGCTGGGATACAAAATAAAGAGATCCATTTGTCTTTTTTTTTAAAGACATGGGAGTGCCAAGGTACTGTTTTGCAAAACAGTATAAAGACACTTTTTTCAAAACTTTCTTAGAGTGTTCCCCTTCATTGCTGTGTAGTACTTTCCATTGCTGTGTAGTAACTTTCCATATGAACAACTGTTTCTGAAGACCTTCTCTTGGCTTGTATCTTTATTTTTCTGGCAACCAAACCTGGCCATTTTTTTTATATAATCTTCAAACATATCTCATGAATTGTCTATAAAAAGTTGATGTAAGCATGCATGTCTGTGTGTGTGGTGTGTTTGTTCTCTGCTAGTTTCCTCTAAAATTTACTATAAATGTCACTTTAATAGCAGATGGGAAATAGAATTATTTGCAGATGCATTTTACTTACTTTACAATATGGAAGCAGCAAATGAATACTATCTATGGCAGCAAACAAACAGGCACTTTAAAAAGTACTTTGCTGATTGCTCTTTTTTTGTAGTCTCTGATGTACCATATCTACTCCTCTGCCCAGGCAAGTTATTCTGACATAATGTAAACATAATGTGTTGATTATTTCTTTTGGCCAGGATAACTGCCCCCTTCTGCCTAACTCTGGCCAAGAAGACTTTGATAAAGATGGCAAAGGAGATGCCTGTGATGAAGACGATGACAATGATGGTGTCGAAGATGACAAAGTAAGAGGTGTATCTGTCTGCAGTACATTTGACCTAAACATCTGATCTTAAGGAAACACATCACAATAGATGTGAACTTTATTGTTCAGAGCTTCAGCTGAGTTATTCTTCTCTTCCTTCCCTGAATGATGTGTAGTGCAGAGTAAAGCTGTGTTCAGTCAAAGGAGAGTAGTACTGTGCAGAGCAAAGCAGCCTGGGGAACCCCAGGAACTATGTTCTCTGTATCAGTTTTGAGTTCAGTTATGTACATGAGAACAGTTCAATGGAAAGTGGTATTGGATTTTTTATATTGTAATGGGAGAATGACAAGTCTACTGTATTTGAAAAGCTGCTAAATGTTACATATATGATGTTATTTTCATTCATTGTAAACTGTTTCTAAAACAACTATAAACACAGCCAGTATCAAGGGGAAATGATGGGAGGAAAATACCTAGCCTGGTTCATACTTTCCTTCAGATCTGCCCAGAAGACAAATTCATTTACCTGCAGAGCCTAAAAGATAGACACTTAGTCTAAAACTGTTGCCTTGTACATTCAACAAAAAGACAGAGGCACTTTCAGAGTGTGTTTCACCCTGGCTTTTCTGAACATCTTTAGGATGAGTGAGTTGGTATTAGAATTTTCTTGTTCCTCTTTGTTCCCTTCAGAGGGAACCTAGATGCTCTAGAGCTTCAGATGGTTCAAGCTGGGTAAGAGCTGTGTTCATTTGATCTCTATTTGGAAAATTTAAAAAAAACCTCAAAGAATCATTTGATAAAGTAATATGATTTAGTATGCATATTTTTTTAAATTGTGGCTAGAAGTTATTTGATGAACAGCATAAGATTTTGACTTGCCTCTATATGTTGCCCTTGATTATATGAAATGTATTTCTGAGGAATTTAAAATATTATGCTAAAAAATTATTTCCTAGTAAATGTTGGGGTTTTTTTCTCTTTAGCAGAGAAAAAGTAGTTTAAAAATTTTTTCCTTATGTCTCCCTTCAGATTCCATGACATTGATGTATCCCTCACTCCCACTGTTTTGGTTTTCTTTCTTCTTTGCATTTCACACAGTACTTTCTCATGCCTGTGCAAAAGTCCATGTGCAATTTGGGAATGTGTGAAACGTGAGAATTCTTATTCTGGCAGATTTTGAAATCAAAGTGATAGGAAGTTTTCAAAAGCCCATTAAAAGGAATGGTCTCAGGGAAAAATATTTTTGATAAATGACAGTATTTCATTTTAATTTTTAAAAACTTTTTACATTTTATTATTGTGTTCAATAGAACACAACCAACAAAAAGTCAATACTTGTTTAAATTGAAAAATCAAAATATGTGATACAAACTTGAAAATACTGACACTAGTTTGTTCCAAAAAAGTCAGAGTAACAATTCTAGTTGTTTTTTTTTGTTTTTCAAAAAGTATAAAATGCAGCTGAAGTTGGCCTGATTTTGCAACATTTTCTGTTTGTTTTTTTTTTAAAGTATATGTACCAGTGATACACCTTTATTTATATATCTGAGTACAGATCTGGTTAAAAATGCCTGATGCTCTCCTTGTGAGATATGGAACACAATTCACATGTTTTGTACAAAACAGACACTGAGCCAGGCTGTCCAGATGCCATCCTGTTACCACCAAGACCTTCCGTATAGGTGCAGCTTGTCCATTGAAAAAATAATGGATTAATAGTTGATTTTTGAACTCTGTCCGAGATGAACAGGAATTACCACTTCATAGTGTGCTCTCATGAGTTGTGATTTATATTGTGAAATCTATTTTTTCTTTACTAGGACAATTGCCCTCTTCTGTTCAACCCTCGTCAGTTTGATTATGACAAGGATGAAGTTGGTGACCGCTGTGATAATTGCCCCTATGTGCACAACCCCGCTCAGATTGACACAGACAACAATGGGGAGGGTGACTCATGTGCTGTGGACATTGATGGAGATGGTATGATTTCACTCTTGAGAATTAGCTGCTGTTCCACGAGTGCACTTTACTTATGTCCAGTAAGATGGGCTACCTGCTTTTATACATGGAATAAAATTGGGTCTAGCAGCTCAAAGACAGAGAAGGCTGAAGTTATCTGTCCTGTGTAGTATAGTTGCCCATACAGTCCCTAAATGACTACAATTAATATTACTAAAGAATAAATCACAGCAAGTCTTTATCAGTGTAATCTTAAAAAAGAAAAATCTTTCCTTCATCTGTGTTCCAAAGTAATCAGGGTCTAATATGACACTTGTGTTGACTTTTCCTTTTAGGGAGGGAAAAGAACATCAGAACATTCACACAGCTAAGACAATATCCATAGTAAAGGAATCTGCTTTTCCATGAGTGTATGCAAAGCTCACAGTAATCCAAATACACATTTTTTGTATGTCTTAAAATATTGTTAAAAGTGTTAATTTCGTCTACCAGTACATTCCTATATAAACCCAATTTGGTCAAAATTAAGAGGGGGGAAAACCACTTAAATATCGTTCAAAAATCATATCCCTGAGCATTTCAAATGTGTGAGGATCCAGAAATACTAGAAGTTGAAGAAATCTAGCTTTGCATTTTCCTCAATAATGTTTTAAACTTTTGGATGCTTATCTGACTTTAGCTTCTAAACATTTTGAAGTCCTCTCATCCTTCTTCTGATCATCAGGTTCATACTAGTATTCATGGTAGTTCTGCATTTGAAGAAAAATCCAATCATGTGTTATGGGCTGAAAGATTATGCAAATATCCAGGGACCATGTAATATAGGAAAGGGTCCTTGTATCTTTCTCAGACGGATATGCCAACATGTGTTTGTTTCTTTTCATCTTATTATAATTTTGAAGTAGATTGTTGGGTTTATAATAAAATTTCCTGAGGAGGAACAGTTTCTTTTGAGAATTTGTCATGCTATACAATTAATGATGCACATGTTCTGGTAAAATTAAGTTATTAAATGCCGAGGCAGCTAAATATTAATACAGTTGTTTCTATACCAAGCTTCAGAAGTTTGAACCTGATATAGCTGTGTGTTCTGTGCCATTTCTTAAAGTAGGGGAAGAAAATCCAAAACAAATTATTTAAAAAGAAAAATACCCCACCCCTTTATCTGTTACTCTATGAAAAAAGGACTAAATTCTTAGGACATAATCAGCCCTTATTCTAGCAAAATTCCATAAAAAGATGCATACAGAAAACTTTGTCATAGCAAGAAAAATGGAATCGATACCATAATTTTTCTTTCAATTACTCTTAACTATTTAATTTTGTAGCAATGATATTGTAGCAACTACAAAGCTTATGAACCCCTAAGAGCCTTGCTTCATTACTCGTGACTCCTCCAGTCTATGGCTGTCTGTGTTGGATGTTGTATCACTTTGATTTTTTTCAATATTTTGTTGGTTTTTTTCCCCTAGACATTTTTAATGAACGAGATAATTGTCCTTACGTCTACAACACAGACCAGAGTGATACAGATGGTGATGGAGTTGGTGATCAGTGTGATAATTGTCCATTGATGCATAATCCAGACCAGGTAAATAATGAAAACAGTTTCCTTAATGGTAACATCAGAACAAGGGCAGAGAAAAGAACACAGGAATTGCTATCAGTCCCTGTACTGGACAGCTGAAGAGGTGGATCTATATTGCTCGCTTTCACATCTCACGTTGTGAGATCTCTTTGTCTCAGATGAAAGGGAAGTATAATGATGACTCCTTTAATGCATCTTCAAATAAAGCCCTGCTCTGCAATATCTTGGGGACCAGATCTTACCCACTGATAGAAGAATAAGTAGCCATACTAGCTTGAAGTTATGCTTGTGCTTTAGGCACAGTTGTCATTGTGGTATCATTTGTCACTACAGAAACCTTTGAAGAGAAGTTTTGAGCAGTTAAGTACCAGGCTGTTCTTTTGCATTGAGTGAAAATAATAAAATTACTCTGTAAAATTTTTTTTGGGGTAGACTGATGCAGATAATGACCTTGTTGGTGACCAGTGTGACAATAATGAGGACATAGATGAAGATGGCCACCAGAACAACCAGGATAACTGCCCTTACATCCCCAATGCTAACCAGGCTGACCACGATCAGGATGGTAAAGGAGATGCCTGTGATTCTGATGATGACAATGATGGTGTCCCAGATGACAGGGACAACTGTCGCCTCAGATACAACCCTGAGCAGGAGGACTCAGATGGTAAGAACAAAGTCATATGAATTTCATTTAGTTCTTAGTGTCTGATTTTGATCTTGGAATATTAACATCTGGTGAAGAGAGACTTCACATCAAACTGAGCTGCTTTTGACATTTGAGACACCGTGGAATTCGATGGAGCTGCACTGGTCGGTTTGGTCCAGGGTTAGAGCATTAGGAAGCATCTTTGACAGGAGCTCAAACATGCATGTACTTAATTATGGAAGAAAACCTTTAACAAATTTTAAAAAAACAAAAAAAATCCTTTTTTTAAATATTCTTATTTTCACATTTAATTGAAATACTAAAAGTCTCGGAAAATATTTCAAATAGCTTGAATTTCAAATGTCTTAAAAAATTGAAAGGGAGCTGTTTCAAAACAAATTACCGTCTGAAAATTAAAATGGAGAAAGTATGATTTACTGCTCTGTTTTATTTTGAAAAACAGACTATTTTCCAGGATTTTTAAAGTCTAAAAGTATTGTTAATTTTTAATTATTTTTTAAAAATTGACTTCTGAGCAGCTATTCTCAAATTTTCTTTATAGGCTGCTTTAAATATGTCTTGATGATATACATGTCTCAGTTTAAAAACTGGATATGTAATTGCTCTTTTTTCCAGTTTTTTTGGTAAAATGTTGCTGGTCACCTCAAAAAGTCCTTCTCTATGCTTGGCATTATTTAAATAATGAAATAGTGATAGTTTCACAATTATTCTAATCTTGAAAATGTTTATGATCCTTTGACAACCACCAAATATGTTTACAATAATGACCCTTGCAATAAATACAGGTAAGCAATTTCTGTTCCCAGTTATACAACTTGCTGGAGTCGTTCCATGGCTACGCTGTGGAAATTGAAAGCAGAATTTATTACCTACACAATATGTTTTTATGTACATTTAGAAAGATAGAATGCTGAGCCTTGTCTGGTTTCCTGCTGAGACAACTGCTGTCAGTAGGAAGTTTCTCGTTGGTAGTCAGTAGTAGCTCTTAATTTATATAACCTTTCAGTCCTATAATATGTGTCCAGAATATCTTTGTACTTGCCAGACCCTGGAATAGCCCCTTAATTTCATAAATCCAGAATAAGGGTGACCCCAAACTGAGACAGTTTGTTAAGTCATCCATTACCTGGATCTTGTAAGGGAAACTACATTTATGTATGGATTAATGATTCAGAAAAAGCACATATTTAATCAGTTTAGCCAACTCATCACTGTCACTAGCAGCAGGTCCAACAGAAATCTTGGAAAAGGGGTAAATAAGGCCAAAAATTGCTCCCATGCTCTTGAAGATGTGAGTTTTAGCATATAAAGATGAGGCCCTGGAGAGAGCTGTTGGATGTGACTGGATAAACAAACACTTTCTTACTTTCCTTGACAAGGAATGAATGTTGTCAGCAGCAACTCACTACCAAATGAACATCAGCTGGACTTTCAGTGAATAATTAGATTCTTTTGTGAATTATCTCTGATTTGGCAAAGGAAACAAAATAGGAAATTTACGCCCCTTTCTCCAATAAGTGCAAAGACAAACAGGTGGAGGAGCACACAGCTGGTCAGAATTTGGAGTTCTCTATGGCAGATATCCAGGGTGGATATCTGAGCTGCAGAGAGCCCTGAGATACTAGATGTTTCAGTTTTCTCTAATTGCTCTTTTCTTTTGGTCTGTTGCCTAAAACTCGTTCTGCCCTCTCTCTAAAAGCTCCATACTTGGGTAATGCTGTGTAGGTCAGTCATGGTAAGGTAGCTTTCCATTTTTCTGTGAAACATCTAGTAGAAGGTCAGTATTGAATGAGCTGGATCATTGCTATTTCCCACTGTGTTAATTCCCATGTTCATAGGGCAGTCGTAAACACTGGGAAAAAAAAAAAAGCAGATGCTCTGCTATGTGAGGATAGAAACAAATTAGTAGGCAGCACTGGTTCTGCGTTAGTACCCAGTGTAACACCCAGTGGTTTCTGTTGTAAAAGTTGGAGCCATTTGGGAGTTCATTTCTATACTTGTCTAGCCAAGCTTTTCTATGTTATTTTCAGGTCTTTGTGCTATTGTATGCAATGGAATAATAGAGCCATTGGCAATGAGATTTTTTATAGATGCCTCCTTTCACTTCTTGCTATTTGAGGCACATCACATCTCCTGGTTTCCATTAATATTATGGGTAAACTAAGAAAGGAAATAATTTTTAGTTTTTTAAAATAATGAGTGTAAAAGTAGTTAAGCCTGAGCGCAACTGTAGATAAGCTGTATTTTTTGTGCTCTAAAAAACTTACTGTTATTCGTATAACAAAAGTTTATTTTTTCATTCCTCTGAGGCTAGTCCTGTTGAATACAGTGCTGCCTTCTTTTCTCGTGCATTTTTCTAAAGAACTATGTTTTTTAATGAGTCAAATTGTTCTACCTACAAGTGAAAGAGTGGTTAAGCATGTATGCGTATTTTACTGCAACACTCTCCCCCCTTTCTTTTGACACAGAGGTGACACATCTGCAATCTGAAGCATCTCAGATGGACTGTTGCAGAAAGAATCTTCAGTTATAAGAGTCTGAAATAAAGTTTAATATGATCAACAATATATAAAGATTTAGTAATGTGTGGAGGATTAAGATTTTAATGCTATTGTTTGAATTGATTTGCACAGCACATATTAAAATGTGGTGTTGTATCCACATCTGGAACAAATCAAACTGAAAATGTAATGCAAGCATTAGTGAATTACATCGACATAGCAAACTTGCAACTTTTCCCACCCTGATTCCAAAGTGGTGTGTAGACTGGGGCTGGATAAATTGCTAACAATTGCCTTTGCTTATTTACATTGCTTACAGGTGATGGAAGAGGTGATATTTGCAAAGATGACTTTGACAATGACAACGTTCCAGATATTTATGATGTGTGCCCTGAAAACAATGCCATCAGTGAAACTGATTTCAGAAAGTTCCAGATGGTCCCTCTGGACCCCAAGGGAACAGCTCAGATTGATCCCAACTGGGTTATTCGCCACCAAGGCAAGGAACTGGTTCAGACTGCCAACTCGGATCCTGGAATAGCTGTAGGTGAGTATCAGATGTAAGTCATCATCTTTGGAAAAGTAACCAGTGATTCTGTGATAAAGAAAGAGAAATAAAGATAGATAAATGTACCTTTTTGGTGCTGCAAACTTTGGACTAACCACGGAGACAGTGTGTATGCCCAAAGTAAAAACAGCTCAATGCTGCCTGCATTTTTTGTCCATTCATCACTGACTGTAACATACCTGAAATACACAACAGAAAAAAATTATATAAGTATAGTGCCTGCTGTCTTCAATGCACCTTGTAAGCAACTTATTTCTCTCCAGAAGTCTCCATGCAGGCAAGTGTAATTACCTCCTGTAATTACCTCCTCTTCTACAGATAAGGAAACTGAGAAATACCACTTATGACTCCTGCCAAAATTTAGGATGTAGCTGGGACTGTTGGGTGTGTGCAACTGGACCCAGCATTGTAACTCATTGTTTTGCCTCTTTTGCCCTCTCCCAGGCTACGATGAGTTCAGCTCTGTTGACTTCAGCGGGACATTCTATGTTAACACAGACCGCGACGATGACTATGCCGGCTTTGTGTTTGGCTACCAGTCCAGCAGTCGGTTTTACGTTCTCATGTGGAAGCAGGTCACTCAGACCTATTGGGAGGACAAACCCACCAGGGCTTATGGCTATTCTGGTGTGTCACTCAAAGTAGTGAATTCAACAACTGGTACTGGTGAACACTTACGAAATGCTCTCTGGCACACAGGAAACACCCCGGGACAGGTGAGAGATTTAAAACTTCAGGACAACAGTGCATGACTAATATTTTAAAAATAAGGGACATGTCTCAAAAAGACTTTCCTTTCACATCTCAATTTTTGCAGAGGTTTATCAGTTTTTTTCCGATTCCCTTGTTAGTAGTGTCAATAATAACATTAGCATCGTGTTTCAGAGAAAATCACATATATAAAAGGGGAGATGAGGTGTGATCAAAAGTAGGAGGAGTGAGAGGTCTCAGTTATACACAAATCCTTTGTTACTTTTGTACTGGCACTTCTTTGGTGTTCCAGCTTGTTTGAATTATACATGGTTTAGAGTACAGTAACCGGTGACAGAAAAAGAGAAAAGACATGAAAGAAAAGAGAGAAAAACTGCTGCTGTTCCAAATAGGGTCCAACCATGGAAGGAACTTGTGCATTTTGGAAATTAGGTTAGTAGATGTGGATAGGAATTGATAGGACTGTTACTGAGTGAGAATTTTCAAGGAGCAACCACAGGCAGTAACATCTGTGCAAGCTGCAGTCCCTCTCCCTCACTGGAGGCACTCGTGCAGCATCTACTCTGTCAGCATGGGTGTGTGTATGTGCAAACCCGAAGAGTTCCAGAAGCATTTGGACAATACTCTCGGGCACATGATGTGACTCTTGGGGATGGTCCTTTGCAAGTCCATCAAGTTGGACTTGATGATCCTTGTGGGTCTCTTCCAATTCGGCTGATTCTGTGACTTCATGAGGGAAGTCAAGGTTCGATCCTGTAATGGTCTTCAGTGACTCTAGCTATGAAACTGCAGATGAATAACTGATCAACAGTTTAAGACCGAAATTTCCATTACTCTCACCCCGTAAAAGAAGCCTTTTGATCATACAGTCAAATGTTAAACTATTTTCAGTTTCATGCTCTGCAGAAAATAAGCTTTGGCTGTATGTGCAGTTACCATGGTGGACGTGCAGTTACTGGAGCATGGTGTGTTTCTAATAAGGCATTTGTATTCCTACTGTAGGTGCGTACTTTGTGGCATGATCCCAAGAACATTGGCTGGAAAGATTATACTGCTTACAGGTGGCATTTGATTCACAGACCTAAAACAGGATTAATAAAGTAAGAGATATTTCTGTACCTCTACATTTTCTAGTAGCAATACTTTTGTCTCTGTTGATTTAAAAGCTATGTTATCAGTTTCATTGTTGTTTCTGATAATTATGTTACTTGTGTGACAGTTTGTCCAATATTTTGGGAACATTTTGTTATCTTCAGAATAAGTTATTTTCCTTTTCAGATGTATTTAATTTAGTCTGGATGGTTCAATATTTACATCAGCTAAATACCCTTAAATTAAAGAAAAAAAAATAGAATTCTTTCTCAATGGCTTTTCTGTAAAGAGACCAAAAATTCCTGAGCAAAACTCAAAGCAAGATTAGAACATGAGATTGCTCCCCAGCCTGTGGAATTTCAGTGAATGAAATTAATTAGAAACACGAGCATTGCCTCAGGGAAGTAGGCCAAGGGCCTGTCTACTTCAGCATCCTGTCTCCTGTAGTGGTTTATACAAGACACTGCAGAAGTGGCCATGAGCACATCTGTAATGCACACAAGGAGCTGTGGTATATGACTTTCTGTGGAGCCCAGCTGTTTAGCTGATGTTCCAAAGACTGAGCATTAACTGCCCACGTTGGTTTTATCTTCTACTAACTACTGGAACTGTAAAGGATATTTTTCATGGGGTAGAGTCAGACCTTACCTCTAAAGGTCTTGTTTGTGCTTATGTGCAGAGGATTTTCATTTGTCTGTGAAAGACAAAGTGTACACAAATCAGGATAGACTAAGTTACCTGTTTCTTGGAAAGAGAGGAGTTTCTTTATGGATCAATGCATTGCAGTGCAAAGCATTGACTGATACAGGTCAACAGGAAACCCGATTTTTTTCATTCATGTTGCTGTTACCTGTAACTTCCTTTACAGGATCTACATAGTGCTAGACAAAAGATGTTACCACTGGTATCACATTAGATTAATCTAGCATGAAAAATTCTGTGGTTTGGGGCATTAAATTCCTTCATACTTTAGGGTGTTCTGATAGAAAATTAATTAATTATTTCGCTCATGTAGTCATGAAACAATTCTATTTGTACAGAAATATCAATTCCATATGGACATGATCAGAGCTATGTAATTTTTTTTGATGGGATGACTGAACTACTAAACTCTTCCCATATGTTTTAGGTTCTTGATATTTTGAGAATTATATTAAATAGGGTTATATGAACATGAAAATCTGTCTTTTTTTTGCCATTCTTTTCACCATCCATTAAATACTGATTTCAGAGAGCAGTTTCATACTTGTCTTTGTGCACTTTTCAGGAAATAAAACGCTTCTAGGAAGCTTCTCAAGTGTTTTCATTCTCATGTGAAGCCATCTGTATTGCTGTGTATAACAAATGTATAGTCAGTTGAAGCAGGACACTAATCCCTGCGTCCAGAGACTAGTCTAATTAACAAACTATAGAGTGAGTTCTCATTTGGCCCAGGAGACTGAAAGCCTAAAAATCTTGACTATCTCAAGGTCTTCCAGGAGAAGTGGAGGATCCAAGTTTGAAGAAATGCAGTCTTTCTGATAAAGAAAGAAAATGAAGTGCTGTCTTTCGAGGTCTTTTGTCTCCAGGGTGGATGCCTGAAATACTAAAAAAAAAACCTCCAAAAACCAAAAAATCCAAGTTCTCCTTTTCCAATTTATTATTAGTCTAGCTGTTTATGTCCAAATCCTTCCAGCTTTCATTAAGCTCTTAAAATGTCTGAAATTGAGATTCAGCATGTCTCCAATTAATGTTTTGTTTGACTCTGAAGGGATGGTTCTTCCAATTTCTGATGTTGGCCCTTGCACCTAAAGATAAATAAATCAGCTGCTCACACAGCTGCAAAGACAGCTTTGCTCAGTGATGTGACAAGGTCGTGTGCTAACCCCTGAGTTCACTGGGACAGGGGCTTATCAGTGAATGCTAGTACATGACATAGTTCATTCCAGGAGACATGACTGTTCTAAATAAAGAACTGGGAAATCTTTTGCAGATGCTGTGCATAAAATCACTTAAGGAGCAGCCCCACTGCTTCTGATTAATGTGCTGTGGCTGCCAGCCAGGTGGGTGTGAGATAGGGATGAGAAGTGATCCCTACAATGAGGTTGGGTTTTCTGGTGCCTTGTTAAAATTAATTCTGTTCCAGTTTTTAGAGACTGTTACCAGCTCTTACACTGGACACTGTATTATCATACTCCTTGTTTAATTTATGTTCTTCTTCACAGAGTTCTGGTTTATGAAGGGAAACAAGTCATGGTGGATTCTGGACCAATCTATGACACAACTTTTGCTGGTGGACGATTAGGTCTTTTTGTCTTCTCTCAAGAGATGGTCTATTTCTCTGACCTCAAATATGAATGCAGAGGTTAGTTACAGAAAATGTCTGGAAAACACTGAAGCCTTTGATAACTTGCGGAACAAGCACAAAGTGTTCAAATGAAAAGTATCCTCTAAATGAAAAGCAATCTGTAATATCATAGCTTTTATTTGTTATTTGCATCATATTGATTTGTTGAAATGCCATGAATGCCCCTTGATGCTACAGTAATCTCAATTTGAATAATAAACCCCAGATGTTTAATACTATCCACATGTAAAAAATGAGGTAGAAATTTCTGAGAGACACTTGCTTAGAATTCTCTGTGTATATCCACTGTCCTCTGTAGGCTATTTCAGTATGTCCTGCAGGCAGAGAGATACTTCTGGATCACCCCTCTTTCAAGAGGCATGGAAAAGAAAGCAGATATCATTAATCAGCATGTCTGCCTGTAATGCCTTGTCTGAAATGTTTTGAAATACGGAAAATGCTTTTCCAGGTTTTCTTGTATATGATTTTGTATATACATTTAGATACATAGCTGCACATTCACGTGCTTGTCTCTTTTATATGTAGGCATATGTGTTTTTGTATACCTGTCCTCCCATTTGTAGAAAAATGAACAGAAAGCATTGTGCTGTATCTCTTTAGTGTATCATGGTGGAGTTCTTGTGTGATTGACTTCCTAACCAAAAAAACTCTAACCACAATTAAGATATTTTCTCCCATTTCTTTCAGATGCTTGAGCAATGGTTGCTGCATTACCAGCAAAGTACTGTAGATGCTATGCAACCCAGACACCTCAGTACACCCTGGTACTCCCAGTTTCTATTTTTGTGTACCTCCTGCCCTTTGTCCTCGTGCTCCACTCTCCAGGATCCTCCCAGCTGCCAGGAGTGCTTCAGCCATCCTTCCACCCAAGTGCCTTCTCACAGCCAGGAGAAATGAAACCTAAACATGAACGTCGGACCCACCACTGAAGCAAAAGCAGATTGATACATTAGAACACTTTTGTAGAGTGAAAACTTAGCAAAACGTGTTTGTTTGTTTACTTGTCTTTTTTAAAGAATGACGTTTACATAGAAAAATGTAATTACTTAATGTATTTATATATATGGAGAAAAAGAGAGGGGTGATGATTATCAGTCCTTATGTTTAAGTGAGGAAAAATGTGTTTTAATTTTTTGGGTGTATGGTTGACACTTCCTTGCTCTGATCAAGACTGGACTTTAGTAACACAAAGCTTCTGAGTCTAATTTTAGCAAAGTAATGGAGGGCCACACCAACAGTGAAAATTACTTTGGATATTAAAGTAAAGATCAATTATAAACATTTCTTGATTCAAAAAGGTGCTTAGTTGATAAGGATACTCTTAGTAACACTCTTTAAAATTATAATTGGTAGAACTGTCAAATTTGCAACCTAAAGCATTCTCTAGTAGGGGCTTTATTCAGGCCAAACAGAATTGAACTAGAAACTCTCATGTGAAAGGGAAGAGTGAAACATTCATTGAAACATCTGAAGCTATCACTATTATCTGACTTACAAAAAATTATTTCCAGTTGCCCTGTTTTCTTCATATTCTGCATTGCCTTGTAATAAAGAATATACCATGACCATGTGGAGCAAAATGAACCTGAACCACTTTTCCACCTCTGCTGCAAAAAGCACTTTGACATCCTGAATCCTGATGTGGGTTTTTGAAAAGGTGGCAACGCCGCCATTACTTAATTCGGTAACATATGAATTTAAGGTTCCATTTATAAATATTTTGGTAGTATTTATGGTGATTATCACACCAAGCTACCTTCTCTGATAATTAATTTTAAAGCATATAATGCATCAGTAATACATTCACAAATAATATTTTAAAGCTATTTTTGAAAGCATATCAAAATATGTAGATATTGTGAAAGCATGATGACCTACACTTAAGTATAGTTCCATGGGTTATAGTCATGTATACTTTAAAGTTAAATGAATTATAATAAGGAATTTACAAATGGAACCTTAATATATATCCAGTTACCCTAATTTTAATATTTTTGTATTGTTACCTATGTCTGCTGTATATAGAACTTCTTAAATAATGCTGAAGGGGTACCAGTGTTTATTCTAAACAGATACAACAGTTACTCAGATAAACAATAGTATAGACATGTTTAACATTTTTGCTTTGTTTAAGTTGTATGAGCTTTGTTCACAAAAAGAACACACGCTGGTGTAATTTTATTCATAGATGGGATACCTGATGGAAGAATACAGTACCTCTGCCTTCTTCTGGGGCAAAGTGAGCTAAATGTCGAATCAACTTTTTCTCCCTTGAAATAGATTTTGTTGCTATATTCATTAGAAAGGAATCAACAGTTGCTGGCTTTATTGCACATTTTATAGTATTCATATTATCAAATCTTTTTTTAAATTTTATTTCAGTTTGTTTTGTTGCTGGTTTTTCTTTTGTTTTGGATTTTTATTCACAAATCCTCTTCATGAGGTTTTTAAATATTTCAGTTTCTTTTAGTGTTTCAAATGGCATCCCCAAGTTCCAAGCAGAAGGGAGGATGACTTCATTAAATGTAATGAGTAATGGCTGTGTAGGGTTTTTTGTTTTGTCAGAGAGAGACATCAGTTTAGGGATGAAGATGTTAATATTTGGACTGTATCATAATTTTCCTATTCTATGTAAATTATTTATGATGGGTTTTTTTATTTTTCTTTTTTTTTTCTTGCAAGTATGTGTGAGAGAGTGAGATTGATGAAATTTCATTTTGTTTTGCCAAAGATTGTAAATAATTATTTATTTGTTTACAAGGACGGACATTATCCATTGACGTCCTGATTCATTTAGTCAGATCCTCATTTTTATATATATATTTTAAGAAATTAATAATAGGAAATAAACTGTAAAAAGGTTTTATAATCCAAAATCTCTTTACCTTTTTTATAGTTAAAGTTTTTCTTTAAAGAAAATATTCCATTCCCCTAAGCCCTTAGTAAAGCCTCTTGCCTTGCTGTAAACCAGTTCATTTCAAGCAAACCAGGACATCTGTTGCTTTGCTAAAAAATCACTGTCTGTCTTCTAAGGTTGTAAACAGCAGGTTTCCTAGTATCTCTGACAAGACATCATTCCCCATGAAGTCTTTATCTGGCAAACAATCACAAATTTTATTTATAGCGTTGTGAATGAGAAATTTTGGTCCTGCTTCTCTGTATTGTGTCTTGGCCCATGTGTTCGAACAAATATATCTTATTTTGCAACTGCTGCTTCTCTGAGTCCCATCTGAGTCATTGGGATTCGTTGGTGTGAGTGGGGATTGCCTTCCTGCTGCAGAATTTCAGGAGCCAGTGAATCATCACAAACCAAACAGAATAAAATACAAGAAAATAATTCTTATCATACAACATCTTTCCTGTGAGTATAAACTACTGACAGGGAGGGAAATTTGAATTGGATTAGGAAAAATAAGAATGCCCAGCATGTCAAAATGCCAGTTTTGAGGTGTGAACATAAGTTCTAACTTTTCTTTGCCTTAAAAATATCCCAGCTATTTGGTTTCCTTGGCTTTTGATTCCCATGAGAATACTTGAAACATTACACAAGAAAGCCATGTAGTCTTCAGTACATTTTGTGATGAGTCAAACATTTGTTTAAAACAATACAAATGCTCAGTCTTGCAGACAGCTGCAAGGACATCAGTGATTGACATTATTCAGCTAATAGAGTGATCAAGAACTTTTTTTCCACTTTCTCAAGAGTTTTGTAAAACTCTGGTATGGATCTTCATGAGAGTTTTGAACATGAGCACTTACTTATATCTCTTCAGGCACCAAACAAACTCCCACAAAATGAAACACAGGGAAATAAAATGACTGGAAATGTGGGAAAACAGAAGAGCAGCACTTTACCACTAGTACAGGGTCTCACAGAAAAACAGGAGGGAAGGACCAAAAAAAGCAAAATTGCTGTGAATGAGCAGGTTCACCAAAGCAGTGGCATCCTCTGACCTGTGTCCATTGTTCTAACTATGTTTTTAAAGGCTTTTGAAGATACTCAGAAGTATTTGCATAATCTGATAAAAATACATACTTAAAATTTTACAGAGTCTGCACTTCTTGTTCCCAAAAAGAGATGGGTATGGAGGAAGAAAGTCTGAAATCTCTGGAGAACCTGTTTTTTCTCACAAGGGGAAGCTCAGTAGAACAGGTGAGGATTCTGCCACTAACATATGAGTAATACTAGGCAGAATTCTTTTCACTTCCCTGGGCATCAAGCTCCCACCTACTAAAATTCAGTGATAAATTTCCTCACCTTTAAAATACTTGTTATATCTTGTATGTATCTTACCGGTTTTGGGCCAGCCAGAAAACCAGGAAATCCTGAAATCCCAAAACCCTCCTAAAATTAAGTTCTGATGTGACTTCTTGACCCACCAAAACATGGAGGTTTTGGGTAAACTTTGGATAAGCCACTGAATTCTGAAAAGCTAAGCTGAACTCATGGTATTTAAGGATTTGTCCATTATAAGAGAAACACATTTGCTGTGGTTTCTTCCAGAAAGAAAGGAAATAAATCCACCCAGGGATTATACCTGTGATTTTGCACATCAGGCAGCCCAAATAACAGCACCATGACTGCTAACATATGTGTGTACTCCTTGCTAGCTACACAGTGGGGCAGGAGCTGAACAGACTATCACAGTCAGTGGGCCAAACCCTCATCTTGGTCAGCTCAGTGGGAGTTTTGCTACGGACTTGAGTGATAGCTGGGAGAGATTCAGCGTTCGATTTGTGCTCCAGACATCCATAGAGGAATAGCTCTAGTGCTTGCATGGGAACATCTGCTCTCTAAAGCCATTTGAAAAAAAAAAATAAAGTAACTATGTAATAACTTGGCACAGCATTGTTTCCATTGTGGAGAAGACCACCCTTGTAGATCAGGAAGGGGGACTTTGAAGGAAAAGAAACCTGGTGCTGATTAAACCAAAGGGTCTTCTAATCCATTATCCTGCTTCTTGAAAGCTGCTGGTATCAAATTCACCAGAGGAAGGTGTCAAATATTTATCATTAAAAACCATACATTAGCACTCCTAGAAGGGAAACACAATTTTTAGCCCCATAATGGGTGGGTCTGCCTTTGTGCCTGTGTGGTTTATTTTGCACTAACATAACTGCAAATATTATTGTTATTCATATAAATATCCCAGATTTTTAATCCCACTTCTCCTATTGAGAGCTCTGGAGATTGATTATACACTCTATGCAGTATAAATTTCCTTTTACCAATTTCAGGTCTGTGGCTGTTAAATTTTATTGACAGGCTTGATTTCTCGCAGACTTCGGAAAGGAATGGATAGTATATATTTCATCATAAATCTGTGTGTTAGAAAAATAATATCCTACTTTGCTTTTACTGCTTGTATGCATGTGTCTGTAATGGCTTCATGTGGTACATCAAAGGTACAAGAATTTCCTCTGCTTGCTGAAAAGATCAGCTGTTGTGTTGTTGCAATTTTGTTTTAGGTACAGGATGCTCCCCATGTTTACGGCCTTCTCCAAATCTATCATCGCAGCTCCTGCACAGATATATCATATATGAACTTGCACACATGGGGAGAAAAATCTACATATTTTGCAAAGGTTAAGTATCATTCTGTGCTTGGCTTGTTCTTGATGCCTTCCCTAGCCAGCTGCTACTGGCCACAGTTGGAATCAGGCAAATGAGTCGGACAGATCTTTTACAACATTTTCTCCTGTCAATTATCATTGATCATTATCTGTTCTTCTTGATATATTTAGAGCTATTAGTGTTTGGTATTTCTCCTCTAGAAGCAAGTGAATTTCTTTTCAGACTCCTGCTGTCATTTCTGAACTCTTTTCAGCACTGCTAAATGCACTCTGGAAGCTGGAGGGCTGCATTGCAAATCACACTTCAAATCTTAACAACAGCTGTAATAAGGTAACTTGTAACTCAGAAAGTGATTTTAGTCATTGAGATTACACAGTCATTCAGCAACTTCTTGCAGATATAGTCTTGACACCCCCTTTAGAAGCTGATTTTCTCTCTTTAAATAATGTTGATGGAAAAGAAAAAGCAGAGGATAGCAAGCTGCAGGCACTGTCAGCAGCTGCAATGGATAATTTTTGATCAATCCTTTTTTTCATATGTGTGGAGAAAAATTGTTTCAATTTCATGCAAGGCAGTCTTTGATCATTCAATCCAGTTTTCTTCCTGGAGTTGCTGCTCCTGCCTTCTTGCAAGTAGCAACAACCTCCAACAGAAAGACATTGTTAAGGCACTCCTTGCTGGTGAGACTGGAGTACTTCAGAGTATTTTAGAGCTGGAGCCCAAGCAAATTAATCTGTGCTGGTTTTTAAAGGTTCAGCTGCAGTGTCTAGGTTCTTGCAGCCAGAAGCAAAGGACCACCCATCTGGATATGGATGTAATCCAGTGGGTTTAACTATATGCAGCAGCTCACCCTGGATGCTGAAGAAATAGGGACAGTGTCTCCTGTTGAAACTAGAGACAACTGGAAGATCAATTGCTTTCTCAAGTGAGATTAAGTTCCAAAGATATTATCTTGTCAATCACTGTTCTAGAGATCAGCAGTTCTTCATTTTTAAAGTTCCAATGTTTGTAAAGGAGAGGGAAGAAAACCAGAACATTGTTAAATGCTCAGGCTAAGATTTGCACAATTTTCAGAGAAATGGAGCATACACGGGCAGTAAAATGGCAAGAGACCACATTATTTTTTGGTTTTTTTTTTCTTCTTGGAACTTCTGCTTTTTAAGTATTTCTTTTCAAAGGCAGAAATAAAGAGTCACTTTGCTTTCAGATTTGTTATTAATATATCAATGTAAAGCTCCCACTTATTTGAGAAGGAAGCAAACTCAATTTTACCCAGAGGACACTGAGATGACTATTTTTTCTACGGTTCCAAATCCCTCCATAGGATTTAATTCATTGCTTTTGGTTGAAGAATTTATCATTTTTTTTGTTTATTTAACAATATTAAAATAGTCAACAATGATAAATTATTTTTTTGGATCAGCTTACTTGATGTCTCTACCAAAGACTGGTGTCTGCACTCAAAATACATCTTAAATCAGTATTATTCATTAAATGGAAAGAAATTAAGCCATTCATGGTTATAGATAGGAAGATGTCCCAACTGTGCATAGAAGCTGTATTGTCCATCACTGAACAACGACGAAACCTATCGTTCTTCATGCCTAGCATCAGCCATCCCTGTGGTGTGAGAAGATAACATCCTCCTGCTCTTAAACATAAGGGAAAGGGAAGCTGTAGCTGAACAGAAATGAAGCAGAGATTCTGAGCACTAGGGCAACGACTTTATCACAAGACCATCTGTTTTAAAACAAGAAGGCACAAGTCATTATAACATGAAAAAATCAGCTCCTGTTATTTCCTGTTCAGAATTTCCTCTAAGAATGAGTTAATCTCCCTTTAAGAGAAATTAAGATAGGCAATCTTAACTGAAGGCTTCCATATTCCTTTGTTTACCTCTGAAAATTCTAATTATTCATTCAACCATGGGGCACTATGCTGGAGATGTAGATCAAAAGAACTCTTTCCTGCTAACTTGTTAGATTTGGCAGACTGAGACCAACACACTCGAAGGCCCAGACTTTCAAACATATCTGCAGTTCTGAGTACAGAAATATGTTTCAGAGCTAATGCCTAATTTAACAAATGACTCTGGTATTTAATATACTGAGTTTATTAGTAAGACAAATAATATTTATGGAATATTTTAAAAGCAGGGGTGAAATATTTACTATATTGTATTCGAAGACGTGGATAATATCCACTTTTCTGCAGTGATTGAAGGGTCTTTCATGTAATCTTTTCAGTTCTTAGGGTTGTTTTTTTTCTGTTTCCATCTACAGTACCATAAAAATGAGAAGCCATTTTTTGGTTTTTGAAGCAACCATTCTTAACTGCATGGAAGACGTGAAGTCTGGTTTTTACTGAAATCACATGCCCTGGACAGATATGTTCTATCCAGAACCATTTGACTCTTTTGTGGAGGAGAAGAACTGTTCTCTTCCAGTTCTCTTCCAGAAGGCATTAACAGCCTTCTGATGAGAGGGATAGCGCAACTGAGTTACTGAAATCAGAGCCTGGCATCTGTGGCACGAATCCACTTGGCCTATCATGACAGCCAAAGAAACAGCCAAGGTAAGAAATCCTGCCTCCTGGGTTCAGTCTTCTACACAGAAGGCGGGAATACGTGCCAAGACCATGGATAATTACTTCAAGCACTGAGGTTTGCAGATCAGCTCCGTGGCTTCTGTGTTGCCTGTGCTACAAATACTTTCCCCTATCCTTATGCCAATGCATTTGTGTACAATGTAGTTCCAGATTCAACACCTGAATACTGCACTTAAGATTTATTTCTTTTCTTAATGGTGCATACAGACTAAAATTAAACAGTCTTACTTGCTTATTTCTGGAACATTTGTGCCAGCACTGCTTTTTTTCTTCTACAAACTGGAGTTTCATAGTGCTCCTGTATGTCCCAGAGCATGAAATGATTGGGAAGAGGTCTTAAAGAAACTCCAGTGCAAAACACTGCAGTGTTATAATACTGGAAGGATCATTGTTTGTGCATTTTAATTCCTGTCCAGAAAAAGTTTGTAATGTGGTGGGTCCTCTTTCTCAAAAAGTGTGCATTGTTTAGCTCCATAATTATATACATACTTTCTTCCCTCTGTTTTTTCTCCAGACAGAGCATTAAATACTGTGATTTAACAATGCAGTTGGTAAATCACAACCTATTTCATATCAGCTATTACTTCATATCAACGTCTTAGGTCATGCACAATTCCCAAAACAGAGTGGAGCCACTGTAGTTTTTGTAGTACTTTCCGAAGTAAAAGATTATTTGTAAAACTATTGCATTAATTTCTATAGTTTCGAAAGAAATTAATGTGTGTTTGCACATATGGCCTTCTTATAAAGAGAAAGTTCACTTTTCTGTCCAATTGTGATGCTGCATTTCCATATGGATATGGAAAAGACATTATCAATGCACACTTCTGTGCCCCTTCCTGCAATATTCTAGTAAAGTTTTAACACTGAGGAATGGCTTGGAAAACCTTTGGGCTGTGACGTCTAAACAATTCAAGACACAGGACTGGAATTTCTCAAGAAGAAATATTAATTTTCGCAAGAAGCTGTAAACATTTCACTGTGATTAATAAGTAAGGTAATAAATGGAAGTAAGTATCTGAGACATCTTTACCTCTTCTACTGTTCATTCAATAGTCTACATAGATGTGTCCTTGTGGGATAAGCCAATGTTGGCAATTTGCCTTATTATGACTGCCAGTTTTCCTTTGACATATTCAAAATTTTGAGATACATACATAATTTTTTAGCAAAAACCTTGACACTTACGTTGAAAATGTTTTGCATTTGAAATGTAAAATAAAACTGAAACTGTGAAAGAGTTATTAATTCAAAAGGAAACAATCTCAGAACATTTTAATTTCCTGCTATAACCATAATTTTCTATCTCATCATCTGGGACTGTGACACATATTTATGTCTGTGATGTCCCTATTTCATAAGAAGTTGTTCCATTTCTCCCAGGGGTAACCTATAAGAAAGATAGAAAATCCTCCCCTTTTTACCTGCCACAAATCTCGGAAGTGCATAGCAATGCCGAGGTGGTGGGAGTCAGTGAGCAAGACAAATCATGATATTCCGAGAAGGAAACAAAAGGAAAATGAAGACAAAAAGGCGAATGGAAGGAATCGGTGTTGCTATTTGCCAGGTCCAACAGCATCAAATAGCAGTTCCTTATGGGGGCTTTTAGGGATTTCTAAATTTTCTTCACTTTAATTTCCTGAAGCATACTAAGCCAAGGAGATTTTTTTTTAAAACTTGTCTAATACAGAACTGGGAATGCCAAAATAGCTGTTACCTTATCTATCTAAATTTTGTTTTCATTCTCTTCTATTGATGATACTTCACTTCAGGGAGCAAATTGCAAAAAAACAATCCTCCTTATTTTCATACTAAATGAAACACATTTTATATACTATAAAGAGAATTGTTTAGCCATCAGAGAGAGCTTTTTTGCTATTTAGAAAGTGCTATGGAGCTTCACGAGTGCCAGAGATGCCGCCATGGAGGAAGGGAAAAATCCGACCCTTGCGATGAGACTGAGATAGGGCATGGTGAGGAGCAGGGGGAGTGCATCTGAATTTGTGTGGTTCAGCTCTGAGGCACAAAAACCTTGGGAAACTCATTTGATAAAGTCTACTAATATAGGCTTTCTGTTGATTACTGAGTCAAGGATATTAACTTTACTCACTTTACTCACCCTGTGGGTCAGTCACAAAGCGCTTGTGACTATGCCTATACAAATAGACAAACCTGTATTTAAACATATGCAAAGTAAATGTTCACTTGCACAGGGCTTTGCATGCAATTCACGATAAAAAATGCACTTATTGCACAATTCTTGCTAACAACAGCGTAGCTTCTGACTCAAAATAGTCACAGACAAAAAATATCAGTACTAAACTTTCAGGTTCAGTGGCAGATGAAGACATATTGTGATGATTTGTGCTGCAAAGGGGCCTCCACTTTTTTACAGTATTTATGCCAATATCACTTTACTGAAGCTATAGAAAAGCCAGCAGAAATCTGTCAGATGGAGACATGTAACATTCCAGATGTGGCTTAGAGGAACGAGTACAAGAAAAGCAGCAGCAATAAAATCTCACGAAATTTTATATTGACTGACAAACCACACAAAAGAGGTGGGCAGAGGGAGAAAAATACTCTGCTCAGGTCATACTCAGCACTTGCAGAAATGTATGGTCTAGTCTGCAGAGACTATCAGTCAGTATCTGAACCACCTAAGACGCCTGGCAGGATACCCTGGGGAACTGCTGTGCTGTGTGTATCAGAAGCCAGCTGCTAGGCTTTCTTTGTTGCTGTACATTTTTTATTAAATAACCATAAAACCAGAAAGCCAAATTCTTGCTTCACTTGTGCAATGGCAGGATGAAGAGTTTGATGTATGCATAAAATACAGATGTTGTCTTCCTCAGAGTGAGTTTACAGAGGTGGCAATTTTCATTTACATTCCTTTTGCTTGGGAGATTTTTTTCTTTTTCTGTTTTCTTAATACTTTCAGAACAGTATGGAGGCCACTGATCCATGTTCATAGCTAGGAAATACTGAGGGTTCTTAAAGATGAAAACAGAAATGATTTGAGATTGTTATTGTTGAGCTGAGGGCAAGTGTTAAGTCATATTTCCCAAAGGAATACTGGTCATAAAGGACTGGCCATTCCATTTGGTCTGTGTACCCCAATGCCCTTTTTGCAGATATAGCTGTAAGTAAAGATCTATTTCCAGATATGTGAGACAGAAGATGTTGTAGTAAATAAATGTTGGGGGGGGGGGGGGAGGAGAAGAGGGAGGGAGGAAAGAAAACCAAACGCCAAACCCAACAAGAAATGGTATTTAACCATCTGAGTAGAAATCTACACCTGGCTTAACTTTTTATATGCCCTTTTCAGTTAGTGAATAAAAACAGACTTTCTTGGAGCAATTTTTTTCTTTTCAATTTAGATATATAAAATAGGACAAGCAAAGCTGAAAAGCTCAAGTCCAAGCCAAAAGCAGTATGCACTTACAAAACTGTTCTTTTGGATGCAGAGGGAAAATATCACTCCTGTTATGATCTACTCAAAAGTGAATATAACAAAATAGTTATTCCATATTTTTCTGGTACAGCCTTTAAGTGAGAACATTTCTCTTACAATCTCCTAGTGGGATATAAATAAAATAATTCCATAAAGGCTTTTCAAGGTGCACTTAATTTTATCCAGGCAAATGGGAACAAGTGTTTTTTTGACTATGTAGATTCAGGAGGATTCACTGTCTGTGTTCACTGGACTGCCTTCATCCAAGCTTGTGTTTGACTCACATCCCAGCACTAAGACATTCAAATAGAATGACTCATTAATGACTTATTTCTGAGCTTAAGCAAAAAACTCCGAACAGACAGAAGGACCCAAATGCTTGTGATTCTGGATCCTAGCAGCTGCATTCACCTGACATTGCTAATTTTAGAGATATTAACAATATTGGAACAGATATAAGTAATCTCCTAAAAATTTAGTAATGCTGCTGTGATATATAGGCCATTGCTTGGATATAAGAAACCTCATCACTAAACCAAAAATCAGTTTTGAGTTACTGCTCCAGCTGGCTCTGCTTGGAGCAGGGGGGTTGGGCCAGACATTTTCCAGCAGTCCCTTCCCACTTCAGCCACTCCATGACCCTATAGAAAATGATGGAAAAATAAAGAAGTTCTTACACAGACTGCTAGAAGCACTGGATTCAGGTACTTCATTGTTAATGGCAAAGCTTCAACAGAAAATTAGACTGAGCAAGAAAATCTGTAATCAGGGGTGAACTTAAACCTGATTTTAAAACAGTGATATGTGTGAGGCTGTACAGTTATCTTATATTTAACCTGTCTCCAGTACCACACGCAGGAGGTCAAATTACACACATCTTGAAGGAAGACAGGGTCCTGACCACTCTTTTAGACAGATGCAGGAAGGGAGTGTAGCCCTACTTAGACCAGTAGATGTCTAGAGCTGGAACTGGCTTTAACCACTAACAGAACTACCTGAGTGATCCCAAGATACCTGCTGTTCATCAGAAAATTAGACACTTGGAGAGCATCGTGATGATGCATTAGCAAGGACTTCCACCTCTTCATCCCTCTGACTGAAAATCATTTGCCTTAACAGTAGTCTAAACAACAAAAGTTTAAAACAAAAAAAAAAATCCAAACAGTCAAAATAAGTAAACCATTAAGGATACAGGACATGCTTTGTATCCATTTTACAGTGAAAAATTAACTAGTAACTGAAGTAGGGTTTTTAAAAATCCTAGTTTCTCAAAAAAATGGAGCTGGCACGACCATGCTCTCCATCTGTCTATCATCTGCTAGTAAATGACTTACAGAAGTTTTAAGCTCATTGGACAGTTTTTAAATTGACTTGACAGAGCTGAATTTGACAGACATTTTGAAGATTATAAGTACATATGGTTTTTTGTGCCAATAGGATTGATTAAGTTTTCTCTTCCATGTGGATTCTCTTTTTACTAGTAAGTTACAAAAAGACTGAAATCTTTCCTCATAATTATCAGATCTCTAATCTCTTTCTCCTTGATGTCTTAGAAAGCTCACAAGGAATGAAAATTCAGCTAAAAGACACAAATGGATTGGAAGCCAGTCATTAGTTCCAGTGCCCATGCTTGTGTCCCTGGAAATACCTCAGAATGCTCACGAGTGGTCTACTCATGTGAAATTAAAACAAACAAACAAAACCAAGTTGTAATTTCTTTGTTCTTTATTAGTACTAATCAAGCCTCATGGACAACTTGCTAGGTACTGCAGAAGCACAGTTTGAGGTGCATTTTGCTGTGCTGGAAAATCTGTTAAGTGCCCAAGATAGACTAAAGGTACACATGTTCAAGACTGTGTGGAAGTCATGAGTGGAGGGAAGGGACGATGGAGAATGGTGTAATAGGCAGATCAAGGGGGTTTCCCCAGATTTCCCCAGAAGGTCACAGAGGAACAGAACACAATTTTCCCAAATGCTAGGGTTTGTTCTTTCTCATTAGTATCTAATGGGAAGTCTCAGGCAGGATTTGAAAAGCCGAGAGGAATGAGTTTAGTTTGTCCTCTAGCAGGTAAGATCTTTTAGACTAATTATCCTCCTTCATGTTGTTGGACACTGACATTGTCTATGGCAATATGGATTAAAGTAAAAGGTGTGCATTCAGGGGGAAAGGTAGGAAAAGAATTAGGGGGAAAAATCATGCCATTAAAGGGTCTGCTACTTCTATTTAAATGAAAAATAGTTTTATACTATATCAAATCATTGCTGTGGAATAGAGAAGATCCATGGTCCAGACCCACAAGGCAACCTCTACCCAGCCCATTCCTGACAGATGATTTTCTTGGTCTGTTCTTCAGAGAGGGAATTTCACAACTGCCCTAGATATCATGCTTAACCACAGCTACAGACAGAAGAATTTCCCTAATTCTTGAAGTATTTCTAGCTGTTCTTTGAACCAATTACTTATTGTTCTATCCACAGCAAACATAGACAATACTTCACTGCCAAACTCTGCGGCAACGTTTTACACATTTGAAGACCTGTTTTTTTCTATATCACTTCCTCCCATGCAAGCCAGTATCAATTTATTCTCATAAGAAACACATTATAGGGCCCAAACCACCTTTCTTGTTTTCCACTGTAGTGTCTTCAGGTGTCCTGTATTTTCAACATGCCTGTTAAAAAATGCCCCAAATCTCATTAGAAGCAGACCAGAAGGATTGCATCATGTGTCTTGCAAAACCACTCCCCAGTTTATAAATACCCAGTATGAAGTTTAATTTTTTCAAAAGTTTATTTTGTGGTCACCTCTCATGTACAGTATTGCCCAAATTTTGTGCTACCTACTTTCTGTTTGGACAGAAAGTGATTGCTTTTTCACTTGCCTGTATCAGTTGTCCCCTGCTCTGGGTGTGCTGGAGGAATGGTTGGCCCATCTGAGAGCAGGACTGATTTACTCTTTGAAAATCTGGATGTCCTTTGCTGCTGTGATTCTACTCAGAGCTTTGATTCCTTTCTGAACCAGCACGGATACAGGGTAAAGAAGCAAAAGTATATAATGTTGATTTCCTTTCTATTAATGAACTTAACAAAGCCACTGGTCTCTGTAAAAAAAGCTTAGAAGTTATTCCAGTCTCCACATGGATAGTTATGTAAAGACATATCTACAGATGCTGTTTAGGTCTCTTTAAACACTTCTTGTAGTTTCTGAGGTTCTTCTTGGTAAAAGGTGATTTCTTTAGTCAAGAAGTAAGTCTGTCTTAAAATATGGGCATTGTTTCAATCCTGCAATCTCAGCGTGGAACAGCTTATCCCAAAGAAGGAAACTCATTTCATTTCTGTCTACAAACTAAATCTGATTAAAGAACTTTAAGGGAACAGCTACCTAATTAGCACTGTTAAGCTAACACTACTGCATCTATTGATGATAGTACCAATGATTATCCTGGGAGAACATGAATGCTGAGAAGAAACTGTGCTATTACACATGAACTGCCCTTTACAGTTTTGGCATCACAGCAGGTGAACACAGAAGAAGTAGGAATGTCCTCAGCAGATCCTGCTGGCCAAAGATTTCAAATTGCAACTCCATACTGCGTGTGCATACCAACAGCGGAGTACACATATGGACAAATACTATAAGTGGAAATAAATGCTTCTGCAGCCACACTTCATAACAGTAGTGAGAATCAGAACCTCATGTTTGCAACTCTTCATCACTTCTCTGTGGGAATATCTGAAAGCCCTAATTGTCCATGGACCTAATCACGAGGTGATGATCACTGCCAACAAAGTGCTGAGAGCTCTCAGCTCTCACTGCAGAGTGGGGACATGAGGATACTCGGTACTTCACAGCAACGGCAGCATCATCCTTCCTCTCCAAACACATGCTGTGTTCTGAAGTTCCTGACTGAGAACAATTGTTGTCCCTAAACAAAGAACAGCAGCTCAGCTGGAGTCCCAGCTGCACTCAGGCCGACAGCCTCAAATCCCTAGTGTCTCTTTGAGGCAATCTGTTTCTGGCTCTGGCGAAGAAAAAAAAAAACATTTGATCTGTGACTTGCAGAAGACCATTCTTTCCCCCATCCTCCTGTGCCTTTCACATCTCCTTGAATTACATCTCCTACTACCAGTGTGCAAGTGAAGGCAATTCTGGTGATGTCAACAGGACTCCTCCAAGCAGTCTACGTGTCATGAAAGAGCTGCTCCTCCTCGGAGACCTGGAGGAGCGCCTGGAGTGAGCACAGGCTGCCAGCCCTGGAGAAACATTCCTGCTCTTGAACAGGGTCAAGGGGCAGTGGCGGCCCAGTGATTCATTAAATCAATCAGGCACCAAGGAGCAATTCCAGCAAAAGAGTCCAAAGTAAACACTATGATTCTGAGGAGTATAAATGACACAAGAAGCCAAAAGAGCCCTTGAAGAAATGGTACGGTAATATTTCATTAGACCACCTATTGCCACAGTTAAACAGCTCCATTATGTACAAGCATAAGGTGATGAGGTCTTGAAAAATAGAGAAGCCCTGCAGGAAGGATGGGATGTGTTCTCACTCAAAAAGGAGACTAAAAAACAGCTTCAGAAATCCTAGTCCTGAAGCTTGTAAAAAAATAATGAGGCAATTTTGCCTACAAGAATTCTTTAAGTTGGTTATTCTTTCTGAGTGTATTAGTTAGTTAATGAACATTAGTTGTTTTGGGTTCTTTCTAATGCACAACAAATGTTTACTGATGCCAGGACTATGATAATGGGATTACTGTCAGTGTTTTAAATCCCATAACCAATGACAGCATGTACAGTATATTATTTTCATTTTAACTGGCAGCTAAGGTGTTGTGCAACTTGATAGAAAGGACACTGTTTTTTTTTTTTTTAATGTCACTCCCCTCAAAATCTTAGGCTAGATTTATTCAGAGAAGTGCGACTCTTTGAAAGCTAAGTCCCAGATTACAAAATTTATGGTTATCATATAGTCCTAATGCTTGTGGTCCAAACCTTTGACTACTGTCTTTCTGACAGTGTGGTGATTTTAAAGGATACAACAGCCCAACCTACCTCTGGCTAAACCCCTAGGAGAGAGAGAGGGAGGGAGGGAGGCAGGCCACAGAGGGCCCTGAAAAATTGTTATTCAGATGCACTCAAATGTTATTCTGAACTCCTCTGATCTGAAAGGCTTGGCAGGGCTGACTCTTTTGTAAAACTTGAGGTAATTTGTGGTTCATACCAGGTTTGGTGGTCTTTTAGCGAAGCACAAAAGCAGGCCTGCCAAACCAGGTGGTTCAGAGATGCAAAGAGACCATGTGAAAGGTTTCTGCCAGCCATACAGACAAGTTACAGCTGCATTCATGCTCACTTTTTCAGAAACCAGAAAATCAAATGCGCAATCCCACACAGGAACTGGAGCCAGAATTTGTATCTGTTCCTTAGAGCTATTTTCCCCGCTGTGCTCTTTCAATACCAAGCTTTGCCTTTCAGCGGGACAATAGCCATCCCACTGCATGAATTTCTGCTGCTTCTTCACTAGGGAATTAAATAGGACATTGCTGTGTTGCAATGTAGCTTCAGCTTTGCTGGCATCCCACTGGAAATGACCTTTGGCTTTCTTAGACAAGTTATGATATTGATACAGACTGTGCTAGTGGAGGAGGCTTCATCCTTTTCTTTCGAGGAGTTCTGTAATGGAGAAACATCAGGGTTTTTTTTTTTTAAATGTCATAAAAATTGCTTCCCAATTTTCATGATACTCACATCTGCTCTTACTGGTGCTCTCTCAGAAATGAAACCTCAGCCCTGCTGTTCTGTTTGGATGGATGGAGGAACCACTCTGTATCCCAGCACACCTGTTGAAAGGGTTGTGAAAGCATTGTGTATGAACCAAGGATTCTGCAGCAACCAGGTGCAGCTGCAGATCAGTGGTTTCACTGTGTTCTCAGGAGTGCAAAAAGTCTTTGTAATAGTCTCTTCCCAGTGAAAAATACAGTTAATTTTGTAGCCATATATATTTATACTGTTAAATCAATACATATTAAATATATGATTCTATGAACTTTTGGCTTAGCACAGTTCTTCCATGCCTAATTTCAGTGAGATGGTTCCTACCTATCAATGATACTTATGGTTTAACAAGGTGTTTCAGCATCATTTATAGTTTCTATGTGGCAAGAATAGTGCTTAATATGAGCACCAGCTGATAAATAGCCTGGCCTCCAAGCAGGAGCCTGTGACCAAAGAGTTCTGTAGGTAGGGGTGGGATTGGGGTTGTAGGGACTGAAGAATCGGGTAACAGGGAAACCTGTGTGAAAAGTGTCATTGAACACCTGCTGTTTGATATGTAGATACAAGTGGATAAATAGTAACCTGGAAACATTTTACATATTTTATTAGATGCCCAAAACCAAAGGTGCCGAAAAGGACATTGATTTTTATTTTTTAAAATAGAACTAGTTTGAATGGAAAGTAGAATCAACTATACATCCTTGCACAAGACATAGATGCACGACCATACATGATTTTCTTTTTCAGGTCAATGGGTGAATTTTCAGGTGTTTCACACATTCATGAACTTGACATGACATGTCGGTATTATCATAGAAAATGTCACAAACAATTAGTGCAATTTTGTATTATTTAAATGAATATAATATGGATTGAAGTTCAGACATTGGAAAAGAAACAAAGGGACAGAAGACTTTACAATTAGAACGAAACATTAAATAGATTTACTCATTACTGTATAGGTACATAAATCATAATTGAGTGAATGGAGAAGAATTAAGTGGCCATTTCTAATCCTTGTTTGGGTAGAAAAATAGGTTTTGTCATACATAAGACAGAACTAATTCTGTTTGTATCATAGATATTTACCATTAGATAGTAGATATTTACCACTGTGAAACTGGGTAAAAGACTTTCTTTTAATAAACTCTGAGTAGCAATTTAGGACTTTTATGTCTTCCCTTGTTTTCTGCCAATCTCAGTATGTTTAATCCTTCCTTTTAACTCAAATTTTCCAGGCAGCTGATCAGTTTTCAACTGTCTCCAGTTAGTTCACATCTTTCTTGAAATACACAGCCCTACCCTTTACATAGCACTCCATTAAGCAATGTCTGCACAGTGCAGCAGAAAGCAGAACAACTTCATTTATTCTGCAGGCTGGACTCTTTGAATATGCAGACATGCTTTGTTTGGGTTTGTTTGACTGGTGGTTTTTTGCATCTGTATAACAATGCTGAGAGATTCAGCTGTTTACTGTTAGTCCCACATCACATTCTTTAGTAGCTGCTCTCCATCTCGTATTTGTCAGCCTGATTATTTCTTTCAGACATTACCTGTTGCTTGTTCTGACAAATTTCCTACAGGGTTTTTTTTTGAGAGTAGGCTATATCTGTGATATATAACTATTGAAATTAATATAGTTTTTCTGCATTCTGCATGGGTTAATCTGGTTTCTAAAAAGGCATGTAATAACACATCGGTAATATGTAGGGTAGAAAAAAAATTTTCTTTTGTGACTTTTGAGGTCACAAACTGAGTTTCAGCTGTACTCTCTACTATGCAGACAGGAAAAATGTTTCTCTTTGCCAGTTCCTTAGTCTGATTTACCATACTCTTTAGCTCAGGTCTCCTTTGCTTATGAAAAATTACCTTTCCAGTGTTCGACTTGAGGTGTCCTCTTGTGCAGTAGTGCAGAAGTCAGCTCTTGGAGAGCACGGTCATGAAATCAGACTTTCTTCCAAGAATAGTGAGATTTGGATAGCTAGATAGATTGAGAGTTTTTGGCAAAAAGATGTCCTGACAACTGACAGTTGGAGCAAGCACTGCATAAGTGCTTCAGTAAACTTTGTGGAAAGGGGACGAATGGCTACCGTCTGAAGATACATCTCATAACTTAGTCAGTCTTCAGCACCGGGTAAAAAAGGGTGGCATGTCTGGGTTTCTGAGGGACCCTGGAGCAATATGTTCTCTTCCTTTAAAATTCTCTGCTATCATTTATCAGGACATGATAAGAGCATTTTTTCATTATCTTCATTTCTCAAACAGATTAAAATTATGTGGAGAATCTGTAGTATGCACTTCTACTCTTTAACCTCCCAAGTTGCTTCATAAACACACAAACACATCATACTGTGAGGGGATTTCACAATGCTATTTATTAATTCATCTCAAATCTATAGTCTCAAACTTCATAGTCTTTGGAAATCTATCCAGGGGCTATAACCCTAGTAAGACCCCAGAACTCTTTTCTCATGGCTAGTGAGGGTTAGATAAACCATAGTGGGGTTTGTTATTTATCTATCTTATATTTGTTTTACTTACTAATTTTTTTATTCACTCTGCTTGAACCTTTCAGAATGAAATAGTATTGCTTAAGTCAAGGAAAAAGAAATGCAAGCCAAGGTTAAAGAAAGAAACAGGAATATTTATAGTTCAGACAATTCTGTAATTGTTTTGTCTGGGTCAATATGATCTACGAAAGCTTCCTTGGCAATGAAAACTCAAATGAAAAATTTTGGTCAAATCTGATTAAATTTATGCAATAGTCATAGAAGAACTAAATCCTTCTGTCTGATAGACAAATTCTTCTCTTTTGTGCATTATTGTTTTGCTTATTGTTTGGTATGCAGTGGTCCTTGGAGGTTCCAGTGGTCATTGGGGCCCGTTCTGTAAGTAGAGGGTGAGAAAGAGTCTCCTCTTGAAAGGTCCTGTAATGGAAACAAGGAGTCTTGGGAAAGGGTAGAAATGCATAACACACATAATGATTTGCAAACCCGTTGTTTCAAAATTATTTTTTTTAGTCATTCCAGTTTTTATCCACTGGTGGATTGGGCTAGAGTTTATTTACAGCATCTTAGTATATCAAATGTGAGCTGGAGCAATGATGGGTATAAAAGGAAAAAAAAATTAGATTAAGCAAAGGCAGAATCAGATGAAAGTAGGGTGGGTGATGATGGTGAACCGATGTCTCTCTAGCCAGATAAGTAAGCTTGTTAAGGAACAGAAGGGAAGAGTTAACTAGATAGAGAGCATATTTTCACAACCATATCAGTTCCTGAAGATGCCTCAGAAACTGTTTAGTGATGAAACAAAATCTCAGTCCAGTTTTTCTCTCTACTGTATTAGTCCCTCCAGGGGAGGAGGAGATTAATGCCTAGTTCTATTGTTAACCTTGTCTGTACACTTTCAGTGAGTGAAGAAGAGAGGGACGATTGTTTTAAAGAATCACTTTATTCCCTCCTGACTATTTGCTGAATTTTCCAAGGTGTAATTGAAAACCCTAGCAAATGAACTCAGACTGACTTTAGTGTCTTAGGTGACCTCAGACATGTGTGCTTTAGTGGGAATCTCCTGATCTCTCTCACTATCCATGCAGTGGTTCTTGCTGCAGAGTTATCCTAGAATGTGTGAAGCTGATGGCCTTTGAAGGAAGCAAAACCAGCAGACGGGCTCCAGATGCAATGAATTGCTCCTCCCCACGACCTGCTGCTGCCAATGAGATTTCAGGCCACGGGACAGCCAAAAACCAGAGCACCCTGTCTGCCATCCTTGGAACAAATGCAGCAATGTGTCCCTACCCTAAATGGCTGATCTATTTATCCTTCTTCCACTTGGTCTGCCTTTAACCTTCCAGAGGTGTTATTTCTCTGAAGGCCCACTGGGGTTGAACTCAAATCTTGCTTTGGTTTCATGCTGTGAGCTAACTCCTGGGCACCTGGGACTTTGAGTCAGGTGGTCAGAAGTGCCCAGATGAGTCCATTGTTACTCCTAATTACTACTGGCTAAAACATTTGCATGCCTCACACCAAGACAATATAAGGGTTTGATACTTGAAGAGAATGAAAGTAAAAATATGGAAGAGTGCAGAGGCAATAAAATAGTGCCCTCATCATCCTTCTGCTTTAGCTGTAATGTGAAGCTGAAAAAACAAAACAAAACAAAAACTTAAATAAACATCAAATAGTGGGTAAGTTATCACTGGAATACAGTTCAAAATTCAAGCTGACGTGAAATTCAAGCTGACATGACTAAAAAAAAGTTCCTCTCTAGAGTTTGAGGTGTATGGAGACAAGACTTTGCGTATTTTTTCCTCCTCTCCTGTCTTTTTTTCTGCAATGACATTGTCTTTCTCTTTTACAGTAAAACTTATGAATTATTTGGGAAAATGCAAGCTCACTCACATACAAGGCAGTACCAAAACAATCCAGGCAAGTTTTGAAAAATAAGTGAAAAAGAAGCAAAAAGAATATATCAGTCATCATCTCTGCTTGTCTATGAGTCTGTAGATCAATGTTTCACTATAAATATGCAATTTAATAAAGGAGTCACACGATTTCTTTCATGTGCATAAAGAGATTTTGTAAAAACCCCCAAACAACCATGAGTGAAACAGTAGCAACAACAAAATGGATTTTAGCCTTAGCCTATTGCTACAAAAGCATTTGTCCTTGACTCCTGGAGCAGGGCTCAGCTGGTAAGTATTCAACATATTCAATTTTTTCTGAACTCTTTTCTTTCTCTAGTGTGTATGTTTATGCTCTGGTTTTCCATTGAACCTTATCCCCAAAATTATGATATATTTTTGGTGGACTCTTTAAAGTTTGTCAGAAATATTTCTGTTTATGCTTAGGTCAAGCCTATGAAAATATTAGGTCATTTCCACTTTTTAAAAGCTGATCAAAATAAGCTAATTGACACCTTTACTGGACCACATAAAAGTTCATTTGAAAAGTGGGCAACCCAGTGGAAATTCCCTAATGATATATTCTACCTTGGTTATACAGTCTGTGCTGCTAAGCTGTGTGATCAAATCAGATCAGCTGTGAGAAAATTTCAATTCTATTAGTGTTAAAGTAGGCTTTCAGCTTTCAAGGTTGATATTAGCCACAGGAATTTTACTAGAAGTGAACACCCTACTGCATTTATATGGAGTTAGGCCAATCTGTAAGCCAAGTAAGAGAGAGGAAGGAGAAAGGGCTTGTCTGAAGTGTGAAATAATGTGATGTACTTGGGTCAGATATAATGAGGAACCATGAATTTCAGGAGATGGCAAAAACCCCTGAGTATGTGCTTCGGGAATTTTTGCCAGTTAGACACAAATCATTACCTACAATCCTTAACCATTGCTCACCTCTGGTGGGCTGCACAGGGCTTGTGCAAAAACTAAGAGTCACTTATGTTCCTAAGCACAAATGGGACTTAGACGTGACTAAATAGAATGCAGACCTGATGCATATCCCTTTCTACCAGGATTGATTTCACTTTAGGAAGATTAAGAAGTAAATGACCTGCTCAAGGAAAAAATCAACTCACCTGGCTTTTCTTTATTGTTGTTCTAAGGAAAGTATTAAGAATTGGGGAGAGATCTATCACCAGAATGTTACCTCCTCAGTAAGAAGCATTTCTGCAGTTCATTATGCTGAAGAACTATCAATTCTGTAGCAGGGAAGCCATGTAAATGAGGCCTTCTAAGGAATGAAAAAATAAAAATCAGATTTCAGGGAGAGCATTTGAATATTTTTAAAATATTTTGGACTTGAACATTAGAACTGGTTGAAAGACAAGCCTGGGGAGGTCTTAATAGAGATTTACTAGCCATTTTGGAAATATTTACATAGACTGCATTAGTTCTACTAAACTATAATCTGGATGACCAGGTTTATACAGACACTAACAATACTCCAAAGAGGAGCATTTTGCCACTTTCTATCTGTCTCTCTGGACTGCTGCTAACATTACTGAGATAATTATATGAATATTACAATCTGCTCTGTAGCTTCCTAAAATAAGAGGTGTCATTTTGAGTAAGAGAAGGATAAGTTCATTGCAGGTTTCAGCCTATTTTATATTCATTTGACAAGAAAATATTGTAATTTAAGTCCTGACAAAATTTCTGCATGGACATTAAAGATGAAAGACCAGAAGAGTCCTTTCAGAAAGCTTAATAATTTTATTATTAAGCAGGACTTTAGAATGATTTGAATATTCTGTCTAAGAGTGTCTTTAATTTGTGGATGTATATATTGTCTTTAAGAAGTTTCATATAAAATCTGCTCAAATTACAACTAGGTTGTCTCTTAGCTGGCTAAAACCTTGAAAAATTCATCACAAAATCTAAAAGTCTGTCTGAGCTCCTTCTGGCTCCAGGATTAGTAATAAAGATTCTGGAATCATGCTTCATGTAAAATTCAACTGAAAAGATTGTACGCTATGGCCTACAATAGAGAAGAGAAACTATTTTTTTAAGCACTGAATTTAGAAGATCAGATACTGATACAGAGTAAGAGCAGGTATCTTTAGTACAACAGTATTAATTTTGCATAGCTGCACTTCAGAGTAAAAGATGAATTCAGAGAAAAAATTAAAATATTTTCTTAGTCAAGTGTGCTTAAACAGAAAGTGTGCTACAGTGCCCAGCAATCCACTCATTTATGTGCTGTGTTAAATCATACAGGGCATAATTGAGCCTATGTGTTCCCTGCTTCACTATGTCACCTTTTGTTTGATAGGGGAAAAAAATTCTGACTTTTAAGGAATTGATTATTTTTAATCTTGTAAAGCGGAAATGTACCTGTTGTTTCAGAATCTCTGCATCAGCTCTTAAAATAAATTAAAAAAACTCCAATCCCAACTTTGTAAAAAATCTTCTTTCCTGATGTATGTAAAATGCTCAGAGCTAAAACCTTTTCATCATTTCAGCCATAGAGAAAGGTTTCATGACTGGTCATGAAAACAATTTCATGACTTCCAGCCATCTGAAAGAACTAAGGAAGTCTGTGTCTGAACCTGTCCTTCTTCTGATTCACAACAGCATTTTCCACATTCAGAGTTGCACCACATTTTGCTGTGTAGTTTCTTTTGCTGTTTCCAATTCCTATGCAAGAGGCATTCAAGGACACATAATGTGGTTTTTTAAAATGTTTGGGTTTGTGGGTTAAAAAAAAAAGCTATTTGTAATAGAAGTTCTGTCCTCTCAACACTGCAAAAATTCAGTCATGTCCACTATAATTTTTTTTCTGAGCTGCCTATTTGTCTTGGAATGCAATATGTATTCAAGTCCCTGACAATGGCTAAAGCTACTGGTGATTTTAAATGTTACTTGTATTGTGTAGGTTTATACCAAGTGTTTGTATAGTAAGTGTAATACCTACTCATATACTACCCTGAAATATATTCTACTTCAGGTAACTGTGCATTTCACAAGTTTGGAGTCAGACAACAAATTTGGACAAATTTTATCTGTGGGTTTTGTACTGTGTGAAAGATGCCATGGAGAAGACAATGGGCATGGATCCCTCATCATTCAAATCTTCTTTCACCGCAAGCTTCAAATCACTGCCTGTCTGCCTGCTCACTTGTGTTTATCAGCACTCAGAGAACTAGAATAAAATGAAGTACCTTAGGCTGCTTTATTCATGCATGCATGTCACTTTGAGGGATTTAGAAACAATTAGCTCCTCCAAGGCAACCAAAGCCTGAAATCTAAATAAAGCAAGACTGCTAACACACCTTTGCCAATAGAATCATCTGTCTGGATGCTTCTCTGTAAAGCTATGTGTTTGATTCCCAACTGTTCGCATTATCAATGTCTATACTAGGGAGATTTTTAACAATGGTGCAGAAATTGCCTGTGGCAGAGGAGTGTGAGACTCTCTAAACGAGCTGCATGATCCACAGCCCTATCAGGACTACCAGAAGCTGGGAAGTTGGTCTTGCATAGCCACGAAGTAATAACGTGTGTAATTGAGGTTGCTTTGTCCTGAGAATTCCTTGTGAGAAAGGTTTGCATATGGTACGGTTGCCCAGAATACGGGAATCCCTAAAGAAAGGCTAACGTGTTTGGCTGTCTGTTACACAGAAACAAAGCAAAGCAAAACAAACAAAGAAGGAAAAAACAATGCCTTTTTGGCAGGAGGGGAAATGAGTCATCGGGTAAAAATCCTGCAGCTGGATAGCACTGTAGCTGAGACAGTTAATTACATACGAGGAGATGTCAGGATATAGCTCAGACAGCAAGAGGGAACGGAGCAGAGGTTTGGTCATGGCAGTCAGCGTTCTCTCAGCTGGGAAGTGCTGAGCTTGCACGCACAGCCTGGGCACATATCCTGGCCAGAAGAATCCAGCCTGTGGCACACAGGCACAGAGGCTGAAACCCGTCTGTGGACATGGGCTCAAAGCAGATGTGGCTATTTAGAGATCTGAAAATCCCCCAGTTAAAGAGGTTGAATACGGCATTTGGAATTAAGGCTAGCTCTGCTTTCAGACATTCTAAGGTGAAAACAAATACTCAGATACTCAATACCCAAGTGATCAAAAGCACAGCACTGAAAAACCAAGTAAGTAGGTAAGTAGGTATAGTAGGCTCTAAGTAGGAAAGAAGATCCATGTCTCCATTGCAACACAGCAGGGTTAAGATCAAGAAAGATCTGAGTAAACCATTGTGAGCTATGCTCAGTGAGGGTGGTATTCAGCTGCAGCTTTATTCAGGCTTCTGTATACGAACTAAAGTCTGAGCACCCACTGACAGTCCAGTCAACAAAATTAATGGAACCCATATTGAATAATTAACTTGACCCTATGGCAGATAGTTGGCAATAGTTAATAGAATAACTTTCCAGACTTCATCAATGTCCATATGGCTGCTTGTACATGAGGATTTAATACACCAAGGCACCCCACCTGTCCACCAGGAAGGCATTAATCCTCTGCAGGTCCTGAAACATATTTGCCAGCTCTGTGTGGATCCCTTGGATCCACATCTCCAATGAGTGTATCCCTCAGCACATCTCCAATGAAGAAGCCTGTGTGGGGGCAGCAGAATAAAGCCTTCTTGATTGTATAGACTAAATCACTGTTGACTATAATACCTAAGCACCAGCAAGCAGCAGAAGATGCTTTTAAGTAGGTGCAGCAGCTGTCAGACAGCTACTGATTGGAACATTCTGTTTCTCTGTGTTTGGACACTGGATGGTTTGATTGCCTCTATCTCACTTCAGAAAGCATTGAACTAATAGCGTGTATTAGGAAAGTGATTAGGGTAGGGCTAAATATTAAATACTGTGATTCAGTCATGCTTCTGAGGCCCAGCAGACTCTTTCCTGAAAATAGATTAGCTTCTGTACTTTAATGAAAGACATTTTTTTTAATTTCCACTGTGTTTTCTCCTTCCTTGAGGAAATGAGAAGTTTGTCCCTTATGAGGCACATTAGATCATTGCCTCTTCCCTTCCCTTAAATCCACTTGTTAATTTCAAGATAGATAAAAATATTTTTTAGCACAAAGCAAAGCTACAACAAAAAACATAGGACAAGCGTATGTCCAGGCATTTTAACCTTTGCCAAACACTGTAAATTTCTTATGAGGCAAAGACTAAATATTTATGTTTGCTTCTTCTTCTTGTTGTCCTAGCATTTGGCAGACGACCTGGGACATGGCACAGCAGCAACAACAATGAACTGTGGTGCAGTATGTCTGGAGCAGGTCTCATTAAAGGAAAGGAAAGGTCCAGATTCCTGTCCTATCAAACCAGCCACTGAAGTCTGGTTTTTATTTACTTTACCATAGCCCTGCATTTGAGGTCCACAGTCAAAAGTCCATGATGGAACTGCAATGCCTGCCAAAGGTTAAATGACTACTCCAGTCCAATAATGATTTGATTTCCTTTTACCTGTGTACTTTTGCACCTCTTAATCATAAATTCTCTTTTCCTCATACACTTGCTTGCCATACATTCCCAGCTTGGATACTACTACCCTTGGCCTTGTCTTTGTTCAGTTTGTATTTGCATTTTAAATGATACTTAAAATATGTGTCTTAGGGAAGCCTAGAATCTGTAAAGCAATAGGACATAAGGAGACTCCTGAACTAATAACAACCTCATCTAAGATTTCCAGATGAAAAATAATAGCATGGTGCCGATTTGCCAGTTGGTGGTTGGCTGCTAATGGAAGTTTTACTAGAGAAATCAAGGTTTCTCACCCATTAAAATAAAAATTCAGAAATTTGTGAGTAAGTGGTCTGAAAACCATATGAAAATGTTATTTTGATTGAAGTGCTTCAATTATGTTTTTAATGTTTTTAGTGCATTTGCCAAAAACACCATTTAAATTTGACAATAAAGACACAGAGTTAAATCCTGTCATCACTGGAGCTAATAACCTCTTCTTGACTTTCCCTAGAGCTCAAATTTCACTCATAACTAGTATGCTTTTTTCCTATCTTGCTAATAAAATTAATAACCCATTATGAAGCCACTGGCATATTTTCCCATCTCCAGAGCAGAGCATGTTCCCCTGAGTTTGGTCTGGGAGGAGCCATTCTGGGAACTGTTTTTCCTTCTGTCTGGAATGAGGACTCGGGATGCTCATGTGCTACCATCAATCTGATAAAGCCCTTATGTGTGGTCCACATCCAGGCTATGTATTGGACATGCCAGACAGAGGAGAAAGTGGGCCAGGTGCCACATCTGATACTGTTTCCCCTTCATGAAAATCAGTGTGAAAAAGCTATGTACATAACTGTCCTGAATAACCAGATGATCCTTTTATTTCTCTTTCTGTTCCAATGTTTAACACTCATTGTTGCCTTGTTTCTTGAGTGGAAAACCTCCGCATCAAACTTTGATGATATTACGGACCTTTCTTCTGCCATGCACTGTGCAGGAGCTGGCAAGCAAATCCAAATCTCCTGTCTGCTGGCTCATATCCCACAGCTGCAGGAAGTCTCAAATTTTTTACACAGAAAGAATTTCTGACTCCAAAATTATTTCCAGGAGCTCTCCAGTATGGGAACTGTCTAAAGGAAAGAAAACAGCAGGAACAGTTAAAAGAACAGCACTGCATATGGTCACAATCTATGTTCTAAGTAAAAAATAAATTCTTCTACAGTGCCAGATACAATAATTCTGAGGGGAGAATTTTTTTTTTAATTCACTTTTATTACCAGCATTATTGCTGGTAAGAAGAATATCTGAAAGGCTCAGCTATGTCCTGTGTATGAAAAAAGCAGTGAGCTGTTCATGGTGTCACTTTCCTGGGAATTTGAAATAGAAAAGTGGGCTAAAAGTGCATGATATGTTCACATAATGTTAGCTACTTATACGAACAACCTGATCTTTATTTTGCAGGGAACATGATCCTTTTGATGATGATCCATTTTAGAACCTGAGTTCAAAGTTTAGCAACTGATATGCAGCTATCATTACTAAATCATTGTGCTCACTCTACTGCTCCATTTGGGCCCCTCATAGGGATGGTTTTGAGATTATCCCTCTGAAACGTTACTGATGAGCATCAGAGGCACAGTAACAACGTCCAGGGCAAATAATTTTTTTTTTTTTTACTTATCAGTCAATTTTGTCCAAGGTTTGTTTTTCTTCAAGTTCAGTATGTCCCCTATTTTCTTTTTATTCTCACACTTTCAATTCAAAGAGCCAGCAGTGGTATCTAAGAGACATTCTTGTGCAGTCAGAGGAGACTGTTTTATCTTCCATGCTCAGCACTGAGCTTTTAACACAGGTGTGTCACAAAGCCTTAAGGGGAAAGGAAGGGACATTAAGAGGCAAAACAGAGCTCTGAGAGTATGCAAATAATTTTTCCTACTAATTTTCCTTTCATGATGTTTCATGTCTAAAAGCCAAAAAATGTGGTAAGAAGAAAAAACACAAAACAAAATCCAAATGCTATCTGTCCCAATCAAACAAGCCGCCAAACAAATAGAAATGAATTCCAAAATATTCCATACTATGCACTCTCCAACATCCAAAAATAATACTTTACCTCATGTTTCCATTACATCCCTTTGCAACTCAGAACTGTGCTTGGCAACACACCTCTCTCTATTGTTCCTGTCGTAACATTTATCAAATTACTGTTTGCACTGCAGTCACTCCTGTGTTTGAGCCTCATGTAGACAAACCTCTCTAAGATTTTAACATGGGCAGTGCTGGCAAGAGAGCTGTGCCACCAGAGATGCCAGCTTGGGAATGCCTACCAAGTGTCCGGGGTTCCCTGGGCATGTATTATTTTTCGCCTTGAATCTTTTTTTGAAGTGTAAATGTAGTATATGCCTAGGCTGACTGGTAGCCTTTGCAGGGCAGATGGTTTTATCAGACTTTTCATCTGCAGACCCTAGGCATTCTCTCTGTCACATGTCCCAAGATCCCAGACTGCTGCGTGCCTTGTTTGGAAGTGCTGTTCCTGCACGCTGTGGTGGATTACCATATGCAGCCAGCCCAGCTCTGTGCAACTGCACAGGTTCTGGGAAGTGCTGGCTGAACCCCTTGAACGTCTCCTTCTCATGTGGGCTGCACATGCAGCGGAAGTTAAATGCCTCCTGCGCACGTCAAATTTATTACTTGTGCTCAGAAAAAAATGCACAGCAGGTCTGATTCTCATGGATGGGCTGTTGCCTTTGTTCACTCACATTTTACTGTGTACAGGATAATATGCTTCCCTAAAATGACATGGCTTTGGGCTAACATAGAAGACAGAGGCTCAGGCATAATTCACTGGATAAATGGGGCAAATTCCTCTTTCTGACAGCAAATACAGAGCTAAGGGAGGACATGCAGAGTCCAAGCTGCCAGTGCCTGGTACAGCAGACAGTTCAGGCAGTGAGCCCACAGGGTGACGTGGGGCAGCTGCATGGCCAGCGTGCATCAGGGAGCCCACCCAGAGCCGCAGGGGAGCTTCTGCTAAAGCTGTGGCTATGAAAAGTCCTGGACAGAAGAGCAAAGCTGGACAGCAGGATTCATGGTGAGAATACTCTGGGTTACAAAAGGGCTTTGTTTTCAAACATTTTAACTTGATTTAATCCTGTGGTTTTGGTACACGAACCCTACAAGAAAAGTGGGACAGTTCTCCATGAAGTTTTGGACTCAGATTATTGTCCAAGAAACACAGATCAGGTAGCAAGACACATAATCATTACTGTGTGCAGATTTCTGTGTAGGCAATCCAAAGTTAGGGATCCAAAACCTGCCCAGGTAGTGAAGCAGATACCTAACAGTTTGCCCATGCCAACTCAAGGCTTGTCCTCTGGGTTCACTACTGTCAGGACCTGAGGTGCATTTCAAATTCCTTCTTCAGCCAATGGGAGGAGAGAGACTGACAAAGACAGCAAATCAGCTCTTGGATGTCCTGACCTGTACCTCACAATAGATTATGGAGGGACTGAGAAGAAATGTTTAGATTAGCTTTAGCATCTGAACCATAGCTGTTGGTAGCTGAAGTCAGATGCGATGAACATTTTAAGGATCTGCTATAGATTAACTCTAGTAGGCAACTAAGCACAGTTTGGACATTACTCCCTCTGTCCTTCCCCACTGGGACACGAGAAATTATAGGAAGAGCAAAACTAAGAAAACTCATGGTTTCAGATAGAGATAGGTAGTTAAATAAGCAAAGGAAAGAGGAAGAAGATAGAAAACAAAACAAATGATGCAAAGGCAAATAATTCATCACCTCCTCCAAGCAGATTGATGCCCAGCCAGTCTCCAAGCAATGGCTACCATGCCAAAATCCCCTCACTTTGTTTCATTACTGATCATGATGTTATATGGCATGGAATATCCCTTTTGTCAGTTAGGATCATCTGTCCCAGTTGCATCACCTCTCAACTTCTTGTGCATCCCAAATTTACTCACTGAAGTGAAGAGTTAGAAACACTAACTCTTCAATGTTGTGCAAGAACAGGTGAGAAATTGCTGCTGTATTATCATCTCTGGTTTAGTCACAAATTCAAAACACAGCACATTACAGGCTGCTATGAAGAAAATAAACTCCATCCCAGACAGATCCAACACAGGATTAAATTGAGACAACCTCTGTCTGTGGTGAATTGTGAGCATGATACAGTCAAAAGTAAATGTACAGGTGTGTTTCAGATTTACATGGTGTTCTCACAGTGTCTGTAATTCTTACTCTGACAAATACAACACAGAGAGAAGTAAAGGGGGAATAAATTTTCAAAAAATATATAAAATGTTTGTAACTGTAATTGGACTATGAATACATTCCAGTGCTCCACAAAAACATGTTTATTTTTCCTAGTTATTATGAACTTTGTTGTAGTAGCCTTACTACTCTTCAATCCTGGCAATGCTGAGCCACTTCTAGGCAAGCACACACAGTTCCTCCATAAATTAATCCTTTACTAGTGCTTTGGGATGGTATTAGTGTCAAAGTAGTGACAGCTGATAAAAAGATCAGAGAAAGTTCCTTTAGTCCTGACTACATTGTGGAATTACAGGGATTATATTAAAGTGAACAAAGGACAAAAGCATTGACACATTTGTACAGGTATGTCTTTGTACAGAAGCTGAGCTAGGCCTCTCTTCTTCATTTACTCTCTAGTAATAACATAATTGAGGACGTGGAAGAATGGCCAGAGTGATTATTGGAGAGTGGATGATATGATTAAAGTGAATTTCTTTTTCACAAAGTCCGTATATACTGGCATAGTCCCCAGCAGTGCCAGGGACGATGCACTTTAGGCTACTGTGAACTCATTTGAAACCTGTTGGATACATGAAGCAACCAGTTAACCTCAGAGAAAAAGTTCAATTGCAACAGAGGGCATGAAGCAAAAAAATGGGAAGAGGTTTTTACTAATATTATTTAGAAACAAATATAATTATATAGAATCAGGTTGCTTTAATTATTCCTTTTTTTGATTATCATGCAGGCGAGATACTGTCCTGGTTACAGAGGGGGGGCAGAGTTTAGCGCTATTGGGTTGCAACCACATTTTTATTCTATACCACCTACCTTATCTCTGGGGGTGTGATTTTCTCAGGAAAAGCCCAATGCCTTTTCCTGGAAGTAGGCCATTTTGCCTCACTCTGGGAAGGTGTCAGCATCAACCTCTGCGGGTTCAATCCCTCTGCTGTCCTGCTGGTCCCCCATCCCGTTCTGTCTGGAGCGCGACTGCGAACCTTTAGTGCTGAAAGGGACAGAGGCAAAAACGCGATCACGCAACAGCACCAGCAGGGAAGCTGGCAGCAGCAGTGGGGACAACCCCAACCCAGTTGAGTCCAGCCAAGCAGAGCAAAGCTGAGTGGAGCAGTAGGAAGAGCAGCAGTGACCCGCAAGGTGACCCCACAGCGTGGTGGGAAGTTAGCAGTGGCAGTGCGAGCACCTGTGCAGGATTGAGCTTGGCAGAGCAGTGGCACAACCCCTACTTGGATGCTGTAGCTTCTGGGGGGTTTGTTTATCACCGCTTTTCATTATTTTGGGCTGGGAGGTGGTGTTGGGGTGCCTTGGACCACTTGGGGTCCGCCCGCTGTCTGTCACGGCAGGCCTACCCAATGGGCAGACGACTCAGAGAGTGAGGACCAGTCCGTGGACGAGACCCGGTTCTGAGCCCGCACCACTTCTCCAGAAAGTTCTGATAAGTTCGGTTGTTAATAGGTTTGTTCTGTAAATTCCCTCCTCTGTAACCTGGCCATTGGTTCTGTGTCCCTGGGATCCCCCTCCGGGCTTGCCTTCTGTTAGTTATTTGTTCAGTACCACCTCTGTAGAAAACCACGGTGCCCCTGGCTCTCGTTGGCCAGTTCCTCCCCTTTGCTTTCGGGGTAATAAACCGTTGGAAGATTTCACGGACTGGTCCTCTCCCTTGCCTCTTTCGCCCCCGGGATTCCTGAGAGACTGAGACCTTCGGGTCCCCTCGCTTTTGGGTGCGCCTGCTGACACAGAGCCAGTGCTGCCTGTTCCAAGCGGCCGCCGAGACGTGACACTTTTCAGTGCCTGTCTGCGGTAAGGTCACTCTAGCCTCCTAGGTGGGATGAGTACCCCCCGAGGCTGACCCATCTCCCAGGGCAGTGACAAGGTGGGAAACATGAGATGAGGCATATTGCCTTCTTTCCCGAATACCATGTGGCACGGTGTGGGAACGGTTGCCATATTGCTTTTGTCTGGGAAAACCACACAGACCCGACCTGCAGGGAATGTCTGTCATCTTGCTTTAGTACCTGGTGGTGCATACCTTTCTGTGGGTACAACACCACCTCTCTTTTTTCGGTGTAGTTTTTCTATTAATACTGCTGTTGTTATTGTCCATGTCTTGTTCCACTGCTTTGTGCTTTCAGTAAATTGTGATCTCAACCCATAGTCTCTCCTTTTTTTTGTCATATCTCCTTTTCTGTTCCTCCCTTACTGGGAGGGGCAGGGAAGGGGAGTGGCTTATTTGGCCTTTAATTTCCTGTTTGTGTTAAAACCAGCACAGATACCATTGCTAACTAAAAAGTATGTGATGATAAAAACAAACCTGTATGAACACATGCTCATTTGTTAATTTGGTAAATTGCTTAGACAAATGTCATTTTTTTTGCTTTGGTGTCAATTGTGCACAGTTTCGCCATCTGTTCTACTTTCCAAATTTCATAGTTGGCTCTGTGGTTAAAAAAAATGGAATGTTCACCATAAAGTTTGTCATCTGTGGAGTTCTGAGGTATTTTAGTGTGATCTTATTCCTTTGTCTCATTGCTGTCCATTTTTCAAACAGTTACATTCATGTGTCTCTTGTCTCTCTTTGCACTCATATTGCAATAGCTTCCTTGACACTTTTCTGATATTCTGATGTTACTATTATTTGCATGTTAAAACAGGTCATTCAGGTATTAAATGAAACAAATTTTCACCTTATGACAGTAGTACAGGTTAATGAGATGTTATGGCTTCTGGTGCCTTAGAAAATGTAACAGAAAACTTTCTGATGGTAAATTATAATGTTGAAAAGTGGAAAAGCTCAAAGTGATACCCAGAATTGGAAACCTAATAATTATGGAAATTTAGACCCAGAGTAAATCTGAACTTCATTGACTCTTTACAATGATATAAACCAGGACTGTACCATTGTACTTTCCTATTTTATTATATGAGATCTGGTGATCTCTAATTGTAATGTAAGGTTTCAATAATCAGTAATTCTAGCAAATTATCTTAAAGCTCACATCAATTAGTGGATATGATTCACATCTTAATCAGTTCAAACCCTATAAAATAATGCATTCCTAGGAAAAGAGCAACCATAAATTTAAGTCTCACATATTGTGTGTTGTGCAAATGTGGAAAACCATTTCACATTTAACAGAAAATTTTAGGAATGACAGACAGATTACATTTATGCCAGTGCCTTAATTTTTTTGTTGGCAGAACACATTCAAGAGTCAGACTTTCACATGTCCTTGTAAACTGTAGACATGCCATTGACAGCGAGTAAAATTTCTCATTCTATAGGCTTTTCTTTTTAGTAGGATTATCTTACTTTTCTGTGAGATAAAGTGAAATAATACTCTAGAAAAAGGACTAGAAACAAAAAACAAGAAAAATAATCCGTTGCAATAGAACTTTACTTTTCAGTGTGGCTGCTTACAAAACCTCTGAGAGAGCACTGGACCATATTGGATGCAGGGTTTATAAACAAAACCTTTGAATAGCATTATCACTGCTAGCTGTCGACATGATCTGTAGTACTCACTAATTGCTACAGTCCTGGCTTTGCACAGGCAGACTCAGTTCAGCTGTTCTTGGTTTGGAAGGCCTCTGCTGAAACCAGGGTGTCTTTTCTGTCCTAAGAGAGCATTGCTTTTCCTTTCAGTTGTGTTTGACCAGAACACATGCAATACAGGCATATTTTTTCATTAGATGAAGTTTCAATCTACTCTTTGTTTCGTAAATTACATCTTTCTAGGAAGTCCTCTTGAGCTAAATCTACTTTTTAACCTTTTTGTTCCCAAATCTTCTGATATTTTTCTCTGTGATATCCCATAAAGCACTTGGTTTATAAATCTCACTGTATTTTATTCTCTTTTTGTCTGAGTTAGACCTTGCACAAATGAGATTAGAGACTGCTTCATTATTCAGTTAATAATTTGGAATTTGAAACTGTTTAGAAGTACTTAAAATCTTGACAGTACATGGAGGGAAGGCAGTCTAAGAAACCCTGGGCAAATCCTGCAAAGGCTCTGTAGTGATGAGAAAGGATTTTACAGGCTTGGGATAAATATATGTGAGAATTCTTTCTAGATATTTAGCCAACTTCTTAAAGGTGAACTAAATGAAAACAGTTTTGTTGCATTGTTTTTGCTCTTTGCTTCTCTTCTCTTGGCAACTGCTCTGCACTTATCTTTATCAGATAAAACAGCATATGGTAAACCAAATCATATGTTCTCTGGCATAAATCGTTTTAATGCTAAAGTTTTCTCAGGGCCTAAGTGATAACTCCGGATGTTGACTCATTTGATAAATGGTATCTCATGATCATGACTGCAGCCTCAAAAACTCCCGGATAAAGTTATGTCCCATGCTGTGAGGTTCTGCTCTGTGCCGAATAAGAGAAAACTGAAAACGGTCTGCTTGGACAAGGCAAAGGGTGGGCTCGAGTGTAGCATGTTGTTTAAGGCTCAGTCTCCTGAGACAGATACTGGGACAACTTTTCCCCTGCCAGACCCTGACACTGTTCTCCGAGTAGTAGCCAGGGTATAGACTCCGCCGTCAGAGCAGTTGTGCCTAAGTGCAGCTCCTTTCCTGAGTGGGGCAAATTGCAGTCGTTTCTGTCAGGCTGCAACCCACACACCAGCTCAGTGGCTGCCTCAGGCCACAGCCTTCTTGTGCCCCACGAACTTCCAGCCTGGGTATCAGCTAGGGGTGGTCAGTGTCATCTAGCAGCATCTGCTGACACCAGCAAGTCTGTCCATCTGTCAGCTGTGTGGCCTGTCAGGTGCTTGGAAATTACCTGTAGGAAAACACCATACCTATAGATGTTGCTGTGTGAGTAGCAGGGCTGATAAAATCTGGTTTCTTATGGGCTTGGGTCCTTTGAAGTGCTCCAAAAGTGCTAGTCCCAAACTTCTCCCGCCAGTCATAACACTTTTCAGGGTGGACCCAAAGAAGACAGACAGACCGTGCAGCAGCTGATATCCAGCTGGGCACCTCCATATTTTGGCCACAGCTTGCATCTTCATTGATGAGTCAACTCCTGGATCCAAGTATGTTCACTCAGGCCTACTAACACAAAGATTCAACAGGTACAGGCAGACAGTGAATAATCCTCGTCTTAATTAAATAAATATTAATAAACAAGTGGATTTTCAGTGTAGATGTTACTGATTTTAAGGCTATTTGTAAACAATTCAAATGGACCACAGAGAACCCCAGTTTTATAAACACCTCTGTACTTCACAAGGTTTCTCGTAGTTGGTAGCAGTTTATATGTGTACACCTGACTTCACAAAATCCACTTTTAGGACATTTTCAGCAGTTTTCACTTGAAGTGAACTTGAAGTTCAGTTATAAGACATTCATCTACCTGTACTTCTGGTTCCAAGAGCTACTTTCAGAAGGGCAAATTTAGTGGCTTACTCCTATTTACCAAAATAATGTGTTTATTGATGTGTCATTCCTTTTGTTGTAGCCCATTGCAACTATTTTGAAGCTGAATGGAAGGACACCGAGGAATGCTTTTCTGAATAGCCATGCTTTACTGTATATTTCTTTTTTTTTTTTTTTAATGTGAAAGGCATTTAAGAAGCTATGTTCAGGCACAATATTGTACAGGGTTGCAGGGTTATCTGGTCTTTTTTAGTTACCGTACCTCTGAATAACAAGAGATGGAAATTAATCTGGATGATTTTCACGTTCATCTAAGGAAACAGGAAAAGGTGAATTGTTGTATGATCTGCTGATTTAAAAAGGAGACTGGAACCTTACTTCTGCAGCTGGTATTTTTTAGTTTGGCTGCTGCCCTACCTTATAACTTCAGAGATCATTGGGGTTTGCCATTGCTGTTAATTCATCGTTATTAGCTGTCAAATTATTTCTAGATATTTCTAGGACAGAAATATGTGCATTTAGTCTGCAACATAAATTGCTTAGAGCCAAGAAATAGATATGGACATGGGAGTTCATTCTTATCTACTGGCAAATTATTAGAATAATCCTTGTTATTGGTTTAATTCAGTGGAAATAATGCTTTCCCAACAACTCCCAGGCACAGTTTAGGACTCAGCCATGAATTAGTGTGCATGCCTCCTGATTATGCATGAGACATACCAAGGAGGCACAGGGCCTGTGTGCATCCACTGAGCAGATGCACAGGGTACAAATTCGTTACATAAGCTGCATATGTGTAATAAGATGTATCCACACAGAGCACACGTGAGACTGGTTTGAGATGTCCTCTAAACAGATTCTCTGCATGAGTGCTGTAGCCCAGGCAGCCAGACTTTAGTATTCCCAGGTGAAAGGCCAAATTTATCAATTTCGGTTTTCTTTTTTTCCCATGAGGAACTTTTCTAGGTAGAAACAGAGAAGTGCTAAATGCAAGCTTTTGACGCCACCACACAGTGAATTCAGGGGTCTTTGCTTCACCCTTAATCTATGACTCTGTCAGTCACAGAAAAGAAGGATACTGGATAGGCCAGGAGACTTGAGATAATCCTGACAGCTGGCAGCCTGGGTCTTTTAGTTGGGATTTACTGAGATTTCAGAGACCTTAAACAAAACATATGGTCCTTCACTGACGTTGTGCTCATTAGGAAACCTAATTAGATACAGAGTAAGAGTAATGGAACTCATCTCTTAAATGAGATTTCCTAAAATACTAGAAGGAACCAGGTCCACAATTCTCATTGAAATCCAGTCAGAAATGACAAGCACTTAATTTACCTCAAGTGATAGGACAAGAGGGCAAGTTTAGATTAGATATTAGGAAGAAATTCTTAACTCTGAGAGGGGTGAAGAACTAGAACAGGTTGCCTAAAGAAGTCATGGATGCCAAATCCCTGGAAGTGTTCCAGGCCGTGTTAGATGGTTCTTTGAGGAACTTCATTTAGTGGAAGGTGTCCCTGCCCATGGCAGGGGGATTGGAACTAGAGGATCTTTAAGGTCCCTTCTAACTCAAACCATTCTATGATTCTGTGAAGAACTCTTGAAAATTCTGTCTTTTTAAATTTTTATAGTCTTCTATACATGTCATGTTTGCAAACACTCTATGATTTCACTGCATAGGTACAAGTAGAGACTGTAAAAACTATCCAGTATTGGATTTCTGAGCTATTTGTTGTTTCTTTTTTTCACAAAAAATTATGGGAAACATAAGATACAACAGACACAGAGCAATAGTAAGGGTACTGGAAAAAATTGTCACAACAGTATCTACTGCCAAATGCTTTCATTGAAAACAATCTGCTGCAAACTTAATGAGATTTACTGCATTTAAAATGAATTTTAAAACTTTACAATTTTTCTCCCAGCTAGTTCTGTATAAAAATGATGTGAATACTAGCCCCTGTAAGAATACAGCTAGAAAGATGTTCCTGATAAATATTTTTAAAGCAGGAAACCTGCAATTGGTGTAAATAGCATGCCCAGTAAATGTACAATGACAAGCTCTTGGCCTCATTACTAGAGGATTTAATTACATTTATGTTACATAAGATTTTTTTCTTTGTCTGTCTTCCTAGGCGTTTTTTGCATCCATCTGTCCAATTGCATCCTAAGGGACCCAGGGAGTGTGAGAGAATGAGAGACTGTTTTGTGTCTGTCTAAGCAGTTGTTCCACATCTACTCTTCTCTGCACCACACTGTAACTAAAAACCTATTCATTTAAGTCTTGAAATATGTATTTCAAACTGCATTCATTAGAAATGAATCTCCTTTCCCTTTCTCAACTGCATTCTTGCAGGGCTATTGAAGCTTGAGCCCTGAGTTCAGTCTTGGCAGGTCCCCACCCCCCTCCGAGGTCCAGGTTCAAGCTGTATTTGGGTTCTTTTGTGCTGATGTCTTCAAATTCAGCAGGGAAGTTCAAGAGAGGATAGATGAGCCCTTACACTGCTTAGGCCAGTCTCCATTTCAGAGCTGGAAGGTGACAAAAAGTGCAAAAGTGAAGTTGGTCCAGGAAGGTTTTGAACAGAAAGCCATAAATAATCTTTTCCTTTTTTTCCATTCTTTCCCCCTTCTCAAGAGAAGGCATTTCCAGTAAAAGCTAAATTTGTCTCAGGAATTGGCTCTGTTCTTTTCAATGCTGCTGAATGCTTTGTTGCCAAGAGGGACCCCTAGTGTTTTTGTCAGGTTTCATCTCTTTCAGGCTTGTGGGATTTTGTATATAAAATACGTGTAAATGCGAAAATAATTAGGAGCACGTTATATACACATATATGTATAGACAGTGCAGGGTCAATTTTTTTCTGCAATGGACTCAAAAAATGCACCTAATCTCTGTCTAGATCTGCAGGGCTGGCTGTTTTCAAAAGTGTACTACATCCCGGGGAAAGCCAATTTTATTATTTTATAGTTTTATAATTTTGCAGTGATGATAGACACACTGAACATGTAAACTTGATTATACCACATCTCACAAATAGCAAAGGGCATTACCTTTTTCCTTCTATTTTGTGGCATCTTTTTTAAGAGGATAAGAAGACAGATAACATAAATCAATAAAAGTCTTTGCGAAATATGCCCATTTGGTGACAAGAAAGTCCTGTAGTCCAGTCATGAGCTGGCTGGCAATTCACCCAAGCGAGCACAGGGGTGAGAGTCAGGGGCCTGATTTTCCCTCCACGCAGGGAGAGATGTGCACCTGCTGGGGGCTGCACTCTGCTGATAACCTCAGACTCTTGAAACATGCTTTTTCTAGTCTTGCCTGGCACGGGTGCAACTCACCACTCCGCGATAAGCTCCGTGCAGACGGGATGCCGTGGGATGCCAGGGGAGCCCCCGTCACCTTCCCCAGAGAGTGTCCTCTGAGAAAGTGACTGAAGGGCTGATGGCCTGAAGCACCCATGCAGATGCATTTTCTACATTGTCAAGACATTTGGCAGCATCAGATTTGAATGTAGTTTTTCTCTGTTATCCCCTACAGGAATGTCACCAGCTGGGCAAAAATTGCTCATACTTGGAATCCTTAAGTGTCTCTTGTGTATTTTGATGAGAGATTTTTTGACTGGAGAAAATACCAATTGGTTGAAACAGATATATGCAGAAAAGTTAATTTTGACAGTCAGCTTGTATTTCAAGTTGCCAGAAAATTTTGACCTTTTGTATGCAAAATATTCTAATTTTCCAGCTCAAAATGTTTTAGTAAAACAATGTGCACCAAAAGCAGTTAGAAAGAGTGAAATTCAGATGGATATTTCTTAAAAGTAGCCAAAAATAGTAGAATACCTGATATAATTAATTCAGATGTTTGCTTAATATAAATTTTCAATTTTTAGTCTTCTGCCTGTGTACTAGTCCCAGCATCTCCCCACCTTTTCCTGCTTTGCTCTCTGAGGGGCTGTGGTTAATGGCTTTTATCCATATGAGATTTTGATGTGTGGTTTCTCCTAACTTAAATAGGAACTTCTTCTCCAGTGTCATTATGAGATTTTTTTCAGATGTGTCAGTAGATTTCTTAAGGTGAAGCCTGTTTTCTAATCATGAGCAGTGCCCAGTTCTGAAATTTACCCTTAACTAAATGAAAACACAATTTTAAAATAAATTTTCCAACATGTAAGGTTTTACCTTGAGCATGAGAAAACTTTTTCATTAACTTGACTGCAAAACTTATCCCCTTTATCGCATCATCAATAAAAAAAAGAAAGGCACATAATAAGTTGAAATTTCTGTGTAAAACTTTCTACAGGACATAACTTTGTTATCTTCTATTTTAGAAATCATCTGCTAATTTATATCTCCTGCAGGTATTAAGAATTTTGACCTAATTTCCATAGTCATCTTAGCAAATGTCTCTTTCTCCTGAGATCAAAGTTTTTTTCAGTGAAAAAACTGTCATTGTTAATTGTCTGTTGACACTAATGAAATAAATTAGCATAAAAATGAAAAATTAACTAATAACCAGGATAAAATCACTTAATTCCCTATCAGGAAGCTTCCCTTGCTCGTTATCCTGCAATACAGTAAGACAGGAACTAATCCACTTTTATATCCAGAATTCTGCTGGAGACATTAAAGAAGCATTTAAGGAGCTTAAACTAATTTATAATCGAAATGAGTAATCCACGTTGCTGGAAAAATAAGCATGCAATAAAAAAAACCCAAACAAACAACATTAAGACAAGATAGTGATAGTACGTATTTTTTTTCCATTGATGTTGTAGCTCTTTCTGCAGGAAAGATGGCTCATCAGTGTCACAAACAATATCTATCTCTGCTTCTCTTCTGCAAGTCCTCCACTCCTCTCCTGATCTCTCTCAGCCCTGAGATCATATAAATAGCTCTTTTATCCAGAAGAAGTTTTTTCTTTCTTGACCATGGCAGTTGCACAATTGTATTTATGGCAGGACATGAGAAACAAATTAAAAAAAAAAAAATATTGTGGCTGGTTTCCTACCTACCACAATTAACAAGAACAAACCCCGTATTTCTGAGTTTAGCATATTTATTAAATATTTTCAAGTCATTTCAACGGAACACGTATCTCTCTGATAATAAACTCACTGATCATTTTTTGAGAATGGGCTAAGTGAATGGAGTGCCTGAAATGTTGGTGTTTGCCACATTTGTGTGGTAGTTTAACACTTGGACAAATTGCTTCTACAAGTGCATCGCTAGCGCTTTCACTTATTTGAAAACTTGTCTTGGCGGGTGCATCCTTGCTAGTAAATTGAACAGTAAATGGAAACCCTTGTTCTCCGTCCTTGCAGACAAGTGGCACAGTCTGGGCACATCCACATCTCTCCAGATCCAAAACTGTGTAGCTGGGTGCAGACTGGGTAATAGGTCCCTGCTGATGCTAATCTCAGCACCATTCTCATGGATCTGGGAGAAATCCACGTCAGAACTGTGCTGGGGCCTGTTCCAGTATGAATTGCTGGTTCTGAAGATTGTGTTTCACTTTCTGGTAATGCTACCTCTGTTTAATTAATATAGACACAGCCCTCACATCCTGCATTTTCTGCAAGCTTTCTCTTAAAATGCAGTGTTGGCTCCCCAGAGGGAAACAGTTACTCTCTGAGCAAAATCAGGCGTCAGATGCCAGCTGCTAGATGAGGAAGGGCTCATTTATTTTGCTTATCAGATGAACAGTTGACAGTGTGCTAGGAATTTCAAACATGGCTGGGTATTTGGGAAGATGTTAGAGCAGTGCATAATTAATGAGAAGAACTATTAATTCTTTGCTGCAATAACTATGCAATACTTTTGCCCAATCTTTAAAACTCTGGCACTTGGTTGGCCAAGATGCTTTGGAAGTCCTAAAATCTCTAGGCTTGTGTGAAAAATAGCAGAGTATGCCATGTGAGCCTGAAGGAAAGAGATACATAATAAGAATTTTTCAATTCCCCTAAGCAGCATAATTAACTAATGTCAGCAACCTGGTTCCAGACACAATGGGAGCATAATGTGATTCACTTTAATAAATTTTGTGCTCTTAACTAAAGTTCTTGAGGATTTTATGTATCCTGTTGTGTTGTTCCACCTCAACATACATGTGTTGCATTTAATTTATCTGTTTTTCTTTTCTGTCAGAAGTATGTTGATCAAGCAAACAATCTATTTTCACAAAAACATGCTTAATGTAGAGCATGGCTATGCATTTACCCATCAAGGAGGTTACCTAGAACAGGAATCAAGGGAGCTGGTGCTGCCGTTTTGTTAGCAATACCTCCAGTGTGCTGCTGTCTTTTAAGATATATTTAGAGAGTGGAGAGGGGGACATGATTTACAGTAAAGGTTTCAGCTGACAAACCCTGGAGAAAAGAAACCATTTGATCAGTCTCACCCAGACCATGGAAAGTATCTGCTTCAGACAGAAAAACCTGAGATCTAAAACCTGGAACAGTAATATTGTGCTCAGAAGAAGAGGTACAAAGAGCCGATGGCTTTCATTTTTTGCAGAGCTCATGGATTTGAATGTACTAAAATATCTCAGCTTTTTCCTGAAAGTCAAGAACATAGAAAAGATGAGGGAAATCAAGGGAGGAACAGAAGCTATTACAAGTCTAATGAACACTATATAACTGAGTCACTGTATAATTTACAAAATCAAAATCATGTGGGTTTTGTCCTTTGTTCACTGTTTGCAAATTTTTTTATTGTGACCACATCATTTAAGAAACCTAAGTGCTTTCTCTATGCTTTTCACATTAAACCAGTGAAATAATTTCACTTTCCACTGACACGCTGTGCTTTCTGGTTTTTCTTTTCCAGCCTGATTTTTCAGTAAGCAAGTTCCCTGTAACTTTCTGGAGCCTTTTAAAAATTTCTTTTCCTAGGAAATTAAATTTTCCAGTTGTCAAAGATTTTAAAACATCCAGTGTAGTCATTGGATCAATGTTTTGGTAGTAGTTTAAAAATGTTGACGTAACATGTAGAGAAAATACATGATGGCAGGTGGAGATATAAGGACTTTATATTCATTAGGTTGTACTGTGCATTGCTCGTATGTGGTGAAGTCAAAAGAGTGTTTTGTTATCACTATTTGTTATTTATGAAGTGCCAAGAATGTGTTAGACAGTACCTTGTTATGAATAAAATAAAACGTTTTTATGACATAGCCTATAATATATTTACATTCGATTCTTTTCAAGAGATATTTCAGAACACACTGTAGGTTTTAAAATTTGTGTGGTTTTATTTTCCAGTATCCTCTCCCTCTAAACTCTGGTGGCCTTTACTCTTATTTTCTTTTTTTGCACATTCAAGACTTACTTTTGTGATGTTAACCACCACTAGTTTGCAATTTGTCTGAGATAACTATTTTTACATCTTGCTGCAAAGCTGGGAATCAAAGTATCCACTGGAACAGACCTAGTATTTCTGACTCTTAAGTGATCCCGTGTTCCAGAATAGGAAGTTTCTTGTAGTAGACTTAGGAGAAAAAAAAAAAAGTTAAAGATATAGTTTTTCTACTTTAATACAAGAAAAAGGAGGCTAAATGCTTAAGACTTTTCTTTTAAACCTTTTCTTTTTTTTGGAGCAGTTGCCTTTTCTTATAATACAGCCCTGCACACATAAACCAAAGCGTGTTCCTTGCTTCCAAAACTGAATTTTATGTATGACCAAAATGTTCCTGTTCCAAAAGTAGTGCTGTAGTGGATGCATGCCACAGATCTGTGTATGAGGCTCTCATTCAGTAGAATATGAGGTTGTGATTTGAGAGGGACGAAATGAAATTAGTCAGGAAAAGAAAAGTTACAGAGAAACCATGGTGATTGCTCCTCACACTTGGTTGTCAGGGCTGCAGGGCTAGCAGCAAGCAAGCAATGGTTGTCAGCATTCAGGGAAAGAACCTGCCTGGAGTGTAGCTCTTTTACAAGACAGACAAAGTAAAACTGCAAAGCAGTGAAGACTGGTGGTGAGGGTGACCTGGGTGTCGATTATACCTGCACTGCAGGCTGAGGCAAAAGGGAAGGAGGTTGCTGCCCTGGCAGCTGAGCAGGATCTGGGGAATTTCTATCATGTTATTTTTCATGAAATTATTTTAAAAATGCATCTAATAAGAGTACTAGTAATGCACAATAGACTATTTCATAAAACCATAGATCTCAAACCTACAAGGGAGTATTTGACTCATCTTGTCTGATCTCCGTAAAACTCACCATAGTACTTTCCTAAATTAAATTGTGCTTGGATTAAATTATATCTGTCTTCTCTCATACTCTTTCTCTTACTCAAAATTCAGTCTTTATTTTGAAACTGGCATAGAGAGTGGTAATCGACTGCAAGCTGAAGTAATTTGTTCCGGTGCAAAAAACATTTCACTGTTAAAACCTTGTGCCTTATTTCTTGCCTGAATTAGTCACACTTGAGCTTCCAGGTATTGGATTATGCCTTCATCTGCTAGGCTGAAGATGCAGCTCATTGCTGAATTTTTTCTTCTGTGTGGGTGCTTATTTATAGGCTGTGGTCATATAAATTCCTCATTTTTTATGGCCAGACAAATAAATAGAGTTTCTATAATCCTTGACTAAAAGGCATGATATCGAGCCATTTATCTTTTTCTTGGAAGAAACATTATTCAGTAATTTAATCATTCTTATGGCAATTCTATAAAATTTTCCCTATCTATGAACATCCTTGAGCTATGGTCCTAAAGAGAGGATGACAGCAGCTGATTGCAGTAGACATCACCTCAGGTTCAGGGTTATGAAACAGCCATCTCCTCTCCTATTCCGAATTTCCTGGATCCCAGGTCATCTGTGCTGCTGCATCCACTTGGGGGATGACAATTTTTCTGGTATGAACCATAGGCCAAACACTTTTTTTCAAAATGCCATTATAATGATTGCACTACTTAACTTCAGCCTAAAAGTATGAAGCTAAACTCGAGAAGTTTATGTGTATGTGAGGGAGACTTTCCATGGGATGTGTCATAGCATAAGAGAATCACAGAATCAGTCAGACTGGACAAGACTTCTGAGATCATTGAGTCCTATGTATAAAAATTAATTTCTCTGACTGGAAAACTGTGTGTTTGTGGCATCTTATTGACCATAAAGAACCCAAAGAGATTATATCCTAATCTGGGCCCTTAAAGCAAAATGACCTTCCCCAGATCTCCAGTCCTCTCTTATGCAAAAAACATCAGACTCCACCTCTTGGTTAAACGGCTGCATCCCAACTCCAAACCCACTCAGTACTATCACTGAGGTAGCACCTAGCAGTCAAGTAATCTGCCTGAAACTAACCTCATTTTAGACATTCACTACATTTCAAACATGAGTAGCTGTGGCCACTCCTGAACACTCTAAGTGCCCACCCATGGTTTTCACATTGTAGGCACCCAGCATCTTCCCTGCAATAATACACCAATTAAGACAACGGTGCCTTCAGTCCTTATCTCTACTGGGCCTAGAACATTATGTGCTGTCTGAAAGGACTCAAACTATTTTTTGGGTTCTGCTTTGTTGGTCTAAGTTCCAAAGTGGAAATTGCTCTTTTTGGATTGTGGAGGAAAAATAAAAAAAGACGCCCTATGATTCTTGTGTGGAAACTGTGCTTGAACCTCTGTTGCTTCATATCTTTATAGTTACAAAATGTTCACCGTAGTGGCTGTTTGGTCTCTTTTAAGGTCTGCTTCATCCTCAGAATTGCTCTAAATTTCTTTCAGAAATTGTGTTATTGCTAGAAATTAATACACTGCATTTAATGATAAGTAGCATTCATTTAATTTTGTGGGGGTTTTTTTCCTTAAATATCTCTGTGATGTGCTGAAAGTTGCTTTATTTTGTAGCATCTTATGACATAGAGTTTTCCTCCAAGAGTCCCACACTTCAGATGGGGGGCAGGATCCTTGGCCTTGCAGTCTCTCACTGAGTGAGTGAATGGAAGAGGGGAGAGGACCAGCATCACATTTCCCACTGGTTTCCTCTGAGACAGAAGGTGCTAAAGAAGCTCATTAATCGTGGTGTGGAGCTGGTCAGACACCTGTAGTTCAGTAATACTTAGATCACAATGACTTGGGATATGAAAATTGTATTTTAATTTGTTGAGACAGTTTATAGTTTCAGGGTGAATGATTACAGAGAAGCCTGCAGTAGATTACTGGGCTTGAATCTCTCTCAAAAAATCTGCAGTAGTTTGGATTAGACTTTATGTTAACGCTGAAGCCAATGTGTTAGCTTGAGACACTTCTGTCAGTTTGAAACAGGCCAGGCTAAAATTGCCAGGGCCAGCGCACACACACATACACACACGTCCCCACTGAACTCTGTCTTAATGAACTTTACAGCTTGGATCTGCCTTGGAATACCTAAAGTCTCTTGGTTTCCTGTGAAATGTGGTTATTAGAATATCTATATAACGGTGTTTGACCTTCAGCCCAAAATGGACACCTTAGACATATATGAGTACATGGTTTTGTGCATAAAATGATAAGAAAATGATTTTTTTTAAAATATGTAGCTCAAGCAGTGGAATCTGAGGGGCACTTTTGGAGTCATGTAATATAAAAATAAATAGTCCTATACCAAAACAGATTCTTAGTCTGGATTAATTTCTGTATAAAATTGAACCACTATCCCTGTGTAATATGGTATCATTAACTCTGAAGAATGTTTTTATTGAAGTACTGACTTTCCTATGAAAGTTAGTGTGCTGGTAGGGTTTAAGAACTGTGCCCAAGCAGCATTTTTTTGAACACTAGAAATTATAGGCATAATAATTACAATACAAGACTCTATAAAGTGCTCTGCCAGTGCACTCAGTTCTTACCAAAATGTGCTGGGAAATAATTTACTGTTCACGTTGTGTTTGGAACATCCCCAGGAACTTAGCTAACTACACCGCAAATGATGTCCAATTTTGTGTGCTGTGTACTGGCTAACATGTGCTCTGCTGTCCCACAGAATGGCCAGCACAGAGTTGCCTTTCCTTTGCAGGAGGTGGGAAGTCCTCCTCCTTAAATGACAATTCAATTTTGAGTTGGTTTCAAAGTCTGGTCAAGTCAGCAGGAAGGAATATTTTATCTCAGCGGGCTGGCAGAAGATGACAAGCAAGTTCCATCACATTCAGTGTAGCCATACTGGGTAAGGTGCTGTTACTGTGATGAAAGAGGAGGACTGTGGCAAGACAGCCCCAAAAAAGTTGTATGCCTAATGCTTTCATTTGTGTCTATAATTTTTATTAGTGGATTAGAAGCTGCACCGAATTCCTACATTCAAAATTTAAACACATACACCCCTGAAGTTCTAAAGGCTCAACCATTCACTTGATGGTAGTCTTCTCATTTACTTCTTACTGAATGTATTTTAGGTAAAACTTTATTATCTGGGGAATAATTTAATGGAAAATGCTAGCAAATTAAAATTAATTTTTTTTAATACTGGTAAAAACATACAGTATCAGCTCAGACCAAGAGGTTTACTCACTCAGTTCTCAGTCCTTCATTGGACAATCTAGACTTTTTTATATAAAGACAATGCATACAATTCAAGAACCTGCTCCTTCTTATTTGGCGAGATAGGTTTTTAATGCACAGAAAAAGGTTTGGTTTACATTGTACATGGTTCTTTTTTTTTGTTTTGTTTTGTAGAGAAGAGAATAATTTTCAACTTCTTTAAGTGCTAAGAATTAACTCCTTTTCCCAGAAATTTCCTTCTTTTTGACAACCCTTCTGTTGAAGATCATGAGCACTGTAACAGGCTTGGCTTCTGCTGACAGTTCTTCTCCAGCACTAATTTAATTACTATTGTTATTGTGAAGAAATAAACACCAATTATTGGTATGTCTGTTTCTCTGTTCAGATATTGTTGTTTATGAGCATGCTGCTTACTCTTCTTTCAAGGCACAATTTTTAAAGTTGATTACTCTGAAATCTCTGCTTCTTCCCTACAGCAGTCATTTTATTCAGGCTCTTACTTTTTATCCTATTCACATCATTTGTGGCAGTAGGACTCCTGAGCTAGAAAAGGTTGTGTTAAACGTAGTATGTTTTTCTTCCACTAATTTACTTTTTGAATGTGTAATCTTTTAGCATTTTAAGTGTCATGTGGCAAAAAACCCCAGACATTTAAGCTGAGCATTAAGTAAAGAATAAGCTTTTTTAAAAATTTGATTTTGAGTATTTCTTCAGATAATCTCTTTTGATGGCTTGTAGTTCTTGGATTGGAGCATGTATTAAAAACACTGGTAAGCCATCCTACGGTTTAGTGTGTCCAGCTGTCCTTGAGCTGGTATAACCTACTCCTCTTTAACACTCAGTTTCCTGGAATTTTTGAAACCATGATGTCTATTTACATGTCTTCTGCAGTCTGAAGTTCTGAGCAAAACATGATGTTTCAATGGGGTGGAAACAGAAAAAATACAAGGAATCCATCAGATGTAGACGTTGATGTATCTGTGTGGCTGTGAAATGAAAAAAATACCAAAAAAAGATGGCTAAACTCTATGCATGGCTGAATTTTTCTTTGAGAGCTTGAAACAGTTGCACTTTTTTCTATGTTTTTCTCTTTAAGTATTTAAGCACAGATGGGGCTTCTTTCTAACAGGTTATCTTTGTCTCCCTTTTCAGACCTTTTTTTGGTTTTGTGCATTGGTTGTTTTAAATGTACCTAAGTGTCATGGTTAATTGTGTAGAGAATATTAGTTAGCAAAAGATGCCTTACTATTTTTTCTATTCTATTCTATTTCTTATTCTGTTTTCTCAAGTTATGAAGTCATTGAAATTGACTTTTTGCAGGGATTTTAGGAATCCAGCTATTATGTAAAATTACCATAGAATTATATTAATTATTTTGCCAAAGCATAAATCGAGGCTGAGGAATCCATATTATGAATCCATTTCTGAATACAGCAATCTGAAGTTAGAGAGGAGTATTCAGGGGCCAGTTAAAGATTCCCAATAGAGAACCTTCATTTACATTGAATAGATCTGTTGTTGAGAGGCTAAGTTCCTTGCCAATTCAGGCCTAATTTATGTTTATTATTTTAAAAATGTAAAAAGTCCCAAACAACAAAACAGCTAAGCACAAGTTGAGTATTGTTATAGCAACAATGTGGTTGTGGGGTGGAATCATGGTTAAAAGAGCTCACTCTGTTTCCTTTTCTGACAAGAGGGTAGTGATGCAGTATGACTGAAATGCAACACTTACACAAGTAACATCTGTAACCTTCACTCACCATGCGACTAACAAAATTTTATTTGCAACAGTGATTTAAAAAATAGTATACTCTGCTGGTACTGCATAATTGCATAATTTCAAATGATGCAGACTTAACATTTATTTATTTAAAAATTAATTGCATTGTGAATGGGCTGGACCACACTGAAGTGAACTGATTCCTAATACTCCTGGAAGACACTGGATTTATTGCTTTGAAAAAAAAAACCCAGGAAATTCTTTGCACTAAAAACAAATAAAAGGAAAGATCTTTACAAGTAGACCTAAGTTACCAGAGTGATAGACAGCCACCCCTGCATAAATGACAAATAGGCTGTAGATGTCATGTTTGTAGAGAAAATCTGCAAATGGGTAGAGGCAAGCTACGGTGGCATTGTTTTCCTGGTTGAGCAGAAAGCTTAAATTGACGGGTCTGAGGCATAAACACTCTCCCTTTTCATTTCATGGAGTATTAACTCAATTTATGAAGTTGCTACTTCTTCGTTTTACTGTTCATAAAGGAATAAACTAGAGAAGAACAGTGTGTTATGAACACACAGATGTTACCCTGTGCTATGATTTGCAAGATGTGGGAGAAAGGGAGTCCCTGAGTATCATCAAGGGATGTTGCCTTGGTGGGGAGTGAGGCCAGAAAGGGTGAAAGGCTGAGCTGGTCGTGATTTGGCTGAGAGTAGGCTAATATTTGCAGGGCTTGGAAAGTTACACTGTGGAAAATACTGCGTACTGGTTTTCTCTTTCTAATCTGAAAGGCGAATTTGTAGGTGTTGGGTAGGAAGATTATAGAAAATATTTTCCGTATCTTTAAAAGCTATGTCAGTGAAGGACATGTATATATCATGTTAACTAGATACTGTAACCCTAATTTCCAAGAAATGCCATTGTTTTTATGAATAAATTTCTGTATGTCCGTTCATTTTCTTAAAAAATTAATAGCAACAAATTTAAAAATTAATTAATTTTACAGGGAAGCTTAAGCTAGACACTCCAAGTTCCTCTCTGCTGAACAAAGAAGTAGGTAATGAGTTATATTGTTGTGAGGATGAGATGTATGGGAGTGGGCCTATCTAATTCTTAGTCAAATAAAGCTCAGAGTCTCTTACAGGCTTCCTGGGCCATGGTGAGCTATCCTTCTGGAGAGTGATATGAGTAACAAAGAAATAATCTCCCCAAAGGCCAGCAAGGATACCTTTGTTGTGCCAAATTTGTTATGTTTTCAAAATTTGGTGAGCATAAGGGTTAAACTCTAAAAGCAGTTCAGTTCCGCCCTGACAATGGAACCCTACTCCTGCATAATAAACCAGACTTGGCTTGGTCAGTCTCTTGGATGCCTATTCTTCAAAGAAAAGCTCAGTGGGTTCTTGCTTATGTTATAGGCTATTTTCCTGTAGATTTGTGCTAGAAGCAAGCCCTAGCAAAATGTTGCAATTTTCCTAGTGATGAACAACTTGTTCAAATCCCCTAATCCTCAAAAACCCCTTCAGCTCCTTTTTTGCTTTGCTGGTGCTTTTTGTTCACTGTGTTTCAATTTGATTAGAAAGATGAATCGTGTTTAAAAAATCTTAATGTGGGTTTGCCAAAAGAACAATTGTAACAGTGAACCATTGCCTGAGGCAGGAAGCTGTAAAAGTGAAGGAAATGGGAAGTTAGCAAGCATGACAGCATAGAGAAGTGAGAACCTGTAGAGACAAATACATGGACCTACATGTTGTTTTGCTTTGTTTATGGTGAAAATTAAGACGACTGAAATGGAAACCATGCCAACAATACATAGAATATAAGATTTGTTGCAGGAAATGAAGATGATAAGATGTAGGGGTGTCAGAGGACTGTCAATGCAGCTGAAATCAACAAAGATCTTTGTACGGGTCCTTGGGGAGATGATGAAGTAAACAGCTCTGAGGCTGAGCATAAAATTACAAAGCTGGAAATCACATCTGTGAAAACAGGTCTGTGTGACAGTTGGCTGGTGAGCAAAACAGGAAAGGTAATGAGCAGTGATGTATTTTGGCTGGGTTAGAGGTTAAAGCAAGCAGCATCAGATAATGGTTAATCCCCCAAAGAGGAAGACCACCTGTGCAAAGAAATATATTTGAGTTAAAGGAGGAATGGTGTTCATATCCTTTAGATATATCAGGATAATGACCAGACAGAAGACAAGCTAGAAAACAGAAGATTGGGAAGTATATCCTCACCCGTAAGAATCAGATCTGCCTGACTGAGGGTGTAGGTGTAAGAAGAGTATGAACCAGTTCTGTAAGAAACTCTGGAAAACAGATTCATAAGTGGACCTTGGGCTCAACAGATTTATATTGTATCACAGAAACATAGAAGATCCTGAGTTGGAAGGGAACCACAAGGATCATTAAGCCCAACTCCCAGCTGTGCACCGGACAGCCCCAAGAATTACAGCCTGTGCCTGAGAGCATTGCCCAAACCCTTCTTAAACTCTGTCAGGTGACGACTTCAATGGAAGAGAAGATTCAGATTACTAAACCTAATGACAGAAATGGGGACTTGAGTCTAGGGGAGGAAAATAATGAAGATGTAAAGAGTTTTGAGGAAATGTTCATAGAATTTGAGGAAATGTTCATAGAAGGTTTTGCAAGAGAGGAATTTAGATTGTCTTGCTTGTTGCATGGGAATAAGTCTGGTTCTTGAGATCTGTGAATTTTATTTACACTACCTTACTAAAAGAGCCTTTGACACTGAGGATATCCTTGACTTTTCTGTCTCCTGGTGTAGCATTTAATCTTTTATTGCAGTATTTAAGTTTGTTACAAACTCCTGAGACCTGCATTGACATCTAGGGCATAGAGAAAGGTGCAGAACTGGTGTAGGATGCCTTTCTAGAATTGCCTGATTGCTTCTAATTACAGAGGACTGCTGCCACAAAACAAGGTTCTTCAGAGAATTTATTCCTGTTTTCCTTTCCTTTTGTTTATTTTTTACTATTTCTTAGTCTTTGCATCCAGAAATACTCTTCATCAATAAGGATAATGCCATCATTCCAGTGCTAGCAGATCAGTTAACTCTACCATACACATTTATTTTCAAATATATGATTTCGAATTCACATGGACATAAAAATATAGAGAATAGAAAAATATTATTTTAAGGCAAGTGGTGGAAGACCTATCACTTAAATTATGTAAAATATGAAAAATATAAAAACCCATCTGAAGGGTTCAGGCATATATTAAAGGGAAGAGTCATACATTGGCCAGGATAGGACAAGATGACCTAAGAGCACTTTCATCTATAATTGCATGTTTATGTTCCCAATGGTTTCCCATAGTTTAGTAACAAGACAAGCATGCAGCTGGATTTGATGTCCAAATTACCTTTAAGACTTTAAGCATGATACCTATGTGAATAGCAGAAATATGACATATATTGTATCATGAGTAATAGTACTTTTACCAGAAATGCCATAATGAAGGAATGGCATGTGTTCTAACTATCATCTGAATTGCCAAGTTCATATAAGTTCCTGTTTGGTAATGTGTTATTTAAGCCAAGTTATGGTGTAACTTTTGGGTATATATGGATATAACTTGTGGATCTGTATATGATTCTGTGCACATGGACACGCACCCACTCACGCCATGCTGTACACTGAAGTCCTGTTCAATGTGATCTCTGATCTCTATTATTTTTAGCAAATCCTGTCACCAGTAAGTCTAAGCAGAGGAAAAAGATTGGAATTTTAAACACTTTATTGAGAAATACAAGAATACAGAACTACAAGAGATCATAATATCAAATCCCATCGTATCTATATGAAGACTGACATTTCCAGTAATTCTTTCCAGAAATTTAGTAAAATTCATCTTTAAAATTAACTAGGTTTCTGTCCCCCACTACAGTCACAGGAATGTTGTTTCAGAACTCTGCATATGAAAAATGACATTTTCCGTATTTGTAGTGGAAAAGCATCCATTGCTAATATCTGTCTGCATGTTTTAATTCCTGTTCTCAGAAGACCTTTTCCTTTCTGTCTCCCATTCTTGTCTTTGTCCAAACATCTGCAGGAAGGAATCATAACTTCCTTACAATTTGTTCTGACTGGCTACGTAAGTTAATGATCTTGGAGTTTCCCTATTTCATCTCAGTTGTGCAGCATAGATCTAAGCTTTTACATATTTACTTTGCTTTGTTACAATCAGTAGCATAATTTTAAAATAATATAAAAAAAGTAATATACTTTGTCAAAACACTAGTAATGTTAAACAATGGTCTCCTTTTGACTTTTGTCATGCTTATGGCAATTAGATAACTGATAATGAAGAATGGTGACATTTTGGAGGCAAAATTCAAAAAGCCAGTTTGATTTTGAGCAATATCTATTAATCTTCCTTAATAAGAAACAGATAGTTCCGTATTAACAATTGGCCTTTTTGTTTGTACAGATTAGGGAACAGGATGCTATGAATATCTGCTTGTTTTATCAGAAATAAGACAATTGTATGCTCATGGTAAAATTAGAAAGCAGCTTTCTTTGGGGGTTTGTTCCTGTGGCGATGAATCAGGGCTTGTGCTGGTTTCCCACCTGCAGCAGCGTTATAACATGAATAGAAGACTCCTCTCATTCTGCAGTCAGTCAGTATTGCATGGTCCTTATTCTCCATAGTCACTTTCAATTCATCATTATCCAGCTTACAGGATAAATTCTTATTTGTTGGTCTTGCATTAACGTGACTTGCACACATAGAATCATAGAATCGTTAAGGTTGGAAAAGACTTCCAAGATCATTGAGTCCAACTTTTTACTGAACAGCACCTTGTCAACTAAACCATAGAACTAAGTGCCATGTCCAGTCACTTCTTGAACACTTCCAGGGATTGTGACTCCATGACTTCCCTGGGCAGCCTGTTCCAATTCTTAACAACCCTTTCAGTGAAGAAATTCTTCCTAATGTCCAACCTCAACCTTCCTTGGTTCAGCTTGAGGCTGTGTCCTCTGGTCCTGTCACTTGCTGCCTGGGAGAAGAGACCGACCCCCATCTGACTGCACCCTCCTTTCAGGTGATTGTAGAGGGCAAGAAGGTCCTCCTTGAGCCTCCTTTTCTCCAGGCTAAATCACCCCACCTCCCTCAGATGCTCTTCATATGACTCACTTTCTGTACCCTTCACCAGCTCCATTGCTCATTCTCTGGACATGCTCCAGAACGTCAACATCTTTCCTGAATTGAGGGGCCCAGAACTGGACGCAGGATCCGAGATATGGCCTCACCAATGCCAAGCACAGAAGGACAATGGCTTCCCTTGTCCTGCTGGCCCTACTCTTTTTGATATAGGCCGGGATGCCATAGCCAATGTTGTTTCCGTCCCATTTCCATCACTCTTCTACTCAGGTCCTTCCAGCTCATGATATCCCTTGCCTCCTCCAGATTGGTGATGCTTCTTGCAAATCATGGGCTTGTTGCTACTGTCTTTGAGGCAACATCATTAATACAAAAGTTTCATGACAATCCTCAATGCGTTCCTGAAAGACCTTTCCTGGTAAACTCCTCCTGCTGGATTAGAACTATTTTTTTCATGTTTCTCTCACCAGTCCATTTCTCAGCAGAGAACTTACTAATCTCCAGTTTGACTAATGGCTTCCTGTAGTAATTAATATCAGATGCTAGTAGCCCAGATAAATGAGGTCTATGTTATTGTCTTTGCTTAGACAATCAATTATTTCATTGAAAGAAAAACGTCAACTAGTACTATGTATTTTACCTCTGATAAACCCATGTCATAATTTTTTCCCTATTTTCATCTCCTTATATTTACTTATTTCTTGAATATTTTTCTCCAAACCTGATATACTTTGAATATTTAGGCAAACAGGCCTTTTCAATAAGTGCACAAAGCTTGCTGCTTACGAACCGTATGATACTACCTCATCTTGAAGTAATAAAAAAATGGCAAAATATATCCTAATAGTTTCCAACAAAGTAATGTAAACAAACAGTCCCAATAGTCTCAGGCTCATACATTTTCTCCAAAGATTTGAATTCTTTCTCAGGAAAGATAAAATGAATGATAGAGAAAATATGTTGGCAAGAAAATTGTAATTTTAGCTATTAGAATTGGATAGTCCTTCAGTCCCGAATTAAGAAGATTCCCTTTGTAAAGTTTTGGAGGATAGAGTATCCATATCATATATTTCCTTTCAAGCTAAGGCCTCAGGCTGATGCTTGATTACATCAGTCTATCCCACAACTGGGCTCTGGAATGAAACTTGCAAATCAGGACAGAATACCCTCATGGGTACATTGTGTGTTTTGGAAATGCCTATTATTGATAAAGATTTTTTTCTCTTTTTTTAACTGGTCCTAGTCTTTATTGGTAAATCTTAGACAACTACGTTCTTCAAAGTTCTTTGTGTGTCAGTTTTCTTAGGTCAGATTCAGATGTTCTTGAACTTAGTTTACAAAGACACCAATGCTGTCTCTTCCTTTCTAGTCTCTACTACGCTCGTTTGTCTCATCTTGTAACTCTTCTGTTTGGAAATGGTACTTTGTGGTTCTCAGGATCCATGTAAAACCACCTCTTGGCTCAATTTATGCAAGGACAACTTACCAAAAACCAGGTTTTGTTTGTATTTTGTTTAATATGCCCCTCTTCAGTTTTCTTCTTTTTCAGCTGGTTCCATAGTATCTCAGGCAGTTTCTTTTCTTTTACTTTCTCAACTTTAAGACTAATATCAAGTATCCCTGTTTCAAAGTTAAAAGAATTTTCAGTCCTTTAAGCCCAATATATTAGCAAGAAAAATATTATTTTTGTTTTACTCATTTTCTGTGCTCATTGACCTATGAGGAAAATCTGTCATTATTTCCCGTTAGACTCAATGTCCTTTTGGGTCTCTTTCACTCTCAGAATGCTTTGTTTCTAACTGAGGAATTTTGTTTTTTTTAAGCACAAGAAAAATTTTGCATATTTTCTACAGGTAGAAATAGATATCTAGTGGTTCTTAGTGAGAAGTCATTGTAACTCCTCTGGGCCAATTTTTTAGGTAAGTGCAAAAATTAGAAACATTTCCTTTATTCATCTGAAATGAAATACTTCAGTATTATATCTGAAGTGAATGTCTGTTTTAGTGTGAAACTAAAAAGTTTATTTGATCTTAGCTTTGAGATAGCTAATTTTTGAAAAAAAAAATATTGACAAAAGGTGGCCAATTAAAATGTAGTAATCCAAAACAATTTTTTTTTTTTTATAATCATAAATTTTTCTTTTTCGAAAACTTGCTGTTGGTGAAATATGTTCTTCATTTTGAAAAGCAGCCAGCATTATAGAAAATGTTTCTGCTTTGAACTGACAAGCAATTACAGATACTCAGTGTATGCTAATTACATGGTACATTGAAACAATTATATGCATATTGTCTCTTCCTCCACACTCAGAATCCTACAGTAATTTACTTATTCAATTACTCTTAATGTTTTCCCACTTTGTATTTCCCAGCACATGGAGCAGTATTTAGTTTACAGACTTCAGATCTAGGCATGGGAGCACACATTCCAAATACTGGGTATGGAAGACATATTTCTTCAAAGCTTGGAGAGTTTTACCAGTCAGTTTAGGGACTCATCTAGATCCTTCCATCACAGCTAAGAGTTGCTGCATCTTGTGGAAAACTGTCCATGGGAAACCCCTCAGCCTTTTTTCCGTGAATAGGCTATTTGCTTCCCTTATTCCAGAAAGTTTCTGCATCATATGACCTGCATATGTGCATATGGTCATATTTTGATCCATTTAAGCCAGATTTACCACGCAGTGTTTAGGACCATGAAAATTAGACCAAATTCACCTAAATTTTTGAACAATTCAGGACAATGGATGATGGTGTTACATATCGTTTCGTGAATAAATGCTCAGGTCACTGTCTGGTAATTTCTCTAACGTCAACTCTTTTTAGACATATTTTTGCTATCAGAGAATGACAGCTGTCTCACAATTTCCTTGAGTGTTTCTCTACCAGGTAGGATTAGAGATATTTGACGATATTTAATTCAATTTTAAATTAATAAAAATCAGACTATATGTTTGTAAAAGCTTATCGATAGTAATGAAGCCATAATAGAAATTTCAGATATCAATGGAATCTCTGACATTCAAAACAGGTACCTTTCATTCATTCTCAGTGATTTAAGTATTTTGAGAGAGAAGTATTACAAATTCCATATAGATTGCAATTATTATCAATAATGGTATCACTGTTTATATTATTTGATTCTTCTGAATGGTGACTTTAGAGATGTCCAGTGAGAAAGATCTTGTATTTTTTTTTTTACTTAAAAAAATCTGTGAGTTCACAGTATTTAATCACCCCCATGGTTATTTAGATTTTTCTGTTTCCCTGCTTGCACATAGAGCTCAAATATATAATCCATGAGCAAAACAGGGTGGACTCACATGACAACATAAGCATAGCTAAAAAATTCCAAGCATTGCCTACCTCTCTGATTTAGTGTATATGTACAATTCTGATGTCAATGCATGCTTTAAGTGTCAGGAATTTGTGTTGATGACTGCCTGAGGGCCTGAAGGTTGGCAGATTTACACTGGACAGTTAATCAATTTTATTTTCCTGGTAGTGTTAAATTAGTTCAAAATAAATCTGTTTCTAGACTTTATTTTTACATTTCTGTATTTGAATTGGGCAATTTGTACTCTGAATCCTTAGCAAAATGGAATTTGAGCAGCTCACGTGTTACTGTTATTTCTTGGGCTGAATTTAGTCCCACATGGAATTCAGATTCATAATAAATTTTTGTCTGCTGTGGTAAGGATAATATTGTTTGATCCACTTATTTTTATTATCACTGGATACTCTGCAGGGATAAATCAACGGTTTAGCTTCTGTCTATCAATCTGTTTATAAGAAAGAAATAATAACTTGAAAATTAATTTCCAGGCAGACCTGAGTCTGATTGTTTGGTTTTGTCATTATTCTGGCATGCAGCTTCGTAAATCATATAGCACTACAAAAGTCTAAAATGGGCATATCAAAAGGGGTATTTCTATGTGTAGAAAACTTTTTTAAAATATTTGTTCCTCTTAATATAAACATAAAACTTCTATATTCTTGATATCAGTATTTTACTTTTCTTAGTCTTAACAACAGCATCCTCATTTAGAGGTTCACAGGCTCTTACTGGGCATTTGTGTATTTGGGTATTCCTGCCAGGTAAAGCAACTTGGTAAAATTTGCTCCAGTCTTGCAAGGAAAGTGTGAGAAAAAAGATCTGCCATGAAGGCTGGAAGGCAGCTTTCAGGGACTATCTGAGGTGCGCAGAAGAGCACTTCAAGAGCAGTGATGCATTTCAGTCATTCAGAAGTTGATGACAGAACAATCCTTAGGAAATGTAGCTTCCATCATTAAATTCTGAATTTTCTATTACTTTCTGCCCCACTAAGAATTTATTGATTTTTTACATTAAATGTAATGAAAAATTGTTTCATTTACATGAATGGAATACCCTCAGTGGAATACCTTCTTTTATTGGGGAGATGCAATTACGTGCTAGAAAAGGGGAAGCTCTTTTGAGTGCTGTGAGTGCTGGTTCCAAACAGCATTTACAGACTGTACTTATGAAAGACAAAATCTGTGGAATAAATTTTAAAACCCAACAATACAAACCAACCAAACAAAAAAGATGCTGGGATAATTTTGAACCAGGAAGAATAAGAACAGGCAGGTATATGCAAGCACCTGAAAAAAAATGCTGGGAACAGGTGGAGACTCCTGGATGCTGTGGCACTGCAGCTGAAGGGAACTTTGACAGAGGCCTGTGACTGTCCAGCAGGTTTGTGCGAGGGTTCTGGAAGGTTGAAACTGGTCACTATGAAAAGTTTCAGAGGAAGAAGAGAAACAGCCAGCAGCAGGCAGACAGAAGGAAATAACTAATATCTAATCTCCTTGTGGAAGACTTGCACATTCAGTAGGAGTAAGACCTGAGACTGGACTAAAAAGAAGAGATATTAGATGGTGCAAAGAATTTTTTTTAATGCACATATACATACAGTACATTTTTTATTATGTGTGTATCTAGGTAGTTAACTGTTTCGTTTAAAAATCATTTTGCTTGTTTTTTGTTTGTTTTATTTTTATGGAAACACAGAGACAAAATTAAGCTTTGGTGTACTTCCATTTATGTCAATGAAATAGTAGAACTTAATCTTGCTTCCAGTACTCAATTTGAAAGAGGTAAATTTGTGGTTGATCCCTGCTATTCTCAAGTTTCAGAGAAGACAAAAACCATCTGTATTTTAGCATCAAAATTGCAGTGCAGAATCAGCTGTACTACAGGGCAGAGGAAGCGTAATTTCAAGGAGATCATGTTTGCTTTCCCAATGATTTTTGAAACCTATTTCCATTTAGCTGCTGGTGGATAGGAGAATTAAGAATGTAAGAAAGGTCCCACTGGCCCAGATAAATGATCCATCTGCCCTTATTCAGTCTCTGGAAATAGCACCTGGAGATCACAATAGGAAGAGAAAAAAAAAACCCGGCCACTTCTTGTCATCCATTCTTGACATTCCCTTCAGCATCCACACTTGTTTTATTAGAGTGTGCATTTCCTGTCCTGTGCTTTTTAAATCCATTTCCAAATACATTATCCATTAATTTGTACAATTTTTTTTTTAATGTGGTAGCATTCAAATCTATTCCTCCACCTCCTCTGGCAATAAACTCCTGAATCACCCACAAAGTTAAGAAGACATTTCTTCTACCTGTTTTCTACCTTCTTGTGACACTGACTGTCCTTCAGTTTTTTGGTGCAGGTGAACAACATATGGGTATCCAGCTTATTCACAGCTTTTATGGTTACATAAACCTCCCACATGCTGCCCCTGAGTTTTCCTTTTCAAACATGACGTTAGTTTGGACAACTGCCAGTGAGGAACCAGTACTGTTCTCTAGTTATAACTCCAAGTATAACACTAAGTATATGTGTCAGGACTATTTTTCCTGATTTTATTATGTTGGCTGCATCTACAATAAGATGCCTCTGCTGTCTTTTTGCCTTGTCTCTCAGTTCTGTGAGCTTTTCTGAAGTTCCTCATTGCTTGACTAGTCAGTTCATCACCTGTGGACTTGGCAACTTCAATTCTCTCCTCTGTTTCAAGGAAATTGATGAAGATTTTAATAAAACCGCTTCCAGAAACTAAAAGGCTAGGATAAAACTTTTTAATGTACTCTTTTCTCAGTTCCAAGATTCCTGCTTGCTTGCTTTCATAGAGGCATGGCTTCAAAAGAAAGGGCAGAGCACAATCTTTACCATAGTTTGGCCTGAGGCTGATAGACAATAAGGCTGTGCAGATCCCAGGTCACTTCATTCTTTAGTGAATCTTTTCTGCAAATAGATCCATGCTGGTATCATGGCCACTGTGCCATGGTTGGTTATGCACGCCTTGCATGAAGGTGTTGCTCAGATCCTCAAACTGTCCTACTGGTTGCCTACAATGTAGATGGAAGTGATGTATGTCTCACTAAATTGACTCTAGGGACACACAATTGTCTGTGCAGATGTCAGATCAGAGTAGGGAAGACCCAAATGAAGCAAATATGTTGCTAATCGTCCTGAAGGCTAATGTCGTTTTCTGTCTTCATAGGGCATGTAGGTGTTTGGTGAGACCATGCAAAGTACTATGCTAACCACTGCAGTGGGGCTGCTGGCTTCTCCCTGCCCGAGTGTGGCAAAATTATTTGCTCCACCTGAAAGCTTTTGTTTAACATTAACTCTTCCCATGATTTGATCCTAAATGAAAAGCATGGTTTCTTGGATCAATTCAGTGAAAGGTTATCTTCAAAATATGTGTTGGTGATGTGAAAATTGATTTATTTTCTAAATTATTCACAGGGTGGTAATTATAATGAGAGTATTGCACATTAACTCATTCTGTCTTGTTTATCGCTAAATATTGTTTGTTTCTGGTCTGCATTGTATTTTCTTGCCCCTTTCAAATACTGCTCCTTGGCCTTGTTCTGGAAGAATACTAATGAGTGATTTACTTAGTTTCAAAGAACTTCAAAACATTCTTATCGTGTCTAACTGTGATTTGTCAACACCAAGTATGCTAGAGCACTAAAAATGCTCTTGAAATGCTGGTTGATGAAACTAATACGGTTTAAGGGTACAAGTGAGGAAAGTTTTTCATGAAGGACACCTTTTGTTAGAATATTGAATCTCAGCAGAATAAAGCAAGCAGTCTTTTGAGTATCAAGAAAGGTACACTGGTGAGCTGACATTTGCCTTGAGATAGTTGGTGAGTCTCAAAATCTCCTTTTTTTTTATTTTTGGTGCAGGATGATTCCCAGCTGCAGTGCCTCTCTACTGAAAAGTTGTTCCGTTCCAGTGAAAAAATCGCTGTGTTAAGACATATTAAAATCTTAACTGAGAAATGTTTTTTAGTAGTAGACATTGCACTCAGGGTTCAGTCAGTTCAGAGTGAACAATATCATGGGTTTACATGCTTAGTGCAGACAGATTGACTCTCAGTTTCTACTCTCCACAGAAAAGGTGTATGCATCAGGGCCATATTACTGCTAACACTTCGCAGTGGTGGAATAAAGATGTTGAGAAGTGAGTAAAGGAGGCAGGATGGGCAGGACAAGGAAAGAACAGGAGTGGGCGACTATTTTTGTAAAGGACTGGCACCTAGAACAATGGGGCTCTGGACACAGACATTTTATGTGTAATTAATCACTATTTTTGCCATCTAAGGGACTGCAACTCATGGGCTCATTAAACACAGAAGTCCAGATACCTGAAACCTAGACAAGACGTGAGAGACAGTAGGTAAATTCAAGGGAACATCAGAAAACTCACAAAATAGTAAAAATGCAAGGATGTCACTGCACAGACAATGTTACTGGTTGTCAGTGTTGGTGTTGGTTATGCTGTTTGTTTTTATTAAACCCGTAATAAATATCTGTATAAGGAAATTTTAGTGTCTTTAAGGAAATTAGACATTTCTGGGTAGATAGTGTCTAATGGAATGGGTCACTGGGAATAAGCACAAAAGTGCTTGCTGCTGCAGTCACTAACAGTTATACAAAGAAGACTGGTGTTACAAGTCACAAAGGTTTTGTTCCTCTGAACAGTTTTCAAAATACAGCCAGTCACTGGGTATTTGATGCTTTGGTCAAGGTATTCAGCAGGAGGGGACTAAACTTTCAAAGAAGAAGTTAACACCTGCAACGGCCTTGCCGTAGTTAAGGTTAATTTAGACAATGCCTGAAAGATGATAAGGTCTTCTGAAAGATTTTTACTTCTCCAGATTAATGGGGAAGTCCCCATTTGAATGTTGCATGCTGGGAATAGAGGATTTGCAATATGTTGGGAATAGAGAATTTGCAATATTTAGATACAGCTAAAATGGGATAATCTGATGCCATGATGATTTTTTGCCTTTTCTTTTATACCCCTTTTATATACCTTTTTATAAGTTCTGTATTCTTAGTGTTTTTTAGCCTACATTCTTAGACTTATTTGTCAAACTAAGAGACTAAACATCTTAGAAGCTTCATAGTTAGGGATCAGAAAGCCCCAGACACCACGGTCTTCTCCAGAAAACATTTTGTAAACTAAGATAGAACCATCCAGGGGAAGGTTCCTTGGGGAGGGGAGCTCACTCGAGCCTCTCATTGGGGAATTTTTGATAGATATGCTAATTAGTAAGACCTATAATGTTATGCCAGATCTTTTGTTGGTGTGCATTGCAGTGTGCATTGGGGTGCATTCCGCCTGGACATGGTGCACCTAAGGATCCTTAAAATAAATACAGAGGTAAAATCCCTTTTTCCCTTCTAACCGTGTTTGATTCTTGATTTTAAGATCAGGAAAAGGCATCAATCTGTAGCAAGGAACAGATTCTGAGCAAAGTGTGATGTCTTGGGGGTGGTGGAGGAGGTTTGGCTGAGATGTAAAAAAGGGTAAAGGATGAAGGTATAGAGAATGTTCTTTGAATATGCCAGTAGTCCTTTTAGACCTCCTAGTATGCAGCTGTGCAAACAACTGATTTTTGGGTTAAGTGTATGAACGCAAACACACTCAACATGTAATTTCTGCTGTTCCAGAATGAAAAAGTTTCCAATTGCTTTGTGAAAGGGAGACCCTCAACACTTTTTCTCCAGCTTAACAAAATGTTCTCTTTGGCTGAAACAATATTGCTTACTTGAGCTTTTTGGGAGTTTTTTCTTCTAAAAATATTTAAAAATCAAACATAACTTCATGTGGTCTCAATACACTACTTGGAAACAAACAATAAACCTTTCTTAAACTCATTCAGATTTTCTTACCAAATTAGATATGAATTTGTGAAGAGTTTCAGTGGTCACAAAATTGCTGATTTCAGTGAACAAGCTACTTAGGGAAAGTAAGCATTTGCCCAGTTCCTTTTATAATACTGACTGGCAGGGTATGAGCCTGCTCTGGTGGCTTGGTGTGGGCTGGCCTTCTGTCAAACCTGCCGTAGCTGTTCCCACACTGGAGGGTCAGAGCTACTCTAGATGAGTGATCATGATCCACGTTTTTGTCTCGGTGTTTAGATGGACCATCTAAAGTAATGCACAGGCAAGCCCTCAATGCTCTCAGTTTTCAGTGTGTTTCAAGGCTGCAGAGCCTTCTCTCCTGTCAGGTGGTCATTTCCTGATACATCTTTTCTGCAGAGACGTGGGAATTGTTTCCAAGCATCATGAAAATTGTTGCTTAGATGTTGTCCAGAAACAATTCTATTAGACAAAAAGGTGTGGTAGAATAGTTTACCCTTTGAACAACAATCATCAACCTTAACCAGCGTCATGAACTTACTGGTTTGGATGCTACTAATCCTGATTTATGCCTTACTGCTTCACATGAATGAGTCTGCTAGCAGAGGGGAGAAGATTTAGTGTGAGTAGAGTGCCAGACCCTGTTCCTTGAAATAAGAAATGTTTATATTGTTGGGAAGTGATGTAATGGCATAAATGGCAGCTTGGATTATGTTTATTAGCATGTGAAAAGTTTTAGCAGTATATCTGTCTGTTTTCTATTAGAGGTTTGTATCCAATAACAAAAAAATACCCATGGATAACAAACTGGAAAATGGATGCATATTTGGCTGGCTGTAACTGTTGGGGGGGAGATGGGGCTGGAGAGGAGGTCTGGGGCTTTTAAAAATATTTTTCAGTAAAAAAACAAGTTTAATTAAGGTGTTGTAGAGAGATAATTTTTTTTTAATTGGAAATTAAAAATAAAAGCTAATCAGAAAGTAACCCTCATTTTTCTGCCTTTATTGGGAAGTACTGTTACTTATCTGAATTTAAAATTTGATACAGCACCATTTCTTATTTTTTATTTATATTACTGAAGGACATCTCTACTAAGTAATTACAGACCTCTTTTGCTGGATAATTAACAGCTACATAGGAAAGGTGTTTCTTATTCATCGAGTTAGCATCTTATATCTGTTTCACTAAAATTGAAGGCAAGGTGTCTGCTGCTTTTCTGAATCTAGACCTTACTACATTAGAGGAAAAATGTACCACAGATGAGACGTAATGTAGTTAGAAGTTCTTTTACGTACACGTGCACGTAGAGTTTAAAATGTTCTTTTGCTAATTAAAAACAAGCGAACAAAAACATTATGAGTGCTGCTGGGTTTTTTTTTTCTGCATTTGCCAAAGCTTTTAGTGGTGCTCTAGTGCTTTTCCTGTCATTTTTTATATGTTTGTTTTGAGATAAGTAATATCATGATTTAAAAATTTTTGTCTTCAGTAAACATTGTATGGCATAAAAGCACATATTGTGGCTTTATGTATAAACAGTTTTCTAGCTCTCACACCATAATGATCTTGGAAAAAATGAATATTTTAACACAGTAAAATGCATCAAACAAAATCAGACGTTGAAAGGAGATGTTCCACTTGAATGGACTGCTGTTGAAACTAGAGTCCTACATTACAGGTGATATAGAGTATGACAGATAATGAGGTTTAAGCAATTCAAGTCAGATCTGAGGACAAGAGTAAATTATTGTAATAAAGTTTGCACAGTTTAAAATAAATTGAGGCTTCAGAATGTCTCCTAGTGGACCTTTAGGTTTAGTACAGCATAGTAAAGGTTCATTTAATGTGAGACATGGTGGCAAGATCTGGCAGACTATATAGGAGATACATACATATAGATAAAATTGGTTCCTAATACGTTTATAGATGTCCTGTAAAAAAGACTTTTGGCAAGAAATTTTCTTGCTGTAAATTCAGTCAGGAAAAGAGTTTACAAAAATTTTTTTCTGCATTTGCGTTTTTTTTTCATTTACAGTAATAGATGATTCATAAATAGTGTGATCTGGAAAATAGTAGAAGTGTATCCAAGTCAATGTTTGGGAAAGCTGGATGGAACCATTTCACTAGAATTTAGATCTGTGATGATCATGTGGAACCTAACTAGATTTGGGGATTATAAATCATGTGTAATGCAGTCAACAGAAATTACTGCTTGTAAAAGCAATAGTAAGACTGTAGGGAGCAAGAGAGGAAGGAAGGTCCACGAAAGAATGGATGAAGTGGCCAGAGCAGCAGAGAGGGGGGGCAAAGCCTCTGAGGTACTGTCTATTGGTTGGCGATGTCTACATGGGAACCTGGACACTCACCTCTGGAGCCCCAGTGGAGCTTTTTGCTCATTGCTCAAAACGTCTGTGGAAATATCCTTAGCCAGGACACCATGAATCAGTGCAGCATTCACTGTAGGATCATAATGGAATCATGTCTGGTTGTTTTGTGATTGCAGCTTTCCCACTGGTTTTATATTTGGACTTCATTTGCAACAAGCCTATTGCTGTCTGGAATTTCTTTGTGTCCTTGAAAATTAAGAGAAAATTGCCTCCTTCAATGGTATTGGTATGCATGTAGAAGATGTGAGAAGAAAATACATTGTCTTATACTACAAATCATAGACAAATTTTCTGATTTGTTCTAATGATTTCTATCTTAAATGTGAGGAATCTAGAAACATACAATCATGGAACCAAGACTTTTGATATCACCAAGTCCAAATATTAACCAAGCACTTGGTTAGAGACTTGGTCTGACAGGAAAAGGTATAAATGCTGCAGTAACTCTTAGAATTAGCAATCCTTAGAAGGGGTGCACTTTTGTGTGAGAGTGTTGATGTAGTGTCTGTATGAGACATTGGACAAATTTACAGGTAAAGAAGGTCTTACAAGTATGGTGCAGAGAGGCATCTTCTAAAAACTGCTGATTCTGGGAAAAAGTCTAAAAGTACTTCCATGTACTGAAACTTATCCTGAAGATAAGAGTTGTTATTGCTCACTGCATAAACAGGTCTGAAACTGTCCTAGAGAACTCGACAGAACTAAACAGGACATCCTGGTCTAACCATTGAATTTTTTCAGAAATGATAGCAGATGAAGGTGTCACCTCAGCATGAGCCCTGAGTAAACTCATGATTTGTGAACTCACTAGACCCTCAGAGATTCCACCCTGTATCAGAAATAAAACTTCTCAGTAATATTACATTTCTATGTGAGAAGATCCTGGAAAATGCTGAAAGCGACTCCAGCTGGTTGACATTCGAAAGCAGTTGCATAACTTCATGGGAAATTATAGGGGGAAGATTAACTGTTAGAGATTAGGAAGGACATAAGGTAATGTTGTGAAGAAAATGAAGCTTTCTGTGTTGATACATTTCATGCCAGTCCTCAACATGTGATAAATTGCCATTCTCACATCTAGAGAAGCAGAGAAATGGAGGAAAGCTTTTTCCATCTGTTGAGCCCCTTTTTTGACCTCTTTGTCAAAGGAAAGTAGTAATGTTGCTTCCATTCATGCCCTGCTCAGCCCAGCAGAGCTATGTTTTCCAATTATGTCTTCCATGTGCAGAATGATGAAGTCCTTACTCCCACCTGGGAGTCTGCCTGGCCAGAAACTGACATCCCAACTTCAGTGAATCTATGGAAAATTTTGCAGTGGCACCTACGTATCTGAAGTTTCACCATGAGAAGTTATCTTCAAGCATTAAATGCCAAGATGGACTGACCTAAGAATCTCAATTCAATTACATTCAAAGTTAATTGAAATAAATGTTAAATCATGGTCTTAAGGGCCTGTGCCCTGTACAAGACAGAAAAAAAAGAGAGTTGCAATATCTTCCTTGAGAAAAGTGCAAATACTACTGAAGTTGGGATTTTTATTTAAGTAATAGACAATGCAGGCTACTAATGAGAGGAAATCTGAAATGCCCAAGAGTGTTATGAACAACACAGAATACAGAACTGACTTGTGCTATGATATAACTTCTGTTTCTTTCAGTTTATTCCTGAACAGGTAGTCATAAAGTAGAATATAATTTTCTGAATGGATGGAATCCTGAATTCTTCCTGTTTGGCTGTACAGAAAAGTTGGCTATTTGATAAAACTTCTGGAAAGCCTAGGATTTGTTTAACTTGGGTTCTTAATGATCCTACAACTCTGGCATGAAAAGCAAACTGGTGTTGTTATAGAGAGGGAAGATGGAAAATTGGAGAAATCATACTTTTCCATAATGGAAGATCTGAAAAGAAGTTAATACTCAAATACAAATTAGTAGTTTCGTTGTACTGCAAACATCTGTGTCCTGAAACCAATTTTACGTGCAGCCAGTGGAAATGAACACTTCCCATGTGTGCTGGCCTAACACTAGAGAAATGTTTAGAGCTGTTGGAGAACTCTGGGATGGAACACTTTCCTTTGGAAAATGGCAAGCTGATGAAATAGAGGCTTTTTAAAGAATTAGTTCCTTTCAAAAACCTTTTGATTTTTGAAAGAAAAGTACTGCCACTGCCAAAGAAATTTTGGCTTAACTTTTATTAATACAAACGTTCCATTTTTAGTTCAAACCCACTTCTCATTCCCCTAAATTAATTAATGTGAGACAGTAATTAATTAACTTCAAACACAAGTATGTCAGCATTATCTGAACAACCTGCTCAATGTGCTATTGCTAGAGAATGATTCCATGGCAGAACAGAAGAACTAGCATTTGCATATTTTGACTGAATATTATTGTGAATATTAATGGTATTTTATAATGTAAGTGCTTCATAGCAGTAATTATATGGAGCATAACATGGACACAACTGAACATAAATAAAGTAAAACACTAGTAATAAAATAATATAATAAGTGTTACATTAGGATTTTTGCTGAGAGGAAGCATCTTGCACCTTTCATATTTCCTACTTTCTACACAGCAAGAATGCACATTTTCCAAGCATGTGCTTAACTTGGTCACTTGAGGACCGAGTCCTCTGTCAATCTGTCTACTATTTTCCTGTTCCACAAAGGCATCATTTTCTGAATTAAAGGTCTAAAAGTCTCTTAAAAGAAATTGTTTGAATAGGCATTTGACTATTTTGAAGTATGTTGGAGAGAGAGAAAATAAAAATAGTAAAGTGAAGTATTTCTTTATCTACTTTCGGCAAATCTAGAAGATTGATAAGTAGACGAGACTGAGAAAAAATAAATTAGATTCTCCTGATCATCTCTCATTTTATTCCCATTCAAAAATAGATAACTATCCAGCAGGCCAAGTCTCAGATTATTTAAGTTGTTTGGAAACCATTTTGATGTGTCCCAGTTTACTGAGCCCTGAGATGCTAATTTTCATTTAGAATTGTATACAAATTTTTACAGGCTGGAGTTTTTGATAAATCTGAAATACATGAGGGACCTTTCTCGTACTGTAAACTCAAAACTAGGAGACATGAAAAAAATCTCTCACACAATGTCAAACAGTATTTTCTCCATATACATTTTATCAAAAATTAAATAAAACAAGGCTGTTGGCTCACAGACGAGTAGTTTTTTCTGGGATAAGCATTCTTTGAAAAGCAGGTGCAAAGCATAAAGATATTGCCAAGGCAGATGAGCGTGTCTCATGCTGGACTTGAGGAAATATGTTGTGTGTTCATAATCAAAAAGCAGAATATATAACTGTTAACTAAAACTCTCAGCAGTTAGTAAAAAACCCAACCCAAACTAAACCAAAACAAACAAACTTCGATAGTTTTTTAGGTTTGGGCTTTTAATCATGTGATAAAGTTCCACAGCTTGGACAGCTCTTAGGTTCTATGGAGAAAGGTGTTAATTTATAATTAAAAGAGAAATATAACAATTGGAAATCTGATGCATTGGGGAATATTCTCAAAGGGATGTGCTTAAAGTGCCACATCCAGATTTCACTAAAGCAATTAGAAGTGAGGCACAAAGGCGTCTCCGTGCTCAAAATTATCCTACAGTAAAATCTCTTGAGTATTTTTACACCCATAACCTCAATTCTGCCAGGTCCTGTGACAGTTGGTTGGTCTGCTGCAACTTGCAAAAATCAGACCAAACATTCCCAAGCTTCTGCTAAAGTCATATCTTTCATATATTTTACATTAATACGTGCTGCACATCTATTTCTAAATAAATATAAAAAGAGTTGTGTAGCTTTTAAACTAAAATATAAGCTGTGAGCCCTGAAGTCTTATTACCAAAAACTAGGATTGCTGCTGATATCCTTCCTTCCTTCCTTCCTTCCTTCCTTCCTTCCTTCCTGTTAGCAAATGAATCTCAGATGTCTTGTGAACTGCAATTCCAGTCTATGAATAACTGCATGAGTGGAAAAGTTTTTAAATTAGTTCAGATCCCTTCTCTTTGTTGTCTCTCTTCCTTCCCCATTGTTAGCTTTTGTAGTTGGGGATTTTTTCCTTTATTTTCTTACCTATAGTACCCTGTAGATGTGTTTTCTCTTGTATATGGGGGGGGTTTTCTCTGTAACATACTTCATTATCATATAGTTGAATTGTATTTAAATTTTATTTTCTGTTTATTTTTATTTCACTCTAACTGGTGAAACTCAAATTGATAAGGGAATATGTGTTAACTGTTCCCTTTCCCCTCTTCTCCCTGTGAATTACCCCAGGATGCAAAGGGAATGGGAAGACTTAGTTATGGTTTTTGTGGGGTTTTTTTTGTCTTTCAGGGACCACTATAAACTGAAGAAGACAAGTGCTAAAGTTAGTATTTTGAGTGACTGATCAGTCAAATGGAAAAGCTAGTTGATGTTATGTCCTTCTGCAAGGATTGGACATATTGAGCTTGCAGAGGTTTGGCTGTGGATTCTTATTAACATCATAAATCACCTGTTGTGTGGTCCACTAAAAATTAATAGAATTTAATAAAAAACTATTTATTGCCTTTGGGAAGGGCTGATAGCAAGAACCTCATATTTTGAAGTGTCTGAAGTGCTTAAACATTGCATTCTGGATTGCGGCTGTGTGCCTAAAATGATGTGTTTGATATATTAGCCAAATTTTATATACTTATAAGGATTATCAAAGCTATTTAATGAAGTAACTAAAAAAAATCAGCATTGTTGATTGGATTTAAAATTTCTCCTCATCTGCTTGAGAAAATATATAATTTTATGTAGCATCTGTTATGAATTAAATGTAACTTTCAGCTCCTTTTTCACAATTCCTACATATACATTTTCCTTAATAGCAAACAAACAGTTATAAAGCTCTGACAGCCCACAGCTGTTTGTGTTAGATGGAGAAAGTGTGCCTATTTTTCTCCTACACGAAAAAAATTGAGTTAGGTTCAATGTGCTGATAAATGTATAAGTTGTAATATTCCAAGGTGTTGTGGTTATGACAGAGACAGCTTGTTAAACATATCAAAGCATCCCCCAGATAACAGCTGAAATAAGCTGGATGGTTAGGAATTGATTCTAGTTGAAAACATACTTTCTTTACATTTAGCTACATCAATACATACCCAACCCAAACATTTGTTTGTTTTCTAAAACTTGGAGTAGTGATGCATATGGAAAAAAGCTAAAGAGTTTCATGTGTTCAGAAATTGTGCAGGACAATTAAACAAGATGCCATTCAGATTTAGTTGTTGTGCCAAGTGAGAGAACAAAATGTGAAGTGCGTGCAAAATATTATTCCCCTTTTGTGAACAGCATCAGGATATTTTTTTGGCTTGCAGGCTTGAACAAGTGACACAGTTAGCTGAGTGACACTTCACTTCCAGCTAATTCTTGGCATCAGACTTAAAGTAGTCTTTGAACAGATGCACTGACTGATATAAGCTCTACTAGGGGATATGGTGCTCTTAGATCACTGCTTTGGAGAATCTTACAAAAACCTTGCCTTCCAAGCTAGAAAAGACAATAAAGGGTTTTTTCTTACTTTTTTTTTTTGTTTTAAGCCTCAAGGGTTTATTTCTCATCTCATTAAAATCAATGGGAATTTAACATTAAATTCAACATCAGTTTTTATTCTCAAATGAAAACGTATACAGTTGTGGGGCTTTTCATGATCTCTACTGGGAAGATGCATTTGAGAAACTAAACACTCCCTTTGTTTTAACCAGTCCCTGAACACGTCAAACATGATGAGGTAAAGGAAAGTTTTTGAGACTTATGTGGATTTCTGAGCCAGTGCTTAGGATGGGCGGAGAGGCAGCACTTCAGTGCTGGTTCTGTCTGGGATAGAGTTAATTTTCTTAATAGCTGGCATGGGACTCTGCTTTGTATTTGTGTTGGAAACAGTGTTGATAGCCTGTTCGCACTCTGGCCGAGCCATGTTTGCAGAGCACCGAGGCCTTTTCTGCCTCTCGTCCCAACCCAGCAGCAAGCAGGCTGGGGGTGCACAAGAAGCTGGGAGAGGACTAACTGGGACAGTTAGTGACCCAAGTGACCCAAGGGATGTCCCATGCCCTGTGGCCTCATGCTCAGTGTATAAACCTGGGGAAGGAGAAAAGAGGGGATTTTTGGAGTGATGGTTTTCATCTGCCTGCATCAGCATTCTGGGTGAGGAAGCCCGGGTTTCCTGTAGGCAGCTGACCACCTGCCTGCTGATGGGAAGTGGTGAATGAATTCCTTGTTCTGCTTTGCTTGTGTGCACAGTTTTTGCTTTACCTGACTCTGCATGAGGGATATTATGGGGTGACCCTAAAGAAGACAGCTTCTTTTTCTCTTGGGTAGTGTACAACACGTGCTTCAAAGTCTTAAAAACAGTAGAAGGAGGACTATTTGTAAATGACCATTTTTCTGCTACAGCTGCAATAAGTTAGTAGTGCTGTGTTACAAATTTTACTAGCAGAATCTATTCTCTTTAAATGTTTCATACTTTTTACTCTTGGTATTGTCCTATTAGCTTGTGGAAGACAGAGATCTCATATTCGATGAAAAATGAGGGCATCAGCAAACAATTGACTGTGCCCTGAGCATTTCATCACTGTTGTAGCTTCTGAACACAGATCTCAAAAAATTCAGGTATGGCAATAATAATACTTGTTCCCAGGACCTTTTTTCAGTTTCCTTTTCCTCCAAGATGACAGTGAAAATAATAACTTTTGTTTTTGGATTGGGGAACATTTTTCTTGTTCAAGCAACAGGAAGTTAGGCGTTACCTGGAGGCATTATATCTGCAGAACATCAAGAATATGAATCACTATGGTATTTTTTTGTGTTTTATACTGGATGACTAGCTACCATTGTAGCTTCACAGGATGAAAATATCTCCAAGCACTTAGATGAATGATTTCTACAACAGCAACAAATTTTCAATTATGATTGCAGCTAAGCTGAGTATTTTTTGCAGAAGTCAGACTTCTTTCAGTTTTCTTAACAAAAGTCAACATTTCAAAAGAAAACTACTGAATTGTAGGTATTTTTATCAGCCTTTCTGGTAGAAAATAGCTGCTTATCACTCAGCTAAGATTAATATACATATATATATGCATGCAGCAATGAAATTACACTTTGAGTCTATAAAAATAACCACATATTCAAATGGTGATGTCACGGTCTCTCCTGTGTTATTGTCAGTGGAAATGTTGGCCCTTGACAAAGAAATTCATTGTCTCTCATGGAAAAACTCCCAAATGCACAGCTGCTTTCTGAGAATAAGATGTAAACCACACAAATTATATCTGTTTATTATATATGGTTCTGGGTTTTTTTCTCCCTGCTGCTGACACCTTAATAATACTTGAAAGTAGCCAAAAACGTCATAATTCCTGCAAAGAAATGGGATGTATTGCTTATTCCTTTTCTGAAAGAGCTTCAGGAAATCCTTGCCTAAAAAGGTAAACTTCATTATTTGTTGGCTTTCTTTGTTCTTTCTAAAAGAATATTTTTCCTGGACAGCTTAACCTTCTTCCCTGCCCATCTACTTGCCTATTTTAATTAAACCAGATCATCAGTAAAGCACAAGGGACAGAAGATAGGACCATGGCCATTGCATGTAGTGAAGAAAGCACTTTCTGGAAAATGGGGACATATCTTGTGACCTGTTTCACTCTTTATACTTCCCTGCACACACCTGCTCCTGGCATGAGAGATCAGAACAGCAATGTCTTCCCACATGACGACAAAAAAATCCTCACCATGCCTTTTTTACTTTTTGTTTGTCACGCTTCCCTAACTTGGGGACCTCTTTTGGCACTGCTGCAAAAAGGGGAATTAAACAGTCTTACCCTGATACCAAAGGCATCATTCTCAGTTTAATACTTCCTGTGTGACACTAGTTTCTCCAGTGTCACTTTAGGCAGCTGTGTGAGCAGAGAGGATATTGCAGTCCTCCCTGCTGGATTGTGTGAGTGATGACCCTGTAATGGCTGGGTTTGAGCTTCTGCCCGCAGTGGTAGCTCTGAACACCCCATACAGCTGCCAGCCACTCATAACAGGACAGCAGAACTGCGGCGACAGAGCTGCCGCCTGGGCTTTACTCAGCCGAGCAGGATTTGCCTCGGTGTGGGCTGGAGTTACGTGCTCATGACGGTCTTTCCCTGAGCCTGGGTGAGAATAGCTCTCCAGACTTCATATTATATAGAAGATTTGTGTTTGAAAGCTCAGTCCAGACTTGTTTGAGACATCAGCAGCAGGCAGCAAGTGTCTAAAGCCGTGGCCAAAACAGGTGTGTGAGGCAAGATTTATGAGGTAGTAAAGCCTTCATTAGAGTAATATACAGCAGCATGACTTCCTTTGAAGACAATACCTTGTTCTAACAAATAGTGAGTCTCCTGTCATAGGCAAAATAAAACCAAAGAGTATTTATATTTCCCATCTCTAAACCCTCTGCTTTCTGTTAATTAGCAAGTGAAATACACTGCTTCTATCTGGAATATATTAAGATAAAAATACAATGAACTTAACATGTGCTTTTTTTTGTTTCTATCAGGCATCCCAATGCCTATTAGTGCTTTTGGCCACATCCTGCTAAATGACTGTTAAGCATAGGTTAAGTCCAGTATCCAGAAATCTTGAGTGCATGCTCATAATATTAACTTAAAAATTAAGCTACTTCTAAACCTCAGAAATAATAATAATGATAATTATAACATTGTGATACAGGTGAAAGGGTATTTCTTCAAATTCTCTTCTTTTCTATTATTAAAAAAGCTGAGTAAACGTAGTCCCCAGCCAAAAGAAATTCATAAAAAACTATAGCCACTCAAAATGCATGTGTTCCCCTATATATTCATAGAATCACAGTTTCACAGAACCACAGAATCACAGAATGGATCAAGTTGGAAGAAACCACACTGGGTCATCTGGTCCAACCTCCCTGCTCAGTCACTGTCATCCTAGAGCACACTGCACATCTGGTTTACATCCAGATGTTTCTTGAACATCTCCAGTGAGGGAGACTCCACAACCTCTCAGGACAATCTGTTCCAGTGCTCGGTCACCTGCACAGCAAAGAACTTCTTCCTCATGTTCAGGTGGAACTTCCCATGCATCAGTTTCTGCCCATTGCCTCTTGTCTTATTGCTTGGCATCATTATTAATTATACATTATTTCACACAAAAATTACTAACATATACTGGAACGGGGAAAAAAAGTCTGGTTTGATCAGTTTTCCTGAGAAAACCTGATTTTTTTTCTACTGACAGAAGAAGTTGTTAAACATCGCTGCTGTTTTTATTCAGCCCTGCTTTAAAGATTGATGGCATACAGTGATGATGCATTTGCATGTCTGAACAAGATTTACTGAGACTTCTGGCTGTCTCTAGATCCTCAGATTAGATACAGCTGTAGCTGCAAACACAGGGAGAGTATGGCTAGCTGATCCACTTGCAAGTTATTAAAAATATATTTGAAACAGTAGAGATGTCACAGCTGAGCTAGTGAATGTTAAAAAAATACATTTTCCAGACCATTTCACTTTTAAAATTATATTTTACCTGATATAGAACTATTTGAATGCTTAACTGAGTTGAAAAATAGGAACAGAGGACAAGTTACTTACAAGTGTAGTCTTTATAAAGCAGATGCAATAAAAATTCAGCATAAGATTTGCATAGAAGATGTCAAGGATGATTGTACTCACAGAAATTTCCACTGGAGTTATGTGATGAGGAAACCAATTTTCACTGTTTGAATAGTAAAAATTTGAGCTAAATGTTACTAACAGTTCAGACATCACTAGACAGTATTTATAAAGCGTTTTGGTTAGTATGTATGGTTTAAATTCCAGTCAGGCTTAAAGGACACAGTTTGAAAATTCAGCTTCAAATTTAGATATTATTAGGAAAAAAAAAAAAAAGAATAGTCTTGAGAAGTCAAAGGGCAATGAGATTGTTTCTATATAAATTTAACTTTTTTATATGAAATGTATAAATAAGTGTCTTTTCCCATAAAACACCTGTAGTCTATGTCATGGAATGGAAAACCTTAAATTGAAACTAATTTTTTTTGGACAATATCTTTGGTATCTTGAATTCAAAATGCTACAAGACCACTTTCTGGTTTTAATAGTCTCAGCAACGGATGAGAATTTTCTGGTAAGCTACAGACAGGTCTGGTATCAATGAATGTAGGCAATTGCCATTTCTCAGGAGTACAGGTCATCAAACCTCATAATTTCCTAATAGTTTTCTAGTTTTTTCTCAAGGACCACCAGATTTTCTCTCTGATCACCCGTTGGTACTTGGGGGTGGAGTGTAAATCCACGTTGCCATCACTAGAACAATGTATCCAGTGAGCAGTGGAGGCAGTCAAGTCTGATTTCTTCGGATTTCTCTCATACTTGGCTGCTTTGTTGCAAAGCAGACCTTGAATGCTTCCTGTAGAGCTTTGGGTAGCAGGACATTTGTAATAACAACCCACTTCCCTGTCAGCATGAGAGTTGAACTGATGCTGCAAACTTTCTCTTAAAAGCATTTTTCTCCTCTCCCCTGCCACCAGCTGCAGAAAGTACTTTGGAATTTTAAATCTTTAAGTAGTTTTTTTCCCCTAAGACATCTTCAAGCCAACAGATTCAAAACATATTAGAATGAATGGACATATGCCAAAAAATGTGCAACATAATTGCGCCAATCTTACTTGATTAAAAAATGATGTGATGTGCTGTGCACTGCCCAGTGCAAACTGTGGTACCTCAGTCCCAGAAACCATCACCTGTTGAGGTCATCAGAAGCCTAAAGTCTAAGGATAGTGTTAACTCCAGCACTTCATGGCTGAACCAAAGAGCTCAGATTGGGCCTCTCATGAAGGGATTCAGACCAGGGGCTGACTCAGAGCCACAGGTTTCTCATGGAACCTTCAGGCAAATGCATCATGGAGATGTTTAAATCCAAAAGCACATAAGAGATGTAATGCTGATTTCCCTCTCAAAGACAGAAGTATTCTGGGTTTGTTCCACTGATTCACTTCTTTTTTCTTCCTTAGATCAAAACATTCAGAAGGTGCCATTAGAAAAAAAAAGACTAATATAACAATAGGCCACACATATATAAAGTGTAATAAGTCGCAAGATATTTGGTCAGTACAACAGCACTTCTGCCTGAAATTGAGTCCCTTTTAGTCAAAATACCTGCATGGTGGAGTTTGCTGATGATGAACAGTCCCCCAAATCTACAGATGAAACAGGTAAATTAAGTGGAATACTTCAGCCTGTTATTATACAGGTTCACCCTTGAAAAGTTTCTTATTGCACATTATTTTCAATGATTTTCTTTTAATTATAAATTAATTGTTCAAGTATTTTTAATTTCCAATGAATTTTAAAAATTTGTATTTCCATTAATTTGCGTTATAGCCTAATGTTTATATGATTTAGCATTCAGAAAGGCATGTCTTTCTGTTTAAATTGACATTGCTGTCACTTAGCTGCTGAAATTTCTCTGGAATTTTATATTAATTATCTCTTCTTTCCTAGCTTTTTTTTTTTTACTTTTCTTTGTGACTCAGTGAAATGAATACCTTCCTGTCTTTTGGCCAGTCAGGCTTCTGTTTGATCTTCGTTTCAGAACTAACTCAATGTGAAGTGCAGAGGGGTTGCAAAGAATGATTGACAACACGAATGACCTTACACCAAGGAAGATACATCATAAAATCCTCCTTTCTCTCCTGTCACTATTCCCCTTTAGCCAATCTTCAAGACATTCAGAGATCTCTGTTGATATTCCTTTCGTGCCAGAGTGATCCCAGAAAGTACTGAGTCTTGGGATCAGAGAAGGGAGATATTTGCTTCTGTGTGATCCGTGTGCAGGCAGTTCTCAGCACATACAGCTTCTGCCCTGCACTGCCACTGGAAGACTGGTGAACCATATTGGTATGAGATGCATTTGTTTTTCGATGAAACTGGTATAAGATGGCTCTTGTTAGCTGAATCAATGTACCAGTAGGAAAAACTAAGTGCCACTTAAATTTCCAAGCGATATTACCGAATCCACTGGAATAACTGATACCAATGACAGTGATTTAGTGATTTTGCTGTACTCGTTCCACTCTTTCCAGTGCCATCTCTGTACACAAAAGCACACACAAACATGTGTGCTTTCACTTCAGTTCCAGGTCGTTCAGAAATGTACAAAAAAGTTACTTATGTATTTGCAGTTTCTCTACTAACTTTTTTTCCCCATTCTTGTGGTTTCTTTGTTTCCATTCTCAGCTGTTATCAAACAGCATGTCTCAGATGCTTTGTTTTCACCACACTGACCTGACTAGGTTCCTTTGAGAAACCTACCACAGATTTTCATAAACTTCAAGGTTAATTTTTTTCAGTATAAATACTGACACCTGAGCCAGCTTTTGGGATTGCTTCTACAATGAGTGGAGAAAAGCAGACATCTTCTGGGTGCAATTCATTACATTTTGACAGAGATATCTAGTGCATTGGATAAATCCACTGCAGAATTATACATCTTTCTCTGTGCCCTAGTCTACACACAACTATCTCACGACTGCAGTTTAGATGTCTAATGTTACATCATGCATGGATCTCATAACTCACATTCCACAGTTCAGGAACAAAGAAGGAATGTACTGGAGAGTGGAAATGGGAGTGTGAAACTTTGCAATGAATTGGTACGGTAATGGCTCAGGTGTAGTGGAACATCACAGAAAAGGAAGGCCAGCTGAAAACTTAGGGCTTTAGTCAAGTTATAACTTTCTCAACTTCTCCTTTTTATAGCTTCTCCTTTTTTTGGAGTAAAAAAAAAGCAGTCTTCAAATACTCTTGGTGCTTGGTTAGAAGCTGTTTTCATGAGATGTTAACTGTAAACCCTTTCAGAAGATAAAGAAATGATTACATGTGGCACTGTTAGGGTGGACAAAAGAAAAATTGTGGATTTTTTTTTAGTCTTGTCCTTCATTCATTGGCTTTTCTTTTAATTATTGAAAAATGAAGGTAAGTGGAGAGTTGTAAAGTGGTTCATTTTGACATCCATGAAATGCTTCTCCTGTGAGACCTTTGCATGATACTTTTCAGCTTTCTGATGTGGGTCAAAACTGGCTAACAAAAGAATTCCAAGTGCACTAACTGTATAGACTCTAATGAAACTACATTTTTTTTTTAAATCCCTCTCACCTGAACCCCAATTACTAGAAGGCTGGGAGAGCTTAGAAAATAATTTGACTGAAATTTACCTTGACAGATGTCTAAGGAGTCTTTGTCATATTAGATTATACTTAATTATTTCAAAGCACCATGTCCTATGCTACCTCAGTAGTTCCAAATACGCCTCTTCAGCTCACGAATTTTCCCTGGGTGTTCTTTTTTTTCCAAACTTCACTGGTGACAAAACTTAAACTGTAATACAAGGAACAAGCTTTCATTTTTGCATCATCCATTAAAATAAAAAGTTGAAAGAAATCCTATTGAAAACATTCTGGGGTAGTTTTCAGACTTTTCCACAGTTTTATCTCGCTCTGATCTAACTGTTCTCATGGCCTTAAGGAGTTATTGCATTTCCCTTGAAGCAAACATGCCTTTTAGATGTGTCATTTTTCTTGCTCTTGTTTTTTTTTAAGCTAGAGAGTTGAATATGATCAGACTCAATTATGGTTTGTCACATTTTCCTCAATAATGCTTTTTTTACACAGTATGTTATTTAACATGCTCTCTGGGTACTCCCAGAGTTAACAAATTCCTGTCTCTAAAGTAGTTAAAAATTATTATATGTATAGATATTAAATAATTTTGGTTTTTTGTTAGAAATACGTGTATTTGTGTTAGTTCCTGAGTATTTAGAAGACTTTTCCAAAAAATAACATACTTGCTCGTGATCAATGTCACTGAAATTCAAGTTTGCATCTTGCACAAAGTATTGTGAAAGGGTATTTGAAGTAGTATGCAAACCTCTGGAAAGCAAGCAGAAAATGCTTTTAATATACAAGAATTTTTTCTGCTTTGTAATGAAAGATTAATTTGTCACTGTCATTCCTTTAATACAGCTAATATCTGGCCATGTGAGGAAAAGCTGAATTCATTGTGTAATTAAGTTCTGTTACCACAAATATATTTGCCAAAATAACTAAAAGACTTAAGAAAGCCTTGTGTGCTTGAAATTTTTCAAGATTTTCCAGCTACAGTAACTTGCTAGTAATTACATATTATCTCTACCTATAAGCCTTGCCTTGACACAGTCTGCAGTCTATTCTGAGGTCAAAGCTGCCACTGAATCTTCACTAGATCAGAAGGAGATTTTTAAAAAGTCAAAATAGTGCTCAAGAAATGTGCCAGCTTTACAGATGAAGTTCACTATCCAGCCCCAGAAAAGACTGAGGAAGTCCAGCAGCTGTGCAAGTGTGATCGTATTTCTGTCCCAATAAGTATTTAATCCCATAGGAGGCAACCAGTGAAATTAATTGGAGCTTATTTTTTGTATTTTCCCATTTATCAAGATAAAATTTGTCATTGTTGTGTTTGTCCTATAACATCAAATGTATCATGACTTCTTTGTGACATTAATCCCTTTCATGTAGCTATCAACTAAGACTACAAAAATTCACATTGCACTGGCCACTGATGGAAAATTCTTCAGACTTTGACAGAAGAACTGATAATAAAAGTGCTTCCATGGTGAGAGAAAAAACCAGTCATGCAAACATAACCAAGCTGTATCCCTGTGAATAATTCTTTTGTTAGGTCTGTAATAGCATAGATGAAGGCAGAATTTATTTATGATCCTTCTGAAAACATACACTGCTGTCAACTAGTGTTTCATTTTCTATCTGACAATACAGTCTGTAATTCCTTTTTAAAAGAAAACATAAGTGAACAGGAAAACAGCTTAGAAATTTGTAGACCTTGCAGCATGTAACAATGTTAAACAAAAATCTGCCTGCCGTTTAAGATGTATTAGATGTACATTATTCTTTGTATGTCATGGGAATTACAATTCCAAAAACTCTGAAAGTCTCCAAAAACTTAATCTGTACCAAAAAAACCCACCAACCAAACCAACATTCCAGTGTTTTTGTCAAAATATACTTTACATACAGTGATATATAGAACAAAGTAGTTTCTTAAGAACCAACAGTATAACACGTCTGTGTAAACCAGTGATTCTTGTCCTGAGAACTCAACAGTTCCTTTTAATTATCCATCAACCTAAGAGAAATGATCTCCCTCTATAAATTTGACATTTGATTTCTGTCAGCCAATACTTTCAGAGCTTGGAGCCACAACTAGGTAACAGACATGTTTGCCTCCAAATACAATATGCATTAAAGTGACTCCATGTCATGTAAATATGATAAGACATCATTTCCATCAGGAAAAGATTATGTAGTGCAGCACTCATTTGCTCTACTTTTACTGCTCACTTTGTGGTTTTTATTCTAGAACACGTCTGACTTTTTATTTGTCACTTTACAAAAAGATGTTCAAGGCCACAAAGATTTCCTTATTTCCTTGGATGCTGAAAAAGAACAATTGGCAGACAGCTGAGTGACACTGCTCTTTATATGTAATAATCTATCTCTGTACCTGTTTTACTGGGCTACATTTAGTGCAGCAGTTACAGGTGAGGAATTCCTGCAGTATGTTTGACAGCATGGCTTTCCCCCTTCCTATCTTCTTCAGGACTGGGAAGTGCACTGCTGTCAGCATCTGCCCTCAGTATTTCAAAATTTATTCCAATCTAACAATCCAAGTCAGTGTGGAAGATGTAGCTTACGTGAATGGCTAAACCACCTAAACGTAAGTTCCAGACTGTAAAATACTTCTGACTGTATGAAGAATTGTGCATAGTGATCAATTGTTCAAGCAACAACAACCACAATTCTGTTGGTGAAAATTGAGAATATCAATTATTTATAATGCAGAAGAGGAATGTGCATTGCCAAAAAAGATTCTTAGATCAGCCCCTATCAAATACTATTTATTGGCAAAAAAAATCTCCTTCTCTTCTGGTCAGTACTAACCATGTATAGTTGTGCAAGTTGAAAGAAGCAAGGAACAATTTTTTGTCTATTTTTGAATACAACAGACAATGCAATTGATATTTAGGCAAAATTTGTCTTATACCTTTAACATTTACACTTTAAAAGGAAATAACTGGTAAAACCTGAAACTTCTTTCACATGAAAATGGTGATAATAGCCTTCTAGTAGATGTTAATTTTATGGAAAGACTTCATTTTTATTATATTTTGAGTTATTTCAGTATCACCTTTTATAGTCAGAGCAAAATTTGAGAATTATTCAAGATATTTATATCCATATAATTGAATCATGGATGAAATGTTAGTTTAACATACAAAGGACTTTACACATTTAACGTCTTCTTGTTTAATAATCTCTTCTCAATCTATTCCAAATAATGTCATTAAGTATATAGTTCACAAAATTATGTCTCCAGAAATGCTTCTTCTTCTTTAGTTATACACTGCTCCCTGCTTTCCAAATACTTCTGCATGATGCTAATCTTACATTTACCATGGTAAAGATCAAACATTTCATTTACCTTCATGTCTTCCTTGTCTTCATTACTGCTCATCGCCCTCTTCCCTATTACATTCCTTTGACATCTGTTGGTGTCTTGATGCCCTGACAAGCTACTTTTTCCTTTTCTTCCATTTATATTTGTCCTGTAAACTTTAACAATCATGGCAGACTCCCTTGAGGACATCTCTGTCTCTAGGTCTAGGTTTTCTTTGCCTTATTTCGTGCTATTTCACACTGAAATTAGTCAGATCTGGTCATCAGTATGCCCGTGGTCTAGGATTTAGTCCTAAGTCTGTAGGTAAATTCTATCTGCTTTAATTGACATTTGAATCAAGGTTACATAAAAAGAGTTAGTTGTCCAAATTTGTGTGTGAATATGATCTTAAACAGTAAGGTAGACTTTAAGAATATTTAACTTATTTTTACTGTATTGTCTCAGAATCAGACAGTTAACCTTTCTTTTCTTTGTGGTTTCTTTTCTCTTTCCTCTGTCTCCAGATCCCTTTTTTTTGGTTATGCAGTAGGTTGATATCTTGTGTCTTGATAGTTGTGCAAACTCTTTGGCTCAAGCATAGTCCTTCTCTCTCTGTAATAAATGAGGCCTCAGAACAGCATCACAACAGTAATGAATGAATTTAGTGCAATAACTACACATACATTTTTTTATATATACTTGTATACAATGGTGCCTATAATTTTTTAAATTAAAATGCTTGTGATGTAGTATTTAAGGACAGAAATAATATCTTATGGTGTATGAGAAGATCTTGGTAAATGTAAATTCCTGAAAATTGTGAGATGTTTTTGTTCCTCCCCTATAAATATCACATTGGCTACAAACCTCCAGCATTAAAAAAAAAAAAGTTATAGAAATGTATTTTGCATTGCCTTTGCTTGCTTTCCAGATGTTAAGCATTTGGTATGCATAGTAGACAAATTCTCCAGCACAGGTCCTAAACCATGAAGGGAGAAGATTCACTAGTGTGTCTTTAATAAAGACAACACTGCTTTCTCAGAATTTACGTGGGAGTTGTATATCAGCAGAAAGTGTTTCTTCCCGTCTTCTCCCAGTGCAGTTCTTCTGTCTGAATGCCAGTAAGAGTGGATCTTCATTAACATTTTTTACTGAGGTCACTTCTGTAGCAAAAGAATTGGATTTCCTGACTCTATAAGTGCAATACATTCCAGAGTAGTTACTGGAAAAAAAAAAAAAAGGTATAATTATCAGATTTTTCTGGGAACTATTTTCCACTTCCCTCTATAGGAAGAGAAGACTTTCCATACACCAGCGCCAGTCTAAGTTACAACTGCATTACATCATACAGTCTATGACTTGTGTACTTAGTGATCCTGAAATACTCTTACCTTTATTTTATGAAACATTTCCAAATAACATTTTTCACTGTCTCAAAGGCTCCGGGTAAGAAGATCAACTGCAGGTTTGTGAGTTCCTTTAAATGCTTGCCCTCTGCGACATTAGCAAAAAAAAGCTCCTGCCAAATATCCCATATGCTATGGAAAAGGAAGACAACACAGTGTCTCAGATAAGATATAAAGCTTCATTCCTGGACAGCAGAATGAGTCTGCTCTCCTGTCACAGCCCTCCATGAGGTCATTCCCTCAATAATGATAACAACAAGAGTTAGATTAATGGAAATCAGACCTCTAAAAATTTTTCGGAAAGTGTTTCCACTAGGTTTTGCACATTGTTACTTAGAACACCGAAAGTCAAACTTAATGCTGGTCAGTCCAGTATTAAGATGTGTTTAGCACATGTGTTTGGTCCTCTTCATTACTCTATGCAAAAATGTAGTCATGTGAAATTGATTTATGACAGTGCAATTCACTCTAACAGGTGCAATCAAACAAAATAGAAAGGTCTGACTCTTCCTCATGCTCAGTCAGTTAGGCCTGAAGTTCCTTCTGAATTACACTGCCACACAGTCCCAGGAAATCAGGCTAAAATAGCCTCAAAAAAGGTAAGAGATAGCTTGCTACAGATTTTAAAGAATGTAGTTTTTCTTCCTTTCTGGGTGGATTAGGTAATCAGATGCATTTTGGTTAGCAGGAAAAAAAAGTGCAAATATCAATGCCATCAAGAAAATTGATTCTGATAAGTGCCTGTTTGAAATATTTACCTTGGACTCTGCAAAAGTCAGGAATGTTCTAATCCAATATAAACACTGAGTTAATACTAATACTTCTGTCCAACTCAAATGCTGAGCTGACAGAAAGATTAGGAAAAAGTAGATGAATTAGTAGTTCAGTATCTCCTTTATCTTGGGTTCCTTTGATCTTGGAGCTTTTTGAAATTACACCAAGTTGGTTTTCTTTTTTCCTCAGTTTCACTGGGCTTATCTTTGGTTCATTTGGATTTTGTTTAACTTTTTTTAAACATTGTAAAAAATGTGACATTGCAACTATATATTTTAATAACTGTAACAGCAACACATTTTGGCAATATAAGTCATCCTCTTTACATCAAGAAAATCAACAGTATCTCCCTTCTGTATTATGATGCTTATAATTATAAATTATGCTTGTCATAATTATAAATTCTTAGAGTAACACCCATTTTCAGTAATTCAGCTCCTAGACAGATAGATGTAGATGCTCTCTTACACTCAAATACAGACACAGAGTGGTCCTAACCCCATTGTAATTGAAAGGTTAGGGTCATAAATTATTTTTTAAAATAATAGCTGCATTTTTGTACCATGTACTTAAAGTATTTCTAGTTAAAATTTAGATACTGTGATCTTATAAAAGACAAAATAGTTCAGAAAATGTTATTGATCAAACTATGTAAAATGAGCTTTGAATGACAATGTGTCATGCAACTGCAGCATCCCTTCTCTAGGTCAGGAGGACAATTTGTGTGTGTGGACTGACCATGTGCCACTGTGCCACTGTCTCCAGCAGGTTCTTCTTGGGAAAATGCTGTCTCAGTGTTCTCTTCCTTTTAAAATGTTGTGAGTTAAGTCTTCTTCCTCTGCTTTTATGAGACACTTCAGTTTGTAAATTGGCAAATAGTGTCAGAGAAATTCTCAGAGTGGTATCATACACATCAAGCTCAGGCTGAGAACTGAGCCGACCCCTAAGCCATGCAGCTGTGCCAGCTGGGTGCTACTCTGGTGCTGATATGTCCTCTCAGGATCCAGCATCCATATCTGCAGGGTTCAGTGGTGACACGTGAAAGGCTGTCTGACTCAGACTGGCACTTCCCAGCAGGTTGTGTACCACTGTCTGTTGGATGCCATGGCCACGGACTTTGGAAAAAAAGAAACAGCACTTATTTTGTTCAGAAGATATGCAAACACATCTTCACTGTGCCAAAAAAAACAGTTGAGCAGGAAGAAACAAGCACAGATAAAATGTGAGAGCATGGAGAAGCAGCAGGCACTCAGCAGGGAGGTAACACTTTTTGACAGTAACAAAGACACATTCTTCCTCCTAGTGTTATTCTTCAAAAAGAAGATTTTCTGATTACATTGACATTGAGTCCTATCATCCCTTTTGACCTACAGATTCTCCTCTGGCCCCGTTTCCTTCAGTGGGTAAGAATACAGGCAGGAAAGGCTCAGAGATGCATCCCACCAACAACCCAGGTAACAATCTCGAAATGAAAAAATGTAGTAAAACCACAAAAGATTCAATCTTCCATTCCACGTCTGAAGAAAACCTACCCCTGTATTTTTCCTGAGTGGACTTTGAGCATGGCTCTGCAACTTATTGTGTCCTGCTGTTTGCCTGTGTTGGGTGCTGTCTGTGTCATGTAGGTGATAGTCATGTTAGACATAGACAATGTTTCTCTCTAGATGAGTTATTTCTCACAAGCCATTTTAGCTCATCTTTAACATCAATACATCAATGAACAGAAACCCTATTTTTTTCCCTTTTGAAACAAGATGGATTTCTTTGTAGAAATGAGACTATAGACATTAATTTTTCTTCGGATTCCCTAGTGAAATGTTTCTATATCTGCCGCTATTATGTTGATGTCTTCTTATGCAAATAAACTAATTTTACACATTTTGAAGAAATGTGGCAGCAAACGCATAGTCTGGACAAAATTTTCAGCTATTTGGACACAAATGTTGAACTTCTGAAGAGCTGAAGTAATTAATTTCACATATTTCTAGATTTTCCAAATTCACTGAAATTGCTTTTGCTGTGGGCTTGAATCTAGTGAATAACGTACATTGTATTTTTAATTTATTTTACATATATGTGTATATAAAGATATAGATAACAACAGCTGGATCAGATTGCTCTATTTCTTTATTCACCCTCCTACACAATTACAAAACTTTTGAAATCACATTGACATTGAGAAATCAGTGTTACTTTGTGGGACAATAAAGACAGGATGATTTCAATGGTTGGACTTGGTGATCTTAGAGATCTTTCTATGATTATATGATATCCAAAGAAATCTGTATCTGAGGTTTATTTCATTTGTAGAACTCACATTTAGAAGTACCAAAGCATACTGCATGAATGACAGGAATGAGACTTCACAGTTTTTCTGGAAGGAAGATATCTATGGAGATAAGTACTATTCACCTTTTAACCTGAATTTTCATTTATGCCTTGGAAGGTTTGGTGTGACTTCTCAAGTGACACCTGGTTTTTTAACTTGCTATTCAGAAGGCTCAATCTGGTTCTGCAATATAGTTTTATAACAGATGATGGTAGGATCCCAGAGATAATGATCTTGATACTATTTCACCAGTTATTCCCATCCTGATATAGGAAGCTAGGGAAAGAAAAATTCATTTAGATTGTTCATTGCACATATAGCCTTCTTTTTTTTTTTTTTTCCTTTTGCTGTTCTCAAACTTTCTTAAATATTCTTAGATAAGAGATGCATTTTACCCCTGATACAGACCACATTTTGACAGGATATGAGTAGCTTTGGTTGTGTTAATGGCATTCAATCCTCTCTGGCATAAGTATGTTTATGAATACAAGGCCAGGCTGGATGGGGCTTTGAACAGCCTGTTCTAGTGAAAGGTGTGCCTGGTCCACTGCAGTGGGGTTGAAAGTAGATGATCTCTAATGTCCATTCAAACCCAAACCATTCTATGGTTCTGTGATTCTGTAATTCTTGGCAAGTCTGCCAATTAGAGTGTCACATCTAATCTGCCATGATAGGCCTTAATGAACATTTTTCTAGTTCTGCTGCGAACTGAACTGAGATTACTGGTAAAATTCTGACATGGTTGAGCTCAGAAACAAAAAGTTTTTTGCCAGAATTTTATCCCTTTCAGTTTAATTTGCTATCAGTCATTGAATTAACCTGGAGCAAGAGTGAGTAGTTACCGGGCATCTGATAATCTTCAGTGGAATTTTTCTACTGGAGAGGAATAATTACTTATTTAAAAGATAGCTGAAGGTGAGAGTTTAGATACCTATTAGAAGTACAGAAATCCTAGTAGGTGTAAGTCCTACTGAACTTAAATGAACTTTGCCTTACATTTTTGCTGCTTATCTGACCTGTTTTTTTTTTTAATGCATCTGAGCAATACCTATCCAGTTGGGGTTTTTATCCAGGATTGTACTACTAGGCTGTTACTTTTGAAGCCAATGAATGACTGGCTCTTCCAGAAAAGATCATGGAGTATTTTAGGTGCTGGCACTGTATTTTTCTTCAGACTCACAATAAGCCAGTTTCTCACCTGAGTGTCAGACTTGCCTTTGACTGTCCCTGTCTCTTTTAATAGCATCAATACACATGACTTGTCTGTTATTCTCTACTGGAATTGTGAATGACATCTCAATGTGACTTCTGGAAAAGGTGCCAAAAGTAAGAAGTGAACCAAAGAATTATAGTCATGGAGAGAACAGGCAGCACCATCTGAGTTTGGTGGTATTTGACATTGACAAAAATAAAAATGGTCCTGGAGGCTGAAGAGAAAAAATAAGCAGAGAAATATCATATGTACAAATTTGATCTTGTCTCCTCCTAGTCTCTCTCCTGCAAATTTTCTTGTCGCAAGAACCTACTAAGTCGAAGTAGATGGAGAAAACTGGCTGGGGAAGATATAAACTGCCAGATGCCTCCTGGAAAAAGTGGACTCAGTTGTGTCAGACACTCCCTTTGTGGATGTCATCATAGTACATTTCTACTTTTTCAGTCACCAGGATTACAAGCAACCCTGGCTTCCTGAATACAGAGAGTTGTGATCTTGCCTTGGCTGGGCACAAGCCACCTCTTGCCAGGAGGCTCTGCCAGCACTGTGCCCATGAGCACACTGAAGTGGAAGGAAAGGGACTCATGCAATTCCTGATGCCTTTTCATGTGCCTTTGAATTTTCAGAAAGCTAAATTGAGCAAAATGGCCTTAGCCTTTCTTTTAAACTTGAGGGAAGAGAGAGAAACCTGGTATGCAAGACAATATATTACAAAGAATATATTGCTATGGAGAAGAGATTGACAGGAAAAGAAAAAAAAAAGAAAAGAAAAATAGGTTTTAGTGTTCTAAAAGTGAATAGGATGAACTTAATCCTAACAAAGAAAAAAGAGAATAATTTTAAAAGGATGAAATTGAAAGCAAGGAGAGAGTCCACACAAAGATTTTAAAGGATAGTGTTGAGCATGTGGAATAAATTACCAAAAGCATAAATATGTTCAACAGACAAGTTAGTTATGTGTTTCAAAATCTTCATATAAAAAGATACAAATGAATGGAGAAGAAAAAAGCAACGTGAACTCCGTTTACTATTTCTCCTCCATAAGTTTTTCATTTTTTGGTGTTCACCTGTTTTGCAGCTAGTTTCATTTGCAATGTCTATTGTTAAAGAATTGTATATACAATTAAACTATTAAACTAGTTTAAACGTGTATAACAGAATGCATCTAATTGGAGCATTATTTCTAAACAAAATTTGAGATTGACAAAAACCCCTTAATTTTGCAGTTGCAGCTTTGTTGCTGTTGCAATAAAGAAAAAGAGGAGACAAATCTGGTGCCATTGCTGTTCTTCCCTCCTGCTGGATTTCATGCCTTAGAGCAGGTGCTGCTGGGAGCTGGTGTGTGTCTGTGGCTCTCTGACTCTCCCCGTGCTGAATCAAAAGCAGACAAAAGCACTTGGGCTGTGCTGGGTCCAGGCGTGTGCTGAACCCGAGTGCATAGCCACGCTCACGCTTGGACAGGAGCCTAAGTGCATGCAGTGTGTGCTGCCAACCAAAACAGAACATTTTATTTTAGTAACTAATATCTTTAAATGACCTATAATCATTGACAGTAAAAGGGAAGTGGGACAGGTTTATTAAGGTATTTGGGGATATTTAGCTTTTAAGTAAACATCAGCTGGCGTGGCATAAACGCATGCTGCAGGGGAGAAGGGGAGAAAACATTTCCTCCCATTAAAAATCATGGCTGAACTTGTTTGAGGACCAAACCTTTCTATGCTGCATCTCTTCCCAGAACTGGCAGCAGGTAAGCAGGTGAGAGTATTGGTGCACCATGCTGAGGTGTATCAACTCCTTGTTTCTTTATTGTATGGAGTTTACGAGTGGCCCTCTTCCTCCATGGGTTTCCCTGTGGAAAAATCCTTAAAGCAGGGTTTGCCCTCTGGATCTGTGCTTGTACAACATCCAGCACACTGGCCTGTGTTAATGACTGCAGGATACAGTGGTCATGTAAATAATAACATCCAGTTTGGGTAGCCCTTAGTAAGTTTCATAGACCACAGACCCATAACAACCTTTTCTTTGGCTGTTAGCCAGAACATCCAGTGGATAATACTGCCTTTTGTGGCACCTCCAGACCCTTCACAAATCCTAGTAACATGCTGGGCTGGAATCTGGGCCCAGAGCGTTACACAATTCACGGCTGCTCAAGGAGGATTCTCTTTGGATTTCAGTCCTGGGGAGAAGAATCTGCTGGCTTTCTGATGAGAAAGAAAGAAAGAAGCTTAGCTAGGAAACAACCCCTCATGCTTTCTGCCTCCTACTGCAAGCTCTGGAGCTGCAGGTATGCTTGCAGCTGCCTCAGCACACCTCGTGCCAATGTTGGGGAACTCGAAGAACAAAAGTTCCAGCTGCCACCCCCAGGAAGCACAGTGCAAAGGGCTGAGCCCATGTCAGCTGGGGGCTTGGCACAAGGTTGGGAATAAAGGATGCAGACTGGGATGGAGCTAGAGACTGGAGGGAAAACAATGATATGGCAGTGGGTAAAGAAAACCAGACGATGAACTGAAAGGAGTGAGAGGGGAAATTGCAAACCCTTGTTCAATAGAGCTATTCAATGTTAAGCAAAGAGATCAGAGTGAGAAGCTTTTTCTCACTTAAAAGAGACTATGCTTAAGAAGTCAGGAAAACCTCTCTTTGATGAGATAGTGAAAGGCTGTTTAAAATTACAGATGGTACAGTTTATTTTTGCTTGTTCTCCACATCCCAAATTGAGATGGTTGGCTCAAGGACAGGGTGGCATAAAGCTAGCCAAAGAAAATGTGGCCCCACAATCCTGGGTTAAATATGGCTCATGCTTTGTCAGCAGCTCTCAAAGAGAAGAAAATAATTGACAGTGCATACTTTGACGAAACCAGAGCTGCAAGCAGGAGCTCAAATGTGGGGTTTTTCTTCTAAAAGTGAGTGTGTGTTCTCCCAATTCCTGCCAGACTGAGGAGAAAAAAACAAAGACTAGGACTGAAATACCTCTCTTTCTGATTCAATATTTTATTAGATACAAGGCCAGTTTAACCTTGAATGTTTCAATGAACATTCTAACACATTTTTGAACGTATTTTTTGGGGGAATTTTAGATATACAGATAACATGCCTGCTATACAGACAGGTAGCAAGTCTATTCCTCTTCAGTTTTTCGATGAACTAGACAACAGATGTGTAAAGTTCAAAAGTTCCTTTGCCAGAAGTGCAGATGAAAAATCTATTTGTAATGTATCTGATAAAAGTAATATTTTTATTAGTTGAAAATATCATTTTGAGGAATTATAAAACTACCAAGGACTTGGCTCAAAGTTCGTCTGTAAATAGTTTTGTATCAAAATGTCATCCAAATTGTAAATAACTCAGAGATAAAACAGAAACATTTCAGAGTACTTTTTTTTTTTTTAACTGAACAATAGTGACTTAATATACATCCACACTAGCAGCATAGAGGATCACAGTATTTTCATTTGCACTGTATTGGTGAGTTAAATGCTGATCTTGAGATAGGAGCTTAAGATCAATTTATGAAATGTGTATTGTAGGTACTTTTCATTGCCATCCAGTTACTAAATGCAACATCTTTTTTTAACAAAAAAAAAGTTATACTAATATTTATATAATTTGTATCAACTCAATTTTGAAGATTTCATAGCTAAAAGCAAGGCAAAACAATAAAAACCTTTCTCTAAAAGTTTGAAATTTATAGACAACTGGAACTATTTGGAAGTCAATATAGAATTAAAATGATACAAGATCAATATTTTTAATGAGAATCTTGTGGGAATTTCTAGTGGGTTTTTTGTTGAAAAATTATGTTCTGGGCGTATAAGGCATGCCTACTTTAAAAACCAAACTGTCTTATGACCAAGTCACTGTAAATGCTAACAAATAAGAAAGCCGTTTTTACTTTTAGAGACTTCTGTCCAAGTTATGGAAATACATTGGGAAAATTCCTTGAAAAAAAAAAGTGAAACAAAAATTATTTAAATGAGTTTTCAGCACATTCATTTCTAGCAAAACCATATTTACAAAAGACAAAATCTTATTATTAGGTTGAGTAACCTTGAAGTCCTCTTCCAGTGTGTTTGCTCAGGAAGCAGATTGTATAACATGGGTAGAGATAGCCAGCTTAATTTTATGTAAATGAAAAGGGAAAAGCCGGAATACAAAGTTCATAAGCAATCCAATATCTTTACAAATGTTAGGTTTATGCATAACCAGGAATAGAAAAATTATTTTTAAAATAATTCTAAAAAATATTGTGTTCACGGACAGCTCACAGACAAGAAAGAGATGTGTATTTTTCAAAAAAGTAATTATTAAATTATTGATCATTTTTTCATGTTTCAAACTTTGAAAAATGTCTTTCTAACTCAATCATTACGCTTTTAGAAGGGAATGAAGAAAGAAAGTAAACTTTCCATTTGCAAATGCATAGTATTTTCTCTCTTTCTAACTACCTTGTGTTTTATTGGGTTTTTTCCAAGTTTCTTCACACCCTTAACAAATTATTTTTAATGTATTACCTTGGGTGATTAATTCTATTTCCATTATTAACAGAATTTTTCTCTTCAGTGAATCATCTATCAAAATTACTACAAGATGACAAATTAGTAGAAAGAAAGTCTTTTAGATGACTTTATGTCAGCCTGAGGTTTGCCCTGTTTTCATTGGTACTGCATGTTGGAACTGAAATGAGACAGAGCCAGGTAATTAATGAGGTAAGAGAAAAACATGAAAAAACAAGAAGAAAAGGATTCTCTGTGACTCTGAAGAGTGAAAACAATGTGAAGAATCAGAGCATGTTCCTTTTGGGATTTCTGCATCAGGGTTAGAAACCAGGATGATAGGATGAACGTGCAAGCTGCGATGCTGTGTGATGATCCCACCTAAAGAAAAGTGGAAAACAAGACTGAGCCTGACTCCTCCCAAAGGTATGCATTGAAAGGATAAGGGGCAACAGTCCCAAACTATAGGAAGAGAAATGGTTTAAGGAAAACATTTCTCACAGTAACAGTAATTTGAATCTGAAACAGGTTGAGAAATCTCTAAATTGTCTTGAAGATTTTAAATACTTATCAGCATGATCTGACTTCAAAACCTTAAAAATCTATAGCAGAGGGTTCAAATAGAAACCTCCAAGAGGTCCTTTAAAGCCAAGTTATTCTGTGGTTCTCTGGGTGGGTGCAATGGATTAGTGAATAGAGAAATTATTTATGCTTTATAGAGTATAAATGAGGGAGAAAATTTTTCACGAAATGACTTAACTTCTCCATATAAAAGCAATTTCCTTTGTTTCAGAAAAATTCCTTTGCTTCTTAACCAAGTGGTTGGTGCAACCTATTCAATTGTGAGCAGAAAACATGATTGAGAGACTATAGGACTCTCTCTCCTTAAATGTGGTGTGCACAGATGAAAGTATCTGTGAGCTTCTATGGTGTACACTGGACTCTGTGTTCTTAGAAAGGCAGTATTTTTATCATTTGAAGCAGGTTGAAAAAAAAGTCTTCTGTTCTTTTACCCATTTACATGTTGTGCCTGGGTCTGAGACCAATTATGTGTCCTAATTTTCTGCTTGAAACAGTGTAAAATCCTAACCTACAGTGCCCCTTAGCGCCCCAGAGCCCCCAGGGTAGAGGTGACAGCCTGTGGTTGGTCAGGATGGGGATGTGCTTGCAAAGGGGACAAGTGTGACATCCAGCTGCTGGGGATCTCCTCATCGTGTGACCCCCGGGAAGGGATGGACAAGGGCTGCTTAGGAACGCCGGGTAGGAGCAGGCCACAGGGTTCCTGTGAGGCAAGCTCCGTCAAACGCACTGGAGCCACGTCACCCTGCACCCTGTGATCCTGGGATCCGGTGAGCAGTGGAACGAGCCGCTGTCCGTGGGGCTGCCTGTACCTGAGACTCTTTGCATGACTGAAAAGCGAGCAAAGGGGAGCGTTTCTGCTCTCAAAAGGTTATGCTGCATAACAAAAACTGCAGCATTGAAGAAACCTGTATTTGTAACTTGCTCAGTCTCATGCACGTGAGAAAGGGTTTATTGGTTATTTTCTTAGACTGCTGCTCTTGCTGAACCACAGCATAAGAAGTTAAACTGGAAGACTGCCCTCAGTTTCTTGAATTTTTCTTCTTTAAAGGAAGCTTAGAATTTGATCCTGTGTAAAGCTTTCTATAAAATTTTTATGAACTATCAGGTTGAAAAGTAAATTTTCCTTTTTAGCAAAAAGTAAAAACCTTAAATAAAGATTTTTAAATTTCCAATACAAATTGCTAAACACTTTTACATATGTGCCAAAGTATAAAATGAAGTAAAAGCAGTTATCTTTCCTTTTCTCCATTTCATTTCTATTCATAAAATAGAAAGAAGAAGACAAAAGGGAAGAGAGAAAAAGATAAAAAAAACATTGGATTTGATGGGTTCTTTAACCCAAACTACATTTATTTATATATAAAGTAGTCCTTATACTTTTTGATGAGGAATAAAAATGACAGGTTTTTTTTTTCTGACAAGTTACAAAGCTAGGTTTCTACTAGCTTTTCTTACAACTAGCTTTCAACTAGCCCTCACTTCTAAGAGATTGCTTGACAAATAGGAAATAATCCTATGAGAAAAATGTTTTCTGGATCATTATCCTAGTTTGCCATTATTGTTGTATCTCAGTTTTATATGTTATCTGAAACACTGATGACTGTGAAACAGAACCCATTCTGACTTGTCAGTTACAAACTAAATGGTGTTAAAAATCTTTCAGTGCAGCAGTACCATTATTTTATGACAATAAAAATGTTTCACTGTCAGTGAGTCTTCATTGAACATTGCTGAAAAAGAAAAGAGCAAGAAGCCCAGACTTCATTAATAACTGTAATAAAAGGAAATTTTAGAAAGAATTATTCCAAAATATCCTAAAATATCCATTTTATGAGGGATTACATATAGTAGCACAGAGGAGGTGCAATGAAATAAATACTTTCTAAATCTTTGGAAGAGTAGTGAACTTCATATGTGATTTTTTCCTGAGAGAACATTTGAAGAAGAATATGTCAAAATATTCTGGTGACATTTGCACTCTGTTTCAGGTCAAAAAAACATAATTCTGTTTTGTCACACTGAGTTATTAATTTAACATAACAGTTTTTGAGTTAAGGAAGTGTTTAAGATTCTTTATTGGTTTGGATAATAATCTGTTGTTAAAAGACAAATTTTATTTAAGTTGCAATTTAAATTTCAAGCAACTATGCTGAAATTCTGCAGAATTGAACTGTGAATCAAAAAAGTTGATCCCACAGCCAAAACATTCAATAATATTTACAAACTTTAAAGAAAACACCAGTGTGATATATGTTCAAAGTTGTTCTTCTTTGAACTTCTGATTACAGATTTTTAGAATATACCCATGTGACTTCTCACTGTGAAGAGGTTCAACAAGACCATATGCACAGTCCAGCACCTGGGGCAGCGCAACAGCTGGAATCAATACCGGATGGAGGATGAAAAGATTGAGGGAAGCCCTGACAAGAAGAACTTGGGGGTGCTGGTGTTTAAAAAGCTGGACATGAGCTGTTAATGAGCACTTGCAGCCCAGAAAGCCAATCATATCCTGGGCTGATTCCAAAGCACCCTGGTCAGCAGGGCAAGGGAAGTGATTCTGTCCCTCTTCTGGTGAGACCCGACCTGGAGTGCTGCATCCTGCTCTGGGGTCCTCAGCACAGAAATTGCATGGAACTGTTGGGGTGGGTCCAGATGAGGGCCACAGAATGATTGGAGGGATGGAACACTTCTCCCATGGGAAATGGTTTAGGGAGTTGGGGCTCTTAAATCTGGAGAACAGAAGCCTCCAAGATCTTATTGCGACCTTCCAGTACCAAAAGGGGGTTTAGAACAAAGATGGGGAAAACTTATTACTGGGGCCTGTTGGAACAGGACAAGGGACAATGGTCTTAAACTAAATGAGACTAGACTCAGACTAGATATAAGGAGCAATTTTTTTACAATGATGGTAGTAAAACTTTGGACCAGGTTGTCCAGAAACATGGTAGATGCCCCATCCCTGGAAACATTCACAGACTGGACAGGGTTCTGATCAACCTGATCTAGTTGAGGCTGTCCCTACTCATTGTGGTAGGGACCCTTATAAATCCCTCCCAACCAAAACTCTTCTGTGATTCTGTATGCCTGAAATTATTTTATATGAATCTATGTATAAGATGGATTTCTATATGAAAACACATCTGTGTATTACAGATTAATGTGCATTTTCAGACTGCGATATGGTCTGCTTCTTAGAAATGTAGAGACAAACGTGCTCCCAACTGAAGCTATTGACAGTACTGAAGTAACCTATGATAGGTGCAAAATTACTCACAAGTACTCTCTTGAAAAAATGTGGTTGCTGAAGGCACCAGTGAGAAGCTTGTGAAAATCTAGGCTGCTAGACCAACCAACACCTATGCAAAACTAGTTGCACGAATTTTAAGGATGTTTCTAATATAGCACGTGGATCTGGCATTGTTTATGCAGCTAACTGTCTCTCAAAGCCAAAGGATCTCAGTCCAGGGAAAATACAAGGTGATGTTCCACATCCAGGTGTATTGTTCTGTAAGGATAATTAGGAGATTGATTAGGCTCTTGCTGACATCAGTAGCAGTCTGCTGTCAACTTCACTGGGAGTAAGGGTTAATCCCAAATTACTGTGTCTGCAAAATAAGACATTCTTTGATTTTTGTCCATATTCTAAATTGATGATTTCATCCTTGTGGAGCAGTTAACTTGAAAGACCAGCCTTCTTATGAATTTTCTCTCTCAAGAGGTGAAATCCATATAACACCTTATGGATTATTTTATGCTCGATGAGGTTTCCATTGTATTATGACTGATTATGCTGAAAATGTATTAAAATTAATAAGATATATGGCTTTCGAAGAAACCCACAGCAACAAACCTTTTTTTTTCTTTTTGTTAGGTTGGCAAAGACAAGTCATTAATAATTTCAGGATTGAGTTGTTAAACAGAATTCTAGTTAATTCTGCCAGGTCCCAAGAATTTACACTTAATCTGTCTTCCTTGTTTGACTTCTACCTTTGGCAAAACTACTACATTTCAGCCAGTGACCCATTTCCACAAATGTTTAAAGTTACATTTAAGAGTGGGAGAAAGATGAAAGCAAGCAGTGTTTCCAAATTACAGACTTATTAATTTCTATGAAAAACCCAGGTTAGCTGCCTGAAAATATTTGTATTTCTTACTGAAATGTAATACAGACTGGTTTTGAACTTCACAGTTTCAGTAAAACCAAATTCAACGTGTTTGGGAATCTTGGCCCTCTCATAACAAGATGTTTTGTAGGTGGAAAGCCAGTGTCAGCACAAACTGGAATAGATACCTATCACAAACCTTCCCTTGTAGGTTTTCCCACCACCAGGTAAGAGACTTCCATTCTGGTAAATGTGTATGGGCCAACACACCAATGTACCAAAATCAAATGCTCTTGGAAGATAGTGGTACTCAGTGAATCCAGACATTCACATTTTTCTCACCTTTTGTTTTACGTACTTGAACATTAAAAAACTTAGGTATGTTTTTTTCTTTTCTTTTATTGGCTTCTGGTAAATGCTCAAAAATAATCAGTCATTCTGAATGACAGTGAATAGAAAGCATTATTTTCTACCAAAACCATGGACAGTAAAATGTTTCTTTAGAACTGGATAAAGATAAATTAGGGCGCTGTTGTTCCAGAAGTCTAAACAACAGGAAACAAAAATTCTCTGTCAAGTAACACAATCAGTTGGTAGTCAAATGTTGTGATGTCTTTAAAAAGCCAGACAAGGAGGTTAATTTTGTGTGACATTCACTAGGATTCCTTTTCTGAATGTATATATAGTTGTGGTTTTTTCACCAAAAATAGATAAATAAGGAAAGAAAAGAATAAACATATGGATGGAGGAAGGAGATATTTCAGAACTTCAGTAGGTTTCTTGTTACGTTTATTGTTTTTAAGAAAGCGTTAACATTTTGGGAACCTGTTGAACTGAAAATCACACTAAAAAATCTGAAATATTACCCCTTTATTTAAAGACATTAGATTTAGTTTGCAGAAATATTATGCAGTTTGGACATATCGTAAATCTCATTTGCAGTAGGCTGCTTGTGGCAGTTGAATTGAACCCTTGAAATGGGTGTTGACTCCATCTGAAATTAATGTTGACTAAGTTTCCATGAACCAAATGGAAAACCTATTAGGGGAGTTGAAGCTCTGCCATATCAGCTAATGTGAAAAAGGTGGTATGTGTAACATACATACATGCAATATTGGCTCGCCCCTTGTTTTTGCTGTTGCCCTAGTCACTGCCATAGCAATCTTCTGACCATTTTAAACCAAAAGCTGCAGTCAACCCCACCCTTAGCATGTCTCTAAAATAAATCTTTGTTGATTGCATTGCTCTTGAAGGCACATGACAGTTGCTCAGATATCATCTCTGAGGTTACATCTTTTCAACAAATTGCATTCTTTAAACAACTTTTTTTTTTTGCAGCAGGTGAACAAATGCCCTGAACAGCTGCCCAGGGAGAATAAATTCAATTCTGCCAGCAATCCCAGCCTCACCCTGCCTTCTTACACCACCCTTTTCTTCAATATGACCCTATGTGGGAGCCAACTTTCTGCCATGATGATACAATTCTCATGGAACACAAGGAAAGTCTGAGGACAATTTTTCCTAAGCGCTTTTGTTCCATTGCTCAGCAGTATCTGTTGAAACTTACTAAAGAAGGAAGCGATTAGTCTATTTTCCCAATAATACATTTGCAATGCAAAATATTACTGAAATCTTGAAATCATTTTATAAGTCATGTCTGCACTATATGCATACATGCATACAAACATGTCAAACATAGACTCAATATTTTAATGACAACATATTGGCATGTAAAACCAAAACAGATTATGATTTGAATTCAAGACATTTCTAGTTCAGTGGTGAGTTAATTGTAATTTTTCATGTCACTATGTGTAAACCGAACATGTCTGCAATACTACCAGAGATTGTTTTTGTTGCTTTTTTTGCCTTACACTTGAATCAAAGTTATAACAAATTTCTGTGTTCTGGTATTTAATCTGATTTACTTGAATGTATATATTCCAACAAAATATATATTTATAGATCAATTGAACTATTGAAGGGTTTTAAGGGTGGGTGTTACATTTTGGTTTTGAATTAACTTGGCAGTATTGAAATTGGTAAATTGATCCTTGGAGATATATCATTTGCAGGTCAATTACATCTAAATATTTATCACTGTATCATTAATCTTATTTATCTTTTCATTGTTCATTTTTATTGTTTCATTTTTCTTTCTCACCATCTACCTGTGAATCCTCTTTTACTTCAGGTGTCACTTGTTTTGTTTATAAGAGGGTGAAATAGAACAATCATTGTTTGAGCTCTTCCTGCTGTTGGCACAACATTTAAATTATTAAAAAAACATTTTCATTCATTTTAAGTCTAGGCTAAATAAAAGTTATAAGGGAATTTTATTCCTCTTCTGTTGCAGGATATCAGCTGGGTACAAGTTCTTATCAGAGTTAGGGAATGGCACATTTGTGATATATTAAGTTAAATGGGACTCTGCAGTGGGCAAAATAGTTGTCAAGTTATTTAGGGAAAATACATGAGAACTCCATCAGAGAGATATTGTTTAGTTTCCAGAGATCAAAAGAAACTGTAAGATGAGTTGGGATGCAAAACTGAGGAAACTGTCAGCTGCTTCTCATCCTGTTCCAATCAATGGATAAATAAAAGCATCCATGACAAGACATGTCCTGTTGGCTTCTACCTTAATTCAGTCAAATGAATATCAGTAAGTACAGGAGAAAATCTTTTCTGTCAAATACCTCTAAAAGATATTGAATTACATTAGTTTTCCCCAAGAGAAATGGCTTTTGAACCTTTTTCTGCAGTTTGAGCAAACTGTTGCTTGGTCTGGATTTAAATTCAGTGTGTACATATAAAGCAGCTCCTACTTGCAGTAGAGAAAATTGCACAGACAAATGTGAGCATGGATATGGATATGGATATGGATATGGATATGGATATGGATATGGATATGTTTGAGGAATTCAGTGGATAAACTTGTAAATACTTTTTAAAGATATATGATTTCATTATATTTTAACCTGTGAAAACAATTAAAAACGATTGAAAAAATATAAAAAGTCAAGTTTTGATTTAAAATTGTGACAGAAAAGCATTTTTTAACCAGTAATATTTTACAGATTGTCTGCTTGAACTATTTTTGATCATAATGCTAATATTAAATTCGCAACATCCACACAGCTTTTACTCTCTGAAGATCACTAATGCAGGAATTTAGGACTGGAAAAGACCACCTGAGTCAGAGAATTGATTGCTAGAAATCATGTATCTCTGTTAAACCTACAACACGAAACCTGTTATCATTTCAATGTTGTTGTGATCCTTTACCAGAGGTTTAATTCTACTTTTAGAATTGTAAACAAAAGCAAATTATATGGAAGATTTTTGTTGCAAACACAACAATGAAAGTTGCTAGTGCCAGTTAGGAGGGCTGCCCCAAATGAAAATGGAGGCGATTCTAAAAATAATTGGGAAGATGATAATAGTGCATAGAATTTCTGTGAAGGCTCTGGAACATTTTTATAAATATACACTGCTTGGTAGTCCTGAAGGCACCACGAAACAGTACTTCTAGACTCACAAGCCTGCACAATCTTACCTTGGATATTATTCGAAGGTCATCATGAATGAAATGACTGCTATGCAATCCAGAATAATTTGCTTCATTTTCATTTTTTGGTCACTGATTTACAAACATGACATTCTCAGACCTCTGGAGGATGGTGGAGAAGAAGAAGATTTCAGAGTTTTGGAAGGGACTCACAGAAATTCTCTTTCGAAATGAGTTACAAATGCTACTACATTTACTTTCAGAGACAAAAAAACGAGGAAATCCTTGTGACTAAGGTCTTTCTAAACTGACATATTTCCAAATTTCTAATGCAGCAGTAAAAATAATCTTAAAAGAGGCTTCATAAGTTGAAAATTCAAACAAGAAAGATGCTGCTGTGATGTGATTATATTAAAAGGTTTTAAGACTTTTGTGTTTTTCAGGAGCTGAATATTGCATCTTCTAGAAATAATGAATTTTTAAATTAGCAAGGCCATTTTTCTTGGACACTGAAAAATCAGAAAGCTTTATTTTGCCCAAAGGTATTTTCTTTTTTGATGATCCATTTACCTGTTTATTTAATAATGTTAGTCAGACTACATTTTGCTACTGATTTACTTCGAATAAGTTTGTATTGTTGTCTTCCAAAATAAATATGTGGATACCATTTTGTGGCAGTGTGTTGTTATCACAGTAACTGGTGAGTAAAATGGTTCATATAAAAATGCCAAACATCTATCATGTTTTCAAGGTTTATGGAAATGCTTCCTGTTTAACCTTTCAGAAGGTATAAAATTGCTTTTGTTTATGCATCAATTTTTAGGAATGTCACCCTTTTCACAGTTCAGGTATGATCATACATTATCTGTGACCTTTATTATTTCCTTGGCATAAAAATATGAAATTACATAGGAAAAACAGGGCACTTCTGAGCAGTCAAGCAGTAGAACCGTCATTATTTACTGGTGTTTATGGGTGCTAACCATTTGCTCAGCAAACTTATTTAGTAGAAATAATAACTTTTAATATTTTTCCATCTGGCCTTCTCAAGTATATCTGAGGCATCTCTTAATTCTTGTTTTCTGCATTTTGCCACTTCTAAATTCCCATGCTCTTCAGACATTCGGGACAGAAACTTGCTGCGATGAAAAATACTTGTGTTTCTCAACATCTAGATACAGAGCATGGGTGGGAGTTGGCTAAAATATGTGTATTTCAACAAGAACATCCTCTGCGAGTGTTAGCATGACTTATTGTTGTCATGCCCTCAGGACAAAGAAGCCCAAATAAGATCTGTCTGCAGCAGTAGATTTATTATGACAGTTCTTTTCCAAGTTCATCTTAGACTGAGTATCTAACACATGCCTCATTTTTCTCAATGGTGCTTTTGGATACAGGCATAGACTAATATCATAAATGGAATGAACAAAAAAATCAGAATATAATCAAACTTCAGTTAAAAAAAGATAAAAAGCCAGACTAAAAGAATTAACAGACAACGTGACAACTAAGTTTTACAGCCATGACCCAAAACAAATCATAGAGTATCTGAATCTGATGAAAAATCTTGTTTCATTGAATATTTTTGTCCAGTTTCTCAATACTGAATCACACAAACTTTGGATAGGGTTAAAGTAACACGTTACTTGAAATGGAGCTATTGAGTCCAGTGAAGTCTCAAAATTACTCTGCACCTCCTAAACTGACCTGGATGCTCAATGCACTATGACTGCTAAAGGAACACTTGCAACTGAAATCCAGTTTGAAAATATTTAATAAAGTTGACCTATACTTAGACCTATTTCTGGACAACACCATAATAAAATATGTGGTTTATACCAATGCAACAATAAAGAATTGTAAAGACAAAGAATTGTAAGTATTCTTCTTGATCTGATCCTAGATTGTCCCACAACAGAAAAAGAAATTAGATTTTCTTTTAAATTGGGAAAAATACCCTTAATTGTTTTCTTTTTTTAAATTGGGAAAAATACCCTTTACATTACACTTTAATGTAAAGTGTTTTCCTTCTTGTTTTGGAGGAGACAATGAAAGAAGGTTGAAAAAAATGTGAAGAGTGGGTTGATGAAGAAACTATGGTTTACATATCTTCATCAGAGAAAGTACAGCTTACTAACTGTCCAAACTTTCAAGTCAAGGGAAAAAAATATAAGGTGATGATGATTTACAGTTATGAAACTTGGAAACAGGCAAAACTTTTCTAATAAAGTTAAATAGCAAATGGAATGACTTAGAGAGATGAAGTGAGTTTTCCAGATGCTGATGCTTTCAGATGAAGGCCTTCTCCTGTGGGAGACGTGATTTAGGCACACAAAGGTTCCAGAGGGCATCCAAAGAAGAGAAGCTAACTGACCATGAGACACTCTTTTACAGTATCTGCAAACTTGTTGCCTGAAGATCTATCTGACTCGGTCTGAGGAATTTGGGCAAACATCTAAAGAGCTAGTTCCTCAGTGAAATTAAACTGGATCTCTAAGACATTTGAGACACCCCCATCTTTATTGGAATGTTCACTTTTTACTCTGAAAATGTTTTGAAAACTCAAAATAAAAAGCCATGTGAATAATAATTTCATATTTTGGTAAAACAAAAAATTAAAAATCCAGTTTTGGTTAAGTATATTTTAAGTAACATACAGTATTTGTTTGGATGAAGCCACACTTACACGTAGTAGCTCTAAATACAGCTCTCACCTTAAGAATTTTTGAAATTTGTATCTAGGTTTTCTAGTGGTAATGATGTCAGGGTGCTGCTATGGCTTCATGATCACTGGTCAAGAGTCCTCTGTTACTTCCATGTGTCCTCCCAGGTCACTGAATACCATCCAAATGTGATTTCAAGGGTGGTTTGTTTCATTAAGCACTGTGATGTGTGCAAGTAGCACTATAAGCCCTGCTGGAAACACATTACCACACAAACAAACCTGTGTCCTTTTGCTCTTGTAGAAGCTGTGGGGCTGTACAGTGTCTTGCAAATGCAATGGTGAGATTCTTGCCAGTGCGCTCCTTTTGGTGGGAAAATTCTAATGAAAAGTTTTCGTGTTTGAGTAAGTGCAGAAGCATCTGGGCGATCTGACCAATAGGAAAATATTTACATCCAGAAGGACAGAAGGAGTTTTAAAAAGGGTGTGTAGTCTCTAGACACAGACACACACATGCACACACGTGCATGTGCACATGCACATACTCACAAGCTCTGCATTAGAACACTTTTTTCCTGTAATTACGAAGAAAATTATGAATGTAAATAGTAAGAAAGTGAATATTAGACAAAGGTGCAAAATTAAGCGTTGTCGTCCTTGCTGCCTTTGTGAATTTAGGCTCCAGTCCAGTTAAGCACTTAAGCATATGCATATTATGTGTGTGAGAGACATTAGTACTTATTGCTTGAAGTTATGCGTGTGTTTAAGTGCTTACCTGGATTTGGGACTTGATGCAATTTAGCTTTAACTTTTGTTGGCTGTTTGACTACTGTTATAATGCCTTTCAGAGCAGTAGTAAGTAATAGTATTCAAGGAGCAGTATTAAATAATCTTTTTAACATATTGCATTTATTATACAAGGAATAATTGTAGATATTATTTCCCGTATACCTATTTGGAAACAGAGATACAGAGTTTCAGAGCTTTTCTGTGGGTGCACAACTATCCCAGGATGGTGTCTGAAAAATTATTCAGATCATTTGCTTCATATTTTCTGCTCTAACTACTGCACTGTGATGTCTTTCATTCCTGGGAAACTTTTAAACAGGTTTAAGCCTTCGTCCCAAATTTGGCAAGATAGATTGAATCTGAAGCCATGTCAAGGTCTGAAAATTCTTGATCAACTATTAAAAAAATATTTCCACTTCTGCTTTTCTTGGTTTTAAGTTGGAACTAGAAGTGGAACTCCTGAAATAACACGAGAGCAAGTGCCAAGTTCTGTATGAATACCCTTTTTTTTTTTTAAAGTGAGGAGTCAATTCCTTTAGTGATTTGTCAACAGTTCTAAATAATACTTGTTGACAGGTAGTTAAAGCTTGCACAACTTGAGGCAGCTTTGCAGGTGGGCAAAGGAGGGTTTTGGGGCACTTTACCAGGGCTCTTCTGAATCATGACAGTGACTCAGTGCAGTGGGAGGGCTGTGAAGGGTAACAGGGTTATACCCCAAGCATTTTCACTACAGCCTTTGGAGAGCAGCAACTTGTGCCACTTGAGGATTCACTTGCTGGGAAACAATCTTTGTACAGCTGGAATCAGGGCTTCCCAACACTTATTTGCCAGTGTGCCACAGCTTTAACTTAAACATGATGCACATCCTCATGATACCTGTAAGTGTATAGGTTGTGTATGCTTTACATTCTGCTTGTTGACCATAAATTAGGCACTTACAGCACTATGTGCATTTCTAGGGGAGACTAAGCAGAATCCTTCTATTTACAAAATCTCCAGAAATAATTTAAAGCAAAGTACTATAGTATGTAAAAAGGAAGAGCGGGGAACAATTCTGCCCACCCACTCTCTGGAGAGTTTCCCATTCTCTGGAGAGGTTACAGCAGAAAGAAATATTGTCTTTTCTTCACCATCTTTCAGGCAGACAAAAATCTAATCTTATTATAATTAAAATGCTTGGAGGAGAGAACACAGGTGATGCTGGCCTTGGGACCTGTCCCTGGCAATAGTGGATTAGCTGGGACACTAAGAAATAGTAGAACAATCCTTCTCACGTCATAGAACACTGCGGATTTTGCCACCTCTTGCTGCAGCACGCATGAACCTTGCTTTCTCTCTTCACACGTGTGAATAGCAAGATAGCAAGATGGTGACCCGTAAAGAAAATGTCCAAGCAGGGCTGTATGGACAGCTCAGCAGGGACGACATCCCTTTCCTTTGGAGCTGATTAACAGTCTCCTGTCCTTGGCCTCACTGGGGATAATCTGCAGTCTTGACCCTGCTGTCCATGATAGTTGTTACCATTACACAATTTTCCCCTGCGAAAAAAGAAATTAAAACCAGATACCTCCTGAGAAGGCTGAGATGGAGGACCTAAGTTGCATGGTTGTTGAAACCAAAGCCAGTTCCCAAACTGCATGTTTTAACCAGCTTATAAGAAGCTGCTCTGCCCTGATGTTTGTGCCGTGGTTTCCGTCATCTATTCTGACTTCTCTTCTGGGAGCTACATTTTTCCTCTCTAATATGTCAGGAAGCCCTTCTCATTCCAGCAACATTTCTCTGGCTGCTTAGTCTGAAATCTGGAAACTTCTGTGAGTCTGTGTGCATGTGTCCGTGTGTGTGTCCGTGTGTGGGGAAGATAAAGGAAGATCAATATCTGCCATCTTTTTACCGCACGGTCCTTGAGTCTTCCCTCCCTCTCCCCTGCTAGGTCATAGAAAAAGGACAGTGCAGCTGTGTGAAGATGATACCAGTGTTGCTTAACACATCTGCAAGTTGGTTATCTACCAGGATCATGCAGGCTGTAAAGAGAAAAGGAGGGAAGAGGTCTGGGAGATACACTGCAAGTCACAGGCCAACCTAATACAAGCATCTGGAAATTCAGTGAGAGCAGATTTTCTTGTGGTATTTCTTCAGCTCAGGTTGGAGTGCTGTCTGGAAATGGGAAAGTAATAAAACTTATGCAAACATTCCAGTAACACAAAGAGAGGTTTGCTTCAACAACAGTGGTAGTGAAAGGGGGATGTATATGGGCTGTTGTTTAATTTAACTTGGCTTGATTTTTTTTACCTGTAGAGTGTCTATTTTACCAATAGATTGGCGATTTTACCAAGACAGTATCTATTGACACCTATGCTTATTTGCCCAGTAGCAGTTAAATAGACATCCCCTACACGTTTTTTATACCAGCTGCTCTTTAAATAACAGGAGACAATAGTGAATTCTGTGTAGTATTTGAGTCAGATACATCTGATCCAGTGAGCTACACATGAAAAATTCTCTGTCTATTCCTTTTCCTGACTTCAAAGGTCATCAAAGATGAAGATTCTTTAGGACGCTTTCTCACAGTGGATCTGGTTCTGGCATGTGGTATGTAAGTTAATCATATGTGCCAAGAAGTCTGGCAGTTGGTTTTGGTATGAACTTAAACACACACCACAGTGCACTTGAATAGGATTTATCGTGTCAAAATCAAATAGGGTATCTCCCTGGTAGGGTCCATGAAACAGTGACACCATGGGCCAGAGGACAGCCTTTTAGTGAAGACTGCCCCTTCTCTTGAAGTTCTTCAGAAACAGTTTAGCTGCTGCACAAACCTAATTGATCAAAAGATTAAGGCTCTTTCTTGGTGTGTTTGGTTTATCGTCTGAATTCAAAGCGTGATATTTATTGGCTTTGACATTCGTGCTATTTCAAATCTTGGAGCAAGCTACATTCTCGTCATTAAAATATTTCAAAACCATGGTTATAAATCAAAGTAAATGACAGTTCAAAAATAGGCACAGATTAAATAGGTGTGTTGTTCTATCTTGGGCACAGCCCATCATTATTTCCTTTCCACTGCAGCTGGCCAACTTGCTAATTTAATTACTTTCTTTTTCTTCTTTCCCCAAAGGATGAAATCTACCAAAAGAGCAAGTTTGGTCAAAGGATTTCTCTCCAAAGCTTACAGTAGTAAGTGGTTTTCTTTTACAGTGGGAAAGGGACACCTTAGCAGCTCGTGGTAGAGTTGAGGGGGGCAAAAGCAGAGGCTTAAATGTTGATCTGGACCGACACAGAGTTGCTGCTACATAGCTTACCCCAACGTGTCTCCTCTCTTTCCCCATAGGCAGAGGTAACACTTATCTGTTTCAACACTTAACAAAGAAAAAAGATGCACCAAAACATGCCATTTCTTGAAACTACTGATAATATCCAATCTTTTTTATTGGTTCAGAGAAGAGCAAATGTAATTTCAGACTACTATATATATAATGAATAAATTTTGTGTATGAGAAAGGAAGGGCTAAAGGAAACAGAATGCATAAATGAAAACCGTTTAAAGTTGCATATACTATTCAGTGAATCATACTACCACTTCTGAGGTTCAAAATTAATTATATCTATTCAGTGTTTTTCAGTTTATTAATCCCTAATCTGTATGGAAATTGTTCTTCTCTAAAATCACTGCATAAATAAATACATACCACTCTAGTATCAGTTTAAGTCTGTCTGTATTAAGACATGGGAGAAAGACTTCCATTCTCAAGAGATTTCTGCTCAGTTTCCAGATCAGAGCATCTTGGGGCATTTTTCTACAAAATTCAGTGCAATACTGTCTTGTTTATTACTAAGTCTCAGGAGGCAGCTATTATTATTCTTCACAAAGGAATGTGAAAAATCTGTTTTCCAGATTATTTTAAAAATTCCTCATTGATATTCTCCCTCAAAATATCTCTGTTTTCAGTTTCTTTAAGTGGCTGGATGATTCATAAAGGGCTGATGACCTTAATGGTAACTTCTGAATAGGTGCTTAAATAGTTTTTGGAGCTGCTGCACTGAAACTCGATTTTGTTGGAAGTGACATTCAGAGTAGTGGAGAACACACACACTTTATGACAGCCTTTACCTGTGGAAGTATTATCAATACCTGAGAGAAGATATGCTTTGCAAGTTTAGACCAAGGATGGAATCTCTAATGAGAGGAGTCCAGTCTACTGCGAATAGGCCTTCACAAAATTACAAATGTGTCCTGAGCCCTGAGGTTTATTCGCAATGTGAAGCCATGCTACCAAGACTATGTTACCATCTTTGCCTCCCTCTTCTTTTATACACCTCCACTTACTGGTGGAAAAGACCAGGTTAGTCATTTAGTGTCTGAACAACAGCCTAACAAAATCAATATGACTTCCTCAGGTTTTAGAGCAGTTTTTAGTTCCATATACATCTGCCAGGCCCTAGACTTTTCCTCAAAACTTTTGCCCAATCCAGTTTCAAATAGCTATGGCATCTGTACAATAATACACACAAGACAGACGTGCATTGCTTAAGCTAAATTAAACTAAAATCCTTTCAGTCTTCATCAATGATACACCATGTGCTAGAAAAGAAAATAAGATTGTGCTGGAATTTGCTGGAAAACACACTGCTTGAAAGGACCCAGGATCCTGTCAGTTAAAACTCAGTGAAGAAAATCCCTGACTGCTCGTCTTTAGGAACCTCTGTGTGATGTTGGAGCAAGAAGCTGCAAACAGTAGTTGCCAACCTGGCTGAGATTCCTAGAGTAATCTCCTGAGATCAGTGTTCTGACAGGTCACATCCTCTGTCTGGCACCACCATTCCCTATTTTCATTAAGATTTTCTTTTCCATTTTTTCCTTTGTTCTTCTTGCTTGAGCCAAAAGAAACAAGAGGGCAGTAAAGAACAATTTTAGCTGAATATGAGTTTTATCATTTTACCACTGCATTACACCACTTACCAAGTATTTAGGTTCTGTTCTGTTCTGCTAGGAAAAAAACACATGTCAGGATTTAAAGGAAGGCTGTGCTAAGCTTTAGCACACAGACTATAAAGTGTACATATGAATTATTATTCCTCCAGTCTAAGCAAATCCATATGACATTGTGACTTCATATACTCTTCACAGTTTCTTGTACGACTCTCAGTGGAAAACCATCTCTTTTCAAATCTTTGTGCCTTTATCCAAACTAGACTTTTTAATAGCTCAAAAATAATTGTAAAAACAAAAATGTCAGTGAAGTGCTGTTTCTCACAGAGAAGAGAAATCAACATTTGAGACCACCTGCTTAAATGGCAAAGCTAAACAGAGAGCTGCAGCTATTCATAAAGAGGGAACTTCACAGAGATCCATTTTTGATTCCTTTCCCTTTCCTTGAGAATGGCAAATCTGATGGCATCCAAATCTAAACCTTCATTTCCTCATCTCTCTTCACCAGCTCAGCCTGGGAGGTAGCCACTCTTCAGAGCCTTTCTCCAGAACCAAAGTTCTTTGGGCTAAACTGTGCATGAAGCTGGGAAGGTGTTTAGAGTGAAATGTTTATTTATAAGCCTGAGGAGGCCGATCTATTCCACAGCAACCACTGTAATTGAAACCATGGTGTATGGAGAAAGATGATACAGAAAAGTCTAAGTACCATCTGTTGCTGAAATGGAGTCCTCCTCTTTATCCCTTCAGTGTTCTCCCACCAATTTCTTTGATCTTTTTGGACCTTTGTAGCTGGTTCCAGAAACCAAATTAGTATGAAGTTAGCCCTGAAAACTGAGGTATGTGCTCTTCTGCCACTTACGGCCCAGAAACTGGGTCACTGGTGGTTCAGAAAAATCACCACCCAAAGGAAAGGTGTTGGGGAAACCTGAGGCATTAAAGAAGAGGGAATGAGGCTTGCTCATTTGACAGCAGCTCACTGATAAGCTAGCTAAGTTATGCCATGAAACTCTGTTCCCTCGAGGAGATTCAGCCCATGTCCCAGCTTGTCTCTGCAGGCAACCTGAAGCAAAGAAATAGGCAGTTCCAGGGTTTGCTTTGTCTCAAAGGATGGATCTAAAGCAGCGCAGATGACCCATGTTCAAATGATGCCTCTTTCTCCCTACTCACTGTAAGGAGAGCAGAGAGCGTATTTCCTAAGCTGTAGCCCTCTGCATAGTCAGAGACGTGAGGCAAGTCCTACACATTCTAATCACAATGGGGACCACAAAGAAGCTCAGGAGAAGGAAGGATTTTAACTAAATTAACTCAGCACTGCTGAAGACCAGAGGAACTTTGGAGCTGGTTTTGTACTTGGTCCAAATTCTTGATGTTGCTATGGAGAGAGAGATGCCAGAGGACTGAGGACAGCTGTCCACTAGCCCGGTCTCACCCCCCTCCCTGGATGTTGCTCTGCCAGTGCAGGGGAAGTGGTGACTCTGAAGACTGGACCATTTCCTGCCAATCCACCCAGACCAGCTCCTTCATCTGAGAGACTAATACGAATGGAAGGATGGGAAACAAAAGCTACCAAGAAGAAACTGACCCAGGGCTCAGTTTAATCACTTCAAGTAAATTTCTCAGCAAGGGAAGAGCATTGAGAAATGCAAATTATGGGCAGAGTTTCTCCCAGTCACAGGACAAAAAGAGCTGCATTCTGGCATTCACAAACTGGTTCTCATCGTTGAAGTGACAGTGATGGAAATATTGTGACTTCCTCTCTCCTCCTGTCAGAAGAGGAAATTACTGCTTTGGAGAAGACAAAGTGAGTTGGTCTGATGGTTACGTGGTTGTGACTATGTGTAAAGGATCAGATGGAAACTTCAGAAGAAAAAAGACTCCACAATGTTTTCTAAATCACTAAACAGCGTGGAGAGAGATTAATAGCACACAGTTTATCATTTGAAAGAAAAGATAGACTTTTATAGCCTTCCAACACTTGGCCAGACCAGCTGGAGAAACAGGGCAGATGGAGAAATACAAGGTCCTTACACAGGAAAGTAAATTTTATAAAACAAATAACAGTACAAACCCAGCAAATCTGATACCAGTTTTTGAAACCACAGAATGAGACCATTATTGTGAACACCATGCGTTATGAATCATCTCTGCCAATAATAATATGGCGTCAAGAACAAATATCCACTCTTGCCGTAAAAAAAAACCCTAAAATACCAAACAGCATAAACAAATGGCAAAGTAATCATAATAATTTGCAGCCATAAATTAGGGATGAGAAAGCATTTGCTACCCCATAGCTCATCGGCAAAGATACATGATTTCCCCCAAAGCTATGATCACTAGTTATTCATCCAGGCTAGACCTAGTCAGAAATAAATATTTTCTTATCTTATGAATGCTTTTGAGAAAAGAAAGTTGCAGTTCTGATACTTCACCAACACGAGTGCTTTAAAATACAGAGTCCGACTACAGCCCAATCTGTTGGCACTCCAGCTGCAAGGTGGTCTTCTGCTCTCTCTAAATTTAATCAGAAATTTCAGTCTAGAACAGAGAAATTATTTCCTATACAGAAGGCAAGAAGGGAGTAATCTTTTCCCTGTACACCCAGCTTCTGGCAATTAGCAATTTAGAGACTTCCTGAAACAGCGGTTGGATCTGAACTAACAGGTTTAATATCTCCCAGTGGGCCTAACCTTCACAAATTTATCTAATCCCTTTCTTGATATTTTTGGCTTCCACCACATTCTGTGGCCAGGAGTACCTCAGTCAGTTAAGTGACATTTGAAAAGGTACTCTTTGTATTTCAGTTAAATTTGATTCCTGATCTTTTAAGACAGGTATTCCTCATTAGTTTTCTCTTCAGCCTTCATGATTATTCTTGAGTCATGTATTTTCTAAAACAAACAGTCCTTCTACATGTCAAACCTACAGAAGGCATTCATACCTCTGGTTGTTCTTGGCACTTACCTGCAATTTTCTAAGTTCTGGATGAATATTTTTCCTCCTTTGTTACTACAAAAATGCACTGAGTATGCATTACTCAACATATATGTACATTATAGCTTTGTTTACTGGCAGGATGATATTTTCTGTTTTGTTTTCCTTTGTTTCTTAACAATTTAAGTTTACATTTTTGACCGTCATTGAGTGTGAGAATTTTAAAAATAGACATTAAATACATTTTCTAATTATAAGTCACCTACTTAAAATCTATATATTTTGTAGAGATTTTTGAAATTTTACTTCGATACATATGTCTTGGTTATGTCATGCAAATGATGACTGTAAAATCAATACTATTTGCACTTCAGTGGCCAAGTTTTTTCAAAAGTCTCAAATATTACTAATAAATCAGGTCATACAATATTCGACATACATAGGTGGCAACGGAAGTCTGCTGTTCATGGTGCAACAGCATAGAAACGAAAAAGCAAAACGGATTTGTTTAGGGCTTCTTAGAGACTATGTTTGACTCAGAAGACATGGATGATTGCTGCTATAGGCAGTACAAGAGGCTTAAGACAGAAGTCAGTAACAGAATCTAGATATTCTAGACTTAAAGTATAACAGCAAGTCTGCCCTTGGACTAATAAGGAAATAGTTTGGACCTGACATTTCAATTAATCCCATTTCTTTATCCCCTCAAAATTAATTTTCTCACCAATCCAGTTTCTCAGCTTTAGTGTTGTCTGAAAACCAGTCTGAAATTGTATATCTGTAATGTTTCTGTCCCAAGAGCTATTGACAGAAGGAGAGTGTGAGAAAGAACACTATTTACAGTTACCTTCCTCCAAATGTCTCCAAAAGGATATTTTCTTGGTTTCAGAATCTCAGACAATTGAAATGCTCTCAATTCTTCACAGTGAAGAAAACAGTGAAGATCAATTACATTTAGGAAGCTTTGCCTAAAACAGAATTTGTCAACAGAGTGATAATTTAATAGAGCTTCTGATTTATATTCTTTTAAAATAAACAGCTCTTCTCAGGACTTGTAACAATACATTAAATCCTTGAAGCTGCTTTTCCATCTTTCAAATCTCGAGTCATAAAAAAGGGATAATGATACGTAAGAATTTCTGCAGCTGTTAAAGTTATGGTGGATACCAGTAAATCAAATGAGACAAGGTACTTTTCACAAATTCTAAAAGTGTTAACATTTTTTTCTTGGTTTTGTAGCATCAGAAGTTTCCTCAGCACAAGCAGGTCTTTGTCTTCACATTTTCATTCTGCACAAACTGCCCAGACACTGTTGTTCGTCTTAGAAAGACACTCTTACAACTGACTTGCAATTATCCATTGTCCACTTGAGACAGGGAAGGAGAGTCTAAAACCCACAAATATCACGAACAGTGATTCCTTATTTTAGCAGCACAAGTAAATCAGCATTTGCAAGGTATCAGACTTTAATCCAGGGTTCCACAAAGTTTGTGTTTATATTCACAATTCCTAAAGAGCAAGCAATTTCAGAAAGACTCCACAATTGTTTTCTCAACAATATAGTGACCTTTTGGGAACATCATCTGACTTTGGTGACCATGCAGGTCACAAATTTTACTTTGTGAGCTTTGGTGCTAGTGTGTGTTTCCCCTCTTTCAATCAGTACTTTCTGCAGAACACAGGAATTACAGCCAAGGTCCTAGGGCAGACCAGCTGCCCACCTAATACAGTATCCTCTGTCAAAAGGCAGTCAAATGATAAATTCTTCTAAACCCACATGCAAGCAAAGCAAGAGGTTTAAAATAGTGGCATTGTACTAGGCTGGGTTTTGAAGGACTTCTTCTACTCTAGTTTGTGTCTGCAACTTGTGTGCAGTAAGTCCTTGGCATAATTTAATTCCATATATTTATCTGGATTCTTCTTGGTCCTCTGTGTCATCAGTAAAGTATTACTGATTAATATTAGTAAAATATTACCCTGCAACTCATTTTCCTGATTGATTATTGAGCAGGTTCAACAATACAAGTCTCACTGATTCCCTATAACAGCATATAAAGTATCACCATTGGGAAAATTGACAATTTCTCTGTACCTTTTTTTCCTTCATTTCATTAATTATAAATTCAAAATCAGAGCTTTTTGTACAATGTAGTATCTTTTTTGGCCTTTCTGGTATGAATTACAAGGAAAAGTATGTTTTCCAGATTAGAAGAAGACCTTTTTCCTGTCTTTCCTTTTCTCACCTCTTCTCATCCATTAGGTGAGACCACATGTGAAACAAGCGCAATGCAACTCAGTAAAGTTTTTGGGATTCATCTCCACACAGTTTGACTCAGGTTTTAAGGCCATTGTGAATGTCAAAAGGGGTTCCAAAATTGCAGGTGCATTTAATCAAACTGGTTATCCTTCATGATAATTATTCAGAGTTCTCTAATGGACACTGAAACACAAGGCATGTTGATTGTTTCCCTTCAAAATTATAGCTATCCATCTATATATTAATGTAAACTTTATTTTGCATTTGCTTCTGGGTATGGAAGCCAGTTTGCTGCTGTTATTCTCTGAAATAATTTATAAAACAGGCATCACTTTTAATTCTCCCAATCAAAAAATATGTTGAAGTGGAATGTATTAATTTATACTTAATTCCCTTATTTCTTAAATTCCAGTCTTCAAGAGCTAATAATGTTTAACAAATTGCATTTTTCCAAAGGCTCTTCTAGTTACACTGTAATTTCAGGTAGCTCCTCACAGTCACTTCGTTAAAAGAACGCTTCATTGTGGGAATGTCTCTAAATTCCTTCTCTGTAAGTAATAACAATAACCTATTTATTTTTTCCCTCAAATGGTCTTGTTGCTTGTGAATCTTCTATTTACATCTCAGTCATTTACCAGTCCTAATGACCCTGTGGCAAGATTTTTTTCTTCTGTGTTTAAGAAACAACATTACCCCAACTTTTTTGCCTCTAGTAAAATGTTCCTCAAAATTATTTTTTGGCCTAACTTAGGTTTTATGTTTAAATTGCCAAAGGTTTTGGTTCATTGCTGGTTTCTGGTTTTGTTTTCATTTTCTTCATTTGGAAAAGACTTCAGAATTTTGAAGGTTTGTTTTTTTATTTTCTTAGTATTTCTTTTTTTTTTGTACTTCTTATAGTTTCCTTTACTCTAAAGCTTAACTTTACTGCAACTTCTTCATTGCATTACCACAGTTTTTTCATGAGGAATACACATTTATTGAGATAACAAACTCCATGCTGTTTCAATTGTTTCATTTGTTCAACTGCTCCTTTGAATTTTCTTTTAACTCTTTCACATATTTGTGATGATCTTTTAAGAACTGATGTTACTGTAGTGATTTCTTGCTGGATGGAGGAATTTAATTTTCCTAGAGACTTTCAGTATCTGTGTGTCACAACTGCTGCTACGGAGACACTCTTTATGGTAATACCCTACAGATAGGTCTGCAAGTGTCTGGTTGACTGGGCTGCTACTCAGGCCTGCTTCCAGAATTCCTTCTGCCTCTGTGCATTCTTTGAATATTTGTGGCTGAAAGTAGTTATAAATGTTAGATCAAAAATGTATTGTTTGTGCTTATTTTTTAATGACTTTAAGCTATGTTTAACTACAGCATTATTCCTCCTCTGGCACAACCTTTGTTGTTAGTGCTTTGTCATTTACACACTAGTATTACAGTGCTCTATCAATTGTCTTTTTTCCGTCAAATTTCTGAGGCATCTGTTCTGTCACTTAAAAGTAGACATCCTAGTCCACCCATCTTGGTGTTTAGACTTTGAGCATTTATATAGAAGTAGCTATAAAATTGCCATCTCCTGTGAATTGATGATAGAATTTACATTTTGATTTCCCAGCTAAGTTCCTGGATCTCGCATCTGATATATACCACTTAATTCAAGAACAGGAATTGCTCCATTAGTTCTCTGGATCCTATCACATTCTTAAATAAAGCAAATGTATACTTGTTCACAGAAAACAGCTCTTTTTCACTATGGGGCCATATGACAAAGTACTATTTGTGCATGCTGTCATTGAAAAAAGACGTAAGAATTCAGACAAGAGATGTGTAGAAAAAGTAATGTAATAAATTAATGTAAATGTGAAAAAGTAAAGTAATAAGTGACAGATCATGTGGCTTCAGGAATGAGTGCCAAAGTCTATAGCTACTGTTAAGACTCCTTTAATGGCACATCTGTAGAATATAAACCAAAAAAGCCAACATGGAAAAGGCACTTCTAGTCCTCTCTGTCTGAGACAGTGGTGAGGAGTGTTTATTGCTACTCATGGAAAATCATTACCCATTGACAAGCCAAAAAACATACCAATTTCTGCCAGAAGAACTAATTTTTAAGCTGTTGATGTATCTCTTCCATGACTTTCCTTATGGAATGTGATTTGGATGATCCCTTACCCACAGCAGGAGAATGACAACCAGTCAGAGTAATTCACTGCAGTGAATGGGAACTTTGAGATCTGTTGAGGGGATCTAGCTCTAACTATTTAATATATATTTTATATATATAGATGTGTCTATGTAGTGAACAGTTTGCAGGTTTTTGCTGCTTATCTAATTGTTGTCAGAACAAACTAAGTCACATTTGCCTCAATATATTTATTTAGAACCTCACATCTGTTTTTCAAATCTTTAGTGAAAATAATTGTTCCTTGTGTTTTGAAATATCTTGGAGCAACCTCTACTGGCTACTTAGGTTTGAAATGGATCTTGATTAAAACTACTAAATCAATCTTGTACGACCTATTGTGTATCTCTACTGTCAAAAACACTGAACCTGCAGTGGCTGTATGTTCAAAAAGTGAATTATATGCCACAAAAGATCAGCATTTATTAAGATAGATAAAAGGATAGAATGGAGATCTATTTCAGTTCTACTTTAGGCAGTCTTCAAATAAACCATTCCAGGCTTTCACAGTACCCAATCCAAAGCCCAAGGATGCCAATTGAAATAATTCAATATATTTCTGAAAACTTTGGATCTAGACTCAGATTTAACCCAGACTATATAAATATATCAAGGAGGAAACATTTTATTTTAGATATTTTTTATTTTTGCTATTTCGTCAAAAATTGAATGTTAATTTCTTTTTTCATTTAAGAGACAAATATTGATAGAAGATTTTTTTCAGAGAATTCAAATTTTAAATCTGAGAAATTAAAACGATGTATAGGATAAAGGTGGACTAACTGGAAACTTAAACAGCAAAAAAATTGGATTTTCAAATTCATTATACATTCACTCATTGACAGTAAAGAATGCCTTATTCAGCAAAACTGTCCTACTCAAACAATGAGTAAGGTGTTATACAAGGTTATACAATGTAATCTGCAAATTTTGCCAAAATGGCAGAAGGTCTGTTTTCCTTTTTCTACTGCTTCATCTTCATATTTAAATTATTACTGAATCAATTTAAGACATCCTTTAATACTGTTGCAGAAAAATAAGTTTGGGAAGACAGAACTGTATTTAAAGGAATATTTAAACCATCTGAGTCATCATAATAAACTAACTGTGTAGCTACTCACCCGTGAACAACCTGGTAGATAATTTAGTGTATATATATAGAAATTAAAAGAATTACAGTATCTTAAGATCACACCCTAGCATTTTTGTTATCCGTGAACGTTTCTTTATCAGTTTTGGCTGAGATCGAGAAGGTGATCAGTCTCCTGTCGAGTGCAGCAGATATTGAACACCAAAATGTAGCCTTTCCTGTTGAATATTCAGGCCCCATTTTCTAAAACTGGAAACTCTTTGGAAAGAATGATGAATTTGAGCCACTGCTCATGGGTAAACTTATTACCCATTGGGTAGGTATGTTAGTGTCAAAAGATGGTCATATAATTCCTGTTGGAAGACTAAAGTGAGATGAAATGGAAAGACATTCAGAAGAAAAATAAGACTTTTACATCTTCTTGAAGCATTTCAAAATTAGTCTGCCTCTGAAAAATAATTAATTTGTAATGGAACTCAGAAGTGAGAAGCCCTTATCTAAGTCCTTTCCCACTCTGCAAATACAGTAATTTATAAGAATTATTCATGACTCAGTTTATATTGGTCTTTAATAGTTGAACAATTTAAAGTTCAATCAAGGAAATTTCCAATAGTCTATAATTTAATACTTGTAAAGAGAAGCCTTGGTCCTAATGTCTCCCTTTACAGTGTTTGAATTCAATGTCCATGCTTGAATGTGAGGGCTGGAATTGTGGAAAGAAAGACCTCATGATACTCTTTAGAGCTTTAAACATATGTCTTTGTTTAGTTGGTGTCTGCTTTTCTAGGAGAGAATAAAATCTGCAGTATGGATATTTCTCATGTAATAATTCCAATTGCAAAACACTAATTTTTTACTCAATCTATGCTTCTTTGTATATCCAATAGAGCGTCATCATTAAATTTATTTTTTTAGACAGTCTTACTGTCAAAACAATTTTTAACATTTAGAAACAGCAGAAAGAAAATTATCTCAGAATAAGAGATATTGCTTTTCCACGTGGTTTATTAAATACTTGGATCATTCCAAGGGTGTCTACTTAAACTCAAAAACCAGCATAAAATATGAATAATTTGCAAACTCGTTGGTGTAAGATAGATGTTAAGAAAGCAACAAAAACCCTTCCAGAAGAATAGAGTGAGGAATTATTGTGGTGTGGCTTTGATTTTTCCACTGCTGGCAGCCTTTGAAATCTGAATGCAATCAAAGATAGATTTCTCAAAAGTGTAAAAATCATCCTCTCTTGGTACATTGCTTCTGGCTGGTAAATACCTCAATGTGTTTCTCCATGAATTTCAAGAAAATCAAAACTAAACTAAACTAACCAGAACAAACAAACAGGAAACCCACAAAAAACCCCCGAAGGACTTCGTGTCAAAGATCATTCCTGGCTACTGAGGTAGCAGTCAACATCTCACAGGAAATAAGGCATGCAGTAACAGGCATGGAGGATCATGACACAATTTCTTAAGTGTTGGTGTTGACACCTATTTAAAAAAAAAATCGGATAAGTGGAATTTGAGGAAAGATGAATGTCAGTTACCAAAAGGAGAAGAGCCCCTTATGGTACACTTTGGATGCCAATATACTAAAGTCTTAAACCTAGCTTTATGAAAGAACTAGCTGCAGCTGCGTTCCTAAAACACCAGAGGAAAAAAAATCCAGTGCAAAGACAATTTTTTCCCCTTTCCTTGTTTCTAAAGCAAGTGGAATCCCCAATTAAGACAGAAGCAGACTAAAAAGTAGGAAAAAAATACACCTGGGGGAAAAAAAAAAGAGCTCTTCCTCCTCTGCAAAAAAATTTCTGACTCTCATGTTTTCTTTCTTTCTTGCCTTCATGTAAAATTTCAAACATTTGACCAAAATGGCAATATTCTGGGGTGGGGGGGGAGGGTCTACAACCAGTCAAATCAAATCATTATCAAATATCAGCTTGTGTAGTGCATTCTTCATAGGATGCCTTTAGGAAAAGTATGTTTTACCAGTAATCACAGAATTTATGTCCCATGATGTTTTGTTCTTCTTGCAATACACTTGTGTTTTCAAGGTCTTAAAGGAAGCATAAATATAGTAGCTTTTAATTATTTTTAATCAATTAGTAGCATAAGCTGATCATTACTCACACTTAAAGTATTTCCCTAAAAAATTTGAACAAATTAAATAGAATAACGAAGCTATAGCACGTTTCTGTGAGCAAATCAGTTTCCCACATTTAGCTGTTTTTCCATAAATAAACATTTATTATTTATATTCCTCACTGAACACTCTTTTGAGAAGGAGCCATTTAGTCTCCTATCATTTACTATGAATGCATCTTGGATGGTTAATGTAAAACAAAAAGATAAAGTATGTTAAGTTGAAACTAAAGTCCAGGCTGAGAGGTTAACTGGAGGACATAGGACTGAAAATCAGAATGGAAACCACTTGGCAAGCATGTAAAAGTTAAGAAAATACTTGGGTTAGGAAAGGATACATGGAAGAGCTTCTTGACATTATTCTTCTCTACACAACTATGCAAAAATGGCCCAGATGCAGAGAGAAATATTTCCTGAGGCTGTTTCAGGGAAAGAGGGCCATAGGTCAAAGAAAAAACAAAGTACTTTAAAAATTATTTTTTCCGGTGTCTATCCATCCACCAAAAACCACACTGCCCTGGACTAGGTGACAAACTGTCCCTCTGTGTTTCAGGGGATAGCAAGGTCCCTAACTGAGATTCACAATATCCAGCCCCCTGAGCTCTGAAACTCTTTGTAACTCCATCTCTCAGTATCCACATCAAAATTCTGACCTCATGCATGGATTTTCCCTGGCTTTGCTCAGTCATTTTAGGGAATTTGACATGGTTTCCTGTCTTTTCCTCTCAACTTCACTTTTTCTCTACAGTATGAGAACTACAATAGTTTCTCATCTGCAGGAAATTAATTTTAATTTCACAAGCTCCTTAAAATTGAGTTTGTCTGTAAATGCACCTTCTTTCCCATAAACAAGAAAGGGAGCTCAGAAAGTCCATATAGATGTTACAATATCATTCAGACTGTTTCAGGTAGTAATTTCAATACAGATTTCATATTTACCCTTCTCAATTCAAAGCCTTTCCCTGATGCATCTTCAGCAGCTCCCAAGTTCAGTATCTCAAAATTTTGCTAAATACTGTGCAAGAGAAACCTCTGTAGCCATTTCATTTTTCTAGACCAATCTGAGTTAGTGCTCAGCCTATATCCTACTCCTTTTTCATTAAAGCTTTTTTCCACAAAGGACCTTAGTCTCTGTTTAATCATCAAATTCACAAAGCTTTTGATCACTAGGGATTCTGAAATTCAGCATCAATAAAAAGAAAAATATAATTTCCACTCACATGTGCTCTATTCTGGACTGGTCATCTGGAATAATATGATTACCTGTTGTCCAGATCTAGTTGTAGTTCAACTGCCTCCAAAAAAATTCTTATTAGTTATTATTAAAAAGTGTTCTTGAACTCAGTTTGAACTGATTCTGGAAATGTTCATGGAGCTTTAATTGAAATCGAGCTCTAAAAGTTGTGATGACTGTCTTTCCTCATCCCTTAAGGACTCACCAAGATTGCCCTAATTTTGTGTTAAATGTATGTTTATTTTTAACCCTGAAAGACTCCTGAAATGAAAAACTACCTCCCAAGATCAGGGGTAGAAATATAGAAGCCAGTACTGTGATCTAGCTCCTTCAAAATAAAAATAATAATAAATCAGTTTCAATCAATTATTGTCTCCTAAATTAAACTATTCATGAAAGATCTACTATGGATTTCTGTATGACAACTAATTATCTTAGAGGTTTTTCTTCTCAAACTTGAGAAAATCTACTTCCTACTTAATCCAAACTTTGAAACTATTCTTTTTGACTGAAAAAGACTTATTTTTGTTGGCACTTTGGACTGATATATGGTGGACGTCTTTGGAAACTCCTCCTTGGCTGTTTCTGAGAAAGTGGAAACCTGACTCTTTTGCTTGTGCTGAGTTCGGGAAAGGGCCCAGAAAGAAAGCATCTACTCTGAACTCTGAAACCTCAGCATAAGAGTGAAACCTGTTTTTTTATTAGTAGGACTAATAAATATTGGACTATTTTTTTGTAAAAGAGTCTTGGTTTTTCCCCTCTGACTAGCATGTGTTTGTTCAATGAGCTTTACAAGTTCCATCTCTCTCATGTCTTTTTCTAATTGCAACTCTGAAGCTACACTGTCAGACCACTTGAAAACTGCTCATCAGGATCCCTGCCGTGTCTTCTGCTGTTCAAAGTCATTCTTATGAGTGTTCACTAGCTTTTTCCAGTCAAGATAAGCCAGAATTGCTGAAGATATTTCAATGAAGTGTCTCTGCCAGCTGGCTTATGTGGACTGAAGCAGATCAGAGAGTCATCATCCTTGACGCTTGATGGGCAGATTTGCAGGTGTGATTTCAAGTGAAGCCATGCAGCTGACATTGGGTTAGTAACAATATTATACAGTCTTCAGCCAGCACAGTTGTAGCAGGAGGGGTGCATGTGTCTTGTGCATTAGTGGATGAGCTGATATAAGGAAAGTTCTGCAATTATATGTGTCTTTTTTTATTTTTACTCTGAAGTCTGAGAAAAACCAACAATTTGGGTGAGGTATTTGAACAGTTGTCCAGTCTCTTTTTGGCTGAATAATGGTGAAAATTAATTTTTCTTAGTACTTGAATTTCTTGGTAAGTGAAGTATCAGCTTCTGGGTCTGGGAGTTCAGGACAGAAGTGCCTTGCAGTGTAGAAGGATGCCTAGGGTTACGTTGTAGCACTCAAAGCTGTGGAGTTTTCATGCACAGGGAAGGCTGAAAGATGAAAGGAGACTGCAGGAGACAGAAGACCTGTTGAAGTGTTTCATCCACTTCACAGAAAAGAAGACAGTACAGAGGGGAGGACGCCATCTGAAAAGTTTGAGAGCAACCACATGTATCAGTAGTTCATGCTTAGTTTTCCTTCTTACTCTTAATGACTAATCTGTTAACTTTTAATTTTTTTTCTTAGTATCTTCATTGTCTAACAATCTTCAGTGTAGAGATTTGGCAGCCTGGTCCCAAATCTGACCTCATTCTGGGACGTATCAGTTTCAGCTCTCTTAAGCTGAATGGAATCATTTCAGTTTTACACTAGAGGAACTGAAAAAAAAAATTATCAGGCCCTGAAACAAAGATAGATATAAAAATAAAAAAAAATAATAGAAAAAACCTACTATTGCATTAACTTGAAAATACTGAAATTACCATAATAATTGAAATGCAGATTGAAAGGGTTAGAATCAGCTTCTATGCCCCATCTATGTATCAGATATATCACTCATATATCATAGTAATATGTCACATATTGAGGTTCAGTCCTGCACGTCCCATTCAGCCTGCCTGTTTTAGGGCACTGTCTTTAATTTTGATAACTTTGTCCTTCTAATGTGTACAATTTTTTATACTGCTCATTTTTTTTCTCAAAAGTTCATGTTTTTGAAGGAATATGCATACTTGAGTTTGCACAGTAAGGAGAGTCTCTGCTGATCACCCCAAATGTCTGTGTAGGGCCCGTTGAGGCCACGCTCATGGACTTCTGGCACCATCTGGTGGAGGCTTTACATCCAAACGATAGATTATAGATAGGTTTGATAATTTACTTTTGTATCTCCAAAATGCAAAACTTAAGTGCCGTATCAAGACACATGTTGTGTTATACCAGGCAGGGGTGAAGAGAGACATGGCATGTGTGCTCACTTACTACCTTTAAAGTGGTTATGAAGTGTGTAGGAAGACAATATGAATTTCCATGCAAAATATTTTGGTCATCTAGTTACATATACACTTCAGAATTTTCTTACAGACATTGGTGAGTTGAGGAAGGTACAAAAATTGTTCCTGGTTAAAATGTAATGAGAGGATTTAGTTGAGCAACATCTTTTTATCTCCTTAGTAACCCCAAAACCTTGCTTCATTCTGCAAACTGGTCAGAGTCAGTGGATTCCTATTTTAGGCATTTCACAGCAGTGAAGGAAAGTACTCTGGGTTTTCAAAGTGCTTGTGTTACAACACCCATCTTTCTGTATACTGCTACAGGTGTTTCCTTATGTTCTGTACACAGGTGAAGTAGCTCTCAAATGTTCCCCAGCTTGTTCTTGATAACAGTGCATACTAGAAAGTACTTAAATAAGCTGATGAAAGTTGCTTCTAAATATAGGGACTGAGGAAGATTTTACAATATAAAACACCACCAGCAGAGGTTGTATGTGTCCCTCCTCAAATCCCAAATGTAAACCAGATGAGAAAACAATTGTCTGATGGTTAAATGCTGCAAGATTTCTGTGCAAATGCCAACAATATAAATTCTCTTCTCATTAGATTTGGCTAAAAAATTCTTTAAAGCTAAATGAAACCATGTCCTCAAACTGAGACTAAACCTCCCCTGCAGTTAAAAATATTCAGTTAATTTCTTTATTGTTTTTCTTCCTCTCTTTGTCCTCTTATTTCAGTTCAACTTTTAAAAAGAAGTAGCTCATTATATCTGATACCAATAATTTATGATCCAGTAGGACTTGGAAACTTTTTCAAGACTATATGACATCAGTCTGTGGTTATTAGATTGTGAATTGAGAAATTTGGATTCTCTTCTAGGAAGCCCTTGAAGTTTTGGATCCTTCTCCAGATATGTCTTTGAAGTAGATGACATTGACACATAACGCAATCTCGCTTTCATGAGGTCTCTGCTGAGCTATCTGCCCCAGCCAGTCACACAGTCAGCAAGTCATTTATGTCCCTATTGACACTTTGTGTGCCGTGTAGCTTTTACAAGCCAATTCCTTGAAGTGACTGAAAATAAGCCTAGGCATCAAATCCATTCACATGGACACTTTGGCTGGAATGCTACTGCTCTCTATACACAAAAATACTAATCACAGGAAATGCCTCATAATTCCATTGTGACTACATAATGAATTTTATTTCTAAGAGCAGGGATGCTTCCTATTCATGTTCCCTGGTTAATACTTGAGAAGACTTCTGCACTCAGTTTTCTCTGGTTCATATGATTCTGTAGGCCTTGCCCGTTTTCATTCAAGGCTATGATGATGATTATTCTTTCTGTGAAAAACACTCTTGTGGGAGCAACATCACTGATTGAAGAGCACAGTGTTTAAAAGACAGGGTCTTGCTGTGACAAAAGGGAGGTCCCTGAAGTGCTGGCTGGTTGCTGCCTTCACTTCCTGTGACCTGGAAGAAGGACAGAGGATAACAACCATCAGGAGATGCATCTACATCTATTCAATCTGAACATAGGAGACTGGTACAAAATAAGACCATACTCCTGGGATTACTAATCTTTTGCTTGATAGTGGTGACTTCAAAAAGTTTCAGAATAGTAGTACTGATTGTGGATTTGGGAATTCTGAGGTCACAGCCTCTTGTAGTTAATTAAGCAGTGTCAGAGAGCTTCTTGGCTAATTTGATTATCAGTACTTGCACTACCAGAATAATCTCTGTCTTGGCTCTGAGTCGCGGTAAGAAGCAATTCCCAGAGAGCTGGTGGTGGATATAGGCTATGGACCATTTCCAATAGCCGTTTTCATGCATTCAGCCTTGTTTGGAGAGAGACTAAACGTATTTAGCATCATGGAGACAATCAAATTCTGCTATAGAAAGGGCTCTGGCTGTCTTGTTACAATATTGATACATTGTGTTTTCTGGAGCTGCCTGTACTCACATTTCACATGGAATCAATTTGAAAAAGAAAACAAATTCACTTCCGGTAAAGGCAAAGTTAAAATTTTGGTTAGCAAGTTTGAAATGGTTGCAAAAATCAGTGTAATAAAATCAGTGTAATAGTGTGTGTGCACTGTTGTGTGTAAGTCTGTAATTAAAAAGGAAGTGTTCTCTTTTGGCTGATTTTGTGGTTAATCCTCTTCTACAACCTTAGTGCATGCTCATTGCTTGTCATGTTCTCTTCAGATTAAATTACCCTGCTTGCCTTTTTCACCATTCCCAAGGCTGTTTTAGAATTGTACAAATCATGTCATAGGAGAAATTCTTGTGTTAATGTATCACATATCAAGCCCAGCGTCCCTGGTTTGCATTTTAGCCTTCCTCAAAATCACACGACGCATTAAAGTAACACAGATGACAGACTTGGTATACTGCTGCCACTCTCTACTCCATTCCAGAAAGCTTTGCTGGAGACTGATGGAAGCAGCACAGCCTACCCCCAAACCAGCTGTTGCAAACGGCTGCAATCTCTCTGTCCCTTGCTGTAGTCTCCTCTTTCACCTCTTCTCATTGTCTAGGCTCAGGGTTGAAAACACCAGATGATCCCGCTCCATCTGCAGGTTGCCTGCATCCCCCCAGGAGCTGACAGTGTTGGGTGAAGGCCCTCTGCACTCAGCATATTGGAAAGGTCTTGACTTTCCTTGTACTAATGAAGCAGGCTAAAGAGATGTCACCTTACAACTCTACTCTGCATGTGATGAGAATGTGGATATTATTGTCAGAGTAACCCTCTCCACTGGCCTGAGTTAATACAAGCTTGGTTTTTTCACTGCTACTTTTTATAATCTCATGTTTTCTTTCTGAGACAAGCATTATTCAGAGGGGAGGAAAATGACAATATATTGAAGTTTTGTGTTGAGGACCTGATAGTAAAGTAAAATAAAATAAAATAGGCTGAAACAGGCTAGTTGTCCTGAAACTATCTTATCCAGATTTGTTTAATTCATAAGACTGTAAAGTTAGAATGATACATTCAAGGCTATTTATATATAAGGTACTCCAGGAAGTCATATCAAGATCTGGTTGTGGGTATTATAGTGATGGTGGGCAGACACTGTCTAGTGTATTTTAGTTGACAGGTGGAAAAAAGAGATTCAATCCTTCCCTTGCAGAGGGCATTCACATCACATGCAGATCTGATGAAATGGTGGGTTTTTTTCCCCTGGCAAATTTCACCCTGAATTGTGTGATCGATGTTGGTATTTCAGTAGAATAATCCTCAACCACCGAGGTTAGTGTTGTTTTAGGGATTAAGAAAGAAATTGTAAATCCAGCTTCAACGGAAAGGAATTTGGGACCTTACATTTCAGCATTAGCTTTTTCTGGAATTCTTTAAAGGTTTTTTCCCCCACACATGCATGCAATTTCTCTTCACTGTTTCTTATGGTGAACGTTCATGCTTGTTTTCCTGTGGTTGAATTCTGTGCTGAGGTCCCTGTTGAGAGAAGACAAGAGATACATGATAAGAGGAAGCCTTTCATACTGAATCCTCTGAGGACCAAGTGTTTGTTAGATTATGTGTGACAAGTCCCAGAACAATCTGTTTTAAGTCCTCCAGGACCTTCAGTGTACCAGCGATATGTGAGGAGGGTCCTTTGCCTGTAGTCTCAGCCTAGTGTATCATTGCATTGCACGCAGCTTCAGAATACTGATGAATACATTTCTTTCCTCTCTATTCAGGTTGTTCCCCACTGTGGAGGCCTGACCCTGGCAAGATACCAGCTGCCCACAAAAGCCACTCTAGCATAGATCAAGGTAAGGACAGGGAGAGATCACTCACCAGTTACCTTCATGGACAAAACAGATTTGAGAAAAAAATTATTTTTTTACAAATCAAATCAGAGTACAATAATGGGAAATAAAACTTAGAAGCACCTTTCCCCCACCCTTCCCTTCATCACAGGCTCAACTCCACCCCAAATTTTCTCTGCCTCCTCCTCCCAACAGCACAAGGGTGTGGGAAATGGGGACTGTGGTCCCTTAATCGTAGCTTGTCTCTGCCACTCCTTCCTCCTCAGGAGAAGGACTCCTGACACTCTTCCCCTGCTCCAGTGTGGGGTCCCTCCCATGGCAGACAGTCCTCCATGAGCTTCTCCATGGGCTGCAGGTCTTAACGAACTGCTCCAGTGTGGATCCCCCTTGGGGTCAGAAGTCCTGCCAGAAGTCCTGCTCCAACACAGGCTTCCACAGGGTCACAGCTTCCTTCAGGCATCCACATGCTCTGGCTGCAGGTGGGGGGTGCTGCTCTGTGAACCTTCATGGGCGCCAGGGGCACAGCTGCCCCACCATGGTCTACACCATGGGCTGCAGGGGAATCTCTGCTCCAGCACCTGGAGCACCTTCTCCCCCTCCTTCCTTGACTGGGGTGTCTGCAGAGTTTTTCCTACCTCATATTCTCACTCCTCCCCTTCTCTGTCTTAAATTGCTCTTGTGTAGGGGGTCTTCCCTCCCTCCCCAGCTTCTTAACTATGTTATCCCAGAGATGTTATCACTGTCACTGTGATGGGCTCAGCCCTGGCCAGCATCAAGAACAGTTTGGGGAAGTCTCTAGCAGTTTCTTTCAGAAGGCCCCCCTGTAGCTCCCCCATTATGAGGAAATGGCTGCTGTTTTATCCAGAACACAGTCTCTGCTGATCTGACAAAAGCTTTGTGCACAGGATTCCACCCAGTGTAAGTCAGTCCTACTAATTCTCCTACTCACTACTCCTATATGGACAGTTGTGCTTACACTGGCTCTGGAGTAAAATCACTGCCAGAAAGATGGGTGGTCCCATGTATTTCTCATACAGAAGAAGAGACGTAGGTTATACAGGCATCAGAGGGTCTCTTTGTTGTTAAAAGAGCCAACACAGTTCAATCTTAAATCCAGAACTGATACCTGCAGTTTTTGGAACTTTATGTTTAGCATCTTAAAACAAATTATTGCTACAGTATATCAGTGATTTGATTTCGGTGAGCATTCACCAGTAAATATTAGATTAAACCTCAGACCTTTAACTCATAAGTTTTGTGTGTCTGTCAGAAGAGAACTACTATGGACCAAAGCCATCTTTGCTGGTTTGCATCAGCAAAAATACTACCACACACTGCCAAAAATCTCCTAAGCTGTTCCAGGCTAATGTAAAAGACTTTTCTGTCAAGGAAACAAGGCTGCAATCTGGCTCTGAGGGCAGGGGTAGCTAGAACTGCTCCACATCAGATCAGTGACCCTGTCTGACTTTCGCATTGACCTACACTCATCTTGAATAAAAACCCATAAAAAACCTAAATAGAAAAGTTACTCTTTATTTAAAAGTCTAAGAGCATCATTGTCCATGACAATGAGCTAAGAAAGTGTTACCACATTTTGCAGAGAAACTTCTGTTAAAGAAAATACAGTACAACTTGTAGCCTGAAAAATAAATTAGAAATTACTAGAAGTCAGGGATAAAATCTAGGGAATATTGAGAGGAGAGAGTTTTAATATTGAAGGAGTTAGAAGTTTGGTAGTTGGACCATAAAGTTGTGAGGAAAAAAACTCACAACCCTTTTTTTCAGACCCAAATATTTTAACACAACCAAACTGATGTCTTTTCCTGAGTTTACCTTAAGTAAAAATGTCATGTGACACCTGAAATAAATAAGATTGAATCGTCATTTCGTTAAAGATATAGCAAAACAAAACATGTTGACACATTAAGAACAATCCTCGGCAGCTTGTTTTCTTTTTATTGATTATTCTTATGTAATTTGGGAATATTTTGAAGCATATTCTGCTTCATTTTTATCACATTTATAATTAAACAGGTTTTCACCACCTTGATATTAAAGAGCCAGTAGATGGCAGAATGGGCTTATTTATGGTTAGACTGAGCCCAGCTACCTCTGCTCATTTAGAGAATTAAAACCCTATGGAGAAGAAATATATTTGGGCTATGGTCCACCATGTGCCTCTGGCTGACCTTAGGTGTCTGTTTGTATTGCAGTTTTTATCTTTTCCATTGAATTATTGAAAGATAAAATACTGACATGCATCCTAAAGAAACCCTCTGATGCCTATATAACTTATGTCTCTTCTTCCCTATGAGAAATACACAGTTTGGAGCTTTTTTGTTGTTGCTTTCTTCAAATAGACCAGTCTCAGAAGGACTTAAAAATGTGAGGGGGAACATTACTGATTCCCTGCAAACTTAATGGAAATTTGTAGGAAAATCCCATTTTGCCTGACTTCCAGACTTACCTCTAGCCATAACTCTTGTTGGCATAAATTGATTGAATAAGTTTGTATCACATCCGGAAGCCGATTTCTGGAGGCTGTCCTGGAACAAGGATCCTATTGCAAAAAGAAATATTTATTGATTTTTTTGAGACACTGGTTTCATTCCTTCTGCAATGGGATCAAACCAAAACTTTTAGAAATCTATCAAGATCAATTAAAAAATGAGGAAGCTAGAAAGTAGCCCTCACCTATGGGCATTAGCTTTGGGGGTGAAGCACAGGCTGTGGGATAGAAAGTTCAAACCCAACTTCCTGTTTTGTCTGATATACTCGGCCTTCAGTCATGCTGAGATGGGTTGGTCATGCTTTGTCTTGGGCTTCTCTGTGAGATTCCAGTCTGTCCATAAGAAGAATCACCAGCTGAAAATATCAATGAAATTGGTATAGGTCTGAAATTAACACTTAGGGCTTTGAAAACCTCAAGTGGTGCTTGCTATACCACTGGCTGAGGCTGATTTATGAAAAGATTCACAGTGGAGAACTAAGGAGAGAAAAGTCCTCTCTCTTTTTATCGCTGAGGTTATCACTAAACACTGTTGCATTTTTCTGTTTCAAGGAGCGATTGCCAAACTTTTTGCTTGCAACCCCAGAAATTCTGCCTTAAATCATGTGTGCCATATCATATAATCTTAGCAAAAAGGAGTGGGTTTATTAATTAATTTATTTATTTATTTGAGAGAGAAAAGCTACCACTAAAACATAGGGTATTTTATAGGATCTCTTTCATAGGACCTCTCATTTTGTTGAAAATGAAAACCTCTTTGTTGAAAAAAACCTCTTGAAATTTTGTTTTTCTTTCTTCACATTTACTTTACTACAGGCTTCTAGGCTTGGTGAGGTGCCAAGTAAATAGAGATTAGACCCATGAGCTGGGTTGCAATTCTTTTAAAGTGCTGTTCTTTTAAAGTAGAAACAGTTTACTAAGTTGATGTTTATTTAAGCCTAATGAGTGAAATTTGCAATATGCAGTATGCTAGGGCCATGAAAAGACAGGAGACCTGATTATAATCTCATTAAATGAAAATGAATTGGTGTCATTCCAATATTAAACAAGACCAACATTTCATCTTCTCTGTTGCAGGCTAGATCCACAGAGGATCTACTTGGTTGTAATGCTTTATAACTGGGCACTTAATAAGGACTGAAGCAACATCATAGAAATTAAACCCGAACCTCTCTTCCTACAGAATTTACAAAAACTCCAATGATCCCCAGTGGGTTCAAAACAGACAGCATGTAGTTTACCATCCAAAGTAGGCAGGCACATGTCCACCAGACCCTTGAGAGAGTATAATAAAATCCCGATAAGCAGGAGCATCCTGAAAGCTGCATAGGAATGCCTCTCCGCTCTTGAGAGTCCCAGCCACATTTTGCACCTTTTCATGTAAAGTCTGGTGTGGTGTAGTCAGGATGTTCTGTTTTACATAATAGCTCAGTGTTTACAGTAGCAGTTGCTTAAAGCAAAATGCAGAAATTATACGGGCAGCAGGAAGGAGGACACAAGGATTTTACCTGTCATATTCTATTGCTTTCTTCTCTCTTGACCATTTCTACTGCATTGAGAATTATTTTCTTTCCTTACAGTGAAATTCCCACCATTCCCACTTAACCTGGAGAATTGGAGAATCAGAGAATCATAGAATGGTTTGGGTTGGAAGGGACCTTAAAGATCATCTGGTTATAACCCCCCTGCCATGGACAGGTACACATTTCACTAGACCACTGTTTTCAAAGTCCCATCCAACCTGGCTTTGAACACTTCCAGGGATGGGACATCCACAACCACTCTGGGTAACCTGATCCAGTGCCTTACCATCCTCATAATAAAGAATTTCTTCCCAATACCCAATCTAAACCTACCCTCTTTTAGTTTAAAGCCATTATCCCATATCCTATCACTATATGCCCTTGTAAAAAGTCACTTTACAGCTTTCTTGTAGGCTCCCTTTAGATACTGGAAGGCTGCTATAAGATGCCTCTGGAGCCTTCTCTTCTTCAGGTGGAAAAATCAGCCAGAAGGACTTGTCCTAGAGGCTGGGAAATTGGAGTCCAATTTCCTTTGTGTCTGCACATGTACTCATACAACACTATGATTACACACAATATTCTTACATGAAAAAAGACTACTCTATTAGAAAGCAATTAGTAAGTACAAGAACATCTGCTGTGACTGGATGCTTTGTTTAGTCTGTTCCTGGGTGGGTACCAAGCCAAGGCCAACAAGAGACCTGAAGTCTAGAAGCATTTGCCACCTCTGCATTAATAAATGAAACAAGCTGTGAAATGCTCCCAGTCAGTTTACATGGACAGTTAGATTGTTAAAACAATCCCTACCACAGCTGTGGCCTGGGAAGACTAGTGGTGCCCAGAAATACCCCCCCACGCACACGCAGCTCAGGAATGTGAGCATTTGAGGGGCCATATCCAGCGTGCCACTTTCTTGCCTCCAAGGATATTTTGGATCCTGGAAAGTTTACGAGCTTAAACATGAGTTGTAGGATACTGTGCATTGGTTTGCCACAGTGTCTGGAAATGTTCCTGAGTGTGTTGAATTCCCTAGCCTAGGGCACAAGATATTTCCTAGCTCTCAGCCAGGCCAGACCACGAGTTGATGCAGGGGCCTCCTGGAGCTGTTGTCTTGCCAGGCAGTCACCTTCCATAAGGCTGTATTTTTGGTGCATTGTCACAATTAGCATCTGAGTAGCAACTTTTACTGCCATGATTTTTGATGGTGTCCTAGGGTTGTCCTTGGCTTGGCTCTGCTTTTCCAACAAGATGTCTCCAGCCTTCCTATTCCTTGAGAGGAAAGGAAGGAAGACAAAACAGGGGCTCAGAGAGTGCAGCTACTCAGCCATGGGGGGTAAAGCTCAGAAGCCCTTGCTTTCCTTGGAGGAAGCTTCTTTCATTGTCAGCAGATGGGAAGGGGAAACTGGGGGTGGGGGCAGACTGCTGAAGGCTGCTTTGATGTTGGCCTGTTTGTTTGCTTTCTGCTTCCTGGACCCCCACCCGAGGGCTGGGACCATCAGTTGTGGAAGAAGCACAACAGGATGGCCGGCAGCAGCCCGCAGACAGGACGGCAGCAGATGTCGATAATAGGAGTGGGTGGCGTCAGCTTAAAGCAAAGCAGGGATAACCTGAAAGGATGAGATGTGAGGGTGAAACAGAGAGTTAGGGAACTCTGGTGAGGCAGTAGGTGTCTGTGGCGGGACAGCAATACTCATTCAAATGTGGAAAGCATAGGTGGACACCTTCAGGAAGCCGTGCGGCAGAGCCTTCCATGAATTTGTCTGAAGGTTGCTCATCTTCAGTCCTGACGCTGTTCAACTGTTTACAAGTGAGGATATCAGAGGCTAACGGGCTGTGGCCCTACAAGCCTTCAGCCAGCACAAGGCCAGTGGGTGCAGGGTAGCGTGCCCTGGAGGGTGGGCTCCGCTGGGCACCAGCTCACTTTGGCGAGGTTTGAGGCAAACCAGAACCCATGATAACTTGTTGGGATCTCTGTGACATGGCACAGGACAGGCTCGCAACTCCCAAAATATTTTCAGGCATTTGCAGGTTTTTGTATCCCTCAACCTGTTTATTTTTATGGTGTCTCATGGCTGAGAAAAAGTCATGGCCAAGATAATGTCACATTGACAGGTAAGAAAGCAAAAATCTGGATTCTTTCAGGTTATTTAAAGATCCAGTCTGACACCACACAGCTGGTCTAATAAAAGAGAAGGTAAATTTGCTTCAGAATTAGTCAGTCAGAATTTCCATCAAGGGGTTAATCTTGAAAATGGTCACCCAGGTGGATCAAGCCACAAAATGTCAATCTGTATCTCATAGTAGCAATGGGACACCCTGGCCATAACTAGTCGTTTATGACATGTGAATAGATACCTTAATGCAGAGCCTGTGCTAATGTTCTGGCAGATACGGACTGGAAATATAAGTTACACATTTTGGGGTCAACTCCAGAGTGACCAGTAAATAATGACAGCTTTAACTGTGGTTTTCTGTTGACAGTTAGAGATATTTTCCCCCAAAAATGGTAATTCTGGTAATATCTCCAGTCACTCGTATCTTTGTTACTTGGCTGACATAGCCAGCACTAGAAGATAAAGGTAGGTGATATGCAAAGTAATAAGAAAATATGCAATGCAGTGTAAAAACATGGGTCTTCTGTAAAAAATAGTGACAGTGAAGTGTTTTCCTGCCAGGAATACTTCCCCTGAGAGATTTCAGGGAGATGCAGATGCAAACAAACAGCACTGATCAAGCCATGGTGTACTTGCCCCTTCTGTCAGTGACCCTGCCTCGACTTCAGGAAGATGAGATGCATAGTGTGTGTCCTTGGAGACAGCTCTGGGCTTTAAGGGACAAAACGAAGACATATTGCATGTCTGATACCTGGGCTACAGAAAGCATGTGACTGCGTTACTCTAAACACTGCAAGAAGGCTTGAATTACAGAAGTGAAATGAAAGCCACTGTTGTTCCGTGGAAACCCCTTTACTCCGAGGGAAAACGAGAAAGAGAACAGCAGAGGGCACTATTTCGTTTTGTGAAAAACCTGCTTGCAAAGTCAAAATTGGGAATTATTTGGGGTACTCGTGCTCTTCCCTTTTATTTTGGTGTTTCCAGCCTTCTTAGAGAGAGCTTGTCTACTTTAAGAGAGAAATAACAATAAATGGCTATTTTGCCCTGCATGCAATCCAACATCACACTAATCAGTGGCATGTGTATGATTAAGCATTAGGAGCAGTCCTGCAATTCTTGTCAAGGAAAAAGCAAAACACTAGTGAGCAACTGAATCTTTGCACTCAAGCATGTCTTGCATTCATGTCTCAGAGACCTTTGATTGGGACCTGAAGGTCCAAGCCATTCATCACACTTTGCAGGCATTTGAGAAATGAGTAGTTTACAGCTCACTGTAAAATGATTAGACACAAGGCTAGTAGTAAGGCAGTGAGACTGAGAACATCATATATGCACATACTGGAGCTATGCATTTATAGCAATGTTTTTGTTTATGGAGTTTTTACAGGTGAGTCAGGAACACGAGACTTTAAATTAACGGGAACTCTGGATACCACATGTAGATGCCTGGTGGGGAGCTGTGGCTTAACAGTGGCTTCCAGTTTTCAGATGAATTCAGAGTGTAAAATGGCACAATCTCTAGGATGGGATGTTTGGGTCAAGGAACCATCATTTTCTATGGGGAATTAACCTGTTAGGAAATTGCTTGCCTCCTATTATTGCTCATAAGTCTGTTTATCATGATACAAGCACAAAACACGTATATCTATTGTGTCTTTTGACAGCAGTGTATTTTGTTCATTTTATCTTGTAGATCAGGCCTGTTGAACATAACTAAGAAAAGATACAAAGTTTTTACAACTATGTAGCTGTGTTTTGGACACGGGTGACAAGAAAACGAGATACAGAATAACCCAAATAAGCTACTCAAAGTAAATCAATAAATTAATTCATTAACCTTTAACTGTGACTTTAAAAAATAATTATTAAAATTTGAAAAAAATTGAAATTTCTACCATTGGTATTGGAGGTGAGCCGGGTAAAATCTACATCTACAAAATGAGTAATTGCATACACAAACAAGGTTTGTGGATTACAATTACCCATTTTGCATGGTCAGCTACCGTGAACGCTTAGATTCAGCTTAAGGCCACAAGACTGACATCTCCGAAGTCTGATGGAAAATTAGAGATGTGAACAAGTTTGACTGAACATGCACCAATGCAATCACCCTATAAAACTCAAACCAACCCAAATGGGAAAATAGATGGTGGGAAAAGATAAAACCTACTATTTTTGTTTTAAATAAGCATTTCACAACAAAAGAAAGCACAAGCCCTAAACTCTTGTACTTTTTGTTTTTGGCCAAAGTTAAAATAGGATCAACAGAACAGTGGGGGGAAAATCTTGTTTTTCAGAATAACTGGACTGAACAGACTCTGCTTCGGGGCTCAGGCTGTTAAAAAATGTCACACTGAGTCTCTTCAGTTGAGTCTTACAGGAGAAGGACCAATATACTGGCTGCTCTTCTAACTTCAGATTTAGAAGTTGCAAGTTTAGAAGAAGCGTGCCTCTTGCCACCACACTGCACTGAGTTTTATGTGTGATTGAGCATGCTGGCTGCATGGGTGTTATATTCTAGCCATGTCCTTAAAAAGACACACACACCCTAATTGACCACATGCACCCTAGCCCTTTCCATAGTCTGTCCACAGAAGTCTGTCTGTCTGCCTGCATAATTTTTTGACCTCCAAATGTAAATTAATAATGTGGACACCCATAATAGCCTCCCTTTACCTGTATTGTGACCTACCAGCATATCTGAAGAAGTGTTATATTTTCAGTCTACACAGACATCAAGGAGGCCTTGCAGTTATATTGTCTCATCTGTGGTTATTCAGCTGCAGAAAATCCCCTTTTCCATGATACAGTTGGAGCCCAATTTACCACATTCCAATTAACTACTTCTGTTAGTATTAGTTTTCATGTGGTCCATTCCTTTTGCCTGTGATGTTTTTTTTTTCCATTCAGAGCCAAGTGGTTAGCTGAAGTTCAGGATCTTACAGGTTTAGGAAAAATTGTAATCATGTTTATGTACAAACAAGTTATACAGTACCCTATATCCCTAAACACAGTAAAAATGAAAAGCAGGGGGACGACTTTCTCAAAATATGCAAGAAGTCACATAATATCAAAAGGTATCCCAGAAGTCCTTTGCTGAAGAATTTCTCTGTGTCCTCTCAGGACAGTTTCAACTCCTTTGCCAGTAAACGGGGGCTTTGCAACTGAAAGCCCAAAATTGGTTTATAGATACTCAGTCTGTTCAACCCTGAATCTGACCTACCTGTTTTCTTTATGGTAAGCTTTCCTAAGATCCATCAGGATCTCTCTGCTAAGAGCTTTTTATTTCACTTGAGTTGTGCAACCTTCTGTGTGCATCCAAGATAAAATCAATGGCAACTATGAATATTGTCCAATGCAGGAATAAAAAAACCAACCAAACAAGCCAAAACAAACAAACAAAGAACCAAAAAAAAACCCCACCACCAACAAATCGTCTCCTGTGTTCTGTTTTTTTTGTCATAAACCAGGCGTTACTGAAGAGGAAAGAAGGCATTCAAGACGACATAGAAAGGGCAAATGTAGTTTAGAAATGACCTCCTGGACAAACAAGACGATCCACAGTGAGGGCTGTGGTTTTGTGAATCTGTATATTGCTTTATTTTCTTCATCGTCTAAGACAGAATATCAAACGAAGTAGAAGAAGCTGATGTCTCATAAAATATGCTGTCTTGTTCTTTCTTATTCTCTGAGTGTTTATACTAGACATGCCATTATTTCAAGCTTCTTCACTGTAGTATCCACATGCTCTCCTAGTAGTGTATTTCACTCTGATCTGTATGAGTGGAGAATGGTCCTTTCTCTAAATTTTTCTGCATTGTAGGTATGGTCTGTGATGAAAGCAGTGAGCAAGAAATAATATTCTCTTCCTATTCTGTGCTTTGTTTTTCTTGTTGAAATTGACAGTATAGCTGTGCATAGTGTTTTCACTTTCTTGTCTGCTCCTTTAGAAAATGCAAAGATATTAATTTCACTATGCTGAAAAGCCAGGACAGAGCAGGTTTCCTGCACTGCACTACAAATTAGGGTCATGTTCTAGAAATACTGGTCTGAGAACAGATTGCTGCCTCTCACACTACTTGCTGCTCTCTGCAGTACTGTTGAAGACTGGTCTATCCACCTCTCATAAAGCTCATCCTTGTTCTGAAAGCCTGTGGGATACTTAAGAAACAATCATGCTCTGCAGTAGAGATTTAAAGACTTAAAAGATGCTTCGACCTCGTACTGGTCCTTCGCACAGGAGGCACATTTCATTCAGCATAAGAATTTTTTACAGTAGAACCTAATTTTAATAATCAGTCTTTCAGACTGATTGAAAGCTCCTGCTCCACTTTAGCTATTAATCTTCCTCAACATGTTTAGGTCATTGTTGCTTTACATACTAAAAGCAGGTAACCACAGTGCTGTATGTCTGTTATAACTTCAGGAGACACTGTAGCATCACCGTTTGTGGTATCCTTTTTCTGGTTCCAATCTAAAATCAAGTACTTGCTTGAGGCATTTGGGTTCAAAGTGGTTCAGGGCTCATTTCTGCCCTGAGGGGTGGATTTTTAATTTTTCGCCTTTTTTTTTTTTTTTTGTGAAAGAGTAGTTGCTATGGCCACATCTGGATTTTCAATTCTTTTGAAGCTAAATTTCAGTGGGTGCAGTGCCATACAATGTACTTATTCCAGCTTAGCCAAGTCAATTACTTTACAAAGGGCCCACACTTTCTTCCTATGCTGCATTGCATGCCGTGTGTTTTCACAACTGCTATAGATCTTAAAAAGAGAAAACTTCTGTTTGTTAGATAGAATGACCAGCATATGGCTGTACTGGTATTGATGCTGAAACTTAGTACATTAAAGATAAGAATTGCTTCCAGGTATGTTAACAATAAAATCTTTCTCTGAGGGTAAGGTAATGAGTTCATATTTACACAAGGAAAATCAGATACTGAAGCAGAATAGTGAGTAAGATCTAATATCCATCTGACTCTCATGGTTACTTTTTTTATTGGTTCCATATCTTAATATAAGCATAGGTTTTGTTCTTTTTCCATGTAGTAAGAATATTATGATTATTATTCCCATCATCAGTCATTTACTGTTTATTGTACTGATATAAAAAGTCATGAAAAATTAAGAATTTGAGAAAAAAATGTTTTCAAAATACTTGGAAATTGGGCAAGCTTCTCAAAGTTCAGATAAGGTGTTCAGAAATCTCTCATTCTATCCAATTTAACTTCAGTGCCAAGAACTGAAAAAACCCCAGATTCTGTTTTTCTTTCTGCTTCATCCATTCATATCTCATGTAGAACATTTTTTCATAGGAAGCAGTCTCCAATCATCCCTGCAGTTATTAAACAGCTGCCAAATTTTGGCCTGAAATCCTCTGTGTCTTTATTCCACTCATTTATCAAGCCATAATCCCTCCAGATGAAGTTATCAAAAGCTCAATTAAATATGCAATCACAAAACATAAAATTGACCTGAAAATATTGTAAATTCCTTTCAAGACCTGAGTTCAGGCTTCTGTTATTTTTATCTTATAGCAACTGAAACTCCATCTATTGCTATATATTTTATAGCAGTGTACAAAGAGAATCCCAGAACCTCTCACTTCAGTCATTATGTTATTTGTGCCCCAGGAAATATACACCCTCAAATCCAAGTTCTGGAAGTCAAATAAAGGAGGAAATGAACTTACTACTTCATCTGGAAAAGTAAGTTAAATCCAGTCGCATCTCCCACTGAAACTAAAGATAGCTTTTTATACGTCTCTACATGTTAAAAGTATACTATCAGATATCTACTATCAGATTTTAACCATGTAATATGAGTATTGCAAGCGTTGAAATCATGTGCATGTAAAGTTGGAAGGAACCTTGAGAAATCCCATAATCCAAAGCCCTGCCTGTCTTGTGAGATCTGTATGGCTGCAGTATCAGCATAATCCTTTCTAATCTTTAATAACATTAATTCTCAAACATATCCATATGGGTGAGGGACATACAACAACCCATTCATGGGCAGGAGAGGTAGGAATGAGTTGGAACACTGTGGAGTTTGCAGAAGTCACAGATGTTAACAACAAAGGAGGCACCAAAAAAATGGATTTCCTAGTGCCTGCCTGGTTTTCCTGCCACCAAGTCAATTTCCCAGGTGAGACAGAAAATTTGAGATACAGCCTCTCACCACCTTGCTGAGTGTGTTTTATGGCATCAGATTCCCATGAGTATATGACACAGAAACAGGAGGCCACATTGTGATTCCTTAGTTCTGCCTTTCTTTAATACTCTGATACACTATTGCTTGGGTCTTTTACTCTAGGCAGTTACCATGATCAGATTTGATAACTCTCTCTCACCCTGAGAATACTACTATTAGTAGACTTTTGTCCACCAAACCAGGAAAAGAAACACTGTACTGTGTTTATTCATTGCTGTGAAACATCCTTATAATTTGCAGTGGCAGTCAAAGCTGAAAGGAAAAATAGAAATAAATCACATTGATATGAATGTAATACCTTCCTCTGTCCATGTGTCTGTCTCATTCATCATTTCTTGTTCTCTGCCAGATGTATGGGCTGCTCTTTTCTCAGTCTTCTAATTCCGGCTTGATGAAAAGAAAGAATTTTTCCTAAGATTTTCTAATTACTTTAAATGAAAATATGATGTTAAGACCATTACTTTCAGGTGTTTTTGGACAGAGTGACATCCAGGAACCAGTGTTATAGCAAGGGAATGTCACAGTCATCAGAGATTGCATGATGTCATCATAGAACTGGAAGTTGCTGTGTTTGAAGATGGAAGGAAGGAAAGGTGCATTACACAGTCAAATGGAGCTGGTAGTAAGAACTAAAGGTAGGAAAGGGACAGAACAGGAGGAAGGTGTGACAGTTTTGGTTGAGAGAGTTCATTTTCTTCGTAGTAGCTGGTATGGTTTGGATTTGTGCTGGAAACAGTGTTGATAACACAGGGATGCATTAATTATTACTGCGGAGGGATTACACAGCATCAAGGCCTTTTCTGGTCCTCACCCCCCCAATCAGTGAGTGGGCTGGGGGTGCACAAGGAGTTGGGAGGGGATACAGACCAAGGGGATATTCCATAAGGCATCATGCTCAACGTATAAAGCTTGGGGGTGGAAGTTGGCAGTGGCTGCCGGTACTCAGGGACTTTACGGGCATTGCTTGGTTGGTGGGTAGGCAATTTCTCTCTTTTGCACTACTTGTTTCTCTTGCATTTACTTTTATTCCCCCCACCTCCTCCCCCTTTTTCCTTGTTGGCTTTTTCCTCCTTTTTTTTTTTTTAATTAATAAATTTTTTTTATTTCAACCAATGCATTTTTATACTTTTACCTTTCTGATTCTCTACACCACCCCACTGCAGGGGATGCAGGTGTGAATGAGAGGCTGTTGGGTGTTTAGCTGCCTAATGGAGTTAAACCATTACCAATGGGGTCTGGGCAAAGGCTTGAACACTGATGAACAGCACTGTGGTTAGGAGATATAATCCCTCCTCAAGTCTTACTATTTCCCTACTGCCAAATGCTCATGATACCTAGCAGCAAACCACTTGTTATTGCTGTCACCCCTTGCTGACAGTTTTGTCGGCTTTTTTGTCAATGGCTTAAACAGCAAAAACGCTCTGAAAATTAATTCTGAAATTTTCTTCTGTTCAGAGTTAATGTGGAAGTCAGTACAATGATAGAAACAACTTTTTTGATCTGATTATTTTTAATTTTTTTTTTAAAACAAAATAAATTGGGGTACAGGAAGTGCACCAGTGATGCAACATAGCCGCATAATGAAAAAAAGCATTTGGAAATCACTCTTCTTCTCCTGCTCAGAATTGCAAGTTGGCTGTCACTAAGATGGACCCAGTTAAGGCAGCTGATGTTGTAGGGACCAGTTCTTATCCCTGCCTCATCTGGGAGTGTCCAATACAATCTCTTATATCAAAATAATCAGTGTTGGTCATCTGTCAGGCGCTGCATACAAGTATACCTACTAAAGAGTTGTATCTGAAGGGAAAGGTCTGTGCATTCCCAATAACAGTATCAGCTGGAGCTCTCAAGTACAGAGAATGCTTCATTATACATTAAAACATTTAGGTTCTAGATAACTCCCAACTGGCATTGGAAATTAGCAAGTACCTCAAACCCGACTCCATGCAAGTTTCATATCCTTGCTTATGAAAGAGGGGCAATATATACCATGCCTCAGGGAAGTTCTGAAGATACCCTAAAAAGCATTTCTAAAGTAATTGCATGTTTCAGAGTTACGAGCACATAGAAAACCCTAAGAGAACATAAATAATAGACACAGTAGGAAATAAAACCACCACTGAAATAACTGCTAAGTAAATAAGAACTGCCTGTTCTTTGCATTGGATGGAAAAAAGGCTGTGCAGTCACAAAATTAAAAATTATATTATAATAAAAATATTAAAGTAGACTGAGCGAAAATGTTTTATCCAACTTTTTTTTTAATTTTCAGTTTTATATTTATATTTATCATCATCTTTCTGTTTGTAGCACAATCAAATGACCTTCAGGTTTTTTGTACTATGAAGTGCATGATTATGACATACAGCAAAAGAATTTTACAGTCACTCATACTGGATCATGGGATTAGTCAGAGGAAGCACAACCCTAAGTGAATTATATCGATCATATCAAATAAATGGAAGTAAAGCCTTTCCACTTCACTACTCTTCACTCCCTGTACAGCACATTGAATAGACTGTTTTTAAATTCTTGAACAAATGTGATAATTTCTGAGAAACTATGTTGGGGTGCCTCGGACCACTCGGGGTCCACCTGCTGTCTGTCACGCCATGCCTGCCCAATGGGCAGACGACTCGGAGAGCGAGAGTCCGTGGACGAGACCCGGTTCTGAGCCCACACCACTTCTCCAGAAAGTTCTGTTAGGTTCGGTTGTTAATAGGTTTGTTCTGTAAATTCCCTCCTCTGTAACCTGGCCATTGGTTCTGTGTCCCCAGGACTCCCCTCCGAACTTACATTCTATTGGTTATTTGTTCGGTGCCACCCCTGTAGAAAACCTCGGTGCCTCTGGTTCTCGTTGGCCAGTTCCTCCCCTTCGCTTTCGGGGCAATAAACCTTGGAAGGTTCTCACGGACTCGTCCTCTCCCTTGCCTTTTTCACCCCCGGAATTCCTGAGAGTCTGAGACCACCTGGTCCCCCCACTTTGGGTGCGCCTGCTGATACCGAGCCAGTGCAGCCCATTCCAAGCGGCCGCTGGGACGTGACACTTTTCAGTGCCTGTCTGCGGGAAGATCACTGTTGCCTCCGGAGCAGGGATGAATACCCCCCGAGGCCGACCCATCTCCCAGGGCAGTGATAAAACTATTTTTCAATACCTTCTTGAAAAACCAGGATTACTTTTTCCTGTTTTGTCTGGTAAGATATTAAGCCTTAGGTGCTGTGGTTTCAGGTTGAAGAATAATATGGGTAACTGGCATATGACTCAGTTGGCTGTTGGCTGGATGTGAGCATCCAAAGCTTCACCTTAATTATAAAGGCATCCCTGGGATGAACACACCCAAATGTGTTGCTGGGAATTTGATCAAAATGCCATGTGTCTTATCCTGCAGTAAGTCAAAATATTCTCTGGTTGTTTCTCTACTTTACTACACACTTAGTACAGATAAGTACATGCAAATCATAATATGTCTTACACAGTGACTTAGGAACAAGCATTTAAAGACATACTGATTACCACTTTCACCAACCAGGTCCTCAAGCACAGGTTTTTAGGAAAAGTTGCCATGATATTCCCATGCTAGCCGTCTTTAGGGATCACAGTGGTTTTGCCCCATCTCCAGCCCAGCTGCTCCCTCAACCCCTCATCCTCTGCAGCAGATCAGTAGGTCACCCAACACTCCCCGTGGTTTGCTCTACAGCACAATAACCGAACACAACCAAATTCATTCCAGTTAATTCATGCCCCTAGGTGCCCTAAGATTACTCAGAATCAAACAAGTCATTGTTATCCTTGGAAAGCAATGGGTGGTTCTTGGCTATAAAATTAAATCAGTTTAAAAATAGTTGACAGCACCTGAGTTAGCTGAGGCAGAACTAAGCAGAGCTCAGCTGCATGGACAAACAAGAACTATTTTCCTCTTATGCCTAGTCAGAATTAGAGGATAACAAAGCACAACATGAGGAGAATTGTCATTCTGTCACCTGCAACTCAGGAATGCTGCAAGGCTCAGATTGGTTCTGTGCTTTGCCCCTTCTCGCTGTCTGAATTCTCAGGTTTACAGTTACCATCATCAGGGTATTAAAGCTCTGCAGGCATCACCTACATCTGTCTGCACCTGGCAAATCCTGCATTCTCCCCCTCATATAAATCCTACTGCTGAAAAGTTGGTTTATACATTCCATGCACTCAGGGTTAACCTTGCAGTCTTAAAAAACTTTTGGCTCATAAGCTCTATAAAGGGGAAATTAAAAACCAGAGGGAGGGGAACAGACAACAATTAAACACACTAAAATTAATTAGGTTATTTGAAATGTGCTGGTGACCTGAAAAGAAACATGCCAGTTTCTAAACCCTTTCAGTGCTTTCAAATGAGATACCTTTTTCATTTTCTCTGCTTTCTATCTTGTGGTCATTTTGGTCTTGAATGAAACCCCAGAGATATACCAGTTTATTCCAGATAAGCATCCATAAGATTACTTGCTTATCTGAACTTTGTCCTGAGCTCTTTGTTTGAGAAATCAAACCATAAACCAACTTCCTTGTGGTATTCCTAGGAATTATTTATTGTTGGCTAGACTGGAGACAGTGTAAGACACCCTTTCTTGTGGTGTTTTGGGACTTCAGATTGTAGCAAGATTACTGCAGGCTCCCAAAACATGTATGGACACACATACAAAATAAACAAGAAGGACCTACCACAAATCTGTGCTACTTGTGAAATGCTTATTATCAGAAAGAGGGAGCTAAATTCAGTTCTCTCTCCTGGTGTCAACCAGGACTAATGCTCTTACCTTCAGTGAAGCTATTCTGAATCATCAATAATTAAACTAGGATGGTAATAAATCTAGGATGGTAATAAAAAACTTCAACTGAAAAATTAGGTTGTGCCATCTTCTCTGCTGATGTCATTGACTGAAGGAAGCTACATGACAATGCAGAACTAAGTTTATTTTCTTTTAAAGAAAAAAACCCTGGATCCAGAAGATCCCATCTCCTGTTTCTCAAAACAGTCTCCTAATAATCTGCATAGACTTTGGGGTCAATCAAAGTAAAAGATCATGCTAAAATGCATATTTTTTTTCCAAGATAATTGCGTGTTGTCCTCGATTGAAATATTACCACTGCAAACACACCATGCATGAGAAGAACATTTCCCCACAGGCTGTTCGACTGGAAGACTGTTTTCCTTTAGTGGTGGAAGTTGATTTGTAGTGGCTTGTACTGTGCATGTTTTGAGTGTCCACAAAATTCTCTAGCTGATCATAATGTATTTATTAGTGTGCAGTAATCTGAGATTATTTGCTTTCTGCTGTGGAAGGTAGTGATCCAGTGTCTGTGCAGTCTCCAAAGCCTGCTTTTTGTTTCTAACCCTGTTGCTTCAGAAAACAGAGTGATGCACTCTGGAAACAGTGTTTGCAGGAAAAGAAGCAGCAGATATAAAGAATCAAGAAGTTTGTGTGGCTCAGTCTCCAGACTTCAAGTTTAAGATCATAAACTCGTGGTTCTGGTATTGAGTGGGGCATTCAGAAATCATCCAATTCTTCCTGTAAAAAGCAAAAGCAAGAGGGAATTCAGCTCAGATGGGAACAGTGGGAAGTCAGATAATCCTGTCAACCACCTTGTCACATCCTAGCCATAGACAGATGGGTCTGCTTCAGGAAAAGTTCACTAGCATTAACCCGTGGTCAAGAAGAGCTGGAGAAGGGTCATGGACCATGCTGCACAATCCTCTCACAAGCTGTGCTAACTACAGGGTGCCAGAGTACCGGAGTGCTGGCTGGCGAAAGTGAATGAAGGCAAACCAAACAAGCAATGTTGGTCTTATGAAACAGCAAGAAGGAGCAGAGAGCTGGGCAGATACTGAAGGATGAGAAAACAATGGAGGAGAAATATAAAAGCTTTGGATTTGACTTCCTCCGATTGCTGCACCATTCCTCAGGCAAGAGGAGAGCTGGCTCAGATGCCACTCGGGGTCTGTGGAAGGGAAGTGGGTTTGTGGCTAAGGACTTCCAAGCTGTCAATGTGAGACAGCTTGACCAGTTATGTGTCCCTAATGGGCGCGGTCATGAAGAAACAAGAGTATGGGAATTTTCTTCAAAGAAAACAGGAGATGGAGATCTGTGTGAACTTGATGGGGTGAGGAAGAGATGAAGAAAGTAAAGGAAAAAAGAGCTGCTGGACAGCCTGAAATGGGACACACCTGTTGCAATTTGCTAACTGAATTAATGCACTTTGCAAAATACAGCCAGATTAAGTTCTCCTTTGAAAGCAAGAAAGTGTAAATGTCTCACCTTCTCAGATAGGCTGAAAATTTCCACCTGCAGATGTCAGGTAAATTCATATGCAGTTCCTGAGCTGACAGGTAGCCTGAATCACAGAAGGCTCAAAAGTCATTAGACCCTCAGTAAACTCCATAGAGTGCCAGACGAATGTCTCTTTAATATCAGCATTTAATCCCCTGTGAAGAAAAATACAAAAGCTGGATTTCAGTGGGTCAAATGGCGATGTCTGGAATTTGGACTCTTCCATCCGAACCAGCAATTCCATATTCCCACTACAGTCAACAATGTCCTGGCCAGTTAAGTTCAGTCCTGATTCATCTAAACCTCAGTCAGACATTTTAAAGGTCCCTGATGAATCACACCCTTGAAATACCCATTTCTTTCCATTAGGTGGGAAGGTAATTGAGGGTGACTAACTCAGAGAAGAGCTACACCCAGAAAGTCAAATAAAAAGGCTAGAAAAAAAAGAGAGGAGAATAAGAAAAATGAAAGCTGTAATTTCAAGGTCTCCCCATGTGACAAAGATGTACCTAATGAAGACCAGAACCCCCAGTTTTATTGCCATAAGAAGGCAAATTCTGTTGTGGATGGAGAGGGGCAGGGAGTTCCCACATTAATTCAGTTCCCACAACTAAAACTGGAATTTGGCCGGTTGCATCAAAGTTTGTCAGCATGACACTTCAAAATCCTTTAGTTTAACACTCTATTCAATTCTGATTTTGCCAGTTGTGCTGTTTTATCTTCACAAATCCATATGTTTCACAAAGAATACACTTTTCCAAACATAAATATCTTCAGCTGTTAAATCCCAAGGAATCCAAGTTTAGCTACAAGACAGAGAGATTCCCAAAAAGTTAAAAGCAAGGAAAAAAATAATCGCAAATATCTTACCTTCAAAAATATCTACTCTTTTCCAGAAACGGTAAGCTGAGAAGAAAACAGAATGTCCAAGGATTTCTTGTGATGTTACACAACCCTGGGAAAAATATTTCTAGAAATTGGAATTTGAAACCAAAAGGGCTGCAGTTACTTGTCTGGTAATATCCAGAACACTCTACTGCATCCCACTGTGGTGCTACTAGACTAAGCATTCTCTTTTTCAAATGTTAGTGTATGTTCACACTAAGCAAACACATTTAGAGAAGAGTGGATATGAAAATGTTCTTCGTCAGCTGTATAAAAAATTGAAAGTAACATTCCTCAGGCTGAGCAGAAAGCGTGCTCCCCTTAGGCAAAGTCCTTCCTTAACAGTTTGGAAAGGGCAGTGAGCTGTCCTTCACATAAAAGACCCCTAGAAGCTGAAGTCAGTTTTATTGAGGAGAAAGTGCATTTGGAGGACAAAATCTGCCTTCTTCTGTTAGTAAAGTCAGGATTACTTAAAGGAGGCAATGCCTCCCCATCTGGATGGGGAAAGCATTTCCCTTCAAAAGAAAGGCTTTGTGGATAAGGAAAGGGAATGCCCAGCCTTCAGTGATGTGAAGGCTGCAAAAGAGGTTATTCACATGCTAATGAACTGTCAGCTTTGGGGAAGTCTCTCCTGCATAGTTCTCTATTTTTAGTTTTAACATGGCTTTTAGTCTTTATTCAGCCACAACATTTAATGAAGACAGTGCACCTTTCGCCAAACTGAGCTGAACTTACTCTTTGAAATTGAGTAAAACCCCCAAAGTCATTAAAAATAATTAATATCCCAATGAAGTAATCTTTACACGTATTATCATGCAAAAGAAAAAAACCCAAAGTAACAAACCAAATCCAAACCTAACAACACTCCCCCACCATCCGGAAGAAAATTGCACCACCTTAACTCCTTTAACTTATTTTCCTGATTTTATGGTACATAATGCATATAGAAAGGAAGGTAAAACGTGGTCAGGACTGGCCAGCAAGCAAGAACTTCTGGCTTTGAGACAGGTGTCCACGAGAATCTGGGTAGTCTTTTGTTTTCCCTCTGCTCTTGCAAATACAACTCCTAAGTTCCCATTCTTTTCAGTGGTGTTATTTCTGCCATGTAACCCCTTCAAACATTAAATACAATTGAGCTAGACTTTTCCCATGAGTCTTGATTAATCAGAAAGAGAAGGGTGCAATATGCAATTCCTGTTCCCTTCCCTCATTTGACAAACAGTGAATTTATTCACATACTGTTATCATGTACACGAGAATAAGTGATACTCATTTGTCTTAGGAATTCTGTCTGAAGCTAGGATATAGCAGGGATTATTAAATCTGTGTTATTTGTGACTGTTTTAATTTAATAGTCATGTTTTAGAATATATTTTTTGTGAACCAGAATGTAAAAATAACAGAGAAGAAATGAACTATTAATATTTGTTTTATTAAGACAAGTTGAGATTGGGGGTTTTCAGATGGATTTTCTAGGTTTTCATTTGTATAAGGATGGTTGATGTCACTATGGGTCCATTCACCTGAGGACCCAAAAAGGCTCACCCATTATTGCCTTATAAACCAGAAAGTATGCAGGAGAAACTTTTCAGGACGCAGCTGCATATCCATTATCTTTATGAGGCTAAAGTCCTTACGAAGAGTCAGAGCAACCTGAGTTTTCTGTAAGAACTGAGAACTCCTGCACCTAAATCAATATAGCTCATATAACAATGTGCAAAGGACTACCGTGTCTGTGCATAAATGCAGAAAGACCCTTAAATGGGTTTATTTGAAATATTCTTTTTGAAAAACTCTGGAAGCCATTTGGTACCATTTGGTGAAGTGCTCGTCGAGTCAGTAGTGGAGGACTTTCCTTCTGCAAGTCTCCTCTGAACAAATACCAGAAACAAAAATAAACACACGATTTGAATTTCCATGTATCTCCTTATTTTGTAGTGTCTGTTCAGGCAGCTCACACGAGTGAAATACAGAAAGTGCGTGTGGGCCAGGAGTGGGCTATCCATTTTTCCTTCCCTCGGGGGGCGAGTGGCAACCGCTGTTTCTTGGCATCCACTCAGCCCTCCTGCTTCGGCATAATCAGGAGCTGGAAATGTACCGTGACTAAGTCTCTTTTATACCAAATCCAAACATTCTTGTCAACGCCAGGATTCAATTTGCATTTTCAATGCCAAAGGCCGGCAGACTAACTCTACCCTCTGTGTAGTAAGTCAATCCCATAGATGAAGGGAAAAACTTATTCAGCTTAATTTAGATTACCAAGGGACAATTCTGAGACTTACTACATAAATTATAGTGAAAAAGAGTTACAGAAAATTTGGGAAAATAGTCCTTTTTGTTTGTTTTCTGAAGAAAGATCTGTTGTGTCAGCAACAGTCTGAAAAAGTGATTTTTACCTTCTGACAGGACAGATCTATTTCTCAGCTGCTTTTAAGATAAAAATCCTACAGTAACCCCCCCATACCTCCACTACCAGTCAAGAGTGAGTGGTGCAACCATTGCAGGATGGAAGAATTCGAAGACAGAGAAGGCAGGGAATCAGATTGCTAGCATAGTTATGGAGGTAATTCCTCAGAAATGTTAAGTCAAATTTCAAACATTTATAAAACTAATAAACCAGGTTGTCAGACAGAGAGCTGGGACAATTTCTTGATTGTACTACCTGCCAACTCAGATCTGTATTCAGTTTCATACTTGGCAGGCTTTTTCCCTCTCTTCACATCATTTGTCTGTCCATCTGATGCACTGTATATTTTCTCAGCTTTCTCCTCATCTTGGCCATCTTGGCTCCTGAATTTACCTTGTGCACCACCTCTGGAGGAAGCACCACGACTTTGGTAACCTCCTATGCACTTGTAACTTTTTTTCAAAAAACTACAAGCTTCTTTCTTTCTTTCTCATTCACTGTCATACTCTTTGCTGTCATGGTCTGACTGAGCCTTCTCCCTTCTGTTCATTCGTATCCGTCTGCACAGTATTTTGACAGTTTGTTTAAAGGCCAGGCTAACATTTTCTAGAAAAACCCTCTGTCCTTTATTCCTTTTTCCCAGCTCTCTGTCAATCATAAAATCCAAAGCATTTCAGATTCCTATCAGCTCTGTGTCTGTCAATATCCTTTATTTTTTCATTTTTCCTTTCTGTAACAAGTTCTTTCCTTTCATATTAAGGCATGATTCATGATCCCCTCAACGAGTCATGTCCACTTTCTTCTCCCCAAACAAGCAACCTAAATACTCTTTTTCAATCTCTTCTTTTCTGAAATTTTCATTTTTGTTCTTTCTTTCTTTCTTTCTTTCTTTCTTTTCTTTCTTTTTGGTGCAGGCTTCATGATTTCTCTGGCCTCTTCACCTCTGAAAAATGGTCTGATTTCACTAAGCTTTCCTCCACTTTGTATTTCTCAAGGAATATTTTTCCAGCTTTTCTTATTTTCTGGCCTTATATTCAACACTAAATATAAAGAGGGCTTTTCATCTCCTGCGTTCTTTAATGTAGATTTCAGGTGGTTGTTGCTGTCATGAGGCATCAAGGTATTATCTTGTTTAACACAGAGCAAGGCAACAGGCATCCTAAGAGCGCAATGCTAGAAATAAGTGAACCAGAAGGGGCACCCATCAGTATCATTATCTGGATGTGCACACTCTTGAATCACTACATGTTGATTTATCATGTCTGTACAGGTTAAATGGTCAGGTTAAAGGAGGCAACTGAGTCTTTCCACTATGGCTGTATTGCTGCAGCACACTTTGCCCTGAAAAGTCTCCAGTCAGGCATCTTTAACTTCAAGAGAAGGTAAGGGTGTGCATCACCTGCCAGCTCAACAGCAGTGGGATGTCCAGGGCTAGATTGACACAGTCTATTTGATGTGGGATTATGACTGTGTTGCTCAAGAGTGGAAGGGTGCCAGCAGGACCAGTGCTTTCCACTCCCCTCCACTGATGGAACAGCAGAGCAGCTACATCTCCACTCCATCAAACATGGTAACACAGGCCACGGTTTAACAGTTCATTCTCTTCCATCTCATGCTTTCCTCATCCACCTTCCCAGGGAGGATTTGGTCATGAACTTCCTTTCTGAAGAAGCTGGGGCTTTTTAGACAAGGGGAGATAAATGGGAAGGAGAATTGGGTGTGAAACGAAGTGGCAGTTTGGCTAAATTCTGTAAATTGTTTTTCATTGGAGTAAAGAGAGAAGAGGATTGCTGCTATATATTTCGAGACTCATTTTTCTGATATAGACCTTTTAAAATTGGAAGTGGATACTTCCAATGTGTTACAAGAGTTAAGATTCCACATGGCAAACATATGGTCTGCTCTGCTGTGGTTCAGCAAAAATTCTGTTGTGTTCAGCTAGGGTCATTCTAGCTGATTCTACAACTTGACTCTAAAGAGCTCTACTTTAAAACTATAATTGTCATATAACTTTAGATTTCTCTAAGTATTTAATTTTAAAAAAAGCAATTAGAAGAGAGGAAAATGAACCACTGTCAGTGAGCAACCTAAGGGTCTCTATTTTGGACCTCTCTGGAACTGCCTGTTTGAGTCCCTGCTATCTGCATCAGGCACAGGTAAGAGAACAGGAACCTGCCATGGTACCCACAGTGCAATGCATCCCAATATTCTGTCTCTGATAGTGACCAGCATCACCAAGAAGGTGTGGAAAGCTCTTTTGCTGCTTTATATTTACAGCGTGGATTGAACCTGGAAGTGTGAGGTTTAATATCTCTCCCATATTTTTTTAAATTTGATTCTATTCATTCCAGTTATCCTTATGTTTCTTGTAAATGCTTGAGTTGATTAAAACAAATCCTTGCTTCATCTACATTACATAGATTCTTTTTCTCTCTTAAATAAAACCAGCACTGCATTCTTAAGTTTGTGGACCAGAAATACAGTGGTGTCTGAGTAAGTTATTTCAGGGCAGATGACACAGAGATGTTGCTTCTTTGTGAAGATTCTGCTCTGTTTTAACAGTACAACCCTTGTCAGATCATGAACAGTTCTAACACTTCTCTTTACTGCAGAGAGTGAACTTTTGGAAGGTTACCCTTAGTTAAGTTGCTCTGTGTGCCAGGGCTAAATTATCTCAGAAGATATAGTTTCAGGCCTTCATGAGATGTGCACAGCTTTCTGGGGAATCAGTAGTTTTAACATACGGAAAGTTTGTAGCTCAACATGTATTTGTTGGATTTGTGTCAAGTGCAGACCTCAGTGAAATTGCTAACTCAAAATCCTCCTCAGATGTTGTCAGTCTTGCTGATGTGGCAGCTGTAGTTTGCTGGCTTCATGCCATGGTGCAGGTTTAGAAACCAAGCATCTTTTGCTGGCTGATGTGGACTCAGATATCTGAGCACTCCTCCTTAATCAGCTCATGCTTTTGCACGTACTGTTCTCCTGGGTGAGCTCACTGCCACCTTGGTGTCCAGCTTTATGCCTATGTGGCAATTTTGACACCTAATTCTTCAAATTCAAGATCTTCCTTTGTGCAGACATTTTCTCTGCCCCCTTCCCTTTGCCCCTGGTTTAACTAATGAGAAAGAAGAGAAATTCTTGTCTTTCCTCCAAACCCATTCCCCATGCCTTTTCTTTCGTCACTGTTGACAAGTCTTCCATCTTTCCAGACACTCAGATTTACAACCATGAAACTCCTTTTCACTCCTCACTTCCTAATATTTGGGTCCCCATTCAATTTTGTCTTCTTTGCTTCTATAATCTTCTAAACCTACCTATTTTTCTTCTGTGTCACTCATCATTTTGCTCTTATGGCCTACCCCAACCTTCTTTACTGTGCATTCTCTGGCACCCAGCTTCCCCTATGCAGCCTACCTAATACTCATCAGCTAAAACAATTTCTTCTTCCTCAGCTGCATAGTTTCTTTCTTGCTATAAGTCCTTTTTTCTCTCTCACTCTTTCTACATCCAGTTCAAAAGCCCTGACAGAAGTTTTCTTTCTTCTGTACTCTCGTGTCTTGAATACTGTCACGATTGTTTTCCCTTCCTACTCCTGTTTCATTGCTGTATCCTCCCTTCCTATCCTTGCATGTGGAATTTGGGTCATACTTCTTCCAGTGTACAAACTACGCAGTTCTTTCACTTAAATCTTTGCTGATATACCTCCTTTTCTGGTTCTTTACCCTAGCATTTTCTCTAATGTGCTGCTTACTGTTTCCCACTGGAACAGTTCATGATTCTCCATATCATAAGTCACTGTTCATGAAATTAGATGACTTTAACGTTTAAGCTTAGGGCTTGATACCATTCAATTCTGTTTATCTCTGTCTTGTATTTCTTCAGTTTAAATTGTATCCCCTTTCTTTGAAGTGGGTATTTTGGTACAGGAATTCTATTTTATCAGTTAATGGGTATTTGGTACTGATGTGGCTAAACAGCAGTCAGAATCATTACAAACGCACCCAAAATCATTAGTGAGATGACAAGAATAATAAATATTTCTTTTCATCCTTCTGGGGGACCACAGTACCCAGAGTGATCCTTCTTTGTTCCACGGATGTTCCAACCTTCTGCCTTGCAAGCACTCTGCCAGATTTTTAAGTGCATCCTTTGTTGAAAATACAGACAGAAATTTGGCAAGTGCCTTTCCACAAGGACTGGGAAGATTTCTGAAAAATTCACTGCTGTAGAAGTTGTATGTACAAGTTTTTTGAGGTGGAATGTCTTGCAGAGAAAATGCAGTGAATGTTTAGTATTCACCCCTTTTACCTTTTGACTTTAGTAGCAGTATCCTAAGAATAAATACTAATGCTTTACCTTTCAAAAACACACAGCATCAGATGTGTACACTTTGTATTTACAGAATTTGTGGAAAATAGCCACTATTAAGTATACTGGTGAACTTGTACAGCTATTTGAGAGCCTTATCACTATATTAGATTCGTTTAACAACAAAAATCTGTCCGCTTGAGAAATTAAATTATATTATACACTCAGCAGCATAAGTTACTCCCACACACTTGTAGCAAATGTAATTGTTAATGGCAGCAGCTACAACCTTTGTGGCCCGAATGAATTTGACTGATGTGATCTGTTTGTTTTAATTATAAAAGCTGTTACTAGTGGTATGAGTATTACTTTGGAACAGGCTTGTCAAACATAACTTCTCTCTCTGTAGATACTTTTACTAAGAGATCTGCTTTTCAAGCCAATAAAATTGTCTCCAATCTAAAGACGAAACATATTCCGTGGAGAAGTACTACTTTGCCTTCTGAGCATCTAGCTACATGATGTGATATATACATACATAGGTACATATTTATTTAAACATCACTCTTTTCTGCAAATCAATTCATTTTGGCTGCAATCCAGAAATCTTTTGAGGCAACTTTATACACGGCTTCAAGAATAAGTGGTTTCTGCTTGGGTTTCAGTCTGTCTTTTTCATGGGTAACACACAAGGGTAAGAGCTAAAATACTTAAGTCTTTAGCCAATACTAATTAGAGCTAAGAAAATCAAGCTCTATTTGAACCACTGTCTACTTCAAACTTAAACATAAAGCTAATATTGTGAACATAAAGTTAACAGCATGACTAGATCAGGAAGTCCTCCATTTCAAAAACTTATGGGAGCAGAAAAATTAAGCCTGCTTTATTAACAACAAGGCTCCTTGGAAATAAGTAGCATATGATGTAGACCAAAATGTGTCATTGTTCCAATACATATTAGTTCTACAATACTTCATATTCTGTCCCAACAAGATAAAAGTTTAACATTTCAGTTTAACTTTCCATACACGTATCTCAAATCATATGTAGAATAATATGCATATGCATATGTTAGAGAGCAAAACAAATATGCACAACCCTGTGGGATGAGAAAAGCTGTGAAACAGTAACCGTAATAAAAAAAAATTAATGCAGATATGTAATTCTTTTCTCATCGGGTCATTGTAGATTAAATTTTATGGTTCCAAAAAGAAAATGAGAAACAATATAAAAATAGGAGAACTGTTATTTGTCTTGTAAAAATATTTGCTGAAGGAATAAACTCCTTGAAACCTTAATGTTTACATCACCACAGTTTAAACAAAAACATCTTTAAGGCACTTGGCTTCAAAGATTAATCCTGTGTGTGGGAATAGGAACTCTAGCAATGGGACCAGTTTGCTAGGCAGGTCTGATTTATATGTGATTTGTAAGGCAGACTTGCCAAGTTTATGTTCCCTGTGCAATGCTGAGGGCCAAGCCCTATTCTGGTGCCAGCCAGCACAGCACCACTATTTACAGACATACCTAATAAAAATGAGCCAAGTATGTGTCTCTCAGAGTTCCTGGAATAGTCGCTTCTATACTTAACTACGAGAAAAGTGTTCCAATGAGACATTTGCCAGACTGGTACAACTAAGCCCTGGTTCTAAGTCTGATGAAGTTTACTGCAACGTGTATGTTATGTATCGGTGTTGACATGGGTGTGCTCATTTATAAACATAGGTTTATTTAAAGTAATTTTGTCTGGAGGGATCTAGTACATATTTGCAGGAAAGGTCATAATATTCACTGGCATATGCATGCAGCTGTATGCCAAAGAAAAAAAAAGACAAATATCATGTAACTGCACGAGGTTATATTACTGGCACCAGCAACTGAAGTCCAAATCTAAGGTAAATCCCCATCCATATGTACTGCTGTCTTGCTGACCTCGATCCATAAAGTTTGCAGTTAATTTGGAGAATCAGTTCCACAGAGGACAAGCCCCTCCTACCCTGATTTGAAGGGCAGATGGGATTCAGATATTTACCAGAGACAGGACCGAGTCATTTGCACCATGTCTGTGCTGCCCTAGGACAACTTTCACATTCTTTCAGGATAAAAGACATGATAGTTTTATGAGTGGATAATATTAAGGATACGGTCTGGTGAAGCAGGCATGCACCAAGCATCAAGGTGCCAGTCAATGTGCTCTCAAGGGGTTTTCCACACACGAGCTAGTCAGGAATATTTTTTTATTAAACACCTCTTCCCTTGAAAATGCTGATTTCTTGAAAATGTAACTTTTCAGAATATAATCTAGTTTTTTTCAAAAGTTTTTTGTGAGGAGTCTCTGGTTTAGGATGACATTTCTCACAAGGGAAGAAGAGAGCTATGTCCCATGCTACATAGTGGTTTGGAGTTCTCAGGCTAGTGGTGGCAAGGTTCCAGAAGCTGAGGGTAGCAACTTTCCATTACGAGGATTCTGTGTTTTACCGAGTTTCAGAGGAAAAAAATGAGAGTTTCAAGATATCCCAGATTCTTCCTAGCACAGAATGAAAACAAAAGCTGAAACTTGGTGTGCCTGTGCATGTGTGTATGTATGTTGTGTAAGCACATGTATTGGAATTCTTGTTTCCCAGCCACTGCTTTCACACAGTTGATGTATGGTTCTGGCTTAATATTAATTTTTCTGAGGTTAATACGTTCTATGAATCCATCAACAGAGGCCCATCTAGCTGCTGGATGCTCTGGCACTTAGAGACTCTGTGAGGCAGCTGTAATCTGCTTTCTGTATAGACTGTTTTGTGCCAGATAGATAATTTTCACAAATTCCTGGATAGTAGTGTCTTGTGAAGACACAAAACGTCCAGTTGTGAACTGAAGTCCATATTCCCAGCTGCGGAAAATGGTGTAGCACTGACTTCAGCTTTGCTATGTTGAAGTGCATGCAAAGCCACAGCTTGCATTTGACCCACCACTTAGGACAGCACCACAATGCTTGACTGCAGATCCTTTGAACCATTCTGGATATGTGGCAAACTGGGGAAATTTCTATTCGGCATGAGGCTGCCACATGAGAAAGCCACATTTCCGTTTTCCAATGGGGAAAAATTTGCTAGTGAATGTTCTGGGTGAATTACAGACCTTAGGCTTTTGGTAAAAATGCCTTCAATTCCTTGCAAAAGCCTCCATGCAGATGCTAGCCTGCAACTTTCCAACATGTAAGAATGAAATATCATGCCAGGGGCATATCTTACAAACTACTGTTTTGGAAACAGTGTCATAATCAAGGGGGGGAGAAGAAAGAAACTTTCTATGTAACAGAAAATTGTCCAGTACTCTTGCCAGTGTTTAAATCTGATTGTGCAGGTCTCCCAGATGTTTGATGATGTGGTTTACTGAACTCCGTACCTGGATAAGTTGTGCAGGTTTTGTTTACATTCATAATAATTTTTTTTTTTAAAGACTGAATAGTGGTCGGCTGAATTTCAATGTTAAGCATATAATGTGATCCAGTTAGGCAATTAATTTTAAGAGCAGGTGCTGCAAAAATGCTTTCGATGCAGTTGTAGTTGTATTAACAAGATATAATCATCACCTCCTGAAGACAGCAGAAGTTTAGAAATTGCCTTCTGTTGCTATCAATGCAAACAATTTATGCATTTTCTCTTTCCAAGTACCTAGAGAAACTACAACCTTCTCCTTTGAGTCAGCAGTAGAACAAGTAGGAATTCAGTTACTACCTAAGGCTCCTGATTGTTAGGATTCTCAAAATTAGAGAAACAATGCTGTTTTCAGGACAAAGCTGGAGATCCACCACGTGAAGTTCTTACACCTCTTCCTACATTGCTACTGATCTTTTAGTGTGACCTTAGGGAAGCTGTGTTATTTATGCAGTGCTTTAATTATGCTGCTTGGAAATAGGACATAATGACATTTTCTTTTCTTTGTTCAGCCTTTAAACATTTTTCAATTAAGAATACTATGTGGCTGCAATCTAGGGAGTGTTGACCTCAGCTGCAAGCCTTCTGCTAAATTCAGCCTGTTTTATCAGACCATCTAAAAGTAAAGGATCATTAAATGCTGCTGATGTATTTTCAAAAATCCTTTCACTTTGAAGTGCATCAGGTTCCAAATGCTGTTTACTCCACTGGGGCTTGCAGATCTTAGGATGACTTTTTGTTCATAGTTTCCTAGTGCCTAAAATTCTTTGAAAATTCTTGTTGTTATATTTTCACATGAGCCAGAAGCTCTAAGATGACCCTGGAGCAAACTCTTGCAAATCTTTGAAACTCAGCAAGGGCCTCTGAAGCCCAGATTCTATTGAGCAGACAAGCTTTGCGTGTGGTTTTGTGTTTTATGGCAGAGTTTCCCACAGTTCCACTTTTAATATCTTTTAAAAATTATTTTAAAATAAGTCAAAGAAAGAGAAATTGCCTAACGACATAACAAAAAGTCTGAAAGAAGTGAAATTGTCTGTGATTCAAAACATGGTACTGCAGCTTTAAATACCTTATCAAATTTTTGAATCCGAGCCAAACTTCAATCATATTTGCAGATTTGGGTTTAAATAAACGGCACTGCAGTAGAAAATGGAACACTCTCACTTCACTGTTTACATTTCAGAAAAGCCATCTCTGGAGGCCAACTCTGTTGTGAGCAATAGTTTCAGGCTGATTTTGTTCTTTACTTGCTTTACATTTGGGCATAGAGGTAAACCGCTACATATAGTCAGGCCTGGAAATTCAGTATGTGCTGCTTGCGTTTCTATATGACACAACTAGAGCATCTTTCTGAAGAGAAATTGCTTCTTTAATGTGGTAATGTTTGCATGAAAATCTGTAAGGTTTGGGGCGTACTTAAGTCTGGATCTCATTTTTTTCATTTTCCCCTTGACCTTTGTGCTGATGTCTTCCCCTGCATCAGTCAGAGGTGAGACCCAATAACAACACGACCTTTTGTTGGAACACTGATGTCTTAGAAGGCTTCACCTAGGTCTGTGCCACAGTACTGAAACCATGTTTCCACCTGTATGTGAAAAACACTATTTGAAATGTTGCACCTCAGGTAGATAGTGCTTAATTAAATGTGGTGCTGGCAAAAGTTTAGTGGAAAACCTCAGCAAAACAAGTACCTACTCACCACTCCCTGCAAAAACACATGTGGTTCTGCTAGCTTGTTGCCAGAGCTCTCTTTTTTTCCACAGTTGGTAAGATAGATTTCAGCACTCTCTCTATGAGCAACACAGCACTAATAATTAGCATCATATCTGGAAGTCTACTGGCCTTTTCCAGAACCAGACTTAGTTCTCTAGACATGCATATCCTCAAAGGTTTTCTAGAAGTCTTGCTCAGCGTGCCCATTTCTCCAGCAAATATTCCAGCAGCAGCACAGATTCAGAAACATTCTCTTTTTTTCATAAGCCCAGCTAAATAGGTTTTGGAATTTTCTCGTTCTTTATGGTTATTGATACTTTTACATCTTTTGCCAGGATTTCTTCTGTTACAGCCTAAGGACCACAGTAGTAAGTGTGCTTTATTATGAGGGTGAATAGATCCTGCTGCCACAAAAAGGGAAAAAACATCATTTAGATTGCAGGTACCTGAGACTTCATGGTCACTAAATTATATTCAGTTTTGGACTATATTTGAGGCAGTTATTCCCACTCATGACCACTTTTGTATAATGCCATAGTCATGAATGAGTGAGAGCTGAAATGCTCTGTGTATGACCACATGAATGTGCACAATCCATTACACTTCTTACCAGACATTTCCTGACATCCTACATTTTCAAGGAATCTTATCTTTCAACAAGATTTGTAACAGGCAGTTCAAGTCACACAGACACTCATATCTTAAACATCCTTCCCCCTGACCTTGACAAATGCAGTCTTGTCTGGTCAGAGCCTTCGAGAATGCTATTTTAATGATCATTTTCCCAGCCTGTTGCTTTGATCTTGATACCCCTTCTCTTAGTGTACAATTGGCTCCTCATCTCCCCCTCAAACAAGAGTGATTTCACTTCCAAGACCATTCATGGCTTTCTTCCACCTATTTCTTATTCATTATCACAACATCAACTTCCACCTCTGATTGACCTATAGTGTTAACCTTTATGCTGCTTGCTGCATTTTCAAGCAAGACCATTTGAGCACTTGCTTTCGAGTGGCCCCTCAGAGTTGGAAAAGACGTTTTAGCTGTGACAGTCACTTACGGGTTGTCTTTTGAGTCTTTGCTTAGAGCTCTTTTTTTGTTTTTCCCAAAAAATACTGAAAAATGCTTTAGTGCTGATGTTGTGCCAATACTCTTTATGCATGCCTACAATATCTACATCCTTCTCTTCTGTCCTGCCTTACGTATGTGTTGTTGGTGTTTTGTGCAGGTCCTGTCCTAGGAGGTTTTGCCGGTAGGGTCCTAGAACACGGCCAAAACATTTGACTGCTCCAGTAACACAAATCAAAGTAATGAAGGTCTTTTCCTCCCCTATTTATCTATAAAGTTTTCATAACAGCCGATTTTAAAAAGCAGCCATTTCATAACCCCCTCATGTGGGCCATACTCATCCCACAACATTGCCCTGATATGACTACATTTGCATTACATGAAAAACTCATGTGGATCCTCTTCAAACTTATGATCCAATGCCAGCAAAGTTATTGACATGAACATTTTTATGTTGCCAAAAGGGAGTTCCAGTTGGTTTTGGTTATGACTTTCAAGAAGTTTGTTTAAGTACACCTACAAAACAGTTTTCCAGTCAGCAAACACTGTCTGTGCATTGTAGTTGCATTAAGGGGTTTTACCAGCACAACCATGATAACAGAAATTCTACACTGCAGAGAAAGGCTGAAAACCTACCAACAAGCCCCTGAAAAAGATGAGCAGTGACAGCCTGGCTCCACTGACATCCACGGGAATTTCGACATTATCATGAGTGAAGATAGGATTTCACAAAAGATGTTTATAAAGCCTCATACATGGAGGCCGTAAACTGGGAGCATACCATAACATCCAGCCCTATAAATGTCGTTAATCTGCATCCAAATTCTTTTAATGATATTTCAGATGTAGGTCAAAGTCAGAGCTGATCTGAGTACTAGAAAAAAAAAAAAATATTTCATTTCAGTGACCTGGTTTAGATTTCTAACACTGAGGAAAGCTCAACTCCTCAGAAAGGGTTGTAAACAGATAAGAAGATAATTGCAACACATTCCCTTGAAGTTCAACTCAGAAACTGTAGAATTTCAAGGGAAACATGAGGCTATTTGAACACGGCCACCTACCTAAACCAAAAGAAGTTTCCAGGCCCTGAGCTGCTTTAATTTTGTGGGTTTTGTTCAGACAGCTAAAGTGGCAATCAATAAGACTTTTTAACTCCTCAATCTGGCTTTTGTGATAAAAGGTCGGAGTTGAGAATGGCCAGACCACAGGCTGTTCTAAGAGGTGAGCTGGGTATATATTGGATGAAAGTAGAAATGAGTTATCTGATGAATCCAGGAAGTCTATTTGAAACTTAAATGTAAAAAGTAACTCAAAATTTTGTTCAAAATGATAGAGAAATAATACAAGCTTAATCGGATATAAGTGTCAGGGACATGAAGAATTTTTAATTTTTTTTTTAGTCAAGTTTTGCCTGGGGACCTCTGGCTTCAGAAGAGAAATGAAGGTGATTGTAGAAAATATGGAAGGAAAGTCAGTGATCCTTGTTAAAGCAATGATCCTTTCAATGATTTGTCCCTTAGCTGAAGTATTTTGATGTGTGCTTCATTTACTTCAGTTTTGCACATAAAGAAGAAAGAAATCTGAGTCAGGTTAGGAGGGGGGAAAATCACTGGAGTGAAAATAAAAATAGAATCTTTTGTAACTTTCATGCTGACTTTTATTTTAGCAGTATGCCAAAAAATGGGACTTCTGAAGACATTCCAAAAGAATGGCTTTTTAATTATCCTACTGTTATATGGCTCAGTCATGAATCTTTTTGACAGTCTAAGAGCAAAAAACTAAGAAAATGTATTTATAATCTTTGCTCTTTCTCTTCTCTCATGCATGTTTTGTTCCCATATTGGAGTAATAAATACTGGCATCATAATAGGAAGACACATTGAATGGTTCACTGATGAGTTGAAAGAGCTGAAGGCAGAGACTTGATCCAGAAGAAAGGGGTGTCTGTGATGGATGAGACAGCAACAGTGACTTGAAAGCAGGAGCAGGACTAAACACACTCAGGGTTTTTGAGTTTTTGTTAGTACACATTCTTTTTTCCTGTGGGACAGTGATTTCAGTGGGATTCAAACCACTTGCCCAGATCTTTGGAAAGACCTGGCTGTGGCATGGCCTCCAGCAGAGCTTCTCGACACCCCACAGCCCCAGCAGATGGAGTGTCTGCAGTCAGGGAGCTGCTGCGCGTGCACACTGAGTTCTGCACAAGCAGAAGGTGCTGCTCCTGCCACACTTCATCAGTGCATCCACCCCGCACTCCCATGCAGATCAGCTCTCTGGGACGGGGCTGGAGCACAGCTCGAAGAATGAAGGAGACGGGGGTGCCCCAGTGCTGGCTCTGTACTCGGCACGCAGCAGGGGCGTTTCTCCTGCTGCACACAGCTGAGCTGAGCAGGGGCAGAGCTGGCAGTGGCTGTATTGCACTGGCTGCAGGGACCTGCTGAGTGTGTTGTGGCATCACAAAGATTAAGTTCAGGTCTATGTGCGCACATGTTTGCCGTTTACTTGTGATGAAGGGGACAAAATACCCTCACAATCTTCTGCTAAGATTTTTCATAACCTCCATGCTCATGTTTGATTTCTTCACTTAAATAGACATCATGTTTGACCACAGCACTAGCTGATAATACAATTTGAAAATTCTTCTGAAATTTCCTTTGCATGATTTATATGGGAAATTGAACAATCCACTGTTTAGTTTTAAACATTGCAATTGCTTTTGACAATATCATTTCCTCAATCTAAATTGCACCAGAGAGTGCCAGGGTTATTTCAGAAAGAATAAAAAGACTATAAATGGAAAACCTCTCATCTCTGATAAGTTGTATCCACATTTATGAATTCTCACTCTTTTTCTAGGGGACACCATTATATTTTCTGCCAGTCAGTAAGTGTATTCAAGTAATTATTATAAAAATGTAAAAAGCACACCAAATGTGAGGGCTTGTCAACTTAGAAGAGGATCCTGTGCATTTCATTATGACCAGAAGATAAAATACTAGCATTTCTCATTCAGAGATTTTTTTTTTTTTAACTTTCAGCTGGAATTGGGGCCATGGGTTTAGCCTCAATATATATGTCCATCTCTAACAAAAATGTTCATACCTACATATAAAATGCTAAATTACCAAAGAAATAAGCAAATCTGCATTTATATCCATATATATATTGTTTACGTTCTTGTAGATTTCACAAAAAACTATTTGTGATTTCAGCTTTTTGCTTTATCAACTGGACTTAGAAAAAAATCTGAAAAGCATATTACTTAATATTTCTGTAGTAATAATAATTAAATATGTCTGTAGCCCCTGTTCTAACTGTTCTAAGGATGGAAATCCAGCACATTATTTCTTGATTATCTTTCATTCAATAAACTCCCTTGAACTTCAAAATGTCTAATGACCTTGCAAATATTTAAACATCAGTATGATCTTGACAGTAGTTGTTTGTATCCTGTATTATGTGTCAGTTCAGTAGGTGGAAAGTAAAAAAAACACCCTTTCCCCCGAAATCTGTTCTTTAGAAAAGCTGACCTTGTTTTTCTCCAACATCAGAGATTTTTTTCCTGTTTTATTTTATGGTTAGAAAACATTGTTTTCCTCTCTGCTTTCGTAAGAATGGTTGGAATCAGTTCATCTGTGCAGTCTGAGATAGGCCCTGCATTTTAGGTATTTATCAGCCTAGGACATCCTTTTTCCAGTCTGCTTGCCAGCAACTTACATTCGAATTTATCCGTGAAATGGAACTACAAGGCAGTGAATAACTTTAGAGATCCTGACCAGGTTCTGTCCTTGCCTTATGTTCTGTCCTTGTCTCACAGATGGGATCTAGGAAAGTTTAAGCGTTTTTGGCAGGAGCTGAAATACCTTTCCTACAAAGAAGTTGAGGAGGTTTGGGCATTCTGGGGTGTGGGTTTTTTCTCTCCTCTTTTCTTTTTAGAGTACGCTGAATGCCTGATGGGGCTTGGGTCATGGCCTGTTTCATCATGCAGATCACACTGGCTTTAGCTGGAATTTTCTTCCTATGTGTATTAGATGGGAGTTTTTGCCTAGGAGCTAGGCATTCAAATTTTTGTGAGCTTTCAGGTCCCTCTTTTCTAGATAGTCTTTTAGGAATCCTAGCCTTTAGTTTCTGTTTCTGCCTTTCTATAAAGGTTATCAAAGTGTGAAGTTCTGGTTAAAGGTTTGTATGTAAGACTTATTTTCTTCAGCCTTCGCTTTGCTTTAATAAATCTGTTTTGAAGCTTCTGTAAACATCTTCATACGGTTTTCCAAGACTTAAAGCTTGATATTTTAACTTTTTAGTACAGATTTTATTGGCAAAATATATGCCTGATAAAATTTAACAGAGGTTTTCTGGTTTTGGTTTAAAAGAATGTTCAAAGCACTGATAAAATTGACAAGTGACTTCGAAATTTTCTGTGGGTGCTTAATGCCTAGAAGTAAAGACACAATGTCTCTCTGAGAATCTTCTTCAGGAAAAATTGCTAAACCTTGTGCTGGTTCTGTTTCATGCACTTCTTCAGATCATCTTTAATGGGCACTATTAACCACTTTGAATATTTGAATATTTTTTTTTTTTAAGGCTAAGAAATCCACTGGAAGCCTTAAAAAATTACTTTTATCAAATTTTATTAAATTATATATTCCTCATGTACAGAGCTGGTTCTACGTTAATGATGAGATGCCAAAAGAAAAAATAAGGAAGTAGCAGAAATTTCAAAAGTTCTTATGATATTTTATTTTCAGAACCATGAAGGTCTGGAAAAGCAACCACAGTTTAGCAAGACCGAATCTCTGGCTTTTTTTGCATCACTTTCTCTGTGACTCCATTTCAGAAAGTTTTTTCTCTAATAAAGAAAGTTGCACTGCAGATAACAGTACCCTTTAGCCTTTAGGTGTTGTAACACAGTGAGGGTAGGGTATTGATAGTGTTATCTCACCTTTGGATTTTGGTGGCTTGAGGGAATATAACAACAGGATCCCAGGGCCCATAAGGAGGTCATCAACAAGATGTAGCCACCAGTGCCTGGTGGAAGGATGAGAAATAGCAGACATAAGCTGAAAGAAGAGATTCAGACTGGACTTAAGGAAAAAAAAACTTTTAGATGATGGCAACTGTCAAGAAGTGAAGGAGCCTGCACAGAGGAGGTTGTGCTGTCTCCATCCTTAGATATTTTTGAGAACTGACTGGAAGCTATCAAGATCAGAAGCAATCTGGTCTGACTTGAGAGCAGACCATGCTTTAAGAAGGGGTTTGCACTGGAGACCTTCTGAGGTCTTTTCCAACACAAATCCACCCTATGATCCTACAAGGACTGGCTGCAAGATGAGCTAAAGGTCACCTGGTCCAGTCCACCCTATGGAAGGGCGGGTACAAGATGTGTTTCAAATACAAAATGTATTAAATTCTCTTCTTATGACCCAGAAACACAGTACACGTGGTAACCAATGGCTAGCAGGTAGAATATAAACCTGTTGCAACACGGAAGACACTGAAGTTAAAACCAGAGAAAATAGTGCCTTCTGGCACTATTTCCTATTAGACTGCCCAGGTGTCCAGATGCTTCCCTCTTCTTTCAGCCCCTCACACGCTGCCACCACCTCTTTCCCTCCAGCTACAGTCCTCTCCATCACCCCCTGACCAAAGCAGATTCCTTTCAAGGAAAGAATTCCACTTTCGAATTCTGTTACTTTCCTCTTATTTCAAGTAATTGTAGTATTGTCTTTTCTTCCATCAGTGTTCTCCCTTAGGGGAATTCTTCTAGCCTTAGTTCTCATACCACCCTCTTTCAAACAGCTTAAGATTTAATGCAAAAAACCTGTTCGTCAGCTTATGCTTCCAGCTACAGTTATTTCTAGCCAGGGTGTTTAAGAAGTCTTATGCTTCCCTTCGCAGGTTGTAAAGTTGTGGGTTTGGCCTCCACAAAATATTCTTAGTGTAATTTCTGCTTTGCCTAGAGCTACCCTTTCTGCATTTATCCTGGTAAACACAAAGCTGTTTCACACCTCTGAACGTCTATAGTTCTCTGAAGTCATAAGTCTGAAGATCAGCATCCTGAACTATTTAATAATCTTGGGTTTGGGGCTTCCATTTATCAATCCTTTTTTTATTAGACCGTTCTTTTTTCCTGACCTTTTCTCCAGCCTAACTTTGTAAGAGTTGCTTGTGTGGCATACGCTTTCACAGTGTGCAAGAAGGGGGGCTTCTGCCTAATCCTTTACACTGTAATAAAAACAAATAAAAATAGTGGATGAAAATGTTACTGGTATGTATTCCTTGAGCAAACTAGCCATTCCAGAAGTCTCGCACCATCTATTTCCTGTTTCCAAGTTCCCCACTTTAAAATTTCTGCCAAAATTCTCTAAAGTTTTGTCTGCTTTCTGCTGTTGTAAACTGGACTTCAATCTAGTGTTCAGATAACACCAGGAATGTTTGAGTTGGTTTTCATGGGCCAAGTTTGTCAGTGAACTAGATGAAATGAGAGAAACAGTTCCCACCAAGTACCAAATTCATACTTTGAGCCTCAACACAAGCCTAGAGCTTGAAATGGCACAAATGAAATTACTACCAAGACAATTTTGTCTTGGCTTCTGAATTCTGTCTTCAGACAACACTGAAGTAAAGAGTTCCAAAATAATCTCTGATAAACCATCAGTAAACCTAAGATTTGCTTAAATTTCATTCTTCACATGCTCTAAAAAAGCTGACGGATTTTCAACATCTTAGAGCATTTTTTTTCATTTTAGGTTGAAATCTTCCTTCATGTCTCACGTTTTGTGGGTGTTTGACCTGTGGTAAGATTGCTTTTCTGGATGGTCCCACCTGCAGAGGGAGCAATACCTCTTCATGTGCTTCTACTGAGCCATGGACTGCTGCTTATCTCATGTATGTGCAGGCTGCCAGAGGGCCAAGGTGACTACTGATGCTGCCAGCCAGGCACCAGAGTGCAGAGATGTTCTCTTTGAAGCAGGCACCAATTGCCAGCACTGTCTCATAGTCCTCTGGTGGCAAGCACACCTAGCTCAGGCTCCAGCACTCTCCACACCAGCTCTGTCCTTCCACTCTCTCTGATCAACAGATCTGCTCCAAACAGACTCCATCATCCACCCCTGGACAGAACTGAGACCTTGCCTGCCATGCCTTGCCCTTACACTCACATGGGTAAACACATTCACTCACATGGGTAAACACATTTTTTAAGTAAGGAAGGGTTTGAACAGTCATCTTGCTTGCTTTCTGATACAACACAGGTAATGTCACAGCATGGAATGGTTCCTAGATTGAAAATATCTTTATGATTCCTCATATTTGTGAGTTTAGCGATGCAGATGCGCTAAAGGGAAATACCTGCCAAATTATTTTTGTCAGGAGACAAATAAGACCTTCCAGCTTCATTTGACCACAATAACTTCCCATTAATATATTCTTGCTTGCAAACACCCCAAACTGTCTGCACTAATGAGGAGGCAGAATCGAACCACTATTTGGCACCTGTATCATGAGCAGTCTAGCACAGGCACGTGTGTCAGTGTGAAGGAACTTCTGAAAAGGCAGTACAGTACAGTACAGCCCTGAGCATACAGTGGAAATGGAAAAGAAGAAAAATCAATTTTGTGTATTTCCTGTAGAAGGAATAACTTATAATTTGATGTAGTAGAATGGAAATCTTTCACCTGGATAAAACAAACTCAGATAAACACATTAAAGAGTTCTTACCTAAATTTGCTCTGAATATCGATGGAAAAAGCAGTTGGACAAAAGAAAATGTGGGAAACTGGACAAAGCAGGGGATCTGACGCCTATTGAAAAAATGATCAAGTTGAACATGAGTCAGAAGCATGTCCTTGAATCAAAGGTATCCTGGGCTGCTTCAACAAGGGTGCTATCAGAGAGTCGAGTATTCTCTGAGCCCTGGTGATGCCACATCTGCACTTTTGGGTTTTTCAGTACAAAAGAGACATGGACATGCTGAAGAAAGTCCATCAAAGAACCACTAAACTGGTAAAGTGGCTGCAGCACCTCTGCTGGGATATCTGGGAGTTTAGCCTGGAGAAGAGACAGCTCAAAGATATCTCATCAATGAATTAGGTATCCTAATTGAGTGTAAAGATGGAGCCAGATTCTTTCCAGTGAAAGGAACAACGACAATGGGCACAAAGTGAAACATAGAAGGCTTCATTTGTACATCGGAAAACACTTTTGTACTGCGAGGGTGACAGCATTGGAACAAGTTACCCAAAGAGGTTGTGTAGTCTCCATCCTTGAAGATATTAAAAAATCACCTGGTTCTGGTCCTGGTGCTGGTCCTGGTGCTCGGCAACCAGCTGTAGGTGACCCTGCTTGAGCAGAAGTCTTGGATCAGGTAACTTCCACAGGTCTCTTCCAACTTCAACCGTTCTGTGATTCTGTAATTGGTGTCTACAATTAGAGTAAGTTGCAGTAAGGTATTACAGTACTCAGAAAGAGGTTTGGCTAAGACACAGCTTTAAGCTCGAGCACTACACCGACATGAAATATTTTTGGTTTATCTACTGTATAGAGAGTGATCAAAACAAAAATTGTCATTCTCAAGGGATAGAAAATCAGCCTTTTGGGTTTTTTTTCACTGTTCATATTACTCTGTACTGTGCCATCAAAACCAGGTGCATTTTGCATCTGTTGCTGGAAGTTTAAGTTTTGTTCAAGTTGACTTGAATAAAAATGAAAATCCAATAGATTTATCAAAGGAAAAGAGAATTGTTATTTCTCTGAAATCTGCTCAAATCTTTCTTTCTGTCCACATGTAACCATAAATCTACCTGGTGCATTGACAGCCAAATGTTTTCTGACCTGTGCCGAACATAGTCAAATAAATTTTAACTCCTTTGATGCACTATTTTACCAAAACTGAAGCCAGATGTTTCACAGGTGACCTGACAGAATACCATTACTTCCCAATTACCATAAATAAAAGGAAAGCTGTCACAAAGAGTGTGTGAAGATATATCATTCTAACATTCCTGAAGATTTAACCCTTCCTGACCATTCACAAATTGAACATCTGAAAGATGTTCCTGGATTTAGTAATTAGGCACAAGGATCTTGACATTATCACTTCTCACTTTTCTCCAAATTTAGATGCTTTGAAATTAGGTGTTTGGGGGGATTTCAGTCATTTCAGAAGCTACAGCTGTCATTCAGACAGGCAAACAGAGTTGCAGCAGCACTTCAGAGCTATGCAGAAAGTACAATTCTGTGTCCTATTAGGCTTGATGAGAAGATAAATAGGTAGTCTAGTATGCCCCTTGATACATTAACAATAATCCAGTAGTCTTCTCTAGTGCAGCTTTTTTCCAAGTCAGTGACTTAGTGAATATAACAAAAGCTCTAGGGGTTTGCATTTTGTGTTTCTCTCTGTGACATAAGGTAGGATCTACAAGTATTTTCCAAAATGATAGTTTTAGCTTCAAGCATGGGTCCATTTATCTGATTGCACTGTGCTCATGACATACAACAGTGCTGGTAGTATAGGTGATCTCAGTAGTGGGGGGATAATACATAAAAATAAGCATAACTCCACTAGAAATGTTTATATATTTTGGGAAAAGCGTCTCTTACTCTAGGGTGGTGAACAAAACAAATATTTTCCAGAGTCCACTAACTTCATGGATTCATTCTGACTATCATGGGCTTTTAACTACACCCAGCATATTCAAAATATTGAAGGAACATCAGATCCTAAAAGTGGTTTAGAGTAGTTACACTGAAACAAATAGATTCAAAAACAGACTCTTTGAAGGATGAGTTTGTATAAATATTCACAGGTGAAGACAAGGGTAATAAAACGATGCAATGTTATATCACTCTGGAGATTCAGTTTAAGCAGTAAAGAAGCAGGTTAAGAAAGTTTCCAACCAGTATCTGTGGTTAGTGTTTGAGATCCAGATGATATTTGGTGACTAGTGTAGCACCAGCTGGTGAAAAGTCACCTGTTAATTCAGTTGATGCCAGCTGGAATACCATATGCAATGGATTTTTCAGCTTAGACTCCCAGGGGAAACAGGTTCATAATAGCCACTTCAGGTGCATATGCCCAACATACAGTTCCACCGATGAAAAGAAAAAACACCTTCCTTACTCTGAAGTACCAAAATTCACAAGGCCAAGGAAGTGCCCTCCACATCTATACTTTTCCCAAGCAAGGGCTCTGGTTAGATGGAGGTACTGGGGAGAAAGGAGTGATATCATCATTACCCCTTCTGGCCAGGAATGAATTTGTCCAGCCTTTCATTTTTATGTTAGCAATAAGAGCACTGTAGGAAGGGGAAGGAAGATATTCAGAATCACATCAGTCCTCAGCTTTTCTTATCACTTTCAGCAAATGCCCATTTACTGTGCTTTCTTTTGGTGTTTCTTTTTCTGAAGCAGTTTCTGCCTCTGCAATTTTTAGAATACCTGGGTGGCTAAAAGCAATGCATTGGCCAATAGTGTACAGATACCTAGAAGTTAGGCACAGCTTTGGTGACTTCAGCCCTGCATTTCACTGTGGCTATCCCTTATTAATCCTTACTCTGACTGCTGGACAGATCTGTGTTTTCATGAATTAACATACTCATATCCTACACTTTTAGTTAGCTTTCAATAAGCAGCTAAGAATAACTGGGGTTTCAGCAAGATGATGCAATAAAGTTACACCATGGAAAAGGACTGACCCTCATCATCCTCCTTTTGAATTTTAATGTGAGCAGGCACAAAGTGCCATTCCGCTCTGCACTCCACAGGTGTGAGCATGAGCACAGACACAACTGTCTTTCTGCAACAAAGCACCTCTATGACTCTGAAATCCCAATATCCACTCACCTCGTAATCCATGAAAAAGTCATTCGAAGCAAATAATTTAGCCACATGGAAAGGATTCTGCCTGCCTCCACCTCCATTAAGACCCATTAGGCACAAAAGACAACTCACAGCCAGAAATGCTCTGTGACTAGATTTATCAGGTATAATTCATGAAACAGGATATTCCTGTATGGTTTGTTAGCAGTGAGGCAGCAAGAATAGTCCAGGATTACTTGCACCTGTCTGGATTTCAAACAAAACAGGCAGAACAGCAACAACAACCACCACCTTCCTTTTCAGCCTAAATGTTTCACAGACCTCTGCAGCTTTGTAGTCACCAGAGGGGGACAAAGACTCATAATGCTGAGAACTTGATTATGCTTTAATTTGCCTCAATCCACAAACCCTTCACTTCCCTCTCTTCTCAGATGCTGGCTCACATTTGTACTCAAAGCTGTTTATTTCTCTTTTCTTTTACAGTTTGGTATACCCTTCTTTTAACTACTGGAACTTATAGAGATGTGTACTAGATTTCAGAATTGCTAAAGCCACCAAAATTAAACAGTCATGGAAGAGTAAGATATTGAAGTTTCCTAATGTTCCTCCTACTAACACCACAAAACATTCCATTTGATTTGCTTTTTCTAGATGGAAATATTGCTGTCCAAGTGGTCTTACAACTCACACATGTCTTCCTGCTACCGCCACTGACATTTCATGAAAAATTCAGATATTGCCAAAGAAAGATTTCCCTAAGCTTTACTGAACTTTCCTGGTACAGTTTTTCTTTGCCTGACCTTTATTTTACAGTACTGAATTATTAAGTTGGTCTTCTTTCCTTATTCAGCATTTCTGTGCAGAAGATATTATGTCTGAACCATGTTCAGCAGTTGAGGCCATTGGGCTGTACACAATGGTTGTGAAGCAAAGAGTATATGATAATCCATTAGTATCATCTCATGGCATTACAAGAAGGAGAAACTATTATTGGAAAATTCTATTGATCCCAAAAGTCAAGAAAAACATTCTTCTCCTCGTGCAGAAAAATGTGAAGTATATATATTAATTCATGTTTTGCAGTTTTATAGTCCCTGTGAATATAGATTTGATGGAAACAGAACTGCATCCTTCAAGAGTGTGCCGTTGCTACTTCTTTTCTTTCTCCTTTTAGTTTCCCCTTCCTACCTCCCTCTTCAATGTACAGGGTTCAGCTTCCCTCCAATTATCATGCCCTCTTCTTTGAAATAATGCAGCATATGGACAGGATGTATACTGATCTTCTAGAAGATACCGGAGGTGGCCATGTCCAACCAAGTTTTGCTTTCCTTCATAAGTAGAAAAGGACAAAAGCAAGAACCTGTAATTTCTCCTAGGAAAGGTTTTTTATCTGATAAAATAAAAACCTTGCTCACACACTTTTTTCTCTAGATTAAAGTTTGTGATTATCTTTTTTTTTTGGAATCATTCTCTCACATGAGGGTAAATCTGCCATGTGTACTTTTTATCTTAGTATGCACTTACCAGAAGGAAGACCAGTATCATAATCACGCCACATGCTATCTTCAGACATACTTCTCCCCTGCTGCATAGTCTGGTATTTAGTATACTGCATCATGAATCATTTGCTATCTCTTTTATTTGTGTGTCATTACCTAAGATACATGTATTAAATTCTCAGTGCTTTTCAGACTCTCAAAGATGCAATTTCATGCCTGACAACTCCATAAAATATATTAGATATTTTCATTTCTCTTAAATTTAAACCAGAAACCTGGCTTCAGTGGATGTTTCATTTGGTTTTTTAAATCTCTCCAAGCTTGTGACATTTGTAACTGCTCAGATGTTAACCCAAACCATTCACCCATTCACCTTGGTAACAGCATACTTTTGGTTTTTATGTACTGGGCTGGACATCAAAGACATGTTTTTATTGCACAGATTTTACTAGCCAAGTCTGGATTCGTAACAGACCCTGTTCAGCAACAGCTGAGTTGTATAGAGAGCTCTTCTTTGGGATAAAAACAGGTGAACTGGGATCATCCAAGTCCCAAATTGAAATCTTCCCTCCATCTTTGCTCACCCTCAGCTCCCTACTCAGATTTTGGCTGGGGTGGGATATTTTCTGGAAATAAATGCTTTATTTGCTGTGCTTTTTACCATAGGAAGCCACAGTCTTCCTACAGGAAGACCAACACATACACGCAGTCTTTCCAATGGAGACTCTCAGGAGTGCTATAGCTACCTTATCCAAAAAGAACCTAGTTAATGGTGGATGCATTGAACAATTTAATTTTTTTTAGGAGAGAAACAGATGTCTTTAACACATTGTGCACACTGTCTTCCCTACCCTGTTCGTACTGATCTTCTGGAGATTCATATATGTAGCACTGGCTTGCCCTGTACTTACTCAAACCATTATCTCCTCCTTCACTCCCTACAGAAAGAAACATCTGGCAAAATAATGACTTCTCCCTTAGTTCAGTCAAACCCTCTTTTCCCTCAACCCACACTCCCAAGGTCTCTACGCAAGTGTTTAAACATTCATGTGACTGCATGAGTAGGACTGAATATATTGCCTAAGCTGTGTAGGCACTACCACAAACACGTGCTTTAATACAATCAAGAGCTCTTGATGACCAGGAAGATGTGAGGAAGGGATTCAGAAAATCTTTTGGCAAAAGATGCCTGAACTGCATGTTCAGAATCTTAAGCAACGTTCACTGTCATTTTCATTTGTCGAGCTTCATATAAGAATTCACTTCTGTCAAACAAGTCAGGATGCCAGCTGTTTCAGTAGATGTTATCAACCAGTTTTTATGGTGAATATTATTTCCATATTATCTCCAAGAGAAATAAATGGAAGAGGATGCTGAATGACAGTTTAATAGTAATGATATCTTATATTTATATAGTTCCTGCCATCCTAGAGCAATTTACAAATAATATCCATAAAAGAGTTACTCTGCCCATCCTTAAAATGCCTCCATCTCTCTGCTGGAGGCTGGGATCCAAGCATGCAGTTGACAAAGAGCAGATCAGCAGGGGAAGGGGAATTTTGGCTGAAAATTCATAGACTTGGGAAACAGCATCTCTTATGGAAAAAAAATAGCCCACAGAAAACCAACATTGTAAAATCATTAAACTCTCCATAGAACAGAAGATTCTGGTCTTGTAAAAAAAAGTTTGATCATATAGAAATCTTCTTGGGAGTTAATTATCCACCACTGAAAGATGAAATACCAAATTCTGCTAGATTGTGAAAATACATTGCCATGGAACACCCACAAGTCAAACATAAGCCATGCCTTGCAGGTTAAAGTACAAATGAACATGTACTTCAGAAGGCTGGTCATTGCTGTTTATGAATCTGGTTTTACTCACAGGTAGTGTCAGTGCAGCACACACAATTGTGTACCATACTCCCTTCTACTCTGACAGTAGCCAATTACCAGGGATACCAACATGCAGCAGGGTCTGATCTGAAGTCTGTGATGGAAGCTCTCAAAGAAATGTCTCCTCCAGCATTTGGGTCTATGGTTTCAAAGGGAAAAACAAGAGCTATATCCCACAGATATGACAGCTGTACTTCATCATTGTTTTGGTGTCTCAAGTCAGCTCTGGGTTATTTGCAACACAGCAGTGATTTACTAAAGAGTTGGAGGAATACTTTTTGTCACCTTCGTGTTTCCCACCAGAAAATTGAAAGCAAACAAGTACATGCTTTGTTCATTCAAAGTTATGGGAAGTACAGACTTATAGTTTGGACATCCTATTCCTTCAGGAGTCAGGCAAACCATTTAGAAGTTTTTCTGTATACCTCCCTTCTGTGATGTCCCACTCTTAATGGAAAGGGAGCACTCAAGGTTCGTGGATACTCATGGTCAAAAGTAACAACAAAAGTCAGATGATCTGCAATAGCTGGAAAAGTTTTATTAGTAAATTATGCACTTGGCATGGAAATTGGTATGTTAGTCCCTGACCTTCTAGTACAAGCATGCAACAGTGGGGTTTAGATAGAAGGGTAGGGTGAAAGGAAGACAGAAAAAGAGAGATGAATTAAAACAGGGGAGACAGAGATAAAGAAAGGAGGAAAGAGAGATCACCAGCCCTGGCTCCACTGTCATTCCAGCTGGGGATGCCTGCATGCCTGGGCTTCATGGGCCTGCCTTTTTATAGATAACTTTTCCCCACCCTAGAGCAAAGTTTCTTCCTTCCTATCCAAATTAGCTTTGTGTAGTCCATTCTTCTAGACCCTTCTGGAAATGGGTCAGGGGGCTTTCCGGGTCTTTGGTGGTCTTGATTCCTGCCCCTACTGTCCATGTCTGCTTCTCAATCTCATTCCTGTACTGTACAAAACTGTACTGTGTTGTGCTCCAGGAACTAGAACAAGGACATTTTTCCCAGAAAAGTGGTGCCCTACCTCTCTATATCCCCCTTCTCCAGCCACATCCTGTTCTTTCTCACGGTATGTTATTAACAACACTCTTTGGCTGTTATTCCCAACAATCCTTGGTTGGCTCCACAGCTATCTGGCTATCGGCATTTGAGACATACACATTAGCCCCTTATCTTCTGGGCTTCTACACCTTCTCAGTTTCTCACCTCTCTGATGAGTAGTTTAACCACTGTTTTATGTGATGCTATCTGAAAGGTTAAAACACTCATCTGAAGATGAAGCAGAATACACAACCATCTGAAGTGTATTACAGTTTAATGAAAAATTGCAACAGTAAGTGTAACACAAGTAACAAGTGTCCGAATCCAAAACATTAAACTACAAAAGAACTTCAATTTTTTTTTCAAATCTGACTCTTCTCCCTCCTTCACCTCTTAGTAGTTTTCCCAATGTAAAAATTTCCCACTAGCCATCAGTCTCTGGGAAAGCATTTAAGAAAGAGAGCTGATAAGGGAAGAATGATTTGACAATAAAATGTTTGCAGCAGAGTGTGAAAATTAGCTGGTTTAATACTTCAGTATGTAAACTAGCTCAGGCTTTGAAGCAAATTCATTAGAGCAGGTTGACACAGTCCAAATGACAAGTGAGGGAAGTCCTCATGGTGACATTTCTCATGGCTAGAACAGAGCAGCAGGTTAACCTGTTACTGAAGGATTGAGTGTTCATCAGTTACGTGCTGACATGTCTGAAAAACATTTGGCCCCTTTGTCTATGATTCACTTTAATTCTGCCAGCCCTTTTTAACCCTAAAATGCCTAAGGCTGGGCTGTCCTCTCCCAGCTTTGAGAAATACTAAGACACTAAATTTTATTACAGAATTTACTGTGGGCTTTAGAACACCAGCCTACAAACAAACTTTCAGTTTGTAAAATAACTCATTTTCATCTCTTATTTTCAAATATACTTGGAGAGATTGTTTCTGAAAAAGACATGCCTGTCATCATGAACTAATGCAGTCAGTGGGGAATTCAGCCATTTGTATGTTGAGTTCTCATACTAAAAAAAGAGAAAGAATACATAATGCTTTCTCATCTAAACTGACATTAGAATTTGGTGATTAAAGATTCCATTCCTCCTCAACTATGACATGAAGACAAAGACAGACAGGAAGGGGGTGCTGTGTAGAGTGTTTTGGCCAACTCTAAGTAGCTACTAGTAGAGGTGCTTTTCTTTCTCTTTTCTACTCTTGTTTAATTTATTGGCATACTTGCCTTTTATTTCCTGGGGTTTTTTTGTTGTGGTGGGTGTTTTCTTGGTTGGTTATTTTGGGTTTTTGTTTGGTGGGGTGGGTTGTAGACTTCTTTTTAGTGGTGAAATATAAGATAAAACATAAGAAATATGAATCAAATTATGAATTTTACCAAAAGATAAATACAAAAAATATTACAAAAAAGACAGGACTTGTGAAAACCACAAGCCACCAGTTCTTAGTTATGAGGAGCTGCAACCTTCACAAATCTGTGTGCTGAAGTCGAGCATGGAAGAGATCAGACCAGAACTCAGACTCATTAAGGAATTTCTCCATTCCCCAGGCTTTGTCATCAGGCATCTACAGTCCCTTTCCCCTATATTCTGAAAAATGTCTTGCATTTTGCAGGTTTTAGAAACCTCTGCTACTGAGATAGACTGAAAATCTGACCAGCAAGGTTGCCAGTCACCTTGCTCAGAACAGAACACACTTTATCTAGTTTTGATTGACATTCTTGCAGAAGCTCTCCGCTCTGGTTATTGTTATCAGAAAATATGAAGTTGTAGTGCAAGACAGATGGCTGACATACAGCTGCTGCTGCTTTGGGACTGTGAACAAGGTTGCCTGGCAAGTTCACTGTTGCTGAGTATGGGATGCTGCAAACAGAACTGTAAGTTCTGTTACTTTTGGGATGTTGTTTCACTGGAAAACAGATTTTCTGATTTAATATTGTAGAGAAAAGGTCAGAGGGATTTTGTGTTGAAGAAGATATTTTCTGAGTTATGCAAACACACAGGGCTGCTGCTATCTAACAGGGTGGTCACTTCAGTAGAGATAACAAACTTTATCTGAACTCAAGCACACTTCCTGATAAAGTGGGCTGTACAGCTGCTAGGTGATATTTACAATAGATGGATTTAATAAGAAAGAGGAAAGACCTTTTTTTTTTTGTTATTACTACTTGGGTTGGAAAGCTAAGAATGACTTCAAGCCAAAAGACTCCCAGCCTCTCAGTATATTTAACTCAAACCTTGAATGTCCACTAATACTTCCCTCTTATATTATCTCCAGATTCCCAGTATGATAGTTCATCAATTCAATCAAAACACATGCACATTCTGATTTCAATCTTATATTTTCTAGAATATCGACCAGCTTGTTTGGGGGGTTTTTTAAGGGAAAAAAATCAAATTATTTTCCACAATGCTTATGCTCATTACACTCTGTAAAACTCTTTTCTAAGGATCTTGAGATACATTTGTTTCAAAATATTCTTTGCTAGTATTCCTGCACCAAGAGCACCTGCTCTAACTATACCCACCTTAGCAAAGGCTCCCTTCCTTTTTCATTGACAGGGAGAGGTATTGTAAATTATGCCTATACGAATTTAATGTTAACACTCATATTTACAGCTGTCTGTATTCCCAAACCTCCTTCATTCAATTTGTATAATGTAAATTACATCCTCCACAGTGATGGAATGTAAGCAAAATCAGTAAGTTTTCTATTGCACCTGGGCAATTTCCATGTATTAAACATCAAATCTGATCAGTGAAAGGTAAGAGTCCTTCATTAGTTGCTACAGACTTCTAGTAAGTATCTGGATAGGAAATAAAATATCTTAAATCTTCATCAGCAATAAGATGGCCTCCAATAGGCTTGAGTAGTGCAGACATGAAAAGAGTACTGCAAAACTGCTTCGGAAACAATTGAGGATATGGAGCTTTGGTTGTATGGAAAAAACACACCTGAGATTGTAGAGACATTTATTTTCCCTCACTAAGTATATGATCAGACTTTCCAAATATTTGCATCTGGAAGCTGAAAGCGAAAAAAGATAAAAAATTAGGTTAAATGGGTAAACAGGAACCCTCCGTGATACTCAGAATTACTCAGGTTGATAGGTAATTCCAAAGACATTAAAATCTCTTTTTATGTTTATTGTTTTTCAGTGCCCAGTGTTTCTCTTTGTCTATTTGCATTACGGTAAACTCCTAGTTATTTGCATTGTGGTACCACTATCTGCTATGCCTTTTTCATGCTTCTGCTTTAGGCAGCTGGGACTTGCTGCCATCAGAAACTGTTCCTCTTTTGCTATGAACTTGAAGGTGCTGGTAAGACTTGGACTTCCTCTCTTTTTGCTGCCTGCCATCTTCAAGGAATAAAAGACTCACATACTTTCCTGGTCTTCTCATTCTACTCCCTGATGTCCACTGGCAGGTTGACCTCCAAGTGAGTAAAAAGGCACAGGGAGTTGTTTACACATTAGTCCTGTAGCTCTCATTCTTCTTCCCAGGAACAGTTCTCCAGTAAGCAGCATATGGTTCTGCTAATGAGCTTTTATTCTTCAAGAAGTTGTAGCCTCTGGCATTTTAAGGAAGTTTCACTGGATTCCTGCTCTACTGATGCCAGCTATAGATGAAAATTATAAACTTACATGGGAAGTGCTTACACAGAAAGGAGAGTTTTTGAGGTGACACTGATCTACCTTTTTACACACAAAACACATAGTTCATCAAGTTTAATTTATTTTTATATTCTTTTTTTTTTAATTCCTCCTACCTTCTCTATGCCTTTGCAAAACCTCTTGCCACAACTGTTTGTCTCCAGGTCCCGAATTATTCCAGGTCTTCTCCATTTCTTCACGGAATATCAGTTTTTTACTCTTGCCTTTCCCCCTCAAAACTCTACACTACACTGGCTATGCAAATTTCCTAGAGAATTATCTAGTCTTTTCCCACCCCCCACCCCTTGGACATGTCTAAATATTTTGGGTTTTTTTCATGACCGATCCTGAACCTGACTGTATACCAGAGGGTTAATTTTTACTTTTGATTTCTGGGGCTATCCAAAAGGTACTTCAAAATCCAGTTTGCACCTCAGCTCAAGAAATATACATCTACATATTATATTTCCTATAAATCAGCTATACATACTTAGGCCAATATTTATGCTAAGCCTTTCATTTCTGTAATATGTTGGTAGGAAGAAAATAAACATAGAGAAGCTATCTTAGAGTGATCTGCAGCAATTCATCAAAGTAGAGTTTTCTTGAAGACCATAGTAATGAAAATCACAAACAGCTTCTGTGCACTAAACAACACCAAATGCTTGCCCTGAAGCTCTAAGGAGCCATGGAAACAGTTCTTCAGTGCATTTCCCAGTATTGATCCATCAGAATTTTCATGCTTTCAATTTTGCATAATTCTCAGGTTGAAATGAACTCAGAGCATGCAACGTGAAACTCAGCCAAGAATTCTGCTTTCCATAATTCCATCTCAAAACCATATATCAGCGTGACTTCTCTCAAAGCAGATTTCACAAAAGGCATGCAAGCATCGACCAGCCCCATGCTGGATTCCAAATTTGTAATATGGTTTTGGTTTCATTGTAAACATTTTGCATAACTTTGGTTTTCTATATTAAAATGGCTTATGCAGTCTTCAGAGGGGTCTAAATGAAGAAAAAGCAAAATTAAATCCCCTGTCAAAAGGTTCATAATTTCCTTCATAATGTTTGGACTCCAAAGTCACACTGGCTCCACAGTTCAGTTCAGATATTAATAATTTTTGAGAAATCTGCAGCTGATCTTCTGAGTTTTGCAGAAGATATTGCACATCTCTTCCAGAACAAATGATTTCCCAACACCATTCACATAATTAACTACCTCACAAGCTGTTCTGCATGGTCCTATCACTGCAGCATGGAGCCTTTAGCTGTCTGAGTTTTCATGCAGGAAATCATTCAGAGGACGGATACCTTTCTAGTGGGTTAAGGACCTCTTGAAAGAAATCCTGATGCACAGACCATATGGATGTAGAAAGAGCAGCATCACTCTAAGTTCAGAGATTTATAACTGAAAGGTCATTAGAGAGGCTATGCCTTTCCTACAATTTTAGCTAAGCTGCTTAACAGCTTGCAGCTGTACCTACAAGTATCCTACAGAGCTGGGATCTTCCTACACTACCTTGGCTGTATCTGCTCTTTGCAGCACTCAAAAATCCAAACAACAAGTTAAACTCAACAATTTTCTGGGGCGCATAACAGGAGTGTTCAAATTTTCAGTTAAGTGGTTGTTCTCAGCTATATTCAACAGCAGTCATACATTTCTGAGAGTAAGTCGAAGAGGTTTGCTTGACCTCTGCACATAAACTGACTTATTTCAGTTTCAAGTGAAAAGAATGAAGAATAAGGTCTCAGACAAAATTACAACTAGGCCTGAGAATCTGTTTGAGAAACTAATATATAGCAGCTATTAGATATAACCTTCCATTAAATGGTACTGTTTTACTGTGATATACTTGCAGGATCATCAAAGTGAGGTTCAGATCAGGGTTTAAATGTATGTATTTGTGTGGATACCTTTGCTACTTCCTTTTCTGGAAAAGGTAAGTACACATCAGTATGAAACCCCTGAACAATTGCAGCTTATGAATTTTGTGTTGCTATACCAAAGACTCTAGTTACAGCTTTGAGAAAAGTAGTACTAGGATTTGAAAAGGGAAGGAGTTAGAGTGTTGATGCAGGAGGACCATGGAGAACTTGTGATGCCACAGGTGACATGTTCAAAGAGAGTCCTCACCTGCACACTGGGTACTCGTGAAGCCTTGAATGCATCCAGAAGCCACTGCTCTCTAGAAGGATGATTTTAGCAATCCTCAAGCTAGGGGCTGGCTCACAGTGGCTAGGTGGCCACTCTCTAATTCTCTATCCTATGTTGTCTTGCTGTGTAAGTGTGTCACATTTTTCAGCTGGGCTTTGCTGCAATTCTTCCTTCTGCAGAACATACATTAAGCTCTTCAGTGAAAAAGGGATGTTGTGAAGCTGGCTGAAATTTGTTGCAATGTTTTGCTATTGATAAGTGGTGTCAGAAGAGTGTGAAGTGATGCCAGATATGCCTCTTAGGTCTTCAGAGCTGGAGAGGTGCTTGGGGCTTGATGTCTCTAGCTACCTATTCACTCTTCAGTATTTATTCAAGACAGAGTTATTGACTTAAAAATTTAAAACAAACTTTAGATGAGGAAGTTGGACTAAGGCAGATAAAGAAATGCATTTAAAATTCCCAGAATGAAGGTATTAAGGAGAAAAAATTCTGAGAAAGCTGTGCTTTCTCATGTCAGGTGAGTTCACACTCTGATTTGACTTTAAATGATCGTAAAACATCTTCAGCATAAACAGTGTGTTTAACAAAGGTAGAAGTGGCCTCATTAGATGTGCAGTAGTTTCTCACACCTCGTCTGCTTTCAGAGAATGACTGGTTACTCTTCCCAGTGGAGGTACTGCAGACACATTCCAACTCTCTGATGTCAGTAGCAGCTGCGCCAAGAGCTTTGCTGGTGTGCTGCATGGCTAATTTGCCAGAGCTTGTCAGATAAGAAAATAAACTTATTTCAGCAACTGTGAGTTATTCCATTTAAAGAAAATCCTCTTGGGCTCCGGTGTTAGGATTCTGGGAAAATCTTGTTTCATGATTCTCTTTCCAAAATTTAGTCTGACTTTGATTCAGATTTTTTGCGGCACTGACAGCGTGCCTATGTAACTGAGGAGTATTTAGCCTACAAGATTTAGCTTGTTTTATCATTTTTTCTCCAAGAAATTACTACTTCAGTGGCTTGCACAAAAATTGCAGACCAAGCTATGTTCTGTTCTCAGACCAACTTTACACACACATAGATACTAAACATTTTTAGACTTTTCACTATCCAGTTATGTAACCCCAGTACTTTCCCATATAAAAGTAAAATACATTTTAATGCTTCCTGTGAGACTCCCAGAGATCTTAGAAGTCTTTTTTTGATGAAGACCTCCCTTCCTGCTGGTTGTTCTGAGCTTCCTCCAAACACCATCTTCTCTTTCACTGAAATCAGAATTAGTCTTCTTGAGACCTTCATAAGATCATAGAATGGTTTTGGTTGGGAGAGACCTTAAAAATCTAGTTCCAAACCCCCTGGCATGGGCAGGGAACCTTTCACTAGACCAGGTTACTCAGGGCCCCATCCAGCCTGTTCTTCAACACCTCCAGGGATAGGACATCTGCAAAACTTCTCTGGGCAACCTGTGCCAGTACTTCATCACTCTCACAGTAAGGAATTTCTTCCTAATGTCTTACCTAAACTACTCTCCTTCAGCTTAAGCCCATTGCCCCTTGTCCTTGTCCAAGAGCACTACATGCCCTTGCAAAAAGTCCCTCTCCAGCCTTCTTTTACCCTTTAGCACTGGCAGGCTGCTATAAGGTCTTCCCAGAGTGTTTTCTTCTCCAGGATGAACAACTCCAGCTCTCTCAGAATGTCTTAGAAGAGGCAGAGAAGATAGAGAATAGAAGACGCATTCCAGCCTTGTGATCAACTTAGTAGCCCTCCTCCAATTGGAATTGGACTCATTCCAACAGGTCAATGTCTTTCTTTTGTTTCTGGGGGCCCCAGAGCTGGACAGAGTACTCCAGGTGGAAACTCACAAGAGCATAGAAGAGCAGGGCTTTCTTCCGTTACCGAATTAAGCATCAGTCAGCTTGAACTAAACAGATGATTGACTCCCTGACATCCATTTCCCACTTTCTGAGGGATTTGTGATATTCATCTATCCTCTGCCTTTGTCTATTGCTCCCAAATACTTCTATGTTAGCTCCTACTCAAAACTGCTTAGTCTTGAGGGATCAGACTCACCACAGCCCTTATATGAAGGAAAAACTTTCCTTCAGAAATGTGACAACAAACCTCTGCCTTCCATACAAGCTGAATTGCTGGAGGCCTCGTATCTAAATTCTGTGGTAGTAAATGCTGGACAGGTTCCCTGAGCTGCATAAATGTTAACAATGTATTTTTAGTACAAAAGAGGGGTGTTTTGTTCTATTGCGTCAGAAAATATCAGGTGACAAATATGGCAAAGGCCATTTATTTTATGTAAAAAAAATGGGTGTGGAATTCTGTTTAAAGGGGACTTAATTGTAATTCTGGGGCCTGACACAGTGTGGTGTACATGCTTTCACATGCAGAAAACTCTGTCCACTGCCAGTAAGGCAGGTGTCAATGAGGCAGGTAATATACATAAAATAGAAAGTATAGAGAACAATGGCAGGGAAATGTTAAATACATACAACCCTGCTGGAAGCAGTGCCTTCTTAAAACCCCAGTCACGGAGCCCCAAAAATTTAGCCAGAAACAATGGTGTTCCCTCACTTTCTTCATGATGAAATCAACCTAATCACAGCTTGTCATTATTCTTTTGCAAAAAAAAAATAATCTTTGGAAAGAGGAGAAGAGAAGAGAAGAGAAGAGAAGAGAAGAGAAGAGAAGAGAAGAGAAGAGAAGAGAAGAGAAGAGAAGAGAAGAGAAGAGAAGAGAAGAGAAGAGAAGAGAAGAGAAGAGAAGAGAAGAGAAGAGAAGAGAAGAGAAGAGAAGAGAAGAGAAGAGAAGAGAAGAGAAGAGAAGAGAAGAGAAGAGAAGAGAAGAGAGAAGAGAAGAGAAGAGAAGAGAAGAGAAGAGAAGAGAAGAGAAGAGAAGAGAAGAGAAGAGAAGAGAAGAGAAGAGAAGAGAAGAGAAGAGAAGAGAAGAGAAGAGAAGAGAAGATATCTGTGTGGCAAGTGGTACCCAAAGGTGAAATTTTCCTTCTTGTGGAGTCTGTGTTAAATAGAATTAACTTTAAAGTATATTTAGCTCTTTAACATTTTTAAAAAATTTTTCCTTTAAATGCATTGAGTACATTTTGTTTAGACTTTTTTTCATTATTGTATCTCCATCAGTTCTAATTTTTAAAATTTCCAGTGTATCAAAACATGTAGTTCTCATCTTCTCTTTCAATATGTTTTTATTGTCCATGAAGAGGAGATGTTTCAAAGAGAAAGGAGAGCAAAAGAACACAATTTAAAAAAATAATAACTCAATTGTTCTTGTTATACTTGTTACTTAACAAGCTAAGTTTAAAACGTGAGAGAACAAAAATACCCTTCATAACCTGAGATAAAATGTAATTAAAACAGGATCAACTTCCAATATTTTAGTCAATTCTAATCCCAGTATAGTGGATCCAAGATAAAAACAACTTGAACTCACAAGTTCAACCTGCAGACTCTACATGCCTAATCCATATTTTTATCCAGGGTTCCAGTTCTTCGGCAGGTATGTTCCAGCAGGTTAAACTCCTAGGTGGTCCATTGCTAACCTTCAATAAACATGTTATTTAAGCAAAAAGATCCAAGAGTACTTTGATATGGAAGCTGTCATATGGTTTGATTCATACCATAGTACATCTCATTTTACTTTTAAAAGAGAATACAGAGGGGAGAAGCAATGAGTCTGCTGGGACTGGTTCTAGCCCATTTGAACTCAAATTAGCAGAAAAGCCTCTGTGTGATGAATGTTTCCTTTGCTGTGATTGCTTCCCTATGCCTGTTCAGGTGTGCAGTCTCAGGGCAGAGGAAAGGATTTATCGCAGACACTTCATGTTAGCAAGGTTCAGGCAAGGAACGGGGTGCTTGTACCAGGAACATCCCTCAGCCCTGCCACTTGAAATTCTCATGTTTAGCTCACATTGTGGAGTTGGAAATGTCAGAAAGAGAAGGAGAGAGGTCCTGATGTAGGGAAGGTATTTGAGGAGTGGCTCCCCTCCCTGGGGAGTGGCTGACCTGAATTTCTAAGATGCTGAGCCCTAGGCTTTTTGAGTCTGAAAATTGGTTTCTTGTACCTGGAACCCAAATAAGACCAGCCTACCACTGCAGGAGCTGACTTGCCTCTTTCTTTCACTACTGCATTTCTCTTTGGAAAAAGGTCTCACCAGCAGCTACTGGAGAGACCATAGAGAGTGGTTAGGATGCCATAATTCTCAAATCCAATGAACATAAAAGAGCTTCAAATTTACCCTGCTGTAAGGCTCAGCTAGGACAGTCCCTCATTATCTGAGGTTGAACAAACGTTTGGACAGCAGCCCAGCTTTGCAAAACAAGATCCTTAGGACTCAAGGATCAGCAGCAAGTTCAAGCTGACATTTTATTTCAGCTGTTACTTCTTTTCTGCTTTCTGTCACTCCAGTAGTCCCTGCTGGCCAGACTTAAAATAAACTTTTTTGTCTCTGGAAAAATTAATGACATTCCTGTAGAAAGCAGGTTAGTTGAGAAAGCACTATCAAGTCCAAAAAATAAACAGGAAAGTATTATTAAGAGAAAAATAATCTTTAAGAGAAACTGATTTAATGATTAACAACTCTATTTTACCACAGACAGAATTCCTCCAGTGATATATGGAAACCCTCTGGGACTCTCAATTTTTACTAGATAATCCCTCCTGAATAGTAAAATACTGCTATATCCCCTGCACATCACCTTTTGAACTATACAGGCATTTTACTAATTGACCTCAAGAATAACTCTGGCCCAGATTATCTGAGGTACATGGCGGCCTGGCTTCCAACAACAAAATAAATTTTTTGCTGTTTTGTGGGGGCTTTTTGAAATTTTTTGTTCTAAGTTTGTCCTGAAGGCCTTACTAAATAAACCAAACCAAACCAAAACAAACCAAAACAAAGCAAAACAACTATCAAACCAACAACTCTCCCCCACCAAGAAAACCTCAACAACAGAGAAAAAAAACCCTGAGAATCAATATCTGCAGACCATACATATTCTGTTACTCCTAATTCTGATGTTGCCCATTGTACTGTGCATTTGTTTGATCACGTAATTACCATTTTTTCACAGTGCATTCAGTGCACAAGACTCAAAGAAAAACCCAGACATTTCAAATAACATTAGTTTTGTATTGACTATAGAAGGTCCTTTATAGTCAAGGAAAGAACTTATTTTCTCCTAAACCCATCTTTTAGAAGTAAGACTCGTACAATGGGCAGATTAAAACTGCAGCCATGAAAGAACTTAACTTTTTGGTATTTCTTGGCATAGATCTCTAAGTTTTCCTCAACAGAAGTGAAAAGCAATGAAGATCCACTTTTAAGTGACTTGAATCAGCATCAAATTAGGCACAGGATAAAGGCTGTGAAATGGTTTTCAATTCTTATAAATGCAACCATACTGTTAAAAGAGTTACATCAAGTTCCTGGAACCTGTCAGGGAGAGGAAAAATGTTCGATTCACACCTCTTCTAGAGGGGTGGGAATAAAATACTGAAAATTCATTTAATTAGTTAAAGTCAGAGACCAAAATTAGGGCAGATAACCTCTCCTGTGTATAGCTCCAGTCAGCATTTGCACAGTTGTGCTAAGCTCAACCACGGGCGCAACCTGGGCTAGCTGCTCTATAGACAAAGCAGAAGAAAGCCCCTGCCTCAATGGCTTTGAGGAAGAAAAGACAAAGAATAAAAAATAATCCCAATAGTCCTTATTTTTTCTGTTCATAATTCAGGTATAAAAAATTCAGCACTACTGATCAAATCTGCATTAAGATCTCAGAAATCTCCATCATAACAGAAAGCTACCACCAAAGTTTCTTATTTCATTTCTTTACTTCTTTGCTACTTTAATTCTTTACTTCTTTACTTTTTTTCCACTCTTCAAAACACATCTTTCTGGAGCTATGCAAATACATCGTAACTACATGACGACACCATGGCACACAGGCCGTGGCTGAACAGGACTGGCCAGTCAGTGGGAGGGTACAGTGTTAGTCAGGATTACTAAGTCACACAGCACACATCCTTCTGTAACCTGTTGTTTCCATCTGGTTTTTATCTTGCAGATGATAAACAACAAAAAAACATGAAAAATGTAGGCTAGATGGTGCTACTACTAAATCTTTGTCACATCCGGATTTCTGGAGTTCACAACTTCGCATGTAGACCGCCTTCTCCATTCCCATCAAACAGCTTCTTGTGACCCTTGCAATCCTGCTTCCTGGTTGTTTTGGTTTTTCTCCTGAACTCCCTGGAGGAATAGATTGCCACTACCCAGAAAAGTGAAGAAGTAAGCAGGAGAATGTCGAAGTTGTCTTGTATGCAGTAAACAAGTGCATACGGTCAGGGTGTGATGAAGAGATTTCATAACTTCTGATTTTTCCCAGTGGCTGGTGGTGGGTAAGTCACACTGATACCTGAGTGATGGATGACATGAAAAATAAAGGATGTTCCTAACAGCCAAATCAGCAAAATCAGCAGCTGTCTGCATTAACCCTTTAAAGTACCATCGAATACTGCTAAAGAACTCAAGGAATGAATCTGTGACTGATTCGGTCTGACCCTCACTCTTCAAGACTGACCTAAAACTGAGGCATTTACCCTGCAAACTTGATACTAGAGAAGAATAAAGGGTGCTGTTTAGTTTGTCTCTAATCCCACACAGCAAAGGACAGAGATACAGAGATACAGACAAACTCGCTGCTTGTTTGGAAGAGCTCTTGCCTGCATGCATGCTTACAGGGACAAGAAAAGCCTGTCAGACACAACGACAGCTAGTTTTATCCTGTCTGTGAAATGATTTGAGGGTTTCAGAAGAGGCAGGGAGTCTACAAAGGGAAGGCATTTTCTCAATTTGATGATGAGTCAAGTGTCCTTCACCACAGTGCCTTCATAGCATCAAGCCGGTTACGGCAGAGGACATTGATCCTCAGGAGGGACGTAGTCATTTCACAAACCACAATTTAAAATGTTTCTATTAGGACAGTGGCAGCTCCTGAGCCCTGGTTGCTGTTTTGTGGCTTACAGATTTATGTGTATGTACATGCCTGCATGCCAGCCCACCCACCCATCCATGCTTCTTCCAAGCTACTAACCTGTCAAAGAGAGCGTCATCTGATGGCTAATCCTCATGGACAATTCCCTCCCAGTTCTGCCACATACCTCTTGCCTATTTTGGGGTGCTACTTCTTTTTCAGAAGGTCATGCAGGCTGTGATCACTGCTATCTTTTCTGTAACACAGCAGCCCTCACAGCACACATTTTCTTTGGGGTTTTTGATCCACTAAGTGCTGTACTGGTCAAAACAAGGACAATATCTTAGAAAAAAGATCAGGATGCAGTTTCCCATTTCAACAAGATACAGAAAGTCCTGTCTGTTACTGACAGACATGGGTGAGCAAATTCTTCCTGTCTGAAGGGAGTCTCAGAAGAAACTCACGGGACAAATTGAAACTAAATATCAAGACATGAAAATATGAATTTACAGTGGTCAAAAGGAAGTGTGTTTGACTGTGTATACCAGTAATATCTGAAGGATTCTTTTAAAGTGTAATGCCCTATTAGGCATACGCTGCAACTTGGCCAAATCGTGTGAAACACTATTCAATATTTTTTGAAAAGAAAAATAGGGGTTGTGAAAAAGTTGCTTCTTTCAAACAGAGAACTGATCTACTGAGTCAAAACAAATTACTTTGTCAGAGATACAGGGCAAAATTACATTATGATCCAAGTCATGTAATTCTGATCCAGACTTGAATCTTCATCTGGCTAGAGCATTCAGACCAGTAGTATTTGTTATGGAGATATTAACATATGCAAGGACTCTGCCAACATGTACCTTAAAATATTGATATTACGTATGTGACAAGGACTTGATGTATCACTTTTGACAGAGCTTAAATATTTCATTTGATTTAACATAGCAGATTCCAGAAAACTCAGGCAGGAAGTTCCTTATATGACCTGTTTTCCAGTCATCATAAACTTGCACTTACTCTGAACTATTTCCTTTTTTTCAGGTTAGGACTAGTGACTGGGCACATTGTGATTAAAAAAAGTCAAAGCCTTATTCCACATTACTGAATCCATTGAATTTTTTAATGTAAGCTAAGCAACTACACCACAAAGAGAAGACTTTCAGTTAGAAGTTCAAAGTATATATAGGGATTTGAAATGTCTATACACCCTGTCAAATGCTAAATCAAATGGAATAACCTTATGTATACAATACTTTACAACTCTCAACAGCTTTCTGATCTCTTTCAGGATAAAGACATAAAGCAAACAAAAGTTTCTTTCTCATCAGAGACACCATCTAGTTTGAAGAGTTTCAACTCTGAATTCTTTTAAACACCTGTCTCCTTCCCCCTGCAGTTATTTATACCTGGAAGGTAAAAATCTGCTTGCTGAAAGGTTCTGACCAACAAAAAAATATTAGAGGACTGCAAAACTTACAGGAGCAGGAAATTGGATAAAAAGTATGTTCGTGTTTTTTTCTATATTCTTTAATGTATATATGCATAGAAGAGTTAATTAATATGTATATTTATAATCTATTTCTTTATATTCTGCACATTTGCCCACATTTGCCTTCCAGCCAATGAAGAGTTATCATTAGAACTTACTCCATAAAGTCAACCCACCACTCAGTAATCTCAACCTAACATTTATTTATATTCCAAATCTACATCTTGTACCATGTTATAAAGTAAAAGTTTAGGGACTAGTTTTCCATTGGATTTGAGTATAGAACGGCTTTCAACACACCTGAGGATGAAGTCACTACTAGCAGTCAGTACCAGTAATCATGATTTTGTTAATCACCATGGAAGGAAGAGCTCCCACAGATGAGTTCATGCATGGGCTAAGGGCAGACCACCAAAAACTTTCTTGACTGAAGTGAGATGTTTTGATTACTGCACACTGTAGTCTTGGTCATCCTTCCCTCGGGCACAGTTGTTTTCTTGTCCTGCTACTGCAGAGGGGCAACACAGGGAACTGTCTCAGTCAAGCGAGGGTTCACCTGCTATTCCTGCTTTGGTGGCCCCGCTATCTCCCTATGTGCTTTTGTCATTGTATGGAATCTTGGGAACAATACAGTGTGTGCCAAAAACTGCTCTTATAAGATCTTGGTATCCACACTGGCCTGGTCTGCAGGGCTTCGAGCCTGCAGGAGAGCTCTAGAGAGTATGGAACATCCCTAGACCTCCTCTCCTTACCTCAGGCACAAGATGATCTTAACACAGTAAAATGTTATTAGCTTATTACATGGATTAGCTTAAGCAGTCTGTATTTACTTAAGAGATATTTATAATATATATATTTTCCTGTCCCCAGTGTTTTCTTTTCAGATTTTAATGAGTTTTAAGACTGTGAGTCTAAAGAATATATAAATATGAAACTCAGCCTTGACTATAGAATTATGACCAGTAATTTAAAAATATCCTACATCAAATTTTTAATTAATTTGGAGTTAACATGGTGTGTCACACCAACATTTGGCTGTACAGTTCATGAAAACTGGAATCTTTCCCACTCTGTGGGAGGTTTTGCTCTTTTCAAGACCTTTCCCACTCATATATCACCTGTGTTAAAATGCAAATGGCTTAAACATAATCAAAGCACAGAATGTGCTGTGATAGAAAAAAAAAAAAGCTGTTTCAATCAGAAGGAAGCAGAAATTCTGTAAAACTGAAATGAAAGATTTCAACAGCTATGTTTTGTTACAGCATGTCAGCATCATGCAATACTACCTCTGTTGACACGTCTTTTTAAATAAATAATATTGGCTGGAAAAATCCACCAGATTCCAAATTAATAGCAAAAATAAAAATAAGTGGAAACAATTTTTGTGATTTTGAAAATGGTCCTTTGGGATTTTCAGTGATGTTAATTGAACACCATGACAAAAATGTTCTAATAAAATAGGTTTTTTCCTCAGGGCAAAAAACCTTAGTATTATTTTACTGTTGGATGTATACTTTACTTCAAGAGGAGAACTAAACAGTATGCAATTGAAAATGCCATATGCAATGAAGTCATAAGTTGTTAATCTCAGCTTCGTTCATCTGACAATTATCAAATATCTTTACTCAGGGCAGCCTTAACACTGCCCATGTATGTTAAATTGATGTATTTTGATAATGCAAGCACTCTTATTTTAATTTTTTTAAAATTTCTGAAAAATTAAATTTACTGAAAAATCAAAACACTGCTTTTGCTCAAATATAAAAATGTAGTTTTTTCCCCCAAAATATTAAAAAGGACACCTTTAATGAGTTTTTTCTCTGTTTTTTCTGTCTTTTTTGCTTTAGTGAGCTCTGTTCAACTGGTTTATGAACCTTTTCATATAAACTGATCTATAGATTTATTTGATTTACCAGGAAAAAAAGTTAATTTTTTCATACTATTTATATATAAATATATCATTAGCTATTTAAACATCTTTTGGTCATGTAATATATGTTTAAAGGGCAACACTGTTATGAAAAATGAGACTTTTGAGGAATGATGTTAATATTCTGTATCTTTGGAAAGGGCTGTCTTAGCCCTTTCCACCTCTGAAAAAAAAAGGAAAAACAAAAGAAAAAAGAGCCCATGGTGTGTATTCTTAACACTTCATACAAAGTTTAGCTGTGATATTTTTCACCAGGTGGGAATGAAAATTTGTTTCTATATGGAATATCTCTGTAATTACAGAAAAGTAAACATACATGAGAAAAGGAGACAGAATTCTAAAAGATGATGCAATTTATAAATCTCTCTATATAAACTTTGCAGACAAATATATGGAATTATATATAATGTGTTAATCGTGAAGATAAATTAGATCTGAAAATGTAAGAGAGAGGTGTTAAAACTCGCTTTGCTTTGACTGCAGTCAAAAGCAGTTTAAAAGACAGTGCAGCCTGTAGTAGAAGGATAGGAGGCCGTGCTTGGCTTCTAAGGAGGCATTTTTCATTCACTAAATAAATTGGAAAGATAAAAATTATTTGTATTACATATATGACATTCATAAAATGCACACCTATGATATTGTATGCCTGGCCTTGTAATGATGCATGGGCACAAAAGAAAGAAAGTGTCGAAGTCATTGTCCACTGCCTATTCCCAAATAAGAGAATAGTGGAATGGGACTGTTGCTGTTGCAAGTGGCAGGGTTGGTGTTCCAGTCAGGAGAGCCAAAAGGACACAGGGCAAATTGTAAAGGAGAGGAAGTGGGGGTGGTCCATTACTGTTACTGTTATTATTGAGTTTAATTTTGGGGGTAAGAAAGCAAAATTTCTGACTTGAAAACCTGAAAGCCTGAATACTTCTGCCCTGAAACAGAAGAAGAAAATTTCAAAATGCAAACCAAGCAACATACTAAATCAAAACTGAGCTGTCATAAGGTGTTGGAGGTATCTCAGTCAGGCTTTGTTTGTAGAGACATAAAATGTGTGAAATATCTGTGAATAGGTGCCTATTGGCTAAATCTTCAGTGTTCCCTTTGGGTACAGATGGCTGCTAACAGCAAGATGTTGTGGATATGGTTGAGGCTCCTTCTGCCTGAGTGCTTCGAGGCATCAGAGATACTGCAGAGCATTGGCAAGAGGAACACGCAAATCAGCAGTGGGGTGGCTTCAAGTAGGTGCCTCAGCACAGGGGAGAAAGGTGTCTCAGCACAGGGGAGAAAGGTGTCCCAGCCTCTTCCACTTTTAGGCTGACAAAATGAGATTAATTAGCTGAATTGGAAATATTTAGCCTAAGGTAGTCAACTAGGCTCTCTTTTTGACAGAGGAGACACAAAGAGGTGTTTTGTCAGGACCTGCCCTTAAAAATAAGAAAGCTCAAAAGTCACCCTTGGCAGCTGTCCACCTCTCTCTTTCATCTTAGGAGTGAAAAAAAGTGGCTCTGACTAGAAGCCTGTGCTGTCAGTGTAAGTTGGGAGAGTGGAATCTCATCATCACTCATGTTTATCCTGTATGCTCTACATGTGCCATAAAGAAGAGTAAGAACACTGTGGCTGTCTGGAAAGATGCTGAGTATTACCTGAAGGATGGCAAACAGTTAGTGTGTTTTCAAAGCAAAAAGAGATGGTGCTAATCTGCGTTAAAGGCTTGTTTCTGTTCTGAAAATATAGAGAGTATTACTCCCAAAATTTAATGCATAATGTTCAGTTCTGCAGGAGGATTCACTTACATCGAATACAATGACTTTTTTAACAACACAGAGATTGGGATCGTTGTTATTTGAGACTCCTTTCCATAGTGAGTATCTTGGGAAAATTAAGAGAGCCAAATCCTACAGTATTTTGAATGATGCAGGCAAAATTCCCATTGAATTCAGCGGGAGTGGAGGACAGACTGAGAAATCTGGATGCAGGTAATGACCACTAAAGCATCTGTTACTGATGAAAGTATTTGCCAACACCTCCCCAGTGGCTTGATCTCTTTGGTTTTGTATACTGCAAATTGTAACCATGCAACGAGCAACTTGCTAAGCAAATAAAAGCCTTGGGATCTGAGCCACCTCACAAGAAGGTGCACACAGTCTCTTGCAGAAGTTTTTGCTAGTCATCTGAAAAGTGCTTATCTCAATGCAAGTAACAGCATTTCAGAAAGATTATCATAGTTTTTCCTTGAAGATTCTTTTCGCCCCCTTACAGGTATGATGGTCATCTGCTTTCTCTTGAAATTCCACTATTACAAATTTTTATGACTGTTTCAATTCTCTGGGATAAGAAAATTGAAGAAAGCAACTTCTTAAATTATTTTTTTTAATTGAGTTTAAATATTTGAATGGTTTGTGAATAAGCAATCATAGCTAGGAAGTCATGGTGTCTTTTCCAAAAGCAGTGTGACAGTTCGACACTTTTAAAAATAGTGTTATTCTACTGACATGAGAGTTTCTCATGCTGTAATAACATTATTTTTCCTATACTGAATCTCTGAGGACTTTGGCAGTTTCACATCCCCAGGGTTCAATATATTTTTTTCCTTTTTATTTTTTTTCTTTTTTTTTTTTGTTCCCATTTCTGAGGGTTCACACACTTGCTGAGTTTAACTTTGCATTTCTGGGCTCATGTAAACCCTAAAACTCAAAGCAATACTCAACAATAATCACGAGTTCTCCATGGCTTGGAAAAAACAGTAAACTTTCTGTGGAGCTCAGAGATAGGATTAACTTGACAGGCAATCTATACTTTAGAAGTTCAGCCTGAGCTCATTTCAAGGGTCAGTAAAACTTGGAAAATCTTCTTGACAAATCTGGGACAAATTGAGGATTATGAAGACAACTCAAAACACACCCATCTCGAAAGAGGCAAGTAATCCCTCCTGTGTCTCTTTTGTCCTCCAAACCAGTTGCTACAGAAAGAAGGGAATTTCACATGGTTGTGAACTTCATAAAAAAATGTACACAATTCATTCAGATGAAAAAGGTGTAATTATTCTTATGTTTTTCACAGTTCAGCTGTTCCGTTTGTCCCACATTCAGCTGAAATACTTCTAAGTTATGCTTACATTAAAGAAATTCAGGCCTATAATTCAATGTCAATCAAAGTGTATGAAATCTCTCTCAAACAAATGAGTCTTTATTTTTTCATGTCTGAAGGCACCTAACTACATATGAACCCATTCAAGTTACATTTAAGTGCAGATCTCAAAAAAATTAACCTAAAAAAAAAAACAACTGAAAAAGAAGTGTCCAGTCTTTCTTTATTTACATACTTAATGTTGTTTGATTCAGAAACCACAATATAAATGTTTTCTTTTAAAATATCTGTAAGCATCAAGATATATATAAATATTCTACAAAACGATCAGTGTGCTCTCACCAAAAACAGATGCCTTGAAAATATTTGGCTTGTTTTTAAAAAAAACACTTAAATCATTTTTTGAGGTCTGGCCATCTATACATTCAGAGCGCAAGTGCTTTTAGAAGAAATACTTCTAAAATATATATTTATACGTTTTTCATATGTCTATATGAAATAGAAATCCTTTACTTAATATTCAGAAAATCCACTGTGGTGCAGGTGTACAGGACTTTCCAAAAATTACTTGGGAACAAGACAAATTTACCCAAATGGCCCCTTTTACAGGAAAGTTTATTCTGCTGTTCACAGCGTCCCAGCAGCACAGTGAATGCCTTCAAGTTTCCCAGCTCCTTCCAAGAGGAGCATTCCAAAATGTCTCCAAGCACGCAGCTCTGGATGCTCCCACAGCCCCAGCGCGCTTTGCACGGCCAGAGGAGTGTGAGCTCAGAGCGCCGGCAGCGCAGATTTTCGGCACAGGGTGCAATGCTAAGGCTGCCTGTCCGGGCTCACCGCCACCCTGGGCTGCTGGGAATCACAGCTGCTCCGTCCAAATCTGGGGCAGAAGCTGGATTTGCTGCAGTGCTTGGCCAATATAGCAGGTGCCATAAAGGAAAAAATACGTGCGCAAGTAAGCCTTCTGTTTGGTAATTGTTTATCTGGGTCAGCTGCTCACTGAGGAGGACAGACTTGCTCTTGGCACCTGTCCTCAGAGCAGCGTGAGTCTGTCCCATGCAGCTTTGCTACTTACAGGGATAAAACATCCTTCCAGTATGCCAGTAATTTAAGCATACGAGTTTAAGCTTTCGTTACTTTCCTAAGTTTTATTTTCCATGCTTTTGTAGAACCCGCTGACACACACTGGAACACAGTATTTCTTTTTATTATTTACTCTGTTTTCGAGGTAGCCATTTCAGGTCTCTTGTTGCTAAGCTACAGCACAACTAACAGGGCCTTATCCAGAAACCCTCATTGACTGTGTTAGGAAATTAGGGCAAAAAATCACAACTAATTGTAAACAGATGAGGCAGGATCCATCCCTCCTTATTCTGACAGCCTAGAATTTGGGTGTCTGGTCTAAACTAATCAATCTTATGTCCTCTCATCAAAGGAGAGGAGAGACTTTGCCTTTTCCAAAGAACAGTTTGTTTCACCATAAGTTGGGCAGCTAAAATGCATGGCCCTTATAAGGTGCATATGTCTTCCCTTAATTTTTATGGGAATACTACACAACTAACTGAAACAAGAAGCCCCTTTTGCATGAAATGGAGCCCACCACTGGTATCTGCATCCAATGCAAACTTACCATGCTGGAAAGTTATTTCACTGAAGGGTTTCTCAATAGCTCAGCAAGGAATAAATAGTCTGAGCTGGCTAACAGCAAGCAGCCTCCACTACACAGAGATTTTCAGCACAGTCTCCTCAGCTGATGTGAAATATATGTCTATGCAATTATAAAATGGCTTTCATGCACAAACACAAACGTGTAAAAAAGATGTGTTAAAAGCAAAGACAAATGGACACATAATGAAGTAATTAGAAACAGATGACAGTGTACTGCTGTTTGAAAGGAACGTTTTCCACTTGGTTCTATTATGTACAGAGACCCGCAAAGCGCTTAAACATGGAGGAAGTTTTCTAATACATAGTAAGTTGCAGAAAAGAAACAAATAATAAAAAAATTCTTCCATTGCTCTTTCAATGATGTACAAGCATTTCAAGAACACTATTCTTTTTCTGCACTTTTCCTAACTTAAATCACATTGCAAAGCATAGACCATACACTTTACATAAAAACATAATGTATATGCAGAATTATTTTTACTGTGAAGGTACTGTCCCTGTGCTTTCCTTGTAAGTTTAAAATGGTTTCTCTTCTACTTTTGTTGGCAAAAGTGGTATCAGGCACATACCAGAATTTAACCACTCTAAGTCATAATACTCTTTAGCCAAACTGCACTGAAGTCAATGGAACTTACACTTTGGGCTCCTTTATTTTCAAGGTCCTTTGATATTTCAGAGGATAGATTACTGGTCAGATATTCTCTTCCAGAAAATCAAAATCATGTTTTGCTATTTCCCTCTCCAACATGGTAATAAGCCCTGGATTCCCTTTTGTTAACACCCAGGGCAGGACCCCCCGCAAGCAGCTCTGTCTATAGCTGATTTTTTCCCACTAGTGTCTAAGACATAATTCCTAAACATTACACAATAATGTACATTTAATTCCAGCTTTTGGCTAGAAGTCAAACATGGGAGTTCCATGACCAGAAGGTCAGAAAACACGCAGGACCGTTTCCTGGCAACTTAATGGCATTTGGCTTTATAGCTTAATTTCATAATATGTAAAGACTCTTCAGCAATCTTAATTACATTCTTAGCAAGGAAAGAAAAAAATCTCAGGTAGTGGATTAAAGCCTGGAAATGGACAGTTCTAGCAATATGGTATGTAGTCTTCTAAAAGTTGGTGAGATGTTGAACATAGCAGTGTAAGGAATATTATAATTTTTTTGGCCATGGGCGTTCACCAGAATTTGTAATGTGCTACATGAAAAGCTCTAACCACATGGCACACACAGCCATTTGTAGAAAACTTTCCACTTCTTCGTGCTCTGAGACTAATGTTGGGATCAATTCTCATGGACTTCAGGAGGAAGAGACAGCTGACCACAAATTTGGCTCAGAAATCAACTCTTTTACATCAGGAGCCACTCTTTTCTAGAGGGCAAGTAAATATTTTTACAGACATGAATGGAACTGGACACAAGATGATCTGGGACATCAATCAAAACTAAATTGCTTCTTAAGTGAGATGTGGAAAGAAGATAAGACTATTGTACTCATTGTTAATATTATGATGTGTTCCTGTAGAGCAGAAAGGATCTCGTAGCACTGCGGAAGGATTGTGCTGCAGACAATTCACAATCTAAGTGATAAAACAGACTGAATGCAGAAAAACTACATTTGCTCCCTAGTGTTGGCTGCAACAGGACAAGGAACATTGGCCTGTCAAGAGTAAACCATTTTATAAAAATGTCTTCTTTCTTCATGGTCCCAATATTTTCCACCTATCCTGCAAAAGAGAGCCTACTATAACTGGAAATGAAATAGTAAGACCATGAGGGTTTATGAATCTTTAAGGAGTTTGTGAATATCAATCTATTTTAAAATAACAGGTTTTTTTAAAATTATGCAAATAGGTTTCTATATGGAAACCTAAGATGGATAAAATTATAAACAATTAATTGAGTTGTTTTTAAGCTGTTAACTCAATATTTACTCAATATTTGTATCACCATTTTGTAATTTGTAGATATGCTTGCTTTAGACATTCCTGACTCTTTTGACATCTTCTATGTAAAATAAGTAGCAGTTCTGACGTTGCTGGTGGCTTGACATTTACATTTCCTGACTCAGATGCGGTCAAAAGGTGTCCTTCACTGCATCATATTAAATGTTGATCACTCATTTAGCAAATTACAGAAAGGCAGCTATCAATCATTTATTTTCTTACAGAAGGTTCAAATACCACAACCTTTATCTAGAAAATTTTTCATGTTAATTAATTTTGGCCTCACATTTCCGATGAGAAAAAATGAGAACTTTATTTGATACATGTAAAGTGTAGTATTAAATATTAATACATCGCAAAATGTAATCATCCTATCTTCTTTTCAACCCAAATTCATTTCAGAAAAAAAATATTTCATGGTTGTTTATGTATATGTGTCAGTCTTGAAAGCTTTTAAACACAGAGAGTAGCGTTATAACTTATAAATATGCTTGCTGATTTCAGACAGTTTTGTCAGGCTGTGGAATGTCCAGAGACAAATACAATCCTACAAATTCTATGAAAATGGGTGTCTTCATAGATGTTTAAGGGATCATTCACACAGCCAAAAGAGAGAGAAAAGATAGAGATAAAAAGTAATTAGAGCGGTCCCCAAGATATTATATAGGTGTTGAATGGCTTGAATACCACAAAAATTGCTGAGCTTCATTTGACCAGTCATGTGTAAGTTGAAAGCCAAGATGTGGCTTTAGTTCTTTGATTCCAGAACTCTGACTTTACTGATGCCCATCCCTCAGCATCATACCTTGAGTCTATTCCTTATTTGAGCAGTGTAAGGCTGTTTAAACAGGCATTCTTGATCTCAGCAAAATGGAGAGAAGTCATTCCAGAGCTAACGTCTCTCTGGGCTGGTTGGTTTTGTCACTGTAAGTACGCTCACTTTATGCTAAGCATAAGGAATGCCTAATCTGTATTTTCCTTGAAGATATTCCATCTTCTGTGAAAACAGAAGGAGGCAGCATAAAGCCGCAATGTCACTAGGATTCTCAGTTACTGAGGTAACATTTGGAAGATTTACAGCTCCTAGGAACCATCAGACTGAAGTCCTTAAAACCCTGGGGAAAATGTCCTCTTCTTATACTACAAAGTTTACACAATTTCCCTCCCCCCTTGTTTGTGTGATTCAGACTCAGTTGCTGCTCTTGCCAGCTGCCTTTATGGGTGGCATATTCATGCATTGTGTGGGAAACGACCCCACGCAAGTAGAGGATAGACAAGATGACCTAGTACTTTAAGGCCTTTTTCTTCTAGCCGTGCTAGCTGACATCACTCATGGTATGACTCTTTGAATTCCAGACTGTATATATGAGAGATAAGTGAGTGCACAAAACACAAACCTGGCAGCGGCTGAAGCCTGCCTCCTTAAGCTCTCTTAGTAGTCCGTGGAGAAGGTGAAAGGCTCCTGTGGGGGTTGTTTGAAGTAGACAGTTGACCTCTGGAACTGCTACTGCCTTTGGAGAGTGAAGTGCAGGTGATGAGGTTCCCAGGGCTAGAATCACAGAATCGGAATATCCTGGGCTGGAAGGGACCCACGAGGATCACTGAGTTCAACTCTGATGGCTAATATTAGGCTTCATGGGTACCTTCCCCTAATTGTTGTCTTCAATTATTTTGATTCACAGGAATATTTCAGTCCAGAGAAAACCACAGGTGTCTTCCCTTCAAAAAACTGCTGCCTGAGGACTCTAGACTCACACTTCCAGGGTGAAGCCTGTATGACCTGAGGTTAGAGAGTGGCTCTCTGGCAAACAAATGCTACAAATCCAATGGAACTTCCCAGAGCAGTGTGCAGGAAACGCATTCATCATTAACATCTGCAAAAGATATTTTATTTTATTTTACTCAGTGATTAAAATGTTAGTTTTGTTCATTCTTAAAAAGAAATGGAAACTAAAACATGCTAATGCAGAGACTGACTTGCTAAATACAGCTTCTGGAGGAGCAGGGGTAAAGGGTCATAATTCAGAAATTTTGAGGCTTATTGTGACAATTCAACACAGTTGTTGGTAGTAAGATTTGACACAATATTGTGAGAGATAGGGAATTACAATCATCTCCAGTCTCATAGGTTTCCAATCAGGAGCATCATATACTTGGTTGGCCAACCTGGAGACGGAGAACATCATCAGTCATAACTTTCTATTAAAACTGATTGACTTCACCCATTTTTTCCCTCCATTTGATGCATGCAGAGAATTTACAACACAACAATTAAGCCTCATCATCACAAAATGAGACTCTGGGCAGTTCTGAAAGACACTCTTCGTCTTTAGCTTACTCTTACCCAACCCTGTGTAAGGTAGGTATTCCATTGTCTCAGCAAGTATGAAACCACAGACACATGAGGCACGTACATGCACATGCATGCAAATTGATTAATACAATGCTAAAGCCGATGGAGCAAAAAATGTATAAAATTCCTCTCTCCTGTAATAGAAGAATTCAGCCTTATTAGAAATGCTCCAGTTTTAATGTATGTGTGAAATGTAATCTTATTCATAGTGCTGCATCTGCAATGTAATTACCTGAGCAGGTTTATTTTGTGCAACTTTGTGTTGTCTGGGTGGAAAGCTCAGGAGAATAAGCTGTGTTAAACAATAGCTACTTTGTCTTCTTCCATTTTGGGAAGAAGTATTGGTGGAATACAATTACTCTTAGGAACTTAGCACATCTGAGCTCTACAAGGCTGGAAATAAAAGTCCTCAACACAATAAAAAAAGAATATTATATTGTAAGAAAAGTTAGTTTTGTTGAGTAGTGTTGGATGAAACTGTGCTTCCTTTCTCTACTTTTATCTAAATTCATCTCTAGCAAAAAACAGCGCAAAAGGAAGCGTTAAAATGTATTTTATTTTTCTGCACATCTTTTGTTTTACATTTTGAATGTATTTCTCTGTACTGTAGCTTGCTTGAACAAGTACTTTTTGTTGTAAACACTTTCAATTGTTTAGACAAACTAAATGTCAGCCAGTGCGAAATGCATTTGCAACAAGAAATACACCAAATCAAAATAATGGCAGATGTAGCTCAGACAGCATTAAAGGACTTTAAACTGCAGTGTATCCAAAACAAAAAATCTACATCAAACATAGAAACACATGGTTAATCTGTTACATCTGTTTAGTTAAGTGATGGCCTTAATTACTTTTAGTCACCCGTGACTCTCATGAACAGTCTCCACTTTAAATTTAGATTCAGACATTTTTCCATTTCTCTAATTAGGATTTATTCATGTGTAAACAAGCTCGACATTGGTTTACCCACATACATTTATGTTTTTGACTGTGTGGCCTTGCAGAGCAATTCCTGCATGTTTTGTGCCTATTCATATAATTGGCCTCCTTGTCCCACATGTAAACCTCAGCAATAACTTGTTGACCAGCGATTTTAATTTATTTTTTCTCATAAATAGGTTTTGAAAGGAATATCCATAACCGAAACCTTGATTTGCAGAACCATCTTTCTGATAAACAGAAAGCTGTGCTTTCTCACGCATCCCTTCATCCGAATATCCAGGACGGATACATGTCTGGGATATTTTTCCCTACTCTTCTTTTCCACATCATGCTAGTAGTGGATGGAGCATGGAGAGATTTCAGCAGGCAAATTAGACTTCCTAATAAAATTTCCCATGTGACCGCAACTGGCCGCTGACAAAATGATCAGCATGAATTTCATTAAGGGTTACACACTTGTGGATATGGTCTTTTATTCAGTCATCTCTGGAATGATTTCTCTCAGACGCAGAATAATACAAACTGTTATTTACCATGTGTTCCTGACCACCATTACTGATTTGCAGAGGAAAGAATTAAAGTATTGAAGTGGCTGCTCTAGAAGATATCAGCTGTGCCGAGGACTCCACAGTATTCCATCACAACAGCGAGAGCAGACAGAAGCCAATACATTCAGATTGATGTGACACTGCACATGACTCTTCACACTTAGCAGATATTGTAAGCAACTAAATCCAGAGTGCTTTATACTGTTTTTCTCATTTAGCCTTATAAACCTCAATTTTAATCTCTTTTTGTTTGCCACAACATTATCTACAGTTAGGTGCACATTATATTAAAATGAAATATATGGTATATCTGTTGTATAAACTATACAATTACATGTTGGTTTAACTAAACTAACAAATTCTAATTAGAATATTTTTCCTGTTTAAAAAGCTTAAATTTTGTTATTTGAAAAATAATCCTTTTTTGGAAAAAACTGTTTTAGTTTGTGCTAAATTATATCTCCTCCCTTCTTTCCGTCAAGTATAATCTTCTTCATAGACTACCTCTAACTGCAGTTTAGCTGGGTTGTATCTGGTTGCTACAGCCAAGCACTATTTGAGCAAAATTAGAAGTGCTCAAAACTAATTCCATTGACAATAACTGCATTATATGCATGTCAAATTGATACAATCAGGTTAAGACAGTTTTCTATATAAAATACATTTATTTATACCTGGAGCTTCTCCACTGTCACTGGACTTACACAGCATTTAGAAAGTAGAAATCTGCAATTTATATTCAGCTATTATGCTATTTTTGAGCTATTGCTAGCAAATAATCCTTTCCATGCCATTACCACCTCTTGATGTAGCTCTTAAATTTGACCTAGTCCTTCAGTCTGTACTAAGAATTTTCAAATCCAGACTTATGTATTCAGCTTGAGCAGATGGTGAATATCGTTACTCTCTGAAACTCCACTGACAGAAGGCAGCCTTAGTTTATGAGATCAGAAAGAACCCAGGTTATAAGAAACTTACACATCCATATAACATACGGGGATATTTTAACTGAGTACCATCTCTTTAAAGTTTGCTTAAGGAACGGAAATGAAGTGACACTTTATATCCTACTTCCTCTGTTTAAAGTATTGCCAAAAGTCTCTTGGTAAGAGAAAGAGAGACGACGATAACGTTTGTGGTTGTGGTTGTCTTATTGTAGGGAGCAGGCAGTGACAGGAGCACTTAGCATGGTTAAGTTTTGTTCGGTGGCAAAAGTGGTTGAGGAGGGCTTCTAAAAACAAAAAATTCAAAGGGTGTTGAAAAGGTATAAAATGAGAGAAGAGAGAGCACTTAACAGACTGAGAATCAATAGAAAAAGGTGAGCAGGTTCCTACTCAAACATTTTATCTTTTTTGCAAGGAAGCAGGCAGAAGCCTTTTGACAGATTTTAAAGTCACTTGTAGACTAGCTTAGCCCATATCAGTGTAGTGTGGCTTACAAATTAGCGTCTTTATATTTGTCCTTCTCTGGAGTCTTTCTTAACCCATATAGAAAACAATGCTCACAAACAGCAGGTGCTCAGAATGGGCATTGGAAGGAACAGAAAGCAAATGATCAGGTTTTGACCATGGGAGAAGATAAGCCTAAATATTCTCAGAAAATCACTTAACCAATATGTAAATAAACAACTTTTTTGAAAATCCATTTATACTTTTTTTGTATATTTGTTTTCTAGACACGGCTAATACTGGTTTCTTATTCCAAAACAAAAAACTCCCTTTTTCCACCCAATGTCTATGACCAAACTCATCTATATTTAATTTCAAGGATGCCCAGGTTTTGCTAGCAGCTTCCACGCATCCATTCTATTCTCTGCATTTTTGGATTGAGATTGTGCAAAATGCCACTTTTGAGTGAAGAAGTTACGTCTACATTTGTTGGGGAATGATTAACAAGCTGGTTTATTTTGCAAATTCTTCTGCAGATTTTCATGTGTTTACACAAGACAGTTTTGTGTAGTAGCTCTCAGATGGCTGGTTCCTTCTTTGTGTCCTCATAGAGGTAGGTTATGATACTTTCAAAGCAATGGTGATTTTTCTGTGCATATAACTTTTTTTTCCCAGGTTCCTTCTTTCTCTGATGTGACATTTATACTATGGAATTTTCATTTGTTGGCTTGGTTTAGGACCCAAGCCTGGCTCCTCCAGAAGTGGCTCTGAGCATCTGGACTCACTTTTCTACCATTTTTCTTCTGATCAAATCATCTTGTGTGTAGACCTGAGTTTATTCTATACAATCAAAAATGTGTTTCATTTTCTAGTGAATCACTGTGGCTGCCAAATACAACCCAAACGGCAGTCTGAAAAACAGGGTCTCCTAACGGGAATAGAGAATGCAAAAATGTTTCCTTAAGGCACCTGCCAGAAACCTGCTGATGCATCATGTGTAGGAAAATAGGTGGCAACAGTAATTTCATGGGTAGTGAGAAATGTTGCATTTACAGAGAGTTCCTTAATTTCTTTGGTCTGTCCATAAAAAACATCTCAGTCTTTCTATACTCACCAGTTAGTGCACCTACTTGGCTAATTCTTCCAATCATTTTAATGACTCTTGGACAAAGTTTGCTTATTTATTTTGCTTCAATTTAAAAACAAAATAATCTTATTCAAGGCGGGAGTCATGGGCTCCTAGTAAAAACTGGCCTAGTAAATACTCTGCTGAAAGATTCCTTTGTAACTCAAAGACACCCTGGAATTTTTAGGGTTTTTTTTCCCTACCCTTTCAGTGAGTGTGCCTTTAGATAAAATCGTCAGATGAACACATTTTTATCTCCTTAATGGATACCTTTCTGCACAGAACGAGTTTTGGAACCAAAATATAACATGCAACAGAATGCTTTTTTCAGGGGAACATTCCTGATTAGGAATGACTTACCAATCAAGGTGCAGGTTGTATAGGAGACCATCTCAGCATTCATGGAACTGCCTGCTCACCTGACTGGTTAAGCCTGCTCATAGCATCTGTCAGGCTACGGTTATCTAATGCAACTTCCAGACAGGAGCCAACAGCTAAACTGGGCCGACACCTCCTCACCCACTTATCCAATCTCAACTCCTCGGCCTTAATGCAATGTGACAAGAGTGGCTCACAACAGAATCACAGAATCATTTAGGTTGGAAAAAGACCTACAAGATCATCGGGTCCAACCTTTGACCTATCACCACCTTGTGGATTAGACCACGACATTAAGTGCTATGTTCTTTTATTTCTTGAATATCTCCAGGGATGGTGACTCCACGACCATGGTGGGCAGCCCATTCCAATGCTTAAAAGTCCTTTCCATGCAGAAATTTTTCTGGATATTCAACCTGAACCTCTCCTGTTGCAGCTTTAGGCTATGTCCTCTTGTCCTGTCATTGGCTGCCTGGGAGAAAAGATCAACCCCCACCTGGCTACACCCTCCTTTCAGGGAGTTGTCAAGAGTGATAAGGTGTTCCCCCTGCAGCCTCTTTTTCTCCAGACTAAACAACCCCAAGCTCCCTCAGCTGCTCCTCAAAGGACTTAATCACTAGAAGGTTCACCAGCTTCATTGCCTTTCTCTGGACATTCTTCAGCACCTCAAGGTCTTTTCTGAAGTGAAGGGTCCAGACCTGGACACAGGACTCAAGATATGTCCTCATCAGTCTTGAGTACAGAGGGCCAGTCACCACCCTGGTCCTGCTGGCCACATTGTTTCTAATACAGGCCAGGATGCCACTGGCCTTCTTGGCCATCTGGGCACATGCTGGCTCTTGTTCAGCTGCTGTTGATTAGCACCCCCAGGTCCTTTTCTGCCAGGCAGCTTTCCAGCCACTCTCTCCCTAGCCTGTAGTGCTGCCTGGGGTTGCCTGATGGCCAAAGGGTAGGACTCAACATTCTACCTTCTTGACCCTCATACATCTGGCCTCAGTCCATCTATCCAGCCTGTCCAGACCCCTCTGCAGAGCCTTCCTACCCTCCAGCAGCCAGATGATTGCATAACTGATCATCTCAGTTAATATTTCTCTGCAGAAAAATTTCGTTTCACACCAAGATAGAATCTACTTCTTTGGTGCATGCTAGGATATGTCTGGTATGTGTTTCTAAAATGATGTGACATCTTCTGCCATTTAAGGCCACACATTAGCAGAAGGAAAAGAGCTAAGGAAGGTTCAGAGCAGAATTATCCATCGATCTGAAAAATAATGGCATCTGCAATTACTCATGCTGGGACAGAAGTCACAAGAACCATTAATCCTCATGCTTCAGGATATAATTGAGCAACAGCTGGAGTCAGGAATAATTTCCTCTATGATGGACCATTGCACAATTTTTTGTATTAGGGAGTTTTATTTCAGTTACATTTCAGATGGCTGGCATCAGCTCAGTTGAAGACAGAAGGTCAAATTAGATGGTCCTTTGGTTTCTTCTGTAGCAATTATTATGTTTGTACACTGATACAGTCATTGTAAAAATCCCAAGCTCTCTCAGGCCTCATGTAGGCAATAATGACTGCTTCTTCATTCTCATTTTTTCCATCTGCTTTGGATAACCTGAAAATTAATATCAGTTGAGTCTGTGGTTACATCTTGAACCAACAAGTAGCAAAATGAGGAAATGGAACTGCAAGAGACCATGCAACGAATAAACATCTTCCATATCAGTGTGTTTACTTTTACCAGTACTCGCTTTTAGCAAATACTGCCTATCAGGAAGACCCATCTCGAAAAATATTCCAATATCTTTATGTACTAGTTTGAAAACAGACCAGTGGGAGGCACCAAGTCAGAATAACAATTTATTAGGGAAATTAAAAATAAAGGCAAGAAAAACCCCAGTGGGCTAAACTAACAGAGTCAGGATACAACCTGGCACCCTGTTAATCAGGGTGGTGGTAGCAGTCCGATGAGATGGTGGCCGTAGTCCTCCTGAAGTGATGGATGTGTCTCTGTCAAAGCAGTGGTCCAGTAGAAAGGTCTGCTCCTCCTCAGAAAGTCCAGTGGTGGCTATGCAGCTCCTGTCCTCTGGGAATCCAGTGGGAAGGATGCCCGTGGTGTTCAGAGTCCCAGATTATATCCAGGATGGAATGCTTGGTTCCTCCCTCTGGGTGGAGCATCTCACAATGGGATGATGAGTCATGAGGCCAGGTGTTGATGGGCTCATTAACAGAAGATAGTCCGGAGGGAGTTATCTCTGAGTCATGTGGCAAGGGCATTGATGGGCCATTAACAGAAAGATAGTCCGGAGGGAGGAGGCCAGGAAACACTGCCCCACCTGGTTTCAACAGCTCATAAGGATGGTAATAGAATACACTGCAACCCAGGACACTTTAGCATCACTTCAGTGGCTCACAGTGACTTGTTGTGTCTCCTTGATTGCTTCTGGCAGGATTTCTGTGAACCACTAAACGTAAATAATGGGAATGGAAATGATCAGAATGGAAATTCAGACAAGAATAAAAAAGTAATTTAAATATAACAATTATAGAGGCTCACTACTGCAATCTTCTTAAAAGAAAACCCTGATGATGTCAATTATTTAGCTAATTCAGGACACAATGTTGTATGAGTTAGAACTGCAAATTAAGTGCTTGATGATTTGATTGATGCTGATAACGCAAGAAAATAATGAAAAAAAACTTCAGTCTCCCCCAAGTGTTTCCAGTCTTGAAACTTATGCAAAGTTTTAGGATTTATATTGCCACTGTCGTTAAGACAAGGAAGTTACAACTTGTTTTGAACACTAGCAGAATAAGTAAAATTTCAAATTCTGTTCCACTTCGCATTCATAATTGAACATTTCCTTTAGCTGATTTCTTCTTTGACTCATCTGTATGGTGGCAACCAGACTCAGCCATTGTCCAGTGTAAGCACAAAAGGCCTGAATGAAATCAGACGAAAGCTCTGTAATTATCTAGCATATTTTGAAGTTGACAGCTTTCGTCTCTACTGTCCTTTAGCCAAGTGTTGCTTGGCTTTGATTCTGCTTCTTAAGGGTAAAATTCAAGTCTGTGTAGATAATAGAACTTTTCTAAAAATAAAGAATACCTCCGAAACTCTTTATTCTTTGGCACATATATAATATAATAATATATTATGGTATATTAACACTGGGGATGACTTTTCTCCTGAAGAGGGGAATTTTAATCTTCAGAAAATGCCTGTAGCTATTCTGAATGTACATCCTATTATCATAGCAACAGATGAAAAAGAAAATTGATACTTCAGAAAGTTATTTACTGAAGAGTTTATGAGTAGTTGCAAGTAATGTTCCTGTGATAGAAGGCCAGGGCAAACTGAAGCAACATGAATTCAAAGGCATTTATGAAGTTTCCTTGTATTTGACTATCTCTTTCCAATGGTTGAAATGAACAGAAATAGAAGCAAAGAAACAAAAGATATTGCAAATAACATGGATGGTTTAGTCATAAATCAAGTCACCTTACATTTATATAAGACACTATATTCAGAGTATTTCCAGGAAAGCTGTTCTGAAAGTCTACAAATTGAGACTTAATTTATATGTTACTCTTTGCATTTCCAGGTTTACGTTTTTCAGAATTAAATATTTGATTACTGGAGGAAAGATGTTGAAATTTTAATTTTAGTAAATAATCTTTAAAATACCCTATAGAGGACATGTAATATGGATTATAAAAATATTTGTGCTGTAAATTACAATTTACAAACAAGTAATCTACAGAGAAATATAAACCAAACAAAATAATGTTTAAGCTTTATTTTCCCCATTTCTTTCTGTGTATCTGAGGAAATGAAAATTAAGGGGGAGAAAGGAAAACTAAGGGGAAGAAAATTCAATAATAATTTTTCTTTCTGTCTCCCACCACCCTTTTTTTTTACCATTGTCAGTATTCGTGTCATCTGTTCTACATTAGATTGATATCTTTTAATATGTTCTCTAACCAGTTTTTGCGAGAGATAAGGGCAGATTGAAAGTAACTGAGAAACATGAAGGCATTGTGAAGGGCACTATGTGAAAGATGGGCACATCATAAATCAGAAATGATAAGAGGTTTTTGAAGATGTGGAAGAGCAAACTTAAAACATTGGAAATTCATTCTAAATGAAGTTTTGCTGTTTAATACCTGCACCATCTTTCACAAAAAGCAGTAAAACAAGTAAAGTCAAATTTATTGAAATTCAAAGAAGCAAAGTCAAGTCTTTACTCCGTGAATTTATTTTATTTTTGCTTTATTATTTACCTATACCGACTCTGTAGCACTGCACTGCACAAGCCTCCATAGTCTCCAAAGTTCCTGATTTGTTCCAAGAATATTTTATTGCCTCCATATATTTTCTAATTACAGACTTTTAGTTTGTAAGACTAAGTGGCACCTCCTCTTTAAACTGAGTTCTGATGAAGAACTCTCTGCATCAAGTGATATCAGCTGGTTTGATTTAATTTATCTATCATGGACTTACTTTAGGGTTGAAAAGATGCTTAAGCAGTTCATATACAAAAAGCCAGGAGTTTTCAAGGAGGAAAATTTAGAAATTTGACATTGACACAGTTCTCTGACTTTTCAGAACACTTCAAAAAAACCAATTTCCTGAAATATTTTGAGACACAAAACAGAGACATATACTAATTCTTGAGTTCCAGTTTCTCAAGCTGACCAAGACCAGCTTATTAAATCCGTTCTTAATAACTTTAACTGCTTGCATCACATAATTTGAGCTAACTGGAAGATTTTCTACCTCAAATAAGCACATACCTGTATAAAATCAGAGATACACTATATGTGCAAATAAATACTCTGATTTAACTTTTAAGTAAAATGAAAAAAAAGTGAATGAAGAGTAACAGAAATTATGGCTTAGGGGTTTTTAAATCAGTTCTAATTATTTTCAGCATTATTAAATGCAATGGATAAACAGTTAAAAACAATTATGCCATTTGTACTGAAAATTTAACTTTATTGAGTCCAACACTGAAATAAGTGTCTGGTAAGTACTTTCTAACTATGAGGAAGCAGTCCTGTAGGTATAGGAATAGCATCTTCTTTTCTTCCTCCTTTTGGTCTTGCTCAGTAACATATTGCTGGCTCTTACCTGAAGCTTTACCAAGGTTCAGCTTTGTAATTCTTTCACATTTAGATTGGAACTCTTGACCATGGTAACCCATGTCAATCACATTCACCGGGAAAATTAATCTGGCTTTAGCACCTGAAAATCATTCCTTCAGGAACTGGAACTAGTTCTATACTACAGCCAGACAGCTGCCTTAGAATAGTAGAATCATGAAATGGTTTAAGTTGGAAATTACCTGAATAGACATCACTGGATTCCTACTGCCCTGATGTGGGCAGGGACACCTTCCACTATGTCAGATTGCTCAAAGCCCCATCTAACCTGGCCGTGTAGGAAATGTCTTGAAGGAATTTAGTGAATACATTTAAAATATAAGTTCCAAGGTATCCAAGGCTGTACACATCTACTTTCCTTCCTTTCCCAGATCAGTCCTTCTAACCCTGCCTCTCCCTGCTCTATAGTTTGGCTTCTCCTTAGCCCTATGATCTATGTCCTGTAGGTAAGAAATAGTATCTCATTGCTAAAACCAGACAGCTCAACTCTCTTGTGCCTTCAAACCTATTTGCATTGGTTTGAGCAGACCACTGATGACTGAGAGCTAGGGTATCTACGAGTTCAGATGGTATTCTGCTTCCTGGATGTGAAACCCTTCTTGAATTAATCTTAACGACAAAAAAAAAAAATCCTTAACTGTACAAAAATGTCATACAAACATATGGAGCACATGATATTGCTAACTTACAGCAGATTCAGAACTAATCTGATACCCATAAACAAGATGCCTTTTAGAAGATGGTACATAAATAGAAAAAAAGCTATATGGAAATTATTTAGCCACGTGACATTGAACAACAGCCTTGTTTAGAGTGGTTAATAGGTGTGAGAGTTATGCTAGGCCTTGTTTAGATTATAGAAAATCATAAAGAAAATCAATCAATTAAGAAAATGTAGAGTCTTCACAACAGAGATGATTTGGCTTCCTGCGTCAGAAGTCAGAGATATGCTTCAGAAGACTTAATGCTTGTCCTTGCTTGAATTAAAACATGTAAACTGCAGTGAGGAAAGAGCCTAAAATTAATTAATTCTGACTCTTCTGTATCTCCTTCTTTGCAAAAGTCTGAAAAAAGTAGGTAAAAGTTTAATGAACTCTAGTCTTTCTGTCACAGCTTTCTGTATCTCTGTAGTCATGAGATACATGCTGAGCACTTTCTATAACCATTCTGTTACTGAAACATCACTTCTACAGGTGCCGTGCTGGTAGACAACAGCAGAGAGATTGGTATATAAAAAGCAACTAGACTTTTGTCATCTCTTAATCTCTTCCTTCTTGGAAGAAAGGTGGGTAGCATGGTGGGAAGGAGGAAAAAAGACCACAGTTTTCGTGTCCCTGCCAGTATTCCCATCACTGCTTCTTCAGTGCTGTATTTCTAAATTGGGTAGAGAACTAAAATCAGACAAGGATGTTCACATATAAGGGCCCTATCATTTGCTGGACCTCCGAGCTGAACATAAACCTTTCCAAACTGGAGACATATATCCACATGACTATGGCGCTCTTACCATGAGCCATCCTTCAATCAGGCACTTTCACAGCACTGGGGCTGGAAGTTGCATGTAACCCCAGATTTCTAGGCTTCATAGAAGGTTTAGTGCACAGATCCAAACTTTATGGCAGAGTAACTTGCTTTGGTCTTAACCAAATTCTTGGCTCCATGTATTTTTGAAAGAAACTGAAACTTGGACTTGTATCTTAATTTTTCTGTGAGTCCTATTTCTCATCTTTGCAAAAGGGGCAGAATAGAATAGGATTCTGATGAAGAAAAGTATGCACATTTATTTTTTAGTCTCAGTTCTTAGGAATAGCATATATTGTAAAGAGGATGAAAATTATGCACACATTGATTCTAAGTTGCAGGACATGAGGAAAAAAATCAAAGCTGTACTGTCTTTTACAACCAATGGCAGAAATTTCACAGTTTCCAAAAGCAATTTAAGTTACTGATGCATAAACATATTGAGATTTGTCTGTGCTCTGTTTATTTCTGGTGGAATGATGAAAACCATTGAGTGAAGGCCAAGTATCAATCTTAGTCAGCCAAACTGTGGTGAAATAATTGCAACTTCATTTATCCAACTCAATCCACCAGTCACGTGTACTGTCCTGGTAATTAAGCATTTAACATCCTTTGTTCTTCTGCCACAAAAAGCTGTGGCAAAGCAAAATTTGGATCAGGATGCCTTGAAACAGAACAGAAAGCTGTTTTTTTGATTATTTGCAAAAATTAATTCCTTATTTTTGCAAAATTCAGTGAAGCAATCATGTCTTCCTGTACCACTGCCAAAAATGCAACACTTCTTTTTCCTCTGTTTTCTGACTCTGTTTTTTCTATGTAGGCATTGGCAAATGAGAATATCTCCATAAGAGCTCTTTGTGTTTGTTGTGTCAATTTTTTTTAAAAAGTGTAAAGTGTGTGGTGTGGAGATAAGATGATTACTGTCACAAGAAAATCTGTTAGACAGCAATATGGGTGACTCAGAGAAGTGATGGAATTCCCAGAATTTATGATTGTAAAACTAAAATGGACATAAGGCCAGAAATATTCAAATGGGAGCAATTCTTCTTTACGGGTATATGGGATAGAGACACTGATTTATTTTTTTTATTTGTGATTTTATTTTAAGCAAATATTTTATAAATTCTATTTGAAAATATTTTCATTGAAAAGAGCTACTATAACCTCAGCAGAAAAGCATTTGTTTGGTTTTTTCCTTTGTCTTTCCTGTCTTCATTTGCTTCCATTTCCATTAGAGAATACCAAGAATCAAAATCAAATGAAATAGTGATGATCTGCTTCAAATGCACTCCTATCTCCTGAAGACAGAAGTGCAAGATTTACTTCTATGTGTGTGTCTCATGTGAGTTCAAATCATTTTTTTCTCTGCGATTCAGGTCAGTGCCTTCAACCAGACAGCTCTAAAAGTCTTTGCATGTAATGTGTTATCCTTAAAACTGGTGGCTTGGAAACATGAACGTGGCTTGATTTTTCAAATAATGTCACATTATTCCTTTTCATAAAATCAGGAGTGTGTGTGTCCCTCTAGGGTATTATTATTTTTATTATTACTATTATTAACTACAATAATAAGTTTTTTTTTGTTAGGGGTTCTATTTGTTTATTTTTGTCAAAGCTATGAAGTATGTGTTCAAAATATCCTTCTGTTACAAAAAACATTCCTCTGTGAAGGAAAAAGACCTGCGTGGCCAGCAGACCAGAAATTTGGGTAGACTGGAAAGCTGAAAAGAATTGGGAAGGAGCTACGCATCAGATTTCATGAAACACAGAAGTCAGGAAAAGGCATCGAAAACTGAGATAGCCCTAGAAAGAGCAGGAAAGCTGGAAACTGGTTTCTCATGGAAAATGTTTACAGTGATGGGACAAACTCATTCTGCATTTTAGCTCTTTCATGCTGTAAAGGAGCTGTGCTGGTATAAACACTGCATTTCTGGTTTTGCCCTTACCAAAGATGCTGTGAGCCAGGCACTGAGTCTCTGGATGACAAACCTGGGGACATGAGAGAAAGCATGATCTGGAGGAGCATGAAACCCAGGCATTCACAGCAGATCTCAGCAGTGTGAGGGATGGCACAACCTCAGAAGGCTTCTGCAGCTCACTCAGCCTAGGTGGGAGGTCAGGAACCAGAGACCACAAGGAAGATTTAAAGTTATTTCTGACTCCACAGGCTTGGCCTGCAAGCTCCTTGCAGTGCAGTACAGAAAGACATAAGGGGATTTGATGAAGCACAGGATGGGGTATTTGCAGGATTATGTCAGGTAACTATTCTTGTCAAATCCTGTTGATTCAGTAGGTTTTTCTCTGAAATGAGATAAAAAAACACAGTTTATTAGTCAGATGCAATTTTTCTCTTTTGTTTTTTTTGTTAGTGTCAAACCTGTGTCAGTGGTTTGAACAGCAATGAGTCTGCTTATGCTTAATTTGCTTTGGAAATACCTAAAGGAAATATTATGCTGTTCCATCAGCCCAGAGGAATATTGTGTCAGTTGCAAATTCACTGATGCTCTAGATATTTCCCACCGATGGACTCCCCTAAGAGTCAGAAAGAACCTACAGTCATACAAGCCTCCTCCAGGATCCATGAGATAAATGAATGTGAGCAACCAGAGTACTTAGTGAGCAGGATTCAGTTTTTTAGGAAAGGGTGGATAGTTCCTTCAAATCTGCTGTTCAAGTTCGATGAAATATGCATTTATCTCCATTTCCTTTTCATGCAAAGAGAGTTAATTGTTTCATTCCTTTCTCTGGATCACCTCCACTGTTATTTTCCTGGATTGCTGAGTTACGTTATTCTCTTCTGTCTAAGAGAAAGAATAAGAGCAATAGTTTTAGCATAAAGATGCTCTATTCTATGAAAATAAACACATTCTCAAAAATACATTTAAATAGGACATTTCTAACTTGGTGTATCTAATTTAATATATGTGGCAATATGTTAGTTCTCAGTTGCTCTCTATAAAGCACTCTAATTAAATGTTAATACAATTTTTCTGCTTTCCCACATCATCATAATCTATCTATATTTTATTGATATGAATGGATGTGTGTATGTGCTTATGTATTCCCATGCTTTCAGCAGCTGAGCAGTACATTATCAAATAACTACATATTTGGGGGATTTTAATTTATGACAATTTCCTCATACCTAATTTTCAGAAAATGCTGAGCACCCAGTGTTCAAGGCTGTAAGGCAATGTAATAAATTCAGCACTTGGAATTGTCAGTCACTTCTACAGATCTAAGCCATACATTACCAAAAGAAAGGCTTTTTTGTTTGTGGTTTGTTTTGGTTTGTTTTGGTTTTTTTCTGACTGAGTGCAAATAAATCGTGTCAGCTGTAAAAACCCATTGCAGGGTGATTACAAGGAGGAAATGGACACATTCGCTCAAGTTTTGAAAACATAAGGATATGAAATCTGATATTTATGAGGGATTTCTTGCAAAAGACTGAAATCTAGAAAATTATTGGAGTGTCTCTTACACAGTTAGGAAAGAAGCTGATCTCTTTTTTCAAAATTAGCAGATGTAGAAAGAGAAACACTGACATACTGATTCACATATCCTGTTGTATAACATTCACTGTTTTTTTCCAGACATCTTTTCCTGATGGAGGAATGAAGGGTTAAATCTGGTACATATGTGCAGACAAGACCTGCACACTATCTCTCTCTTTCTCGTCTCTGGACTTTAAATTAGCCTTAACCTTCTTGTGGCCCCTTTGTTGCAAAGTATTTTGGTAAAGTTGTGCATCTTGCTGAGAAGACACAATCCAGAGTTCAAGCCCACCTCTTGTGTTTATCTTTCTCCATCACACTAGATATTCAATCAGACCTATACATTTATGAGGCCACTCAGGCTTTAGTGACATTCTGGTTTATAGTTTTTTCTCTTTCTGGGAGAATTTTAAACAAATTAATCCCTTCCCTTTTCTTCTGTTGCCTGGTTGTGGTTCTTCGAAACATAATATATTTAAGAAACTCCTGGGATCTGAAGCATACCACCAGGCATGTGGGTTCCCTCAGGTTCACAAACCCCCCACAGCCTTTCTGGCACTGAGGGCTCAGACTGAGTCATACCCCTTGTGTTGTGTTAAGTCCTGGCGTTTAAGTCAAGCATTGCATAGCCACAGAGCTGGCCAAAACGTGCAAAAAATAAATAATTAGCACCTATGGGGATGTTTCTTAGCACTTGAACAACAAAATTTAAAAATACCTGTATTGTATGTGTATCATGGCAATTAATTGTAGTACTGTGTCTGCTTTGATGGACAAAATGGGGTGTCACAACAACTCTAAGGTAGCCTTGAAAGTCTCTGCATGACTCTGTGTGACAGCAACTACTAAGGAAATGACAGCATCTGTAGGAACGATCTGTACTGGCGCAAATGTTCAAGTATGCAGCGGAGTAAGTATGTAACTTTGCTCACTCCTGAAATTAATTTGCATAAAACTGTTTTCAGGACTACCACAGGCTTTCCACTTTGGTTTCAATTTCTGATCCACACATGACGTTACTCATATCTTAGTGAGTTGCAAACTACAGACATAATTTCTCCAAGAAGCAACACCAGTGCATTCAGGTAGCTACTTCTAGACTTTGCATCTAAAGTCTCTGGAGTTGCATACGGATTAGACGAGAGGGACAACCTTATTTTCTGTTGCTTTCCTGTCTGGCCACAGTGTTCTTTCATTCTTCTCTTCAGTAAAATGTAGTGTAATCTGGGGGTCGTTTCCGTGCTGCTCTCGCCACACATTCACAAGTGACATTTCCACAGTGTGTCCCCAGATTCTGGTTCTCCACTCTGCAATGAAGCTTCCTTCAATCATTTACAGCTACTGTTGCCCAAAGAAATGGTCTTTTCTGGTGATACCAATGCTTTAAGGACAAGTATATACTGTGTAGGAAAAAGGGATTATAATTCAGATGGGAGTATAATTAAAAGAAGTGGGAAGATCTTTGGTTTGATCCTCATGAAATTTCTCATACAGCTATCGATAAAGTGTTCTTGGAATGCTCCACCAGCACCTATAACAATTCTCAGATCAAAATGCTGGGAAAAAAAGATAGGAATAAATTATTCTCACAGTACGCTAAAAAGTTGTGCTAACCCAAGCACATAATATCTCATAGACACAAACCGAATTATAGCCGAATTAGTGCAACATGGGGTTTTAACACTACCAATTTCAAAAATCTCAAAGGAATTTTGAACAAGACCAGTTTATAGGAATAACTTTAAGTAGAAAAATATGAACAATAGTTGGGAATTGGCTTAAGAATGTTGGCAGTTGTTAGTCAAGAAGCTGCAATCCCATAATCCAAAAGAAGGGCTTCATTGATTAGAAAAACAGCTTGTTTAAGTGGGAAAATTAAAGCAGCTATTTAAAACATATCTAACTATGGTAAAATGAGGTAAATTGGAAGAAATTATTGTAAACCAGAAATTGCAACTTAAAATCAATTGTGTAAAGTAAAGGCTGTGATGAACAAATAAAATTCTTACAGAATGAGTCTTATTCTAGTTGTCAGTGGTAGAATTGTCAATTGAATTATAAAGAAGATAAAACTGTTTAGGACATGCTATCAGAAAAAGCTTGAACAGAACATGAAAAAGTCAAGATTTTTCTGTATTTAGTACACAGGGGAAAACAGAGGCTCTGTCCATATTTTACATATATAATAGAAAAAAAAATAGAAAAACAATTGGATGTCATTTTAAGAAGCTATCTAGTACATTTCATGACTCTCAAAATACTTATGTCTTTCATTACAGTATTTTGCCTACTGTGTTTTTACAGGCTTCCAGCACTGAAAAAGTTTCTTTCCATTCCAGTGTTCTAATAGACTTGTCTGTATCAGATTGTTTCCCATCGAACTGTTCTCAATATCTTATACTTCCTGCTCCAGATTAAGCCTTCTGCTTCTTGTCCAATCCACCTTGGCCACTGAGAGCAATTAATCCTTTCATCCTTGAAAAACAATTTACACAATTCAGCACTGTTATTATGCCTATTTAATTCTACTTTTTGTTAGGTGAGACAAATGCAGTTATTTCATATCCCATCCTACGTCATGTTTTCTAGACTGCTGAGCATTTTTGTCAATCATGTTTGGTTTCCTTCAACATGTTCATCTCTTTCTTGAAATGCGCTGTTCAAAACTGAACTTCAGCCAGCTCTAAGAAGAACAGGATTATTTCCTATGTCTTGTCTAGTTTATACATTGCATTGTAATGTTAACCATTCCACAACATCAGAATATTTCTGACTTCTGTTCAACAATGATATAATCAAATCCCAAGATGAGCTTCTAAAACATGACTACACTCCCGGGCTGTTTTGGTGGGGGTTTTTTTCCATCCTGTATCTGTATGGCTGATTTTTTCTTAAACTTGTAACTACTGGATTCCATCTAGTCTTTTTTTTCAGATCATTTCTTCAGTTGGCTAAGATAATTTTGATTTCTCTTCCTAGTCTTCTAGCCTCTGATCAACTGTAAAATTTCATCAGCATTATCTCTCTTCCCTCCTGAAGTCACGAAAATATTGAACACACATAGAAGCAGGGCGGCACGAGACTGGTTAGCAATAGTCACTGACTATTGCTAACAACAATCTGGAAATGTTATCCATTTGATTTTTTCTTGCACTTTAAAGTCCACGCAAGATTTCCTTAGGATCTTCAGAAGATCAAACACTTCATTAAAAGGAGACTATACAATGTCATCTGTGTATTAGCTGCTCACTTACTGTGTGAGCAAAATAAATTAGGCATGATTTGTTCTTGGCAAGTTTCTATTAGCTCTTAGTCTGATGAAATATTTTCCACTTTGACAGAAGATACTAAACAAAAACTACTAAAACTTGACATTTCAACCACTGAATAGAGGTTAACTTGCATCCAAGATTTTAAAAGAGCTTGTTGAGTGTCTGTTTAAATTGCGAATATAATTTTCCAGTAAGTTTGGAAAGAGTAGGGAAGTTCCAATAGAACAGAAGAATTCTAATGTCACGCCAATATTCATAAAAGATAAATAGAATGAACCAGTTATAATCCTTGCCTTCCTAAACATTGGTCTGGTTATCTAAACAACTGATGAAGGAGTTCATTAATAAAGATTAAGAGAAAGTGATGTAATAGAAGTCAATTAAGATGACCTTTACAGGAAATTGTGTTTTCACAAAAGGCTTTGCATTTTAACTGTAATAATATTTTGATTGATTAAAATGCAAGAATTCATACAATATTGCCAAACTTTTGTGAAATGTTGCAAATGGGTTGCACTTTATAAAACCAAGCAAAAACCACAACTTACAAATGTACAACAGCAACAAAACAAAAAACCATAATAGAAAACTAGTTAATTGAGCAGCAACTGAAATGTAATTGTTTGCAGGAAGTCATCTCTGAGTGGGTAGGTTTCAGAGGGATATCCAGAGATGATGATCTAATGTTAAATTGTTTTCCATTTGTATTGCTTTTCTGGGGAAGCGTGTGAAGTCATTTCTGACAAACTTTCAGGTGACAAAATGTTAATGGGAATATTGATAAGAAAGAGAAATTTCCTATAAGCTGGGCACAAAGAAATCATAAAATACTTTAAAAATATCACATATAAAATCATATATTTAAGAGCAAAAATATCCATCTCAGAATTTTATGTATAAGTCAAATGTCTCATAAAGCCCTGACTTTGACCAGTTGCAATCCATGGCGGTGAACAGATCACATTGTAAGACTATGGGCAAAGAATGGCATGTTCTATAACTGCATGAATAAGAATGTATTGAGCCGAAATAAGGAGCTTATTGTTTCTGTTCAATGAATTCCTGTACTTGGCACAGTTCTAAAAATAACGTGTCTGATTCTGGTCATTACAAGGTTGGTTAAAACACAGGTAAACATGTCTTCTTCTTGAAGTCTCAACATTTATTTTTACAAAAACATAGATAAGAAGTCACTTGACCAAAGCAAAATGTTAAAAAAAAAGTCCTCACCTGCATACAGTGAGTATTTTAAGGCTGTTATTATTCTTTGGACAGTTTTGTAATATTTCAATGGTTGTAAATAGCAGAATGAAAAATGAAAACGTGTAAGCATCTAAAATGTAAATATGTAAACACTGTGTCTGCATACTAAGGGGAAACTGGCCAGCATATTCATACATTTAGAAAACTGAAATAAAGTGAGGAAAATTTTTTAAAAATTACATTTATATTGCTTAAACTTTCATATTTAGTTATATAATGTATAATAAGAAATGCCTGGATTTCAGTCTCTGTAAAATGGAAATAACCTTCTATTTCCACTATTTTTTCTCCGTATGGCTTCCCCTTTTTTCAATTAGTTCTGCTACAGATTCTTACCCCCTTTCTTGTATTCTCTTTTACTTTTCACATAAATTAATTAACATGGATTTTTTTTTCTTGGATGGGCTTGCAGAGAAGGGAATAAAGCCAGCCACGACACAAGTTATTGAGCATATAATTGGTACGTGACTAACACGTCTTGCACGATCTCATACAGAGTGAGCAATCAATCTGAAGTTGACTTCTGGCGTCCCTCAGAAACTATCTCCATACCTACCTGTGAAAAAAATAACTGTAGGGATGAATAGTAATGGTATTTGTGCTCAACCTGCTAGATCTTCCAGACAAGAATGAACAATAACATCATCTCCAATGAAACCACAAACAGTGCAGCTCATTTGTTTTAATACACCACAATAAGTCATGTAGAGAAGTACATTCTTTGGAAACAAAATGAGCTTGCAGTTTTTTTCTAACCTTTTGCAGACATAAACATTAGTCACTTTCTGAGCTTTTCCTGTAATCTCTCCTAATTATATTTGTACAGTATGTTTTCATCATTAAAATGAACTAAACTTGCGTAGAGGAATTTTTAAACTGCCAGTATTGAAACAAAACCACATTGATACACAGGTCAATGTTCTACTTATGAAAGGTGTATTTTCGTGAACACTTACAACTTGCCTAGGATTTTTGTGATTTTTGACAATTTAGAAGTCAATTTTTATGGCTTCCATCAATGTTCTTATAAGACATTACACACCCAAAAGATATTCCTGTCAGTTACAGAGAACTTTAAAACCAATAGAAAAGGAGCACAGGTTCTCTAAGAACTTCCAAAGACTGCTGAGTTTGCTACAGCTTTGGGAACAGGAGATATCATTTACTGATTAATCTAAAAGACCAATGACGCGTTTTTTACAACAGAGATAATCCATTCCTGTGAATCATGGACAGCTGCAAAGGAGATGAAAGGAAAATGCAGGGTTGGACTGACTGACAGGATGACAGTATTTCCTATGCTGCTTGAATAGCACATCATAGCTATAATGCTAATCTTGAGACATGCCTCTAGCAATATGTTTGTAACATAAATAAAAACAGAGTGTCGAATACATACCTTGAGTTAGATGAAGACTGCTGAAGCTAGTACTTTGTGGAGTCTATCCTTAACAATTGATCATCCATTTAAAAACTGAAATCCATCAGCACAGAAACTCCAGAACACACCAGAGGATTTGACAGGAAATCTCTTAATTTTTACCCCATCCAGGAACCAAAATTCACTACTTAAATATTTGCTTAAAAATCTGGTCTGGACTTTGATAGATCTAAACTGTTCCAAATATTTTGAATTAAAGTGAACGGATATGCACCCAGATAATTTAACCTTACATTTGCATTCAGGTATGTCATGTTTGGTTACTCCCTAAAGACTGTTCTAGCAGAAGAGAAGTGATATGCTTGTTGTTTGGGGAAATAGTACGTACACAAACCTATGCTGTGACATCCGATACAAAGTGTACTCGATTTTTTAAAAAAATATTGTTAATGGCTTACCAATTAGCTTGAAAAGTTGAATTCTAGGAAGCCAGAGAAAAGGTAACTTTACATATATCTATGGGACTTAATTTCCTTCACTTGCATGTGAGGCACATAAATGTGTTGCTATGTAATTAAAATCAATGGGTAACATGTATGTCCACAGTGACACTACTGACTTGCCCATGCTGCTTTTGGTCCCTGGGGTCACACCTCCACGTTATGCCATATGGATGTATCACCTGCAGCTGTTTTTAGACTGGGACAACCTTTATTACTCTCCATCCAATTTAGTAGTTTTGGATTCTCATTCTCTTGCTGCTGCTGCTGCTTAAAAGTTTTGCAAAGCACAATTCTTTTACTGTCTCTTGTCTCTGGAAGTGGTCAGAAAAAAATCAGGTTTGGGAGTTCAGGCTTGATCTTATATATAACAACAAGGAGGTTAACAAATACCAGCAGTCAGAGAGACACAGAGCGCTTCTGTCTTGGAGACAACTCACAACCTTAACCTGATCAGAAAATGCAAGGTCCATCAGACTCCAAGCCTGACTAGTGTCAGACTGCAGGTCACCCAGCTGTGCAACAAGTTTATAACCCACACCCACCCCTTTAAGACCTTTCACTCTTATGAGAAACTTTTTCGTAATAAAGAGAACTGTGTTTATTCTAGCGAAACAGAAGGGGACCAAACAGCCTCTTCCTGCTTTGCTAAGCTGCCTCCAGGGACAGCAACTTACAAAGAGAACAGATAGACAATGCAGGTGACAGATGACTCCCACTTCTACTGCCATCCCCTCCTTCTTCTGCAAGCAGAACATTTGAATTTCTGCTGTTCATTTGACTTACATGGCACCCCAGTTTGGTTTGCTTTGTTCCACTTTAGACTGTATAGTTATATCCTCTCCTCTCCTCTCCTCTCCTCTCCTCTCCTCTCCTCTCCTCTTCCTCTCCTCTCCTCTCCTCTCCTCTCCTCTCCTCTCCTCTCCTCTCCTCTCCTCTCCTCTCCTCTCCTCTCCTCTCCTCTCCTCTCCTCCCTCTCCTCTCCTCTCCTCTCCTCTCCTCTCCTCTCCTCTCCTCTCCTCTCCTCTCCTCTCCTCTCCTCTCCTCTCCTCTCCTCTCCTCTCCTCTCCCTCTCCTCTCCTCTCCCTCCTCTCCCTCCTCTCCTCTCCTCTCCTCTCTCCTCTCCTCCTCTCCTCTCCTCTCCTCTCCTCTCCTTCCTCTCCTCTCCTCTCCTCTCCTCTCCTCTCCTCTCCTCTCCTCTCCTCCCTCTCTCTCCTCTCCTCTCCTCTCCTCTCCTCTCCTCTCCTCTCCTCTCCTCTCCTCTCCTCTCCTCTCCTCCTCTCCTCTCCTCTCCTCTCCTCTCCTCCCTCTCCTCTCCTCTCTCTCCTCTCCTCTCCTCTCCTCTCCTCTCCTCTCCTCTCCTCCTCCTCTCCTCTCCTCTCCTCTCCTCCTCTCCTCTCCTCTCCTCTCCTCCCTCTCCTCTCCTCTCTCTCCTCTCCTCTCCTCTCCTCTCCTCTCCTCTCCTCTCGCTCTCCTCTCCTCCCTCTCCTCTCCTCTCCTCTTCCTCTCCTCCTCTCCTCTCCTCTCCTCTCCTCTCCTCTCCTCTCCTCTCCTCTCCTCTCCTCTCCTCTCCTCTCCTCTCCTCTCCTCTCCTCTCCTCTCCTCTCCTCTCCTCTCCTCTCCTCTCCTCTCCTCTCCTCTCCTCTCCTCTCCTCTCCTCTCCTCTCCTCTCCTCTCCTCTCCTCTCCTCTCCTCTCCTCTCCTCTCCTCTCCTCTCCTCTCCTCTCCTCTCCTCTCCTCTCCTCTCCTCCCTCTCCTCTCCTCTCCTCTCCCTCTCTCCTCTCCTCTCCTCTCCTCTCCTCTCCTCTCCTCTCCTCTCCTCTCCTCTCCTCTCCTCTCCTCTCCTCTCCTCTCCTCTCCTCTCTTCCCTCTCCTCTCTCTCCTTCCTCTCCTCTCCTTCTCTCTCTCCTCTCCCTCTTCCGCTCTCCTCTCCCTCATCGCCTCTCCTCTCCTCTTCCTCTCCTTCTTCCTCTCCTCTACCTTCCTCTCCTTCCTTCTCTCCTCTCGTCTCCTCTCCTTCCCCTGCCCCTCCCCCCACCCCCCTCCCTCCCCTCCCCTCCCCTCCCTTCCCCTCCCCCCCCTCCCCTCCCCTCCCCTCCCCCCCTCCCCTCCCCTCCCCTCCCCCTCCCCTCCCCTCCCCTCCCCTCCCCTCCCCTCCCCTCCCCTCCCCCCTTCTCCCCTATCCCCTCCCCTCCCCTCTCCCTCCCCCTCCCCTCCCTCCCCTTCCCCTCCCCTCCCCCCCTCCCTCCCCTCCCCCTCCCCTCCCCTCCCCTCCCCTCGCCCCCCCTCCCCTCCCCTCCCCTCCCCTCCCCTCCCCTCCCCTCCCCTTCTGTTTTTACAGCAGCAGGTGCTAATATCCCCTCTCATAAATGAAAATAAAATAAGACAAAGTTTTGCCTTATGAAGAAAGAAAACATTTGCCTTTAGCTGTATGTCATCCTTTTCATTTCTAAAAGATTTTTTCTAAACCAGAGCAAACAATTAGCAGATTTTACAAAAAGTCATCTCACACCTACCAAGAGCACTAGACAGCTAGAGTAAATTTGTCAGTGTGGCGTTGTAAAGTGCATTCCTGGAAGCTGCTGAGCCCCTAATAACACCACTTAAAAGTACCAGACTGCAAGACTGAAAGACTTTAATTAGATAAAGTTGGAAGGTTTTTAATTGCTACAAGTTAAAGTCCAACTGAAGAGAAAAAGAATCATCCAATTGCACATCCCGGCCTTGCATTTACACCTTTCCTCATGCCCATCTATGGCTCTTAGCCACTACAATCTCACATCTGTTAAAAATTATTTCTGAAAATGTCCCTACTGAATGACTTTCTACTGTAGGAATATATTGAAAAGTATTTCTGATTTGAGCTAATCATACATATCCACATTTTCTGGAATGAACTTAAATATTAGCTGTCAAAATATTTATTTTAAATTTTTGTTTTCCAGAATGCTTTTTTATGCATTAAAGACAGGCTTTATTTTATTTCATAAAAATAATTACAGTTTTCAATATCTTCTCTCCTCAAAAGCATAAAAGTTTAGAACTACTGGATCAAATTTAATTTGCAACTAAAAAATTATTCTTTTGTCAAATAAAAAGGGGATAGGAGAGGGGTAGTTTCAGTATAAAAAGCTGAAGCAAGGGTAGAGGGGAAGAGTAAATGCAAGTTTGAGATCACACATGACTATTTCCTTTACTTGCATTTGAGTACTTTGAGATTTTGGCTGAGAAAGAAGTGCTGAAATGCCGTGACCAAAACTGAAATTGTGGTATTTTTGGACAGAGTGGAAAGAGGAAGGATTAATAACCTCACAAAACAGTCTTTTTCTCTTGAGAATTCCAGCCTAATTTTGCAGTTTAATGTTGCAATAGTCTTTTCAAGTTGAAGATATAAAACAAGACTATTGAAAGATTACTTCATATTGCAAGCTAAAGCAATACAGTTGAGAACAAGAACAATGCAAATGTGTACGTTCATATGTGCCGAGGGGAATGTGCCTGTTATATGGCAAAGCTCTGAGAAGTTACATCTCAGAGCTTTAATTTGAGAGCAAATGCCTGCAGAAAATAATCAGGACTACAAAAAGATGATCAAGTTTCACAGGGCCCTCAGTGACTTGCCACAAAAAGATGAAGTCTGCAAAAATTTTGCAACCTCAAGACTAGAAGAGGTTTCTTTCTCTGGAACAATACTAATTTGACACAATGTTTCTTTTAATCCCCGCATCATACCTGCACCATGCAGCACTCAGTTGCTGAAAACCATCAAGAACTGTGTGGAAAAGAATGAATTTCAAGGACACATGCATAACAGTTTTCCTGAGTACATCCCTTCCTAAGAAAAGTTGGAACTCAGAGCTGAAGTTTTAATTTTCATACACTTTTTTTACTCCACTGGTTTCAATTTCTTGATTAGCTTTGTGTTTACAGAACTTGGGGGAATAACTCAGCCTTTTTGTCCAAAGCACTGCCTGGTTTGACACAGCCTGGTTTGAGATGTTTTGACACATCTAGATGACAGAGATTTGAGGATCTTCCTCTTCCCTGGACTCGCAAAACCTTTGTGGTTGCGCGTTTATTAAAAATTTAAAAACAGCTAGGGTCCATTCTTTGGCCCTGAGAGCCAGTACGTTAGACTAGCTACTCCTATACTTCCTGAAACAGGCTGGCCACATCCAGCCTGAGTATTGCTAATGGTTTCTGGCCTGTGTGTGCTCCTGATGGTGCCTCGTTACATCCCAGGAACTGTTCGAATGATTTCTCAGCACAGATAATCAAAGTTCGTAGGTTGTGCCCATCCTTGCCTATGCCTGTTTGATCAACTTTTTGTGCTCCTTCTGAAGAGCAGAAAGCACATTTGATGGAAATCAAAACGTCACCAACCCTAAATGATGGCTTCTGCTACCTAGATGTAGTTACATGATCTACAGAACTTTGGTGCAGCCAAAAAAAAATTAAACATATTTGGGGATAAAGTTTTTCTTTGTTTCTTTGGGGCTTTTTAGCTACTTGGGAAGACCAAAATAAGGATATTATTCCCATATGTTGTTTATTTCCTCTGGATTCAAAATGATTTTTTTTCTGGGCACACTTAGCAAAAGCCAAAGATACAAGATGTAGGACAACTGAGGAACAGAATAGCTGTGCCCTCCCTTCTTTATACAGCTCCAGTTAAGGAGACTGAGGTTCATCTTTCTGTGTTCTGTGATTAAGGTATTTCTTCAACTTAGGTTTGTGATGTGCTAGTACAGAGCCTTTATCTCAGGCTGTTGAAGCTCTTCCACTTTGATAAAATACTGAGATGTTTAGGTGGGGGTGACTATGAGGAACTATGTTCCAGTTGTTTGTGTAGGCTGATGTTACGAAGGCCCAGTTTGGAGTCTGTGTTCCAGATGGATATGCAGAAATCTAAATAGTTATTTTTACAGCTGTAAGACCTTTAAAAATTGATTACTGGTAATGTCATGCAAAAAAATTGTGTTTGCATGAAATTATTTTCTAGATTAAATATATTTTTTTGCATCCCAGTTTCTTCTGAAGACAGAATCAGCAGTGAAAGCCCTCCTGCATGCTGTCTTAGAGACCATTTCTCCTCACTTTGCTGGTCACACAACATCCCTGAAGCCACTGGAACTCTTGTCCCTGTGAGAACCAATTTGCCTTTATCCTGTGTATAAGCATGAACCATTCCAGGTCCAGGTGTCAAGTTTCCAACTTCCTGCAGGTTCTCCTGCTCTACATCACCGAACTGAATGGATTTGTAGCTGTCTTTAGAGCTGTGCACCGGTGGTAAACATGGAAGTTCACCAGAGTGAGACAACAGCTCTCTGCAGACCACTCCCAGGGCATGCACTACGGTTTGGGAACCACGGAGCTAGGCAATGGTTACAAAGGGCTCTGAGAGGTAATTGCTATGTCAGTGCTAAGTATTATTATTATTTTGCTAGCTAGCAAAACCCAAAAGATAATGATATGCTACACAATACATCATACTAGAGCGGAAGACGTACTTGTCCTCGGTTTTGGTTACAGTTTTGTGGAATCAAAAATGGAGGGGAGCCATATGTTTCACTGCCCATAAAATGAGAACAGCAAAAAGAGGGTTGATATCTACTATACAACTGGTAAAGGAAAACACATGAAAATGTCAGGGGAAAGAATGCTTGTGAGCCATATCTGGCCGAGATTTGGATCTGATTGACCCCGGCTTGTCCTCCAGCAACACAAGAACTGGGGCATCTCCCACTCCTTCACATGCAGAAGCACTTGCAGAAAAAAAGCCGTGCTTGGGGAAACATGGAATCTTTGTCTCCTCACAAGTGCTCCTCACCCTGGAGACAGTGACCCTCACATTTACTAGCATATACTGACAGCAACCTTCACATTTACAAGCATGTACTGGTGAACACATTTTTGCCAGTTAAGTTAGTAACTTTTGAATTTCTACTCATTACATCTAATTTCTATTCCCACAGGATTCCTGCACTGCTAGGCTTCATACCTCAACCCTTCCCAAGCTATGTGAAGCATGAATGATCTGCAACCCTCACTTTGCAGAAAAAGAACTGCACCACAGAAACAAAACCCAAATTTTCAAACTGGATTAGACATTTCATTCTTTGCTGGATGCCAGTGGGTGTTAGGTGCTTCCATATGTCTGAAACCTGAGTGACGGACTTGGAATCACACAAGCCACTGGGGCCGCTTGGAATAGTTCCCAGCTTTTCTAAGTCCAGATGGAACAATCTAGGCAGTGGGATATGATCAATGTTCCCAGCTTCTGATCTTTTAAATTCATATTAATAAAATTTTATTTGCAAGCAATAAGGCAAATGAACTCACTGGTTTCGAAGGCTGACAGGAACAATTTTATGTCAATCACAGAGTTGCATGCCCCAGTGCAGTAAGAAATACAAAAAAAGCTATGACTTGTGATGAAATTATTTGTGTTGGCCCTGTGGGATATACAGGGCAATATCAGAAATGCTGGTTAAGTGTTGCTTGTACACTGCACCCCTCCCTTAAGCACCAACCTCTAATAATATATCACAAGACAGCAAGTCAGCATACGGATAGTTAATAATCAGTTGTTTTTTGGATAGTGTCTGGCCTTGCTGAACGTGGGTCCAATCCCACACAGGCAATACTAATCCTTGCAAATACAGTCAGAATCTATTTGCAGATAAGGGCAGGAGCAGTCAGGACCAGTTCAGGCTTTTATGGGTATTTAAATACCCAATGAAGAATCTGTAATCCCAGTCCTGCAATTACCGTCACGTGACGGGAACTCAGAAATAATGCCTCATTCATGTAGGGTGCTTTCCAGCAGTGCATCCTGAGTGGCTTTAAAAAGAGAGACAGATATCTTCACCCTTTTTTACAATATGGGAAACCTATGTGCACCAAGATGTAGTAGTACAAAACGAAAAGTCAGTAGTCTAGGCAGGAAAAAATCCCAGGCAACCTGAGCCTGATGTGCTCTTCTCCAGTGCACTGGGGGAGTTTTGAGGAGCTAGTCAGTGTGGAGTCATTGCTTCTGCCTTCAAATCTACCATAAAATCCATTGCACTCATTGTAATTTCATTCTGTACATACTATAGACTCATTTATGTAACCAGAATTGCTTTCAGTCAGCAGTCATGAATGTATTTTGGGGTTTTTTCATAATTTACCTGTGAAAGAAAACAGTTACAGAGACATTAAAAGTGGAGTGAGAGGAGTTATGCCTTCCCTTACTCTTAGGCCCTGATTCTTCCCACTTATGAGTAAGCTAATATATGAGAAGTCATAAAGACTTTATTAGGATGTTCAATGCTTCAAGCTAAGTCAGTGTATAAATGAGGAGTATTATTCTTATAACCCTGCTTACAACCACATTCAAGTATTTCTGAAGTGACTCAGAAAGTGAGAGGTAAAAGATCTACCGGAATTTGAAAGCCGTCCTCATAAACACTTTTCTGCCTTTTGAGTGTAGAAAAGCCACCCATGACTGAGTACGAGGTGGATGAGTATGAATCATTGATCAGATTCCTGTTAGTTTCGGAGAGTGGTGTAAATATGTTGGTTTTTTTTTTCAAAGAGGTACTAAATAGTAATTTCTAACATAAAAACGCATTCCCCTCCTCTGCCCCACCCCAATGTTATTAGGATTTCTTCCAATTGTCTTTGCAGTGTCTGAGTGCTCAGTCTGGCAAAAAAATATCCATTTAGTCTTGGCTAGGGTTTTCAATGGGAGCCGGGTGGCTCAGACTCCAGGGAAAATCGAAGCTCTATTAAAGTACTTAAATTGTTATCTTTTTTTAGGACTTGAAAAAATTAGCGCTGACCCCTTTCCTGTGAAATGGGATGGAGAGTCAGCTTTGTCTCACAGTTTTGCCGTGGTCTCTAGTCAACCCATGTCTCTTCTCTGCCCAGTACTGCAGGTAGGATGATTTGGTGATGGGCATCCTTCCACATCTGACTACATCTGTATAACTACAGGGGTCAACTTATCCCACTCACAGCTGTCAGTTCACTCCACTCACCCCACTCCTCCTTCAGTGCTTCCCATACCACGTATTCCCAGCTGGAGGTTACTACTTCATCTTACTCTTCCCCTGAGCTGTTTCAACAAGAAGTGACCTTTTCAGGGAAAATGAACTCTTCTGCTTTAGGAGATGTACACAGTTGTTCTTTGCTAGTCCCTGGCCGAAACAAGGCACAGGGTATTTACAGCCATGCCGTCAACACAACTGTGGAATAATGGACCAGAGGCAGTAATTTTTATGGCCTGTACAAAATCAGCTGTAGGTCACCTTTCCCTTGATACTTTCCTAGCCTGGTTGTCTGGGGTTTTTGTGTATATATATATGTGTGTGTGTTACATGTGTATGTTTTGCATACATATCTGTATGTGTACCTTATACATATGATATGCATACATACATATATATATATATGCATATTTTAATATTTTTTTCAGTATAAAAATCTGGAAAGTTAGCTACAACAGAATGATCTTTGCGTGATGAAACCAAAAAAAAAAAGTTAAAAGAGATCGGAATCACCAGGCAGAATGGAAAATCCTTTCAAAAGACAACAATAGTAGAGTCCTTCAAATAAAAGGTTGTGTTGCCAGGAAAAATTACCTTTGAGCCAACGTGACGATAACAACAACATGAAGAAACCATTAAGAAGAAAAATACAGACAGAGTAAAAGAAAGGGTCTGAAGACTCAGAAAGAATAAGGGCACAAATCGAACTGACAGGATAACTGCTCTTTTGTAAACCTCTGCACTAATAATTCAAATGTAAAACCACTAAAAATTGGAAATGTTTTAGCATGGGTTCCCTCTTTCCACACATTGTTACAAAAGAAACATAACTGAACCTGACTCCCTAAATTACATGAATATCACCAGCTACAGGGAGAACTGGAGGAAAATTCAAAGAACAGCTATCTTCTCTGCAGGTTGGAGGTAGTTAGAGGGACTTCACAACTGTGTCACCTTGCAGTGACCCTTTGAAAGAAGGGCAGACAACGTTCAAAGTGCCAGCCTGAAGGGATCCATTGCATAATGGGAGAAGTTCCTACAAGTCCACTGAACTCATACCCAGCTGGACACTGAAACATCTGTCCACAGGCATTTGAATTCAGTCCCTGTGGGCACTGAGGAACTGGTCTGGTAGGAGGTCAAAAAGTGGTAAAGTTAGCAAAAAAATTAAGAGCTCCTTTTATCATGGTGCTCTCCCTTCTTCTTGCAGAAAGGCTGCAGGGAGTTTGCCAAGCACCCCTACTGGCATAGTAACCTGATTAGCATGCTCAGGCCTGCAAGATCCTGTATGTGCTGGAGGGTGTATTTAAGCCTCTCCCTGCACAGACTATGAGTCTGGCCAAGGTGATGCTGACCTATCCCTGCTGTATTATTTGTGTGTGTGTGTGTGTGTGTGTGTGCTGCAAAGACTCCTCTGAGAGGCCACACAGAGGCTCAAAAGGGGTACAGAAACACTGAGAGAATCTCTTAGAGGGACAGAGACTCAAGGGGAAAATGTGTTCCTCAGGCACAAGCCTTTGAAGCCCAGCAGCTGGTGTCTATCTTCATGGACTTCTGAGGTCCAGCAATAACTCCTCCAGAATTTCTGACTTCTTCCATGCAAGAGCAAATATCAGATCCCAGAGAAAATTAGGAAAGATGTCAAAACTCCCTCACAGATGATAATACGGGGTTGAGTATTCATCTGAAGAATTGTATACTTATGTGAAACTCTTCTGAAGAATCTAATGCTTTTGTGTCCGTGTCACTGGCCTGAAAAGCTCATCATTTTTTTTCTTTGAAGTTTTGGGGATTCTTGCTTCTCACAGGTCTGAGTGTAACATGATGTTCTCTCACAAAACAGCACCCCTTGCATGTGTCAAATGCCTCCAAACATGAATACCTGCTATTGGTTTAAGGAAAAATTCTTAGGGATAAGGTATAAAAAACCTATAACTTTCAACCTGAATCCTCTGTCCACTGAATCAAAAATTCCCACTGTCTTCAGCCATTCAGGCATCTGGTAAGCACAACTTGCCTGTAACAACGCCCAGTTCATCCAGATTAATGTTATTTTCTGTTTGCTCTTTTTCCAGGCTGGTTTAGACTCTCCCCTTCTCTTAACCATACAAGTGGACACTTTTTTCCATCATGTTTTGGTTGGCAAGTGATGTGGAAATCTAACACACCCACTGCTTCTGAGCAAACCTCCAGGACAGGTTGTTGTTGCCACTGGTATTTAACTCTCAGTGGCAAGTACTGTGGGGATATCTGAGGGACAGTAATACTTAATTTGACATAAACTTTGCTCCAGTAAGGTGCTCGACATTCTCAACCCTATTAAATGCCTGTGTTTGTGCTCTGGTAGATGAAGGCCCATCATGAAATAGGTTTTGTTCTGCTGGCGCCTAACCAGCATCAAACTGCGACAGCCCAGCAGAAGTCTTTATTCTCCTTAGAGTCAGATTTAGGAGGGATGTCTGGATCATGGGCTGATCCAGGCTTGTTATCCAAAGTCAACTTCATGTGATTTGGAATGTTATATTCAAGAAATCACTAGTCTTAAAGAAAGAGAGCCTGAGAATGCTTAAATACTCAAAGCAAAAGAAGCAAAATAATGTGAGAAATTACCACTAGCCTAATTTTTACTATCCATTACATTTCATGTTGGATGATTTAATTAATGAACTTGACTGCAGCTAGTTCCATACAGAAAACATCATGCATTTCATTATTTATTTGTTCATTGGTGTGGTTTCTTTGTTTTGATTTTTGGTTTTGTTTAATTTTCCTCTGTATCCCCAGCTCCCGGAAGGCAAAGCATGATGTTCAAAAGGCTGTTTATATTAAACAACAACAAAGCAACAGACCAAAACCACAGTCCTGTGCTCATCTATAGCTAACAGTTAATAATAGATAAACAAGGTCTAATAAAATAAACGCCTGCATGACCATTTGCCCAAAGAACAGAGTAAGTCAGATTCGGAGGTCTGGAAAAGCTGAGTTGTTTATTCTCCTAAGCACACCTCTGGAGCTAACACAGTCACTAAGGAAGAGAAGTCACAGATCATGTTTTTTAAAGAAGGTTGTCCCACAGGATTCCTGAATCAGCCAGGCAAAAGCAGAACTAGCTACCAAGCGCAAAAAAGGGTAGCTATACATTTCTGCTTTTTTATTTACTCTTAAATTTAAAAATATTTTCAGAACTGGCTAATTGATGTCTTCATTACAAATAAGCAATCTCTTAAAATAAATTAAAGGTGAAAAATACAAAGACTAAAATCTCCTGGCCATTCTAATCTAGTCAGTCCATTTTTAATTTTTTTTTTCAGAGTACATTACATTTTGAGAATAGAGGTCTGGGAGTTGGCCTACATAAAGTCTGAACGCTGATTTAACTGAATCAGTCTAGAGTTTGTACGACAAAAGTGAATCAAACAGATACTGTGCAATAACCTCTTCTGGAATAATTTCCATTAGAAATGTTGTTCTGAAATAAAAGCCTCTTTATTCCACAATCATTTGGATGCTGTTGACGTGGAGCATTCTGGTCACATTCCTCAGTGACAAAAATCACTTAAAGACTTATTTTGTAATGTGCAAGAGATGTGAATGGAGAGAAGTAGTTTGTTGATGAAAATCCAAGACAGATTGCAAACATCATTCTTTATTTGTTTTTTAACAACTAATTGTCTATAAAAGTATCAAAATAATTAAAAATACGCTATATTTATTAGAATAGCCATTAAGCTGTGGCTACATGGAATTGGTATTGAGATACAAATGGATGCTCCTCATTTTTTAATATTGAACATAAACATATAAGGTTATGACAAGATTCAGAGACATTCACATCCATAACAGTGAAGAGCTTAGACCAAGACCACCAAAGTAAATAAACCAGTTCTGAAGCTGTGCATAAGAGCAGTTCTTTCTGTGTTAGGAAATACGTGGTCTGTTCTCACTGTTCCTGTCTTGCTCTTGCTACTTCAGCTGATTTGTTCTTCAGCCTTGGACGTCATATCTCAATCTTCCTCTTTCACAAAAATGTGCTTAAACATAGGAAGTGGCTTAAAGTTTCTACAGGGAAAATATTGCAGTAAGACACGGTAGTCCATATTATAAAATCTTCTCGTACTAACAGCCTAGCTAAATGTCCTGAGAGTACTGCAATTTTTCTTATTATGACACAGGGGTGTTGGGAGAGACCAAGGTGTTTCTTAGTCCTGCTTATCTCATCATTTCTGTTTCAATGCTACCTTGAAACAAAACAAAGGTGGCTATGAGCCAGTAATAAAGTAATAAACAAAGCCACGCACAGACCATGCAATGTAGGTCAAGTCATGTCAAAGATCAGATCATAAAAATGCAGAAGAGGAGGAAAAGAATTTAACCTGATCTGAAAAACATTATAATATAACACCGGGCATGTGTATGTTTGTCTCTGCAATGTGAACCACTGGGACCCATGATCACATCACCTCTACCCACAGTTTCCTGTAATTGATGTATTTACAGAGATGGCTTCTGAATAATACAAACCACCACAGAAATTAGAGAGGAAAGAAGGAAAAGAACATGCCCAGACCTTACCCGTCAGATGATCTTTCCGCTATCGTTTTGTGCCTTTCTGTTAATTCACTCATTTTTTGTGTATAAATGTCAAGGAACAGATTTTACAGACAAGTACACGCTGAATTCATCAAATAAGTGATGCTGTGTGAAGCAGAGCCTGTATTTAAAACTGGAAGCCCTAGGCTGTATATGAAAAGCAGTATCTTGCATGTAGGTTTTGGAACAAAGGTACATTTGCTCCACCCTTGAACCCCAAGACTTCATTTGTCTTCAAAGTCATAGAAAATAGCAGTTGAAAAGGCTCCTGACATCTTTTGCAGTGGGACCAGAACTGTTCAGCGAAATGCAATGAAATAATATAATTCTAGTAGAAGATTGGAATATATTGTGCTGAAAACCTATCACGTGAAGCCAGAAAACGAAAATCTGTAAGGAAGAGAGAGAGGGACCTATCTTATGCCCTTTTCAGTGTATAGTGATAAAAAGAATATTCAGACACCAACATAGTTAATCTAAGATTATCCATCCCTAAGAAGAGATACCACTTACAAAAATAAGAGGAAAGTGAATATTTTTTGGATAAACAACACTAATTTTGACTATATTAAAATCAACAGCAAAACACTTATTGTCTTCCATGGGCTTGCATTTCTTCTAAAGCTCTCTTCCATGTCTGCTAATGTGCAAATCACTTGGGCATGCAAGGAATGCTGAATCAGCAGCCTGTCTTTTAGCACTACAAAACTTACAGTGTTGCTGAAAATAGAAGGTGGGTAAGATGAGAGGAAATGGGTAGTAAATTTTGAGGAAGCACAAGTTAGAGGCAAATAAGGAGAAGAAAAGGCAAGGAGGAAGAGGAGTATTTAGTTACGATTTATGACAATACCAGAAGTAGATAAGAAGCTCATGATGATGGAAAAAAAGTGGCTGGCAGTACCCAAGTAGTCACTGGGAGCAGAAATTTTAAGTGTCTGTTCAAGTGAGCTATTAATTAAAGTGTTAGAAGTCAGCACCTACAGTATCTGGTGGTCTGGTTTAAAGCTAATTTATCGATGGCACTTCTTTCATTATGCCAGAGCAGAAAAATACCAAAATGCCGTTTTTCAGAAGACCACAGCAGAAGCAAGATTTGTCATATAAACAGTCATCCAGGCTTCAGATTAGAAGGTGAGTAGGACAGTGGAAATTCTTATGAATCACATAAAAAATGGTGACAAAACCCACCAATTTTAAAAGTGGAGTAGGTTTATGTCATCTGCAGATATAAAAACTTTCCTGCGTCCTTCATCTTCGTATGTTTCTTTAACAGCTCATAAATACCAATATGTACATGTAGATACTCTCTGGAGGGCAGACTTGGGGATGATGATGAGGACTGAAATGAATGCACCTGATTAATTCACAATAATATTTGGGATAAGAGAGATGGCTGTAATGGAGATGCCACAGTTCCCAAACCAAGGAGAATTCTGCCTCTATGTGACCCACAACCAAAGTCAAGTTGGCTAGAAGAGACAGACCTATTTTGTTTAAAGTCACAGTGCTGGTACATTTGCTTTAATTTTGGATGAAATTTTCCCAGGAAAATTCACTGATGTGGACAAGTTCCAAACCCACAAATTAAACTACCCTCTGAGAAGTTAATATTGGGCAAAGGAAGGGAAAATAAAGATGAGACATTCCCATTTCATCCTGAATGTATTGAAGGGTGGCTTTTTGGCGTAGAGGGGGAGTGGGATGGTTTTTTTGTTTGTTTAATTTAGGGTTTAGTTTTTTTGTTGGGGTTTTGGTGGGGGGGGCAGGGAAGGCTTGTGGTTTCGGGATTTTTTTTGTTTGGTTGGTTTAGTTTGGGGTTTGGTTTGATTTGGTTTCTTGGGGTGGGGTGGGGACACACAATGCAATATTTTGTCTGACCAGATAAGATAACAACAACTCAAGTAAAATGACCCTAATTATAACAGCTGTTGGGATGAATTAAGAACTTAGTCTTCCCTGAAATTTTCCCATCATAGAATGGCTTGTGCTGGAAGGGGACCTTAAAGATCATCTGTCTCCAATCCCTCTGCCACAGACAGGGATATTTTTCACTAGACCAGGTTGTGTAAAGTCCCATCCAACCCAGCCTTGAACACTTTCAGGGATGGGGTACCCCCAGCTTCTCTGGGCAACTTGTGGCAATGTCTTCACACCCTCACAGTAAAGAGTTCCTACCTAATATCTAAACTAAATCTAACATCCTTCAGGTTAAGGCCATTCCCCTTGTCCTACCACTACATGCCCTTGTAAAAAAAAAATGTCATTACTACCGATGGTTCAGCTCTTCTGATAGGAGCTCTGAAATGGGTATAATGCCAGGTTACACTGTAGGCAATATTATCTAGGTACACTCAGAGGAAAAAAGAGCATAAAAAATGCTGAAGTACCAGACCCAGTTGGTGCTGTATTTACCCTAGCACTATAATGGAAGCACCATAATGGGAAAGATAAAAAATTATTGGCATAAAAAGCCGTTTGTTTATACAAATGCTTGGAGAGTTCTGCAATGATGACATTTACTTGTTTTGTGGGAGACAAAGTCAGCAATGACATTCCGGAACCAGACCATATACCAATAGGCTACAAGTTCCAGGACCTGGAGACTGGGAGTGGATTTAGATATGTGTGTTTGGGGGATAAGATGGGGAAATAAAAATCTAAGCAGTTCCCAAAAGTTAAACTCTGTCTGAAAGTTTGAAGAAAAAAAGTTCATGAAATGGTAGAAAAAGATGCTAAAAGGGAACATGAGATATTATTTGCTCCATCCCGTTGTCCAGCAGAGAATCGGCCATGTCTGATTCTTGTCTACATGTTCAGTCTGTTCATTAACACCTGATACATCAGCCTCTTCTGCAGCACTTCACTGCATCTGTTAATGGAGGGGCTTTTGTGGTGTCAAACCTGAATCTTTCCTGCTACCCGTCTAGTTCATCCTTTCTGTTCCTTTCCTTGAAAGAAGACAAAAACAGTACTTTTCTCCACAGTAATGTTTTATGTGTTTGAACATCATGACACGGTCGCCCTTAGGGTTTTTTTCTAGTCTTGCAGACACTAAACACACACAATTTTCTCAACCTTGCAGTCAATGTGCAAACTAATCACTTTCATTCAATAAGATATAAGTAATTTCAGGTACTACATTGACATTCTATGCCAGTTTTTTTCCTGATTGTTTTACATTCATATTTTCTCGGCAAAAAAAAAAAAAATACAAGAATAACAACCCCCCTAATCTTGTAATTTGAAAGACCCACACAAACAAAAGAAGCAATAAGTAACTGGTTATTTACCAAAGAACAAAACAAAAAAAAGTTTAGCTGACTCATTATATACTGTTGAGATGTTGAAAGGAGGAAAACTCTTTAAAAGCCTTTTACATCATTACATTGTTTCAAGTGGGCTTCAGTGACTTCCCAGGTCTCTCAGGCACAAGTCTGGACAGCTGTAGCCCTGCTGCATTCCAGCCTGCCTGTGTGGCAATGGTCAGCCTGGTTGCTGCCAGGCACAGCAGATGAAGGTGTCCTTTCATGCCACTTTGACAGTGCAAGCTAGAAATGCCCAGGGCAGCAGCATGAAATTTAGACTTGCAGATAAGCAGAGTCTTTGGGCGATGGGGAAAAACAGGCTGCCACTGTGGTATTTAAACTGTCTACTCAGGTACCATAAGAATTACAAAAGTCTCAATTTCAAGCCTTTAAGAATCTATTTTTCAAAACCTGCTGTCTTCCTCAGGGTCCATATGTACCAGAACAACAGAGCAAGTAAGTTTGTGGCTTTTTAAGCTATTTTGCATGTCTGTTTCAAGCATCATCAATCCCAGGTCTTTGTAGGCTTTTGCAAAGAATTTTCTGCTTTCCCTTAGAAGCGAACATTAAACAACCCAGGCAGGAAGGAACCTCAAAAGATTATCCAGTCCAACCTCTAAACATTTCCTATTCCTCCTATTACCATTTACCAGTATCTGTCTACCATTTTTCAAATTGTCAAATGATAATGCAAACCCTAACAACTCCCAAAACAAATTCTGAAGCCTTTGCGGCATTTTAAAAGACATATAACAGGTAGTAGAAGTTTTGTAGTAACACAACAATTTACCATGGTGCAAAAGGCAGTGGCAATTCCAGCTTTACTGATTGCTGCAAAAACGCTGGCCAAAAAGCTTTCAAGACTTCCAGCTTCTGGTCCCATTAACCCAGTTGGCAGTCTGCTAGCACAGCAGACAATTGAAGAGCAGCTTCTGGCAAGCGCCAGCGCCTTTGCTACAGTACAGTAACTGTGCTTACCAGCTCTCAAACATACTTGGCTTCATAAACAACTGCTTCACTAAGTACCTGTAATTTCTCTATCTCAGTTTGGGCAGAAATGGACACAAATTCTGTCCTTTCTCACAAGTTAGAGCTCTTCATGATGCAGAAGAGGGGTTCATTCGGAAAAAGTCTTTTCTGCTGTACCATGCCCTGGCCTTGTAACGAAGTGGTCAAGGGGAAGCTCCTCCATTTATCTCCCTAACTTCCGTTCCCATCTGAGACAGACCTCCTGCAGGCAGATGGTAAGTGCAGTGGCTTCATTTCCTTCATTAAACTGTTCAAATGAAACACACAAACAAAGGAGACAATGTCTTTACTTGACACCTGAGGAAAAATGGTGTTAGGAGATACTATGTGTTAATTTAGCATTTTCTGATGTGAGACTGTATCTGAACATATCTTAAATTCAGTTTAAAGCCCAAACATAAGCCAATAGATGCACAAAAATTTACTTGGATTTAATTGAACTTAGGTAACTGTCCACACAGACTTGATACCAAGAGAAGTTATTTTTTATTTGTTTCTGTTGCAGGGAAGGCCTGATTTAGGCTGAATGGAAACCATGTTTAACTGAAACTGGAGAGAAGATCCACAGACTATGAGATCATATAACACCAAAAGGCCATGTTAGCTGACTTGGCTTACACGTTTTCACCAGCAAAATCCTATCTTCTGGAAAAGTGACACAGGATTCATTTGAATAATACAAAAATGTGGAATATTCTACTTCCTTGGGTTGTACTTGGGATGAGCATTCTCATTTTTAAGTCCATGTCCTGTGGAGTCATGACCTTGGTATACCATGTCCCTGCCCAGATTGTGGGGATCCCCCCACGCTGGCCACAGCCCAGGACCCTGTGTCAGCCCCCAGGTCCATCAGCTCCTGTCTCAGGGACTACACAGCAGGGCAGTTCCCAGTTCCCTTCAGTCCTACCCTGCCAGGTCCAAATCTTGTCCAGGTCTTGGCCTATCCCCATCCCCAGGAAGGCACCTGATGTCCAAAAATGGGGCTGTCCCAGTGCCTCTAGCTGCCTGCACCCGGCTGAGGTGGCAGGACAGGTCCGGGCTGTCATTGCCTTGTCTCAACAGACCGCCACGGGCAGCCCCCTCATCCTGCAGGGCCCTGGCAGATTCAGGAGAGTAATACTGGGCATTTTTTCTCTAGGAAGATACCCCATGCCAGTTAAAATGCTTCTCTGTCTTCTGTTTGGTTATCTAAGCGTATTGTACTGCTTACTTTTTTCCTTGCAGGGTAATTAATCTAAAACTTTTTTTGTATCTCCTCTGGTTCTGGAAAATCTTTCAAATCTGTGAATAATTGTGCACAGACTTGCTTTGCTACAAACTGTGTCTATATCAGAAACATTCTCTGTTCATCTTCACAGGTAAGAAGCCAAAGGTCCTTTTGGAAATTACTTCAACCGGAAGCTTATATTTGCTTTTTAGATGAATGCGCTAAAAGCCCACACTGTGAAATTCATGTATGCTTGAGTAATGTGGCTTGAAAGCAATATTTTTGTTTTTAAAAGGTGCATTTTGCTGTGGAGACAAGGTCCAGAACTCAATTTTCAAGTCTCTTTTATTCTGGTGATGCCTTTACTGTTTTAATGGTGATGGCCTGAGGCTTCTAGACCTGGCAAACATGAGCAGCTTTCCATCTTCATAAAAATAAGCTGAGATCATTCACTGAGTTTTCCATTGTTTATCAGCCCTAGTAAATATTTGTGGGTGTCCTTATTCATTTGCTATTTCAGATTTGCAAAGGACTCTTTCCAAAATAAAAGAGAGGGGAAAAAAAATGGGGGGAAATATTTGGAATGCCAGCAGTAGCAACAACCAGTGTAGTGAATGCCAAGGCAACTGTAACCTTCTCTGTGGTGGGTCTGTTGCGTCTTCCTGTTCCATTCACATTGTCTTTTCTGTATCCTGGACAACACTGCCAATTAAAACAAAGCCTTTACCTTGCAGCTCTACTTGCAAACAAAGCTGACTGAGGTTTACTGCTGGTACAATTTAAAGCAGCCAGGAAAAAGGCATCCAATCCCAACAGTACTAGGTAATGCTTAAAGAAAGACTCAGAGCCATTTTTTCTTGATCATGACCTTCCCATCATGTAAAGTAGGTTTGAGATGTTTCAAGAACATGCTCTTGCTCTGTATCGAGTTTCCTCAGTACCTCATCCATAGGCTTCCAGTCTCTGATAGAAATTTGAAAGCAATGGCACTGCTTCTACTGAAAAAGTACCCAAAGGGTCTGTCAAGTCTCTGCTCATTTCTAGGACCTTTTAGATACAAGTGTTATGTTGTAGGTGGAAAGAGACAGAAAAAGTATTACTCGAAACTCATGAGTCAAAACTCATAATGAATCTGAATATTGTTTCTTGGGAAGTGTCATCTTGATGTATTATTTTTGGTATTTCATTTGCTTTTGCCTTTACTGGCTAGATTAGGTCTCTCAAAGCACACATTGTATACTTCATACAGGGCCCATCCCTCTTGCTGTAGCCCATGATGTTGGCCAGAACAGACCAAGGTAGTTGAACCATAACACCTATGTGGCAACAACTCCAAATCTAATCTTGCAGGATTTTTTTTTTATATAGAAATTTCATTTTTCCGTTAAAAATAGATGCTTTTCCTTCCTCTGCTCCAGGTCACCTTTTTTCTTTATTCCCAATTAATTCAAATAGAACATTTTCATATACCCACACACATTGCAAAAACTGTTATTCTTTTCTGGCAAACATAGCTAAACTTTGGGTAATTTTTTTCCCATTCCCTTTTGTCTGTGATAATTTATGTGCCATCCCTCTTAATTTTTTTTTTTTTTTCATTCTGCATTCCTACTTACAAGATGGTACCAGTGGGGAGTCTCACAGGAATTTATTAAGCTAAGTTCATTATTCCAGTTATCTTGCATCTTGGGTAGTTGAATTATTACTATTAAAATTTCTTTTAATTCATTTTGATAAAAATTAATCTCATTTATTAAAAGAAAACTGCTAAACCAAAACGAAACAGAGTGAATTAGAAAGGCATTTCAAGAGGCAAGAATAGAAACCATTATTACTCTTTTCCTTTTATTCTTCTGTCACTTAATGAAATCCACAAGTTTTGCTGTCCAGCACTGGTCCACACCATAAGTATTAACACACCACTGCTATCAACTGCGTGGTTGTTCAAGTGGTTCAGGTTTATATTACAGATCGGAAGGTCTTATATTCTTCCTTCTAATATTGTTCAAGTAGGGTTCACCAATTTTTCCCAGGTGGATGTGCTCTTTTCAGCTTGTTTTTTTTTTTACTAAGTAAAGGAAAAGCAGAATATCCATTTGGGGAAAAAAAAAAAAGTACTCAAAGAATATTGCAAGTGCCCACCCCAATGCACTTAGAATTAATTACTATCATACCTTGACTGTGAGACCAAAACATGTCCTTCTGTGCACAGAAGCACAGTTACATGACAACACACATGTTGCTCTTTGGAAATCCAGAATTATCCACTACACAAACATAGGGAAGAGGAGAACTTATTAAAAATATATGTGTAAATTATATTTGTTTATGTAATGTCTAAATATTTAAATTTTAAAGCATGGCTGTGGTACCCAGGGGAATTTGGTTCTCTTTCTGGCACTCCCACATAAGTCCTGTTCAGCAAGGCTATAATGATACCATCATTTGAGGATGTCAGAGTAACAGGTCACATACCAACCTCAACCACAGTATTTCCTGGTTTTTGTGATCTGTACATGATACCAATGCTTAGCATTTTTGCATTATTTTGGGGAAGGTGGGAAGGAGGAAGGAATTTTGGGAGACAGAGTTTTGGCAATAGGTGTGCAAATTTAAATTCAGAGAGGTAAAAATGAGAAACCCTGAGTCCAAATGCAGGTCAGAATGGAAATTAAACACATGCATCTTAGTCATCCTGTCCCTTTTCTATTTATGAAACAAATCTCACCTCTAGCTGCATACTCTGTCTACCTGGGAATATAAATTATTGTCACAGCTTATGTTGGCTTAATATATTTTGGTTGCTCATGATGAAAAGAGTCCTTTTATAGAAGGCTAGGTAATATTATTTTTGTTCACTACGTACTTCTCCAACCTGTTTCCCAAGATGACAATATTTATAATAGAACAGTTGTCATTCTGAGCTTTTCATTGCTTCCCTTGAGATAGCTGTTGATGCAAACAGCCAAAATAATGTATCAGAAACTGCATTGCTGTTGTCCAAGAGATCCCAAGCTACCAGCATATGGTTCTCATTTGGAAAGAGTGAGAAGGAGCAGTGTTCCCATAATAGCTCCAAACAAAAAGCATTTACTTGAAACTGAAGGGTACAGTGAGAGGCGATGTCCTCAGGAATAAATTTCTCATTTTTAAGCCAAGAGTGGTACAAAAAGGTGCATTCACTTGCCAGTCTCACTGCCTGCCAAGATATAGAGAAAGGTTACCTATATGACCCCAATTAACTGACGAAGTGCAACAGAAAGTGGGACCATGTGCATCAGTGCATGATGGCATCAGGTTCAAAGCACATCCTGATTGAAACGAGAGTTTACTTAAAGACTGATGAAACATTACATAAGTTAAATGTTTTCCAGTCTGCTGCCACATGCAGCAACATTAAAACAATACTCATCTAATTGCCTCACCCACAGCCACGAAACCATTTACGACTGTCCCTGTTGTCTAAACATGATGAAAAAATTGTAACAAATTTTTCCATTCTGATACAATTGATTGTTTCTATTTGACTGTACTAGTTATACATAAAACAATAGTCATAATTCTGAAACCTACTCAGTACTACTGTTTAGTATAAATGTAAATTCTATCCAGTATCACCCTGCTACAGAGGACCACACAAATCATATGTACTTAACCATTTTCTAGAATAAAAAATACACCCAATCTGAGTTAAGCAGAATTTATTAGCTGGCTTCAGCATCCAAAAATATTCAGGTCATAGACCTAACTTACCTTTGGTTTCCTCCTAAGCTGTGGAACTACGAAAGCAGAAATGGTATGACAAAGCAAGGAGGCAGAGAAGTTTATATCATAGGTAGCTTACACTTGCTAGGAAAAGAAAAAAAATAAATCACTGGCTACAGAGTCTCTTAAGGAAGTTTGGCTAAAAAAGAGGAAGTGTAGATCAGGGCAGAAATCATGCGAATTAGGTCTAGGACATACTACAGTTTTAAGCTTACAGCACTGAAATATTTGAAAGGGATACTTGCTAGACATGATACTGTGATTTTCTGATAACCAAAGACAGAATTAGAGAAATATTTGTGGAGTAAAAGGAAAAATTTATAATATCTGGCAAACAGCTGAGCACCTTATGAAACAAAGAAAACAGGCTGTCCTGAGGTAAGTAGAAGCAAGCCATATTATTTTTCAAAAGAGACAATTTCTCTGCTTTAAAAAAATGGAAACATAAAAAAGTCTAACCTTCATTAGGAAAATTTGTGTTCCTGAGTAGATGTCTCGTTCTGCACTAAAATTAAGTTCAGCTTTAAGGAATTATTTAGTAAAAACAAAATCTGCCATAAAGGGGAATATTTTTTCCTTTTTCACTTCTCAGTGAAAATTCCCCCAGTTGGCCCAAGTAAGGATAAGAGAGTTTGAACAATTTCTTTTTTTTTCCTACAGATGAAAATTTTTTCCATGCCACTTTTTAGTTTTCTTTGGATGCTTTTTAATTCTTTGTACGTTCTGAAAAAGGAAGATTTTCAGCTTGCACCGAGATCAGAGTTTAAAGTGACCCTGTTGTCATTTTTGTTATCAATATTGTTGATTACTCAACTGGTTAATCGCTTTTGGCACTAGTATAGACTATTTCCCAGGACCATAGCTTGGGATGGAGAGTCAGAGAAAATCATATACGCTCTATGACAGCTGGCAGGAAACCTATGTTTCTTCTGTGAGGTTTCTAAAAGAGGGGACAAAAATAGTTCCCAAAAGCTTTCCTGAACTTCCTGAGGCAGGGTGCAGATTCAAGGACATCCCAAATAACTGAGATTGTCTAGTTAACCACCCAGAGCCAAACTTTCAAACATGAGGCTTTGAGAGGTTTATGGGGAGTTAGGTACAGGCAAGGGAAATAAGGCAGGTGGTGCAAATTAAAGCAGATCTGTAGCTACTCTGTCTATGCTGTGTTTGAATTAGCTAAAACAAACTCCTAAATACCAGAGAACAGCTGTGCAAAAAAAAAAAAAAAGTAATCATTTTAAATATGACAAAGTCCAGAATTTCACCCTTCAGATAGTTTCGGTACAGTATTTCTTGTTCATCCAGTGCACTTTACTATCCGGGAATGTTATAAATTATGATACACATGCTAGTTAAGCATTTTTTATTATTGATTTTTTTCTCAGGGTCTCAATGCAATGTACAGTCATGGCTCTATTACGTTTCTGACACCCCATGAGACAGTATAAATGCAGTTGTCTCGATGGTATACAAGGATGGACACAGAAGGAAACTTCGGACTAGTAAGCAAGTATTCGGAGGAGAAATTGGGGCAGAACGAGAAGCTCATATGACTGATTACAATAATGATAAAAAAACAACCCTCCACATAGATTCTAGGGGGAGGTAAAATAGGATGGGGTGGGAGTGACAGCAGGGATTTCTGCCAGATGTGGAAAGCAGAAAGAGGACAATGCTTCCTCATGGCAGTATGCCTGGTTTCCTCCTACCAGTTTTGAATGACTTCCAGGGAAAGAGTACACTGAAGAATATCTGTCCCTCGAGTGCCTGTGTTGCTGTGGTATGGAATATAAGCAGGAGGGTTTGACTATATCTTCAAAATGTGAAACAGAATGAGTCAAAAATTTTGAGTGTTACCTTTCTGCTAGCAAAGGGAATTTAGTCCAACAGTTATCATGAGAAATTGCCTAGTTGTATTTTTTGATGTTTCCAGCAGAAAGACAAAATACCAAATTAAGTCACAAGGACTTCAAAACTGAAAGTTGTTTTGGTTTGATGGAGTTGATTTTTTTTAATAATTTACGTGCCCAGTAAAATGCTTGAGGGTTTTGCCCCACCTTTTACTTTATTTATTGCTTGAGCATGATTCCTTCTTTCTTGTGTTCCAATAGTTAAAACAGCAAAAGGGAAAATAATTCTTTCCAGCCAGAAAGAATTTTTACAGCACCTTCACTTCCAAAGAACTTCAGATTAGAAAATAATGCTCCATTTTGTTTTTTGCAACATTTCAAGCTGAGAAAAAACAACTCCCTAAGAAAGCAATGCTGTGACTAGAACAAGAGGAGAGACAGTTTGTCTGCTTCTTCCTAACATGAAGAAAGCCTCTATAGGCTACTGGTGCTGTTGTGCCTCTGCTTTGCAAGAGGGACCAGGAAAGTGACTGCAGCCTTTTCCCTGTCTCACACTCCTGCCACCCATGGTGCAGATTCAAGTTAGGCATCTTCAAAGAGAAAAGGTTCAGACAGAGGGACCATAAATCCAGCTGAAGTTTTTCTCATGGTGGTAGGTTGTTAACTTACTGGCACACCACTGGGTTTGGCTTTGTTTAACAGCCTGGCATTCTACAAAAAAATAAATCAGGCCTTTAATTTAGACGCTAACTTCATTCCTTCAAGTTTCAATATTTTCATCCAAGGCATTTAGAATGTACCCATTATTTTTGCAGATCATATCATCAGATAATATTAATAACAGTAATACTTAATTGGCTTTTATTTTGGCTAGAGCATATTTCTCTAGTCCTAATTATTGTAATAAAAAATAATATGGGTTGATTGTTACACAAGAAAAGAATTAAAGAACCTTATTACTACACTGTAGTTTTGTTCCTGTTTAGGTATGAAATTACTTATTCTGACACAATTTTGTGGAGCTGGAGTTCAATGTTGTCCCAATTAAACTAAACCCTCCATAACTTCAGCAGAGCAGTGTTTGCATGGGACAGGCTTTTCTCCTTTGAGAGCAAACATAGAGCAATATTTCTCTCATACCCAAAGCCTGTACTTGACTCCATACAGATTTGGTTTCTGTGCATCAAACCTGAGTCTGACTGTAGCAAAAATCATCAGGTTTTGTGCTAGACCTGAACCATAGGTCACAAATTAGACTGGATTTCTGTTTCTTAGAGAAGTGTATTGTATCCTCATAGCAACATAACAATTCTTGACAGGTTAGTGAAAAAAACCCAACACACTGTGCATGAACACCTCTCTAAATGTGTCCTAGGAGAGGGTCTGGTAGTTAAGAGAAAACACACAACAGGAAAAGATTACCATCAGTATAATACCAACACGGCTGGCATAATTTCTTTGAGAAAATACCATGCTCTTCAGGGCACAAAAGCAAACAGGCTCCCGAGAAGTTAATTCATTGTATTTCCAAAATTTGTCTTAGAAGATTCCAAAAAGAACAGCAATAGAAAAATTAGGGCAACAGTTCTACACAAGGTGTGGAAAGAAAGTATGAAGATCTTGGAAAGAATCTTTTTGTTCAACTATAGTCTGTCCCATCAGAAGAAGGCTAGCATGAAATTTCTTGAAGCTTGTTTTGTCTGAGAAAGAATAATTGTACTCCGTAGTCTGATTATGGTTTCAAATTAATTCTCATGTGTTTACTGCTCCCTGAGCAAATCTACGGGAATTAAGAAAACCACATACAAAAACTATAAATTAGAATTTGTCCAAGAATAAAGAGGGTGTTTTCTAGCTCCACTTAATTATTGAAATGTAATAAACATAGGCAGGTGGGGAGGAAGTCAAAGTGGACAAAATAAAGTCAGGCTTTCATTTCACAGTGTTGGGCAAACTCTGTGAATACTTATTCTTTGCTTCTGTGAAGAATGTAGCTGTGATTTTCACTGAATTCTGCTGAGGTGCTCCAGAACTTAATTTCTTTAAAAATGCATTCAGACTTGCTCATAGTACTTTGGAATGGCATGCATTAAACTTGGTTTGGAAGTGCACGTAAATACATACTCTCAGCTTACATTTTCTCAACTGCCTTAAGACTGAACAAAATTTGAGAGTGAGGTAGACCCACCTCTTGGCAGACTCCAGTTAAATTGTACTACTTATTATCTCTGAACCCGGTCAGATACGCAGAGACCTTCGACACACTTTTATAATTATATTACAGCATCACAGTATCACAGAGTATGCTGAGTTGGAAGGGACCCACAAGGATAATTGAGTCCAGCTCCTGGCTCTGCACAGCACCATCCCCAAGAGTCACACCAAGTGCCTGAGAGCATTGTCCAAACACTTCTTGAACTCTGTCAGGCTGGTGCTGTGACCACTGCCCTGGGGAGTTTGTTCCAGTGCCTGACCACCCTCTGTGTGAGGAAACCTTTCTTAATATCCGACATAAATCTCCCCTGACACAACTTCAGGCCATTCCCTCAGGTCCTGTGGTTGGCCACCACAGAGAAGAGATCAGTGTGTGTCCCTCCTCTTCCTCTCACAAGGAAGTTGTAACTGCAATGAGGTCTCCCCTCTGTCTCCTCTTCTCCAGACTGAACAGACCAAGTGACCTCAGCCGCTCTTCACAAGGCTTCCCCTCAAGGCCCTTCATCATCCTCCTGGCCCTCCTTGGGACACTCTAAGAGTTTAATATTATTCTTACATTGTGGTGCCCAAAGCTGCCCACAGGACTGCAGGTGAGGCCATCCCAGCACAGAGCAGAGCAGGACAATCCCCTCCCTTGCCTGGCTGGTGATGCTGTGCCTGATGCATCCCAGGGCAGGGTTGGCCCTCCTGGCTGCCAGGGCACTGCTGACTCATGTTCAACTTGCCGACGACCAGGACTCCCAGGTCCCCTTCCATGGCACTGTTCTCCAGCATCCCATTCCCCAATCTGTCTGTTCATCCAGGGTTGCCCCATTTCAGATGCAGAATCTGGCACTTTCTCCTCTTGAACTTCTTTGCTGATCACCCAGCCCTCTGATTTGTCAAGGTCTCTGCACAGCCTCCATTCCTTTGAGGGAGTCAACAGCTCCAAAATCATAACAGCACCTTGTCTGTAATGCACACCAACCCTTTCCATGTTATGGGATGCTGAGCCATGCCATCAAATTTTGTTAGAGGTCTGACCAGACCCACCTAACACAGATCAACAGGTCTTGCTGTGAGCTAAAACCTCGTTCTCCTTTTCCTCTGGGTCAAGCTTTTTGCCCTTTTCCTACTCTTAAACCTTGTAGGTTTGTGGGATAAGATTTTCTTTGTGTTCAGTGATGGAATGAATCTTGGGAAAGGAGAGTAAAAAACATGATTTATTTGTAGCAAGGAAACCATCATTTTGCAACTCAAGCACTAAAGGGGTTTTGTTCCAAAGTGTTATAAGATACTCAACTTTGGAGCCCAAATTGACATTTCTTTGTCCAGGTGATAAATTTAATGGCATGAATTGACTTGAAATTCCTAATTCTGTCTAGCCTCTTTCCTTCTCAAGCAACTGTTTTCTCAGGTAGTCCTTACAGAAGGGACAAGTATAAAGTGCAGACATTGTCACTTAAAGGCAATTACTAATTGGTACGGAGACGCTTCTCTTCACTGGAGCAAGCATGTTGCTAGAATGGATGCCAGGCATAGCAGTCATAGAGGGCTGACATTTCTTTTTCACAAATTGAATGAGATACAGAAGAGTGATCAGACATTCCAATTAGGCCTAAAGTAAGGCTTAGCTGGATAGCTGAGTTCTGCTGTCTTCCAGAGAGTAGAAGACAATGGATCATTTCAAGTGAAAATATTCTCATGTCGCTGGCTCAGTTCCTTTAACCAAAGTAGTAGCAGCATTGGGTGAATATTTCTTAGAACCTAACTGAGCAGATTCGCTTCACTCTGGTTTGACAAACTTCTTGTAAGCTACTCGGAAAGGTAACCGTGGCAGCGATATTCTGGAAATGCTGTTATAGTCTAAAAGTTCATTGATTTTTCAGGTCTGTGGGATGGTAGGAAAGCAGTCATTTCCACTAGCTTAACGAGATGTGAGAAGAGATTGCTATCTAGAAATGTTTACAGATTAATACACCAGATGTAAACATGGAAGCTGCTTGTGAGGTGCTGCAGCTGAAGCACAAAAATTCTATGTCCAGCCAACTCCCTGATGAGTTCATTTCATAGTTAACAGAAGCAGGATTAGAAACTAGATCTCACTCCCACTGAAACCGGTGATCATTTTCTCTACTGAGCCAGATGAACTGCACGAGATCAAGGCACTTAGATCACAAGCTGAAACTCAGTTTTCTACTGGGACAGGTCAAAGTTGCATTGAAGTCCTCATTAAACCCTTATGGATTCTCAGGAGATCAAAGCTGCTCATTTACCACTTGTCAGTCCTGAAATCCTTAATCCTCAGACAGACAATCATTCTGATTCTCCTGGGTGTAGTACAGCACAAATTTGTAGATGTGAACAAGGCTCAGGTCCATGAAATTTAGGAAAGTTAAACATTTTGTGCTCCTGATGTAACTATTCACAGTATTCTTCACAGCTTCACAATAAAGTCCTGAGCCATGGCTCCCCTGCTGCCGTGGGAAGGGAATGGGATATTCCATCAAATGGCTGGATATAAGGCTGTCACCTCAGATTGTTTATATAGAAAGTGTACTTCTTGGATGCACTTTTATTTGGAGTTTTAACACTGAAGAAACCATATTAGTGATGGTTTCTATATTTTAAGGGTAAAAAAGAGAAACAAGAATGCTTCAAAATAACTGTGTAATGAATTTACAGATGGTGCATTCAACAAAACCAGGAATGCACATTTTACTAACCTAAATTCATCATTGTTAGATAATGGGGAAGGAAAAGAGAAAAACAGAAAAGAAATGGTTTGATTTTTTTTGTTTGTTTTTGGCTTTTTTTATTAGTTGAAAATTATCTCTCAACTAAATTGTGTAATTGTATGTTAATATTGGTTAAGAAAAATATGCAGACACTTTATCAGTATATGATTGCCCCTAGCCAAACATTAATAATAAAGTTTTTCTTTAGTACAACATATTCTTCCAGCAGAGTTTCTAAGTGGTCATTACAAGCATTTCTGCAATTCTGATGTTTTAAAATAATAAGATCCTAAGCAATTTGAACACAGATTCAGTTTCGAAAAACTGCTCTGTTACCGTCCCCTTACAGCACTAACAGTAAACTTGGACATAATGCACAAGCCAGTTCTCATTTATTATCCCTGTTTGAGAAATTGTGCTTAATATTAATATATGAAACAATACTCTAAACCACAACAGACTTCTGGTTTCACTTTACACAGTAAAAATAATTTTTGAGCTAGTGATAGTATATTTTATAGACACTGGCACAGCAGCAGGGGGACAGATGCTTCATCTGGAGGAAAGCTTTGAAAGATGCTATTATAAGCATTCTCTGGCTAGCTCAACTTCGATATTTTGCTATAAAATCAATCAGTGAATGTGAGTTATACTTTGGGACAAAGATTTCATACTTATGGTGCTAGGGACCACAAGAGGAGATTTGATTTTTTTAGAGAGTACTCAATCATGCCTTCTATAGAAATGGTTGGGGCATCAGAGCATGTTTTTGGAGAGCTGTTTTAAAGTATCTAAGTCTGAAAGTTTTTGTACCTTCGTCTGAATTATTATTCAGGACTCCTAAGCAAGTGTGATGCATTTATGTGTTGTGCATGTTATTGCTAATAAATTTGAATTCCTCAGACAATTTCAGAACAAGGAATGAGGATCTTCAATTTATTGTTTCCACATGTCTCTTGCATCTTATTAGATACCAGTAGATTCAATCACTCATGCCAAACCATCAGAAATCAATCCCTATGCACTACTTACAGAAATATTAATTTTTTTAATAAGACTTTTTCCAGTACTTGGTTCTATGTCTATGGATATAACTAGCTTCATGAAACTTGTCTAAACTTCTCCATCGAATGTCAGGACCTCTTTGCATTCCTAGGAAATGCCTAAACAAGTTAATGTAAGATGTGGGGTGAGATTCCCAGCTAGACACACATGGGTGAGTCCAGATGTAGGCTCTCAACTGAATGTGCAAGACCTTCCCAAGAGCGTCTCACTTAGAAAGCCCTTCCACAAATTTCCGTTTGGTTTGCTGAGTTGCAGTGATGGGTCACTCTCAGCACGGTCAAGGGGAAGTTTCCCTGCTTATGGAAAGGGAGCAGGGGAACAAGCAAAGTTTCTTTGGCCAGCTCAGTCTCTGTCAGACAGTGGGTCCCAGGTCAGTCTCTCAAAGCTTTCATCCCAACAGTGTTACATCTCGTTGCACAGAGGCAGATAAGAAGAAAACCCAACGTTCACAGTATCAGTCAAAACAAGAATGGCTAGTAATTTTTTTCCCCATTTTTAGCTTTCAACTAACAAGAAGAAAAAAATTGCTATTGGGCTTTGGTAACAAACAAATGGCACAATGTTTTGCAAACTTTTAATTTCTTATTTACTTTAAAGAGAGGATAGAACAAACTTGACATCTAAAGTAGCACGCCTGAAGCTAAATGTTGGAGCTAGTATTTCCTCCTATGAAACAAACAAAAAAGTAAGTTTTACCGATCCAAGTCCTACAAGCTAATCTTACCTCTAATTAAACCTTAAGTTGAACAATTATTTTAAATGAGTGGCATTAAGGGTATTTTAACTCTCTTCCTTTGTATTGCACATCTATTTTGAAATTCACAAGCTGTAAAAGCCAAGAACCACATAATCCAGTCTGACTTCCTGTTCATAGGGATCAATCTAAATAGATCCTTGCTCAGTCACTACTGCTCGAGGCTTGGAATTCTGTCTGAGTCGGGAATATCTTCAGGGATACACCAACCATGATTTAAGAAATTAAATTATTTCCTCACAGAAGCTCATGGAATATCTTCCCCAAATCCTGCCTATATAATTATGACCTAAACATTTGGCTGTGATAAACCTTCAGCAAATATGAAGAAGGAATTCTTCATTTCATTGCATGTGACCAGAGGCAGACACAAAAGGACGAACAAGCACACTATAATTGAGGCAATCAGTAACACTGCTACATATACCAAAACATAAACCTGTAGTATCAGTTAATTTGCAAACTGGGAGAAATCAGATTTTCCAATAGACCTCATGGCAGAACTGATTTTTTTCCCAAGGTGCAAGAACAAGTATTAGCAGATGAAAATGAGTGGTAGTTGATTCATGGGTAGTATTATCAATACTATCAGTATTCTTTCTACAGTGGTAATCCCAAACTGTGAACTGTATTTGCTGATGGTCCACGGACTGTTTCTACGAAATCCACAAAACATTGTGAAGAAATATCTACTGATAGTACCTTGCATTAACTCAACGAAAGCAACTCATTTAAAAATAAATTAGATTTGCAAATTGAAAAATGTTAGAAACGACTACTACAGGAGTCTGCTACCCTGTTCCTTGAATTAGCAAATTGATAGGACGGTTGACCCCTGACAGACGCTGAGAAAAACAGAAGAGAAATTGATGTAGATCTAACAATAACATTTCAAAAACACTCACATAAAAGGATTATGAAAAATTGCATTTGTCCTAAGAATGTTACAACAAAATTGGACTTCATTCACTATCTTTTTTAAGAAGAAGAGTACTGCCTGGATCCATATTTGACTACCAATCTGGTGAACATATGGAATTGCTCAAAAGTCACAAGTGTATAACATGCTTTGACACCGGCTGACACTAGGATTTTAGACTCCAGTCTAGTGAATGCTTTCTGTGGTGTTGAAAATGTTGGAGTTAACTATACTTTGTCCTATGCTTGGTGACTGTCATGGCCATGGTAGGTGGGAGTTTCTACATGTTTTGGAAACACAGATTATAGCATTATATTGGGAGGACAATAGATTAACACTGAGGGTGTCAGTATGCTTCCCAAAGCAATAGAATTGTCAGATCTGTCTTCTAAATATGTGAAGAAAATGCAATATCTCTGCTTCACTTCTCTTTTTACATGTGTTGACTACACTCATAATCCTGTTTTAAATAATTTCTAGTGTTTTGCACAACATGTCAGGTTTCACATCAGTTCACGACCTGGAGAGTTACTGAGAACTTCCTGCTATACATCATGTATTTCAGTTGTCACCAGACCACAAAAGGAAAATATAACCAAACATGAATCTTCTGTGCGGTGTATGTGCTTGTCAGGCAGGCAAACAAAATGCGCTTCAAGTCAGCTGAGACTTCAGTTAATGATCCATTTTTCTTTTCTACTGGTATTTTTTGTCTGTCTTCTGGTGGCCAACAATCTTTGTTAAACCAGAACTTACACACAGAACTATTCACCACAAACTTCACCATTATTCTCCACAGTCAAAAAAAGCTTTAAAGTAAGTAAAGTCTCTCTACTTTTGCTGAGAATTTGTATAGGTTTCTGTTTTCAGAGAAACCAACAAAATTAAACCTGAAAACAGTTCTAAAATAACCCATATTAACTTTTTTCCTCTTCAGAATCAGTGCCCAAGGCTTTCTAGAACATGTGCAACCCAGTTCATAGATGCAAACTGCAGATTTGCCATGCTCCAGGAAACAGATGTGTGTGTAGCCTGCACTGCCAGTGTTGTTCTGTTACTGGAAACAGGTTCTCAGAAGGCTTGTACAAGGATGGTGAAACTCAACTAGGATATAAACACTGCATATAACTTCTGAGACTCCATTCTGCAGGACAGATTTTATTCCCTACTACAAACAGTGCCCACAAACCTAATTTCCTGGATGACTGCTAAATTTTAGATTCTGCACTTGCTCCTACTCAACTTTCTTTATATCCCTAACTGCAATTTGCTGACTTTTCAGAAAATATGGATCAACATTTTTTTTCTCCTGATGATGGCCTAAACCATTACATCAGTACAGATGTCTGTATTACACATTAGCTACTTTTATCCTAGCTTTACCCAAGAGAAAAAATAAAATTCAACTTAAAAAAATGTATCTGGTCTATAAAAGCAGCATTGCCATGTTCTTGAAATCCCTATCTTGGATTCACATACATCTCTTTACTCAGAAAGTCAGCCAATAAGCACAGATATGTTCCTTTGCATCTGGGGCTAACTATGCCCTTCTCTGAGGTCTTAGCGTGAATTAAATTCAAACGAATTGTTGCCCTAACTTACTGCTGGCAAATGTTCATTTCTCCTCCCTGCTCGTGGAAGACAGTCCTTGAGCACTTCTGCAATCCAGAGTAGGTCCCATCTGTTTCATCTGTTTATTCATGCCTATACTTATTAAGCCTGATGGAAAGGCTGCTCTGAGCCAGGCACTGCTTGTAGGGATGGCTCGTGCCGGGGCTTGTCTGGAGTCTCGCTCTGTGCCTGATCCCACAAAGCCATGATCTGAAGCCATGGTGCTGGAGCCCTGCTTTGAAATGGACCCAAGTACTGCATTTAAACCTGGCAACTAACCAGATGTGCATTCAGCCCATCTAGCAGCACCCTCCAGACAGGTTTTTAAGACAAAGACCATGAGAAACTCGAGAGTGAACGGAGTACCACAGCCCTAACAACCTCACCGCACTGCAGCCTGAGGTGGAAGGGGAAATGGCAGCAGCACTTTGCAAGCAGGTTAGCTCACAGCCTGCACTCACTTCTCTGGCAGGCCCTGGTTCCAGGGAACTGGGCAGCCCCTGGTTCCAGGGAACTTATTCCAGAGCACCTTAACTCCTACCTGTGAGAGCACAGTGTGTTGAGTTTCACAGGAATGAGATGTGATAAAGTGAAGCTTCCACTCCCCTCTCAAATCTGGCTGACTCTTTAAATCCACACTGTTCTCATTAGAGTCCCAGGCTCTGGTCTTAAACACTGCTTTAATGTTCCCAGGGAAGCAGAGCACAGCTGGTCTGCACAGTTAGGGAAAGGTAGGGAACTTTATATGGGAACAGAAATCTGCCTGCATGTTAGATTGTCTGAATAAACACAGGTTCTGCTGTTAACCACAACACTGAGTGTTTATCAGAGGCAATTCACAAAGGCTGTTAGACAGGGGGCATTTTATTTATATGCAGAAACATCTGTAGCAAATGTATCCTACTTCACTATCTATTAAATGTTCTTCAAAAACTGAGTTGGAGAGTCACTAAAAGGCAAGCTTACAAACAGTTGAAAAAGGCGTTTTACAAGTTTCCACATGAAGTTTTGCCTTTGCACTTTCACCTTAATCATTTGTATTCCACTCGTCACTATCTTTGAAACAAAGGCTGTTAGCCACACAAAATTTTCTCATGGTTTTGTGATAGACTACAAACATAAGGGTTTTAGGACAAAAATAGTGAACTCCCTTATATTTATGGCAGACACTCAAACAATGGAAAACTCCTCTGTGAAATCCTGTAGCATGATGAAACCATGTAGTAGATCAGCATGAGCAGAATTTTTCATATGGAAATGTGTGTAAAAGATTATAAACATTAATAAACTTTAAATACAATTAATCCCCTGACAGAATTTAATTTTCATTCTCCTAAAATAGATTATTTTTTATTTTCATTGGTTGTTATTTAACAGTAGTGATTAATAGGATTACAATGAAAGATGATAATCTAAATGCATGAAGAGCAAAATATGAAAATACCATCAGCAATGCATTGTCACTAATATACAGATGCTGCATGATCTGTCATTTTAGTTCTCTCTCAAATGTGTTTTCTGTTGTCCAGAAGAAGATTGGCAACACTATTTAACAGAGAGAGCACTTGGTAAAAGTGTGGTCTTTCAAGGTGTGAAAGACTGTTTCAAGCCCCCACGAAAAGAAAAAAAAAAAAGATAATAAAATAAAAGATACACTAACAGTTGCAATGGACCAAAGCTGCTAAAGTACCCGTTACTGACTTCTTCCCCACAACAAGGCCTACGCACCAACAATACAAACTAAAGCAAAACTTACAAGGGAAAATTTATCTGAAACTTACTGTTTCATTTCTATGGCCCAGGCTATAATAAACAATTTCTTAAGCAAAATTCATCAAATTGATGCTGAAAATTATAAGAAAAAAAGGGGAGGGGGGACCTGATATATGATGATTGAGTCTCGATGTGGCACTATTCATATTCATTTATACATTTAGCTTCTAGCTTAAAGCAATGCTCAGTGTTTCTTACTAAACAGCCACGATGTTGGGGCCATCTCTTTTCAGAGACATCTGTCTCGTCATGGTGCTTTCATCCCCCTTTCTCGCTGTGAAGAGGACATTTAGTCCTGGGAACTTACATCTCATAGGTTCCAGAAGAGAGTGAAACTTTCTATTTCAAAACGTTAAAATGGAGCAGAGGCTCCAGAGTTTAAAACAATTTTTCTACCACTGTCTGTCCCCAGTTCCCTCCCCTCCCCTCCCCACCTGTGACCACTGCGAGCAACCAGCAGGTCTGTGTCCATTGCCATTGTCTTCAATTTTTCAGTTGTACTGCCTGGTCTAAGGCGAAAGCCTTCCAGGCAAAAACTGATATGGACTGGCTACACTGCCTACTGCCAGGACATAGATTCTGGACAGTGCAAAGTCTCTGGGCTTTAAGTGGTGCAGCAGGTGCTGGTTGTAAGACAGGCTACCCGGCCACTCTTGGTGCAGCCTCCTCGCTTCATCTGGTCCCTCTCTCTCATTCTCCTCCAAGCTGTTCGTGGGCATGTAGATGGCTCTCTCCCTCTCTTCAAGCTGCACCCCGGTGAAGCCCCTTCCCAGCCTCTCCCTAGAGCAATCCCAGCCTGTCAATTTGCTATTTACATTAGGACAGCATGCGATGAACTTGTTTCTATACCTTCTCCACTGCACTGCTGAAAATCCAAAGTGTGAGACATTACCTGTCATTAGTTATTTTCTAAGTAATTTTCCAGATGATTGTTCAAAGCTAATGAATTCAAACTCCTTGTCATCAGACCATGGAAACACTTGGTACCTTGAAAATAGTTCTAATCTGAACCTGTGATACTTTCCATGGGCTTCAAAGTTTTCTTGAGCAACTTTCTTGCAGTCTGTTTCTCTGCCTTTTTCTCTCTCACACAGACACAAACCTTTAAAGATTAAAGACTTTGAAAAGGATTTAAATAATTAGTTTTTAGCCACCCCAAGAGCCATAAAGGAAACCACAAAAGAAAAAAACAGACAATGAGAATTAAGGACTCTTGTAATCCTTTGTCATCTATGTGTTGATTAAAGAAAATGTTAAACTGCAGGGTATCAGCAAAGCCTGTAGAGGATCTTTTGGTGAAATGAATGAAAGAAAGAACTAAAAAAACACATCTAATTACATTTTGCTTGCATCTTTACTGAATAAGAAATACAAAAGGAAATTTATCTTTGTTGTGGTTCTGATTTCCTCATCCTGCTCAAGTCTGCTCTTAGTTTAGAAATATGCTGGTTTCTTCTTTCACATTTTCATTAAATGTTGCTCAGACTTCCTGGATCTAAAGAAAGCCTTTGGATTGGCCATGAAAACAAATGTCTTTTGGAACAAAGCACTGGAGCCACTGGGGTACCAACAACCAAATTCAGACCTTATGCATGGATAGGGAAACATCCAAAGGCAGGACAAACCTCTTGTACCAGTCAGAAAGCGATGCCGTGTGAGAGAGATGCTGTGCCCAGTAAAATGAAATTTGCAGTCTCCTTTTCACCTGTGTCCCTTCTCTTCTTTTTCTCCCCTGGGCCTCTTGGACTTTTCCTCCTAGCCCAGTTAGCCATTCTATTTCTTTCTATCTTTACCATTTCTACCCTTGTTTTGTTTCTATTCCTCCCCTTTTAAGCTCTCCTCCCATTTCTACCTGCTATCTCTCCTTCCTTACTTGGTCTGTCTCTTTGTCTGCTCTTCCTTCATTCCCACATGTGGCTTCAGCACAGAGTTCTTGCCACCTTCCTCAGTTCCTCAGGGTATCTCCATGATCCTATCTTGGTTTTTTCCCTTCTCTCTCTCCTTCTGCTCATTTTTTTCTTCTCTCTCTTTTTTACTAGCCATTTTTAAACTGCATGGCCTTTTTTTCCCTACCACTTCAGCACCTCTTCCTTCGTATATTTTATGTTGCAAAATATTTCTTGAAACCTCTCTAAGGCAGCAGTGACACAATTCAGGTACCTGGGGTAACAGCAAGAGACAGCTAGAGAACAATCTTCCTTCCTCAATGCTGAGCATTCAATACAAAGAGCTCTGGACTGAGTGCTCTAGGCTGAGAAGCACAGCTTCTTTCTGCAGAGCACTAAAGAGCTGATGTATGCAGACACTGCTCCATCATATGGTGCTGAGCAGAAAGAGGAATTAACTGGTGGGAGTTAACTGAGCACATGCATCTATAGAGGAGTCAGTTTTTCTCAAATGCCCTTTAGCTGAGATTCACACTGACTCCCACTCAGTTGAAGCATGATGTTCTCTCACTCTGAGCATGAATTTGATGGATTAAGAGGCAGGAAGTTAGGGTTTGTCATTGATGGTACAGGGCAGGAGTTTTCAGTTGGTCACAGCCCACCAGGGTAAGAAATCTGAGCTATGGAGTAATATCCTGTAATTTACAACATCTGTCACCAGGTTTTTTCCTGCGTTCTTTGTTCTGGGTCTTGGTCCCACTGGTATAGCAGCCTGGGGAGTCTCAGAAGAATGTGCCCAAGCTGTGGATTCAGGAAGACGAGGAAGCTACAAACCAACAGAGCTAGAGATACTCCTTCAGTAGTGGTCAAAGTGGATTTTGGTTCACGTCAGCCTTTGAGTGAAATGACTGGTAAAAGTAGAGTTATGCTAGAATATTTTAAGTTTTGAGTATGTTTGCAATCAGTCCCATGGCAAGTTTGTTTTGCAAGCTGGAACAGTGCCCCTTATATTTCTGCATATAATTCACACTGCTTCAACTGTTCTGCGTAGATACAAACTAGTATAAATACCCTTACCCATATTGCAGTTTTCTTCACGTTTCATGTGCATTCAGTGCTAAATCCATCAGTTCATCAAGCCCCACTCCTGCTTTTCTTTACCTCACACAGGGAGAGCAAGGCACTCAAAAACTCAGATGAAGCATGAAAAATTATCATTTGGAAACCTGACTTCTTTCAAATAAATATGGGGTTTTTTTTAAAGTTGGTGGAAGAGCAAGAACGCTGCTACCTTTTGCAACATCCAATTTTATGACAAAATAGGTGTCCAAATGTTGGTTTTCCATGTTAACACTTCATGCTTGTTAGATAAAGGAAAAGAAGTTCCAAAATACTCTTAAAAGTGAAGTTTCACAGAAAACCTCAATCACATGAAATTAGTCAGTCATGGTTTAGTGAAACAATGTTTCTCACCAGAAGCTTCATTCACAATTTTTTTCCTTTTTTTCTTTTTTTTTTCTTGACTGACTACTTAGAACTTCTAAGTCTAAGTAGACTGACTGCTTAGAATAGGCTACTTCATGGATGCACTTCACATACTGAGTGGACTTTATGAATCTTTATTAACTGTTATTAGTGGCTTAATAAAAAATTGCAGCTGTCCACCCACAATCCATAGACTGTGCTGGTCTTTTATGGGTGATTTTCTTCCTAAAGTACCCATTCAGCCAAGAACGGATCTCATGCTTGTGCAAAGCAGGATTCTGTATTTGAAATGAAGCAAGAAATCCTATGCATTGAATTGATGTTGAGAAAAGAGAGTATCTTGGGAAAGGACGACTCAGATGGCTCTATTTTATGGAAAAGATTGTTCACACGCACAGAATGGACTCTCAATTCATTATCTTCCCTTCCAATAAAGCTTTGTGCACCATCAGTGACATGAGTCAGAGGACAAAGTGTGTGATGAAAAAGGGAAGGTGGATGTAGTAGAGGCAAAACACTGCATATATTTCTATCATTAACCTAGATAAAAATAGACCTCTCTCCCTGTTATCCCCCTCATTGGATGTTCTAGGGAAATGTGTTGTTCTCTGCTTTCCACATGAGCTTTTGTTTAAAGAAAAAAAAGAACATGTATTATTGATGCTTTTTAAACAAAGGGCATGTTTTCACTTATAAAACTTGAACTGAAACAATTAAATTGGACAAAGAGTACAGTTTGTATCAATAATTTACTACAATCATTCTAATGTTTCAGACATCAATAAACTTAGTTGGTTCCTATTTAATGTCAAAGTAATTACTCCAAAATTACATCAACTTGCCATCCTAAAGGAAATAAAAGTAATAAACCTTTCACTTTTGGCATTAAAGACTCTTAGTTAGAAACATTAGTTTCTATAACAGCTATATAATACATCAGTGTAAATATTTAAAAGGGACAACTACACTATCTTTGTCAGCAAATATTTCTTAACCTCCATTAATCCATCTTTTATTACTACTGTAAAAAGAAAATATTAATTACATTTATCAAATCTTGGAAACACTTAAATATCTTTAATGAATCAATCCGTATTTTTATTTTCCTCCCAGCTTTCTAGGAATGTCTGCTTTCTCCATTGGCTTATGATACTCATGAAGGCCAGAAGCCTGGTCTAAATAAAAAAGTACAGCACATTCCTTTACTTATATGCAATGAATATTGTTAAAGTTTCTCTGTTTCAGTCTTTCAATATCAGAAATGACATTAGCAAAAAAAATTGTCATTCAGAGCACTCATCTAGGTCCCAATCCTACAAAAAGAGAACCTGAAAGCTAGGTATTTTGTTAGACTGGGAGAAGACTGAGAATTAAGTGGTTTTGGTAAAACTTGAACCATGAAATTGGCCTATGCTTAGGGATGGGAACAAAATGAGAAAGTTTTCCAAAGTGTTGACAAAATATGGAACATTTCTAACTGTGTGGCCTGTTGACTAATGGACATTGCAACAGGCTGGACAAGTCACTGAATACATACACATTTTTCTAACTTTATAGTCTTCTATTTACAACCTTATAAAAGCTCTAAACAAATATGTTCAGCAATAGCTGGAACTAGAACAAATATTGGTCAATGAGAAGCAGAATATAAGTTGTGTTTTCAGTAACAGAATTAAAATTGAAATTAAATTGTTACACATGGAATAGGATAAGAACTAGAACTAATTAATTACTGTGTAAATAATAAACACTGGTACTGTAGTGTGAGCCTAAGGGCCTATCCACATGGATTCCTTTTTGGTATCAAGGCTGTTCCTGGTTACAACTAGAACATTATCTGAGTTTCAATATCCTGTGGACATATGGGAGATACAGGAACCCAAGGAGAATTTAATAAGCTTGCAAGCATGATTCTATCAGGGATCTGGATTCTATGTGGAAGTATGAAAAGTCAGTAGTATGTATATTCAAGCGGTGTAATTGCTGGTAATTGAAATAAATCATAAAAGTGATGACACAGAAATGTATACAAAGAGGAAACACGTCATGTTTCAGTCATTGTAGAGTTATTAAATGACTCTATGTTGTAGAAGTCTTTGGATACCTAAAAGTGCCATTTGCATTTACTTGCATTTCAATCAGTGTTTAAGGCTACTCATTATATAATCACGTTGCTAGTCCAAATCTGCCTCCCCACACAGCCTTTCAGTTTAAATGGGGTGCATTTTCAAATCATGGACATGGCAAAATATTTGGTAGCCTATGTTTATATTGTCTCCAAAGGCCATAGTGATGGCAATAGATGCTTCTTACAAAACACTGCTATTAACCATACTGTGACTACCTAACCAGGCGCTGTGAATTCTGAGGGTTTTCTTCTCTCTCCCCATTGTTTCCAGCCAGGCTGAAAGCTGCCCAGCAGCTCACACTCACATTGAGGAGAAAAGGTGTCATCTCTATCTATGCCACATTGCACTTTGTTGGGTAGAAGCAAGAGCCCAAACTGAAGTTATATAGAGAATTTTGAGGAACCAGTGGTATGACTAAGACATGAATGACCTTAAAAGAGAATCCAATAAAGGCAAGGGAAGAAGATGGACACAATGTGAGGTCTTGAGGTTTCTTGTAAACTCAAAGCAGTGGTGAAGTCACCACTGTGTGTACCTACTTCCAAACATGTCAACACGTCTCTCTGTTTTTCAAAAGAAAAATCACCAGCATAGTTTGATAACATACTAATCTTTAATCTATAAAGGAGATTAATTTCAAAGTTTAACATTATAAAAGAATAACAAATACTTTTCAAAACAAAAATACAAGATAACACACAGTTGCATCTTGGTTTCTCCTGTTGGCAGAGCTTAGAGTACACAATTTCTGGGGTACAGTTCCATTGCATAAAGTGTTTCCTATCACTTCAGAATATGTTGGAATTGAAACAAAACCTTTTGATTCACAAAAAACTTTTCCAGGTACAAGATAAAGCCAGGGTGCTATTATGAGTAGCTAGTCACATGTCAGATCCCACACATTATTTAAACAAACCATAATGAAATCACTGCTTGCTGCTACATTCGTGCCTTCTCATGTCAGCTCCTAGATGCCAGTAGTCCCTCTACCACTGCATTGATCAACCCAGCTGCTTGTAACTCACAGTTGTTCAAGAGCAGAACTTTTTTTCATTTGGGTCCCCTGCTCTAAATTCACATCCGGAAGTTCTTATTCCCCTCAGACACAAATATAAAAAAAAAAGCATTGGGGCGAAAAAAATAATGGAGAAAGTATGAAAACTTTTGAGAACTTTCTTCAGACAGCAGAGAAAAAGCTCCAGGCAGGGGCGACGTGATAGCCCCTCCTCTAGTGGGCCCCCAGGCAAGCCAAAAAGTTGATAGGGGTAGCCAGGTGTAGGGGAAAAAGGCTTATCCTTCCCCGTCATTACAGTAAGATTTACAATTCTGACCCATATGAACTCTGCTCCTGCTTTGCACTGACCATAGAAACATGCTTTTAGGCCCAGGCTGAACCAGACTGGAGTGACACCACAGTGCACCTGACTCATTTTTGGTTTGCTGTGTTAATAACCCAAGTGAAAGCAAACAGGAGAAAAATCCTACCAAAACTTATAAAAAAAGGCACTTCAAAAATTGATAAAAGGATACATTTTTCTATAAGCATCCCAAGTAGAATAACTGTTTTTTGAATCCATTAGTGGTTGTATTCTCATTGCATGATCTTTGGAAAGCCTAGTAATTACAGTAAAAAAAAATGAAATAAAATATTGCCACCGATGAAAAATCTGTTCAGTAAAAAACTGCAAAACCAAGTCAACAGCAATTTACACAATTCTCTCAGTCCTGCAAACCTGAAACATTCAACACTGCTTGGACAAAATTGAGAATACAGTAGATTTTTCAGCATAACTCTACTTAAATGAAAGTATTAAGAAAAATAAGGTATACTATTGAAACCAAAATACATAGAATCAGGTTTCTATGCTACTGTTTGCCAAAAAGTTTTTTTTAAAAAAATGGTTTAAATGCAAACTTTTACATCTCCAATGTTTTACATATTTCAGACAACAAAAGAATACACATACATTGTATGTGATAATTTTTCAAAACTAGCCATTACTTTTTCACAGATTAAAAAAAAAAGTCTGTTTAAATATTTTATTTCTACAAAGTGAATTTACATTTTTAAGTACAAAGTGCAAATACTACAGTTGTTTTTATTGCCTTTTTGTGAGGAAATCGCCCACATGTCAAAGAGATCTGCCTTGGATCAGTAAGGAGTTCACCCTTGCTTCTTCGAAACTTGCTGAAAGGAAGTTGGGAAAATTTGCATTAATGATGTTTTCAATTAGTACAGTATAAACATCTATCTGTATTTTTCAGCAGTGCCCACATGCCACTACCAGAAGGAGAGTTCTGCACAAATATACATAGGGAATAAAAAAATTCCTGCCCTGTAGTCCTTCCTGGCGTCTATGAGCAAGGTATGAGCAGTATCTTGACTACTTACCTATGGTCCCTTTAAATCCCTACCTGTCAAACACACAGTTTTAGCAACTGCCTGGGCAAGTCCCTGGTGCAATACACCTCCTATGGCATGTGATGTATAAGGAATGGGCTGCTGGCCAAAGTCTCACAAACAATCTATGGCTTTCTTATAAACTTTCTGCTAGGCTGCAAAAAACCCCCTAGGTCTCACTGACAGCGTGTGGGCATGTATGTGTGTGTTTGTTGGACAGGGCAAGGGAGATATACCTGGCCACTACCCGAGTCCTGTCAGACCCACCCCCTATTTGACCTCTTTTACAGCAACCACAGCTGTGCCTCAGCCAGCACATTAGAGTATGTTTCTCTGTCTGCTTTCTTTCAGTAAGCTCGTACGAGATGCGTACACACACAGATCTGCACATATGTGAAGAAACATGTGCCTAAGCACGCACAAGCATACACACAACTAAACTGCTGCAACAAATTACTAGAGAGCGAGCTTCTGAGTGTGTGTCTCCCGAGTGGTGCAAATCTGATCAGGCCTCCTTAGATGGGTGGTTTCCCCTGAGCAGCTTCTACTCTTTCCAGTAGCTTCCTTCCAAGTGAGAACTTCTGTGACAAAAGCCACCTTCTGCATTTGCAGCCATGTATTGTTCAAATATGAAACTGCCAACAGATGGTTTTCTAGCCAGCTTTAATTTAAGGCTATCATTTGTCAGCAACAGCTCTTAAAATAATTGATGCTGAGTCAGCAAAATTATTAGACAAAATTGAAAAGCATAGATGTTGTAAGGACACTTTTATTACCAATTCTGCAAGTCAGTATCAGATTACAAGAAAGGGGAGAGGGCTTGTCATGCTTTAAGTGCAATGCACGTGTGCCAGTAATTGCCATTATATAATTAAAATAACCCCTCTGAATGCTTTGGAGTTCTGACAGGATAATTGTTTTTAGGCTGTCTTATTTAAAGCATAAGTGATTTGTGGGGGAAACCTGAAAAATTAAGACCACAAACACTTGTTTAAACGAACAAACTTTTCACATTATTGTAGCTGTGAGAATATTTTATATTCCATCAAAGGTATGTAGGAGGTCTCTAGTAGAAACCACAACCACTGTTGAGCTTGCCTTAGGAAGTGCAAACCTAACACCAAACAAAGCAGAGATAAAAAAAGGAACAGCTTTGAGCAGCTTTGAGAGGAAGATTTCTCTTGGCTTGTGGGTAGGTTCACCTGGAGTTCAGTTTCTAACAAATTAATCTAGCTTTATGATAGATGGGAAGACATTTACCACAACTGGGGTTTTGAGGTATTTTTAGCCAAATTCCTATTTTCATAGGTGCAGCATTACCTGAGCTGTTTTTATAATATACTTACAGGAATAATTTTTAAACTAGTTCATCATTTGCTGATGCTTTTGTGGGCATTAATAATTTTAGTCCTCTAATTAATACAATAGTGAGGTAAGAATAGTGTGAAGATAACTCTTTTACTAGACCATTCAAATTACTGGACTCACAAAAGCCCTCCTTCTAGGCAGGTATGTCAGTACTGCCCAGAAAAATTTTCTTTAGAATACATGGTTATAAAAATAGACACACACAAATTAAAATCCACTTTTTCCTGGCCTTTCACTTGAGTCCCTCCTTTTCAAAGTGCACCTTTCCTTCACTTAAAAACTCTGCTTTTGTGCCTTTTGCAGCTCTGAATGGCTTGGGCAGCAAAACCTCTATAGATGACATACACTGGTGCTATTTTGAAAAACAGGATCAAGTCTTTGCAGAAAATTGATTAAAAAAAACATCACAGATTATGTTGTCAGGGTGCTTGACATTTTATTTGCTCTAATCATTCTGCAATTTTAGTTTAAACGTAGATTAGCAGACTGATGCAAATCCTAGTTCTTCAGCATCATTTTCCTCAGCCAGCAAAGACATTTGAAAGTGACAGCTCTTTTCATTGCACTAAGATTTTAAAAGCTGTTTAAAGCCACCATGTAATAATTCAGTGGGCTTTGTGAAATGTATAGATTTTCATAGGGCATGGGAAATGCATGGCTTTGTTCATTTCAATGAATGTAAGTTTGTGTCTGTAGTGTGACACAAAGAAAAATTGACAGAATTCAGCTAAAGCAAAAGTTAAATGAAGATGAAGCAGTGCACATTTAAAAGTGTATGGGAATGGTGACATTCAGGAATGCAGAAGACTCACAAGGACTCAATTACACTCATCAAATTATCCTATGTGTCCTATATAGCAACTTACACTTTCCTAGGAACTTCCACATGCAAGCCTAATCCACTTTACAAATTATGCACATTTACTCTGCACCTGTAATTGACTGATTCAGCTTTCCGTAGATAGAACTTAAGTCAAAATTTGTTAATTGGGATGTTGCTCTACATTTTTCTGGCAACTCTACAGAACGCCAATTTAATGCAGTTTGAAGCTGCAATGATAACTGCTAAAACTCCAAGAAATTCACCCGGGAGTGGCAGAAATGGAGACCTTGCTCTCCTCAGTACTCACCTGCCTGCTGGATGAAGTGCTCTCAGTGTTGGTTCTAGGGACCGCTAAAGGAGGGGAAAGAAAACATTATAAATATGGTTTGCAAGTTATCCTCAGAACTGAAGCCCTCATTCTTGAAAAGATATTTTTAGACCAGGTAAGTGCACAGCTTTCAATAAATGAGATAAAATATTTCAACTCTTTCATTGACACATCTACTTTTTTCTTTCCACAATACAGGTGTTGCTTATTTCAAGGAGTTATATGAAAGTTGAACAACAACATCTCTTGTCAATTAACATGTTCCATTTGCTTAGGAGATTGCATCTAGTCAAGGTTGAGCATTTCAAATTTATTAAATCTTTAGTAGTAAATATAGTCTATTATCCCTGGCAGTAAAGAATCATGGACAAGCACCTGGAATGCATTCACTTTGATTAAAGATATTGCACAGAAACAGTTCTACAAGCCAAAGACATCGTTCACATTTAATCTGTAAAACGACAAGGTTATCACTCTTGTTTTAAAATTTCTTAGTCTCAAAGTCAAAGACAGTGATCAAAATAGGGGAAAATAAACCCCCAAAAAGCTAGATGAATTTGCTAGTCCATTAATCCTCCCAAGCAAACTTGTGAGGCTAGGGAGGAACTTGCTCTCTTGGTTTTCCATGTCAGTCTGTGAGTCAAACAAGCTGTACTGGAACAAACGGGAACAAAACTGGACCTTGAACAATGCTGCAGCAGCTAGTACACCCCTCAGAAAGTATGCTTTGCAACTCTCTGGCTTTTATGTTGCTTCAAATTGTTCTCACACAAGACACCTGGCACTCACACAAAATGATACAGAGCGACATCCTTAGCTCAGCTCTCACACCTCGGGTGACAAGAGTCTTATATTTTCCTAGAAATGTAACTCCAACTGCAGTGAAGTGGCAATTGCTTTCATTTGTGCAAGTGAAAGGAGTATCGGAAAGGAAATTTTAATTATCAAGCAAGAGAAACAACCCAACGATTTGGTTAAGAACTTTTTTACAAGTGGATACCATTAGTTTTTCAATGCCAAACTTCTGAGATTTTTTTTTCCTTCCAAACTTGAATGTTCTCATTATTGAATAGATTTTTTTTGAGAAGATCTGTTACAAAACTTCAGTTATGGTGAATGTAGTTTTTACTTAAGCCAAATCTGTGGGTGATCTTCACATGATTTCATGCCTCTTACAATTTTCATTTCCAAAACAGGCAATTTATCCTAATCTTTGGGGTTTTTTCCACTGGAATATGAAGACAAAAAACCTGGGGTTTGCTTTCAGTCTTGCTATGGCTTTCCTTTACCTCCTGCATAGTGATTTTGGACCCAAATATCATCCACAATAAGCCCTAAGAGTGCCTGCTGCAGCAGGACAGAAGTGTTTCACATTTACAACATAAAGATAACAACAGTCATCCACCTTCACACACACTTTTTGAGCTCCACCATCTAAGTGAAAATGGCAAGGTGTCATTGTGAGATCCGCAAAAAAAGCCACAGAAAAAAAAAACTTGGATCTGATCGATACTTGTTTTGAGAGATGTGTCACTGTGAGCCATAGACAATTTATTTTATTAGTAAAATGTAGACCTCTTCTGTCTTTCTGCAGTATTCCCTTTCTAGACTTGAATACAACCAATGAGACCTTTGTTCTACTGTCCTCGCTTCATTTTAAGGTACCAGACAAAACAATTTAACTATACTCATTCTTCTACACCTTCTTAAAGTACGGGCATCTACTGCTGCTGTTTAGAATTAGTTTTTTTTAAATTTTTTCCCATTTTCAGGAATTGTGTGATTGAACTCTGCAGGGCCTATTATACCCTGTAGTTAGTTGTTCCCCTTCCTACCAGCTTGTCAGCAAGGTAAGGTGGCTGTGTATCAGCCATTGTTTCACCTGTTTGGCAGATGACCACATTCCTCTCTGCATCTCTAAACAACATTTGAGAAAAGAGAATTCGTTAGAAAGCTCAACCATGTGCTTCCTTCCAGGAATCCAAAAAGCACAGGTATGATACTTCCACTCATTCAGAACACAGTTCTATAAGAACATTAAACTGGCTTTTTGATGGCTGTTATTGTATCGTCTTAGGTTTCCTACCATAATTCACTTAATGGTCAGAATCAACAGGAAGTTTTTGATACTGTTGGAGCAAAGTGATCCAGAAGCAACCTTCTTGCCATCTGCCCTAAGCAACAGCCGCATTAGCTACAGACAGGTGTATTCATTTATTTTGTATAACTCTGGCACATACAAATTCCTCAGCTTTGAAGAATTTAGTGAAAAAGACAGAGAGAAAAGGTTCTTACTATGGTGTTTCTTTGTTTCTGCTTTACCTTCGTCTTTTGTTACTCCCAAGCAGCCCATTAATTCTTGAACTGACAAGGACTTATCGTTGTTCACATCACAGTATTCCACAAACTTCTTCACACATTTTTTGGGCTTTGATTTCTTTCTTAGGAATCTCTTAAATGGCTTGATTTCCTTCTTGCCAATATCACCACTGGAATTTTTATCTAGCTGTTTGAAATACCAGTGGACTACCCTCTCTTCCAGAGTATGATTTGGATCAGGCTCTGAAACCCTGAAACAAGAAAAAAAGATAATTTAGTCTTAATTCTGATATTTAATACCTTTATTTCAGAATAGTTACACCACCATCAGATGACCATCACCATTGTTACATAAAACTCCCTGCTTCTGGACACTAGCTTCTGGTAGTGAATCCTTCTTTTTTTCACTTTGGCCAACTATGTCCTAAATTTTACACTGCTTTTAGTTTACTCTCTGAAACCCTACTTAGGTCAGCATCATACTCGGCAAACAGCGCTTTCCCCTTAAATTTCCTGAAACAGAGAAAAGTAGAGAGAGAAGTAAAAGAGAAAAAGATTGTTTCATAGATAGCAGAAGCATTAAATGTGTAAAGTAACCAACTGAAGTTGATCAACAATCAGCATCGCCAATTGAAAACCAAGTGAAGCTCCAATTACAACCCATGATGGATTCTCTTAGAGATAAAACACCTAAATGTATTGAATTACAGAATAAGCTATAAAAATAAATGCTATCTCCTCTTCAGATGGTAAGCACCTGACCTGCAGATGCCCAAAGTTTGACAGCATTTACACATTTTTAACACTACCTGTGACTGTTGATAGCATTGGTTTGTTTTGCAAGCAACTAGGAAGAATACAAATCAGGAAGGTAGCACACATTCAAGAAATAAAGCCTGAGAGAAGAACAAAGACTGACACACATTTATGCCAGCAGCTACGGATAAACCCTGAGCTGTGCTGCTGAGAATTCATCTGTCAAGTGTATCTCTGTTTAGTGAACATAGTCCACAGTAGTAACTTTGAAGTAAACTCTCCTAGACAGGTTCTTGGAAATTTGCCCTTCGTGAAGGCTCCTCAAAGCCCCCAACAATCCATTCGCCATTGCTGGGATCCTTTTAAAGACACACAAAAAGGATCTGAAACCCACCGGCTAGAAGACAGTGATGGATCAGAGACCGCGTGCACCATATCTGTGGACAACGCATCCAGAACACTCGTCAGGAACTCATTCTTCTTGGCCCCAGGACACCCTAGAAAATCAGATTTTTTTTCTTTTCTTGTTATCTGGTTTTACATTTATATTCCAACAATAGTTCAGACTTTGAGATAAATATTACTCCCTGTACACAAATTTCCTTAAATCATGGACAAGTCATAACATAATTCAAAAACAAGCATCTAAATTCAGGTACATATCTGCAACAGGGAAGGAATAAACAAACAACCCTTTGAACTCAAGCAAGTGAGAGTCTGTTTTGCATACCTTGAGTCCCTTTATTTCAAGTTTGGCCATTATTTTTCTTTCTTTGACATTTCTTTAACATGGGTGTCACATTTTGAAAAGAACAGCTTTGAAGCAATAGAAGTTTGTACATGACACAAGACAGAAACGTGGACTAGAAGCCGACAACACAATACTCATTTCAGATTTCCACTTTTGTTCCTCTTATTTTCCACTGGCTTTCTCGACACACATTCTTTCAGTGCATTTGTTTTCCGCTCTGTAAAATGATAGTCAACTCCTTGTCTCTTTCCCTTTCCTCTTGGATGGGGGTTAACTAGCACTAAATGGCACCTAGTCCAATCAGCTGCTGTTAGTTGGTACTTTGGTTCGTACTGTGAGATCCTATGGTGATGCTAGATCATCCTCATAATTACATTCCCTATGTTACAAAGTTCTTCTCTGAAAGAAACTGACAGCATGTTTCAGACACGTAATATGTCAGATAAGTATATACTGAAAGATGCCCTCTTCAAGCAGCACAGCTGGAGCAGATAAATTCCTCTGACAAGCACATGGATGTTGACACACGGAGGTTTGCTTACACAATACACCTGCTTCCTCTCCTCTTCCCTGGAGCCCTGAGCCAAACACCAGGTCTTCCTCTAACCCTCTAATAGCTGAGTTAAAGTACAGGATGATCCACGATCGGTGACATGGAGATTACAAGCTTGAAGCTGGAGCCCATGGCAGGACTTTCATAGACAGTTCTATGCTGGAAGCCACTCACCACAGTTCTGTTTTAAAGTGGAAAAGGGAAATACTTCAAAGTGTTGTGGAAAAGGAAGATTAGTCAGTCAGTAGGGATTTGGTATTTTATTACACTTCTCAGCAACCTCTGGAACAGGCAGTAGGACTACATGAGCCTGAAAAGCTTCATCTTGCCCAGCAAATTATTTTTTAATACATCCCATGTTGATCCAAGGAAATAAACCTGTGTTATATTAGCCCTTAGTTGTGTTGCAGTAAGAATAGCTCAGCTGTTATGTACAGCAGGAGTACCCACTACATATTATTGTCTAACACATTCATGTAGTTATGAGTTCCTTGCCTTTGGCACCAGGGACATTTTATTCCAGTAACTGTAAAAGGTGTATAACAGGAATTCACTGAGGCAAGTTTCACTGCACTAAAAGTACACATATGAAAGCAGTTGTCACTCTTTTAGATACGTCCCTTTCTCCTTGGTCTTTAACCAAGTGCAGGTTTTTTCCTGTCACCACCAGAAAAAAAGAAAAAAAGAAATTAAAAAAACCCCAAAACCAAAACAAAGAACAAAACAAAACAAAAAACTCAAAAAAACCCCCAAAAAACCAAACAAAAAAACCCAAAACCAAATAGTCCAGCAGCTATGAATTTAATTTTGAGTTCAGTGAGGCAAGCACTTGAGTTGAGGGTGGCAAGAGATTAATAAGAGAAGGACAGAAAACTATACCAACAGGTTCCATCCAACGCATAGTTTAAAAGCATATTCTCTAGTGCAAAGAGTTTGCTGTTAAGTTAGGTTCAAGGACTCCAGCCATGAAAGTAAATTGTGCATTGTGATTTAAATGAAGTCACATAACTCTGCAAGCCACAAAAGCACATTTGTCCCGAGATGAGCAGGCAGAGGCCAGGCATTTCCCGTGCAGCAGGCACATCCAGCTGTGTCAGCATGACAGCCTGCATGAATCAAGCAACCAAGTCTCTGAGCAACCTACTGAGCTCAGGGCTACCTCTTGCTAGCGAGGACAGCACTGTGGAGCAGAGCTGGTTCCCTCTGAAGGACAGGTGAAAGGAAGTCTGTCTGAGACTCTCCATGTAGGCCTATCTTGAACGAGACAAGCTTTACTCATTTTGCATTGGAGCTGTATTACCATCATCAGCCAGACGCCTGAATTCTGCTCCAAACATAAGTTGTGAATTGATATAGGACTTGTGGAAAATGCAGAAAATAAGACCTCAGCATGTAACAATGCAGTACAACATGGAACAAAGGCAATTTGACATTTTTCTTTCTCTGTCCTTTTTTTTTGGATGGATAATAATGTTAATATCCAATTTGATTTAGGAACTCTCCCTGAATTTTTCATATTATTTATGAGTGTATTTCTGAAACATCTGGAAGAAACAAAAACCTGCCTTAGGTAGTTTACACTGCTGTCCAGGGAGCTGCTGAGTGTACATATGCTACAGATATAGAGATCAAAATCCTGACTTAGCTTGCCTTTTATGAGATACAGCTAAGCAGGGGAAAGCATCAACTTCTAAATTCACAAGAAATCACGGCAAGAAAATTCCACAGTTTAAAGCCTGTCTCTGACAATTTTTCCTAAGAATAAGAAAAGTTTCTAAATGTGTATTTCATAAAGTTGCAATAGCAGCTGACAGCAATAGAAATATCATAGAAAAGAAAAATTGCTGTTAAAACAAACACAATCGGTTGCTGTGAAACATTCTAAATTACAACTCTACTACTTAATGTAAAATGACACCCCACAAAATCCTCATCAGTTAAATACAGAGAAAATATTCAGTTTCTCCCAATTATAAGTTTTGCTGGCGTGTGGGCAATCACACAGCAATTTACCCCACAGTGAAATCTCTGTTCTTTGCAGGTGTTACAAACTCAGAGTAATTCTCTGGAGGCTTCATGCTGAGCTTTAATTTTCAACAAATTTGTGGATGAACTAGCAAGACTGGAGGAGCTTTAGCTTGGTTGTAATGAATAATTCACTCTTATTGGGCTAAATACAGAAACGGAAAGACTAGTCTCTTACAGGCACCTTATGCTTCTTGCTATGGTTTATAGGCTTCAGTTTCTTCTGCTGCAGCTGCCTGTCCTATGTGGATTTGACAGCTTACATAAATAGTAATTTGTTGTTAAAGGGTGGAAGTTGAAACCACATGGAGTTAACATACAGGTTCAGAAATGTAGACTTGACTGTTTGCTTTAAGGATAGTGTTACCCAGAGTAAACCTTAGACCAACAAATACATACAACAAGTGACAGGAGTACACAAACACCTCATTTCAGCTATACCATAAAGGAAATCAAAGAATCATCATTATGCGTTATATCTCTCATATGTACTCATCTCTCTATACATATAATTTTAGTACTGAGAATGGATTTTTCAAGTTAAATCTGTGGGGAGGTTTTCCATAAACCTTGTAAAATATGCACCCTAGTGCCTTGGAGCTCCCTGCTTGGTTGATAATAAACTATTACTGTCAGTCTTGGAAGATTATCTTTTACAGCACATCTGAAGTCATGGCTAGAAGAGCATTTTGTTAATTTCTGTAAAAATGGGAATCCAATAGATAAGATTAACCACCTTAGAAGGGATTTTACATTAATCTTCCTGCAAGAGAGGAAACTGTCTTGAGTCAGTCACTCAAGTTATTAAAGGCATGACAACTTCCAATCAGCAAATCTAAAACTTCTTTTTTATTCCGTTTGCTAATACGAACATAAAGCTTAGCAGTGCACTCAAATACAATGACCACTGAAATACCTCTAAAGATTGCAAGTAAGATTTTGATCTGCTAAAAATCAGAATGATCTGGACTATTCATGCTTCATTTGCACCTTTGACTTCATTGAATAACAGTGTTATACAGAAGAAAAGAATTTAACAAAATTTTTCTGTGCTACTGGTTTTGCTGGGAGAACAGACAATACAACAAAAACATTTTTTCTTGGACATTTATTCTATACACACATATATGTACAATCATGAGTTTACTTCTGTTGACCCATGTGAACCACAAGTTTGTGTTTATGTAGACATGCTGAGGGGCCTCCTCATTTTTTGGAGGACTTCCTGAGCTCTTCCTGACTCCCTTTCCAAAAACATTAAAAAGTCCTTCAAAATATGAGCCTGGGAAGTGAAATTTGTAACTCTGATGATTACTAAAATTCATGGTCTCAAATCATGTCTCACCAACAGAGTCAGTGCCTTTATAGTTTTATTTAACAGATGGACTGGATGACCTCAGAGGTCTTTTCCAGTCTTAAGAATTCTCTGATTCCATGATTCTATGGCTCATTGCAGTTTTTTTCCTCACTGCAGCTTCTGGTAACTTCTCACAGACAAAAACTATCTACCTCTTATTTTGCATCCTAGAAGACTTGTGGACATTATTACCTCTCCTTATTAACATCCTTCAGGTATTAAAATTTTTTTATAATTTTATTTTATTTTTTCTCTTAAATATTCATACCACTTAAAAGAATTAAGTTAAGCTCAGAGCCAAATTCTCTTTCATATGTCCTTACTCAAATTTCAAAAATAATTAATAGAATAGAACGGATATTAGCTGTAGGGGAGTTACAGATCCATTGCTTTGTAGTCCCAGATCTCTATGTCTTACAGGAAAGAAGTATTATTTCTCAACAAGTGCAGGAAGCAGATTTCAGTCCTTAACATGTATTTAATTTTATTTTTCTTACGGTTTTAAAATTATCTTTCTGTTCTAATTTCAAGGGACACACACACACTAAAGAGTTAACAAAGGATGCTCTCCCAAGGCCCTACCCTTCAATCCTAGGCATTCATACCATACCAAAGTGCATTGAGGGGGATTTGTTGAACTTGAGCCTGCTGAAATGAGGTGTCTCACCCATAATAGTTACTTAAGCTCAGTATAAAGGAACCCATTCAGAAGGCATTCATCCCAACTACCTCAGATTTTTTTCATTAGAATAGAAGAGAATCTCCCTTAAAATGTTTCTTTTCTTCCCTATTAACTGAGGAAGCCCAGACAGATAATTTATATTCCCAGGTGATGTTAAACAGCTTGTGATAAATTCTATATGTATCTGTTTTATAAATACATCTAGGCTCAAACTACTCCATTATTCGTCAGGTAAACGTGGAGGAAAGAAGGAATAATATTCATAGCAGAAGCACAAGACCCTATAAGCAGCTTTTGCAGGCAACTGAGTGACAAAGACTAGGGTGTTTGTTGATAGGAAAAACAGTTCATTACATTTATTTCAGTTCCTGTAATATTACCGCTTAACAAGAAAAGGAGGATTGAATCAGAACATCAAAGCTAAGACAGTCAATGTGAAATGGCTAACTTCTGATTACCACTTTTTAGCTTGGTTTTCCCTCCATGAGAGTTTGAAAGGCTTTGAGAAATGAATTTCTTGCTGCTAACAGCTCTGAGATGTCACTGTGACAACAGGAAGGGACAAACCAGTTGAAACACTAATCCTTTCAGATGCCATTCAGCCAAAAATCAAAGCTGAACTTGAGAAAGGCTTTGGACCTTATTTGCCATTCTTAAACAATCTCTTGTAGACCTTTACCTTTCTAGTTTTGACTGGGAATAGGAAAATGTCTAAAAATTCAGATCATAAGGAGTTGTGCCTCTTTGCTCTTTAACGGGATACAAGACACCTGATGTTTCTATTTGGCAGTCAATGCCTACACAATATCTACTTCACTTTTGGAGGCCAAAGACATCACAGTATGTTGACAAGGATCTGGCATTCTGAGGTTCAGCCTGTGCCCATGCAAACTTGTAGCCTTCAGAGGCTCATCACCTCAGGTTGAGCACGACCTGCAATGCAGCCATGTGGGCCCAGCTCCAGTGGAAGAAACACAATGCATTTCACTGGAGTGTTGGCACAGTGACAGAAGTCAGTCATCCCACTGATTAGGACACAGAGAGAAGAATTTAAAAATTAGAAATGGGCCCAGAAATGTGTAAAAGAGAAAAGCAACTACATCTGATTTTCAAAAATTATACTTCTGCTTTATATACCATATTTCATGACTGCCTGGACCTACGAAAAACAGCCAGTACCTCTGACTGAAGTAACACTTTCAACAATAGCTTATTATTCTGAAATATTTTGGAATCTAGTTTTATATAGTATGACAGGCGTCTGAATCTCCCCATTATCACTCTAAGAGTCTCAACAATTAGGAACCAATACTGCTTAGAGAGTAAAAATGCAGTTATTTTTAGTAGACATTTATTACTTCCCATTCACTTGTATTTTCATCATGTTGTTAGGTTTCCTCTCAGGAGATGGGTATGAAAGAAAACATATTTAATTACCTCCATTTAAATATCCATTAAAAAGGAAAAGCCATTATGAAGAATGTATGTTGTTGTAATTATGGAAGTGACCTCAGAAATAAGGTGCATAATTCTGGTCTCCTGATGGAAAAATTGAACTATGGGGACTTGACTTAGTGGGGATGTTTGTTACATTACTTAATTAATCTAAGCAGCCTGCTCCTTGGAAACCTTCATGAAAAACAGCCTTTTCTACAAACTGATGTTGATTTTAACTTTTCTGGCTATCTCTTACTGAGACTTTTACCATTGGAAGCATAAGCTGAAAATCCCCAAAGCATCCACTCTCATCTAAAGCCACAAAAAAAGTATTTATTCAGACCCTAAGAACCAATGGTCATTAAATCAGATGAAGGAAGTTCAGAGCTGTTGGGCCAGCAGCACACATTCCTGTTACAGCAATTTTCTAAGAGTCCCCGTGCACAGAGTGGTACCTTCATGCCTGTGTGTGATTCTTACACAATCATAACACGGGACGGATGGAGCTGGAAGGCCAGCACTCCTTAAAGATACCTTTCAATCTCTCAAAGACCATTACATACATGATAAATTTTTCCAAATACACCTTTGAAACACTGCACATTTGTGGTTTTGGGGATTGTTTTGTTTTGGTTTAAAAAAAGAACAAATATAGATGGTACAGAGCAACGCCAACCCGTGGCACCTAAATGGAGCATTTCACAGATGCAGTGACTCAGGGTATCTTGAATCTGGAAATAAAAGCAGTGGCAGAACCACCAAATGCAAAACTAAGTCAGTGCTACAAGGGCCCAAAGCATATTGTTGGATGGTAAAGGATGAGATGGAAAAAATGATGGGGAAGCAGAAAGGAGGCAGAAGATCAAGCACTATTGCAAGCAGTCATGTAAAATATGAGTCTTTACCCTTGCTTTATTTTGCTTATACTCATGAGTACTCAACATGCATTAAGAGACAAATTTTCAACAGCTTTATCTGATTATTTTTTCTCCCTCCCTTCCATAACTGGCAAGTGACAGATTTAGAAATTGGATATCCAGTACAGTGGGAGGCTAGAATTAATGGCAGGCAGGCATAGCTATTTCTTGGAACATTAAATATATACTGAATCATAACTCAGAATGGATCTTTACAGCAGTGACTAAAAGAGGTCTATGAAATGTAAATCCTGAAAGTAACTGAAAAGAAACAAGAGTCAGCAAGTACCACCAAAACATTACTTGAATACTATGGAATGAAACAGTCCTTGGAAACCTGGCATCACAAAAATCTCCCTTTCTCTTTCTTCAGTTTTCAATTTGGGATCTGCAGTCGTGTTACCTTTCTGGACAGTTTCCATTAAACCTGATAGATTTCCTCTGCAAATATAATTTTAAGTCTCACTGGCTCATCATTTGCTAAATAAAAAGCTGTAAAATGACTAATACAAAAACCATAAATATGTCTTACAATTGCTCAATATGAAACTTTTACAAGGTATGAAATTACACAAGAACGAAATTCCCCTAGTTCCTGCTGAAGGAGGTGGGTGTAATATGACAGACCAAACAGGCCCAGGTTTTAATAATTAGACACTATTTATTTAAATTAAAGATCATGGTCCAGTTCTAATTCTCCATTACCCAGCTCACTTCTCCAGGGTTGATAGAGGCCTCTGTAGCTACAGCAGGTTCTCAAACCAACTTTCTTTGCAAATAGACCTCTATTTGGAACAGATCCCCCAAGTCAAATATAGTACTGTGTACCTCATTAAATAACAATAAACTAAGTGTTCAAGTAATGATAAACTTGATTTAATCCCACAAAAAGCAGGCAGTTGAGAGTTAACCATACCACCCTTAATTTTCAATTTACAGTAAGCACTGAGGAAATGAACACATCCCAGCTGGTAGCAGAGATCCTGCAATGACAGAAGCACAATGGAGCAAATTAAGGATGGAGATTAATGTAATTATGGTTCTAAAGTGTCTGCCAGGAAGGATGCAATGCAGCTGACTTCATGTAAAACAGTTTACAGTGTGCGGTTTGATTACAAAGTGCTTTGGGTCATTTTACAGCAGAGAGATCCAATGCCATGATAACACTCCATTAAGGATTATGAGGACAGTTTCCTCACTGGACCACTACACTGTAGGTGAGTTCCATTGTGTACAGTGTGGTCTGTTTCCCTTGTGCATGTCCAGCATTCAGTCAGGTACCCAACTAAGAACATCCTGCAGCCACACCAAGGCCTGGATTTCCTTGCATTTGTGCAGAAGCCCACCCTGTCAACTTCAGCAGATGTCATGAAGTTTAATGCTAGCCAGGTTCCTCAGAGCCAACTGGCTCTTGATATTAACAGGTAATATTCTAAAGGGCTGAGGAGAGAGGTTATTGAAACATGAAAACCAGTCAGGCTTACTGACTGTGGGACTTGAGAGGAAACAAAGAGATAGAGAAATACCCTATCGTCCCCTTCTAGACATCAGGCATTGTCTGCAAACAAACATGACCCCATTTTATATACAGGCTGACATGACATGGCATGCTGCAATTTTTGTGTACACAGTTACGGGAAAGTGTGTGTACAGTTTCTGGAGCAGGCCATGGAATCTCATTTGTCGATAACACAGCAACAGAAGCACAGGAGCGAGGTTCTCAGGTGTCTTACTAGGTGCTGCTGAGTGAATGGAGAGATGTGGAAACAAGACATCACGTTATATCTTTGTGCCCTGGGTATTTCAGGGGATAGGGGAAAATACAATCTGAGTGCACAACAGCAGCATCCCAGATGCTCACACCCAGCAAAACGAGTTCTTCTTGGACATGTGTACTGACCTGATCTTCAGCCACGCATTTTGCAACAGCGCTTGCCTGTTGGTGAATGGAACTGAAATAATGACTCTGTAATTCATACACCCCACATTTCCACTCTAACTCGACTGGGAATAATTCTTTGGTATAAATATGCATGGTCTAATGCTGGTTTAGTAAACAGTGGTCATTTTACATTACAAGTGAATGAATGTAAAAAACTCTTATCCAAATCTAGAAGTCCATGCCTCATACCTGCAGATACTCAATACTGTAAATTCCAACAGACACAGACTTTCAGTCCATGAACTTCACATGACTAAAGTAAACAAGCCCTATGCAGATGGCTATAAAAGGGTTCACAAGCTAGATTATCAAAAATCAGTTGGTATTCTACTGGTGGTTAAAATCAGGAGGCAAAAGAGAAAGTAATGAGCAGAAAAAAACCCCGAACATTTAAACCTTTAAAAATGCCTAGGATTAGATTAAGAAATTCAACATGTATGTGTGGATTACAAGGGCAAGGCAAACAGTTAAAATCCATCAATTTCTATCAACTGATGGAACATTCACAGAGGATTTTACAACAAGGTTCAATTAAGTGTGCCATTGAAAAGACTAGAGCTTAAGCCACAGCAACTTTTGTGGAAAGGACATGGATATATGGTAAGGGCAGTGAAAGGAGGAGAAAAGCATGGAAATTGGAGAGAACCAGGTAGAAAATCAAGGGAGAGAAGAGAGACATGGAAACCAGTGGAGAAAAAAGCTGCTTGAAGTTTCAAGCAAACTCACAGCCTGTGCTCTGACACAGACACCTCCGACAGCACTGACAGGATATTAATCTTTCTCCCCCATTCCCCTCCAAACAAAACTGTGGTTCACTGAGATAGCTCTGGCATTCACATGAACTGGCTTCTGGTGGTTTTGTTTTCTCTACTTCTGCCAAAGCCATGTGGATAACATGGCTGAATCTCTGCATCTTTAGCTGCTTTTGCAGGGACAGAGGGGTTTTATATCTTTCTATTGCTTCTGGCGCTCTTGGTATGTGACCACGAAGTAGCTCTCTCTCGGCCTGGCCAGGAAACAACAATTCCATCATGTGGAAATAGTCAGGAGTGGGTAGTTTATATTTTACTCTAGTGCAAAATGAGCTTTTTAATGCCTTTTTTTTTTTTTTAAGAGCAAAACACCCTATCCCTTCTTGGCCAAATAGCTTGGTGATGAGGGCACGCAGCTGAGATGGAGCAGACTGAGGTTCAGCTCCCTGATCCAAACCAGACAGAGCAGGGAGTTGAAACCTGGCTTGCTGTTATCCTAGTGGAATACCCTAATCTCTGACACTAGAGAGTTAGGTTCAATTCCCTCTCTGTCTGGTTTGGATCAAGGATTTGAACCTACATTCTTTCCTCTTCAGCTGAGTACTCTAATCATCAAGCTATTGTGTGTCCACAGAAGGGTTCCTTTTGCTGTGAGCAAACCCTCAGAACAAACAGAATGTCAGAAACTATTCCTATTGCTACATCAAAACATTTTCTTCAGCAGAATAACAATAGCATCACAACTGGACAGCATGTTCTGTCAGGGCTTAATCCTGCATGGCATAAAGAAATGCAACCAGCATCTTCCAAAAAGCCCAGCAAGTGTGTCAATAGAGTGCTCACACTAGATCAAACGAATTCATGAGCTTAAAGAAAAGCATGGTCTTCAGTGCTTTTCTGGAAAAAGGCACTGTCCTTCATAGACTGAAGAGCCAAATTCTCAGTAAAAAGGCTTTTTGCCTTGCGTGTTTTGATCTTGAGGCTTTTTGCCTCACCAAACAACAGAGTTATGGGAACGGATGCTTAAGCAGCACTTTATCATTCTGCCATACTATAAGCCGCTGCTTAAAACTTTTTTTCAGCAAATACAAAAGTGAAGCCTGTTTTTTGATACAGAAGCTCATTAGGTCTGTTGGATTTTATTTTCTAACTTTAAATCCATTCAACTTAAAACTGAGCATTTAAGCTTCTCTATTATTCAATATAAGTGTTTCACTTAGGAGACATTAAAAGAGTAGACAATACAACTTCCAGTGATATAAAGTTGAATTCAGAGCACAGTGGAATAAAGAAAGGCAGCTGGAGGGAATCAAACATTCAGAGGTCATGGCAAAGACAAAAAAAAAGAAAAGGAAGCATAGGGGCAACAAAAAGCATAGGGTACTTCAGTGTTTCTATCTCAACCTGAAAATGTATTTCCATTCACAACACGGAGCACAACCTTAATTTCTGTCACTTTTTTCATTTTCATGAGAAAGATTTCATTCAATTGTCTAAATTTTAATAGAAAAGGAACTCAGGGTTCTCACTCAACGCCTTCAAAAACATCACCAAACTTTATGAATCAACTTAGTAAAGCACCTAAGTTTGTCTGTAATAGCAAGTGTATCTTGGGTTGTTCAGATGGAGCACAATCAATTTCATCTATGAATTTCATGGATCTTTAAAAATAAAAACATCTATCAAGACAACAGGAAAGGATGGGAGTTTCAAATTCAAATTTTACAATCATTTTTTACTGACCTTTAGTTAATCTGTTTTCTGTTTTTTCTGCATGAAAATGATCATTTTTCATCTCTCAAGTATTTGAGAGATTCCATTAACGTCGCTGATATGTCTGGAAATGGCTACCCGGAAACAATGAAAAAGAATATAAAGGCATAGCTATCAAAGCACATTTTAAGAATAAATTGCTCTTCTTTTATGACAGGCATTTATCTGTTGACTCTACTGAAAATATAATGACTATAGAATGTCCTCACTTTATCTGTCCTGTATTACAGTGTTCTGCTTTATCTGTAAACAGAAATAAATCACCAAGAAGAAAACTTGGGCTTGGGGAATTAGTCTTTTGCTGTTGAAGTACAAATTTTGGGCTGGTTACAAGAAAATGAACCCAATTAATTCCTACCTGTCTCCAAAATACAAGTGTTACTAAGGGAAAGTGCTGAAGCTAAGCATCTGAGAGAAAAAAAATCTGTGAGAAGAAATTTGACTTGAGCCTGTACACATGCTATGAATCCTTACTTTAATAAAAAATTATAACATTCATTTGAAAAGAAATACTTTTTTTTTTTAATGTATTCCTTCCTTAATGTTAGGACGGAAAATAGTCACAACATTAGCCAACCTCTGAGTTCCAAGATAAAAGGCATACAAGATACTCTTCTCTTTCCACACAGTTGAACATTGTCAGAAATTCATCATAGAAAGAAGAAAAACTTCAGCATCAAGACATGCACTGTACCCCACAATGAGCTCACCTTTTTAATACCACTTATATCATTACAGTTAGAGTAAAATCCTGTAGGTCTAATCTGGCTTTTTTTTCACTCCCCTTCTGGACAACCATGTCTGATTTCGAATGAGGAGTCCAGTTTAACAGACTCATTCAGGCAATAGTTTTGTGATAAGAAACGCATGCCTCTCCTTTCATATTAAACCAGAGTTTTCTGACCTGCCTCCCAGGGCAACTTTCCTTGGGTGGATTGTGAGGAATCAGAGCAGTTTATATCTGTTCACGTTCCTCCTTCCCTCTCTGCCTTCCACACGAAGTGACTATCAAGTGAAGCCTGATATGAACGAGAGCTAACAACAAAGCATTCACCCAAATGCTTAGCTAGGCCTCCAAGCTTAAATCTCAAGCAGCTGAGGAATTTGACAAAACAAGGTTTCACTGTAGAATAAACCATACAGTTTTCACTCTCCCAGAAGAATCTTGCTTTCCCAAATAACCCTAGTTTAACCAAGCCACCTGCCTGTGTCAGGGAAATTAATGAACTTCAAAAGTAAAAACAACTCACGATGAAGAGCAAGCCCTGTTTTTCTAAACATTGGGAATGCCAGCACCACAGAAGTGTGCCTTCTTTTTCACCAAGCCACACAAAGAACTCTAAATTAAAGCCCGATTCCTGGACCTTACATGTCCAGCCACTGCACTGCACATTAATCTCTTTCCTCGATTCAGTTGCCAAGTTTGCAATAACGCTGTGTGCTGCATGCCTGGAACCATGATCTTGGCTCCAAGAGAACTGTGTTCTCTGTTAATACAAGGGTCAAAATACCTGTTTAAAGAAATTAATTTTTTATAGGAATTTCAAGTTAGCAATTTTTTTGGTAATCCCTATTGGATTAAATTTTTCCTATGGACAATTGCACCTAGTGAACAAAATGCTACGTATAAATCCTGGACAGCTCACAGAATTAATGAAATGGACTCCTAGACATGTGAGACACAGATGTTGTGGCTCTGTTTGCCTTCATTTTTTTTTAATCAAGAAGTAGGAACAAGGGAAAAAGAAACACAGCAGACAAAGGATGAAATCAGCATTGTGTCCAAGAAAGTGGACAGTTGAAACAGAAAACAGGGTTTCAAACAGCTCATAACAGACTGGCATTTTAGTGTTTGCAAAAAAAAAAAAAATTAAACTTAGCCCAGCCTGCAATAAGAAAGTTTCATGGAAAAATTAGTAAAACTTCAAGGAATTCAGAGGACAAAGTAGTTTTATATAAAAGAGACTAGCTTCCTTTGATTCAGTAGGAACCAGACTAAGTTCAGTCAGAATCATATTTTCTTTCAAAATTTGACCTTAGGATTGTATATCTAATATTAATTATTTTTATCCATGACTTTGGTTCAAATTGATATGGTAATGTCAGTGACACCTAAAGCATGAACTCCCTGTAGGTGCTGTTTATGAAGTTTAGATGACCCCAACCTCTACAGCCCAGCTGGTGTCCTAATTATGCTGAACTATGCTTCGCACAAAGCCGATAGGAAAGCTTGGATCCAGCTGAACTACTAAGGAGGAAGGGAGATATTTACCAAGAGCTCCTAATTAACTAAGTGTCCTGGCTTGCCAGCTGTAAAAAAGCTCGTATTGTATAAAGAAAGTAGTCCTTTGATATGTATATAGCATAAGATGCATCAATCACATTTTTTCAGAAGCAATCTTCCCGCTTTTCTAAGACAAAAAATGCTGAGACACAGTTTTAAGGGCTGTAAAATTAATTTTTTTTCTCATGCTTAATACCCTCCAATTTTTTAATAGGGCTGCATGAGAAATCTGAAAGATAAGTGTGCAGAGCAGAGACAAAGGGCTGAAAAACGTGGCCATTTCTGGTGCTGTACATGGTAACCTACCACTCAGTGACCTTAAGACACATAGAAATCATTAATAAATGGAGTGTGTGGACATGCTCAAGGAGTCACATTGTACATGCAGGGAACCCAGCATCGCCTGAGGCTGTTGAGCTCACTGACACAGCATAGAGTGACTCTTCTCCCTCGTAGGAATGTGTCACAGAACCAGCTCTAGGCAAAAAAATGCAGGCACATACATGCGCCTACAGGAAAAGTGGGCTGTCCAGAGCAGTTCATCTCACTTCTGGCAGGGGAATAGTTCAAAATCCCTGCTCAGACTCACTGACAGGAAAATATAAAAAGAGCCCATTCATCACATCTCACCCCCAGTCCAGACTCAGGCCTGTGTGAGCTGGCCTCTGCCATGTGTGCAAGGAGCTGAGAGTCTCAACTCATCTTGGCACAGTGGTGCACACAGATGGTGCCAGCCCAGCCTCATGTCCTGCAGCCCCACCGGAGTCTGGGGTTTGAGCTGTCTTGCTCTGGAGCAGGAGAGCCGTGGCAGAAGAATGAATCTCTGCTCAGATGTTTGGAGAGAAGAGGACATGATATATTCCCTCCAGGTCTCAGCATCCCTTCCCAGGATGTCAGTATTCATGAGAGACACCTGGATTGAAACACTGACACTGCTTGAAACCTTCTAACAACACTTTCTATGGAATCTCACTTATTCTTTCCTTCTGTGAAATAAAAAGCAATAAAAATACTAATATCAGAGTTCTCTTCAGTGAACTCTTTCTAGGGATTTGTAGGTATCCTGTCCTAGTTATTCGTTTCCTCTGTACCATTTTAAACCCTAACAGAACTCATCAAAGTCAAACTATTTTCAATTCAAAGTAATGAATTAGAAGCAGAATTTGAACAGTTTCAGAGATTAAATAAAATAAAATTCTTCTTTAGAGCAAGTAACTGCCAAGCATACAATTACAAACCTACTTTCAAGAAGTTATCTGTATAATCACCTGGATGATATCAACTGTTGAAAATACTGGCAAAATATGTATTTGCTTTTTTTTTATTCTTAATACAATGACACAATGAATTTTAAACTTCTCATAGCAAAATCACTGTTCTTATATTTGCATAGTACAGTCAGCTTGAGTGAGGCTAAGTAAAACTGTGATTTCTTTCTCTAAGGTGCATCACAGCAATTCATTACAAACAGCAGAGATAGGATACAGCTCCCAGAATGGATTTGGTTCATTTCAAACCATGATAAAACTATTGAGGATATATATGGAATATATTTGTAAGTAGAACCTGTTTATGATCCTTTCCTAGGAGTGTGAGTTGAGAGGCATAAGAGGATCTCCGTGTGTAAATGTGAATGTTAGTACAAAACCAGATTTAAATTGAGAGCTATGTTAACTATCATATAAACACCTTTAACCTACATAAATCAGAAACCTATCATTCCTGTGTGATGAAATTACTAGCACACATCACTCCAAACAAGCACCAGTAGAAATTACTAAATTTCTGCAAGCACCTTCCTAAACCCTGTACAAGTACATGTTATTTTTGGGAAAAAAGAATCCAAAACTCTCTTTTACAAATATTTCAGAGAGTTTAAGAACATTTTATTGGGAATATTTTTGTATCCTGCCAGCTCTTTCTTTGATAGTGTGAATTCAGCTATACAGATCTCAGAGAGAGACAAAAATTCTAACTAATAAAATCCTTCTCTAAATAACTCCAAATTAACTTTCTGCATTCAAAACCAAAAGCACAAGCACCCAATATACTGAAAAATTTCCAAGGATAGAAATATGTGCTAAATATCCTAAAGAAAAAACACGAATCTTTTATTTTCAGTGGTTCAGAGACATTGTTTTGTGACCATTTAAATATTACTTCTCTGAACTGAAACTATGGTATGGATATTTCCAGCATACATGAAAGAGTAACTCTTCTTAGTCATTGACAATTATATTTAGATGCACACATGTACACATAGGTACACAACTAATGGAGTTCTTTATGATGCCTTCCTGCTTGTTGAAAATGAGAGAGACACAGCAATAACAGCAACTGAGATTGTAGAGCCAAACGCCAAATGCAATTTATGTGTTAAATCCATACTTATCCGTAGCTGTCTATTCTTTTCACCACCAGATGTACAGTAGACAAAATACAGCTAACTACATAGTTGAATATGCCAGTCAACAGCTATTCTTAGATTCTGCTTTTCTCCTCAGTGAGCCAGGTAAATTTTCCAATCTCTGGGTTTATTTTCTGCAAACAAATCTGCTCAGCTCTAGTAGACGTTTTCTGTTACAACTGTGGCTGGCTACAAAGCCTAGGAATTTGCTTATCAGTACTCTTCCTCATTATAAAGTTCACAGCACAGAAGGGTCTGTAGTGATTAAGAAGCCATAAAAAAAGCGGTGAATATTCACTCTGCTTCTTACATTAATTAGATTCAATGTCCTTTGCTTTGCATTTAACTGTGTTCCAAAGCTAATTTCAAATTGGATCACTACCAGCAAATCTAGATTATGTACTCAAAGAACCCAAACCTCAGACTCATAAGGACGTATCCTATAGCTCTCCATTTAGGGAACGGGAGTAATACTCTGAGACTGAAAAACCCTGACTTTGCGCTGGTTCTGACTGCCTGCGTCTCATTTAACAATCAGAGACTACATAGCACATAGAATATCAAGGGTTATGGAACAACCAAAACCTTCGTCCTACAGACACTTATGCCTGGGCTTAACTTTACAACCACATGTAAAAGTTTCTTTGATTTTAATGGAACTAATCACAAGAAGAATGCGAGTAAGTGTTTGCAGGATCAGGGTTCAGCAGGTCATGAATTGTACTTTAGGAATATTTACAATGAGTTGCTTGTGGATGACTTACAGAGAAAAAGGCTTTACCAGAAAACATTTCTAGATAGCAAACAAATTTAAGAACTTCACAAATGTAAAGGGCAAAATTTGTGACTAATTTATTTCCCAAAATTATTCATGGATTTTTGCCATATGCTAACATCAGGAATCTATGAACAGTAGCACTCCTGCTGAGCTGGAGAGAAGCAAATTTCTGAACCTCATGAAGCATTCTGAACCCCTTGAAAGAATTCCCAGATGTTTGTATGGGGTCATTTAATTTCTTTCTTGAGGGCTCTCAGTTGTAGAGGCCTATAAGCTCTACTTAACCAAGGGATACCACCATCTATTTCAAAAACGCTGAGATAGTCTCATAAACACTGTCATCCCTGTGAACGAGAGTATTTATTCTACATCTCTTCACTGAGCCCAGAGAAATGCATTCTCTGCAGTCTAAATACCTGATGCGAAGAAGGATCTGGAGGAAAGCTATCTGGCTTAAGCTCAGCCAGTGTGAAATGGAGGTGACACATGCTGGCAGACTGAAACACTTTGAAGAATTGGCAGGAACTTTCCCAGCCTCTCCAGTTGATGGCATCTGTCCACCCATCGTCCAAGTGGCTTTGCAATCAGCTAGACTGCGAATTTTCCAGGCATCATCTTTTTATTCTGGGTTTGCACAGTGCCCAGGACACTGACTGGATCCTAGACTGTACAACTATAAACTACTGTGATGCAAACAATTAACAATACCAAGCACAGAGTCTTCCCAAGCCCATCTCTGGTTGCAGGTTCTCCGTATTAACAATAACAGGTATGACATCCTCTATCTGTGGCAGCAACAAGGTTGCAGCACTTCCTTACCAAGACATAGCATGTAAAGTCAATCATGTCTTTGATCCCACATGATTAGGAGGACCAAACCTGGCATTACTTTTGAGCCTCAGTCATAAACTATGTTCAATAATGATATCTTACTTTGCAAAATAAAGTCAATCTCAGTGAGATGTGCAAAGCTGACTTTGCCTCTTGTCCTGGTGATCAATTCCACTGGTCTCAGACAAGCTATGCTAGTATTTAGAAAACATGAGCATTGAATGGACTGATTGTCAGAGACACCCTTTTTCTCAAAAGAAGTGAACAAAGTAATCTCTTTTTTTGCAGCAGGCTAAATATATAGCATGGTAGTGCAAACGAGACTATCTCAGTGGTTTTAAATACATGATATTATTCCTTGTTTGAATACAACTTCTAGGCCTCCACAACTGAGAGCCCTTGAGGAGGAAATTTTTTATCCTTTTGCAGCAGGCTAAAACAAAAATATTTTCTTCAGAAAAATATACTTACTGATGTGAAATCACTATTAAAAATTTTGACTATATCTTGTTCATTTTCCTTGACAAGTAAACTAGACTTATTGCTAGACACTTTCACTCATTACTCAGCTGAATAATGGCTGATGTTATTACTGTATTACACATTAAGTTACTCAGAATGTTAGGAAGTGGGAAGTCTTGAACTGGCTTAATTTTTCACAAGCCCTAGCCTCATAAGTCTGCATTTCAAAAAGTCACTGTTTGGTGAAAAGCAAAATTTCTAGGATGGTTTATTGTAAGTATCAGATATTTTCAAAATTCCTGGAAATTTATCCCACTGAACTCACTGTTACTGAAGTGCTCATTTTATTTGAAAACTGGAACACTTCTCCAAGTGACTAAACACAAGGAATGTGCCTAACCTTTGCTGTTCCCTCTTGAAAATATAGCTGCAGATATACATTCAATCTGAAATGAAAATATTTATTTTTCCCCGTCCAGAGATTAAACATGAGAGCTGTTTCTGCCACATAATCAAGGAGAACTTGTATCCAAGTATGAAAACACAACAAAACAAGATATCCATTTTGAAGGGAACAGAGTTACAAATCCATGGCATGTTTTCATTCAATTTACTCTATCAGATTATAAAGGAGAAGCCCCATACCAATGTGCCTTTGAGGAAATAGTGTCTTATGTGGCTCCCATTCACTGTCATGATAAGATTCAGGTGTCATTTTTCATTATGATTACAGCCCTGGCACACGAAAATGTTTTCACCTTTTCCATTCTGTTAATATGAGTTGTTCCTGACAGCTTTCGGATTGCAAGATGATAACAATTGCAGGCATTCTGGCAGAAAACACTGAGGTTATTCTATATCAATCTTCCCGTCTCGTGCTGTTTTTTCGCTATTGCTTACCCAAGAGCTACAACCCAGTTGCCTCACATTATTAGGAGATACCTCTCCTATGTCTTCACTATGCCAGAGATTATTTCAAGATTTTTTAAAAGCATTTCTTGAAGCTTGTAGCTTTAAGAATACAGCATCAAAGTTTGTTGAATGAGGCACTTTCTTTAATCCCTTTTAGGTTCCAATGTGATCAAAGTTTCACTCATTTTAGAGTGAAATCTGGGGACAGACACTAACACAGTATCTACAGTCATGTACTTGGAGCTGTTTTAAAAGGATCTGTGATATTTTCACTGCAAACTTTAGACTTTCTTTAAAACAGAGTAAGTATCCTGATTTTCTTAATATTCATGTATTTTCTGAATAGCCTTTGTTAAAAGAAACAAATCTGTTTAACATGCACTGTTTTGCACTTTCTTTTGGGTTTCTTGATTAGGCCAATCTCTGCATTGAAATATTTCACACAAATTAATTTCCTTCTTTGTCTTTTTGCTATTAGGAAAAAAAAAAAAAGGAGAGCAAATATAATATTATGGATTAAATGCAACTGTACCGCTGGTGTGAGACAACCTCCTGGGAAACCAGCCAGATATCCTTCTGGGCATGTTCTCCTGGAGGTGTTCCACTGCGCACACTGGCAGCAGGACCCAATGGCACAGAACAGCACAGCAGGCAAGACTGCTGTCCTCAAACATGAGTTTGTTTGGAAAAGGAGGACAGCAACAAGTGAGGTGAGAAACAGAATTTATATTCTTTGGCATAGCCAAACGCTGAGAAGCAAAAGAAGTCAGTGTTTATTAGTCCTAATATAGCCCTTTAAAATAAACATAAAATTATAGGTTAATATGAACTAGAGCAATGAATGAAATGCTATTGCTGAGCCAGTAGCATCACCTTTAATTAGCAAGCTTTTCTCTTTTGTTAGCTGTGAAGCAGCTGTGTCTTTCACTGGCATTTTACTAGTAAAACAAATGCTTTCAGTGTAATTTTTATAGACCAATTTGCACATTAAGTAGCTCTTAGGTTATGTGCTTGAGAATATTTTTTTCAGATATCAATATTTCTACTGTAGGTTTGTGTGAAGATTCATTTTGATAAGAAATTACTACAAATCGAGGCAAAGATAAAGCAGTATGAAAACCGTGGCCAGATCATTATTAATTAAATCAGGATGAGGAGATGAATAGAAGAGGGTGTGCAGGAAATAAATGTGATCCGCAGAGCCTTGAAAAATAACTTGCAAGACTTCCTCCATCTGGAGCAAAACTGCCCACTAGGAGACTAAAATGTGCTCATGTAGCCAAACAATGGAGTAAAAATATTGAAGTTACTAAATTCAAAAGCCTAAGGAATCTATTGTAGGTTTAAGACACTGAGTCCTCTCTGGAGGATCAGCTGCTCTGAAGCCATAGTAGTGGCCCCAGCACTTGCTTGCCGCACAGAGCTACGAAGTGGTGAGGACTACTGCCTCCGCCAACCGCGTCTCCAGGCCGCCACTACACACACTAGAGGGGGCCGCAACTGCTTTGGGAGGGGAAGCAGCCATTCTCCTTCCTACCCCAGCACTGCGGGACTGACCAAGGAGTGTCCCTGGCCCTTCAGCACCCCTCTGCATGGAATCACAGAATCATCAAGGTTGGAACAGACCTTCAAAATCATCTAGTCCAACCACTAACCTAACACCAACCTAATCACCCATAAATCAAAACCCCTAGTGTCATACCCAGACACTTCTTGAACACTTCCAGAGACAGTGACTTCACCACATCCCTGGACAACTTATTCCAACGCCTAAACATTGTTTCAGTGCAAATTTTTTTCTAATATCTAACATTAACCTCCCCAGGCACAACTTAAGGCCATTTCCTCTCATCCTTTCACTCGAGACAGGACAGAAGAGACTGGCCCCCACCTGGCTACAAGCTCCTTTCAGATAGTTTTAGAGAGCAATAATGTCACCCCTGAGCTTCCTCTTCTCCAGGCTAAACAACCCCAGCTCCCTCAGCTGCTCCTCATAAGACTTGTGCTCCAGACCCTTCACCAGCTCCATTGCCCTTCTCTGAACACCCTCCAACACCTCAATGCCTTCCTTCTTGTAAGGGGCCCAGAACTGAACAGAGCACTCGAGGTGTGGTGTCACCAGTGCAGAGTGCAGGAGAAACATCACTTCTCTAGCTCTGCTGGACATGCTTTTCTTGATACAGGCCAAGATGTCATTGGCTTTCTTGGCCACCTGGGCACATAGCTGGCTCACAGCCAGCTGTAAGCCAGCACCCTCAAATCTCTTTCTCCTAAGCAGTTCTCAAGCCACTTTTCCCCAAGCCTATATTGATGCATGGGGTTGTTGCAATGCAAGTGCAGGACCCAGCACCCTGCTTTATTGAACCTCATGCTGTTGCCTCATGCTGTTGGCCTTAGCCCATTGATCCAGCCTGTCAAGATCTCTCTGCAGAGCCTTCCTACTGTCAAGCAGAACACCACTAATTTGGTGTCGTCTGCAAACTTACTGAGGATGCACTAAATCCTCTCATCCAAACCATTGATAAAAATATTAAACAAGACCAACCCCAATACTGAGCCCTGGGGAATACCACTAGTGACTGGCCATCAACTGGCTTTAGTTCCATCCTCTACCACACTCTGGGCCCAGCTGTCCAGCCAGTGTTTAATCCAGTGAAAGTACACCTGTTCAAGCCAAGAAAAGCCTGTTTCTCCAGGAGACTGCTGTGGAAGATGGTGTAAAAGCCTTTACTGAAGTCTAAATATTCAACAACCACAGCTTTTCCCTCATCTTCTAAGCGAGTCACCTTGCCATAGAAGGAGATTAGGTTGCTCATGCAGCACCTGCCTTTCATAAACCCCCACTGGCTGAGCCTGATTCCCTGGTTGTCCTGCACATGCTGTGTGATGGCACTCATGATGATCTGCTCCATGACTTTCCCCACTACCAATGTCAGGCTGATAGGCCTTTAGTTTCCTAGATCATCCTTCCAACCCTTCTTGTGGATGCATGTTACACTTGCTTATTACCTTCTGGTAATTCTAGGACTTCTCCAGTTAACCAGAACTGCTGGTAAAAGATTGAAAGTGACTTGGGAAGCTCTTTTGCCAGCTCTCTCATTACTCTTGGGTGCACCCTATCTCGGCCCACAGACTTGTGGGTGTCTAATTTGCACAGAATGTTACTAACCATTTCATTTTGGATTATGGGGGCTTCACTCCGCTTCCATCACTAGCTTCCAGCTCTGGGAGTTGTATCTCGCTTTTGAGCCTCACGTCCTCCCTGCAGACCCCACCATGCTCCAGGTGGGTCCCCTCCATCCATTCCCCATGCAGCTGTTCAGTTTTGCCATCACTGTCATGAAGGTTCACATGAGATTTGGACCAACATTTCCCGGTCATAGTAACGTTGTTAGGTAATTCTGCTCCATACAGAGCCTTTTTGCCAGGTACCTCTTGGTAAACAGAACAGCACGGAGCTCAGGGCAATGATTACAGGCTCATTCAAAACAGCCGGCAACTTCAAATGGTTGGTTGACAACTAAGAGCTTTAAGATTTGATAGCAGAAAGGAGTATTTTGAGTACTAGCTCAAGCAGCCAAAGAGCTGGTTACATCATAAAAATATAATCCTTTTAAATCACAGCTCAGTGGAGACAGTTACATGCCAATTGACCTAACAATTTGAAGCTCATGGGAAGGCAGGCATGTGTATATAATGTGCATTATGCCTTATCTGATACCTTTGAAAACAAGAAAAGTTTTAGTCATTCAAATGTTTAAGTGAAGTAAGGTAAGATCCGTTTCTACTTGGTGCTGGTATCAGACTACGCTGAGGAAACTAAGGACTATGTGAAAACAGAGTAAGCTAGATGAGGTAGGGCAGTGGTGGTATCTCAGCATTTTAGCTGAGAAATACTCTGGCACCTTATGAAATCTGATGCAGTCATGGTCAAAAGTGGAACCACTGCATAATAGAATGAACCCCAAAAGGAAAAGCAGTTAAGCCTCTATCACTTTCCTTTTCTTTTAAGATGCCTTTGAAGTGAGACACTTCATATGATGGCTGTTTGGCTGTGGGTGTTGCATCATCGTGGTTTGAGTGCTTCCGACTGTTTCCCTTTAACTTTGGAAAAAACATACACTGCCAACAACCAAAAGTAAACTGTACTTATCCACACATAATTCACCCATACCTTAAATCATGAGTTTTGCTCCACAAAACATAAACTGTTCAGGGTCAGTGCAGGATTATCCCATCAGAAACACAGTAAATGAGGCCAGTACAATAGGAAGAAAATTGGGCAGTTAGAAAATCTTTGTTTCTCTTAAGTAACACAAAAATTAAATAAACAAATGAGTTAAACTGCTCTCATGCATGATTTGCAGGAGAAAATATTAACTGCTTGAATGCCAAGGTTAAACTAAGCTTAAGAGCACCCATAGGTCAACACAAGAGCTGAGTCAGTAGTAGGCTATGAAATTAGAAAACAACCTGTAGTTCATATTTAAGGAAGAGTTTTAAGTGATTTTTTTGTTTTGTTTTTAAGTACAGTGATTGCCTATACAAGTTCTCTGCATCAAGACATTTCAACTGAGTAACAGTTTTAAAGTTCTAAGTTTGACTTAAACTGTAGACCATCAAAGTACCACCACAGTGATTAGCAGAGCTTAGGCCCTGGATGGAAAGCATTGGGTTTCAGATTTGGGTTGTGGGGAGGAGGGAGCACACAGAATTCAAAATCTGTCTCAGAGACTAACTCACAGACTCACAGACTGTGCAAAACTAATTTGGATCCTTCTTGTGGCGCTGAATAAACCGTAGACAATAAAAATTGAAACCTTTCAGATGTTTCTTATCTCAGTGCTATCAAAACCCCGAAATACTCACCTTTTTATGAGAAATGGTCTAGAATCAAAAATTGTAATGATAAGCATCTGAAGTGAGGGACTTCCATGAAGGACAAAAATAGGAGTGAAATGCTGATCTGACATCACCAGTAGAAACCTACAGCAACTTGACTGCAATGGACAGATTCTACTGGATTCCAGCTAGGTAAGCTGAGATCAGCATCTCAGGAAAACAAGATATTCAACAGTGAAGAGCTATGTTATTTAGAGAAAATAGAAAAGGGACACTTTCAAGACTTTAAGCAGATTGATTTACTACATCTGCACACTGACCAAGTAACTAGATTGTATTACTGTTAGAGGCACTGTCGTTTCCAAACTATACTTTCCCCTCTCAAATTATCCTTTAGTATGAAAGGAAGTATCACAACTGTAGGAACTTCAAAAAAACCCATATTGTGTTAAAGAAAAGGAGAAACTTAAATAAACCAAAATAAAATGTAAACAAAATTAGTGGTCTGACTTAAATCAAAAAAACCATAGCAACCCAGTAAAGCCTGAAAATCCAGATTGACATCGTGTCCCTCGCTGAAACTTGTATGCCATTTACTCATTTGTTTGGTTTTGCTGTTTTTTTTTTCTGCACAAAAGATAAGGGTACTTATAATTAAAAAATATTATGTGAGCAAAATTACATTTCCCAGAATACTTTAAAAAGTTTTCCACTTAGTTTTCAAATTTCAGGTCTGGGTAATGAAAATCATATTACAGGAAAAACAGATAAATTCCCAGGTTAGCTAAGAATACAAAAATCTTAAACCATATAAAGGCCCATCCAAAGTTTATCCAGCCCTCACACACAGCAGAGCCTAAAACAGAGACTTCTTGATTTCAATGCATACTTTTCAAATAAGAAAAGGATTTGCCCAGGAGACAAATTATCTGAGTAGTCTGGCACTGTCTCAGTATGCTATCATGTCTTGCTCTCCTATGTACCAAAGTCCTTTTCTTCCAGGTTGCTTAGAGCAGAGGCAAGACTAGCTTATGAACAGGAAGCTTATCCATTGCATCCAAGTTAGGGTGCACGTACCCCAGGGGAGACACATGACAATCAACTGGAGTGCAGGAAGAAAATATTTTTTGTGCTATTAATAGATGAAATTTAAAAAATAAATTGTGATTATTTCAGCTTTATTTCATCCTTTTTCAATTGCTATATTGCATATGTTTTACAATATACTTAATTTATTGTTACAGTAGCACATCTACACAATTTATAAATAAATATACACCTATTGCAGATACGTGCTTAAAAATGTTCTACTGATTATTAAAAAGTAGAGCATACATATAATGCTTGAAAATACCTTCACCCATAGACTCAGCCTGAAAAATTAGTTTCCGGACCTGATAATTCCTAAGCTTGGCTGAATTTGACTCATGATTTTAGGAAAATCCAGGGGCACCTACATCTCATTTCATCATTCTATACATTTTGCTTAACTAGCCTTCATGCTATACCCTTTTAAACGCTCTTGATCAGCTGATGTAGAAAACCGAATTCGTCTTTAACGCACCAGAAATCCAAAGTATGGAGAAACTATTCAAGACTTTACAGAATATGTCAGCTCATCACAGAGCTTTCATTTTAGTGTATAACACAGAGGAGAACAAAAGGTCAAAATACAAATGTTTGAAAACTCTGACTGTGAGAAAAGTAAAAAACCCTTTTGTCTCCCTAGTATGTGATGTTCTCTAGACTCCCTGTCTCAGTTTCTGAGAAGGATCATAACCGCAAGTAACCTCAGAAAAATGCTTTGGCTTAAAAAAAAGACTAGAAATCTAATGGGAAGAATTATTATTATTATACAACTTCCAGCCCAGACTAAGAGATACAGGTGGCTTGGATCGTCCTTACAAATATTAGACTAGCCTTCAGTTTCAGATGCTTCATATTAGGTTACCTTAGGATGTGATGACTATTCTTACCTAGGTTTAAATCAGTGGGAATTTTGCTGTAGACTCCAAGGGACACTTACCTTCCACAATTTTGCCTTAACAAGGTATCAGTTCTTGCCAAAAACTGCATCTTGATTTATTTTCAAATTATTGCTAAAAATATTTGACTTAACATATAATGGGTTCAAATTTTCAGGTGGTATGAATCAGTGCAGTTGCAGAACTATGCCAATTTAATCCACTTGAGGATCTACCAGTGGGGTTTATCCCATTTAAGATCATTCATAGCAGTAAAGTAATTAATTTTAGAATCTTCCTGGTTTTACATGGTAGGTAGTCACATTGGTTTCACCCAGGGCTATTGCATTTTTGTGGCTACAATCAGCAAATCAAGGGAACTCATCCTTTCAAAAATGTATTATTCCTTAAAAATAACATACTTTTTCTTTATTCAGTCCTGGCACGACTCAGAAATTAAATGCTATATTTAAATTTAGACAATACAGATGCAAACGTGCCTTTGCAAGGCTGCTTACAATAGAGAAACTTTGAATAACAGTGATTCATTGCTATTAAAAAGCTGATTCTTATTAGCTATTTACACAACTTTGTGTCACTTGTTAGCAACTAGAAACACCTCTACAAGATCATCTTTCAACTCCTTTTTTTCAAAAAACTGTCTAAAGTAAATTCAGTTCATTTTACTTGTAGTGTTTGCGTGATAAAAGGGAAATTTGCCACTTGAAGGACTGTGCATTTAGCCTTACAGAGAGAGAAAGAAGAAAAATAAACATCTTAACACAACTGCAACAGGGAAGTAGCCTCTTCCCCCCGTTAGTTCTACAGGCATGTACTTATTCCGTGCTGCTGCAGAGTAAAAGAAGGTGATTCTTCTAGCAAACCTATAAGTATTTAAGAAATTTTGGTGTTTGCCTCATTTTAAAATAACACAAGGCATTTGGAAGTCAAAGATTAAGCAACCTAACGAGAGAGAGCAAATCCATGTCATACATATCAATTATGGTAATTATAAGCTTGCATTGCTGTAGTGGATTTTTGGACTAAAGCACACACAATGCAAAATAACATAATGGAAAAAAAAGAAAATCAAAATACCATTGCCTAACTTCATGGAAACAAATTTATCAGGTAGGAGCTTGCAGCATTGAAAATTATTGCAAAGTAGTTCACTGGAAAAATACCTTGATTTTGGATAAATCTTTATTACTGTACTGTATAAAAGCACTAGCAGTTTAGATAAAAAATAGATATATGAAACCTTAAAAACCTTCACCTGCCCATTCTCCCTCTAAGATTCCATCTAGCAAATGCTTTGCAAAATATTTAGCAAAAGGTAAGAGTGACCAGCAAGTGATATATTCAACAGCAAAAATTGTTCAACTTCTGCTCTGTTATAATATCTTCTGAGTCAAGTTCTTTTCACTCAGAAAAAAAACCCCACATAAAATCAAGTAATCATCCAAGTCTGTAACTATGCAAGTGCTGTGTGAAATAATTTTTTGAAGATGGCTAACTTTCCACTGGTTTCCATGGAGTTGTAAAATAGCACAGAATAATTTGGGTTGGAAAGGACCCTTGAAGATCATCTTGTCCAGCCCCCCTACAATGAGCAGGGCATCTTCACCAAGATCTTTTGATTAGTTTGTGTGTAGAATACAACATAGAGTTACAGCTACAATTTTTTTTTATTACAGCTGGCAATTAAATTTATTTAATGACAGAGAATATTAATGTGTGTTCATTCAATATGCACTTCAACACTGATGGACATGTTAGTTGAGAATTATTGTCTAAATGTTCCTTTGGGTGGCTAAACTGGAATATTTTTTGTGACATGAAAGGTCTGCACACATTATTTACTTCTTTCTGTTTCTTTACAGTGGCTGACAGCGACTTGTCATTCTCTCATAACGTGCAATATCACTAAACCTGCTACATCTGAAGTTATTCAAGCATACTAAAAAGCCATTTCAAAAATTAAGGAAGTCTGCTGAATTCTGTGTAGCTCAACTATCCATAGATAAGATCTCTCACATGATTACAAAAAGTGTGAAAAAAACTAAAACTTTAACAAACACCGTTTTTTTACTGCAGAGAATAATGAAAAAAGTATTACTCTGAGGTAAACTGACAAAGATACTCTCAGAGAAAAGTAAGATGGATACATTTTTCAGACTGATTTGAAGATGGAGGCCAATTTCCCATGGATTTTGAAAGAACAAGGATTATGAAGTATAGGTTAAGTTATCCTGGATATATTTGCCAATTTCCCTGATATGACAGGAGCAAACAATAACTCCAGTAAGTAAATGTGACTGCCATTAAACTACTGATTAAAACGAGCCTTACTTTCGCTGACAATATCCCAAGACCCAAATTGATATACACTGTTCCAAAGTCAAAGAATCTAGTTAGTGGCAAATCATTGTAGTGATTTCCAAAAGGTACATTGTTTTGGTATAGTGTAAGGAATTGCTTTCTAATTTACTGCAGTGAATAAACAAAGCATTGAAATGCATAAACTTAAATTTATCAGTTTCACTGACCTTGAAGTTGGCGTCCTTTGTACAAATCCTTTGTTTTTGTTGGGTGAGCTCTGGCACCATTATCACATTTAGGTTGTTCATACCTAAAGAACACACAGGGAGAGAATAAAACCAGTCAAGGTTAATTTGATTAAAACTTAATTTATTTCCAATTTTGTAGACCAAATAAAACTCTTACCTTCTTGTTGTCATGGAATAAGCCCATATTTTCATTCAGAGGGCAATGCAAACTCATCTGCCTATTTTTCACTTTCCCCAAAGAAACCACCCCATCTTTATGCTCCTGGAGTTGATACCGAACGAAAAAAGTATTCTCTATTCTAAAGCCCTTTCTACTGGGAGGAAAACTAAAGAATTGCTATAAATTAATACAAAATAGAAATTATTTTGAAAATTATATTAAAAAAAAAACCACTGAAGCAAGAAAAAAATAAGGCTGCTCCCTACAAAACCACAAAGTCATAAACAATATCGTAAACAGTATTCATGTTGGGAAACACCAGAGAAGCAATTTCAAAATCACAGCAAGGCAGGTACTGCAGTTAGGTACTACTGCAGCTCTAAATTCATGTGCTACTGTATCTTCTCTGAAAAAAAAAACAGTTTAAGTAAGAAGGGTTAGCCATGAATGTTTTGAACAAGAGTTAAGAACTGATAGGATTTCCAGAAGGAAGGTAATTGGGCTGGAACTGCTTGAAGTAAATTGTGAAAAAGATTGAATCTCCACCTGCTACTGGAATAGTCTGGCTCTTCTATGCTTACTGAGTTTACTTAAAGTCACTTTGTTAGTCCAACTGGTAACAAGAAACTGTGCTATTTGTACTTCCAACAAACAGTGACTTACGCAACACCACCAGCAACATCCTTTATGCAAGACCAGGAGGCATGGGAGCGTCTGCTGCTGAATCTCACCTCTTTTTCCATGTCCCACTATCAATGCATGGTGGTTTTTCACTCACCTCAACAGAATCTCTTTCTGAAAAATTTTTACTTTATTATCCTAATGTAGGTTGAAGTTGCAGAACTTAGCATGTAGCATTTCAGAGAAAGTTTCAATTCTCAGTTAAACTAACATGAATTGTGTCTACTTACACGTGTATGCACGTACTTGTTCACTGATTCTTTCATCTAGATTCTTTCATAGTTTGTATAACTGAAGTTCTCCTACTCTACCAAAATCACATTAACTGAGTGGCATAATAAAATGTTGTATCAAAATATACTAATCCAAATTCTTTTGGAACAAAATATTTCTAAAAAACATTGAATGGTGGCAATGTCCTGGATTCAGGCCAGACGGCTTCTAAAAACAATGCCTAAATATTTTGATCTTAATTATCAGGCATCATAGAAAACTGCAATATTATTTTTTCTTTGAGGGTTTAATTTATTTCTACATCATCTGATGAAACTGACTACTGGCCCATCAAACTTTGGCTGCTGCAAGAACGTACAGTGTTGTTTTCATGGACGTGGGAGAGCTAGAGACTCTTTTTTACCCTAAAGAATGGCAGAAATAGAAGGTGCTTTGATAACACGGGTTGGATTCAGACACCTGATGGATGACCACTTCAATCAGCCAAGAAAACAGTGAAAGGGAAGTCTCTGAGCAAGACTCACTAATGCAGTATCTGGCACACAGCCTGGCCCCTGATTAATCTGATACCTGACTCTGCATTTCCTTCTCTTCCATTACTGTGGCTGCTCTGTGCCTTCATTTTATATTTTGGCCTCTACTCTTCTACCCTTCTGGCTGATACTTTTGTTAAATACACATGTAGTTCATCATACACAAACTAAATCTATAAAAGCCCAATAGGTGTTAAAATGCTGCAATGTGAAAAGTCTATGTTTAAGTCTTTAAAGCAACTGAAGAAAGAAAACAAGTCATTTAAAATTTACCATACAGGAACAGCCATGCTTAAAACTGATAAGAAAAACAGACTTGCCTCAGTTTTCATTGAGAAAGAGTGGGAACGGGATAGCATGTCAGAATGGAGCACTGTCAGGTTAAAAACAGTGTAGGTAAAAGACATCCCAAGTTACTCTTTTGAATTTAAAAGGGGAAAGAATCCCTAGCAGCAAATGTATATCTAGAATTAGCAAGGGCTTATGAAGACTGCTTTATACCTCTGATCAGTCTGCTGGGAAGTGGTGAGATTTACTGAGGTGTACAAAGCAGTAGAAGATGGAGGCGTCCACAGGGATTCTACAGTGTGGGCAGCTTCACAAAACAGATTATTTATGGGGTTTTTTTAGTTTAGAGAATCTTGTGCAAGTATGGGGTTTACTCTGCCCAAGATCTTAGTTGCTAAAAAGTCACGTGAGAACACAGCCTCATGGCCCCCACTGAGCAAAAAGGCTGAGGTTCATGGTATGACTTCCAAGACGCATTGGGAGCCAGCTGGTGAGGACCACACTGATAGACTTTTGTGGGAATAGTTGTTTTTAACCTTTAAATGCATTACCTCCTTTTAATCCAGATTTATTCCACAACTTCATCTACTTCTCCTAAGTCTTACTGCCTTAAATGTCCTAGAGACATTCTTCATTGACATATCTTTATTTTAACTCTAGAATGAGATTATTTTTTTCTGAAATACCTTCACTGACAAATGATTTGTCTGTTTTTCAGATGACAGTGTATTAGAAGGTAAATGAATATTAATAATTTCCCTTCATTTTGAAGATCTTATTTAATGTGACTACCATTTATTGAGGTGTTCAGAACCTTATAATATGACAAATATCATCCTCATGAATACATTCAAAACAAAGAACATGCCAAATATTGAGCTGCTCTGGCAATAGCTTCCCAGATCTGTCTATCCTTTCATTGTGGTCCCTCAGTGATTCAATCCTTATTTGCAGAACAGAGATTGCAGTATGCTATGCATCTATCTTGCTACCAGGAGTACTAATGTTATCAGTTCCTACAGTAGAGTTTAAACATCTTTTAATTTGTATTTTGCAGTGGAAAACTGAAAGATAGTACACAAAATTTTGCAAAAGCTGCTGGTTGTTTAAACTAGGAAAGACTCACATATTCATTCTTTCCATTCTATAAGCATTATGAAAAGACAACTGTATATTCCTCATAATATTCTGATCCCCCTTTAGTTCCCTCTGCCTGAGAAAATAAAAACATTTAATTTTATCAATACAGAAAAAAAAATTAAAATCAAGAAACAATTAATGGGATTCCAGCCCACCTAAATATTTCTCAGAAATGAGGTCTAGACATTCTTCTTAAACTCCAGGCAGTAATCCCACCTGCTTGTTTACCAAGACTGTAGATTCCTAAATACACCAGTCATTCTTTATTTAGTATGAAATTCCTAAAACTGAGTACTCTCCTTACCCATCTGTGCTCAGAAATGTCCTCTTTGGGGATATTACTAAATTTTACTTCCGCAGAGCTTCACTGAGGACTGACCTTAAGTCTAACAAAGCTGAAAAATTAGAAATGGTCAAGAACACAGCAACTGATCTTTTTAATATCAATCATCAGGCAGAGCACTTTTGTGTCAAAACCATATGCATGGAAAGATTGAATCCAATTTTCCAGCCTTCCAACCTTAGAGACATGCAGCACGGTGAAAGGTCTTCCTGCCGCCTCTTCTCCCACAGCTGAGTGACTGTGTAGTTGCCAAAAACAAGAGCCCAGCAGACCAAACAGGAAAAAAAAGAGACAGAGACTGATTCTAGGTCCATAGGTGATTCATCAAGGCGTTGGGAAGACCTAGAATTCCAGTCTGTATGACAGTAGGAGCCAAAATGGCACATACTGCAAAAATAAAAGCAAGCTGGTTGATTTTTAAGGATCATCAACTCCAGTTTCATAAATGGTTCATCTTGACATGAAGGATTTGGCAGGAAGCCTGCACAGATGAACAAAGGTCACCTAACAAAATTCACACTTAAAAAGGAAGCATAGAAAGGGTCAGCTCATACAGGAGGAATAAACAGACACTGTTCAAGTGTGCAGGGATGGGGTTAGGAATCTGGTAAAGAGCATGAAGGCAACAAGAAGAACTTCTAACATGCGTATCAGCAGCAAAAAGAAGACAAGGAAAGTGTGAGCCTGCTGCTGGGGGGACAGGAGACCTTGTGGCAAAGGACAGAGAGAAGGCAGAAGTACTCGATGGCACCTCCTCCTTCGTCTTTACTCGTAGGAGCAGTCTTCAGGAATCCCAAGTCCTTGAGACCAGTAGTAAAGTCTAGAGCAAGGAAGACTTATCCTGAGTAGTGAAGGATCAAGCCAGGAATTGTTTGAACAAATTGGATATACACAACTCCATGGAACCTGATGAGACACACCCACAAGTCCTGAGGAAGCTGGCTGATTTGTGGGCCACTCTTAATTATATCTGAAAGGTTGTACTGACTGGGGAAGGTTCCTGGGGACTGTAAGAAAGCCAATGTCACTTCTGTGTTCAAGCAGGGCAAGGAAGAGCCAAATAAACCAGAAAGCCTTACCTCAGTTTCTGAGAAGTTGATGAAGTAAATCCTCCAAGAAGTTATTCCAAAACGTATGAAGAAGAATGTGATTGACAGTAGTCAGGATGGAATTATGAAGAGAGAATCATACTCGGCTGATGCAGTTTTCTGTGATTCTATAACTTGCTCAGTGGATACAGTAAGACAGGCAGATATTATTTATCTTAATTTTAGCTAGGCCTTTGACACTGTCTCTGTTCACATTCTCATAGATAAACTGATGAAGTATGTACTAGATAAATGTACAGAGAGGTGTGTCGAAAACTGGCTGAACAGCCAGTTTCAAATAGTTGGGATCAGCAGCAAAATTTCAGCTGGAAGCCGGTCACCAGTGGAAAGCCCCAAAGCTCATAGAGACAATATTGTTTGACTTCTTCCTTAATGACCAAGAAGCTGGGACATGGAACAACTTTAGTAAGTTTGCAGATGATAGAAAATTGGGAGGAAGTGTCTGATACACGAGACGGCTGTGCTGCCATTCAGAGGAGCTTCAACAGGCTGCAGAAATGGGATGGCAGGAATCTCATGAAGTTCAAAAAAAACCACAAAGTTCTTGCACCTGGCAAAGATTAACTCCCTGCACCAGTACAGGATGGGGACAACCAGCTGGAAAGCAACTCTGAAGCAAGAACCTGGGATTTCTGATGGATGCTGAGTATGAGGCACCAAAGAAGGCCAACAGCCTCCAGGGTTGCATTAGAAAAAGTACTCCCATCAGGTCAAGGGAGGAGGTCCTTTCCCTCTCATTCACAATGGGACAGTGAGACATATCCGTAATGTTGTGTCCAGCTCTGAGCTCCCCAAATGAGACACATGGACATACTGGAGTGGATGGAGCAAAAGGCCATGAATATGATTAAGGGACTGGAGCATCTGATATAGTAAGGAAAGGGTGCTGACAATGTTCAGCCTGGAGAAGAGAAGGCTCAGGGAGGATCTTAATGTTGTCTCTAAGTATCCAAAGAGAGGAAAACAATGAAAGGGGAGTCAGAATCTTCTTGGTGATGTCCAGTGGTGGGAAAAAAGGCAATGGGCACAAAATAAAATACAGAAAATTTCATGCAAATGTAAAAAAACCCTTTATTTTTAACTATGATGGTGATCAAACAGGCTGTTTAGAGAGGCTATGGATTCCTGATCCTTAGAAATAATCAGAATGAACTGGACATAGGCCTGAGTAATCTGCTCTAGATGATCTTGCTTTGAATAGAGGGATTGGACCAGGGAATCTCCAGAGGTCCCTACCAATCTCAGGTATTCTGTGACTCTATAATAAAATGATATCAGTAAGAACTACCAAAAAAAACCCCAAAAAACAAAAAAACCCCAAAAAGCCTCAAAAAACCCCACCACAAACCCCTCCCCCCAAAAAAAACCCCAAAACAAAAACACACAAGAAAAAACCAAACTCAAACAAAACCAAAAACCAAAAATGACCCCACCAAAAACCAGACCCCAAAACCCAATAAAAACAAAACCACAGCAGAAGCCCCATTGCTTGATGAGCTCAAGATGATTTGGACTCAAATTAGGGAATAGGAAATAAAATTATTTAAGCTATTAATTCAAAGAAGGATTAGCACTAAAAAGAAGAAACAGTGAACAAACTTACGGGTAGAGAGCAGAGAAAGAGCATAAAAGGGAGTATCTGGAATCTCTAGAAGTCATCTTTAGACCCTCACTCAATATGTATACTGATCCTACAGTTTCAGGATCAAATTTAAACTATTCTGTTTTGACCATTTCTAGACCTCAACTTGCCAGAATCAGGAGATCAACGGCAACTTTAAGTCATAAAATCTAAGGTTGGAAAAGACCTCTCAGATCATCAAGTCCACTTCAGATGGTACTGTAATTGGCATAGTCTAGGCCATGGTATAAACAGCTAGCAATAAATCAGCACTTGAAGAATACACGAAAAACGCCTCTCCAAGAATATACTATTTTCCAGCAAGTGGCTTATAATGTGTGTTTCTTTCACAAACCCCATGCAAATAATTAAAAAATGATTTTGCTTCTTAGAAAAGAGTTATGATTGCATCAAGATACCCATCCTGCCTGCCAGCTCTATATGAGCTTCTATAGCATTCCTACAAGGGCCAAACCTCAATAACCAGCCTAAATAACATCCTTTGGAACCTGATATCCGCTTTGCCTACATCTGCACTATGTGGCTCACAACACTTTACCATGTATCCGGCTCAGCTGAGATGACTGAACTCCAACTTTCTAATAATAACACACTAAAATGATATTTCCTCTCTATGGGTTCCCGAGGAGTGGTTCCATGAAAACCTGTCATATGAAATAGTTGAAGAGGTTGCTGGAAAAATAACTAAGAATTTCCGAGGTTGGATGTGGTTTCTGTCATAGACCATCGTATTTGGTTCTTTTATATTCAGGATAAGGAGTGCGAGATTTCCTCTGGGATTATTCGTTATATGCTCCAAGCCTTGTATTCCCAGCACAAAATAGGAGTAAAGAGGACTAGGACAGCAAACTGCCTGTGTCATTGCAGTGAAAGAGTTCATGGCCATCTGGCCCTAATTCTTGATGTCTCTCAAAACATTTCACTTTACAGTGGAAAAAAACTATATGACATAATTCCACCAGCAACAGCAATCTACATGATAGTCCACGGACACTAGGGCATGTTCTCACTACAGCTTTTGAGAACTGAACGTGTACTCCCTTACCTTGTTGATGTACCGGGGATGGGACGTCCCGTATCCACCAGAACACACCAGCAGTAGCCCGTGGAAGGATGGCACTGCACTGGTTTGTAGAGGCCGCCCTGAGCACACTCTGGAATGAACACATTGTCTTTCTGGGGCTGTTTTGCTTCCTCCAGGGCTGACTGAAGTTCTTGATCACATGATGATGCTTTTGGATGGAAAAGAAAAAGTATTGAAGAAGATAGAGGGAAAAAGCCTACTAGATTTATCAAACAGCTTTTATATATTTCATTGATTGCATATAAGTATTTTCTTTGAGAAGGCTTCCTACAGCCCAAATATCAACTACATTGGTTTAGGTACTGTTAGAAACTTTAATTTCCTTTTCATGAAGCTGCTTCATTTTATAGCCCTAATAACATCTTGAATTCCCCTTTTCCTCTACTTGATATAATCTACAGGTAAGCAGATTCTTGGTGACCTTAAAAAAAATCTTCATCCACTCCACAGTCCCTAAAGTACTGATTCTTTTCAGAGAGAACAGTAAAAATCCAACTGCTTAGGATTCCTTAAATTAACTGTTCATCTAGCTAATCATTTGGATGTTTATATTCTGCTCGTTCTTTCCAGTTTTGAAGCAACCTCTTAACACAGTGCCAATTCTTCCACGTCCTTTTGTGGTGATTCCGGTGTTGGAAATGTATCATTTGCTCTGGAGAGCAAAGACCCATGTGAAAAAGTAATACATTTTTATGTCATGTAATCAGTATGTCCAAAAACTTTCTGAATATGTGAAAAACTTATGTATCTGTACATTCTCAGCCTTTACATGAAACTATGAGGCAAGGGGGAAAGAGCAGAAACCATAGGGCCTGAGAAGGCCTATCAGTTTACACCAATCAGTAAAATAACACTTCTGGTGAGGATTTTTTGTCGTTACTAAACTGGTATATGTGGCACTTCAGAGACAGTAAATGAGAGAGACTATTTACTGAAGCCCTTATTTTTCCAGGGACTTTAAAATCACTCTCCTGCCATGTGAAATTTAGATTGTCTAATAATACAGCTTCTGTATAATTTCCAAACTATCCAGTAGAAAAAAAAATATTAAATATTTGAAAAGCAAGAATATTAAGCACTCTACAGACATTCAAATTACTGACAGGAAAATTTCAAGCTAGTAGAATTTCAATCAATAAGAGATTCTCTTCAGTTAAAGAACAGTCATTTTAATGCTACAATTAAAAAAAAAAGTGAGTAATACATGCTCTTCTTTCAAATCAGTTAAAGGATTTACTTTTTGACTTTTAATAATCCAGTCCACAAAGAATAAGTTGAATCCTGACTGAATTTTCTAGTGCATTTTAACAAATTTCAGCTTTAGGGTAATCTTGTTTTCTTTTATCCACAGAGTTCAGAAAACACTTTGCAAATTATAGGCACAAACTGACAGAAATTCACTAAACATGTCCAGAATACCACTGCTCCTTGACAGATTTTGCAAATGCAAATGTCCAAGATCAGTAAGACTTCTGTTGGAGGGGAAAAGGTGGTAGGAAGCTAAACACTTTCACGCTTTAAATGGCACACAATTCCACCTACACAATGGCCTGGTTTGCAAAACAGAGTGGTTTTTTTTCAGTCCGTGTAAGAGGTTTAAAAAAAGAGGGTCTCACTTGCTAGCTTGATTACACAAGGCACAGATGGAGGCCTTTAGCTGACTTTTTTCTTCTTTTGTTTCATATAGTATTTGAACAGGGTATCTAGATAAGTCGATGATTTTGCAAGTTTTTGTCTTGGTCTACCCACTGACATAAACAGAGATTGAATACCTCTCAAATTGCCAGAGTTTAGATAATAAAGTTTACTTAGAGAACCAGCGTAGTAGAGACAGAAACTCTCTTTTAAAAGGGGAAGTATGAATTATTTGCATGTTGAAACCTTCACAGAAATAACTACAGTTTGACAAAGTAGAAATCTGTCACCAATATCCTCCTAGAGTAGCCAAAATAAATCTTCCCGTCAGTGAATCTGGATTGTAATGATTATCAAGAAACAAGGTGTGACAACCTTAGAAACACATCACTTAGCTTAGTTGTTCACTTTTCATGTTTTGTATATAATCAAGCAAAAAAAAGTAAATGGGGTGAAGCAGATGCCATGAGAGGGAGGAAATCATTACTCCTCTTTAAACTCTATTAGATTAATATCTCTTTTGTACTGATAAACCTTGGGACCATGCCATTAGCTACTGTGACCTTCTCTTGGTTTACATCCTTGTAACAAGCAACATAACATGGGGCAGGTATTCGTGTCCCCCCGATACCCAGAGGAGTGATACATTTTTATGCTCCCACCTTTGTTTAGAAAATACACTGGTGTATAGAGACCACATAGTCAGGTCATCCAGATAGACAAAATGTGTCCCAACCGAGAGGGTGTGATGGAAATTTCCCAGCACAGAAGCAGATACGGACTGTTTCAGCTGCGGGCATAAGCTACACTCCCTAATTTCTGTGAAGCTCTAATTTCTACTGATTAAAACAACCCGTGAAGGACTGCATTGCTGGCTCTTGGGCCAGTGCAATCACCTGTGTTGAGGTGGTTTAGGAGACAGTGTTATACTTAGATAACTGGCCTTTACTAGGTGACTTGCTGAGGCAAGATTTTCTACAAGCTGTTGCTCAAGCCACAGATTTGTATCTTTTGCACATGTTTCTTCTGGTCCTTTTTCTCCCTTATATCTGGTTTTAAATCTCAGAGGTACAGAAAAACAGAATTATGGGGAAGATGTCACAGGAGGGCTGAAAATGTGGCTTATAGCTTTAGGATGGACAGTCAGAAGACTGCTTGAACTTAACATCACAAGTGAGACTGGAAACAGAGCAGACAGTAATCAAAGGAAGGTTTAAAGATAAAGAGGAAGGACTTTCCCCTTCTTGAAACTTTTGATTTCTTATCTTTCCCTTACAGATGGGAAATTTTAACAAGCAGAGGAACTTACCATTGGGTTTAAATTAGTTGTCAGATAAAATCTAGATTATTTCTAACAAATTAGGGGAAAAAAAGAATGTGATACACGCTACGTCTGTCAGTTCTCTATAAGCCAAATGACTGAGCCTTATTATAAATCTGCTGAACAGAGTTCATTAATTTTATGCAACAAAAGTGCAGAATAGCTTATCATTTTTCCCCCTTAAACAATGGTTAATGAGCTTCAGGTCAGCTATCAGGCAATCTGCTCAAGAGAGTAATTTCTGAAGTCTAATGGTTTTTGTACACTTTGGACAAAACCATCTGTGTCACCATTACTAATTCCCTGTTTGTTTTCCCCACTACAACATTGTTCCTACCTAAAGGAAAACTGGTCTAAAGTGCCTATCTATAATCCTGCCTGCCAGAACCAGAACATTAATCCTCTGTGTGATTTCCTCTCTGAGGGAGCCATTCATCCCCTTTCAAACTTTTCTTTCAATTATTTACAACAGGAGTAGTGGAAAGATGCAACTGTAGCCCTGTGATGCTAAGAGCTCTTATCACAAGAGCTACCATATCGCTGGAAATAATTGCCTTTGTAATGCCAGAAGAGTCATGGTCAACAAATGTTCATTTCCCAGGAGAACCAGTGATAAATGTCATTAGCTTAGAAAATCTCTGTCAGTTTGTCCAAACAATCTGACAACAACTATGAACTGGAACCGTAACAGATGGATGCCAGAAGTTCATAAAGTTCATATGGAAAAGGATCTATGCCACAATAAAAGTAGGATAAATACCTTACTCATTAAAATGCATCAAACTTTCTGTGGAATGTGTTACTACAATAACATTCTTTCTGGGAACAGAAAAGCACTGATACTCCAGTTTCTTCTTTTCAAGGAATGTGCTTACACTGTTGTTATTTTACTTAATTCCTTCAGCTCTGTCTTGCCAGAAAAAAAGAAAGACTTTCCAAGCATCTTAATAAAAAAAATAGTTAAACATGGCTAAAAAAATTCTTTCTGCATAGTGTACCATGTTAGCCAGCACTATAGCTTAGCTGTGATAATTTATTTCAGGTTAATAAACCTTTCTGCATTTTTTACCCAAACTACATTTTATTTTGTATCACTTATAAGCATTAGTGATACAACACAGACATTTCAATCATATAAGGAAATATACCTTTTTGTCCAGTTTTACACCAAGAACCATTGTACCATCCACCCAATGACCATTTCTGAATGACAAAGTAAAATTCTTGCTCACCACTAAGAGTGAGTTCAAAAAAATGCTTTAGATGTAATGTATGTTACACTTCGTTCGTCATGGTGCTATTCTGTTTCTTCCCTTTTCATTTTAAAGATTAGCTGCTAAACACATTTTTCATGTTCTGGTTTAAGATGCCTTTACAGTCCATTACAAACAGCCCGCTGAAATGCTTATCCATCAATAAGAAACACACTTCAGCTAACGACTCTGAGGATAAGTTTCATGTTTTGTATAAAATATTTGGTCAATTTTTTTTGCCAGTCATCCCTAAGAAAACAGTCTGGATTTCAATGAATCAAGTTAATTTACAAGAAAAATTTTAAAGAAAATTTAAGTTAAATAAGAAAATTTAAATTAATTAAGTTAATTTTTAAGAAAAATACCTCAATAGTAATAAGATGTAACACTGTAAATCATTATATATTAAAGACTCCATTTATTCATCTGTGATGGGCTACCTAAAATGTTAATTAATGTTTACTAGAGAATGTCCTAGAGGAGAATAGCAGTGACTTTTCTGGAAAAGTCATCCTGAATAATCTATTTAACTGTGCATTTTTCTGTTGCACATCTGAAATTCTGAGTGCTGTAATTTGTATGTTATGATAATCATCTCATTAGTGTTGTAACAGGCCCCTTATTTCAGAAATTCAAGCAGTTTTTCTGCTGTGTCTTATCACAACTTCTCCCAACGTGTGGAATTTCATGATTACAAATAATTTGAGTTGGGTTTTTTTGCATAAATGTAAATAACTGTATGTATGTGTGAATTTCAGTGTGTTCCATAGAAACAAGTTGTCAAATCTGCGGAAAATTACCAAGGCATCTGTATGTTACTTTAACATTTCCTGCCACTATACAAACATTTCCTTCCAATTTCCTTAACCCCACAATGTGTATATAACAAACAGATTTCACTCCAAGAAATTCTGTTTTCAGTTGGTTCCTGCTCCCTCCTTTTATCATTACCATAATGGGCCATGAAAGGACAATTTAGACAGACTGGTTTTCAGGGTAAATGGACCTTTTATTAGGGCTTGAAGATCAGTGTTCTCTATAGAAAGCAGATAACAAGAAACCTGTGAACAAAAACACTTCAAAAAGTGATAAGCATGTTCTAGAGGACTGCAGTGTAACATCACAGGTAGTTAATATTGCAGTTCTACCCTGTTTCTGGGAGGATATATGGGCAGAATATAATCATGTCCAAATTTAGTATACTTCAATTGTATGACAATTTCTGCTAATCGGAGTGTTATTCAAATCATCTGTCTGTCCTAGTTAATTAAGCCTAATTTAAGCACACTTCAAATGCTGATTTACAGAAGATTTGAGCCAGTTTATTTCAATACATCATCATTAGGATGGATAAATAGTCATCCTATTGATACCCATGCAACCCTCCAAGAAATTTCGCATCTCATGAGAATAAGAATGTGATCCATTTGCTTAGGATGAACCCTCTTTGAACCAGTGAAGTTAATACACCCCAAGGAAACTGATCACAATATGTTTTTATATTTTTAACTAGTTTTTGTAGTCTTCAAGTTTCATTGAATGGAATTCCACTTACATTTCACCAAATTGTATTTCCACATACGACCAAAATGTTCACATTAGAAAGTCAAGTGGGAAGTGGGATAATTTCTATTCAAGCTATGCACTTCCTGCAGAGGAGTTTAAGTTGACTGAATGGCAAAATGGTCCACTACATCAGTGGCCCCAGTATTCCAATTGCAGCAAACACGCCCCTTTAAGGTAAACGAACGAGTTCTTTATCTGTAGCTGACCAATTTCATCACCCAGAACCCATTAAATCTGTTCCTGCTAAAAGCACAGCTAATACAAATCACAAAAATTCCCTAAATTATTTCATTCTAGTAAAGGAAAGATGTAACTCCACGGCTTTATATTTTTTCAGGGTTTCCAGCTTTTGTCTAGACATTCTCTAGCATGACGGATTCCTTTTCTTAAGAGGTAGGTGAAGTGGTGTAATGCACTTTGAATGCCAACTTCCTACCCTTTGTATGCACTAAGTTGTTTTCTTGTCCATCGTGGCCAGAGCATGGGCATCTCACACCAGCCTTTTTTAAGAAGACCTGTTCTTACAAGAATTTGTCTGCTTGACACCTCTTGACACTTTCAAGTAATCTCGATTCTAACTGGAATCAAGTGCAGCTCAATGCTACAAAAAAAATTCAAGAATTAATCTGCTCATGCTACTAGTTTCTTATAAAGGCTGTTCATTAACCTGGATCAAACAAAGAGTATTTATGTGGGCCAGGCTTCCCCAAATAAAAATCCATGGAAAAATACCTACTAAATTCAACGGACAATACATCAGGTCTCAGCTGAATATATTCATATGCACGTATGTTTCCAGTTAAGCCAAATATCTGTTCATGGACCAAGTACTTATTGTAAGGAATAGGTAACAGTAATAAACACTCAACCTTAAACCCAACATCTAGATGGCAACGAAAACCTAGGACTAAATTACAGCATTAATACTCATCTGGCGCCACATGTTTTGATTTACGTTAGGTTCAGATACGCATCAGCATGAGGGTTCTCAAAGCCTGAAGGAAGCTGGCAACTTTCCTACTCATATTTTTTCTCATTTGTGAAAAAACTTGTGGGAACCAAATATTGCAGGCCCCTCGTGCGCATTTTCAGAGAGCTCTCAATGTACAGCTAATCACTATTTTGCACTTTTGGATCATGGGCCGATGATTGTGGCTCAAAAAGCAAAAAGCTCATGGCTTCAGCACAGCTGTAATGATTAATTTATGTACTTTAATCCACTGAACAAAGAAGGATAAATCACAGACAGATGCTCTCATTTATCTGTGTGGTTTCGTATGCAAAGACACTGCAATACACAAGGAAAATCATCTGAAAATGCACTGAGCCTTTTGAAAAAAAGATTCAAAATACAGAGACCACCAGCCCTCATTTAGCTTTACCTGAGAAGAACATAATCATAATCAATATAATCTACTGGTATGCAACAAGATTTTCTCAACTTTTACCCTGGGTTTGAGCAGCCAAGTAGCCCTATATCAAACCAACATTTCTATAATACACAAATTCTGGTTCTACCAACCAGCAAAAGTTTGGGGGGACATAAGACAGAGGTCTGAAATGTAATGGGATGACTTGCTCTTTAATCAAAATCTAAACCCACTTGTCTGCTGGAATTTTTTAAAAAGTTTCTGGTTTAGGGAACTTTTGCACATACCTTTGCAATTTTCTTAAGATTTGAAATCCTGTAACCACAGTTACTGAGAAAGACTGTAACCACAGTCACTGTAAAAGAAAAAGAACTGTTTTGCCTCAAAAAGCCTGCTATTTTAGCATTCTATTTGGTTGTTCCTTTGCTTGCTTGTTTGTTTATTTTAGCCCAACTTCTTGGTTAAACAGATTATAAATATTATGCAAGTATTCAATTTTCTCTTCTCACAGAATTATAACTGATCTAAATTAATCAGCTATTCATTTTTGATCCTTTTTCTCTTCACTGCCATTGAATAGGTTAAGGGATCAAACTAGCTACCTCTTTTAAACCAAATGTAATTCTCTATTTTGCCATTCTTACTCAGATGGAATAAAATGGTAGCATGAGATCTGTCCTGACTTGAAAATTCACACAGACATTAGTCTTCATTTACAAACATGACACAAGCTGATTCAAAATGTTTAAATATTAGCATTTACTCCTACAGTAGATAAATAAGAGAGAAATATGAAATGAGTATACATTAGATTATAGGTCTGAGTTATCTCAAAGATGTATTTTGCATTAGAGCCGAAATTTTTGTTTTGAACTTCCCAGGTCAAATATTTTACTGTACCATCTATGAAATGTGAGAGAGCAGTGAACCAAAAGTTCACTTTTGTTAAGTCTTTAACAGCAGTGTGTGAAAGTGATAGCAAGCCTTTGCTAAGTGCCCGGTGTGATCCAAGGACTGTTACACCCTCCATTATTCAATGGATCTTTAAAAAGAACCCTTACACAAATCAAAAATCATTTAAAGTCAACTGGTCAATGACACAGCATCAGGCTTCACAAGGAGAGTGAAAAATCTGGTCTTCTGAGGAGGTGAGATCCCTCATCCTTCTTTAGCTCAATTAATGGAAAGACCATGGATTATCATCTCCAGGTGTTCTTGCTACCCTTTGTTAACTTGACTTCCCTAACACGAGAGAGGATAATGTGCAAATGACTGCTCCATCCTGCAAGGATACATCTGAAAGCAGTTATTTGCCAAACGGGACGAAATCTGGTTTTCCTACATGAGAGGAAATACTGGTACCTATATTGCTGCATATGGCTGCGTCATCCTGTCAGAGCAGAGCAGCCCCACTGCGTTCAAACTGCAAAACCAACCAAATGAAAAAGCCACCACCCAAAATTACAGCAAATGAAAATCACTGACTTTTCCCAAACACAGTGGCTGGCTGGCCAGCTTGCTATAGCAATCTGAAGGCTCATTCATGAAACAAAATTGCGCAAAGCTATCATTCTTGCTTTATGACTATATTCACCAGCAAATGTTAGTCTCCTGCCAGTGGAAAAATCTCTCATTTTTCAAGAGAGATTTGAAGTGAAAATAAAGCTGGTTCACTTTTTCCATAGAGCTGTGAAAATTAAACTCTTTGCCAGGTAAGCTGAGGGTACATATTTGTTCGAATAGCTCTACTAAAAATTAAAAAAACAAAACAGGCAAACAGGGGTGCCTAAATTCATATTTTGACACTTAAATAACCCATCCAGCTTACACGAATGTTTATCCATCTAGCACTTCTCCTCCATGAAACAGAAGTTTTTTCTCTTCTCCACTTGGGAAACTGAGCTACTTACATCAGTGCGTGGATATGACTCTGGATACTTGACCTTAGGCACTCAAGTAATTTTCCTTTCAGAGGTGTACAGGGGCATCCCTGGCTGCAGCCTGTGTTATGTTCCTGCCACTGGTTGCTAATGCTGTTGGCACCATGCAGTGTTACCCAGCCTTATTGCTTAACTCCTGCCTGAGGTGACTGCATTCCACCTACATTTAATTTTCTACTTATCAACTCACTTCCAGCCACCTTACAGACAGAACCCTGACTACTGTTGCAGAAGCCAGCAGGAGCCAGGAAGATTTCTGTCTGTTTTATGGGAATGCGATCTGAGATGTGCAGTTTAAAAATGTGCAGATATGTTCAAAAAAATAAGAGAATGTTATTTTGCATTTTGGTAGAACTCCTTTACATGTCTCAGAGTATCTTACAAAATGGTCAATACTGTCTGCATTTGTGTCTAATTCATAGCAGACTGGATGGGCATTACAGAATGGTAAGAATTTGGCCCTCTGGCACTGAGCAGGAATACAGAGATTAACAGGTTGCTGAAACAGAAATTTTCCACTTTTTCCTCAGTGTTTCAGGCAGTAACTTTGACAGCCACAATGCAAAAGTTTATGCTACTATCATTGCCATTGCCTCTCAGATAAGTACCCTTAAAACCTACTTGGTTTAAAAAATCCCAAAATTAAAAAATTGTAGTCATGCTGAGAACATAATTACACCCTTACAAGCTAACTTATGACAGATGAATCAAAAATTGGCCACTTTTCTACTGTTTTTTTCTTCTTCATCTTGTCAAAGAGAAGGCAAGAAGCAGGTGGAAAATAAGCGTGCATTTTATTGTTTCTGTCTCTAATTACAAGAACTGTGTTGTGCAATGAAAAATCTTTTAACAGAGCAACAAACAAATTCGGTGAGGTGTCATCATCTATTGTTGATACTGCTCCCAGAACTCTTGTCCTCAGTATGAGATTTGAAAACATGAACATGAAGCCTGGTCAAAAGGTAACTGCACTGCTTTAACCCTGCGTAAAGCCGAAGGCTCATCTTAGATTGAAGGCTGTACAGGTTCTTGCCCCAGGACATTATATCCAAAGCACACTACTTATATAGCACGTAGGATGTCAGTATTCATAACAGGAGAGCTCCAGGATTCAGATAGAAGACTGTTTACTGATTTTGGCAAAGTTTTGTGTGCAATAAAGAGGATGAGCCAAAGAAGAGTAAAAGCTAATAAGAATATTCTAACACTAATTCTTTCGGCTCCAACGACTTTTGATGTAGTTTTATGTTGCTCTTTCTTTTCTTTTTTTCTTTTGTCATATGGCCATGGTTAAACAGCTCAGCCTGTGCTTTGGTTTCAAGAGCAAAGACAAATCTTTGGCTTTGCTTTACCTTCAAACTTTGGAAAAAAACCAAGGGCAATATGAATTAAAAATAAAAATTCCAATTCCACCCCAATATCATCTCTGTTTTCAAAAAGAAATAGTTCTCTGAAGAGTAGATAATGCTAAATATGGTCTGAGAGTGAAACATCCCAATGCTTTTGAAGAATGGAAGATCTACAATCATATTAAAAATTCCAGGCCAAAATTTCTGCTCCTGTAAACTGGAGCCATTCCATTGCACACAGCAGGGATCAGCAGCAGAAAAGTCAGTCCCAAGAATATTCAGAACAATTTTAAAGGCTTCTTAGATAATGCATAGTAGCAAAGACTTTTGAACTAGTAAAATGAGAGTTTAAAGTGTGTCTAAGGATCCTTAATCCTTTACAAACTTTACTTTATATGCTCAGAAGATCACTATTTTAACATGCCACACAAACAACCTGTATAAATGGTACAGGCCTTGCATAATACTTCCCAACAATCTATTGTGTGTGAGAGTAAAGAGCAGGTTTCCCAAAGTGTTATTTTTCAAGGTGTTTGCTTGGTATTTCCAGCCCTTTCAGACCTGTTTCGATCTTGTCTCCCCACACAGACATGCACAACTACCTCAAGCCGTACTTATTTTGAAGCTCTTTACAATGAAGAAAGAAAATACAAAAGACTGGTTTTGGCAGTACTGCTCAAGTGAAACAGATTCTAAATATTTAACTTTTACAGACAATGAGCATCACAGGAAAGAGCAATGCTGGCATTCAGTCACCTAATAAGGAAACGTTTTTATTACCGCTTATGTGAAGACAGTTCTGTTATTGTTTCTACATATAATGCATTGTGTGCTTTGTGTTTTTTTTAATTGGGAAAATTAAACATTGTTCAACGGATTGACAATAATGCAAAAGGAAGCTCAGTGCATGATGCTCCCAGGAGGTTGTGAAGCTATTGCAATCAGAGCTGTTGCTAATTAAATCTGCCTATTGTTACAAAGCATTTGAGGCCAAACCAATCAACCACTGGCATAATTAATGTAGTCCACAAGGGCCTTTAGTGGTACTTGTTTTCATCAATCATGAGGAATAAACATAGGCTAAAGAAGAGTGGGAAAGCCTGTGTATTTACAAACCTGCTTGCCTTGGGTCCCATTTGGGAATAACTACAGTACAGTCCCATGGCAAGTACCCTTAAACACTAGTAATTTTGGCTCATACATGTATGCACATTTTCGTAAAGATAACATGCAGGAGAAGACACAGGCTCCCCCTTGCACCAGTCATGGGTATCCTCTTTTGCTTGTGTTCTACATACATATTTTACAATGACACAATGGCAGGTTCAGTTTGCAGAATGAAGTGGTGGAATCTTTGAAGCAGTTGCAAGGAAAAAAAATCAGTGCCATGATTTACATGACTGAAACACTGAGACCAACAAAATAAACAAAAGGCATGAAGCCTACATGCAAAATTGAAAAAAAAAGGGTGCCTTTCATTTAGAGAAATACCACTATTTCAACTGGTCGGTACAAAATCTTTTTCTTCCCTTCCACCTGCTACAGTGCATGTCTGTAAAGCTCTGTATTGTATTCCATAGTCCTGTACTAGACACGATCTCAACCACCTCTCTGATGAAACTTTTTTTTTCTGCTTGCATTGATCTGTCCAGACTGCGACAGCCCTCCCCAAAGCAGAGCCAGGGTTAGAGCCCTGGAGTTCCTGGCTAGCTGCCCTGAATGTAAGCAATGAAACCACGCTGACTCCCTCCACTAGCTGACGTCAAATGTTTTCGCATACAATACCTCATAGGCTGCTTAAGTCTCCACAATGACATCCTGAGGAAGTGATATTGGCACAAAATACAGTCCAAGACTCTGAGCACTATTCAGTCAGACCAACAGCATTGACATTATGACACTTGTATTGAGTTTTATTTGAAAAACTCAAATGAACTTCCACAAAACAACTCACAGCCTTGACTAAGGAAGCATTCTTACTGAGGAAGTGTTCTTTCTTACGATGAATCCTTACTAAGGAAGCATTCCTACTTAGAAAAACACTGAATCAAGCTGAAATTCACTAGCTTTAGGATCAAACATCTAGATGCTCCTGCATTTTGGTATCCTGCAGTATGGATACCACAGCTGTACAAGGTATCTCTGAAATGGTCTCTGACATCCTACAAAGATAGGTAAAGACACCTTTCCAAGTTTACTCAATCTAGGAATCAAGCTCTCCCTCCTATTCTTTGCAGTCACTGCTCAGCTGGGTGCTCCTAAGAACTCTCTGCTTGGTTTTGGAGTCACTGTATTTTCAGAACACATCCTGCAAACTCATAGCAGGATCTACAGCCTTTATTCCTTGGCTATTCTTCTCATAAAGCCTCCAATTTAAGCCTCTGGCTGTATTGGTGGAAGACAAGATGCAAGAAAAGAGAGAAGAGAAATCAGTGTTACAAGAAATGTTCAGCAACATTTCAGATCGAACAGTGACATCCTGGCAATAATTGAGAAACAGGCAGTGAAGACCAGCTATTGACAGAAGAGAAAGAAGACTGCAAAGAAAGGACTGGAAACAGAACAGGGAATTCTCTGTGTGCAAGCAACATTGAGGATGAGTAACAGAGACTATACTAACATTGCAGAAGGCTCCAATAAAAGCAGGTATGAAATAAAAGATAAATTAAGCTTAAATATAGTATTCTGATTCACAAACTTTCTAAAGCATATGGGGGATAAAAGACCTGAAGCAAGGCATTTCTCATCTAGCCTTGCTGTGGACAGGTGTGATCTATATAGAAGCCACACAGTCTCATTTTGACAAGAATATTGAAAAGGTAAGTGCATCATGACATCCTTAGCACCATGGTTGCTTATGTGACATATTCTCTGATGTGCAAAGGTATTCATGAATATTCAATGTTTCTGAATATAAATATGCTTCAGTGTGCAAAACACATCATCTGGAGACTATTAAGTTGTACATAAAGGTAATAAAGAGAGAATACTTTATTCAGTCTTCCAGCTGACAACATCAGTGGAGTAGAGGAGCCCTTGTGCTGACAGCACATTCATTAGAGTCAAGAGGAATTCCAGCTATGCAACAACAGCAGGATTGGGGTGGCCTGTCCTATTGGCACTGAGTCAGCAGACTGATATACTACATACTAGCTACTTTAAGAAATGAGTGTGCACTGTGTTTCCAAGAGAAGCGATAACACCATCATCCGTCCTGTACTATTAATGCCCCCACAAAGAGAAAAATTAAAAGAAAATTAAAAGAAACCCTCCAGGCCTGATTCACAGCTCTCCTCATAAGTCTTCCAGTGGTATTATCCTTGTAACTCTAGCAGAGTCACTCCTATTTACACTGCTCTTGGGAAAATGAGGCTTCATGCCTGCTGAAACCAAACCATCTCCTCCTACAGTCATTTGCTATTATTATATTGGACTGTTTAGCTAAAGGGATGAACTACAGGATGTGTGACTACATTACCAGTCACTGTTTTATACTAAAGATGTTGGTAGGGAAATGGGGAGAAGTGACCTTTCAAACCACTGACATTTATACTGATATTTTTGGCTTTGCTGCTTCTCTGTTGTGTCAATTCATACAAACTTAAAATCACATCCTAAAAATGATCTTAGATTTCTTTTAAAATCTGATTAGAAACTGCAAGAACAATAAAACTGTAAATCCCTTAAGCTAAGGGACTTATACAGCCAAACAGGAGAGCAATGAGATTAACAATTTTCTCATTACCTTCTGGGAGTTTGAGATTATGAATTTAGCTACATAATAGGAGTTTTAGGAAAGTCAGAGAGGAAACAAGATCATAAGTTACTTAAACTTCTGCTCCCCAACTCAGTTAGGCAAGTAAACAAACAGAAATCGTCCCTACCTCCTCGCCAGCCAGAATAACTGGGCACAGGGATATTCTGAAAGAGTAAACTGCACCATGACAGTGTGGTTGTGAGCCTCTACCACTAATCACACCTCTGACTCTGTTAAGAGTCTCCATTGTATCTGAGTATATGGATGAATTCACTAAACAACAGGTAAATATAACCATCAGGACCAGTCTTTTTAAGTCCTTTCATCTTTTGGAATTTGCTTTAACACAGATATGAAATTTTAGCCTAATGACTGAGGGAGACACTCAATCTTTCCTATGATTTCAACCTGAACAGATCTCGCACTTGAACTATTTGCATTCTTGCCACAACTGTATCTCAGGTTTTGGGGGCACTAGAAGAGTTAATTTGACTTCATATTCCTCTGCTTCCAGACCAAATATCAACGCGTTTGTTGCCCTGATATAACTGGGTGCACTGGAAAATAATTCAAGGGCATTAAAAGTCACTCATGTTTGAGGAATTTATGTATTTATAATGCATTCCAATCCCACAAAAACTGCATCTAATCATTCCTTCAAATAGAGGCCAATAAAAGTTGTTTTTCATTTTGATAAGTTGTTTCTACTCACTGAAGAACAAAACTGGTAAGTTAAAATATCACTAAGGTCTCACTGGAAAACAATAGTACAAGGTAACTCACTGTTTAAATGGCAAAACATAATTTTTTTCATAGCTTGTTATGACTGTAATACAGTTGGTTGAAAAATTTTATTTTGACTGTCTGCTGGAAAACCAAGTATTTGAATGAAAATATGTTTTTCATTCAAAGTGTTTCTTTTTGATAAAAACAGACATGAGAAAAAAAAACCCTCAACAAGCTGTTTCTTTGTGTAGAACCTCTCAGAGAACCACACAATCCAAGATGCCTGCAGGTTTCCCGACGTGTCTGAGTTTATAAAACAGGGAGACCATTATGTCCTACATGCACTGTCAGCCTAAGGACCCAGCCCTCAAAAAAGGAAGAACTAATGAACTAACTAATTTACATTGTAATGTAAAGACATTACAATGAACCATCAAGATTTTGAGTTTTGAGCCAAAACCATTCATTTATTTGAAGACCTTTTTTGTTCTTTGAATTTTTGTCTTGAAGATACATTTTTTTCAGATAAAAATGCATACATTTTTTAAAAAAACTTCCCTAGTAAGTCATGTGTTTTCCACAGAAGGCTGCATTTTCAACCAATTTGGCATATTAAGATTCGCCCTCTCTTTTCTCTTGTGTTTTGACCAAGAGAATTTAAGATCCGAAATTTAATTTACAGCCTTAATTGTATTTAAACATAGTTTTATTTGTGGATGAATGCAGATACCTAGCCTGCTGTTTTTAAACTAAAACAGGTATTAAAAATAGCTTAATGAAAAACAGTGGTCTGTCTCTTCAACCACTGCTTCTTCTCCAGTAACATGGAAATCTAGTGGATTGTGGAAACAATACTTAATGTTATTCCTAAGCAGTTATTGGTAGGCACTGCAGAGAGCAGGGAAAACACAGTGTCTAACATTTATCTGGAGCAGTCTGGTTTGAGAGATGACAGAGCAGGATGTACAGAGTGCAGTGAAATGTAAAGCAAACCAGCAATAATACAATAGTTGGGGTACGGATGAGAAGAACTCAAAGTGGATTTATGTACTTTAGCAACGTAATTTGACTACAACAAGTTCCCTTGCTCTGATGACCCTTGGTGTGGCTGTGCATGGAAAGGAGTCTCTACACTGGAAACTAACAAAAGAATCCAGTACATCGCATTAAGGACAGGGTAGGGTAAAGGATCCATGGATGACGGCATTAACCTGTGACCTTAACAACCCGTAAGAGCAGACACTGCTGTAAAGAGCCAGACTAATGCAACAGCTTCATTGTGGACATGTGGCCAATGCACAGACTTGGGGGTGAATCCCGCCCTTCACACAGAAGTCACTGTAGGTGTTGAAATTCTCTTGCTTTTGTACCAAATGGAAAACACTAAAATTACTGATGAAGCCTCAAAGAGTTGCTGCATCACGTGGCAATCT